>CM034154.1:141354153-143754153 GCA_019776745.2 Taxus chinensis | reverse complement strand
TGATTAGGAGCTTGAATAAATTTAAGCATCTAGTTTCAAACAACAAGGTTCAACTGTTGGTTTCTCATGTGGGAGTGAAGGACTTCCTCCTCAACAAGGACCTAAATGCAAAACATGCAGGGTGGATTACTCATGTCATGGAATATGACATTGAGATCAAAGTAACCAAGTTGGTCTGAGGAAAGGGATTGTGGTGAGCAGCTGGTCTTGAGAAAACCAATGGAACCAAGCAATGAGAAGGATGTTGTTTTGGCATTAGAAGACAACCAAGAACAAAGAGGTGTTCAAGAAGAGAATGGTGGTATAGCTCACTCCTTGCTAGACCTAATACATAATGCAATTCTTAAAAATAGGCCTATGCCCTCCAGAGATGAACAAAACAAAGAGAAGAAACTTTAGATTGCAATCTATTCCATATGCACTTGTTAATGGTATCTTGTTCAAAAAGGATATAAATGGAGTGTTACTGAGATGCATTGGGACAAATCAAATTAAGATAATGTTAGAAGAGTTCCATGGTGTATCAGTTGGGGCTCATTTTAATCCAAGATTGAAAGCCCTCAAGATTATGAAGGATGGCTATTATTGGCCCAAGGTGTTTAGTGACTGTTATGCATGGATCAAGAGGTGCAGAAATTTTGCATTTTTCACAGGTAAGGAAAGATTAATAGCCCTCCCATTGAACCCAATTTCAGTTGACCAGTCATTCATGCAATGGGGTTTGGAATTCATTGGAGTCATTAACCCAAAATCAAGCCAAGGACACAAGTGAATTCTAACAGCAACAGACTACTTCACCAAATGGACTGAGGCGGTTGCACTAAAAGAGGGTAATGAATCTAGAATTCAAGACTTCTATGAGGGGATAGTAACCAGATTCGGTATACCTGCCACTATAATATTAGATAATGTATTGGCATTCATAGGATCAAAGGTAACTGAATGGGCTGTTAAGATTGGGATCTAACTTCATCAAATTATTACCCTCAAGGTAATGGCCAAGATGAGTCTACCAACAAGAACCTATTAAAGATCATTAAGAGGAATCTTGATGAAAATAAGAGGACTTGGAATACAAAACTGAAATTGGCCTTATGGGCTGATAGGATAACTCCCAAGAGATCCACAGGTAATTATCCATTCAGACTTATCTATGGAAGAGAGGAAATCTTTCCTATGTCACTTCAGTTGCCAATGTTGGAACTCATGAAGCAATTGGAACTGTTGGAGTTTGAACCCATGGAGGTTAGATATGCAAAATTGATGGAACTCCAAGAAATAAGAGAGCATGTAGCCCAAATAATGGAGAAGGACCAAGCCTTGATCAAGATAACCTTTGATAGGAAAGCTAAGGCTAGAACCTTCCAAGTTGGATATTTTGTGTTGAAATGGGATGTAGACCGAGCAAAGCCAGGAAGGCATTCAAAGTTTGATTCCATTTGGAGTGGCCCCTACATGGTCACAAAATGTAAGAACAACAATGCCTTCAACTTGTCTACATTGGATGGTGAAGAACTGCATATTCCAATTAATGGAATACATCTAAAGCATTGCTACTAGAAGGGAAACTCCTCACCTTGTACATATTAATTTAGATTTTCATTCCTCCAAGTGATTTTGCACATTGTTTTGTTGTAGCTTAGTATTACATTTTCCTAAGTGCTTTGGCACAGGATTTTTTGTCCCAACGATGCATCTTTGCAGGCCATGTTCCAGATCAAGTGATGTTCTACTCTCACAATCTCCTTTCTAGAAGTTTTCTAATGAGTGGAGAGTACCAAGTAGTTAAAGTGATGACTCCATTCCCAATGGATTACTTCAGGCAGCTGGTCACTTCATTCAACAAGCATATGACCCCTCTAAGTCACCAAAATTGTTATCCAAAATAAGCCCCTTGCTTATTTTTGGCTAACTTTCTTTCATTTCTTCCTTCCTTATGCCTCAGTCAAAGTTTTCCACTTTTTAGACACTCAAAATTATCTAGAAATGGCTTCATCAGATAGAGAATTTTCTCACCTTTTTAGAAAGGTTAAGTTTTCCTTCTAACTCCTTGTATTTTGCAAGTTATGGCTTGGTGGAGTTTTTGAGGGAAATTTTCCCTGGGAAGGTCCGCAACAAATGCGAATGCGCCATGTGGCAGTGGAATGGCGGGTCGGTGGAGGTAAGTTAGAAAATTTCCAAAGGGGCTGGCAAGGGTGTCAAAGGAAAATTTTGGCCCGAAGCTTCGAGAACAAATAGGAGGATGACACGTGTCCATAAGGTCAGTGGGAGTCAGAGCAACAAAGTGAATTATGGCTTTTCAGCAAAATTGCAAAGGGGCGAAAAAGAAAATCTTGGTTCGAAAGCCCGAGTGGAGGAGGAAAATAAAATTACAAGGGTCCGAGTGAATAGGAAGATGCCATGTGTCCTGGTCTTGGTGTAGGTTGGGGGTGTGGGGAGAATTTGGAAATTTTACCAAAGTGATCGGCAGAGTGAAAGGAAAAGTTTGGAGCGTGCACCCGAGTGAATAGGAGGATGACACGGGGCAGGGGAGTGGTGGGGCGCTGAGGAATTTTGGAAAATTTTCCAAAATTCAAAAAGGCGTAGAATGGCCATTTGAACCCATGGACCAATGGGAATGCACAATGTAGCAACGGAGTGGCAGGAAGTGAAACTTTTTGGGGAATTTTTCCCAAATTCAAAAAAGTGGAAAATTTTTAGGTTTCGGCCCGCCGACTTGAATTTTTCCCTAGTTTTTCCCTAAATCTTCAGAAGGGCATATCTTTCAATCTAGAGCTCAGTTTTTCTCAATTTTGGTGTCATTGTAAAGCTATTGAATTCCTCTACATGATGAAGCCTTGAAATTTTTTTTTTCGTGAAGTTTAGTGAGAGAAAAATGAGAAAACACCTCTAGCATGGGGAAAAGAGCAGAACTGACATTCAACCACCATTTTTAATGCAGTATAGCTTCCATCCTTCTCCAGCATGGTTGAAAATATTAGGGTACAAAATTGTAAGGGTACCCATGCTATTTTGATGGATTTGGTCAATGGTTGAATCATTCATTCCATTTTTTCTGTGTTTCTCCTTCTTGGCTCAGATTTTCATTGTTAAAAGCCAGATTTGGCTTATTTGTAAAGGGTTGGACATTTTTATGATCTGCAGGCTCCCTCCTTCACCCTGACAAGTGGATTTGTGGAATATCAGACCTTTTTTTGGACTGTAACATGTTTTCTACCTCCTTGCTTTTGTAATGCATTGTATTTTAGAAATGAAAATGACAATGCAAGCTCTGTGAATGATTTTTCAATCCTTTCTTATGTTGTTTGCTTCATTCTGATCCTTCATTAAATTTTGGTAATTTGTGCATGATGTGTGTTACATTTTTTAATCTGTTTCAATATGTAGAAATAGATGTTCACCACTCCTTTAGTGTATCACTTTGTTAGTTTAGTTTTATCTTCTTTTCTCCCTTCTATCTTTGGCTCCTTGGCAAAATTGGAGTAGGATTTTGAGTTAAACCTTTGAAAATTTCATGCATACATCTGATCAGAGGAGTAGAGGAACCAACCTTTAATCTAGAGAGTTTTTCTCATTTCTATAAGTCCCACACTTGGGGAAAATATTCCATGTTGTGCAATCACACTGGATGCCCATTATCAAACTAGAAAACTGAGAAAACATCCAGGGGTGCTATGAATTTGCACTAACAATTTTTTCACACCTGATGGGACCTTAGAGGTCTTCATATTCATGACAACAAAGTTGATGTGCAATTTTTGTAAGTTTATTGCTTAAAAAGAGCCCTATTTTGCACATCCCGCATCTCTAAAGAGGTAAAATCATCTTGTTTCAGCAGTCCAAGTCTAAAGATTCATGAGAAGGATCCAAACAAGGTCAATGGCTAGAGAAGAGGGATTGTCTGAGTATCTGTAGTTATCCCTAGGAAGAAGAGAGGGGAAGAATAATTCAAAGGTCTCCATCTTCACCAAACATAACTCTATTAACTCATCCACCTAGTAGACCCTTTACCCAATCAACAAGGGTTCTTAGGCCAATCAGAATGGCACAACACAACCCTTATGTCAACTTCACTGACATCAGCCCACTTTCTCTCAATGCACAAAATCTAGTTCTAGTTGTAGCATTGAATAACATCCCATACTTTATTGGGGAAAATCAGACCACTCCTGGTGATTATGTCAAAGACATTGCTAATGTTTGTGTAATCCATGAGATTGTTGAGATGCAAATTGTTGTCAAATTGTTTACTTCTTCATTTAAAGGGAAAGCCTTGCAATGGTTTAGGAGCCTTGGGGCAAGCTCTCTCCAAAATTGGAACTATTTGTGTATAGCTCTCCATGAGCAGTTCGGAGAAAAGGGAGATAATTTGTCTCTATTGGAACAACTGATAACTATCAAGAGAGCACCCAATGAGCAGCTAACAGACTTCAATTTTAGATTTCAAAGGACCTAGGAAAAAATCCTAGTGACAGTAAGCCAACATCTGAAGGTGCTTTCTTATACTATCTCAAAGATTTAAATTCTAATATTTCTATGTTAATCCAATCCATGGGAGGTGAAAATATACCTGTAGCTTATAACATTGCCATTAGGGCTGAGAATTGTTTGATCCAAGCTGGTAAACTGGCTCCTAGGCCTCCCATGCCCTTATACCCAAACTTGGAAATCCCAAGCACTATTCAAGCACCTACTTTAGCTCCTATTCCCACTCCTAGAAATCAGAGTTCAAATGAAACTTCTACTTCATCCTCTAGTGCCTTAAATGAACTTCAAGAAGTCATGAAACAATTACAAAATTTAGGCAATGGGCTGGTAACACTCAAGAGGCAGCAAGCCCAAATTTTTATACCTTCTTATCAGTCTCAAGCTCATCCTAATAGGCAACCGTATTAGCCTAATAGGCCACCCTATTAGCCTAATAGGCCACCCAATCCAGTTGTAAATCAAAATCAAGTAAGGCCTCCTACCAATAGACCATTTTAGCCCTATATCCCTACTGCTGCATCTACCTCTAAAGCCTTAGTGTCAGTGCAAAATAATATAGCTCAAGAGTATGATTGGTGTTTTCCATGCAATGAAGCTCACAACTAGTCTATGTGATTCAATGGTGCTTTGAACCAAGATTTGATGGTGACAACAACTGGTGTAGAGAGTGAAGTGAGTCAAGAAACAAACCAACAACAAGGAACATCTCAGCAAAATACAACTCCAAATGAGACTAGACTTGTGAATTGACAGGCTGAAGATTTTTGTGGTATGAATCAAACAATTTCTCACAATGTAGCAGCTAACACATGGTCAAAGAAGAGGAATATTGGTGAAGGGAAGTCATTAGTTCCAGGTGATCCACAACCTTCCATCACTCCACAAAGCATTGGCAAGCAAAATACAGTTCCAAATGTGTAAGGACAGCCCAAGCCACCTTGTAGACCAGTTCAAATGCCAGCAGTTGCAACCCATGTACAAGAAAATAATTTGTAGGCTAAGGGGCAGAAAAGAGACGTTTTATCCCCATTTAACATCATTGAACAAATGATCAAGAGAAATGTGAATATATCTATGTGGGAATCACTATCCATCCCAGGCCAAAGGGATCTACTATAAGCTACCATGAAGAATTGTTCAACTTCAATCCAGCAAGCTCATGTGTAAGAGAAGGTACTCAAAAATGTTGCTCAGCCTAAGGGGAAGCATGGAGAAGAGCAAGGTAAAATTTTATATCCCCCTCCATTCTATGTTTCATTGATCATTGGGGATAAACTAGTACAAAATTGTATGATTGATTCTAGGGAAAGTAGTTATGTGATGCCCATGCAAATAGCTGATTAGTTGGGCCTCCAATATAAAGTCATATCCAAAGGGGTAGTACAATTGGATGGGACAGCATTAACAATGGTGGGGGTAATTAAATATTTGAGCCTCACTTTGCATGCATGCCCCAATGTCACTATTTTGCAAGATGTGTCAGTGATAGATTTACCACCACTTTTTGCACTATGTTTGTCAAGGTTTCATAGCTAGAATTGGAGGCTATTTATTTGCTGATTGGTCACACATGTTGTTTCGGACTAGATATGGAACTAAGGCCACAATCAAGTCTGAACCTATTGCAAAATTTCACATTGAGTCTCATACTCCAAGCCCAATCAATTCCAACTGTTCAACATTTGATTAAGAGGATTATCCAAGCATAGATGAAGCTGACACCAAAGTTAGAAGCATCCCATATTTGACTCTTGATGAATGGTCAAGAAAGGTACATGATTTTTATCCCTACAAGGAAATAGAGGAATCTCAACTCAGAATTTATTGCATGCATGAAGAAAATTAGCCTATTCCTAGCATCACCAAGCCAGACCATAAAGATGAAAATGAGGTATGGTAGCTATTCTTTGATGGATCAAGAAGTAGACAAGGTGTAGGGGGGAGCTATGCTTGTTTCACCTCGAGGAATTAAGTATTATTCAACTTTTAGATTTTAGTTTGCATGTTCTAACAACATTACTGAATATGAAGACTTGATACAAGGTTTGCATTGGTCAAGGAAGAGAGGTATCAAAAACTCACAAGTCTTTGGTGACAGTGAGCTAATTGTTAATCAAGTTAAAGGGAAGCATGATACCAAGAATTATCTCCTCAAGTGTTATAATAATAGGGTGTGGGACCTCATTAAGGATTTTGAAGGATTTGGCATCAACTCCATCCCTAGGAAAGAAAACCAAGCTGTTGAAGGCTTGCAGCAATTGGAGCAACCTTTGATGTTGTGGAGAGTATCAAGGAAGATAATGTGTAGCCAAACATTCATGTGATTATAAGGCCATCAGTGCCAGACAATAATGTAAGTTGACAAGTGTTTGAAAGTGACCAAAAAATCATCAATTTCTTGCAAGAAGAAGTTGAGTTCTCAACCAAAAATCAGGAAAATTTAGAACAACAGTATGGTGATCAAGTGGTACAGCTGAGAACAAACAAAATAATAAAGGGACTTGTCAATTTGGAGTCCATATTTAATCCTAATGATCAATTTAGGAAGGAGAAATAAAAAATACAAGTCAAGGGAGAAGATTCAGTGCCCATCTCAGTGGGAGAAGGCAAATCACTTCAAATTGGTAAAGTGACAACCAAGCAAGATAGGTATGATTTCATGAAACTTTGACAAGAGTTCCCAGATATATTTTCTTAGAGCTATGAAGATTTGAGGGGTTTCAATTCCAAGCTAGCTCAACACACAATTGAATTAGATCCAAATGGTAAACCCATCAGGCAAAAACAAAGATAGGTCAATCCACACATGGAGCCTCTCATGAAGAAGGAATTGAATAAGTTAATAGAGGCAAGTATCATATTTCCCATCAAGCATTCAAGCTAGGTTACAAACTTGGTTCTAGTTAGAAAGAAGAGTGGAGAAATCAGATTGTGTGTAGACTTTAGAGATTTGAATAGAGCATCCCTCAAGGATCATTACCCACTTCTTTCTATGGAGAATATTTTGTAAGTTGTTGTTGGCTCTAAGAGGTTTAAATTGCTAGATGGTTATTCAGGGTATAATTAGATCATGGTAAATTAGGATGATTAGTTCAAAATAGCCTTCACCACCAAATGGGGAACCTATGCATATAGGAAATTCCCATTTTGGTTGTCTAATGCTGGAGGTACCTTCTAAAGGGAAATGGATATGGCATTCAAGGGATTGATCAACAAAATAGTGTTGATATACCTAGATGATATTACTGTATTTTCTAAAGGTGCAGTAGATCATCTCTTTCATTTGAGACAAGTGTTCCAAAGATGTAGAAGATTTGGGGTATCCTTGAATCCTAAAAAATGTATTTTCTTAGCTCATGAGGGAAATCTCCTAGGCCACATTGTTTCCAAAGAGGGGTTAGCAATTGATCCAGAGAGGGTTGAATAAATGAAAGCACTACTATTACCAAGTCACAAGAAGACCCTTCGAAGTTTCTTGGGAAGAATCAATTTTGTTCAAAGGTTTGTTCCAGAATTTGTAGCCCTTATCAAGCCAATAACTATGATGTTGAAGAAAAGTATGGCTTTCAAATGGACAGATGCAGGTAAAACAAGTTTTGAGGCAATCAAAGAAGCTATCACACAAGCTCCAACTCTCATTAACCTAGATTTCTCTAAAGATTTTATCCTTTATGCATTTGGAGGTGATGGTATAATTTCTGCAATTTTATTACATCAGAACAAAAAAAATGTAGAGCAGTCAATTACCTTCATTAGCCAAAGCTTGGAGGACTATGAGGTGAGGTATTCCTTCATTGAGAAGCATGTTCTTGCAGTGATTAGGAGCTTGAAGAAATTTAAGCATCTAGTTTCAAACAACAAGGTTCAACTATTGGTTTCTCATGTGGGAGTTAAGGACTTCCTCCTCAAAAAAGACCTAAATGAAAAACGTGCAGGGTGGATTACTCGTGTCATGGAGTATGACATTGAGATCAAAGTCATGAAGTTGGTTTGAGGAAAAGGATTGTCTGGGCAGATGGTCTTGAGAAAATCAATGGAAGCAAGCAATGAGAAGGATGTTGTTTTGGCGTTGCAAGACTACCAAGAACAAAGAGGTGTTCAAGAAGATAATGGTGGTATTCTCACTCCTTTCTGGACCCAAGATATAGTGCAGTTCTTACAAACAGGCCTATGCCCTCTAGAGATGAGAAAAACTACGAGAAGACACTTCATATTGAAGGCTATTCCATATGCACTTGTTGATGGTGTCTTGTTAAAAAAGGATATAAATGGAGTGCTGCTGAGATGCATTGGTACAAATAAAATTAAGAAGATGTTAGAATATTTCCATGGTGGATCTGCTGGGGGTAATTTTTCTCCAAGAGTGAAAACCCTCAAGATTATGAAGGATGGCTATTATTGGCCAAAGGTGTTTAGTGATTGTTATGCATGGATCAAGTGATGCAAAAATTGTGCATTCTTCACAGGAAAGGAAAGATTAGCAGCCCTCCCGTTGCACCCAATTTCAATTGACCATCCATTCATGCAATGGGGTTTGGACTTAATTGGAGTCATTAACCCAAACTCAAGCCAAGGACACAACTGAATTCTAATAGCAATAGATTACTTCACCAAATGGACTGAGGCGGTGGCACTCAAAGAGGCTAATGAATCTAGCATTCTAGACTTCTATGAGGGGAGAGTAACTAGATTTGGTATACATGCCACTATAATATTGTTGGTCCGAAAATCTGTCGCGTGGACAGATCTATGGACAGACGAGCCAATAGTGTGCAGGGCTTAGCCCCTCTTTGAGACAACAAAGCGAAACTGGTTTATTGCTATTTCTACTAGCAGGAACCTATGCAAGTCTCACAGATTCTGGCTTCGGGGGTTGGGATCTCATCCCAGTAGAGTGTTCCAAGCTGCGAAAAGAAAGGAATAAAAGAGGGAGAAGAGAAAGAACAGATCCGAAGGGAGAAAAGAAATGAATTCCAAAGCAGAAAGGTCAGAAGATTTATGTTTTTAGTTTGGTAGTAAACAGAGCCAAACCTACTTGCATAAATAAACAAAGCAATACTGATAAACAAATGACGGAAAAGTAGATATGAATCCAACAGATTAAACACATACAGATCTAATGTAAGAAAGATCTAATGTATAACACAGCTATTGAGCACAAATTCTGAATAATTGTATTACTGTTCTTTTCTGTTACAAGAAAGCTCAAAGTCTTTCTCTCCTCACTTCTATTTCTATCTAAAAAATGTTCACACTGAATACAACAAGTATTCTCATATTTATAGAAGATGAGGGAGAGAGAAGGAAAAATGGAGCCAACCACTTATTTACAAAGATATTTACAAAATATCTAAAAGTCATGTTGACTTTAACAACTCGGTGGATGACATCATCCCATGATGCAACATGGATGATGTCATCATTTGTGCTAACACATTTTAGTCATTTCAAAAACAAAAGTCGGAGAATAGAGAGAAGAAGAAGAAGAAGAAGAAGAAGAAGCTACTCATCATCATCATCCTGTGGCCGGAAAGGGGTTGCCTATTTCTGATGCTGCTCAGGTGATGATATGTGGAACTGAGCGTGGTATTCCAAAAACTTGCTAATCATCAGCCCAAATTGATCTTGTGACGGATCCTTGTGCCGTTCACTGATTGCTTCATAAGTCTCCTGCTCGTCTATGAGCTTTTCCGGGAGTTTGGAATAATCTTTCTCCGCCTCGATAAGGAACCCGATGAAGTCCCTACAGGCCAGTAGGTTGTTGATAGATTCAGTGTTGAATGTGACCTCTGGCCCTGTCCCTTGAGAAGCTATCTCCTTGAAGATCCGGATAGTGTCATCAGCTGATCTCAAGGTAAGGGAAGGAGTGAGCAACCCTGGAGTCATGGAGAGGACAATTTTCTCCATTTGATGCATTGCATCCAGGGCCTCTTCCTTTACCTTGTCTATCTTTTCTAAAACAAATTCCAGCTGATCTATCTGATAGTCCAGAGTGGACATAGTTTTGTTGAGGGCCCTTGGATGACCGAATACTCCGAACTTGACCAGATCTTTGATTGAACAGTCGAACATTTGTTGGAAGGTCTCGTGCTGGAGTCTAGCATGTTCTAACTCTTCTGATATCGGACCTGCTAATGCTTGGAGTTCCTTATTCGTCTTCTCGATGTTTAGGTATAAACTGATATACTCGGCGATTACTCTTTCACTATCCTTGAGGATTTGGCTCCTCCAAGCAGAAACAGCCATACCCTGCTCGCCGATCTTTGAATACTCATTGATCTTCTCCTGACTGAGCAGCTCAGGAGTCTCGGGTGGCAGTTGTGGGAGGTGCTCTTCCCATCTTCTGTAAGGCTTGAAGTAGGTACTTGTTCTGCTCCTTCAGTAGCCTTTTCTCTTCTTTCGTTTCCTGAAGCTTTTTGCAGAGTGCATCAACTGCGGAAAGAGCTTCCCCCTGGAGACTTTCTGAGGATGTCCCCATTGTGACTTGGGTCACGGTGAAATCTGTTGGAGACAGATCTTCTTTCTCTTTGAGGGGGTTGGGGTACGCTATTTCCATGACTCTCTTACCTGCAGCACTCTTCGAGAAGTGTGTAACCGGCTTGTGCTTCTTTGCTCCTTTAGCCGGAATGACCGAAAAGTCCATCAGAGCGATGGGGACTTTCCTATTTTGTTGGCTCAGCTGGTGAGAGATCCAAGCTGGTCCTATAGAAGAAGGACCAGAGACAGAGGGGGAGGCAGCAATGGTAGAAGAGGGGAAAAACGTGGAGACATGCGGCGGTGGCATGGAAAGAATAGCCGAAGAAATGTCCACGAGAGGAAGGGAAACCACAACTACAGAAGACAAAGGAAGGGAAGGGAGCTCGGAGATGAGGGAAGAAATGGAAGAAGACAAATCAGCTCGGGAGGAGAAGATAGACGAAGAAGCAGGGGAAAGGGTAGAAGAAGGGGGCAGAGGACACGACCAAAGGGGTGGTCGTTTGAGTCACTCGAGGAGGGGAAGGAAGAGAAGAAGAAGGGATAGAAGGGACCTCTGAAGTTGTAGCGACGCCGACATCCTGGGTGGATGGGCGTATAGGACTATCCTCTGTCAATTCCTCATCAAGAGTTATGACTTGTTCTGGCTCTGAGGGAAGAGGACTTTCAGGGGCTTCCTCCTAAATGGTGCTAGGTTCACCTTCTGCACCTTTGCCTTTCAGCTGCTTCTTTGACCTTGGAGGTGCGTTGCCCAAAGGGGAAGTTGTGAAATCTACCCCGAGGTAGATATTCCGTTCATGCGGCACCAATGCTCTGTTCTCCGCATAGTCTCCTTGACCCTCTCCTCAATCGTTTAAGGAGCCTTATTCCTGTCAATGGCCGGGAAGGGCCAATTGTCCCCATCTGTGTCATTATACACCTTATCTACTTCATCTTCCATAGTCTGGAAGCCTTCGGGGACAATGGCCACTCCGTATTGGATGATTTCCGCCAATGCTAAGCGAGAGTGATCCTTTCTTCTGAGTTCCACCTCATGGAGAACGTCAATGTAAATATCCTCAATTTGAGGGACATGGATCAGATCGAGCTTCGCTTTTGGCAGGCAGCTTCTTGGGTCGAAGGTAGGCCTGGCTGGGAATTCATGCTTCAAATTGAGTAGCTCCAGCTCTGCGAACATTTCCTTTGCCTTATGGTGGGTGGAGCGTGTGTATCGGCCCACTTTGAGGGGGAAAGGAGTTCCACCCTTCTTTCTTTTGAGGCACTTCTCATGGTATGTGACTAGCTGCCTTGATAGTTCTAGTAGAATCAACTTAGGCCCAGCATACCTTGGTAGCCTGGTTGGCTCTCCCAAAAAGTTGGCAGCCCTCAGATAGGTGAACGTGGGAAATTGGGTGAGCAGGGCCCCCCATTTCTCTGTGACTGCCACTATGTTTTTGGTCGTCCGGCTATGAGTCATGTTTGGCCTCAGTAGGCAGATGACCTGATAGAAGAATGCATCGTTAACTTTTGCGAAATGTTGGATGCTATTCTCCAGCCTCAGCTCTGGGTAGTAATCAAATATCTTGGCCTGAGGCCATACTCCACTTTGGTTCAGCCCTGGACAATCCCTTTCAGATGCAGCAGCGTAGACTACGTAGGAGTTCATATGGAACACTCCTGTTGTGGCGAACTGTTGTAGCTGCTCAGATATGGTGCTGCTTATTATCTCCCCCCAACAAAAGCGTTGATCGGGCAAATTCTTATTCATTGTCTCCAGGTACCGCAGCATCCACTTATGGAAATAGTGGGCATCTGAAATCCCAAAAACTCTGCTCAGGAAAGTGATAGTATCACTGAGTTCCTCTAAGAAATCGCTTTGGTGGATAGTCTGAGGCCACCGGGTCACCACCTTCTTGTTCTTTAGGTAGACCTCATTCATCAACTGCATGCACTGGGCTTCGTTGTCTTCCCAGCCCTTGATGCATTCATGTTGGCTAACAGCCACGTAGTTCCAGTGGTGAGGGATGCCAAGCATTAACTCAAAGTGACGGGCAGTGAGGTTTATAACTGCCTCGCCCTTACTGTTCTCGACACATCTTGTGTCTTTGTTGTAACATTGCGCAATCACCATCATGAATTCGTTGTTTACAGCGCTGACGGGGATTCCTCCGGCAAAGTGCAGGGCACTGCCTATTAACTTGTCCATCCATGGACTCCTTGTAACTTTTTGAGTCCTAACCCAGAACTCATCCATGTCAATGTGACCCAATTCAGAGTCTCTGACATCCATACTGCACTCAGCCTGTGATTCGGGCATCCTGACCTTCTGATATTTGTATTTCATCTCTTCTTCTGTCAGCTTAGCCTTTCCTCTTGGTTTGGTGGGTTTCTTGCTTGATGTAGACATGTGTTCTTTCGAACTCAGTTGCTGATCTGCATGAAGAAGAAGTGAGACCCAATCCAAAAAGGTTGAATTAGTCATTTGATCTTCCATTGGAAAGCTAGCAGAAGAAAGAGTTAGAGATTTTAAGGCTCAGGGCGCGGGAAAAATGCAACTGGCAGGCCAAATAGTTAAGGCGCACAGAAAAGGAATGTTGCAGAGGTTATACTGGCGCCAAAGGCGCATGACGCATGGATGAAGCAGGTTGCATTTTATAGCAGGGCGCATGGAAAGAGTATGTTACATGAAGGTTTGGTGCACCCTTTGGCACATGGATGGATTATGTAACATTAACAAATGGTGCGCCAAAGGCTTTGGCGCGGCACATGAAGGGTTTACACAACATCATGTTACTGCAATGGAGGGTGCGCCCGCGCCTTGATAGCTTTATGCTTGCGCAAATAAGGCTTGTGTTACATGAAAGCTGGGTGCGCCCCTTGGCGCATGGAAACGGGATGTAACATGGATAAATGATGCGCCAAAGGCTTTTAAGGAGGCACGGGATTTACACTTGTAGCATGCAAAAAGGGCGCGCTTTGAGGGCGCATGAGTTCTAGATGTAGCAGGACAAAAGGCTGCGCCATTAGCGCGGGTTTTAATCATGTAACATGGCGGGTAGATGCGCCAAAGGGGCGCAACTGTTTTAAGTGTGACAATACACGCCAGTGTGCCATAGAACTAAACTCATTGCTTCAAAAATTTTCATTCTTTTCTCCATTTCAAAGATAGCATGGACATACAAGGTTTTTATAAAAAAAAAATTCTTAGACCAAGCCATTTCAAAACAATACTCTTTACCAGCAGATTTGGAAAGAGGGAGGAGGAGGAAAAGAAGAGAAGAAAACAGGACAGCACAGGTGGGAAACTAGCTCAAACATATCTCATTTTACACTGGCTATCAAACAAAAATATAGACCAAGAACACCCAAGGAACTGAAAGCACAAAAAAAAAGAAAAGAGGGAGAACCTCTCACCTTGAATATATAGCAAAAATTGAGAGCGGGTCCACAGGGCGACGAAAACGACGAAGCAGAGGCTGAACAGTCCAGAGAGATCACATGCTCAACAAAAATAATGAAAATGACATTGGGCGCGCACTGATATATATAGAAAAACTTGTCATCAATGCGCCAACCACTTTTGAAATGGCGCATGAAAGACGCTGTCGACAGGGGAAAGCATGCACCCTTTGGCGCACGAAAGTTTTCGACAACAGAAGAATGAGCGCGCCTTTGGCGCACCGTATGCATTGTCGACATGAAGTTATGTGCGCCCTTTGGCGCACCGAAACTTGGTGTTGCATAGAGACTATGTGCGCCCTTTGGCGCACCGAAAGACATGTTAACATGGAAAACCATGCACCCAGCCAAAAAAGGCTCAAAAAGACTAAGTTGAAAAACTAGATTTCCCGGGAAGGGATTTTACAACGTTTCGAACCCAAGGGATCCCTAACGAGGGATCGAAACAAAAGTTTCGGTATGGTTATCGGTAAAATCACCCTTGTCAATTTTACGGGATAACAAATATCAGATAATGCATTGGCATTCATAGGATCAAAGGTAACTAAATGGGCTGTTAAGAATGGGATCTATCTAAGCACTTCATCAAATTATTACCCTCAAGGTAATGGCCAAGATGAGTCTAGTAACAAGAACCTATTAAAGATCATCAAGAGGACTCTTGATGAAAATAAGAGGACTTGGCATACTAAACTGAAATTGGCCTTATGGGCTGATAGAATAACTCCCAAGAGATCCACAGGTAATTATCCATTTAGACTTGTCTATGGAAGAGAGGAAATCTTGCCTATGTCACTTGAGTTGCCAACGTTTTAACTCATGAAGCAATTGGAATTGTTGGAGTTTGAACCCATAGAGGTTAGATATGTAGAATTGATGGAACTCCAAGAAATCAGAGAGCATGCATCCCAAACAATGGAGAAGGACCAAGCCTTGATCAAGATAACCTTTGATAGGAAAGCTAAGGCTAGAACCTTCCAAGCTAGAGATTTAGTGTTGAAATGGGATGCAGACCGAGAAAATCCAGGAAGGCATTCAAAGTTTGATGCCATTTGGAGTGGCCCCTACATGGTCACAAAATCTAAGAATAACAATGCTTTCCAATTGTCTACATCTGATGGTGAAGAACTGTAGATTCGAGTTAATGAAATCCATCTGAAGCATTGCTAATAGAAGGGAAACTCCTCACCTTGTACATATTAATTTAGATTTTCATTCCTCTAAGTGCATGTGCACATTGTTTTATTGTAGCTTAGTTTTACATTTCCCTAAGTGCTTTGGCACAAGATTTTCTGTCCTAAGGATGCATCTTTGTAGGCCATGTTCCAGATCAAGTGATGTTCTACTCTCACAATCTCCTTTCTAGAAGTTTTCTAATGAGTGGAGAGTACCAAGTAGTTAAAGTGATGACTCAATGCCCAATGGATTACTTCAGGAAACTATTCATTTCATCCAACAGGCAGATGACCCCTTTGAGTCACCAAAATTATTATCCAAAATAAGCCCCTTGCTTATTTTTGGCTAACTTTCTTTCATTTCTTCCCTCCTTGTGCCTCAGTCAAATTTTTCCATTTTTTAGGCACTCAAAATTATCTAGAAATGGCTTCATTAGATAGAGAATTTTCTCACCTTTCCAGAAAGGTAAAGTAATCCTTATATCTCCTTGTAGTCCGCAACCAATGTGAATGCACCACGCGGCGGCGGAATGGCGGGTCGGCAGAGGTAAGTTAGAAAATTTCCAAAGGGGCCGGCGGGGGCATCAAAGGAAAATTTTGGCCTGAAGCTCCGAGAACCAATAGGAGGATGACACGTGTCCATGAGGTCGGCGGGAGTTGGAGTGGTAGAATGAATTCTAGCTTTTCGCCAAAATTGCAAAGGAGCGAAAACGAAAATCTTTGCCCGAAAGCCCGCATAGAGGAGGAAAAGAAAATTACAAGGGCCTGAGTGAATAGGAAGATGCCACATGTTCTGGTCTCAACGGAGGTTGGGGGCATGGGGAGAATTTGAAAATTTTGCCAAAGTGATCGGTAGCGTCAAAGGAAAATTTTGGAGTGCACGCTCAAGCGAATGAGGAAGTTGATGACACCTGGCATGTTAGAGCGGCGAGGTTTACAAGAATTTTGCGCACAAGGTTCCTAGACAGTGCAAATAAAGCATAGCACGGCACAAATCATGAACCAATGAAGACAAAGGGAATGGTAAAATATAGGCATCGGAGTGCTGAACCTAAGGAGGCCATAATTGGGGGATATTATTGGTCCCAGACTCGGAAAAGTGGCACAGATTATCTCACAAGGTGAGTAGAAGAGGCACGCTACAAATAATTTTTGCAGTAGTTACAGCAGCTAGGTCTTCTAGAAGGGAAAATGTCCTTGATCAAGAGCTCAGTGGATGTCAATTTTTGAGTAATTGGACAAGTGATCGGGGCACACATTTTTTTACATGATGGAACAATCAATTTTGATCCTATAGGATGAAGTTTAGTGGTTGCGCACCATGAGAAACTACACCTCTACCATCCTTAGGCAAGAGTGGAACTGCTGAGGATTTCAATCAAAATTTTTAATGCAGTATGACATTGACAAAAATTCTCCAGCATGGTTGGAAGAAAGGACTAGGATGAAAAAGTGTCTTAAGCGTATTCTTTGGGCTATATAGAATGGACTTGGTAAGAGATTGAATCAAGGACATGCCATTTCAGTTCCCGTGTTTGGTGCAGAAGTCATTCTTGGCTGATAGAATTCATTGTTTAAAAGCCAGATTTGGCTTATGTGTATCAGGGTTGGAGCATTGAGGTATAGATGATGCAGTCAAGCTCCTTCACCCTGAAGAGTGGATTTGTGGAACATCAGACCTGATTTTTAGACTGGATGAGCGATGTTTTCTAGCTCATAACACGGTGGATTCAAAGAACTGAAAATTCCAGGAAGAAAGCATGGAATGATAGAAACATAAGGGATAAGAAGTTTGAGGTTGGAAAAATGGTTCTTCTGTAATTTGACTCTAAGTTCTTGCGCCATCTAGAAAAACTTAAGGTACATTGGTTGGGGCATGTATGTCATCACTTACATACTTTTAATCTAGTGTGCAATCTCTAGAAATAGATGTTCACCACTCCTGATGGAACATGGCTACCTAGTTAGTTTAAAGGGAGTAGGCTGAAGCCCTACTATAAATAAGTCTTGTTGGTGTTTTTAATAAGGCAATATTGTCATTTATATTAGGTTTTTAATTCTGCATTTCCTTCATTGTCGTTATGCTTTGTCAATTTAGTTTTTGTTCTTGTGTAATAAGTGCGCTTACGTGCATGAAGATAATTACTCTTTGAATCATGGTTATGCACAGAGGAATGCACATACTTTGAGTTTGGAGGTGGTTATCGATATCCAAGTACAAGACTGTCGGATTTGGAAGGTGAAATGAATGAGCTGCTACGGGTGCTTTTCAAGTAAAAAGATTGCTTCTAAAAATGACCAAGATGGAGATAAATGAAGGGAAAATATAACGCGAGGTAAGAAGAGGCCATGGTAACTACTAGGAGAAGGTATAGTGATAAGGTACTTAGGCACAAGAGCGCACGCTGAAGAGAAGTCTGTGACCAGAAAGTAGGAAGGCACGCTAGAAGGTTATAACTAGGCACGAAGATCTACTGTGCAGAATGAATGGATTTGGTCAATGACTTAAGGGATATTTGGTAGGTGAAGGAGCAATAAATCCATCAAAATTTGAAAATTTTATATAAGGATGGGATGTGGATTCATTTTTACCGTTGTAACTAAGAGTACTTAAAGAAAGAGCCAAGTGTGAAGAGTTGAGTGATCAAGTTAAGGAGTGAAGGGTGTGAAACCAAACATGACAACCAGATCTGTGTGATAAAAATCTTATGTCCTTGGTGGTGAAGGGTTTGAATGAATCAAGGAGAAAAAAAGGGTTCGGTTACAAATTTTCTACCTAGGTCATGATTGAATCGAGCTAGGGTTTTATTTGCAAAGTTGTAGAGTTGAAGAGGAGACATTTACAAGGTAAAAAAGACACCGAAGAAGGCATCTGTAGCAGAAGTAAAAGGAAAGAAGAAGGTGGTCATTGAGGAGGAAGAAATGTCACCTGAAATCCATTTTTCAGAGATGTAATATCTAGGAGTCATTGTCAGGAAAGAATGGGATTCACCCATCAGAAAGAGTAAAGTGAGTGAATATAATCATAGGTTTTTAAAGAACAAGAAGGAGCTTGATTCCTTGCTCACTGTTATAACAAAGAAGCACACGACAAAGGACATGTCATTGTATGACGATGTGGGTGAAAATATTTTGAAGAGAATTGGGGTATACCAGTTATATAAGCTTCCATATTTTGGGAAGTATAAGCCCTTGTATCAATGGCTTATTAGCAGGGTGCACACAAAATTCTTCTACTTTATAGGATGCTGAGTTAAAATCTCATCTACACTTGTCTCATCAGTTACAAGTCTGAAGGCCACAGGAGAAGATATAAAAGGTGATCATGCAGATAAATCTGTGATTGTAAAAACCAAATAGGATTTGGGATACTTGAAGGATCCATGCAGAATGGACATAGATAAATTGAAGAATTGTCTAGTTGTATAGGCTGTAGCCCACCTTGTTACCAAGTTGAATAATCAGGAGCGGTGGTCTTAGGTAAATACTATGTGGTTGCATGTGGCACGTAAGATGTCAAAAGGGGCAATCTACAACATTGCAAGCTATATTGTAGAGAAAATAGTTAAAGAAGTGCACACAGGAGGGAAGATCAGCTTTGGGGTTGTTATATTATCACTAGTATTTATGGAGATTGGAGTACCAGATGGACTGAAGGAGACTGTATGGGAATAACCCATGGATAACAAGTCCCTAGCTGAAAGATTCAACAAGTACCTATGCAAGGGGGCCATGATAGATGATGTAAAGCAAAGGGTGAAGAAGTGGTATGATAGGCTCTGTGCAACATTTAGGGAAGAGTGACGCATCCCAAAGGACCTACCAGAAGTGCTAGGGAAACAAGTTTAGTTTGATGTATATCAACATTTATGCATCGTGCACTTCCCAATGAAATATGGAGTCTGGAGCCCTTAGTGTAAGTTTCCTTACGCATTCACTTTAAGGTATTTTCAAGCATTTGTTCATATATTTACAGACATGCACTGACAAGTATTCAATGCCGATAAGGTATACTGCGATTACCATACACTGAGGAAGAAGTATGTGTACCCTAACATAAGCACTTATACAGAGAGGATCATTTCAGAAGTACTGAATATCAAGCCAATAAGCTTGGCTATAGTAGATGTGGGGGCAAAATTGGTGTATCTCTAGTTGAAGCTGAAAATAGAGAATGAAAAATATGTGGAAGGTGAGTTCACACTTCTAGCACCACCAAAGGAAAAACATACAATGGAGAACATCCTAACACTTAAGCCCATAGAACAAGTTGAAGTGTAGGATGAGGAGGAGGAGCGTAAAGATAGCGGTGGTTTGGAGCATAGGGGTAGGAGACATCCTACAAGTAAAGGTGAAGATGAGTGTGTCGTTACACCACCTCAGCCATGAGAGGGGGATGATGAGGATGTGAATGTAAGGGGAGCACAGGTTTAAAAGGGTATTTATTTAGGAGAACAAGGACCCAAGGTGCTACTCCAACCACTGTGCATAAATCACGCAAACTCTCCCCATGAAAGGAGGCTACCGTGTAGAGGATGAAACTAAAGTTGAATGAGGAGGCAGAAGAGTTAGAGGAAAGCATGCCTAATTCTCCTATACTTCTAGAGGACATAGAATAGTAGGGTGATGAATCAAAGAAAAAATAAGAGGAAAAGTAAAGACAAGAGGAGACAGGTACAGAAGATGTTCAAGACATGGAGACACAAGTCCCTAATTTGGAGGCTAAAGTTCCTAAGTAATAAAGGTCTAGAAGAACAAGTGGAGAGCACATTCCACCAACCATAGGTCATGCAGAGGACACAGGAAAAAAATTCCACTCCTTCTTTCAGAGCACGATAGCGCAGAAGGATTTATTTAGCTGGACGTTAATGCATGAAGATATATCAACGGTGCGTACTCAAAAGCAACTATCATGGTAAATGCACACCCACATGGATGAGCCTGAATTTGATGTGTATAAGGAGTCATGTATTTCGAGAACACTGAAGAAGGTTCCTCAAGCCAGACACATGACAATAAAGCCTACTGTCATGTCAGATGAGTAAGTTAGCAATGCATTGGTGAAAGTTTTTGTTGAGGTGGCTAGAAGAAACATGGACAAAGCTGCCACGATCAAATCACTGCGTAAAGATTTGAGCAGGGTGTCCAGAGTTATATGAGCATCTAAGTAAGTAGCATAAAAAAGAAAAAAAATGTGCCAGGATGGTTAGAATCCAGTGCACTGTAGAGGATCAGTGGATGCCCAAGATAACCAAAGGACCTAAGGCATTGACAATGAATATTACTACACACGTTGAAGCATCACACGTGACAGAGGCTTTTCATGCGAGGTACCTAGATCCTACTCATCAGAAGGAAGTTTACCAGGATACCATGGAAGTGCTAAGGAATCTTCAGGGTGAGATATAGTGCCTCAAGGAGAAAAATAAAGCATCAGATACAGTCCAAACTGATATCGATGATCTATGAGAGGTGTGTAAGATGTTGCGCCAGAAGAACATTATTCCACTATTAGGAAGTTGGTTAAAAGGGAACACTCCACGCACAGGTCTTTAGATTAGATGATAGATTCTACATTCAAATATCCCCTCTAATAGCATTGACTATGACAAATAAATTACCTTGAATGATGTTGTGGATGGGTGGCTATTGAGCAACATATTGATCGATAATGGTGCGGAAGTAAATGTGCTTACATTATATGCATAGGTACAAATGGGGAGGCATCCATTGCAACCATCATCTAATGTGTTGTTTATGGAAAAATGGACTATGGCCACTCCCATAGGAGTTTTGAAAGATGCATCTGTAAATATACAAGGGGCCAAGTTCACTGGGGATTTTGAGGTATTATCACTTGCAGAAGCAGACAATTTTCTAGCCCTGTTTGGACAACCTTGGTGTTATGCAAATAATGTTGACTTGAGATTCAATAAGGGGTATATCAGCTTTGAAAAAAAGGAGGAAATGGTTGTGATACCTTTGATAGATGGAAAGTCTACACAATATGTTGAACCTCTAAGTGAGGAGGATTTAAACAGAGTCTATGTATGCACTATTTAGGACCTAGAGGTCAATGAGCCATCAATAGAAGGCATCCTACAGTGGAAAGATTCTCATTCTATTAGTGATACTATGAGTATTACTTGAAAAAATTGGGCTCATGGTACATATGAGTTAGTAGGTCGCAAGGTCAAAAGTGTGGTTGCTCACAAGAATGGACTTTGTTCAATTCGACGGATAAGTAGCACAGTACCTTGGTATACAAGGACAAAAGATCTTCCTACCTTTCTGAGGGCCATGGAAACACAGTGGACAGATCAAGTTAAAAGGAGATATATGTTAGTATATAAACTACGTGGGACAACAGTGCACTGGTGTGTAGTCCACAGAGATAATCTTATAAAGCGGGAAGAGATTGGAGTTGCTTTATGTACTAGGTTTATAAGGAACAATACACCTACACAAATCTGCACTTATCATGGCAATCAACTTGTTCAACATCACATTCAGTAGTGTGAGAGAATTTGGACAATAGGACATGAAGCATTACCACCTTCACTATGGGTGCATAGATTATATTCTACGCTACAAGGATATGCACGTGCTTGGTATGCATATGAAAAAGTACATCGATAAACTGGGAACTGACATGATTTGATTACAGGAATGATCCAGGATTTTGAATAATTCTTAACTAAACCTCCTCTAGGAGAGGCATTGAAAATTTTCAAGTGCTTAACTATGGGAGATATTGCAAAATCCAAGGAGCATATAAAGGAATTATTCGGTGAGGTAGAGTTTGGAGCATGTTTTGAAAAGGAAGAAGAAATGGACTCCATACTACTTGAATGTGCTTTCCTTGAGAAAGATAAATGAAAGATGGTTTATGTCCTGGATGATGAGGAAGTTGAGAACCTAGATATTGAACATTCACACGGGGTGCATGAGGTCTTGGATGGTGTAGAAAAAGATGTGCGCACCTACCACAAACCCATGAAGACAATGAAGGTGAATATAGGTTTGGAGGCTGAGCGTAAGAAGGCCATAATTTGAGATTATTGGTTAGACTCGAAGGTAGAAAATATCATTGAGTTACTCAAGGATTATCAGGAATTATTCCCTCGGGAATATCATGAACTTAAAGGCATGATTGAATCACTTAGGGAAATGAAGATGAAACTTAAGGGTGGTGCATGACCACTTAGAAAGATACCTTACAGAATGAATCCTAATTTGCATGAAAAGGTAAAAGAAGGAATTGATAAAATATTGAAATCTTGAATTATCAAGGCCCTTGATGAGTCAGAATGGGTTAGCCCAATGGTGATGGGTATCAAGAAGGACAGAAGAATTAGGATATGTGTGGACTACAGGGAGCTGAATGCTACATGTTTTATAGATCCATTCCCTACATCATTCACTGAGGAAATATTAGGAGGAGTTGCAGGGTGTGAAATATATTCCTTCACGAACGGATTTTCAGGGTATCATCGGGTTAGGATTACTCAAGAGGATCAAGAAAAGATAACATTTACTATTGAATGGGGTGGTTTTTCCTATACTGTGATGCCCTTTGGATTGAAAAGTGTGCCTGTTGTATTCTCATGAATAGTAGTCAAGGTATTTAAGGATTTTATTCATAACTTATTATAGGTATACCTAGATGATTAGACAGTATATGGGCTTGTGAAAGATCATTGTGACAATCTGTGCTTAATTTTTGAACATTGTAGACAATTGAGTATCTCCTTGAACATCAATAAGTGCATATTTGCTACGCCATTTGGGATACTATTAAGACATATAATCTACAAGGAAGGTTTTATTGGTTATTCAACCAAGGTTGCAGTCATCTTAGGCCTAGAATTTCCTACCAGTCAAAGTGAGGTGCACGTATTTTTAGGTCATACAGGGTATTATAGAAAATTCATAAAAGGGTATGCCAAAATTGCCTCACCCTTGGAAGAATTGCTGAAGGGGAAAGGTATATTTTATGTTTGAGATATTAAAAGAGAAACTTACTACCATGCCCATTCTGCACTTTCCCTCATGGGATAATTCATTTCATGTGCATGTGGACACTTTTGGCATGGCTATTGGTGTTTTGTTAGCTCAACCTATTGAATTTATTATAGATCATCCAATCTATTTTACTAGTAAGAAGCTGACTCTTGTGGAACAAAATTATACAACTGTAGAGCACGAAGCGTTGTCAATGATCTATGCACTATAAATTTTTTTATAGCACTAGTTAGCAACACCATTTTTTATTTATAAAAATCACATAACATTGAAGTACTTTATAAACAAGCCCATATTACAAGTGTGCATATGCATATGGGTACTCCTATTTCAAGAGTTTGACCTCACAGTTATGTTGAAGCTAGGGAAAATAAATTCTGGACCAGATCATTTATCTATAATCAATTCGGGAGAGCATGCACAAACAATTGAAGAAACAATGTCGCATGCATAGTTATATAGGTTACAATGCGTGCCCACAGAATTAGAAGAAACTATATTCTTTCTATGAATAGGTATGACACCAAAAGGAATGAAAGCATTAGAAAAGAAGCAGCTTGTTATACGCGCATCACTTATTATGTTAATCAGTGGTGACCTCTACAAGATAGGCAGATATGAAGTATTACGATGTTGTGTATAAAACATGAGCATAAATATATTATGGTAGAAGCTCATGGTGGTAATGCAGGATACCATTATGTAGGTGATGCGACTACCCAGAAGATCCTACTTGTTGGATTATGGTGGGAGACATTGTATAAGGACTGTAAAGACTATTGTAAGGTATGTGATCATTGTCAACACCTAGGAAAACTAGGGAAAATAGATGAGATGCCTTTGAGACCTATCACTAGTGCCAAACCATTTGAGAAATGGGCCATTGATTTTGTAGGACCTATTTTTCTAGATGCACGTAGGACTGGATCATGATATATCATTACTTGCAAAGATTATCTCACACGGTGGGTAGAAGGAGCTCCTACTAAGGATTGTATGACAACTACAACAACTAGGTTTCTGTGGGAGAATGTTCTTACGAGATATGGATGTCCCTTCAGCTTGATAACTGAGTGAAGATTTGAAGACAAAGGACGTAGAGATATCACACATAACATAGGAGAGATACTTCACGTAGAAGAAGAAAGAGGTGTTCATAAGCATCGCAGAGGAGATTGGGGATAATGTAATATAAGCAAGGCCACACTTAAAGGCCAAGGTACCACAAAATTTTCCTTCAGCGATACATTATGTGGGAAAGTTATTGGACTTTGTACTTGAAGATGGAACTCTACGTATGCAAGTGCTCGAACTCTCTGAAAAATATGCCAAATGAGAGAAAGCATTTGTGATGAGGAAAATTACATCTTATGAATGGATGTTATAAGCATTACAGGAAGTATTGAAGAAAGAAAACTAGGATTTAAATATATGCACTGCTCTAGAGGCACTTATCAACATCAAAACCCTCGAAGAGAATAACGAGGTATAGAAAGTGATGAAAGATGAGACGTTGGGCTATGCAAAAATATTTTCAATGGTTAAACAGAAGTGCAAGGCCTTAGCAGTAACACAAGAGCTGCACAAGACTAGGCTGGAAGAGCTTGGAAAGTTGATTGCATAGAATATGGACCTTTTAGAAGGAAGAATGACATCAATGTCCAGTGTTGTGTTGGTTCTGAAAAATGAGAAGGGATAAATTGCAAGGGATGAGTTGGAATCCATTATTGTGGACATCCTAGAAAAGGAGAGCAAGCACTCACTGACTGGTAGATATTAGAGGCTGAAATAAAGGAAGGGTATCAAGAGTTGATACTAAAAACTGATACAGAAGAGGTTTCCTAATAGCCTCATAGAAATTTTTTATTTATCTACATTCTTTTATTCATCTATTCTTTTCTTCAATTTTTGGACATACCCATTATTAGGATGACAATGAGATTTTTGTGTGGTAATGTTGATCAAAGAATACTTGTCAAAGATAACACAAGGAGTTCGCATGGGATAGAAGGCCCGGAAATAAGGGCGCATAAGGAAAGGAAAGACCCACGCGTGGAAGGAAACTTCAGATTTCAGGACTTAGCCGATTTTGAGCATGAAGACCTATTTTTAGAAGATGGCACGCGAAACACATCAACAATGAAGAGACATGCACGCCATGCATTGTCTATCTTTAGAGAAGTGGTTTGAAGAATTTATGCATGAACAAAAGCTAAGAATAGAATTGGCACTTTAGTTAACTGCAAGAGGACTATAGATAGCGCACTTGTATGCATGGCTATGATTGTAGATGGTGTGTGGCTATCAATAACATGTGGCCTATTTCTGGAATAGATAAACGGTGAAGGGCAAGTCCCCACCCTATATATATGATGTTAGGTGCATAGGATATATATATATATATATATATATATAGAGAGAGAGAGAGAGAGGTAGATGTATGAAAGGAGATGTATGTATGTGTGTAGCAGAGAATATATGCATATCACTAGACTATTGTATCAGTTCTATACGTGCATTGGTATAGATTGACAATACTGTAAGGAGATTTTGTATTTATTAATTAATGGAAGATATTGGATGAATGTAAGTGTCATTTTGTGTATAGTTGAGTAGTGCATATTATTAATTCAATCATGATTACTATTTAATCTTGTTCTTTCATAGATCTGAGTGTAGCATGCATTGTGGAATGATGGATTGGTTATGAACCTATATGTTACTTCATCATGATAACATCCTGTTACAGAAACCCTAAAGAGGGACCTTGTACCTTTGTGCGCTATAGGTGAGCGCTCAGTCTAGGTAGAGTGATGTGCCAGAGTGACTAGGGTGTTATCTAGTAAATTCTAGGCTGCATCAGTATAAAATAAAAAATTACATGGTCATTCCATTAGATCATACTCCTTGATGTCATTGTAGAAAGGTTATCAACATAATTATACCCTCCTTAATAAACTCATCTCCCATAATTCAATTATCTTTACAAAATCCATAAATACAACACAAATAAAAAAAATTAAATCCATGATATCAAGAAAATAAAAATAGGATTAACATTCCTCATGTACTTTCATGTTCAAGATAAACATAATTATGAAAGTTCCTAAATCAAGGATTTGCAATATAAGTAGAACAAGCTCCTTGAAAATGTTATCTCTCAACAAATGTTTCATATATTAATCTAGATAGATACTTTAGAGACATCCAAATGTTACATTTCCCTTTGACATATATTGTGAAACATTTCTTACAAATGTGTGTATATGTCGGTACACACAAGTGTGTGTTTGTGTGTGAGAGTGTATGCACATGTATGTGCATACATATGTGTGTGCATGTAAAATTAATATTCCTAAAATTGTTTCATATATATTATCTCAAATGAGAAAATAATTAATTATTTCTAATCCTAGAAAAAAATGGTAAAAAATCATGACATTCTTTATCTTTTAATAAATTCATTCTATCTTTCTCATATTTCCTAGAATATGTATAATCTTTCCCACCTACCAGTAGTGAATATCATCCTCCCATTTAGAAATCCAAATCCTTTTGTTAAAGAGAAACATTTAATTTTGTTGGATTTTTTTATGGATAATATTTATTATAATATTGTTCAATTCATTCCAATTACTTTGAACCATAGCATTAGTGAAGTTCAACCAACTCCACTTACCTTGTAGAAGAACCTATAATTCACCCCCAATAATAATAATAATAATAATCAGCCTCTAGAAATTGAAGAGCAATACCAATATTTTTATATTTTTATGGAATTTGAAGAGCATCGAAGTGCTACAAAAATTTTAACAGAAATTTCATCATCACTTTAATATCTTGTGTGTGTGTGTGTGTGTTTCATTTCATCTATATGTTTTAGTATTGTATATTTTTATGTTTTGTCTGTTGGAGATCACACACCCTCGATAATAATTCTCATCTTCCTTAAATCCTTCAATTTGGTATTAGAGTAGATAAGTGTTTGCAAATTTAATAGTCCAATCATGACGAGAATGAGAAATAACGTCATATAGCCCCAATATCTTGATTTTAATGAACTGTAAAATTATGAGTATTAGATCATTAAAATGAATATTCTCTTATTTTCTATGATGTTTGGGTTTTAATTTAAAAAATGGGTTGAATAAGCCTAGAGATCAACCTATCTTCTAGGATCCAACATAGTAAGAAATATATATGTTGAAGGATAATAGGAAGAAGGTTGTGAAATAGTTTTTTATAATTCAATAGGTAATGAATGAGTCCATTTTTACCACATGTTGTAGCAACAAGTAGGTCAAAATGGGAATGGGAGAACCTTCACACTACCTATCAAAGAACCAAAAAGGTAAAAATTTACAAACAATAAATCCTTTGAAGATTTATTTGTAAATTTACAAATGAGAGAGTCTAAATTTGTAGATCTATTTTCCCCCCAAGTAATGAATTTTGTAAACCATATTAGGTCTCATAGTGAGACATTAGAGAACCAAAAGATTGTTGAGAATGTCCATAGGATTCTCCATTGTAAGTTTGAGAATATAGGTTTGGCCATAGAAGAGTCAAAAGACCTCACTCAATTGACAATTGATGAGTTAATGGGTTCCATATTATCCCATTAGTCTATATTGAATAATTCTTGTGACTTCTCTCTTGAGCATGCATTCAAGTCTCAAGTCTCATTTGGTAGACTAAGATGAAGGTCAAAGTCCAGAGGCATAGAAATAAGTAATTGGAGAGGAATCCAAAGGATAAATACTCCTAATAATGAAAAAAACCAACATAAATTTATAAACTTATAGTCCAAGAGGGTGTGGAATTTGAAAGAATATCAAAACCAGGGTAGAAGGTACATAATAAGTCACATATATAGTATCATTATTTCAAATAATTTAGTCATTATGAAAATGAATGAAGAAGGATGTGGTTGATTTATGTAGGCATAATGCTATTTTTCTAATGAAAATTAATCAGAGTCTAATAATCAATGTTCTCTATTCATAACATGCAATGTAACACAAGAAAACACTAAATAAGTATGGTTTCTAGAAAATTTTAGTTATAACAATCACATGACATGAAGTAGCATATTTTTCACGAGTTTATAAAGTTGAAGGTTGAATTGGAAATTAATAACAAAGTTTCTATAATAGGAAAGGGAATAATTAAAGTTTTGAATAAACATGGTGAAAGAAATACTTTCCATACATCTATTTCATCTCTAGTGTAAAACATAACCTCGTCAGTATTGGGAAGCTTATATAGAAGGGGTAAATATTTTATTATGAGAATAATTCTTGTGTTATACTAGATAAAAATACAAGTAATAAGTTTGTTTCTAAAGTTGAAATGACTGAAAATTAGATGTTCCCATTAAAAATCTAGAGTGATTTTTCCACAACATATGCTCAATTTATCTCCATAACAAGTATTTAGAATGATATTGGATTTAATTCTTCAATAGCCTTCACACATGTCTAAATTATAATTTTATCAAGTATGCATCCCTAGCTTTCATCAAATTTTCATATTCCCAAGTTCTCGTTATAGAGAGTACTCTAGTTGAACTTCCCACAAGATCCAAAATTGCCTTTGATCTCACCATAATGAGCATTCTAAATGGATCCTTAAATTATTTTTCAAAAAATTTAGTAGTATTTACTGCACCTAAGTCTACCTTAATCCCATCAACTTTCAAAAACAACTCAACTAATAAACTAATAATTGTTACTACTACACATTCTAAAAACACTTTATATATATAATCAGCTCAAAAATAGTCACTCCAATGCCATCTTATTTAAATCCATAATTTTCTCCAAATATTGTATTACCAAGAGTTACTGAAGTGACATATTCAAAAATATACTTTCTTAGTCAAAAAGTTATTCATATAACCTCCAGAAGTTGTGGCAACAACATATACAAATGAAATATCCTCAAAACCACACAATTTTTTGCAAACAAGATCTCCACATTATTTATCATCACATATGCCAAGTCTTATCCTATCAAAAGGTCATTAAAGGAACAACTTCTCATGAATTCAAAGGTTCATTCAAATATGCTTTATCTTCTCTAATAGTCAAGCAATCAAAATATAAATTTGGGTTCATGAAACCTTTGATGACATGGGTAAAAGATCATATATTTTGAGCTTATTGACATGTACTTGTTGAAGATACACAGTCTAATGCTTTAAAAAAAAAATTTAAACATCATTTGTGGCTTTGACACCTAAGGTTTGGAAAACTCAGATTGAGAGGTTTAAATTTGTTATGTAAGAAGAAAATGTTGAATGTATTGTAAATTATAGAGGAACCAAATAATGCATGTGATAACTATATTTTAGATATGTAACATAGAGAATCATTTCATATAGGAAATTCCTATAGAGCTAGAGATCCTCTTGAAAGTTTCAACTTAGGTCTCTTTAGAGAAATGTAAACACCTATAATTGGCATAAGACTATATTTTCTAGCATTTATTCATGGATTTAGCATATGTTACCATCAAATCACCACACCCCCCTAATGGCAAAGTGATGAATGGGGCATACGGTGTGATTAGGTAACATGGGATCACCTATCATGCTGTGGGACTTGCGGGCTTGAGGTGAACCTCCGGAGAAGTATGGCTTCCTCTTCCTAAACTAAGAACTAAATTACTCCCAATGCAAGAAAAATAACTAACTAGACCTATACTAACATTTCCACGGGATTAGGGAGATATATTTGCAAGAAATAAAACCTACACTAGGAATGGTGATGCGCCAAAAAAGGGTATTTGCTAGACAAGTTATTTACATCTTTCAATGAAGAAGAGATGAAAATGGAAAGGATGAACATGCACCAAAAACCCAACTACATATAGATCTTCATTCCTAGATAAGCACAATAACTCCCAAAACCCGTAATGGAAACTTGAGATTGCATGGTATACCTATAAACATGACAAAGGAAAAAAAAAAAAGTAGCAAAAATGATGAAAGGATAAATAATTAGTTCACAAAACATAATTTCTATTACTTAAAGCACATGCACAATGCATCATTACAACAAGAAGAAGCAAGGAGTTTCCATTATAATCTTTGGAAGAAAGGACTTGAAAGCATATAAATTCACAATAGCTAAGCTTATGAAAAAGAGTGAGAACTTGGAAAAATTTCTAACCCCTTCGAAATGTGTTTCCCATTTACATTTATAAAAAAATATGAACTGGTGAGAGAAAAAAGGAGAAGAAATTATAAAATCTAAGCTAGATTATAGCAGATAATGGATGGTTATTCTTTAACCATGATGATTGCATCACATCCTTTAATTGCTTTCAAAGAAAACTCCTTCACCCCACTCATGCCTTCATAAATTAAAAACTTTGAAATTTTCCTCCATTTTAATTAAAAATAATATTCTAACTAAAATTTTAATAACCCCTCGTCCTTTTGGTGGGAGCCATGAGTTTATTTATTTCAAAGGAGGGGGTTCTTATTTTGTAAGGGTGACCAACTCGGTGAATGGCTTGCCACCCAGCTCACGGAGCTGGCTAGTTGAGTTGTCCATCTTGCATTATGCCCTTAGTGATTTCTTCGCTTACCTATTCTCTCACCTTCAATTTTTGTTGAGGAGCATTACATATTATAACTTTTTACAATCTCTTTGGTCACCTTGAATATAATGGCTACCCGACCAAGTTTGAAGCACTCTTTTCTAGCCGACATATTGGGATTTCTAATTACCACTTCATGACACGTTAACCCCATGTGAGCCCAAAAATTGACTCGTATTTTCATCTGACACGTATACGTCCAACACAGGACTAGATGTCATGCTATTTTATCAAAAATTTATTCATTTTTTGTTGTGGCCAGTCACCGGATTTGGTATTAGTTTTTTACTTGTCACACATTGGTTGATGAAATGATTCAGCCTGAGTCACGTTTTATCAACTACAAACGTCCTTCTTGTATTGGTGAGCCTTGAACACATTTACAACCAATTAGTTCACTCAGTTCCCCAAAATCCACATGACATGTTATGCTGAGTGCATTTCCTCATACATACCATCATTTCTTTGTGTTTAGTGCCTACACACCATGATCCTCGGTCTTATCAATCAGTACTCCCCACTAATCCAGCCTGTGAGACTCGCGACTCCACACCGAGATCTGTAAAACTTACCACATACAGACAGGTTTTGTCGAGCACCTACGCATTGACATCACCAGACAACTTCGTGCATCTGACTTGATTCCACGTACCTCGAACATCTATGACCGACTGAGAACACATTGACACTACTTTACTCAAGCCACATTACCTCGGTGGGTCTAGTTTCATCCACATCCACCACGCATGCCTGAAAATTCAGATTACCTCGATAGTCCTGAATACCCCCTTTGGAAATTAGAGCTCGAGACAACCTGTTCCAATCACCTCGAACCTCCCATTTCCACAGACCCCCTAAATAACTGATTTTAGTATTTGGATTCTGGGGTTTACCCACCATTTTCTCCCAATTTCTTGCCCCGACAACCCACGACTTGTTCTTCAGATCCTAATTCCACCTCACTGACATAACTCGGCCTCTGTCAAACTTCTCACCGTGTTGAATTGGCCCAAAAATTCATTCTCTCGTTCCCGATCTATCCTTTACATGCCTCGATCTCTATGAAATCATACATGCCAGCCAAATTTTGAGTGACTCACCAACACCTCTATGTTCATTCTTTAACTCAATCTCCAATGTTTGTAAATCCTGGCTCGATTCATGCCTCTACGGTCATTGCATCTCTGCAAGCTCAGCTCGATTCAAGCTTGCAACATCCTGAGTTCCCTGAGACTCACCCATCTTGAATCCAACTTCATTCGAAGGACTTTCCAAGCTCGAGTAATGAGTTCAATTCCTCTATTGTGAGCTCCTAAGACCTCACCAACCTCTACGATCCATTAACTCAACTCTATCTGAGCTCTCCAGCTAGGCAATGAAATGATCCATGCCACCATTCTTCCTTCTATGGTTGTGTTCACACTTAATGATTTCCTTACGTGTCATATAAGAGCCATTCCTAGTGTTGATTAATGAGTTACCAATTCCCTCTAGTATGCGAACCTGGTGCTATCTCCATTAATGAATTCGGCCTATGCTCTCGGGATTGCCTTTACTGTACTTTGAGTGAACAATGCTTGTAACCAGTTTTGCCATCAAACTTACCGAGCTATTCTCCTCAACTCGATGAAATTTTAATATTTTCCTGAGATCCATCATGTCCACCCATCCTATATTTCTATTCGAAAAGCACTCCATTTTCATCACGAGTCTCTATGAGCTCATCCATAAATCATATTCTAGTTTGGTCGACTTGAGAGACTAGCATTCCAACCTTGAATTCGAGCCATGCACGATCCTCGAGTTCACTCTGCGAGTTCTTTCACCCGATAAGTTCTAAATCCTTGCACCGCTCTACAATTCCTCGATCAATCTTCCGACCTGTCATCCAATGAGTCGCATTAATTCGCTGTGAGCTCGGCCCCACCGAGCCGATCTACCTTACACTGCAATGTACAAGTCATTTCCTCACTAAATCGACCCTGTTTACACCAATTTTGAGCTACTTCATGCATTTGATCGTCGAGCCTCCCAGCTATGCTCCGCCAAATCCTACTATCAACTTGGATCCAATGTTGGAGCCCTTGGAGAAAAATATCTTACCCACCTGAGTTCTTTTGTAACTCACCCGAGCCCAAAACCATCGAGCTATCCATTCTGACAAAGCACCTCGCTGAGCCCTTTTCTAGTCATCGCCTGCTCGATTCCAGCATGACACTAAGCTCTAAATACAACCATTCAATATGAGCACTCAAGCTACCTATAGATTATTCCACAAGCTCTTCCTTAATACCATGTAAAGCACAATAATCATCTTGAGCTTCTTAATACAAGTCACACCCCCATGCACTTTGTTAGCTCGCTGAGCTACTTGGTAACTTGTAATATATGCTCTCGGTCGAAATGTCTGACAGGGTTGACAAATATCTTCCAATTTTACACTGAGTTCCCTAAAATGTAGCTCGAATGTCATTCCTTTAGTTCACAGGTATCATGGAGGTGTAATAAGACACCTGAACACTTTATACACTAATGTTGACCATTTTTCTTGTGTTAGCTAAATATGGGCCCTCCATAGGAAATTTCCTTGTTCTGAGAAAACCATTGAAGCCTCCATGACAACTCGACTCTCATCAATAACAGCTCGAAGATAATCCTGACAACTCCCCAGAAAATCGTAGCCACGTCTCAAAGATTGCCCACTGAGCTCAATAACCTGGAATTTCCATGAAATAATTTTCAGTTTCAGGTTACAATTTTACCCATGTTGTCCATTTTTTCCCAAGGGTAAAAGTGGATAACATTTTTGGTGACCTCTAGGGAATGATTTCTTGCTAATCATGATTCTAGTAGCCTTCAACATCCATTGGGCATGAAGTCATCTGATATCTCAAAACTGATCTTGAACCATGAAATTTTTGATCCTAAGTTATCTAAACACCGTTGTATCCCAAACTCGGAATGGACCACTACTCACAACTCTCCAACTTTTATAATAAATTATTGAAATTATCATGAGTGGAATTTTTTTTTGATTATGGAATCACTCGAAGATGTCTCATCCTTCAGCACAAAATTATTTACTATAGATGCCCAGAAGTTATACCTTCTGAAACCATTTTTGGTCCCATAATCCGATATTGTAAAGTATGAAACACATAGGAATTCATGATATCTTAGCATGCGTAGGACATCACAAAATTTTGAGTAAATAATATCTAAGTTTGCGACCTCTAGGGGACTGCTTACTTGCTAAGCACTAGTCCAATATCTTGTAACATCCATTAGGCATGGAGTTCACCTTTGACACCTTTTGCAAGAGCTACGATGAAGACACAACACACACACAACAACGAGGAAAGAAAAACAGAAAAGGAAATATGCACAAACAAAACAAACAATGGGCAAAGAATTTGGAGGAAAACTCCTAACTAAACTGTACAGGGGTGAAAAAATCTCAAAAAAATGTTTTGAGTTGTAACCCATTCACATGAATGGGAAGTTATACTCTGTTAATCCTAGATAGGAAAAATGAATTCCCCTCCTTACAACTTGTAATAATATATGGTCCGCTCTAGAGAGCGTCAAACATGGCGTGAATGCCTAGTTTGACTCTTGTCAGCATCTCATTTGAGAACTAAATCTCCATCTTGATAAGGCATGTTGGACGCCTTCTTGTCAAAATATTTTTTAACCTAAGCTTGATGTTTCTCCAAAGTCTTCATTTCCTTGTTCCACACTTCTTCTAACTCCATGAGCTCAGCAAACCTGACTATCATAGGATCACTCTCCATAATCTCAAGTTGATGTGATAACTCCAAAGAAGGTAATTCCAAGGAAAGTGGAAGTTTTGCTTCTCTTACATAATACCAACATGAAAAAATAATTTCTGATGGCCCTTTTAGGTGTGATTTGATCTTCCCATAAAGAAGTTTTAAAGTTGTGTGTGCTGAAGTCCTCATATTGGTTTCTATTGATGCATTTGATAATTCATATGAGATTCTTATTGCTAGACTCAATGCCAATCAGTTTCCTTTTGGATAGTACTTGGATGAAGTTTTTGAGATAATTTCCATTATTAACATCCGATTCACTAAGCTTCAGACCAAGAAAATCCATTACATTGTCTGAAATAAATTTAAATGGGGACACCAAACCTTTTCAATATGCCTTCTAGGAAGTAAAGAACAACCTTTTCATCACCCTCCTTTAATGTTACTAATATCTGTCCATCAAGTAAACTAATCCATTGTAGTAAGGACCCACTTATGTACGTCACTAGATGGAGGATTGATCATCCCAACGAAATCTAATCCCTTGTTGAATTAAAGGGTTGATCGAACTTGAATCAGTTGGAGAGGAAGGGCCTGATAATTTCATCTATCCCCAGTGAAAAAGGAACATTCATTGCACTTATTTACCCAGAGATGGGCAGTACTTTGAATTAATCTAGGCCAATAGTAGCTCAACCCTCATGATTTTTTGTAGCAGTTTTTTCGTGCCGAGTAATGCCCTCTCAATAGACCATTGTCAAAAATCTTCCAATATCTTATGTTACCTACTTTGGCCCTATGCAATCGAAGGAGAACACCATGCCAATCCCTTTGAAAGAGAACACTATCTACCAAAACATAAGGAATAGAATGAAGATGAAAGTTACGTCTTTGGGTCCTATCCATGTTAACAGGATATGTTCCTGAGAGAAGAAAGGATTCATCTTGAATAACCAATCAACATGATCATCTCCTATATCATTATTTAGAAGCATCACGTTTTATTCAATTTTTTATTCCTAATATGTAGCAAGATGTTGACACAAACCTTTACCTCTGGCTAGCTTGGTAACTTTGATGTGCATGTCATACTCCATCACCTTGGTAATTGTTTCTCGTTCATATCTTTATTCAGCAAAAAAATCCTTAACACCTAGATGAGACACCATCAAGTGGATTATATTATTGGACAACCTGTGCCTGAATTTTTTCAAAGTCCAAATGACAGCAAAAAAATTCTTTTCAACAAATGAATATTTGAGTTCATAGTATTTTACAAACTAGTTGAAGAAAGCAATTGGTTGTTCCATCATATCATCATTCTGTTGAGTGAGGATCCCATAAATACTTTCCTGGCCTGAAAAATCATAAATAATAAAATCCTTATCAAACCTTGGATTCACCAATGTAGGCGCTTGAGAAATGATTTTTTTAATGGCTTCAAATCTTTCCTTTCCTTCCCTCATCCATGAAAAAGTCATATTTTTCCTCAACATGGTTGTTAATGGTTTAGCCAAGGTTGTAAAATGAGAAATGAATCTCCGCACAAAATTTATCATTCCTAGAAAACTATGAAGACCTTCTTATGACTTAGGAGAGATATTAAAAAATTTAAATGAATCCTATTCATGTCGATGAAAAGTCCCTCTACTAAAACCACATGTCCCAGCAAATTTCCTTCATGCAAAATGAAAATACACTTCTTAGGATTCAACGAAATCCCAAATTCCTTACACCTCCTAAAAACCTTTCTTAGATGTGCAATGTGATCCTCTGCATGCTTGGAATGAACAATTATGTCATCAAGATATACCAAGATAATGTCATTGATCAACCCCTTAAATTGCCTTTCCATAACTCATTGGAAAGTAGCTCCGACATTACATAATCCAAAATTCATTTTGTTGTAGGCGTATGTACCCCACTTGGTAGTAAAATTTGTTTTGAACTAGTTGGAATCCCTAACAAAAAATTGATTATAACCTGATTATCCATCAAGAAAATATAACCTCTGAGCTCCTGCCGCATTTTGAAGTATTTTCTCCATAGACAAAAGGGGATAATGGTCCTTTAAATAATTCCAATTAAAATCCCTAAAGTCCACACATAACCAGATTTCTCCATTTTTCTTCCTCACGGTAACTGGGTGCGCTACCCAAGAGGAATTTTTTATTGGAAAAATAATTCTATCATCAATAAACTTGGTTAAATCCTTCCTCATCAATGGCTCGATTTTGGGATTAACTAGTTATTGTTTTTGATGGAATGGCTTAGCATTAGGACCAAGTTTGATGGTACGATGTACCAAACCTAGATCAAACCCACACAGGTATTTATAAATCCATGCAAAAATGTCATTATACTCTTGAAATTTTTTGATAAAATATTTTCTTTCTCTTGAGGTACACACCTTGCCAATCTTTACAACCTTCTCTTTTACTAGTTCTACCTCATCGAAATCATCTTCTTTGACTACCATATTAGCATTATGTCTTTTGGCCTGATCATTTGAATTAAAAATGGAATCAAGAGTAACCAAGAATTTTGGTAGCTTGTTGCTTTGCAATTGTATAATTTGGTCACTATATGCTTCATGCAGTTTAGCTTGATTTTTGCAGTAAATTTCACTTCTTCTTACAGGAAAAGAATGATTTTTTTAATCACTATCGAAAAATTGCAAACTACCCACATTATCAAGAACTGCAAGTCAAACAAACATTTTAACAAGTTGTCACTCATCCTTCATGATATCAACATGTACATCATATTGTGAGCCAGCCGTAGCAAGCCTATCAACATCTAGATTTTGATTTCTAGGAATCAAATGGATCCTAAAATCCTTAAAATATTCAATTAAATTCCAAACTTGGTTCTTGTAAGATCTTAGAAAATAATTTTTTGATGCACTATGAGATCTTACCTGATGTACAACCAATTCAATGTCACCAAAAATAGTAAAGGCATTAATCGCTTTCATTTGAGCCAACTGAATTCCTTGCACAAGAGCTTCATATTTAGGGACATTGTTAGTGCAACTAAATTGTAGTTGAAAATATGAGAAGTACTTATCTCCTTCAAGAGGAATTAATATGACACCAACACCTACTCCATTTTTACTCCTTGAGCCATCAAAAAATAGTTGTCAAAGCCCTCCTAAGTTATTTTGGGTTTTAACAAGTTGTGGTATGACTGCGAATTCTTCATGAGTACAATACGTACCCAACCTTGTCTCTTCTAAAAGTAACATACTACCTTCTTATTCATCCAATGCATCAGCATAAGGATCAAAATGACACTCTACACTTACCTCATCTAGCATGGTATCGGGGACCTCTTCCACAAGAGTGGTTGGTTCATGATTAACAACTTCTTCCTCTTGATCTCAAATTGTATGATTCCCATTTATAAGACCAATGGTATAGGGATCAACATGATTATGAAAAATTAGCTCTACCATTATAGTCACTTTAGTTCTGTATTGAGTCCTGAGGATCATATGTGACCAATCAGCTAATAGGTAACCACCCATTTTGGTAGTGAAGTCTTGTGATAAGCATATGGTGAAGAGAGGGGGGAGATATAAAATTGATGTCTTATGTGAATGACAAGCTAAGACATGCATAGATAGTAAGTTAGAGTCCTTTGATGATTCCAATAGTTTGAAATACTATACCATCCAACTGAACAACTCCTATGGAGATTGATGTATAGTGGATTCCTTTCATGTCTATAATTTTCTTGGGCATAACCGAAATGCTGGCAGATGATTAAATCAGATAGTTATGTAACAAATTCTCACCAATAATAAAATAAATATAGAATGTTGGAGGTTTATTACTCTTAGGAATAATTTTCGCTTCTAGTTGAAAAAAACTTGTAGTAGTTGATGATCTGTCGACACTAAAATTTTCCTCCATAATTTCTATTTCATTAATGTATGTATTAGGAATAAGATGTTGTTAAGTATAATTAGTAGTAGTGTCTGATAGAAGATAACGGCGCCGTCAGTACGGTGTCGCCAATAATGTGGAGTACGGTAACAGTCAAAGTACAATAGGAATGTTGTAAAACGTAAATATTTGTTGTAAGTGGTCCGGTAATGTTAAAATGTCAAAGTTTGGGTAATTAGAGAAGTAGGGTCTACATGATTAGGAATTAGAAATATTATATTGGTAATAAAGACAAGGAGTGAGGTCATAAATATTTTGTGTATTTTATTTGTAAAAAGTCTAAAAATGTGGAACCCATGTAAAATGATAAGGTTTATCTTATCTTAACAGATAAGCTTACATGTACAGATAAGAGTTAAGGTATGGAATATGATTCGTCAGAGTGGATTTCTTATCCTATCTTAGAGATAGGATGAATAAGCCTGGAAGTTCTATAAATAGAGAGGCCACCCCCCTCATTTAGCATAGAAAGAAGTAGTGAGAAATATTGTAGGAAGTGTGCGAAGGAAGCCATCAGTTAAAGATTACATCCACCAAACTAAAGGCTGTGCATTAGTAAATAATCATAGCACGAGGAGTTCCCGGTGAAGAATTATCATAGTGCCGGATTGGTGATGACAGGAGTTCCCGGTGAAGAATTATCATAGTGCCGGATTGGTGATGACATTTTGGTTCCGTTGCTGGGACCATTCCTCGTTGGTGGATTTTCTGGAGAGATATTCCCACTTAGTCAAAAATCAATTGGAGGGTAACCTTGTTTTTACTGTGCATAGTAGTTACCATGGTAAAGTCATTTTTACCGTGAATAGTAGTTACCATGTTAAAGTCATTTTTGCCATGAATAGTAGTTACCTTGGTAAAGTCCTTTTTGCTAGGAATAGTATTTACCGCAGTAACTTCACTTTTTACCGTGAATAGTATTTACCGCAGTAACTTCACTTTTTACCGTGAATAGTGTTTACCACAGTAAAATCAGTTTTTACCGCAGTAAGTCAAGTTTTACCATAGTTTACCGTGGTCATTTCTATAGTAATTCCAATTATTTGTGCACATAAGTCTTGTTGATTGTACTTGTGAGTTGGTATTTCACGGTGGTTACTTTTGAAAATGGGAAAGATTCCCATTTTTTCAGCTCAATCTAATGAAGATGCTTCTTCTTTCATTCAAGAATTTAAGCGATCTTGTATTTGTAATGGCCTTATAAGAAGGGAACAATGGACTAAATTTTTTCCTACCTTTTTGGATGGATCAGCACTTAGGTGGTTTGAAACACTAGGAGATAATGTGAAAAATTCATGGGATTTATTAACTGAAAGTTTTCTTGAAGAATTTGGTGAACAACAGAAATATGCAGATCTCATGATCGAGATCACAAAGCTATCCCAAGGAGAGAAGGAGAAGATAAGGGATTATCATGCTCGTGTTTTAGAGCTAAGGAGGAAGCTCGATGCCCAGATCCGGAAGGAAGGACTAGCAGATGGGTTGATGAATGGCGTGGATAATCTCCTCTGTAAGCACTTCATTCTTGGGATGAAGCTAGAGATCAGACAACGAGTGAAGTATGACCACCCAGCTACCATTGAACAAGCAAAGGAGATTGCAAGAAGGCAAGAAGAAAGCATGGAAGAGGAGCCCAAAGAAATTGTTGCTAAAGTAGAGCCTACACCAACACCTTTGGTCCTGAATCCACAACCACTCCCGGTGAGCACAAATATTTCTCCTAATACATCTACTGAGTATGAAGATCTGCTCAAAAAGATGGGTCAGTTAACTATTAATCTTCTTCAAGGAAAGGAATTTAGTTCTCAGGGAGGAGATAGAGGTCCAAAAAGAAATATTTCTGAAGTTGTTTGTTATGGTTGTTATAAAAAGGGTCATTATAAGTATAATTGTCCAGATAGAGCTTCTACATCTGGTAAGGGAGATAATGATAAAGGAAAAGCACCTGTGAATTCTTTTGATGTAGTAGATAAGAGCAAAAATAATGAAGTAGATGTGTTTGTAACAAAAAGAAAGAAAGAAAAAGATAATCAAGATGGAAATGATCCTAAGAAGATGAAAGAAGAAACTAGTAAGAAACATAGGAGAAGAAAGTTGGGTGTGCAGGATTTTCTGATTTCACAGGGGCAAGGACCATACTCCATCTTGGAAGATCTGTCCAAAAGGCCTGCAAATATTACATATGGTCAACTCTTCGCTATGTCTTCTGAGAAGAGGCGGGAGTTGCGAGGTGGACTCAATGCTCGAAGAAGGAAGGAGGTTGAGGTCCCTGTTTTGGAGGCAGAGGCAGATCCCTATGCTCCACAAGCTGAGGTATTATGTAATGGTATTTCAATTCATGATGTCTTAGTTGATGGAGGTGCTGTAGTTAATGTAATGACCAAGTCTGTAATGAATATGTTGGGTTTAAAAATTGATCGCCCTTCAACACTTATGTTAAGGTCATTAAATAAGGGAAAAACTAAACCCGAAGGTGTAGTTTCAAATGTGGCAATATCTGTTATGGGTGTTGTATGTGTGGTAGACTTTCAGGTGATGAAAAATGGTACTGTTGCGTACCCAATGCTGCTGGGAAGACCATGGCTAAGGAGAGTTCATGCAAGAAACTACTGGAATGAAGGTTTCATGACACTTGGACGTGGTAGAGAGAGGGTGAAGATAAACGTGATCCCTCGACATCATAAAGCAGAACCTGTGGATTCAAGTGATGAAACTGATGATTGGACATCCTCTGATTACTCTAGCACCAGTGAAGTGGACACTGAAGATGAAGAAAGTGAGGTTGATGTTTCAGTCATGGATATTCTTCCAGTCACACCAACCCAGGACCCCATAAAATTATCTGAAGAAGAAGTTGATGATTGTCTCCAACAAATAAAGATTGGTGATGCTGTGATGGAAAGTGAGAAGGAATCATACCTCCAGCTCTTTCGAAGGTACATACACCTATTCACTTTTGATTACGAGGAACTCCGCCAAGTAAGTTGGGTAGAACATTGTATTGAACTGGTAGATGGTGCTAAGCCCATAAAGCAAATGTCATATAGAATGAATCCTAATTTTTCGAAGACTGTAAAAGAAGAAATAGATAAGTTGCTTGATGCAGGATTCATATTTGCTGTGGAGAATTCAGAATGGGTTTCTCCCATTGTGATCTCAATAAAAAAGAATGGGAAGCTACGCATTTGTGTTGATTATAGGAAGCTCAATAAGGCAACAAAGAAGGATCATTACCCTCTTCCATTTTCAGATCAGATCTTGGACGAAGTAGCTGGCCAGGAGTGCTATAGTTTTGCTGATGGATATAGCGGCTACAACCAAGTTCGTATAGCATAAAAAGATCAGCTGAAGACCACGTTCACCACTCCTTGGAGAACGTTTGCTTATAGAGTTATGCCTTTTGGGTTGTGTAATGCTCCTGCAACATTCCAGTGTTTGACGAATAGGGTGTTCGAACCCTACATTGGGACCTTCATCAGAGTATTTCTAGATGATTTTTGCATCTATGGGAGCAAGTTGGACCACCTGCACCAGATGGAGACAGCATTTCAAAGGTTAGATGAAGCACAAGCCTCACTAAACCCTACAAAGTGTGTCTTTGGATGTTCTAAAGGCGTTTTGTTAGGGCATGTTGTATCCAGAGATGGTATTGGTACTGATCCTGATAAAGTTTCAAAAATCAAAGATTTACCATTTCCTATGAATAGAAGTAAGTTGAGATCATTTTTAGGCCATGTGGGTTACTATAGAAGGTTCATCAAGAATTTCTCAAAGATTGCACAGCCACTAACCCAGTTCTTGAAGAAGGATGTTGCTTATGAACCTGGAAACAAGGCGCATGAAGCTTTTGGACAACTGAAGGAAGCCCTGGTGTCTTCACCTATTTTGAAGAATCCAGATTGGAGCAAGCCATTCATTGTCTACACTGATGCCTCAGATGCAGCACTAGGTAGTACTTTGAGCCAAAAGGATGAAAATGGGAATGAACATCCAATTTACTTTGGGAGCAGACAAATGAGCAGTGCTGAGGTAAACTATACTGTAACTGAAAAAGAGGCTCTGGCTATCATTTTTGCTGTAAAGAAGTTTAGAAATTACTTGCTAGGGCAGAAATTTATAGTTGTAACGGATCATCAGGCTCTGAAATATATTGTCAATAAGCCTAACCCATCAGGGAGGATATCAAGATGGATAATTTTTCTACAAGAATTTGAATTTGATATTATAGATAGGCCAGGAAAGAAGCATGTCAATGCAGATGCACTCTCTCGAGCCTATGATGGTTTAGGATCATCTTGTGATGATGCTGATTTTCCTGATGCAGCATTGTTCTCCCTTGACACAATCCCTAGTGAATACATAGATATTTGGAATTATCTGAATGAATTTAAGTTTCCTGATGGTGCCAATGCAAAGACTAAGAGAAAGATTACTCAAGCCAGTCGTCCATATTCTATTCTGCATGGAGCATTATTTCGAATAGGACCTGATGGACAGTACAAGAGGGCAGTTGGACGTGATCAAGGAAAGCAGCTGCTAGAAGAATTCCATAATGGTACATGTGGAGGGCACTTCTCTGGACAACTTACAACAAGAAGGATCTTGGATGCAGGTTATCACTGGCCCACTCTTTTTAAAGATTGTTATAATTATTGTAAGACATGTGATATTTGTCAAACACATGGTAACCATAAGACTTCATCAGCTCCATTATGTCCTATTCTTCCCCTTGGTCCCTTTGAAAAGTGGGGAATAGACATTGTAGGTCCACTTCCAACTACATCACGCCAAAATAAGTATATTGTAGTTGCCACAAATTATTTAACCAAGTGGGTTGAAGCTAGGCCATTGAAGACAGCTTCTATGGATGAAGTGGCAAGGTTCATATATGAACGTATTGTCACCAGATTTGGTTGTCCATTAGAAATTATAACAGATCAAGGAAGCCACTTCATTAATGAGGTGGTAGAAGCCCTAGTCAATAAATTTTCTATTAAGCACAGGAAGGCAACAACATACAATCCAAGCACAAATGGACAGGTGGAATGAACAAATTTTGTGCTGTGTCAAATTCTAGCAAAAGATGCAGCCTTGCAGGTACATAAATGGGATAAGAGGATTCATGCATCATTGTGGGCATATAGGGCAACATCAAAGTCAGCAACAGGATACTCCCCATTTCAATTGGCCTATGGCATTGATCCAGTTCTTCCTATTGAGTTTGATATTCCCACTGTGAGAGTTATGAAAAATGAAAGGATGGATGAAAATGATTCAGTAAAAGAAAGGTTGGTACATCTTCATTTGCTAGAAGAAATGAGGGAAATAGTGAAGGATACAAGCCATAAGAAGAAAATGAAGCAGAAGGAGTACTTTGATCAAAATATCCGGTGGTCTCCATTTCAAGTGAATGACTTGGTTCTAGTATATGATTCCAGATACAAAAAAAGAAGACAGAGAAAATTTCTTCCAAAATAGATGGGGCCCTACAAAATAGTAGTTGTGCATGAAAATGGTACGTACCGACTGGAGGAATTGGATGGCACTCCCATTACAAAATGGGTCAACCACGACAAGTTGAAGATTTTCCAAGCACCAGAATAGTCTACTCCGAGGACGGAGTAGAAGCTAGGAAGGGGGAAGATGTCGACACTAAAATTTTCCTCCATAATTTCTATTTCATTAATGTATGTATTAGGAATAGGATGTTGTTAAGTATAATTAGTAGTAGCGTCTGATAGAAGATAACGGCACCGTTAGTACGGTGTCGCCAATAATGTGGAGTACGGTAACAGTCAAAGTACAATAGGAATGTTGTAAAAAGTAAATATTTGTCGTAAGTGGTCCGGTAATGTTAAAATGTCAAAGTTTGGGTAATTAGAGAAGTAGGGTCTACATGATTAGGAATTAGAAATATTATATTGGTAATAAAGACAAGGAGTGAGGTCATAAATATTTTGTGTATTTTATTTGTAAAAAGTCTAAAATGTGGAACCCATGTAAAATGATAAGGTTTATCTTATCTTAACAGATAAGATTACATGTATAGATAAGAGTTAAGGTATGAAATATGATTCGTCAGAGTGGATTTCTTATCCTATCTTAGAGATAGGATGGATAAGCCTGGAAGTTCTATAAATAGAGAGGCCACCCCCCTCATTTAGCATAGAAAGAAGTAGTGAGAAATATTGTAGGAAGTGTGCGAAGGAAGCCATCAGTTAAAGATTACATCCACCAAACTAAAGGCTGTGCATTAGTAAATAATCATAGCACGAGGAGTTCCCGGTGAAGAATTATCATAGTGCTGGATTGGTGATGACAGGAGTTCCCGGTGAAGAATTATCATAGTGCCGGATTGGTGATGACAGATCTTCGGTGTGTTGCTTCGCAAGATGTTCCAAAACTTTTTTGGGCTTCCTGCAACAAATTCCTCTGAGAAGGAATTGAAAGTGCTTCCCACATAGTAACATTCAAGTTGGTCCTTTTCATTTGTTAAAAAATGTTTAAGGGGATACCACCTATGTTTCAAACATTTTTCTGTATTCTTGGATCCTATTTTGGAAAGTGCTTGTTGGGTACTGTGATGCCTAAAAAACCTTCCATCCTTACGGCTTGACTAGCCTGCATTTCTGGAAAAAAAATTCCTCCATTTTTATCAATTGTAACTTGTGGTCTAGGATGTGACATGGATGCTTGATCATCTTTAGAAGGTTGGGATTCAGTTTCCCTCTTTTTGAAATGATTGTTTTGCAAAACTGACAAAGAATCTGTATTCAATCCACAAAAATATTCCACTTGCCAATTCAACAAAGTGGTTTCCTCATATTCATTTGGCTAGTATGTTTCTTCTTGCGTAAATGCATCCTCCACTATCTTAGTAGGAACAAATATGCTTTGAACAATAAGATATTGGATAAGAACCCCATTGGGAAAAATGTTTTTATTGTGAGGCTGAGAACAAGGATAGCACCACTCATAATATTGAACTAGATTGTTCTGGAAAGGTACAAGGGATCTCAAAGAGCTATAAGTAAGAGGATTCCTAAAGCCCAGAGGATTAACATTTGTAACCTGGTTTTGAGATTGGTTATTGTTGTATATATCTCCCCCCGAGTAAATATAGACAAATAGAAGAATATGGAAATCAAGAAAAATCAAAATCCTTCATTTCGGGTTTTGAAAGTGCATTGCATGGTCGAAAACCTGAAATTTATTACGTCACCAAGTGCCTCTAACAACAGCACAAGGTGCTGACATGTGAAAATTTGTGCCCAAGGCGTAGGTTAGGGGTGCACATCAGAAAGTGTCGACATGCAAAAATTCATGCCCAAGGTGCAGGTTAGGGTGCACATTAGAAGGTGTCGACATGTGAAAATTTGCCCTCAAGGCATAGGTTAGGGGCGCACATCACAAAGTGTGGACATGTAAAAATTCATGCCCAAGGCATAGGTTAGGGGTGCACATCAGAAGGTGTCGACATATGAAAATTCACGCCCAAGGGGCAGGTTAGGGGCTCACATCACAAGGTGTTGACATGTGAAAATTCGCGCCCAAGGCACAGGTTAGGGGTGCACAGCACAAGGTGTCGACATGCAAAAATTCACGCCCAAGGTGTAGGTTAGGGGTGCACATCAGAAGGTGTCGACATGCAAAAATTCATGCCCAAGGCATAGGTTAGGGGCACACATCACAAAGTGTCGACATGTGAAAATTCGCGCCCAAGGCACAGGTTAGGGGCGCACATCACAAAGTGTCAACATGCAAAAATTTGTGCCCAAGGTGTAGGTTAGGGGTACCCATCAGAAGGTGTCGACATGTGAAAATTCACGCCCAAGGCACAGGTTAGGGGCACATATCACAAGGTGTCAACATGTTAAAATTTGTGCCCAAGGTGCAGGTTAGGGGCGTACATCACAAGGTGTCGACATGTGAAAATTTGTGCCCAAGGCGCAGGTTAGGGGCACACATTAGAAGGTTTCGACACCAAATTTTCAGCACCTATAACACACCTAAGAGTATGTTGACATGAGGATAGTTGCGCCGAGGCGCATCTTCAGGAGGCACATCATTTTGAGCGTTGACACCCTAAACCTGATAGAAAGAAAACCCTGATGCAAATATTCAAATGGCCATAACTTTTCACAGGGAGATCAGATTAATGCAAGGTTGGACTTTTCATAAATATTTAATTGGGTGAGAACAAGTTCTTAAAAATGCAAAATACAGTTCACCACTTTTTAGGTTTGCTAGGGTTCTCACCTACCACCATAATGAGATGAATTAAATATAACCTAGAGGTGGTTGGGGTAGATTTGGAATTCCTCTCTCTTCCCTCTCTCATTATTCCTATAAATTGTAAGGAGGGGCTTCTTTCTAAAGGTTGGACATTCTTTTTTTTCCCCTCCCTTATTCTCTTTGGCAGGTGAATTTGTGGAGTTCAAACCTCCCATCTAAAACTGTAATGCAACTTTGCCTCTTGGCATTTTGTAGTGTATTGTACCAATATTTGGAGAAAATAATGCATGTATGTGGATGATTCTCAACCCTCTTTGTGTTCATTTTCATCCTCCTAATATTTCACTGCAAATCTGGTTATCTGTGCATGATCTTGCATTGCATTTTAATGGTTTTTGTTTACTGGCAAGACAGGTGTTTCTTCATTCCTCGGTGCATCACCTTTGTTAGTTTAGGTTTATTTTTATGAATCTTCTCACCCTGTCTCCTTGGAAATTTAAATTAGGTTTTTGAGTAAACCCTCTACATTTTTATGTGTGCATCTGAACAGAGGAATAGGAACCGGCCTTCATCCGAAGAGCTTTTCTGATTTCGCAAGGTCCCACACTTGGGAAAAGCTCCATGTTATGTAATCGAACTGAGAGTCTCAACCCATCGAGTTGCAGACACTTAGGGGTGCTATGATTCACCATAAATAGTTATTACCTTGAAAAGGTGGGCAGTTAGCCTAATTCTGCTGATTTTGGGATTAGTAAGGATGAGCATACGGAGACTGTTTCCTTTTAAGGGCCACAATTTTGTTCTCAAAGGTTTACAACAGTTACTTGACTTCAAAGAGATCATTTTAAGGGGCTGGTGTACATTGGGATGGTTTCTTAAAGGCTAGTGGAAGAGGAGTAATGGTAGGTTGGTTATTTGGGAGATCCGGATACAATGACATTGGCGGTCTTCGAACTATCTTTCCATCCTGAATAAAAGAATTCTCTACTCTTATAGCAACATCATAAGCATCTAGAAATGTAGTCCCTCCAATAAAATGGATCATAATTTCTACATCACTATTTAAATCTCATAAATATTATAAGAATTTATTATTGGGTGAAGGATTTATAAGTGTCGGAGTCCTATTCCAAGTCTTTTAGAATCAGAAGTTGAAATCATTGATATACTCTTGAGGGGCTCTATGCACTATAGTGATATGTTCCATGAGAGATAGGTGACCACTCTTGTCTTCAAACTGTTTGTAGATATTTTCTCCTAATCCATCATAAGTGGTTATAGTACCAACAACTAATCAACAAAACCACTGAAGTTTTTTTCCCTTAAAGGAAGTAGCAAGGAGTTTGAATGCAACGTTGTCTTCTATAATATTATGTACTGCATAAATACTAGTCACATTAAGAATATGTTCCACATGAGTAAAATGAGTTTCCCCTGTGTAAAAGGGTAAACTTTTGATTACTGCAGTAGGTATGGGATCACATTGAGCCAATTGGAGAGGATTGCTTGGATTGAAAGGAGGGAAAGCTTGGTTCCTTGCAGGGGCTGCCATAGCAATGAGAGTTTTATTGTTCCTAGGTGGAGGAAAACTTCTATAAGAGGGGGATAATGACCTCTATAAGGTGATGCTACAACCGGTGATGATGAAATTCCTCTTATCTTTCTCCTTGGAGGAGACAAGGATAATTCAATATGCCGATAATTTCCTTACCTTGAAGAAAAACTTATCTAAATTTTTCGTACACGTTAACAAAATACGACTCGAAGTCTAGAGATATGGAGTCATGAGGTACTTTGGTTCATGTAAGTATGAAGAAAAGTACTAAATTTTTCCCATCGAGTGTGCGAAAAATTGTTATCACCAAATCACCACACCCCCCAAATGGCCAAGTGATGAATGTGGCATTCAGTGTGATTGGGTAACATGGGATCACCTCTCAAGCTGTGGGACTTGCGGGCTTGGGGTGAACCTCTAGAGAAGCATGACTTCCTCTTCCTAAAATAAGCACTACACTATTCCTAATGCAATTAAAACAATTAACTAAACCTATACTAACATTTCTAGGGGATTACGGAGAGAGATTTGCAAGAAATAAAACCTACACTAGGAATGGTGATGCACCAAGAAAGGGTTTTTGCTGAGACAATTTTCTATGTCTTTCCATTGAATAAGGATGAATATGGGAAGGATGGACATGTATCAAAAACCCAATTGCATATAATAACTTCATTCCTAGATAAGCACAATAACTTCCTAAAACATACAATGGACCACTTGAAAGGTTACACAATATACCTTGTGAACACAAGAGAAACACAAAAAGAAAGTAGCAAAAATAATGCAAGGATCAGGCAGATCAATTGTCACAGAACATCATTTTTATTACTTCTAAGCACATGCATAATACATCATTACAACAGGAAGGGGAAAGGGTTTCCATTGTAATTTTTTTGAAGGAAAGGCTTGAAAGCCTCTAAATTCACAACAACTTAGCTTGTCAAGAAGAGGGAGAAGCTATGGAAAAATTGTTTAACTCCTTTGAAATAATGTTTCCCATTTACATTTTATAGCAAATATGAGTTGTGTGAGAGAAAGAAGGAGGAATTCCTAAATCCTAGGCATAAAAGTACAGCAAAGTATGGTCTCCTTGTAATTGCTCATGCTTTTTTGCAGCACTACTTGCCTAATTACATCATCAATTGTACCTAGGAAAAAACATCCACCTCCACTGATGCCTTCATAAATTCAAAAATTTGAATTTTTCTCCCCCCCATTTTAATTAAAATAGACATTTTTAATAAAATTCCCTTATAGGTCTCCCCTGGTCCATTGGATGAGACCCATAGAGTTAAAATCTGTGTTTGAGGAGGATGTTAGTGTTGTTAGCTTGATCGAATTAGAAAAAAACTCAGCTAACAAGCTCACTGAGCTGGCTAGCGAAAGCTGTCTATGTTGCATCACCCTTAACAAGCTCTTTGTTTATTTCCTATTCTCCATGTATTCTACCTTGTGTTGAGTTCCTTCAAGTTTAATTCAGTGGGTTCCCCAAACTTGGTCTCACTTACATCCATGTAGCAAGATCATTTTTTTTCATTGTGTCCCATGGTGTAAAGCTAGTTCGGCACATGTTGGGATTCTACCTAACTCCCCACATTAGGCACGTCACTCATGCATTAACACCGAGTCCTGCCTTGGGATTGGCTCACCTCCACAAGCTCGCCGCCCCATCCCCTTGAATGTCGTGACAATTTTCTTAGATACATTATCTCCACCATTTCAAAGATCCCATCACATTGTGCATAATGGAAACCTGAGACTCAGCCACTAACCTCATGACACCTTGCCACCACTTTACCCAAGTCATGTTTTAGCTTGCCCTCATGCCTACTGGTGAATGTCAACTGATATTCTTATGATACATCCTGAACACTTCGCATTGGCCCTTAATTCTACTAACTCCCTACTTAACTGCCGAGTTCCTGTGGGTTACCACACCTCATCATCAACCCCTTCAGACTTCACCATGCCATTAGCTAAGTTATCAAAATACACCTCACCTTGCTAGTTGATTGAATGCCTTGTCATACGACTCCGAAACCCGAAGTATGAAATTAGGACTTTGGAGTTTTGGAAAAATTGACCATTCTTTACCCATCTCACCTTGAAAAGTATGAAATGCATCAGATCCAAAACGTGAAGTATGAAATTTAGAATTCATAATTTTGGAGTCTGAGCCTATTTTTCAACTCATTGGAGCAAGTTCCAATGTGTTTATCTATAAAATTCTGAAATGGGCTATCCCTAAAAGTAACTATGTGCAATTTCCTTTGTGTGCCAACACAACCTAAACTTTTGAGTTCTTTCCACAAGCTTATTAGAGCCCGAGATGACCTGGTCCAATCACCCCAAACCTCCCATTGCCACAGCTTCAATGTTAGGAAATAAGTGATAAAATATGCGGAATAATCCCTTACAAAATCGCAACAGTAGAAACTAATATGCAAAAATTATTAAAAATCTCAAATAAAAGTGCAGAATAAATAACACAACACAGAGAGACAATATTTAACGTGGTTCACCCAATTTGGGCTACATCCACCAAGAATCACTTGCTCAAATTTTATTACAAGCCTCCACTCTCTCAATAACATACGCAGATCCGTTTGGAGCTATGCTCAACAAACTCTACAGAATTCACACCCGAATTCAAAACACATCTGCAATACATTTTCTTGTTATTCTATCATATTCATAAGACCATATAAATAGATAATTGCTTAAGCAGTTTGATACAAAACTGTGGGTATCAAAACAATGGGCAAAAACCAAAACCATCCCATAAACCTATGGGTAGCTGAAGAGGTAGTTTTACAAAACAATGGGTACCGAAAAACCATGGGCCCAAAAATAGCCCATAACGGTTACCCATTACCCATGGATTAATAAACCACCCATGAAAATTTGCTTCGGGGGCTTCACCCCCGAACCCCCCTAACCCTCTCATTGGTGAGCGGGACTACCGTAAAAATACCCAAGTGTAACACATAGAAGGTTTACCACACTCTAACATGAAAATAGGCTCCACAAACATAACAATCTCCCCACTTGGAGACTAATTTCCACTGAGCAAGCTTCTCAACCCTTCACTGTCATCCACGAAAGCCAACCAAAGCTAAACATAGCTTTAGTTTATCCCTTGTGACCACCTTTGTCATCATGTCTACAGGATTCTAACTGGTATGAATCTTCTCCAACTTCAACTTATATTCCTCCAAAGTTGTCCTGATGAAGTGATATCTCAACTGTATATGCTTCATCCTGGAGTGGAAAGCAGAGTTCTTAGCTAGGTGTATAGCACTCTGACTATCACTATGTAGCTTACATTCCTCCTGCTTATGCCCTAAATCCTCAAGAAATTGTTGTATCCAAATCATCTCTTTGCTTGCCTCTATGGCAACAACATACTCAGCCTTCATGGTTGATAGAGCCACCAGCTTCTGTAGTCATGAAATCTAGCTCACTGTTGTCCCACCTACATTGTAAATATAACCTGTCATGCTCCTCCTACTTTCTACATCTCTAGCCATGTCTGAATCTACATAACCATGTAAAGTGGTGTCTGATCCACTATAGCACAAAAATGTCCTCATGGTCCCTCTCAAATACCGAAGGATCCACTTTACTGCTTGCCAATGATCTTTACCTGGATCACTCATAAATCTACTCATAGCTCCCACTGCATGAGCAATATCAGGCCTAGTGCACACCATAGCATACATCAAACTACCAACCGCTGATGAGTAAGGTACCTTAGACATCTGATTTCTTTCCTGCTCTATCTTGGGACACTGCTCCTTTGATAACTTAAAATGGCCTGCCAAAGGAGTCCCAACCGATTTAGCATCCTGCATGTTAAACCTATCCAATACCTTCTTAATGTACTCTTCCTAAGATAAATACAACTTCCATTCCTTCCTATCCTGAGTTATCCTCATACCAAGGATTTTTCTGGCTGCCCCAAAATCCTTCATATCAAAGGATTCACTTAGCTATTTCTTGAGTACTTTTATTTCCTGTATGTTTTTACCTGCAACCAACATGTCATCAACATACAAACACAGGATAATATAACTTCCATCCTCAAATTTTTTTGTATACACACAATGGTCAGAATGACATCTAATATAACCTTGCTCCATCATGAAGCTATCAAACTTCTTATACCATTGACGTGGAGCTTGTTTCAAGCCATACAAGCTCTTCTTCAGTTTACACACCATCTCCTCTTTACCTTTGACCTCATAGCCCTCTGGTTGCTGCATATATAGTTCCTCCTCCAAATCATCGTGGAGAAATGCAGTCTTTAGATCTAACTATTCTAAGTGCGAGTCTTCTGCTGCCACTATTCTAAGAAAATTTCTAATAGAAGTCATTTTTACTACAGGAGAAAAGATCTCATCAAAATCTATACCTTTTTTCTGTGTAAACCCCTTGACCACCAATTGGGCCTTATATCTTTTCTTTCCTCCTTCTTCGTCTTTAACTCTGTACACCCACTTGTTCTGCAATTCTCTTTTTCCTTCTGGTAGCTTCACCAAATCCAAAGTCTGGTTCTCCATGAGAAACATATGCTCCTCATCCATGGCTTGCTCCCACTTCTTACTAGCATCTACCTACATTGCTTCATCAAAGCTCTCTAGCTCTCCACTATCAGTGAGTAATAAATAATAAAGAGAAGAAGAAAAATGTTCAGGTTCTTTTCTTACCCTAGAAGACCTCCTCACTGTAGGAGTTTGGGGTTCCTGTTGAGTCAGTTCCTAAACTGATTCATGCATCACTATTCCATCCGAAAGATCTTCTACCACTGCATATTCTTTCTTGGATTCTTTCCTATTTTCCTACAACTATTGCTTATACATGACTTTCTCATTAAATACCACATCCCTAGACCGAATGATTTTCTTGTCCTTAATACTCCAACATTTAAATCCAAAGTTATCACCACCATAACCAATGAAAGTACATTTTTCTGATTTAGCCTCTAGCTTGGTCCTATCATCCTTGTCTATATGAACAAACACCTCACATCCAAAGACTCTAAGAAATGAATAATCAACTTTCTTACCATACCAAGCCTCCTCAGGTATGCCTCCATCCAAGGCACTTGAGGGTCCTCTGTTTATCAAGTACACAGCTGTTCTTACCGCTTCTGCCCAAAAAGAAAGAAGCAGTCCTACATGTAACCTCATGCTCTTAGCACATTCCATTATTGTTCTGTTCATCCTTTCTGATACCCCATTCTGTTGCGGAGTTCCTAGAACCATCTTTTTCCTGTAGATTCTATTCTTAGAAAAGTAATCAATAAATTCATTGCTACAGTACTCCCCTCCATTATCTGACCTGAGACAGTTTAGCTTAAGACCTGTTTCATTCTCTACCAAGGCTTTCCATTTAACAAAAGTGTCAAATACATCACATTTGTTCCTAATACAATAAACCCAAACTTTCCTTGTTGCATCATCAATAAAAGTAACATAATAACTTGAACCCCCAAGAGATGATACCTGAGCTGGCCCCCACACATCAAAATGCAACAGCTCTAACTTACTCTCTTTCTTTGTAGGTCCAACCTTGAGAAAACTTACTTGCTTCTGTTTCCCATATATGCAGTCCTCACAAAACTCCAAACCTATTTCTGTATATCCAAGAAAATTCTTCTTTATGATGTCCATGCGCTTATGGCTCATATGACTGAGCCTATAGTGGGATAATGTTGTATCTGCATCTAAAGCCATAAGATTACAATCATTAGTACTATCAGTGGATAAATACAAGGTTCCAACCTTCTTACCTCTTGCCACCACAAGAGCACCCTTGGTAACCTTCCAAGAGTCAGCTATAAATATCAAAGTACAACCATCACTTCCCAATTGCCCCGCCGATATCAAATTTCTCCTTAATGTAGGTACATGTCTGACATCCTTCAATAGCCATGTATTCCCATTTTGCATCTTAACCTGAACATAACCTTTCCAACTATACTACAAGGCTCATCATCACCAATAAAAACATGCCCAAAATTCCCTTGAACATAATCAACAAAATAATGCCTATGTGGAGTAGCACGAAAAGAAGCCCCTGAATCTAAAACCCAAGATTCAGTAATATAATGCAAAGAAAGAATCAAATCATCATGACATACATTACCCGATGCCACATTTTCCTCATTGTTTTCTTCTTGTTGTTTCTTCTTATCCTAAAGCTCCCAACAGTCCTTCTTTGCATGCCCAGACTTTCCACAATTCCAGCATACAATCTTGTTCTTAGATTTTGACCTTGCCTAATCTTTTAATTTTCCACAGTTTCCTCTATTCTTCTATCTCACTCTAGTTTCCACTGTCAAAGCATTCCCTGAAGTAGAAGATTCCTCAGAGCTTTTTCTTTACATTTCCTCGCTTAGAATCACCCCTACAACATCCTCAAACTTCAACTTCAAGTTAGCTGGAACTGAGTTACTTACCGCCATCACTAGGCTATTCCAACTCTCAGGTAAATTGAATAGAATTAATAAAGCTATAATTTATTCATCAAATTATATTGTAACCAAAGCTAGCATATTCATAACCATATTGAAATCATTTAAATGATCTACAACTGAACTATTCTCAAACATCTTTATATTAAACAACTTTTTCATTAAAAATATTTTGTTAGAGGCAGAGCGTTTTTCATACAACTTCCCTAATGCATCCATTAGATCTTTTGTAGTCTTTTCCTTTGAAACATTAAATAATACCGAATATGCAAGACACATCTGGATCGTTCCAAGTGCCTTCCTATCCAGCAAATCCCATTCTGCATCTTTCATACTCGAGGGTTTGTTCATCTTTTCAGACAACGGAGTATAAAGATCCTTCTGATAAAGGTAATCTTCCATCTGCATCTTCCAAAGACTGAAATTCTACCCATTAAATTTATCAACCCTAGATCTTCCATCATCTGCCATAGCTCCCACTCAAGCTAAAAAATTTCCCTATGATTCAACACTTCAGCAAACCAAACCAGGCTCTGATACCAATTGTTAGGAAATAAGTGATAAAATATGTGGAATAATCCCTTACAAAATCGCAACAGTAGAAACTAATATGCAAAAATTATTACAGATCTCAAATAAAAGTGTAGAATAAATAACACAACACAGAGAGACAATATTTAATGTGGTTCACCCAATTTGGGCTACATCCACCAAGAATCACTTGCTCATATTTTATTACAAGCCTCCACTCTCTCAATACAATACCCAGATCCATTTGGAGCTATGCTCAACAAACTCTACAGAATTCACACCTGAATTCAAAACACATCTACAATACATTTGCTTTTTTTTCTATCATATGCATAAGACCATATAAATAGACAATTGCTTAAGCAGTTTGATACAAAACTATGGGTATAAAAACAATGGGCAAAAACCAAAACCGTCTCATAAACCTATGGGTAGCCGAAGAGGCGGTTTTACAAAACAATGGGTACCGAAAAACCATGGGCCCAAAAACAACCCATAACGGTTACCCATTACCCATGGGTTAATAAACCACCCATGAAAATTTGCTTCGGGGGCTCTGCCCCTGAACCCCTATGACCCGGTCACTGGTGAGTGGGACCGTCGTAAAAATACCTAAGTGTAACACATAGAAGGTGTACCACACTCTAACATGAAAATAGGATCCATAAACATAACATTCAAAACTCCCCCTTTTAGGTATTGGAGTTCGGGGTTTACTGACCATTTTTTTTCCACTCACCCAAGTAGTGAACCAATAATCTTTGAAATCCTGCTTCCACCTCGCCAACGCAACATTGATTTTGTCAGACTTCTCACCATGTTGAATCATCTTCACAAGTCATTCTCTTATTCCTGAGATATCTTGTACATGTCTCAGTCATTGTGAAATCATACCCACCAACCAAACATTGAGTGGCTCACCAACTCCTCCATGTCCATTCTTTAACTCGAGCTCTAATATTTGAAAACCTTAATTCATGCCTCTGCAAACATTTCACTTTGTAACTTCAGCTTGATTCAAGCTTGCAATGCCTCGAGCGCCCTAGAATTTTTCCATCTACCACTTTGTTCCATATTTTCCAAGCTCAAGCTAGAGCACTTATTCAAACATACCTAGCTTCGAACCCCTACAAGCCATTAACTAAGATTGATCTGAGCTCGCTAGCCAGGCACTAAAACAATCCATTACACCATCCTTCCTTCTATGGTCATGTTTGTAGTTAACGCTTTCCTAACGTGTCGTAGTAGAGTTATTCATAATGTTGATGAATGACTCTCTAATGCCCTCAATTCTATGATCCCTAAGATTCTCCCTGATTAACTTAGCCTATCCTCTCGGTCTCCTTTTCCTTACTCTGAGGGACTTTTTTTCCGAGTTCTAATTTGACTTATTAACCTAATTCCTCAACTTATCAACTGATAATATTTTTGATATCTTTATCCCTTCATCATCTTGTGGATGTCTATCCATTTTCTTTGCATTCGTGTCCCTATATATATCAGACTTTGTTTGCAACTCAAAACCTTATTTTGACCTCTGAGTCAAGCCATTCACATCCTTGAGCTCCTATGCCAATTCTTTCTTATAATGGGCATCAACCTTATACATTTCCAAAATGCCGAGATCAATATTCCATTTTCACCAATCACTTGATCCATTTTTATTTAGCTTGACACATCGAGATATTCATTACACTGTGACCTACGAGTCATTTGCTCGCTGACTTGACCCTGTTTGCATCGATATTGATCTACTTCACGCATTTTATCGTTGAGCCTCCTAGCTATGTTCCACCTAAGACTACTATTGACTCGGCTCCAATTTTCAAGCCCTTGGCTAATAATCTCTAACTCACTTGAGTTATTTTGTAACTCACCCAATCTCAAAACCATTGAGCTCTCATTTGCAATGCGTCAGTGAACCCTTTGCTAGTCTTACCTGCTCAGTTCCAACATGGCACTAAGCATTAAATGCAACCATTTAGTCTGAGCACTCGAGCTACTTGTAAATTATTCCACGATATTTTCCTTAATACCATGTAAAGCATAGTAATCATCCCGATTTGCTTAATAGAACTCACTCCCCCATGCACTCGGTTAGCTCACTGAGCTGCTTGGTGAGATGTTTTAAGCTTAGAGCCCCTTTTTGACATTTTAAAAAATCTCTTCCAATTTTTCACTGACCCCTAAAATTTTTAAAGGATTATTGTAGTTTATGGGCATCATGGAGGTGTAATAGGACATCTAAACACTTTATGCACTAATGTTGACTATTTTCTTGTGTTGGGTAAATGTGGGCCCTCCAAAGGAAATTTCCTTGTTCTGAGAAAACCTCAAGCCTTCAGGACCTGGAAAATAAAAGAACAATCCAATATGATCTCAAAAATTATCGGAACATTGTAAATAATCTCAAAGCTTGAAATTGTGCCTGATAACCCCAAAATTTCCATGAAATTATTTTTTGGTCTTAGGGTGCAATTTTACCCCCATCGTCCATTTTTTCCCAAGGGGAAAAAATGGATAACAGTATACAAACATGGGTTTGTTTTGTAAAGCACAAATAACAGGTTTATTTTTGTGTGACTAAATCCCTGAAGCTTTAAAAGAATTAAAGGCTTGTTGAATTGATATTATTTTTAAAAAATTCACTATAATAAATTATTGATTTTATGTGGGAATGAATATCCTAAGAATTTGATTAAAGATGACTAATTAAAGTGAAAGGGTGTGGAAACCATTATGTGGTTCATAACCACCCATGAAGTATTATAAAATGGGATGTAAAAATGAATAGAGAACAAGAATTATGATTGTGATTATGAGAAAGAAAATAATTAAAAATAAGTCTTGAGGACTTTGTGAATTTAATATGTGGAATTAATTCCAGGGTTGACCAGGTATAGACAGACGGTGGGTAAAAGAGAGGGAAACCAGAGGTATCCTAACTGGGGGTACAATGTACAACCTCATATGGTTCTTGGTCAGGAAAAGGTGAAAATATACTGGGTGTGTAATATTTCCTCTCAATAGTGCGGCCATAGACTGGTATCTGAAGGAATTTAATTTTAGAATTCCTGATCTTTGTCTCAAATAAGTTCTCTCTTTGTAAAACTATGTAATTTATTTTGATAGATAATAGAAATAATTTGAAACTTTTATTTATTCAGATAAACATGCAAGTGAGTATATTATGTGTATTTTTTCATGTATATTTGTAAATACGTAATTGTTTCTATAAAAAACAATGAATTGCAGGATTTTAGATATGTATGTCTATTATTAGAAGAAGATTTATATAAAGTAATTGAGAATAAGAATAGATATATGTAAAAAATAGTATTATACAATCTACTTGCATCTGTCTCTATCTTTTGGCTGTAGAATTTAAAGATTTCCTTTGATATGGTTAACTATGTGGTTCTGAGTTCGCCAGTACAGTGTAACATTGCGAAGTTCTAGCCAATACAAAATATCCATGTAAATTTGCAATGTTAGAACTTTAATAGGCCCTATTAACCATTGTAAAGTGTGAGAAAATGAGGACATTCCATGCTCTTCACAATATCAAACTTTTTATAGCTTGTTTCTAAACAATGCAAAACATGATCTAATATAAAAGTTCCAAGTCACTTTGCAATTTTCAATGTATGTCTTCGTTAACCTTTTTCAGTTTTTTAACCAATCCGAATGTTTCACCTTTTACACTACTTTGTTTTACATTAATACTTTATCAGAATTAGCCAGATGCAAAGCAATAAGACTTGTACATGTTCTTTCACATGTTGTTTTCCTTTGTCAGAATAGTTTTAGACTGCGAAAGGAGAACCATTAAGAAGGTTCCACGTATGTACGTTTTAACAGACCATTTTATTATTAAATGATCTTTGGTCATACATGTTACACTACAAAGTGTGAATCAATAGCAAAACACCACATACATACAAATTTCACAGTGTTAGACTCTATATATCCTTTTCCACTGTGTTATCACCACATGTCTTTGTATTTGACTTCGCTCCTACTATGGACCCGAAATGTTATAGATTGTGCTTAATTCTATGGTCTTACCCTTGTCATAGTGTATTTGGCATAATGAAGCCCATAATCATGCCACGTTTCTTAATCTCATACCGTGTCAGTTTAATGCTTTATTTAATCACGTTTAACCTAACCCCAAATTTGTAAATTCATCTTAGGTTTACATTAATCAAATATATTTGTAACTCGACTTAGGTTTCTAAATTTAATGGTATTAAAATAGGAAAACTTATAAATACTTAGCAATACTATATTCAGTCAAGGAGTACCAATTTTAGGGAAATTATTACATTTCATTTGGTTTTAGAGAAATTCTCCTCATTTGAGACATTATGTTGTTGTTGTTGAGATGAAGATGTGTGAAATACACAAGAGATTCAAATATATTATTCTCAGACAAAATTGGTAAAAGGAAAGTAATTATTCTGTGAAGTGATACTAGTAATAGATTATGGTGATTTGTCTCACAAACAGGGAAAATTTCAATGGCAATTTTTTGTAAACTTGTGAATATTAGGGATTTTTGGAAATTGGAAATGGTGAATTTTCAGCAATCAGATGCCACCTAGTTTGCCTAAAATTTTGGCCAATAATTCATTTGTATGGGTCATTTCACCTACTATTTATAGTTAAAAATGAACTTATGCATGTATTTTTCCAATGTTTCTAATAAAAATTTGTAAATATTCACCGAGGTATAATACATAACTCGGGGGGTTACAAGGGGGGTGCCCTTGTAGTGCCCACTTCCCTTTGACACTTTAGATACTGATTTTGACACTATTGATCATATTATAGACACTATTATGTTTTGTTTTAGTATGATGTTTAGATGTTAGATCATGGATTATTATTTATCTAAATTTGGTTATTATGCATGGTGGTTAGTAGAGACATTTTTGATATGTGGTTGATGATATACTATTTGATAGGGACAATATTATGGATATTGATTTGGAATTATCACATTTGAATATTTTGAGTAGATCTAGTATGGTAGATTTTCATGATGATATAGTTGATTTATTTAATTAAAATGGTAATGTTGAATTCACGATGTTGTTGTGATTCTTATGCTTATATGATCTTGAGATGTTGTTATATCATTTTAGATGTTTTGATATGGCCATGAGGCTGAAGGAGGTATTTTCATTTTGCAGGTTAAAAATCACAACAATGTCGGGGGACTGGAGACTAACCATATTAAAATTCCAGGTGAATTCAACAAGGTCACAATGGAAACTGTGTTATGATTTTGTGTGTTGTGTTATGTTAGGAATTCCCATGGGGGGAATTTCCATTATATGTGACCATGGGATACAGGTTTTATTTATGTGTTCCTTTTTTATTATAGTTGCATGTACTTTATTTGTAATGTGTTCCTTCTTTTAATTAATTTAAATGTGGTAGGTTAATGTGATAGTCATATAGTTAAATTTTATTTAAATTAAATTGGGATGCAGAATGTAATTAATAAAGTTGTCTTAAATATTAATGTGGTAGGAGTGTGTAAGTGATGTTGTAAGAAACATGTAACAGTATGTAAGGTAGATTTTGGAAGGTTTAGCACTCCATCTTTTATGGAATTCGAATTTGACCTTGGAGGCCAAACTTGGAGGCTTGTGGGATAAGTTAAACTTGTCCCAAACCTCTTAAAATGATCCACCAACCATGCCTATGGTTTGGAGGTTAAATGTAGGCATTTATAATAAATTTTGAAGTGACAATATGCAAGTTTTAATTGCACTTACTTTACATGTTTTTAATTTGGTCCTTTTGGAGTATGAGAATTTTTGGAGTATGTAAGTGACTTTGTCATTTTTATTTATTGTGATTTGGTGAAGGATGTTGACTTTCCTCTTCGGGTTGAGGAAGAATGATGTGGCATCCCACATGGATCCACATCATCCTCTTCTCTTCCCTATCATATAAAATTAAAACTCCTTGCTTGTTTATGGTTGTTGAAACTTTGTTATTTTCCTCTTGGGAGCGCATTTTTTGTTGGTGTTGTTTCTTTTGGAGATTTTTGAGGAAGAGCTTGGAGTATTTTTTCTTGCTTGAACCTTGCTGATTTTGGATTGCACTTTGGCATCTTGGAAATATTGTGAGCTTGGAACAAACTTTAGTATGAAGAGGTAGGATCTTGAGCTGTGTTTTAATTGTTTTTTCCTTCTCTTGCATGCATGCTTGAATGGTGTTTGTGTTTGCATTCTTGGCTGGTTGGGTAGAATGCTTAGGGAATGGTGTAGGAGAAGGCTATGGGTATTTCATATGGGGGGGCATAAGGGATTGCCAATGGCACAATTTTATTGTGGAGGGAGTTTTGGTTTGGGATCCACCTTAGAAAAGAAACTTCTTTCTTTTTTTACTCTTGGGGGGGCATAACGGATAAACTTTGGGGGGGGGCATAAGGAGGGGCTGGGAGATATAAGGTTTATGGGGTTGATATGATTATTGGCGGTATGAATTTTGGTGGATGCCCAATTCCAAATTGGGAGGCATAAGGAGTTCCCCATAGTTCTTTCTCTTGTTGGCTTGCTTGATCAAGCCTCTGTGTTGTATGAATTTTTTCAAATGTAGCTGGGAACTGCTGTCTTATTTTGAACTATGCATTTTGTTGATTGTATGCAATGTGAATGTTGCTTGTATGTGATAGAAGCCTTTGTTTCCATGTGTTGATATTCATGCTCCATTTCAATATGGTTGGGGCTCGGGGTTCAATCGGGAAGGATGGCTTATCCTTTCTCATTAGATGTCTTGGTTGGGTGGAGAGTGTTGCCTTTCCCCCTTCCTTGTTGTGATCATAGTTGTAAAGAAGAAGAAACAAGCATGCTGCTATTTGGAGAAAGAATTTCACAGTTTGAAAGTCATTTCCCTTTGAGCAATTCAATGTAACCTTTTCCACTTCGAGTGGATGAGTGTATAAATGTTGTAATGTGAATTTATTGTATTGATGATAGAATTTTGAATTTGAATGGAGAAATGTAAGGAAATATATTTGTTCTCTATTTTTACAAAGAATGTAAATGATATTCTATGCTTTGTATCTTGTAATTTGAAACCAATTCAAATTATAAAAATGACAAGTTGTAACAGTGTTATGGAATTATAAATAAAGGATTGAAGTAGTTTTCAAATTTGTAATGTGCATTATATTTGAATTGTTGTCCAAGAATGAGATTATGTTTTGAAAAAGAATAAGAAACAGTGTTGTATGTTTTATGTACTGTATTTAAATACAAATGGAAGGTGATAAGTTGAAAAGAATGCATTGTTAATCATCAAAAGATTTCATTCCTTTCTTTAAAAGTGCTTTGCATGTTAGATGTGAATTATTGTTGAAGATTGATTGCTGTTGTAAAGAAGAATGTGTGGGAAAGAAAGACAATGTGATATGCTTGTAAATTGTATATTGAAATTGAAATCAGAGATGCATTTTTATTTAGAATTGAATTGGATGATCTAATAAGCATTGTATATGACTAAGTTAGGAATCACATGCACATATAAATGACAAAATGGAGATTCCAATTTAAAGAAATAGTTCACTGCAATATACTCATCCTAGAAATTCACATTTTAATAAAAATGAATAGTTCACACTTGCACTAAACAATAAGTGATGAAACATTGAAAATTAGACTTAGTACTACGTAAGGAGCTCAAATTCACTATAACATTCAAGAATGAAACTCTAAAACTTAATGAATTTCAATTTGAAGCTTGCACAGTCATTTTTATGTCTATTGCCAGAAAAATGCAACCTTGAATAGATTGGATAAATTGACTTCCCTAAAACACTCTAAAACCTCCCTAAAATTATCCTCCATGTCTGTTTGACATGTTGAGTGAAGGAGGAGTTCTAATTTTATCAAAATTATAAGTTGGAAATTGTCAGTTTGCCAAATAAAGGCTTGCAGATCATTTTTACAAAATTGAAATTTAAAATTTCATCAAAAAGAAATATTTATGTTCCCTGTGCAAATACATCTTCGAGAGCTTTCCTAAAAGTCCTTGTTTTCCCAAAACTGAGCTTTCTAGCTCAAGTTATGACACTTTGAAGTTTTTGTGCCTTGGCGGGAAAATTTGGGAAAATTTTCCCTGGTGGGCCCACAACCCAAAAATTTCCCATCAAAATTGCCTTAGAATTTTTTTTGAAATTTTGGGCTTGGGAAAATTTTCAATTTTCCCTCCACTGGCCCGCACCAATCAAAGGCTACCACATGTCCTCCAAGGGCTGAGGCGGAGGCGTGGATGAATTTTACCCCTTTAATTTTTTGAAAATTTTTGGAAAATTTTAACTTTTCCCTCCACCATCCCACAGCCAATCAGATGGCGCCACATGTACCCTTGTGGATATGGTGGAGGTGGGGGTTCTTTTAAACCCTTAATTTTTATTAAAAAAAATTTGGGAAAAAAATTACATTTCTTTCTTGCTGGCCCGCGGCCAATGATAGCGTGCCAAGTGGCACCTTAGGGGTGGAAGTGAGAGGGTGGACCTTCTTTCTCCCTTTTGTTTTGTGTTTGGACTTTGGAAAATTTCCAATTTTCCTTCCACCACCTGCAACTCTGCTTCCCCTTTTCTCCTTTTTCTTCCTGTGGGTGTGCGGACCTGTGCACCCTTCTGTCTTTTTTTTTCCTCCTCGGGCACAGACCACCAATTCCTCCCGCCGCTCCAACATTGTCTCTACATTCACCATGTGTCCCTAGTGGACCCACGAGGGCATGGAAGAAAAAGTGACTTTTCTTCCATGCGTTGGGAAAATTTCCCAATGCTGCCCCACGACCCGCCAACCCGCCCAAGGTGCACTCCTCCTCTTGCCACGTGTCCCTCTGGGAAAATTTGACCCCAGAACTCCGCCCACTCATAACTTGATTTCTGCTTGGAGTTAGGAGGACTTCTTTATATCACCAGAAAGGTGAGAAAATTTCCTATCCATTGGGAATGGTTTAGGGAAATTTTGAAAGAGTTGAATATGAGAAAAATCTAGTTGAAGTTCTGAGCCTGTTAGAGAGTAGGTATGGGGTAAGATTACTCCCTGAATCTAACTAGAACATCTAACCCTAAAATTTAAACCTTGAAAACATGTTATAAGTTATAAAGGAAACTTGTGTTTTGGTAAGTAGGTTTTGTTTTGGAACCTACTAGTGAAATCTGATGTCTTGCAACTTAGTTGTAGACACTTCAAATCAAAAAAAATTATTCCATAATTTTCAAACATAACCCTAGGTTTTTTCTTGGGTCTCAAGTGGTTGTTTGAACGGGCACTACATCCCCCCTTTTGTGGTTTGAGGGCCATGTGCTCTAGTGGGGGTTCGGGGGAAGTTCCCCTGAAACCCGCATTTTATATGTATTTATTTCTTGTATTTATTCCTTTTTCGATACAAAGACAACTTTCCAAGCCCATCATCCTACACCTCTAACGGCTATGAAAGAGGCATGTGTCTACACATGGGAGAGATAGACTTAGAAGGTGAGCATCCTACCCAACACCATCTAAGCATGATAGATAACCATCCAGTGTCGAAGAGATGGTCATTTTGGTAGATGTGTCTATATATCTGTGGTGGACAACTGTCCAACATTGTACAACTATTAGAGAAGATATGACCATCCAACATAGTTCGTACAATGTAGAAGAGATGATCATCTAACCTATTCTAAGTATAGATAGAAAAACTTCCAATAATGTCCCTCTGATATGGATGTGATGGTCCTCCAAATTGTTTTTTGATAGAAATTCGTCTAACAAGGGAGAGATGATCGTCCAACTGTACGAAATAAAGGAAAACTGTGACCTGCCCAAATCTCCTTTGCCACGAAATGATTTTTTGGAAATTCAACATCAATTATAAAGTCAATTTTGGAGATTTTCCACCCATTCTAAAATAATTTTTTGGACGGGGGTCTTAAACTGAACCTTGCTCACAAGGTTAAAATTGTGCATATACACAAAATTAAAGCCAACTCAAATTTGAAATGAATGGATTCATGGAACGACAAGAATTACAATGAATTGGAGTGCTAAAATCAACATTTGGATAGGGAATTAAATTATTTATTTGAGCAATTAGAAACATTTAAAAATCAGTTCATAGAAGATATGAGTAAAACTTATAAAACTGATCAATCTAATAAATATGATAAAAGTAATAAATCAAAAAATAAAATTTAAAAGAGAAAGCACTCTTCTTCAAATGATTATTCTATTCCTAATAAAGTAAATTCTTCCTCTGATTCCTCTGGATCATGTAGTTCTTATGATTCTTTTAATAATGAGAAAAAAAATTCTAATAAGAACTATAAAGAAAAACAAAAAATTTCTCGAAAAATTACATTACTTGAATATGTAGGGTAAGTAGGAACATGAGCAAAGGACGAAACATGGTTAACTATTTTCTAAAGATATTTTTAAGTGCAAAAAACTGTTAAATTAATTCAAACACAAATAACTTCATATCAATTGAAAAATGATTCCCTTAACTGGTGGGAAGATACATTAAGATTTGAAAAACTTAATGCTCATAAGGTTCCATGGAATAAATTTTAAAAGCTGTTAAGGAAGAATTATTTGTTTGAACATTTCTTAAAACAAAGGAAAAATAAAATATTTGATTTAAATAAATGTTTAAAAACTTCAAATGAGTATAAACAAGCTTTTGAGAATCTAAATAGATTTGCGCCTTTCATTTCTGGAACAGATAGAGTTGTCTGATTTATTAATGGCTTAAGAGAAGAATATAAGGCTAGTGTATGGTGTGGAAAACCTACTTCTATTGATGAGGCTACTCAAATAGATGAGAAATTTGAAAAATATAAATTTTTTGTTCACTAAAAGAAATAAGACTATAAGAAAAATAATTCTATTTCCATTTTAAAGTTAGAAAAAGGCCATTCAGTGAAACTTTTAAGTGCAATAAACCTCATATTAGAAATCAACAAAGGAAAAAAGAGTATGTTAAAACCAAACCAGAAGAAGTGAAATGTTCGAATTGTGGAGGTGACCACTTTGCTTGGGGTTGTCCTCAGAAAAAAAAAAGAGTTGGGATAAGAATAAAAATCAGAAAACAGATGATAAATCTAAGGAAGAAAACCAGCTTATGAAATCATATGTTGTTGTTGATACATGTACTGTACATAAGCAAGCATCTCTGACTAAAGTAAAAGGGTCTATTAATAATGCAACCCTTATTTTCTTGATTTATTCTTGTAGTATTAATAGTTTTATATCCCCTAACTTAGTTGAAAAATTAAATTTGTTTTCCAAAAAATTTGAACCAATAATTGTAGAAATGGATAATGGAAGAATAATAAGAAAAACATGAGATTTAGTAGAAAATTTATATTTTCAAATCGATAGTATTGTATGTTTTTAATATTTTCATGTACTTAACTTATGTCAATATGATGCCATTTTGGGGATGACCTAGTTAGAAAAGAATCGTACTCTTATTAACAGTGAAAATAAATAAGTGTGTATTCAAGGTCAAAATGAATTTACTCATATTTTGCAAGGAACTAAAAGATCACTGAATTTAAAAACTATTTCTTTTGTTCAAATTAAAATAATTCTTAAAGAAAAATGTAAATTTTTCTATGTTGTGATTTATCAAAATGATAAGCTACAAATAGATATATATTTTCACCCAGTAGTCCAAGAATTTACAGATGTTTTCCCTTTTGATGTTGAAGAGTTACCACCCATTAGATCTGTATAAGATGTTATTGACCTCATTCCTAGAGCTGAATTGATGTCAAAATCACCTTATGGACAATCTATACCTAAACTAGCTGAGCTAAAAATACAATTGACTTAATTATTGATACAAGGAAAAATTAGACGTAGTGTTTCTTCCTAGGGTGCTGTTGTCCACTCAAAATTCCCTGCCCTAATAAAAGTAAAATTTCAAAATTTTGAGTTATGAGTGTTTTCCTCTAAAGTGCCTAACTCGTGAAAATTGAGAAAATCTGTGTTTCGGGTCATTTTGTATGTATTTCGGGCCTATCGGACATTTTTGTCCCGCCTGTCCCAAGTAAGAAAGTGCATTCTATTCCCCGATCAGCCGAAATCCCCAAATTTGTTCCATTTTCGGGCCCGTCGAAACTTTTTGTCCCAAGTGTCCCAAAAATTATTGTGCAAGTTGTTTCAATTTCGGCCGAATCACCCGAACCGCGTACTTCGCACTTTCTTGTTCCAAATGTCCCAAATCAAAAAGTGCGAGTTGTTCCATTTTCGCCCGAACCGGCCGAGTCGCGTACTCCGGAACTTTTTGTCTCAAATGTCCCAAGTTCGAACGGGCCTTTTGTTCCAATATCGGCCGATCCGCCCGAACCGCGCTTTCATGTTCCAACTGTCCCGAAGCCAAAAGTGTGAGCTGTTCCATTTTCGGCCGAAACGCCCGAGTCGCGTCCTTCACACATTTTCGTCCCAAATGTCCCAAAATACATTTGTGCATCTTCTCCTTATTTCGTCCGAACCGGCCGAGCCGTGTGTTTCGTGCATTCACGTCTCACATGTCCCAAATGAACCTAATGCAATTCATACTTAGTTTTTCCTGCTCTACTTGAATATGCTAAATATGAATTTAAGTTGCGGCTCTGATACTATCAATCCGAAGATCAAATTCCAAGGACAGCTGGCAGAAAGACGAAGCTTTCAAGACGCCGGTTATATCAGTTTTCAAAGATATCCATTGTCATCTTCAAAATGAAAATTCTTGTGTGTCGCTCGTGGCAAAGACATAGCTGAGACGTGGAAGAAATTCAAGCAGCGGTTTCTGAAGTTGATGGGTCCCTCTCAGTGACCGGCCACCTGTCTTCTTCCCCATACATTTCTCTTCTTCCCTTTCTTTTTCAGTTTTCTTTGTAATAGGTTGAGGTACTGCGATTTTGCGGTCCTTAACTATTCTTTAGTTAAAAGAAACGGTTACGAATAGTAAATGAATTGTAAGCTATATAATGGTATTTTCTACTCCATTCGAAAAGGAAGAACTTGGCATATTTTCTGCAAGTGTAAATAGATTATAGAGAAATCAATACAGAAGGACTTTCCTTTCTTTGTCTATCTAATCTCTGTCTGTTCTAAGCTTTCATTTGTTTTCTTTGTGAAGATCATTTATCTCAAATTCCTTAGTCTCATCGATTGCATACTCTTCAACTTTGCAAGCTCGGTGATCTTGCATAACCAAGAAGGAACTTTGTTTCCTTGATAATGAATCTGTGTTACGTTAAGAAACTTTGCGTTCTGGCAGATGTTATTTACAGAACTTTGTGTCTTTAAATTCCATCTTACTTGTTCTATACGAATGATCTTGTTTTCAATTCACGGTGACTTCGCATACATAAATAATTACTCTGATATCTATAATTCTACATGTTTTCCTTTCTGCTCTTTTCCATGCTCTCATTTCCTCAGTCCTTTTGTAATTGACGACCTTCATAGAAAACACTTTCGTGGTATCCAAGTTTAACCAACAAATCATGTCCTGTACATTTGTAAATAGGTTTGTTTCTGAATAAGGGAACCTCTCCCATTAAAGAGGAGGGACTTCTTGTCCCCTGACTGTTGCTCTTCTTAAAAGTCCTATTTGACAACCAACAGTTTTTGGTGACTCTGCTGGGGAATTCCTATTTTCCGAGGCTCCTGAATCTATGACACAATTACTGAGTCTATGGCCAGCTAAAGTAGCTCATGCTTTAGGCTTAACCCTCACTCATACTTATGGATCTTGCTACTCTATGGAGAGTAAAGAAGTGCCTCTGGTTGGAAGGATTAAAGATGCACAAGTGGCTTTTATTGCCTTGCCTGAAAAGAAAGTGTTGGCTACCATCCTAGTAGCAGATATCCCTCCTTCATATGGGATGTTGCTAAGTAGGAACTTCTGCAAAGATGTGGGTGGGGAAATCCAGATGGACTGGTCGCATGCACTCATGCCTGTCAATGGACAAATGAAGAAGTTGTTGCCTGAAAAGCAGTCTGAGTATATTGTGTAAAAAACGGATGATCCTAGAGCACAAATACTCTATGAGGATATGGGTCATGGCAACTACATGATTATGTCCCTTGATGAAATCCCACCCCCTAAAGTGTCCCCTAGAGATCCTAACGGGGTTTGGATTTTAGAATTTGATGGAAGTTGTTCCTCAGTTGGTTTTGGAACTGGTGTTCTGCTGGTGTCACCAGAAGGTGTCCTTCATCCTTTTTCATTTAAGTTACAGTTCGAGAACACTAATAACACAGCAGAATACGAAGCTCTCATTCTCGGATTGCAGGTGGCCAAAGAACAAGGTATAAAGATGTTCTCGCTTACTCTTATGAAGATTTGAAAGCTTTCAAACCAAAAGATATGCAGCACTCTATTCCCCTCAAGCCTGGAATTAAGCCTTTCAAGTGGAAATAGAGACAATACAACCCCAAAGTAGCTGACACCATCTTTCAGGAGATACAGAAGTTGTTGAAAGCTAAAATTATCTTTCCTATTCACCATTCAAAATGGATTGCAAATATTGTGCCTGTCAGAAAGAAGAATGGTGAGATCCGCATCTGTGTTGATTTCAGAAACCTGAATCAGGCTTCTCTGAAGGATAATTACCCTTTGCCTATGATGGATCAAGTATTGCAAGCAGTAACAGGATCTGAAATGTTATCTATGCTTGATGGATTTTCTGGATATAATCAGGTAGAGGTTGATACTGTAGATCAACATAAAACAGCTTTCACTACTCCTTGGGGCACCTTTGCTTACAAGAGAATGCCTTTTGGGCTTATTAATGCTGGTGCCACTTTCCAGAGAGCTATGGATCTGGCTTTTGGAAGCTTAAAAGGGAAGTGTATTGTCATCTACCTTGATGACCTGACAGTGTTTTCCAAGACAAGAGCGGATCATTTTGATCACCTAGAGACAGTTCTGCTGAAATGCAGAGAGCATGGAATCTCTCTGAACCCCAAAAAATCTATTTTTTGTGTCACTGAGGGAAATTTATTAGGGCACATCATTTCCAAGGATGGGATTAAGATTGATCCTGAACGAGTTCAAGCCATCAAGCAAATTCCTCTCCCAACCAGTAAAAAGGGCGTACACTCCTTCTTCGGTAAGATCAATTTCTTGAGAAGATTCATCCCTGATTTTGTAGAATTAACTTTGAATATTTCTCAGATGATGAAAGGAAAGCAAACATTTGGTTGGTCTTCTGAAGGAAAGGAATCCTTTGAAGGTATCAAGAGAGCTATCGCTAAAAATCCAGTTTTAGCCTGTCCTAATTTCAGCAAAGATTTCATCATCTATTGCTATGCTACAGATAATACCTTGGCTGCTGTGCTAACTCAAGAAGACTCTGATGAGCATGAGCTACCAATTGCGTTCATGAGCTATATTCTGAAGGATCATGAGTTAAGATACACCATGATGGAGAAGCATGCTTTTGCAGTGGTCAAAGCTGTCAAACAGTTTCACTTTTACATCCTCAACTCTCACTCCATGGTGTTGGTTCCAGATACCACTATTAAGTCAATTCTCACACAACAAGAATTTGGATCTAAGAGAGGGAATTGGGTTGCTAAGGTCCAAGAGTATGACATTGACATTAAGCCGACCAAGCTGGTTCGTGGAAAAGGTCTTTGTGAGCTCATTGCTGAAGGAACTAAACATGAGTTGCTGGAAAAGGAAGTTGACCTTCCTACTGTTCTGTTCCTTAGTTCAGTTGACGAATGGTATGCTGACATCGCCCATTTTCTCACCTATGGGGAATGCCCCTCTCATTTAACTGCCAAAGAAAAGAGGACTGTTAAATTGAGATCAGTACAATATGTATTATGGGAAAACGCTTTGTTCAAGCGTGGCTTGGATGGGAGATTTTTGAAGTGTGTGGACAAGGAACAACAGAGAAAATTGCTCTCAGCTTTTCATGATCAAGCATGTGGAGGGCACTATTCATCAACGGTCACAGCACATAAGATACTCTGTGGAGGGTACTACTGGCCTTCTTTGTTCAGAGATGCATCCAAGTGGGTGGAGAAATGTGAGGCTTGTCAGAATTTTGTGGGAAGACCTAAATTAGCTTCTTTGCCTCTCAAGCCAGTTATGATTGAGGAACCATTTCAACAGTGGGGTTTGGACTTCATTGGTGCACTCAATCCTAATTCTAGTGCTGGTCACACTCATGTGCTAACTGCCACTGACTACTTCACCAAATGGGTGGAAGCTATTCTAGTTAAGAGCACTACTTCCGAAGTGGTTTGCAACTTCATCAAGGAGAATATCTTGGTAAGGTATGGTGTACCTAACAAGATTGTAACAGATAATGCCTCAAATTTATCTTCAGCTGAGATAATGGACTTCTGCTATGGATATGGCATCTCCCTAGCTCATTCTTCAGATTACTACCCCCAGGGAAATGGGTAGGTAGAGTCCACTAACAAAAATCTGGTGACTATCATAAGGAAGTTGGTCAATGAGTCTCAACGAAACTAGCACAAGAAGCTCTATGATGCTCTTTGGGCAGATAGAATTACACCAAAGAGAGCCATTGGAATGTCTCCTTTTCAAGTGATATATGGAGCAAAAGCTCAATTGCCAGTGACAGTGGAACTACCAGCCTTGCACCTAATGAAGGCCATCAAGGATACTAGTTTCAGTGATGCCCTGGATAAGAGGATTATGTACCTTCATAAACTGAATGAGGACAGATTGATGGTTGCTGATAGGATATCTATTCACTAGCAAAAGGTAAAGGCCCTGTTTGACAAGAAAGCTAGGTTCAGAGATTTCCAAGTTGGAGACACTATGTTGCTATGGGATAAAAGACATGAACCTCGTGGCAGCCATGGAAAGTTTGATTCCCTTTGGCTTGGGCCTTTCAAGATCAGGCACTTTGCTGGTAAGAATTCTTTCTATCTTGATTACATGGATGGTTCCCCCCTCCCACTTCCTTATAGTGGGCAGTACCTCAAGTTGTTCAAGTCCTATGTGATTAGGGAGTCCCTTGTATATTCTGTACAATGTTTTTGCTTCTCTGCTTTTGGTGTGTTTTCCTTTTGTTGTTCTGGTGTGTTGCCCTCTGTATTGGTGTTCTTTTTGACTCCGTGGCCCAATGGATAAGGCACTGGTCTACTTTTCCCGAGTTTGTCTAAGTTCTTGCCTTGCCTCATTCCTTGAATTTATACCAAGTCATCCCTAGAAGGAGCCAGTTGTTGTCCACTCAAAATTCCCTGCCCTAATAAAAGTAAAATTTCAAAATTTTGAGTTATGAGTGTTTTCCTCTAAAGTGCCTAAGTCGTGAAAATTGAGAAAATCTGTGTTTCGGGTCATTTTGTATGTATTTTGGGCCTGTCGGACATTTTTGTCCCGCCTGTCCCAAGTACGAAAGTGCATTCTGTTCCCCGATCAGCCGAAATCCCCGAAGTTGTTCCATTTTCGGGCCCATCGGAACTTTTTGTCCCAAGTGTCCCAAAAATTATTGTGCAAGTTGTTTCAATTTCAGCCAAATCACCCGAACCGTGTACTTCGCACTTTCTTGTTCCAAATGTCCTAAATCAAAAAGTGCAAGTTGTTCCATTTTTGCCTGAACCGGCCGAGTCGCGTACTCCGGAACTTTTTGTCTCAAATGTCCCAAGTTCAAACAGGCCTTTTGTTCGAATATCGGCCAATCCGCCCGAACCGCGCTTTCATGTTCCAACTATCCCGAAACCAAAAGTGCGAGCTGTTCCATTTTCGGCCGAAACACCCGAGTCGCGTCCTTCACACATTTTCGTCCCAAATGTCCCAAAATACATTTATGTGTCTTCTCCTTATTTCATCCGAACCGACCGAGCCGCGTGTTTCGCGCATTCGCGTCTCACATGTCCCAAATGAACCTAATGCAATTCATAGTTAGTTTTTCCCACTCTACCCGAATATGCTAAATATGAATTTAAGTTGCGACTCTGATACTATTAATCTGAAGATCAAATTCCAAGGACAGCTGGCAGAAAGACGAAGCTTTCAAGACACCGGTTATATCAGTTTTCAAAGATATCCATTGTCATCTTCAAAATGAAAATTCTTGTGTGTCCCTCGTGGCAAAGACATAGCTGAGACGTGGAAGAAATTCAAGCAGCGGTTTCTGAAGTTGATGGGTCCCTCTCAGTGACCGGCCACCTGTCTTCTTCCCCATACATTTCTCTTCTTCCCTTTCTTTTTCTGTTTTCTTTGTAATAGGTTGAGGTACTGCGATTTGGCGGTCCTTAACTATTCTTTAGTTAAAAGAAACGGTTATGAAGAGTAACTGAATTGTAAGCTATATAATGGTATTTTCTACTCCATTCGAAAAGGAAGAACTTGGCATATTTTCTGCAAGTGTAAATAGATTATAGAGAAATCAATACAGAAGGACTTTCCTTTCTTTGTCTATCTGATCTCTGTCTGTTCTAAGCTTTCATTTATTTTCTTTGTGAAGATCATTTATCTCAAATTCGTTAGTCTCATCGATTGCATACTCTTCAACTTTGCAAGCTCGGTGATCTTGCATAACCAAGAAGGAACTTTGTTTCCTTGATAATGAATCTGTGTTACGTTAAGAAACTTTGCGTTCTGGCAGATGTTATTTACAGAACTTTGTGTCTTTAAATTCCATCTTACTTATTCTATACGAATGATGTTGTTTTCAATTCACGGTGACTTCGCATACATAAAGAATTACTCTGATATCTATAATTCTGCATGTTTGCCTTTCTGCTCTTTTCCATGCTCTCATTTCCTTAGTCCTTTTGTAATTGATGACCTTCATAGAAAACACTTTCGTGGTATCCAAGTTTAACCAAAAAATCATGTCCTGTACATTTGTAAATAGGTTTGTTTCTGAATAAGGGAACCTCTCCCATTAAAGAGGAGGGACTTCTTGTCTCCTGACTGTTGATCTTCTTAAAAGTCCTATTTGAAGACCAACAGGTGCACAGTATTGATTGTTAAGAATAAATATGGTACTATGTGATTGTGTATTGATTATAGACAATTAAATAATATAAATATTAATAATAAACACCCTTTGCCTAGAATTGATGATTTTTTAGATCAATTGAATAGTATTAATTATTTTTCTAAGATTTATTTATGTTTTGGATATCATAAAATTAGAATAAAAGATGTTGATGTTGCAAAAACTGCCTTTAAAACTAAATATGGACATAATGAATTTTTTTTTATTCGTTTTAGATTAACAAATGCTCTAGCCAAATTTATGGCATTGATGCATGATTTTTGTAGACCTTTCTCAGATGTGTTTTTTATTATATTTTTATATGATATTTTTATCTATTCCAGAAATGAAGAAGAACATGAGAATCGTGTTAGGTTAGTACTTGAAACTTTAAGAAGACATCAGTTATATGATAAGTTAACTAAATGTGAATTTTTTAAAACTAAATTTTCCTATCTAGGATGAAAAAGGAATTACACAAGCTAATTCTAAAGTAAAAGCAATATAAAGTTGGGATACACCTAAAGATGTACAAGAAATTAGAAGTTTTCTTGGGTTATTTGGATTTATAGAAGATCTATTAAGAAATATTCTAGAATAGCTACTCCTCTTACATATTTAACAAATAAAAATAACACATATCATTGTTCCGAGGAATGTGAAACTGATTTTAATAAATTTAAAGAAGCATTTTAACCAGTGCACCTATGTTATGTACTCCCAATTTTTCTAACTATTTCAATGTTGGTATTGATTCTTGTGGTTCTCATATTGGTTGTGTATTAATGATAGATTGAGAGTTTTATGTTTTGGATCTAGGAAATTGTTGCTTGCTGAAAGAATTATCCTACTCATAATTTGGAATTGTTAGGGATTATTCATGCTTTAAAAATTTGGAGACATTATCTTTTAGGTTTTAAATTTGTTTTCAAAATTGATCATAAAGGTTTGAAGTATAATTTTACTCAACCCTTATTAAATATGAGACAAAGAAGATGGGTGGAACTATTAAGTCAATATGATTTTGAAATATAATATGTCCCTGGTAAAGAAAATTTGGTTTTTATGCTTTTAAGTATAAAAAGAATGTGTTAAAATGATTTGTCCTTAGAAATAAGTCCATTTGAACAAGAGATAAAGGATGCATTGCCTAATGATAGTTATTTTGATGAATTTTATTCTGGTTTGAAAAATGGAAAATCAAATGTGCATTTAAAGGATAGGATTATTTCTTATTTTCGTGGTGTGAATGGATTGTTGTATTATAAATGTATATTTTGTATTCCTAACATTCCTAACATAATACAACAAATTTTAATATATTGTCATGATATTCCTATAGTTGGTCAACCTGGATTTCAAAAGATACTTATCAGTTAACAAGAATTATTTTTGGCCTAGAATGTAGTAAGATATTAGGAAGTATGTACAACAATGTATGGCTTGTCAAAAATTTATAACTGAACCATGTACTAAACCTGGTCAATTGTAACCTTTGTCTATTCCTAACTAGAAATGGGAATCAGTTAGTATGGATTTTATTATAGGTTTACAGAAAACCAAGAATGATCATGATGTTATCCTTGTAGTGGCTGATAGATTGACTAAAATGGCACATTTTATACCAACTAAAATTAAAACATCTACTTTTGATATAGCTCATCTATTTACTAAGGAAATTTTTCATTTGGATGGTCTTCCTAAAGATTTATTAACTGATAGAGATCCTATATTTACTTTATTTTTTAGAGATATTTGTTTGATGAATTGAGTACTAGTTTGAGTTTTAGTACTGCTTAACATCCAGAGTAAGATGAACAAAAATGAAAGGATAAATCAAAGTTTAGAAGATATGATTAGAATGTATACATGTGAAAAACCTAGAAATTGGGAACAATATTTGCACTTGATTAAGTTTGCTTAAAATAAAGGTTATCATACTACAACCAAAATGACCCATTTTGAAGTTGTTTATGGTAGGAACTGTACTACTCCTATTTCTTGGTCAAATCCTGAACAAAGATCTTGGTATGTAAATAATAACTTAAAATAAATTTAAGATATTATAAATAAAGAAAAACAAAACATGAAAGTTGCCCAAGATAGTTATAAACATTGTGTTGATTCAAAAAGATCTATTAGAGAATTTTAAATAGGTGATCAAGTATTTCTTATATTTAAGCCTAAGAAAAGTTATTTGAAATTGGGTAAATATGATAAGTTAGCTCCTCGCTATTGTGGACCATTTGAATTTTTTGAAATAATAAGAACTCTTTCTTATAGACTCACTTTACCTCCTCAATTATCTAAAATTCATAATGTGCTTCATGTAAGTTTGCTATATATATATATATATAATGTTAATCATGTTATTGATTGGAAAAAAAATATTAGAAATAGAGAAATTAAAGAGGTTAAATTAAAACGGACCTTTGTAATATTGAAAGTGCTACATGAGAAAAAGAAGATTTTTTGAAATAGCAATCTCCTGAATTATGTAACTTATGACTTGTGTTTTAGTCTGTGGAATTTCAGAATAGACTTGGCACTACTAAAGATAGTATTTAATTCAAGGGGGGAAGAAATGCTATGTGGCTAAATACTCAAAGCTTTAAAATAATTAAAGGCTTGTTGAATTGAGATTATTTGTAACAAAGTCACTATGATAAACTATTAATTTAATGTGAGAATGAATATCCCAAGCATTTTATTAAAGATGATTAATTCAATTGAAAGGGTGTGGAAACCATTGTGTTGTTTCATAACCACCCATGAAGTATTGTAAAAGGGGTTGTAAAAATGAATAGAGAACAAGATTTATTATTTTGATAATGAGAAAGAGAATAATTACAAGGAAGTATTAAGGACTTTGTGAATTTAATCTATGGAAGTAATCCCAAGGTTGACTAGGTATAGGTAGGCAATGGGAAGGAGAGAGGGACACCAGATGTTTCCTAACCAAGGGTACAACGTACAACTTTAGATGGTTCTTTACAATGTAAGATGAAAATAAACTGGGTGTATAGAATTTCCTCTCAATAGTGCGGCCATAGTTTGGTGTCTGTTACCTATGTGTACATTAGAATTTTGTATTAGAATTCTTGATCTTTGTCTTAGATAAGTTCTCTCTCTGTAAAACTATGTAACTCATGTTGACAGATAATAGAAAGAAATTGAAACTTGAATTTATTGCAAGTGAATATATTTTGTGTATTTTGTCATGTATATTTTGAAATACATAATTATTTTTATTAAAAAAAGTGAATTGTAGGGTTTTAGATATGTATGTCTATTGTTCTAAGAATATTTGTATAAATTAATTGTAGAATAAGAATTGGTATATATAACCAATGGTATTATACAATCTTCTTATATCTATCTCTTTCTTTCACATTCATGTTTTCTATCTTTTGAATGCGGACTCGAAATATTTCCTTAGATATAGTTAGCTATATGGTTCTAATAACACCGGTACGGTGCAATATTACAAAGTTATAGCCAATACAAAAGGTCCATGTAACTTAGCAATGATAGAAATTTAATAGTCCCTATTAACCGTTATGAAGTGTGAGCCAATGCGGACACTCCATGCTCTTTGCAATATCAGAATTTTGATAACTTTTATCTGACCAATGCGAAATGTGATCCAATAGAAAATCTCAAAGTCACTTTTCAATTCACAATGTCATTCTTTGTTAAGATTTTATGTTGTTAACCAATCCAAATGTTACAATCTTTATGCTACTTTTTTTTACATTAAGACTTTTTCAGAATTAGCCATATGCGAGCCACTAAGATTTTTCCATGTTCTTTTGAATGTTGTTTTCCTTTTTCAAAACCATGTCAGACTGTGAAAAGTGAACCATTAAGAAGGATCCATATATATGCATTTTAACATATAATTTTTCTATTAAATGATCTTCGGCCATACATGTTGCATTACAAAGTGTGAACGAATAACAAAACAACATGTGCATATGAATTTCACAGTGTCAGAATCTATATATCCTTTGCCTCTGTGTTATCTCCACCTATCTTTTTTCTTTGATTTTAATCCTAAGGTGGACCCGAAACGTTATAGATTGTGGCTGATTCTGTGGTATTACGTCCGTCAGAGTACATTTGGCCTAAATAATCTTGAAATCATGCCACCTATCTTAATCCCATACCATATTGCTTTAAATATTTATTTAATCATGTTTAGCCATAGCCATAGATTTGTAAATTCATCTTATGTTTACATTAATCAAATATAGTTATAACTCGACTTAACTTTCTCAATTTAATGGTATTAAAATATAAAAAATGTATAAATATTCAACAATAAGATATTTAGTCAAGGATTACTGATATTAGGGAAATCGTTGCATTTTATTTTTGGTATTTATAAATATTTCAATGACATGGTGGGAATAATAGAATGATCATTATATAAAACTAGTAAATAAGAAACGGGTGGAGAATAAATATCAAATGATTTTTTTAAACATGAATTTAAGAAGTATTGCACTACTGAATACATAGCTCATCCAAATGGTTTAGTAAAAGGAAGTATATAATGATTATCAACATGGCTACGAGTATGTTGAATGAAAAACACGTTCTAGATGAATATTGGGTCAAAGATGTAGATTGTGTAGTTTATATATTAAATAGATGCATCATGAAGACTGTAAAGGACAAAGTTTCGTATGAAGTTTTAAGAAAAAATAAATATAGTGTTTCACATTTAAGAGTCTTTGGGTATTTGGCATAAGCATGTATTCAAAAAAAGAGGAAGAAATTAAATGATATATGAGAAATATGTATATATATTTTTCTTACAGAGATAAATCAATAGTGTTAAAATTATATAATCCCATTGCATAATAAACTATTATTTGTAGAGATGTTTGTTATTTTTATTAATATCTATGGGATCGCAGTATTGAAAAATAAAATAAAAATAACTAATATGATACCTCAAAATGAAGATGATTGAATTGAAAATGGTACACAAAGTGGTAACCTAATTCTGAAAGGTCCTATTCTATTGATAGCTTCCAAAATGATTTCACTTTTTAGGGTGATGAATCTCAACATTTTAAAGATTTTAGTTTGTTTATAATTAACATGCTTAAAGGATGAATTATTATTATTAGAGGATATTATTATTTAATTAAATTCCAACATTAATTGCACAAATCAAATTAATTCTTTAAAAAGTGACTATTGACCTAGAAACTATGAAAAAACACAAGGGAGAATTGCACTTAGCTGATTATGTGTGAATATGAAAGAGTGTGAGTTATCTGAATGTTGGAAAAAGATAATCTGAGGCTATAAATGATTCATTACAAGAACTAGCACCTGAAACTAGACCAGTGAAAACTGTAGAAATAGGTCAAGACCGTCTGTATGATTTTGATCCTACTGTATGGTCTTGGCCTTTCTTGGAATCTAGGCTACAATTTACTGAGTTCCTAACCTTCTTAGAAATGACTATCGTTGTATGTCGATCTTCTTCTCTCACCTTCAGATTGAATCTGTAAAATTTTCTCAAACCCAAAAAACCTTATAGCGTAAGATGAATTTTTCACAAAAAAACTTAATGTGGGTTTTTGGCACCCTTGTCCACCACTAACGTTGTCACTACTCTGAAGAGGGATCATAATTGTACGTTATTATTCTAGCATGTGATATCTATTGTAGTTTAATTGTAACTCAAAAAATATACTTTGACACTTCCTTTCTTGAGTTACACACTTTCTCAAACACTTGGGAAGAGTTAATTTGATTTCTTGTAAAAAGAAAATGAATAATTCTACACCTGATATGGGAATTTAGACCTATAGAGGGTGCTCCACTATTGGATTTTCATCGGTTACTTTTATGTTTAAGGAGCAGTAAGTGTGTTCAGTTCTTATTTTAACATGAGGAAACCATAAATTCTCAGGACTTATTATTATCTTGCATATATAGGATTCTGATGGTTATTATGTTGTGAAAATCTTACCAAGAGGGAATATTAGTCCATATGAAGACTCTGAAATTGAGACTTTTTACCCAAAACATGTCAGTTCAAAACTGTATCATAGGGATAAGATCGACATGTTTCCATACTAAAACATACATTTTTAGACGTGAGGGAAAAATAATTTTTTACTTTATGGTTCAAAGCATAAATGTCTCTAGATGTGTTTTTGTAGATAAAATTCAAAAAAATGATGACATAAAGGTGTAAAAATATAAGAAAGTAATCAAAGATCTATTAGGGTGTGCTAAGCAAGAGTGAAGAGAGTGCATTTGTGTGTGAAAGTGTGCAATTTTAAGATCAACTTTGTCAAAGAATGGATTGCCAAATTTGAGTGTTTACATTTACCCACCTCTTTAAGTATGTAATGAAAATTGCATGCTTAAAAGGAAAATATACTTGAGTGTGTAGAACAATTTTTTTTCTCTTAATAGCTTTACTTCGCAATATTGCATTGTGTTGGTGTTAGAAAACTCCAAAATAAAACCTACAACAGAGTGTAGTCAATGCCCAAAATAGGAAACTAAACTTTAACTCAAAATGTAATCAAAGTAATGTAAGGAAATATGCAATAAAAATTTCCAAAATATATGTAAAACATGGAAGGAATACACCTGTTTTTCTTACAGAGGGAATTTTCTCCTATTCTTTTCCTTTGGAGATTCTAGATTCTTTGAAACCCTAATGAAGAATTGGGGGTGATAATTCCCCAACTATGCTAAGGAGAGGTTGATGTGATAGGTATTCCAACCTAACACATGAAATTCAAAGAGAAGAACCAAAAAGAGGATCCGATCATTCAAAAACTCTAATATCTTCCCCTTAAGTGGAAAGAGGATAGGAAATTTCTGCATACAAAGACCTTAGTTTCTTCGATACCTTCTATAACCCTGCATACCATACCGCTGCAAATGGATATAAGCCCAATTTTGTAACTTAAGACACATAGTATAAAAGAGAAATAAGTTCCCCCATACTCTTCCAATGTGTCATAAAACTGATTAGAAATTGAGCAGAACTAACTTCATGTTGAAATCTGAGTGGATAAAGGATACCTATGCCCAAATGTGTTCAAAACCAGAAGTGAAACTAAATACCTTGGAGAAGGAAAGAATGAAATGTTTCATGCCCCGTAAATCTATGCCAAAATGAGTCAATTTTGGTATGAAATCACAAAAGAAAGCTATAATGATGATGATGAACCTGAAAATGATAATAAATATGGAGAAATTAACCTTTGGGAAAAAATATATGATAGGATCAAAACTAGCTCTACTATCTTGATTGGACTGTACATTCATGACCACATTATTTTTGCCAATTATCCTTAACATGCATGCAATTTTGAGTAATTTTTACATGTATTTGCATCTGTACGTTCCCAGAACTCTACTTGAAATGTAGATTAAATACTGGATGATTACCCCCACTTTTGCGGCACATTTGATGAACAATTTGAGTGCATGTCCCAAAAGAAGATATGGATATCTAGAACTGATTTGTTGAGAACCTATAGATAACATCTAAAAATTTGATGTCGTGGCCACCAAGAAGAAAATTTATTAGCAACAAAAAAATGTGCATGGTAGAAACCATGTCACAAAATTAAAACAAGAAAAACAAGAAGCACGATATACCTAACAATATTATTGTAGAAGACAAATGATAAAAAAAAAATATAATATCATGTGTTAGTAGAAAATAAGCACATACATCTTTAAAAAAAAGTGCAAACACAAAAAAAAATGAAACACACAAAAGGAAAAAATTCCTACAAACATGGGATGCCCACGATGTCATAAGACAATTAAGGCCTTAGGTCAAAAAATAATATATGCACAACCAAACACAAGGTATTACACTGCAAAAATGGGACACCCACTAATTCATAATACAATTAAGGATTTTAGGCCATAATTAGAGTAGAAAACAAGCATACACACACAAATAGAAAATATGTATGAGAGACAAATGTAGAAATTTGTGATGAAAAACATCTTATATATGATATATGAAAGAGATAACAATAACTATAAATGCTACATAATACATATGTGTTAATATGTTAGTCTAAATGATAAAAAAATGCACATGATATATATGTAACCAAACGTAATGAGGAAAGAAAGGAACTATATTGGAAATATATCACCTAGAAATAGTATGAAAAAAGAATATCCCCCCATATGTTAATAGTCTAAGTAAAGGTCAAGCCAACACCTATCATCATGTATCACTTTTTTTATGTCCTACATCATGCTCAATATACCACATGAACACATGTGTTTAAAAACTAAATTCTATCTATCAAACAAAAGGAATAAACATCATGCATTATGTAAAGTGATAATAGTATATGATATAAAAATAGGTCCATATTTTGTATTTTTACAAACATGTGAATGTTTTTCAATTTTTATAAATATTGCGGTGCTGAAATAGAATATGCAACTAAATAATGGAGACAATATTTCCCTAAAGTATGTGTGTACAAGGTGAAGTTTAAGTGTATAATTGCTCCATCAATAGTAAAGATGAACCTATAGAATGAGTGTGACATTGAGAAATGAGGGGAGAATATCATGATAGCTATCAAAGATTGTGAAGGATATCATTTATGGTATGATTAATGATGTAGAGAATACAAAAATTCTACACACTCAACCAAGATAGTTTTGATTCAAGAAATCAATCAACCATTCTAGCTTGCTAATTGCTTATTTTACCTAACTCAAGAAACCTCAAAATCTTACATTTTTTACCTCAAATTATCAAATGGTTTGATGAAAACCTTAAAAGACACTTACAATCCTATAACCATTCCTATCCAATCATCAAATGGATTAAAATCACTGGATTTAGGTTTTTTTCCTCCGTTTGCTAAAAATTCCAATTAGGCTTCTAGAAAACAAGGAGGTTGGTGAGTTTGAGTTTGGAACAATCGACAAAGCCCCTGGAAGAATTATGAATTGTTTTGGATACCCTTTATCAAGGTCCAGGTTTGTATTAAATTATTTGGCTCAACTCCTAATACAAGTGTCTTTTTCTTCACCACCTTCTTTCTAAGCTTGACCTCCTCTACTAGCCTTGCCTCAAGGAAAAAACAAGTGTATCTTTTGCTTCCATGAGTCAATTAAAAAACCAATTAGCTTTTCAAGAACCCATTTGGGAAAAAAATTGTATGAAAAGTTTCACAATCATCTTCTTTGTAAAGAATGCTTCAAAATCACAACATCGGTTTCTTAGTTAGGTCTTCTAAATAGTACTACAAAACTTTATGAGGACTATCACCTTTTTCTCTCTCCTTAAAATAATTCAATGCAAAATTTCTCATGAATCTATATGAAGAAAAGTTAATCTTTATTTCTTGTTAATTTGGGATTCTATGAAGTAGTGCTAGACCATCAAAAATAATTGGAAAATAAAACCTAAGAGGGTTTCTAAACAAAGCTCGAGAAAGATTTTATTTTACACAAAAATGAATTTGGTCAATTTCAAGGTTCCAAATCACCTTGTATTGGTATGTGTATACAAAAAGAATCTCAATAACTTATTAGCAAGTTCCAATAATCTTATAAACATATGTTATCTTCAAAAGTCACCATGTCCTACCTTAGAGAAATAAGGGGTTACCACAAATTTTAGGGTTCTCACAAGATTTAAATGGTTTATCACCTTAATTAGAGGATCTGAAGGTTGTTCTCACTTGAGCTACACTCTGAATTCATTCATAAACACCAACTTATTCACTATCTTTGAAAACATGGTTTATCTTTCCTTAATCATGCTTGTGCTTGCAATAGTACATTGTCACAGACTCCCTTGGTTTATAACACTCATTTACACTAATTTCATAAATGATACTTCACTAAATTCAATTTCAATAAGTCTTAATGATATCCTACTTACCTGTTACACTTTTTTTTTGCTTAACAACATCCATGTAAACCTATACAACATTGATACATAGTCTTTGTAAATAATGAATAATCATGCAAATTGTGTTTTTCCTTCTTCCAGAAATTCTTGGACCTCCAAAGTTTATTTTTCTTGAGTGATCAGTTGAGAATCAATTACAAAATGCATTATATACCTCCTTGGTTTGAATGACCTCCATAACTGATCGCCATGGGATTATGAATAAGTCATATGAGGAGGTTACACTTAGAGAAGGGCTTAAACAAGATTAATAGTTGAAATAAGTCAAAATACATCATTATGGAACCCCAAGACGATAAAAAAAACTAGAAAAATCTAATGAACCTAGTATGACCCCTATACAAGAAATAAATTGAAAAATTGGCTCGACACAAGATTCAAAATTTCAAATATGTGAAATGGATAGAAAATCCAAGATTTGAAATTTTTGACCTCTAGAGCACCACATGATAATATGAATGACTCCTAACACACCTTTAAAGACCTAGAAAACCAAAATTTTGGACTAGATACACTTAATCCATCCTCATGAGTGATGCTCCTGCATCATACTCCCAGGTAAAAATGAGAAGTCTTCCCATGTTTCTTTTCTTGTAAGTTTTTTCTTCTACTTCTTTATTTTCTTCTAATTACACATGGGATTCTGAAAGTGATTTTAAATCGAACTCCATTTTTGCTTCATTTTCCTCAAATATACTATACGCCTTATAATATCCTCCATTATTGAATTAGTTTTCTTCATGAACCCATTGACTGTATTAGGATTGTATATTGTCCTTTCGACCTTCTGACTGTGATTATAACTTGTTTCATCTCCATTTATGGTGTTTCTTCATGTGATTTGAATAGTAGACTATCTATGGCATCCTTCTTTGGATATTCGAGGTTCTTTTCACCTTCAAGACTGATAAATTCTCACTTTTTCTTGAGGTATGCACCTCCATGTGACTGTTCCTTCACCTTTCCAAGTGACAAACCTGTATACACAATAGTAAAGGAAGTATTATATTGAAAATTCTAATTTTTCTCTTCACTCTTGACCAATATGTCTTCTTCATGCTTGTTTTCTCTTGGTCCTTTCATTCTTGTGTCTTCTTTGGAGTATTCTGTCACACTTGACAAGATTGTTTACATCTATCACTATGTCTAATTGCTTCTTGTCTTCCTCATATTCTAATTTAGATCCATTCGTGACAATCTCTAATAGGTAATCAATGTTCGTGTTCTCGTTATGATCTACAAATTCATATCCTTCACCTTATTTACTCATTCCTATTTTCATATTACTTTGGTATTCCTTCTCCCCACACCTTCTTAAATATGCTAACTATGATTTCTTTCTCATCATCATCTTCTTCCTGCTGAAAGAATTCTTTCAATCCCATGAACATCACTCTTGATTTATCTTCATTTCATGCTTTCAATGTATGCCTAACTCCATCCTTAAGCAATGTATATATGTTTTCCCATATATCATGGATGGATTTTCTATCAAATTTTCATGATGTACCAAACAAAAGATGGCATGCATCCATGGGAAATATATCACACAAAACATTATCATGACATCTACCAAATTGAAAAATAACCAAACAATGTTGGTTTACCAATACCTAATGATACCTCTAAACCCAATAGACCTTGTATGGAATAGGATTCTTCATTCTCTCTAAATTCAGTTTTTTAACCATTTCAATGGAGACTAAGCTATTAGTTCTACCATTATCAATAATGAGTTTGCAAAATTTAACTTTTTCTTTACATATGATTTTTAATAATGTCCCTCTCGAAATTGGTTCTTCACTCCTCTTGCTTGTATTCATCAATGTTCTTCTCATCATCATTTTTACCCACTTTTGGTTCCTCCGCTAATTATGGTGATGCCACACTCTCCTCCTCATCTACATGTGTAATCTGATTTATTTCCTCATTATCTATACTTCTTCTTACTTTTGAATGTTCATGACACTCAAATAACTATGGCTAAAAGACTTGTTACATTTGAAGAACCTACCCGTGAATTCACCTCTACCTTTGAATGAGTATCCTCCTCTAGTATATCCATCTATAAATGTACTCGATGTTTGTGATTTTTTTAATAATTCCTCATTATTTTTCTTCTAGTGGTGTCTTCTACCTGACTACTGAAATCATCCTCTTATTCCTCTACCTATACCTCTTAAGTATTGTATTTTCTTTCTTGACAATTTCTCCTATTCCTTCAAGGTTGGTTAGTATGTTTCCTTTACTATCCTTAGATTGAATAAGTTGATATCATCCTATATATTTATCCTCAATCCATTCACATATATAGAAACCTCTTCATCATCATCCCTTATGTGACTAGATCTCATAGCAAAATTGTAGAATTCATCAGTATAGTCAACCACACTTAGTTCCCTTTGTCTTAACATTTGAAACTTTTTGAATAAACTTGTCGAATAATCTGAAGGAATAAACTTACCTTTCATCTTTTCCACCATCTTGTCCCATTTCTTAATTTGTTCCTTGCCTCTTCTCACTCTTTCCTCTTACAAAAAATCCCGCCAAATAACAACACATCCCATTAATTTATTGCATGCAAATTCTACCTTCTTATCATCTGCAATGTTCTCAAAATAAAAGTACTTATCCATTTTTGTTATCAAGTATATTAGCTCTTCTGGATGGAATATTCCATCATACTCTAGTACCTTCATCTTTGTCTTATTACTTGCTCCCATGACTACTTTCAGTATTCTAACCTATGGTCCTTCTTTTTGTGGCTCTCTCTCTCTGTTTCTACAACTTCTCCTTTGTTCTCTCCTTATCGTTGTCATCATCTAATAATTTTCTCTTCTTTGAGAAACTTCCAATGCTCCTAATTTTTCATGTTTGTTTCTCAACACATCAATCAACTCACCAACTCTTGTCTACTCTCTATTTCCTCCTTTGACCACTCTTCTTGGTGGAATTTTCACAAAATCTTCACTACTTCTTTATCATTTCTTTGTCTTTCTCTTTGTCAATTTCTTCTCATTATCCACTCTAATACCAAATGATGCAATGTATAAAACTTTTACACACTCAACCAAGCTATTTTTGATTCAACAAAAAATCAATCAACCATTTTAGCTTGTTAACTACTTGTTTTTCCGAACTCAATAAACCTCAAATTCTCAAATGTATTGATAAAAATATTACAACACACTTACTAGCCTATAACCATGCCTATCCTATCATCAAATGAATTTAAATAATTGGATTTAGGTGTTTTGTCCTCCTTTTGCCAAAACTACTAATTTGGCTTCTTAGGAACAAAGAGGTTGGTGAGTTTTAGTTTAGAACAATCTAAAATGCCCCTGGAAAAATTATCAATTATTTAGGATACCGTTTATTAAGGTCCAGGTGTGTACTAAATTATTTGGCTCAACTCCTAATACAAGTGTATTTTTCTTCACCACCTTCCTTCTAAGCTTGACCTCCTCTATCGGCCTTGCCTTAAGAAAAAAACAAGCATATATTTTTTTTATGAGTCAATTAACAAACTAACTACCATTTCAAGCACCCATTTTGGAAAAAAAATGTGCAAAGTTTCACAATTGTCTTCTTTGTAAAGAATGCTTAAAAATCACAACTTTGGCTTTCTAGTTAGGTCTTCTAAACAATGCTACAATACTTTGTGAGGACTGTCACCTTTTTCTCTCTCTTAAAACCACTTCAATCAAAAATTCCTCAAGAATCTGTATGAATACAAGTTCATCATTTTTTCTTGTCAATTTGGGCTTCTATGAAGTAGTTTTAGACTATCAAATGTTATTAGATAGTAAATCCTAATAGGGTTTCTAAACAAGTCCTAAGAAAGATTTTCTTTTGCATAAAAATGAAATTTATCAACTTTAAGGTTCGAAATCACGTCGGATTTTTATTTTCATACAAATAGAAGCTAAATAACTTACCATCACGTTGCATGCATATTCAAAACACGTGTTTTATTTTAGATTCACCATGTCCTGCCTTAGAGAAACAATGGGTTACCACTTAGTTTAGGGTTATCTAGGGATTTCAATGGTTTATCCCCTTAATTAGAGGCTTTGAAATTTGTTCTCTCCTAATGTACACTTAATTTTTTCATATACACCTACTTAGTCACTTTATTTGAAAAGCTTGGCTTATCTTGCCTTAATCTCATTTTTGCTTACAATAGTACCCTATCACAGACTTCCTAGGTTTCTAACACTCATTTACACTCATGTCAGATATTATAATTCACTAAATTCAATGCCAATAAATTTTAATGATCTCCCACGTACTTTTTACACTTCTTTATTTCTTAAAAACATTCATGTAAAGTTATATAACAGTGACAAACAATCTTCGTAAACATTGAATAATCATGCAAAATGTGAACTTTTCCTTCTTCTAAACATTCTTAGAGCTACAAAGTTTTTTTCCTTGATTGATAAATTTTTAGAATCAGTTAAATAATTCATTATATACCTCTTTGGTTCGAATGACCTCCATAATTGATCACCATGGGCTTATGACTAAGTCATATGAGGAGGTTACTTGTCAAGAAGGGCTTAAACAAGATTAAGATTCTTAATAACTCAATATACATCATGATGGAAACCCAAGATAATAAAAAGACTCAAAAAATTATAATGAACCTATTAAGACCCCTATAAAGGAAAGAAATCCAAAAATTGGCTCCATACAAGATTCAAAATTTCAAATATGTAAAATGGAGAGAAACTCCAATATTTGAAATTTTTGACCTCTAGTGCACCATATGACAATATAAATGACTCCTAAGACACCTCTAAAGACCTAGAAAACCAATATTTTGGACTAGATACACCTAATCCATCCTTAGGAGTAATGCTCATGCATCAATTAAACCCAACTAGTCTAGGATCCACCATATTAGTAAATTTTTTGAAATGTCTATCAAGAAGAAATCCTAACTTATCAAAGTGATTTAGTGGAATAACATATTCCGCATCAGTGTATGAGGGAGATTGTGTATGCATAACATGAGGCTAGTGTGGGTAAGGGTAGGATTGGTGTGTAGTTTCACAAGTGAAGGAATGTTACATAATTTCTCCATAGGATCACTAGTCTCTCCAATAACATACATATATAACTTGTCCATAGGAATAGGATGTGGTGGAGGATTGATCGAAGATAATTTTAGATTAAACATATCAGCTTTACAATATTTATAAGGATCGAGATCAACATGTAAAATATATTAAATGTCATTATGTATAAATTTTATATAATGATGGAAATTAGAGTACACTACTTATATATCATGAAACCAAAGATGACCCAAGAGTAAATTATATTATAATTTAGTGTCCATAATGTGAAATGTAGTAGGTGATGTCTTAGGACCAACAAGGAGATCGAAAGTAATAGTGTTGAGCATAGAGTAGATGATGTTATCAAATTCTTCCACATAAGTGGGAGAATTTCTTATTAGAATAGGAGAAATTTCCATGTTTGTAAGAAACTATTTATGATATATGTTAAGACCTGAACTATTGTCTATTAAAACCCTTTAAAAAATAAAATGAATCCATGCAGTGATGAATATAGGTGAACATCGAGACATATCAGTATTAGGTTGGACATTAGTTGAAGTAAAATTAATAGCCTTTTCAAGTTCCTTAAATGTATCCATTAGAGAAATAGAGATAGATGGATGGGTATTATTAGTTAATATGAAAGAACATGGAGTATCTTATAATATGTCTTTGTACATACGGGATTTTTTAAGTAACTCAAGTCTAGATATCTTAGCAGGGGTATTACTAAGTTGTTTAATTAAACCATATCCTTCAGATGGAATATTATTTTTGGGAATAGAAAGAATAAGGTGGGGAAGGAAAAGGTGAGTTCCCCCAATAGGTTTATTATTGTGCCGTGTTGTTACCACATTAACTATAGTAGGAATAAATTGAGGTGGATGATTAGTAGTCATAGGAGTGATCTTAGGTTGGCTGTCAAAATAAGTAGGAGAGCTATCAACCATATAATAAGTGGGGTAAACATAAGGACCTTCATTCAAATGCATAATATGGGAATGGACGTGGTGAGAGGGATAGCATCCCGTACTAGCATGTGATCAAGATGTTGTGTGTTTGATTCACATCAGGTTCACCAAATGATATCGATTTTTAGTGTGATTAGTCTCAACCATTTTAAGATTTTATTGTAATTCTAATTAACATACATAAAAAGGACAACTTGATATTACACGAGGATATTATGATTTAATTAATTTGTAACTTTAATTACACAAATAAGAATAACACTACTATTGACTAAGCAACTATCAAAATGCTTAATGGATAATTACACTTAGCTGATTCTATATGGATATGTGAGAGATTGAGTGATTTGAAATTATTAATAGGTTAATTAGAGGTTGTAAATGCTTTGTTACAGGAACTGACACCTGAAACTAGACCTAGGAAAAATTGTAGAAATAGGTCAATATTATCTATAGTGTTTTGAACCAAATCTATGGTCTTATCCCTAACTTAAATTTGGGCATGTAACTTCCTAATCACTTCTCATGCATTTAAATGAATTTCTTTATATGTGTTGGTCCGAAAATATGGCACCTGGAAAGATCTATGGATAGACGAGCCAACAGTGTGCAGGGCATAGCCCCTCTTTGAGTCAGCAAAGTGAAACTGGTTTATTGCTATTCTACCAGAAGGAATCTATGCAAGTCTCACAGATTCTGCCTTCGGGGGTTTGGGATCTCATCCCAGTAGGGGTGTTTCCGACCGTGAAAAGAAAGGAAAGGAAGAGGGGATGAAGAAAGAGCAGGTCCAAAGGAAGAAAAGAAATGAATTCCAAAGCAGAAAGGTCAGAAGGTTTATGTTTTGGGATTGGTAGTAAACAGAGCCAAACCTACTTGCATAAATGAGAAAAGCAATACTGATGATGAATAAATGACAAAAAAGTAGATATGAATCTAACAGAATAAACACATACAGATCTAACATAAGAAAGGTCTGATGCATAACACAGCTATTCAGCACAAAGTCTCAATATTTTGTATTACTGTTTCCTTCTGTTACAAGAAAGCTCAAAGTCTTTTTTCTTCACTTCTATTTTTCATCTGAAAGATATTCATCCATCTCACAATACTACAAGTATTGGAGTATTTATAGAAGAAGAAGATAAAAGAAGGTAAAAAGGAGCCAACAACTATTTACAAAGATATTTACAAAATATCTAAAAGTAATGTTGACTTTTTACAACTTGATAGATGACATCATCCCATGATGCAACATGGATGACGTCATCATTTACATCAACATACTCCAGATATTTCCAAAAAGACAAAGAAGAGAAAGAGAGGAAGGAGAAGAAGAAGAAGAAGAAGAAGAAGAGCAGAGCAGCTATTCGTCATCATCATCTTGCCAGCCGAAAGGGGGTGGACTACTTTTGTTGCTCCTCAGGTGACGAGATATGGAACTGAGAGCGGTATTCCATGAACTTGTTGATTATTGGCCCTAGTTGATCCTGGGAAGGATCCTTGTGCCTATCACTTATCGCCTCACAAGTCTCCCGCTCATCTATGAGCTTCTCTGGGAGTTTGGAATAGTCCTTTTCTACCTCAATGAGGAACCCAATGAAGTCCCTACAGGCCAGCAGGTTGTTGATAGATTCTGTGTCAAATGTGACCTCTGGCCCCGTTCCTTGAGAAGCGATCTCCTTGAAGATCTGGGTGGTTTCATCAGCTTTCCTTAAAGTGAAGGAAGGAGTAAGTAACCCTGGTGACATATTAAAAACAATTCGTTCCATTTGGTGCATCACATCCAGGGCTTCTTCCTTGACTTTATCAATCTTTTCTAGAATAAATTCTAGCTGATCCACCCCGTAGTCCAGAGTGAACATGATTTTGTTGAGGGCCCTTGGATGGCCGAAAACGCCGAACTTGACCAGATCTTCGACTGAACAGTCAAACATTTGTTGGAAGGTCTCGTGTTGTAGTCTGGCATGTTCCAACTCTTCTGATATGGGCCCTGCTAACGCTTGGAGCTCTTTATTCACCTTACTAATGTTCAAGTATAATTCGGAGAACTCGATGATCACTTTTTCGCTGTCTTTGAGGATTTGGCTCCTCCAAGCGGAAACGGCCATACCCTGCTCACCGATTTTGGCATACTCATTAATTTTCTCCTGGCTGAGAAGCTCAGAAGTCTCGGCGGTAGTTGTGGGAGGTGCACTACCCATCTTCTGTAAGGCTTGGAGTAGATATTTGTTTCGCTCCTTTAGTTGCCTTTTCTCTTCCTTGATTTCCTGAAGCTTTTTGCAGAGGGCGTCAACTACAGAAAGAGCCTCCCCCTGAAGACTTTCTGAAGATGTCCCCATTGTGACTTGGGTCACAGTAAAATCTGTAGGAGACAGATCCTTTTTCTCTTTGAGGGGATTGGGGTATTGCGATTTCCATAACTCTTTCTCCTACAGCACTTTGAGAGAAGCACGTGACAGGCTTCTACTTCTTCGCCCCCTTAGATGGGATCACGGAAAATTCCATCGGAGCGATGGGAAATTTCCTCTTTTGCTGACTTAGCTACTGAGAGATCCAAGCTGGACCTATGGTAGAAGGACCGGAAACAGAGGAGGGGGCAGCTGCAGTAGAAGAGGGGAAAAATGTGGAGACACGTGGCGGCGGCATTGAGAGAATAGCCGAAGAAGTGCCCACGGAAGGAAGGGAAACTGTAGTTGTGGAAGACATAGGAGGGGAAGGGAGCTCGGAGATGAGGGAAGAAATGGAGGAGGACAGATCAGCGAGGGAAGAAAAGATAGATGAAGAGGTGGGAGAAACAGTAGAAGAAGGGGAAGAGGACACGACCAAAGGGATGGTCACTTGAGTCGCTCGAGGAGGGTAAGGAAGAGAAGAAGAAGGGACGGAAGGGACCTCGGTTGTTGTAGCAATGCTAACATACTGAGTGGATGGGCTTATTGGAACTTCCTCTTCTCCTTCTTTCTCTAGCGAAGCCAGAGTTATTACCTGCTTGGGTGCCGCGGAAGGAGGACTCTCAGGGGCTTCTTCCTGAATGGCGCTGGATTCACCTTCTATGCCTTTGCCCTTGCCTTTAGGTTGCTGTTTGGACCGTGGAGGTGCGTTACCCAACGGGGAGGTTGTGAAATCAACCCCGAGGTAGATTAGGCCGTTCATCCAGCACCAATGTTCTGTCCTACGCAAAGTCTCCTTGACCCTCTCCTTAATTGTCTAAGGGGCCTTAGTTCTATCAATGGCTGGAAAGGGCCAATTGTCTCCATCTGTGTCAGTATATACCTTGTCTACTTCATCTTTCGTAGTTTGGAAGCCTTTGGGGATAATGGCTATCCCGTATTGGATGATTTCTGCCAATGCTACGTGAGAATGATCCTTTCTCCTGAGCTCCAGTTCATGGATGACGTCAATGTAAATGTCCTCGATCTGAGGGACATGGATTGGATCAAGTTTCACCCTTGGTAGACAGTTCCTTGGGTCGAAGGTAGGCCTGGCTGGGAAGTCATGTTTCAAATTGAGTAACTCCAGCTCTGCGAACATTTCCTTCACCTTGTGGTGGGTAGAGCATGTGTATCGGCCCACTGTGAGGGGGAAAGGAGTTCCACCCTTCTTTCTTTTCAGGCATTTCTCATGGTATGTGATTAGCTGCCTTGACAGCTCCAGCAGAATCAGTTTAGGCCCAGCATACCTTGGTAGCCTGGTTGGCTCTCCTAAAAAGTTGGCAGCCCTTAGATAGGTGAATGTGGGAAACTAGGTGAACAAGGCCCCCCATTTCTCAGTGGCTTCTACTATGCTTTTGGTCGTGCGACCATAAGTCATATTCAGCCTTAATAGGAAGATGATGTGATAGAAAAACACATCGTTAATTTTTGTGAATTGGGAGATGCTATTCTCCAGCCTCAATTCCGGGTAGTACTCGTATATCTTGACCTGAGGCCAAACTCCACTCCACATCAGGCTTGGATAGTCCCTCTCTGATGCTGCAGCATAGACAATGTAGGAGTTCATATGGAATCTTCCCGTTGTAGCTAAATTGTTGTAGTTGCTCAGAGATTGTGCTGCTTATAATTTCTCCCCAGCAAAAGCGTTGATCAGGCATATTCTTGTTCATGGTCTCTAAGTACCGCAGCATCCATTTATGGAAATAATGGGCATCAGAAAGCCCGAAGACCCTACTCAGGAACGTAATGGTGTTGCTGAGCTCCTCTGAGAAGTCGCTGCGGTGGATGATTTGGGGCCACCGGGTTACTACCTTTTTGTTTTTCAAGTAAACTTCATTCATTAGTTACATACACTGATCTGCATTGTCATCCCATGCCTTAATGCAATCTGCTTGACTGACGGCTACAAAATGCCGGTGGTGAGGTATGTCGAGTATTATCTCAAAGTGACGGGTAGAGAGGTCAATGACTACCTCGCCCTTGCTGTTTACGACACACCTTGTGTCTTTGTTATAACATTGGGAAATCACCATCAATAATTCATTGTTGACAGCGCTGACTGGGATTCCACCGGCGAAGTGCAGGGCACTGCCTATCAGTTTGTCCATCCATGGACTCCTTGTGACTTTCTGAGTTCTAGCCCAGAATTCCTCCATATCAATATGTCCCAATTCTGAATCTCTGACGTCCATGTTACACTCGGCCTGGGACTCGGGCATCCTGACCCTTTGATATTTATATTTCATCTCTTCTTCCGTAAGTTTGGCCTTTCCTTTGGATTTGATAGGTCTTTTGCTGGATGTTGACATATGTTCTTTCAAATTTATTTGCTGATCTGGATAAATAGCAAAAACTTGCAACGGGTCCACAAGGTGATGAAAATGACGAGGCAGGGGCTGACAGGCTTAGAAAAATCACGTGCTATGCGACTAGTGAAAATGACATTCGTGGGCGCAAAAACACATATATATAGGTGAGCTAGTCATAAATGTGCCACCAACTTTATAAAGGGCGCATGAAAGTTGCTGTCGACATGGGAAAGCATGCGCCCTTTGGCGCACTAAAGCATTTTCCAGCATGAAACTAAGCGCGCCTTTGGTGCACCAAATGTTGTGTTGTCATTAGATTATGTGTGCCCTTTGGCACACCCGAAAAGTGGCGCAACAAAATTTGTGCTAACATGAAGGTGCATGCACCTTGGTGCACGCAGAGAAGACTCAACATACAAGGCGCACCAAAAGGTGTGTTGACACTGAAAAATATGCACCAAAGGCTTTAAAGGGGGCGCACCAAAAGTTGGTGTTACATAGTCATTCCATGCGCCCGGCAAAAAAAGACCAAAAAGACTAAGTTCGGAAACCATATTTTCCCGGAAAGGGATTTTGCAACATTCCAAATGCAAGGGATCCCTAGCGAGGGATCAAAACAGAATTTTAGTATAGTTATTGGTAAAATTTCCCTTGTCAATTTTACGGAATAACAGCTGGCTCTTTCTGGGGACTATCCCTGAGCAAACTCGGTGGTAGAGAATCCCATATCTTATGTGCCTATCCATTGGGTAACAGAGTCAAAAACAAGGGTGACCGGAAGGTGAGCAAAAGGAACACACAACAAACCGAAAGCAAACACACGACGAGAACAAACACACAACTAAAGCAAACTGTACAAAGAAGAGAGCAAGCTCTACTTCTTGAAAATTTTCAGATGTTGCCCGCTATAAGGAAGCGGGAGCTCGGTTCCATCCAGATATGAGAGATAGAAGCTATTCTCTCCATTGAGCTACTTGATCTTGAAGGGCCCTCTCCACAGGGAATCAAACTTTCCGTGCATGCCCTTTGGCTCTCTTCGCTTGTCCCACAAAAGGACGAGATCTCCCACTTGAAAATCCCTCTGCTTAGCTTTTTTATCGAATAATCTCTTGACTTGATTCTGATGCTCAGTGATCCTGTCGATCACTCTTACTCTCTTTTCTTCAAGCTATGTCAGATACATGATTCTCTTTTCAAGAGAATTTTGGAAATTTTCATCTTCGATAGCTCGTGCCAAGCGCAGAGCAGGAAGTTCTGCAGAAATGCGAAGCTCGGCATCAGTGCCATATAACACTTGAAAAGGTGACATGCCGAGAGACCTCTTGGGAGTAATACGATCGGCCCACAAAGCATCGTACAGAGACTTGTGCCACATCCGCTGATTCTCATCCACTAACTTCCGTATGATGGTCACCAAGTTCTTGTTACTAGATTCCGCCTGACCATTTCCTTGAGGGTAATAATCTGAGGTGTGAGCCAAAGTTATCCCATATTCGTAGAAAAAACTAATAACTTCCCGTGAGGAGAAGTTAGAAGCATTATCAGTAACGATTTTGTTTGGAACGCCAAACCTGACAATGATATTTTCTTTAATGAAATTGCAAACCACCTCAGAAGTGGCATGCTTGACAGGTATGGCTTCCACCCACTTGGTGAAGTAATCCGTTGCTATAAGGACATAGCTATGTCTGGCACTCGATTGAGGATTGAGTGCACCAATAAAATCAATTCCCCATTGCCTGAACGGTTCATTGATAATGACAGGCCTAAGGGGAAAAGCAGCCAACTTCGGCTTGCCGACGAATTGCTGGCAAGGTTCACACTTTGCCACCCAGGTGGCTGTATCTTGGAAGAGAGTCGGCCAATAGTACCTGGCTCGAATGATCTTGTGTGCAGTCACGGAGGAAGAGAAATGCCCCCCACAGGCTGAATTGTGAAAACTTTCTAGTAGTTTTACTTGTTGGGGTTTGCCAACACATCGTAAAAAGATGCCATCTATCCCACGTTTATATAAACCGTCATCCCAAATGACATATTTAGCTGCTCTGAGCTTTATAGTGCGCTTCTCCTTTGCAGTTAGGTGCATTGGGCATTCGCCGTAGGTGAGGAAGAAAGCGATATTGGAATACCACTCATCACTAGTCGCAACAAATAAGACCAGAGGCAGCGAATCGGGTTTTTCCAGCCGGTTCTGTGCTTCATTAGTGTAGTCACCCCTTTCATCAGGGTTTTCTAAATCTTTGTTTTCAGCCATTAGCTGACACAGGCCCTTGCCCCTTACCAACTTGGTTGGTTTAATATCCAGGTCATACTCCTAGACCTTTGCGATCCAATTTCCTCGCAAGCTTCCTAACTCCTGCTGAGTTAGAATTGATTTCACCGCCGTGTCAGGGACCAGCACCATCGTATGTGAGTTTAGAATGTAATACCTGAAATTTTTCACTTCTTTGACAACGGCGAAGGCATGCTTTTCCAGTTGAGTCATTTTTAGTTCGTGAGGGTTGAGGGGAGAACTCATGAACGCGATCAGAGATTCAACATCCTCTGAGTTCTTTTGCATCAAGATTGTGGACACAGTATGCTCAGATGCGTAACTATACATGATGAAGTCCTTGGAGAAATTGGGACATACCAAGACTGGTGCATGAGCAACAGAAGCTTTTATTTTCTTCAAATGACCTTTTCCCCTCTTCGCTCCATCTGAAAATTAGTGACCCCTTCATCATGTTCAATATGTGACGGGTCTTCTCAGGAAAGTCAGGAACAAAACGCCTGAGAAAGTTCACCTTTTCGAAGAAAGAATGAACACCAGTCTTGCTTGTAGGCAGAGTAAGGCTTTGAATAGCCTTAACTCTTTCGGTATCTATCTTTTTTCCTTCTTTGCTAACCACATGCCCTAGCAACTTTCCTTCCGTGACTCCAAAAATAGACTTTTTTGGGTTTAAGGAAATCCCATGTTCTCAGCACCTGGCCAACACTTGCTCCAAATGATCACAATGATCATTTCGTTGTTTAGAGAACACAATTAAGTCATCTAGGTAAACCACAATGACTTTCCCCATCATACCTTTGAATGTGAAATCCATGGCCCGCTGAAAAAGTGGTGCCAGCATTAGTTAGGCCAAAAGGCATCCTGCTGTAGGCAAATGTACCCCAGGGAGTAGTGAATGTTGTTTTAAATTGATCTTCAGCTGAAACTTCAATCTGATTATAGCTTGAAAAACCATCAAGCATGGACAGCATTTCTGATCCAGTTACTGCTTACAGAACTTGATCCATTATCGAAAGTGGGTAGTTATCTTTCAAGGAAGCCTGATTCAAATTGCGAAAGTCTACGCATATGCGTATCTCTCACCATTTTTCTTACGCACTGGCACAATATTTGCTACCCAAGTACTGTGATGGATAGGAAAGATGATTCTCACATTCAGCATCTTCTGAATTTCAGGCCTGGATAGTACCCGAGATCTTAGGATTATAGTGCCTCTGCTTCTGGCGAAAGGCTTTGACATCTTCTTTCAATGGGATGTCGTGCTGAACGTCTTTTGGCTTAAAATACTTTAGATCGGCATAGGACCATGCCATCACATCCATATATTTCTTCAGCAACTTGACAAATTTTCGCTTCTCTTCAAGCGTGTAACATTTTCCAATGTTCACAAATTGCGGGTGCTCTACCGAACCTATATTGACCGGTTCGGTTTCTGGGGATGAGTCAGGGTTATCTTGCCTCTTCTTTTTCACAAAACGGTCATGCCTGTCGAACAACTGCTCCAGAGAAACCAGGCCATTTGGGATTTTATTTCCTTTGAGCTGACATATGCCATCGTTCCCTTCAGATTCATCATCTTGGATTGGTGACTGATTCACGGCAAGTGGAAGTAGATCCTTCAAAGTTGCAATTCTTTAAAATTTTCCACCTTCACTAGAAAGGCAATGAAGTTGATTATTCGTTCGTTGAATACTTGCCCATGCTAAGAATTGTCCGGGCACACTCGGGCGGAAAAACACCTCAATGGTGTATTGTTTGTTCATTTTCAAACCTGGGTGAGGGAGCATGAGGGATGCTGAAACAGCCAATGAATCAGCCATGTCATTTTGGGCTCTTGGAATGGATTCAATCGAAAAAGCATCAAACTCTTCAATGCTGTCCCATACCACATTACGGTAATGCCTGAGCCTTTTCATTTCTTCACTTGGTAAATCCTTTTAACTTGATTCACAACTAGCTCCGCACCGCCTTGCACTTTCAGATTCTTAATCCCTCTTTCTTTTGCGGCTTGCATGCCAAGTAACAAAGATTCGTACTCAACAGTATTATTTGTGTTAAAAAATTTGCAACTTGAAAGAGAGAGGGATGACTTCTTCCTTGGGAGATATTAGCACGGCTCCGGTGCCGCATCCGCTGGTTGCACAGTTGCCATCGAATCGCAAGGTCCAGATCTCATTAAGATCTCCTTCTTGAACGAGAACAACCATTTTATCATACTCGGTAGACAAGAAATATTTCCCCATCCCTGATGATTCAAAAAGGATTTGGGCTTTGGGGTCCTCAGAGCTCGTAACCAAGTACTTCTTTTGTGATTCCGGCTCCAAAGTCTGCATTACACCTTTGACGGGAATTCTAGCTTTAGAACCAATCAATATGAATTTTCCCACCAACTTCACTGTAGAAAGCTTCTTCCCAGCAAAATTCTGTAGGCTGCGGGAATGTCAGCGACATGAGAACTGGTCATCTTTACTCTCTTTTATCTGGGAATGCCGCAAATGCAAATTACACGTCTTTGATTTGGGCCAATCAATAGAAACTTGTTTGGTTTCCAAGGATTAACATCTGCCAAAAGGCTTGGTAAGAGTGAGGCCCAAAGCATGGGTGACTTTTGCCAGCATGACATTATCAGAAGCCCCGGAATCGATTATGCAATTACTCAACTTGTGACCATTGATTAGGAGGGAGAGATAGAAAGGCTCTATCTTTCCTGATGCCGGTGTTGAAGCAACATTTATGTGGGATTCAGGGGGAGTGGAAAGGATTCCTTTTGGGGAAACCTGCGTAGATACAACAGCTTGACTTTGAATATACTTGGTCAATCTTACAAGCTGTTCAGGATTTGACTGAAGATAACTCAGCTTCAGACATTTGGATCTTGGTCTTTTTTGCATGATTTATGATATCAAATGCGGCCAAGGGTTGCGTTGGTGAAGGAATGAGTCCCCTCACTTCGTGATGGTGGAATAGGATTACTGGTCTTGATAGGAACATGAGAGGGACTGATTTGGAGGAGAGATGGGGGGGAAAGATTTCCTTGTAAAAGACTTGCCAGGGAGTTGAGTAGGAAGAGGATTACCTCTTTTAACAATGATCAGAGGCGTGTTTGTCACAGCCTTCTCCTGCTGGACATGGGTAGCAACTTCTACTTCTTTTCCTTGCGAGCGAGTAAAAATAGCGTATGACTGTCCGCTTGCATATCCCTGGGTACCCTCTTCTTCATCAGATTCTTCCTGATCAAATTCCATATACCCAACAGTAGATTCACCAGTCGGTTCACCGACATCTTGATCATCTTCGCCCTGAGACGAAGGTTCTTCATAATACTGCTCTTCTTCTTCGATTTCGGCCAGAGCATTGACCGGAGGAGCCTCAAGTGCCAACCGCGGAGCAGTTGTGGGTAACCGTGCGGCCTTTGTGAAACATTGTTAGGAATGAAATTTCCTCCGTCGGAATATCCCAGTATGAGGAACTGGGGGAGGCCCTTGGGCCAACTACTTCTTTAATGCAAGCAAGTCATTCGCCATCTTTTGAAAGGTTGGATCAGATGAAGTAGTGGGCGAAGGGCCCAAAGATTTAGGCTTGGATGATTTCCTTTTTCAATTCACCAGATATTATCAAATTATCTTCTATTCGAATGGCAGCGGCTTGGGTGAGAAATCAAGGTGGCCACTCATGCTTGAAGGAGCAAGAAACTAACTTTTTGAGCTCATAGCGTTTACGAAGAAACACTTTTGATTTTCCGATGTTGGAAGCATGGCAACAGGGACATGGTTTGATTAGTGCATTGAACCGGGTGATAAAATCGTGCATGGTCTCATTGGCCTCCTTCTTTAGGTGAGTGATCCGTGATAATAATGCAAATGCATCTTCTGAAAGTTTGTACCTGTCTTCAAAAGTATCCCGCAAGGTGGCCAAACTGGTAATAGATCCGGCTGGTAAATGCTGAAACCATTCAGCCGCAGGTCCTTGTAGAGTTTCCAGAAAAAGGTGAACCGACAGATCCTCATGAGTTACATCTAGGATACTGCATGACATGATGAATGCAGATATGTGGGAATCTGTACTTTGATTTCCGCTCTTGTCGAATTTGGGAAAATTCTTTCGGTTTTCGTGAGGGAGCGCATGAACTGGATGTGGTAAAGCTAAAGGACCCATAGCGTTTCCCCATGGTACTGCCATTTGAAAAGCTGGAAAGAGAACATGAGATGGAAGTACGGTTTCGCTGAGCAGCAAGGCACTACAAAGGGATGTGGATGCCCCTTGCGAAAGATCCTTCCTTCGTGAAGGTGAGACACTCCTGTATGACCGGCTAGCCGAGCTTAGCGCTGAAAAGTGTGTCGGTGTTATGCTGAAATTATGCCTTTGAAGTAGATCGAAAGTAGGGTCAGCTTCTCCACGGGCTCTTCTGCTGCGCATAAAAGGTTTACCCACCAGTGTACCTTCTAGATCTGCAACGTTATGGTGCAGATTTGAAATTTCTTTTTGGCTGTACTTGTTGATTTTCTGGTTTTTCTGTCAAAAACCAGCAGCAAATACTTTTCTAAATATTTAAAAACTATCCCCTTTTTGGAAACCGATTGTGGTTGATGACAAATAACAACAAGGATAAAATGACAGAGGAGATTAGCAGGCTGATTTTCGGATCTGGTTTTGAATTTTTCAAAGAATTTCAAATTTTTTGGCAAACAATCAAACACTCAGATCTACGACAAAATACTGATTTTTATAAAAAAACTCAGCGAACTAAAGGTTTGCAACTAGGCCAGATCTATGGATCTCAGAAGAAAATTTTCAATTCAGAGAACTTTTTTAAATTTTTGGTTTTTTGACAAAATGTGCAGATTTGCAAACAGGTAGAAATTTTCTGATTTTTCTGATTTTCTATCCTACCACCATTATAGATCGGATAGATCTGTTCGATCCCCAGTAGAGTCGCCAAAAACTGTTGGTCTGAAAATCTGGCACCTGGACAGATCTATGGATAGACGAGCCAACAGTGTGCAGGGCATAGCCCCTCTTTGAGTCAGCAAAGCGAAACTGATTTATTGCTATTCTACCAGCAGGAATCTATGCAAGTCTCACAGATTCTGCCTTCAGGGGTTTTGGATCTCATCCTAGTAGGGGTGTTTCTGATCGTGAAAAGAAAGAAAAAAAAGAGGGGATGAAGAAAGAGCAGGTCCAAAGGAAGAAAAGAAATGAATTCCAAAGCAGAAAGGTCAGAAGGTTTATGTTTTGGGATTGGTAGTAAAGAGAGCCAAACCTACTTGCATAAACCAGTAAAGTAATACTGATGATGAATAAATGACAAAAAATTAGATATGAATCTAACAGAATAAACACATACAAATCTAACATAAGAAAGGTCTAATGCATAACACAGCTATTCAACACAAAGTCTCAATATTTGTATTACTGTTTCCTTCTGTTACAAGAAAGCTCAAAGTCTTTTTTCTTCACTTCTATTTTTCATCTGAAATATATTCATCCATCTCACAATACTACAAGTATTGGATTATTTATAGAAGAAGAAGATAAAAGAAGGCAAAAAGGAGCCAACAACTATTTACAAAGATATTTACAAAATATCTAAAAGTAATGTTGACTTTTTACAACTTGATGGATGACATCATCCCATGATGTAACATGGATGACGTCATCATTTGCATCAACATACTCCAGATATTTCCAGAAAGACGAAGAAGAGAAAGAGAAGAAGGAGAAGAAGAAGAAGAAGAAGAAGAAGAAGCAGCAGTAGCTATTCGTCATCATCATCTTGCGGCCGAAAGGGGGTGGACTACTTTTGTTGCTCCTCAGGTGACGAGATATGGAACTGAGAGTGGTATTCCATGAACTTGTTGATTATTGGCCCTAGTTGATCCTGGGAATGATCCTTGTGCCTATCACTTATCACCTCACAAGTCTCCCGCTCATCTATGAGCTTCTCTGGGAGTTTGGAATAGTCCTTTTCTGCCACAATGAGGAACCCGATGAAGTCCCTATAGGCCAGCAGGTTGTTGATAGATTCTGTGTCAAATGTGACCTTTGGCCCCGTTCCTTGAGAAGTGATCTCCTTAAAGATCTGAGTGGTTTCATCAGCTTTCCTTAAAGTGAAGGAAGGAGTAAGTAACCCTGGCGACATATTAAGAACAATTCGTTCCATTTGGTGCATCGCATCCAGGGCTTCTTCCTTGACTTTATCAATCTTTTCTAGAATAAATTCTAGCTGATCCACCTGGTAGTCTAGAGTGGACATGATTTTGTTGAGGGCCCTTGGATGGCCGAAAATGCCGAACTTGACCAGATCTTCGACTGAACAGTCAAACATGTGTTGGAAGGTCTCGTGTTGTAGTCTGGCATGTTCCAACTCTTCTGATATGGGCCCTGCTAACGCTTGGAGCTCTTTATTTGCCTTACTGATGTTCAGGTACAATTCGGAGAACTCGGTGATCACTTTTTCGCTGTCTTTGAGGATTTGGCTCCTCCAAGCGGAAACGGCCATACCCTGCTCACCGATTTTGGCATACTCGTTAATTTTCTCCTAGCTGAGAAGCTCAAAAGTCTCAGCAGTCGTTGTGGGAGGCGCACTACCCATCTTCTGTAAGGCTTGGAGAAGATATTTGTTTCACTCCTTTAGTTGCCTTCTCTTCCTTGATTTCCTGAAGCTTTTTGTAGAGGGCGTCAACTACAAAAAGATCCTCCCCCTGAAGACTTTCTGAAGATGTCCACATTGTGACTTGGGTCACAGTAAAATCTATAGGAGACAGATCCTTTTTCTCTTTGAGGGGATTGGGGTATGCAATTTCCATAACTCTTTCTCCTACAGCACTTTGAGAGAAGCGCGTGACAGGCTTCTACTTATTCGCCCCCTTAGATGGGATCACAGAAAAGTCCATCGGAGTGATGGGAACTTTCCTCTTTTGCTGACTTAGCTGCTGAGAGATCCAAGCTGGACCTATGGTAGAAGGACCGGAAACAGAAGAGGGGGCAGCTGCAGTAGAAGAGGGGGAAAACGTGGAGACACGTGGCGGTGACATTGAGAGAATAGCCAAAGAAGTGCCCACGGAAGGAAGGGAAACTGCAGCTGTGGAAGACATAGGAGGGGAAGGGAGCTCAGAGATGAGGGAAGAAATGGAGGAGGACAGATCAACGAGGGAAGAAAAGATAGATGAAGAGGTGGGGGAAATAGTAGAAGAAGGGGAAGAGGACACGACCAAAGGGATGGTCGCTTGAGTCGCTCGAGGAGGGGAAGGAAGAGAAGAAGAAGGGACGGAAGGGACCTCGATTTTTGTAGCAATGCTGACATCCTGAGTGGAGATATTGGAACTTCCTCTTCTGCTTCTTTCTCTAGCGAAGCCAGAGTTATTACCTGCTCGGGTGCCGAGGAAGGAGGACTCTCAGGCGCTTCCTCCTGAATGGCACTGGATTCACCTTCTACACCTTTTCCCTTGCCTTTAAGCTGCTATTTGGACCGTGGAGGTGTGTTACCCAACGGGGAGGTTGTGAAATCAACCCCGAGGTAGATTAGGCTATTCATCCAGCACCAATGTTCTGTCCTACGCAGAGTCTCCTTGACCCTCTCCTCAATTGTCTGAGGGGCCTTAGTTCTATCAATGGCCGGAAAGGGCCAATTGTCTCCATCTGTGTCAGTATATACCTTGTCTACTTCATCTTCCGTAGTTTGGAAGCCTTTGGGGACAATGGCTATCCCGTATTGGATGATTTCTGCCAATGCTAGGAGAGAATGATCCTTTCTCCTGAGCTCCAGTTCATGGATGACGTCAATGTAAATGTCCTCGATCTGAGGGACCTGGATTGGATCAAGTTTTGCCCTTGGCAGATAGCTCCTTGGGTCGAAGGTAGGCCTGGCTGGGAAGTCATGTTTCAAATTGAGTAACTCCAGCTCTGCGAACATTTCCTTCACCTTGTGGTGGGTAGAGCATGTGTATCGGCCCACTGTGAGGGGGAAAGGAGTTCCACCCTTCTTTCTTTTCAGGCATTTCTCGTGGTATGTGATTAGCTGCCTTGACAGCTCCAACAGAATCAGTTTAGGCCCAGCATACCTTGGTTGCCTGGTTGGCTCTCCTAAAAAGTTGGCAGCCCTTAGATAGGTGAATGTGGGAAACTGGGTGAACAAGGCCCCCCATTTCTTAGTGGCTGCTACTATGCTTTTGGTTGTGCAACCATAAGTCATATTCGGCCTTAATAGGCAGATGATGTGATAGAAAAACACATCGTTAATTTTTGTGAATTGGGAGATGCTATTCTCTAGCCTTAATTCCGGGTAGTACTCGTATATCTTGACCTGAGGCCAAACTCCACTCCGCGTCAGGCCTGGATAGTCCCTCTCTGATGCTATAGCGTAGACCACATAGGAGTTCATATGGAATGTCCCCGTTGTGCTAAATTGTTGTAGCTGCTCAGAGATTGTGCTGCTTATAATTTCTCCCTAGCAAAAGCGCTGATCAGGCATATTCTTGTTCATGGTCTCTAAGTACCCCGCAACATCCATTTATGGAAATAATGGGCATCAGAAATCCCGAAGACCCTGTTCAAGAACGTAATGGTGTCGCTGAGCTCCTCTGAGAAGTCACTGCGGTGGATGATTTGAGGCCACCGGGTTGCTACCTTTTTGTTTTTCAAGTAAACTTCATTCATTAGTTGCATACATTAATCTGCATTGTCATCCCATGCCTTAATGCAATCTACTTGACTGACGGCTACAAAATGCCGGTGGTGAGGTATGCCGAGTATTATCTCAAAGTGATGGGCAGTGAGGTCAATGACTACCTCGCCCTTGCTGTTTACGACACACCTTGTGTCTTTGTTGTAACATTGGGCAATCACCATCAAGAATTCATTGTTGACGGCGCTGATTGGGATTCCACCGGCGAAGTGTAGGGCACTGCCTATCAATTTGTCCATCCATGGACTCCTTGTGACTTTCTGAGTTCTAGCCCAGAATTCCTCCATATCAATATGTCCCAGTTCTGAGTCTCTGACGTCCATGCTACACTCGGCCTAGGACTCGGCATCCTGACCCTTTGATATTTATATTTCATCTCTTCTTCCGTAATTTTGGCCTTTCCTTTGGATTTGATAGGTCTTTTGCTGGATGTTGACATATGTTCTTTCAAATTTATTTGCTGATCTGGATAAATAGCAAAAACTTGCAACGGGTCCACAAGGTGATGAAAACGACGAGGCAGGGGCTGACAGGCTCAGAAAAATCACGTGCTATGCGACTGGTGAAAATGACATTCGTGGGCGTGAAAACACATATATATAGGTGAGCTAGTCATAAATGCACCACCAACTTTATAAAGGGCGCATGAAAGTTGCTGTCGACATGGGAAAGCATGCACCCTTTGGCGCACCAAAGAATTTGCCAGCATGAAACTAAGTGCACCTTTGGCGCACCAAATGTTGTGTTGTCATTAGATTATGTGCGCCCTTTGGTGCACCGAAAAGTGGCGCAACAAAAGTTGTGCTAACATGAAGGCGCATGCGCCTTGGCGCACGTAGAGAAGACTCAACATACAAGACGCACCGAAAGGTGTGTTGACACTGAAAAATATGCGCCAAAGGCTTTAAAGGGGGCACACCAAAAGTTGGTGTTACATAGTCATTCCATGCGCCCAGCCAAAAAGACCAAAAAGACTAAGTTCGGAAACCAGATTTTCTCGGAAAGGGATTTTGCAACGTTCCGAACGCAAGGGATCCCTGGCGAGGGATCAAAACAAAATTTCCATATAGTTATCGGTAAAGTTGCCCTTGTCAATTTTACGGGATAACAATATGTTGGTATTATTCTCTCACCTTTGGAATGAATCCATAGAATATTCTCAACCCCTTAAACCCTTATAGTGTAAGATGGATTTCATATAAACTAGAGTTAGGTTGGTTGTGATCACCTATGTACATTTCTAACATCTCTAATATTTCAATAAGGGCACAAAATCACACATCATTTTCTTGTAATGTGATACCTAGCTTAGCGCAATCAGAACTTGATAACCATACTTTGACAATTCCTTGCTTGATTTTCACACTTGCTCAAATAATTAGGAAGGGTCACTTTTATTTCTTGTAAAAAGAATATGGAGACTCTTAGACCTAGTAGGAGAATTCATACATGTACAGGGTGTTGCATTAATGAATTTTCATTGGTTACTTCTATGTTTAAAGAGTAGTAAGTTCATTTAGTGCTTTCTTTAACATGAGGTGAAAATAAAGTTCTCGAACTCTAAATGAGGTATGTTTTACTTTCATATATAGGCTTATGATGGTTATTATTTCATGAAAGGATGACTAAGATGGAATTAGGAAGACTATGAAATTGATAGTTATGGCCCAAAACATGTCAGTCCAAAACTATACAATATGGTTTGGATTGACATGTGTCAATATGAACCGAAACATATAGTTTTAGACAAGAGGGGAAAAGCATTTATTAACTATATGGGTTGGAGAATGAATGTCTCTAGATCAGTTTTTATAGATTAAATTTAGAAAAAGGATGAAAAAAAAGATGTGTAAATATAATAAAGTAATTAAATAGCTATCAAGGTGTCCTAAATAAGAGTGAAGAGAGTATTTGTGTGTGCAAGTGTGTAATGTTAATATCAACATTGTCAAAGGATGAATTGCAAAATTTTAGTGTCTATACACATCAACCTCAACCCATACTCCTTTAAGTTCTCTCTAGATACAATTCAGGTAGATTTTCATCCCCTCCAAAAATCTTCGGCATGAAGAAGCATCAAGGAATGTAGGAAATTTTCATCTCCAAATTCTTGCATGTGTGATAAGTTACATACAAAATAAGAAATATAATATCCCACTATAGATATATTTCAAATAAGAAAACAATTTTGAAAGAGATATATGGTAAAAATGAAGAAAATTTTGATTTTTATTTTATTTTATATTAGTTTCTCATGATCTTGTATATTTTGAAAAACAAGTTAGCTAGATGGAAGCATCACAATGGATAATGTTAGTGAGATAGGTGAACCTCAAAGTTTATTATGATGATAACATAGATTATTTTAAATAGGGTACTAATGAGGTTTATGATATATGTGTTTTCCTGAGTAGAACACAACAGATTGAATTTCGATGATTGAGGGATTATACCATGAGATATTTGAAATGAAAGATATGTCTTTGATGGTGGATATAGTATTATTGATGGTAAGAGAATTAACAAGTAAATTTAGTCTAGTGGGAAAGGTAGCTTGTGAGATTCATAGGTATAGAGATGCAAATTAAATGGATAGTGTGGGAGATATAACATCCTTGTGTAGTCAATCAGATTTGGAAATATATCCTTTGATAATGATAATCTTCACATTACACACTTGTATGCATGAATACACTCTCCTCGCTCTTGCTTAGTACATCCCGATAAATATTTTAGTATGTTATTATATTTTCACTAAACTCTATCATCAATTATTGAGCTTTAATATCATAAAATGCATCTAAAAATAGTTATCCTTTGACAGAGAAATCTAAACTATGGCTTTTCCCATCGAGTTAAAACTACCAATTTGGGTAGTTTTGTATAATTCTACATCTTGACCCTATTGTAGAGTTTTGGATTAACACATTTTGCACTCAAAATTTAAATTGCATTGTCTTCATATTGTCTAATATTCCCTCTTGATCAGCCTTTCATGACATAATAATCATCAAAAGTATATCAAATAAAGTCGATCATACCTCATTTAGGGACCTTGTACTTGATGTTCACCTCAAGTTAAAACAAGCACAAAAGGCTTTCTTTTCTCCCTAAACAGTGAAGTAGATGATGAAAATACATTAGGGAGGAACCCTTCACAAGTGTGAATCTCCTACCAGGTATATGGGTCTTCATCTTCTCTCCACATCGACGTAAAGTGACCCTTCCCAAGTATTCAATCAAGTGTGAAATTAAACAAAGAATTATCAAAATATGACTATGAAGTTTTGACTGCACTATGGTAGATATCACATGCTAGGAGAATGATGTGTAGTTTGATCCCTTTTCCTAGTTTTGGTGGCATCAGTGGTGTACAAGGGTGCTTATAACCCACCTAACTTTATTTTTTAGGAACTCCATCTTGCACTATGATGGTTTAAGGGTGTCAGAAGAGTTGTGGGTCCATTTTGAACATGAGAGAAAAACATTGACATACAATAAAAATAATTTATAGGCAGGTGAAATACATAAAAAATTATAATATCTAGATCTAAGAAGGTCCAAGACCATATAGAAGGGTCAGGACTGTACATATTTTTTCACCTATTTCTATAGTTTTGAACATGTGCAATTTCAGGCTCTAGTCTAAGAGTTGAACCATTTCTAATTCCATATCAACTTGTTCTTGCATTTATATCACTCGAAATCTCCCAGATCCTCACATAATCGACTAAGTACAAATTTTATTTTGTGTTTAGATATTTCCTAAATCAATAGACACTTTGTAAAGCATTGTTCTGATTTAGGAAATTAATGTTGGAAGTTAATTAAATCATAATAGTCTCATGTTGTAATATTTTATAATTTTATGTATGTTAAGAATATAATAAATCTTAAAGGTAATGAAATAAGATATTCGCAATGTAAGTGAAATAATTTAGTGAACATGACTCACTAATTGAACATCACATCCCTAACCTTAGTGGCCCTTGGTTTTCATCAGATATTCAAGTCTGATTTTTTTTCATCTATGGATTATCATGTTTTCCCCTTCACATATGCATTTATTATGGATTATAACTCTATCTCTATCTATATATTATATGATGATCTAGACCATTCGTCTATGATCTCTAGGTTTGGCCATTCAGACACATGAAAATGATGTTCATGAGCCTCAATATCTTGATGTTGATCTATTTTCTAATGATATCCTCACTCTTTAGAATGACCTTTCTCAAGGTCATGGTTCTAATACTAATTCTAATAATCCTCCATAGTAAAATCATGAAGATGACGTCCAATATATGTAGAAATTCTTACATGATCATCCTGATAACATTGGCATCCTTCTATATGTTGCAAGAGATCAACTTAAGCATGTTTCTATTAGAACAGATACTGTACCCAAATTGTTTATGCTTACTTCTTTGGGAACATCTATATTTCCCATGCAAAATATGTGTTTCCTCTTCACACAATTCTTACTAAAATGAGCAAGTTGAATGAGTTGCATGACCTTTTTATTCAAAAAATGCTTCCTCCCTTGTAATAATTGGTCATATTTGACATGTTTCAATATTTCAATCATATATATCATACTTGGAAGGAGAATGAAGCTAAGCTATAACATATGAATAAACTCAAGTATGTTTCTAACACATCTAATTCTTTCAATGACAATTTTCAAAGCAAGACTACTTTCAAAAGTAGACCTCGTGACCCTAAGCTTGCTTCCAAAAACATGGTAAATATTGCTGCTCAACCTACTAAGCTTCAATTATATCTTGTAAGAGGAAAATTCACATAATTACCTTGTCCTCCACACATGGTTTTATAGAAATTACTTTAATACAACCTCGTGTCTCTCCCTCCACCATTTGAGGTCAATACGAGTAAGCCCCAAAGTAAGATATTTGATGTTAATCCATATTTTTATTATTATAGATGCATTATTCACTCTACGAATCATTATCTTAATCTATGACACATCACTCAGGACCTTATCGACACTTAGACAATTAAATGTGATGATCCCACGAAATCTTCCAAGTGTGTTAATAACAATGCAAATTTGAAAATATTCAATGATCCTCTTCCTATGCATGATAATTATCCATCTACCTCATAATTTCATAACACACATCATGCGGCGCCACCACCACCTTCTTGTGATCACCCATTAGATGCCATGATTCATATTATCTCTTGCACATCATCTTCTACACCGATCACTTCTTTCTATGATTATGATATAGATGATACACTTGTCTCTGATACTGTAGACATCCTAAAATATCCTATTATGCATTCTAAATCTTTGAAATCATCTCGTAATTACTTCACAACATATTATGACCATTTCAAACGTATTATGACCAATTTTTATATATTCCACTATTTTACAACTCTTAATGACATTCTACGACATATCTCGAATAACCTTTTATCATCCCTCTCAATCATACATGGTCTCAAATTATTGAAATATTTGTACTATAAGTCATATTTCACTTGCACCTCACTCCTAAGATTAATTAATTAATCTCATCACCCTTATTATTCATCCACTACCCTATTAGCTATTTTAACTAGCTAATTGAATATCACAATAATTAATAATTCATCCACCTATACATTTCCACCTCACTAGTTGACATTTCAAGTTGACTAAATCAAATATAATCATGAATAAGGATAAAAATAATTAATTATATTCAATATGACAAGTTTAAATTAAATCAAATCATATATTTGAGTTAACTAGAACATATCCCTTGAATCATGGATTTCTAAATTAAAGAAATTCTCTCTCCAAGATAAAACTCACACAACATTTTGGGTGAATAAAAAAATGACATGAAATATTATTTCAAAGTAAAATTTTAATTATTCAAAAGATATGTCAGCTTTTGAAAATTTCAATTAAAACTCACTCAATCAAGATCAAATCAACAAATTATCTAGCCAATCAAATTGGAAACTTAGATAAATCATTCCAACGTGCTTTAGCCACCCTGAGATAAGAAAATAAATAACCCAAATCAAGGATATAGGATTCACTTCCCTAAACTATAAATAAACACTCATTCCTCTCTAGTTTTCATATTTGGAAGGTAAATGATTTTTATCCTTATTGTGTCAAATTTCCATTTAATTTTACTTGTCATTATGCTATCCATTTGATCAAGAATCTATCAATCATTTCAATTATTCATTTGTATTTCTTGTAAATTAAATCTACTTCCATTCAGAACATTTTTTAGAGCATCCACATCCAATTGATCATAAATATTCAACAATATTGGTGCTTCATTCCAAGCTTCAACCAATCTCATATGAGGTTGTAAGGGGGTACGAAGGAAGGATAAGGTTTTATTATTGTTTTCTTTCTTCCCTTATTTCATATTTTCTTTTTATACATTTTTGGCATGCCTGATCGGATACCAAAAACATAATTAGAGTATTTCACAAGTCTAACATCATTTTTATGTTCCTCTAAGTGTTTACAAGTCACTAACCAAATTGCAGGGTAATCCATAAGGACATTTGTGAGAAATTTAAAAAAACTAGACTATTTGGCTATGTTTTTAACATTGTTTGTGCAGGTACAGGTGATATGCACTTCTATGAAATCATTTGCGCTAGTGTAGCACATGATTTATGCTAGTGTCACTAGATTTATGTTTCTTCCATACAACATGTCCTAGCATGTATATGCTTCCATCTCCATCAATATTAGTTCCATTTCTATTTTTGCTATTTTTGCTATTTTTGTAGATTTTTTTTTTTTGTGTTATTGCTTGCACTACCATTAAACTAGTTACGCTAGTGTTTTATAGTAGTGTTTAGTGTTTTTCCTATTCACAACATCAGACCTATGTTTCCTTCATAGAACCTTCCATTATGTTTCAATGGGTGTACTACCATGTTATTGAGATAATTTGTGTTCTATTAGAACTAGATGTATGCATGTTTCATGTGTGTTTGTGTTTTTTCTATCTACATTTCCATTCATTTAACACGTGTTAGCATTATGTGTCAGAATTTTCTTTTTTTATAGGTTTCTAGTGTTCATATATATATTTCTTTTTTTTGTACTATTTTCCTAATTGGTTTTTGTTGGTTTATATAGAATAACATAATCTAACATTTATTTTGATAATTTTTTCTAACTATTTTACCTAATTTAGATTGTTTTCACTTTAATTTTTAACCATTTAGCTTGTTTTCAATTTCATTTAGAGAGGGATGTTAACATATTTACTTACACGTTTTTGCCTTGAATTTATGGTTTAGGCCTGTAAGCTTCCTTTTTGTATAAATAGTAGGAGGGTTTCTTGATGAACCCGAGTAGTGGTTATTTCACTATTAAAAACTTATAGAAACAATCTCAGGACCTAATACTATTTATTGAGGTCTATTTTATCATTCTTAAGCTTAAAACCTTATCAGTGAGGATTCTTACTTCCTCCAACTATGTAAATAATTCAAATTATTGCAACTCTTCCCTTAAGAAAAGGGTTTTCTATGCCTATCGAGGAATATGTTAATCAAACCTATCTTCTCTACCACTGTGAGGATTTCACTTAATTAAGGTCTTGATATCCTTCTTAACCATTCAAAAAAACTAAACTTTGTTTCTTCCACAATAATCTTGTTCTAACTTAGTTGTTTAGTCAAACTGTGTAATGGAGATACAACACTCCGGGGGTTTATACGTATATCTTTCCAAATTCCTCTTAAAAAGACTCTAGATAATGAATGAAGATACAAAAATGCTTGGATCAATTTCCAAACTTAAAATGTTCCTCATTTTAGTCCTTGTTTATCTTTCAAATTCCAATCTTGCATGTGTCATACAATGAAACATAGTTATCACAATATTTCCTTTACTATCAAGATAACACTTCAGCTAGAACAATCAACGCTCCTAAAAAAAATGAGTTAAAATGCCTATAAATCTTGAAAATGATCTTCTCAGTACAAAAATTTAAATCTAGTAAGCATCAAATACACACAATACCAAATATGCATACTCACAAATTTGAATAATTGACCAACCCTCATTTATAAACAAGAAAATTCTACTTTCTTCAATCTTGTAGCTCATTCCCACTTCCTCATTCGAATGAATTGAATAAATTAGCTATAAAATGGAATATATACCTTCTATTACAATTTCAACTAAATACAAATCATTAAATCCACTTGTCACATGTTTTATTTCTAAAAACAACATTAAGACATAATATATAACTTCAGTACCCTAACACCTTAGAAACTCAAATTATGACTCCAAGAACTCTATAGGTCCTATTATAACCTTAACACATGGTTGAGTATCCATGAATGGCCCATAGAATGCATTAAAAATCCTAAACAAGCCAAAATGGCCTCCTCCAAAGTTTGAATTTGTACTTTTGGAGGGAAATAACACAATTTTAATTTGTAAAGGACTTGGCACACACTAACACCTTTAGATGACCATAAATGACCTCATGAACCTACAAACACACTAGAAATGAAATTTTTTATGATTACAAGACAAAATTGCATGGTTAGAGTGATATTCCTGCATCATATTCCCATGGAAAGACAAAGTTTCCCTATAACTTGTGTTTGCAAACTTGTCATCTTATTCTTCCTTTGCTTCTAGCTAATAATGACCCTCTCGAGATGGACCTTGACTACATACCATTCCCTCCATGCCTTTATAAATTATTTCATATTGCTTACCAAATTATTTGTCTTTGGATTGATCATGTACTTGAGTATAATTTTTGTTTTAGGAATAATTTGGTTGTTCTCTACCTTGTGTTTGAAATTATGCACCTATTATCTCTCTACATGAGATGGTTATTATTCATAAATGCCTATGAGGATGTACTTTTCTTGTCCTTTTTTTTTTCTTAGTTCACTTCATCCTCAAAATTATAAATATACTAGTTTTTTCTTGCACAATTCACCTTTTCTTGGTTGTCCCTTCACTTTCTCAATTGTAAAACATGGATACATAGAACTTAGAACTGAATTTGATTGATAAAATATATGTTCATCACCTTGGTTGGTATCCTTTTCCATATCATACCTTATTTCTTCTTGGTTTGACATTGTCTTGTCTTCTTGATCTATTTTTGCATTCTTTTCAAGAATATTTTCATCTTTTCTAATGACCGATTTCTTCATGGTTTTAATCAAATGACTCACATTTTCATTCACTTCATTGGTACCTACACAATAAAAACTTGAAAAAATGTTAGAATTTAAAAATTGGAGGCTTAAATGCCTCTTCTAGATTCTTCATGACTGGTCTTTCATCATCTTTACTCATAGTTGTTTCACGTTACTTGTTCACCGTGTCTTCCTCTTTCTCAATTTTATCGTCACCTCTTTTAACTTCATTTGTTGATTCACCACCAAATGGGATTTCTTTTCAATTCACAAGCACTCCACCACGTGCTTATTAACTCTTTTATCACTTATTTCTTATTTCACTATGTCATCCTTCTCTCTCTTGACCTCTTCTTGCCTTGAATTCTTCTCATTCTTCTCACACATGATTTTCTTCTTCTCTTATTGTTGCATACTTCTTCTCTCTTACTTCTTCCTTGGACTTATTTTCACTCTTCTTCTTAAAATCCTCTTTATGCACCACTCTTTCCTTGCTAAAATCAATATGTAAAAACATATTCAAGGCCTCTTCTAAGACCTTCTCATCTTTTTGCTCACTTTCTATGTATCTTTGACTTACCATTTGTTATTGCTCATTTTATTTGTTCTTAAATATCTCAAAAGATCATATCTTCTCAAGATTTATTGTTCTCCGAAAAAACTAAAAAATCTTATTTCTTCTTCATACCTACACCATCACTCTCAAAATAAGTTTTCAAATCATATATATAATTCTTGACAACCCTAAAAAATTGTTTCTTTCCATGTTTGATGAGTTCCCATCAAGAACTTATTTATATACATCATCATTACAAATCTTGTTTGTGGCACTTGTTCCCCTATAATGGTTAAAAGAGAGTGTCTCTCTCCATTTGACACACTAATATATGTGTTCTTCTTGTCATCATGCACTGTGTTTTTGTCATATTGTCATGGTCTACCCAATAATACATGACACACATCCATAGGTACCAAAGCACACAATATGATATCTTTATATCTCCCAATCTGAAATTCCACTTGAAATTGTTCCCTAATTGAGACATGATGACCTTTTTACATCCAAGACACTTGATATGGATTAGGGTGCATTGTAGTTTTCAAGCCCAACTTCTCTACCATCTCAAAAGAAACTAGATTTTATTATTATTCTCACTATCTATGATCATATTACAACACTTGCCCTTAGTTTTACACTTAGTTTTGAAGAGACTTCTTCTTTGAGTCACATCAGGAACTATCTTTCTTGGTTTTAATATAACTATTCTGAATAAAAGAGACTTACCTCTATTTTTAATACCTGATCAACATCTTTTTCAACCTCTTTAATCCTTACATCCATCTCATTACACTCATAATCATTATGTCCTCCATATCTTTTACATTTGTAACACTTTCCTGCAAATTGTACTATGTTAATTGTCCCATTTCTATGCATAAGACTTATCTCATCTCTCATTATTCTTTGTTCTTACTCTATACTTGTCAATTTTCCCATCAAAACCTCCATCATCATATCCATCTTCTCTTCCAAATATTTCCTTCTCTCTTCTCTCACTTTTACCATTTTCTCTTTTTCCTGCAATCACTTCTTAAAACAATATTGTCTTCTTTTCAAGAATCTATTTCACACTCTGATACCAAATGATGCATAAATAAATCAATTTCAATTAACACAATAGGTTATAAATATCACCAAAGGTCAAGACACTCTTTTATACCTTCAAACTAACTATTTACTCAAGTTCACAAATGGATTTTTATTTATTTATCACCTTATTTCATTTAACCATTCATTACACCATGTCAATAGACCTTATCTTAAACTAATTCAACCATCAAAAGAACATCAAGTAATAAAAAGACTTCATTTTCTCGCTTTTTTACAAAACCGCCTTTACCATACTTCTCAAGTAATTCCACAGGCAAGTTCATAGTTGGATCACCGTAGGTATTCCAGAACAAGAAATATACATTTTCTTGTACCCTTTTGGATCTTTCAAGTGTGAGATCAATTTTAGATCTTAAATTTGTTGTTAGATCAGTTTTTCACCTCCTTTCTATTTTCACTTGTTTTATTTCCTACTAGCCCTACCTACTCCCTTTTCTTTCTACAAATTTTTGTAACCTCACTCCCTTAATAAACTATGACCTTTTTCCAATACCCATTTAGGGATTTCACCAGTATGAAAATTTATAAGGTGAAAGGAAAATACCTTCAAATACCATGTTGTAGACTTTTAATTAGGTCTTAAAACCTCTCTAGAGTACTATAGGTACTCTGTCATAGATTGTTTGAGATTGGGAACTAGTTATAGTATAAAAATTCTTGAATCTCTCTCTCATCCTTACATATATTCTAAGTATAATATTTCGAGCCTCAAATCCCTATTGAATCCTCTTAACCTTCAATATCTTCTTGAAACCTTTCCAATATTCTTTGATATAGTTCACTAATGAACTCTATCATGAACATCAGAAACTTGAAAATGGATTTGGATCCAATCCTTCAAAGATATATGAGAGATGGATGTTAAAATATTTAATTACAAGTTTTTTACCTTAAATTAATGGTTTAGGCCTGTAATCTTCCTTTTTGTTTAAACCCTAGGAGGCTTTCTTGATGAACATGAGTAGTGGTTATTTCACTATAAAAAACTTATTAAAAACAATATTAGGACCTGATACTCTTTCATGGGGTTTGTTTTATCATTCTTAATCTTAAAACATTATTGGTGAGGATTATTACTTTCTCCAACTATGCAAACAATTCAAATTTCTACAACTCTGACCTTAGAAACACGGTTTCCTATGCATGTCAAGGAATGTGTTAATCAAACCTATCTTCTCCAAAACTTTGACTATTTTTGAAGATTATTTAAGGTTTGGATTTCCTTCTTAACCATTCACAAACAATAAAAATTTGAGTATTCCATACCAATCTTGTTCCAACTTAGATATTTGGTCAAACTGTGTAATGGAGATACACTATAGGGGTTTATACGTGTCTCTTTCCAACTTCCTCTTGTAGAGACTCTAGAAAATGAATGAAGATACAAACTATTATCCAAATAACTCTCCTAGTTATTTTGGATAACTTGTACCTTCATTCTGACTCTGATGCTTTACATTTCAGGTTGCGTGCATGCAAGATTTCTCATTTGGCACTTTACATAGGTTGTATTCCTTCCGCACACTCCCTGTACCTTGCAATTCTTTTGTGTGCCCCTCTACAGATACCTTCCAAATCAGTTAAGTTATGGGTCTTCCTGTCATGCACCCTCTTTTATTTTTTTCATCACGCACCCTTCCTCATTTGGATATTCATGCCCTACTTACATACTTGTCTTTTGCAAGTATGTGTTCTTTTCTACAACGCGCGCATGTACGCACGCGCATTCTCTTGACTTTCCTCTCTTACGCTTGCATCTTGCCGCGCACCTCACTTCCTTGCTACAATTTTCCCATGGACCCTCATGTGCCTTCTTGCTTCTCCTTTTGCATTCTAATCCCCTTCCATTTCCACCTTTCACGCTTTCCTCCCGTGTGCTCACCTTCTTTTCTGTCCCCTCACGCCCTTCTACAGACGCCTTAAAATTGGTTGTCTGTGCTCTTCCTCATGTTTACCCAAATACACCATATAGAACCATGTACCCCCATCATTTGAATTCCTGCACCTTCCCTCTATTTTCTTCTTGCACCTCACGCCTGACTTCCAAACTTTAAAATGTCATAACTTTTGATCCAAAGCTCTGATTTTCACAAAATTGGAATTTTCAGAATGGGCACGACGTCCTCTACACCAAAAATCTAGATTTATTAATTTTAATGAGGGTAGATATATGAAAATTAAAGAAACATATCCAGATCCAGTCAATTAAATGCCCAATCCCATCAAATGATAAAAATTCCTGGCAAATCCAAAACAACTGCCCCCACTCAGAATGCCATATCTTTTGCATTTTTCAATGAAATTGTGCAAAATTTATACTGTTATAATCATGGCTCTATGAAAAATGCACAAAAATCAAGAAATTATGTATTTGACAAGGAATTGATTGTGATTTCTCAGGAAACACACCTAGTTCAAAACAATGTTTGTTTGGTAGTTGAGGGTGCATTAAATGAAGCATGGGATGACATTTCTCACTACTGTAAGTCATGGGACAACATGGTGAGCCTTTTTCAAGAAACAGAACATCATTTCACTTTATTTACTACCTCTTGCAAGTAGTGATAAGATAGATTTTTGGGTTTCCATTTTTTCACTTCTCTCTCTTCTCATATTTCTATAAATTGGAGTGTTGGGCTCATTGTAAGGGAGGTAGTTTTGGGTATCAAAGCTCTGTCAAATTTATTCTATGAATTCAATGTGTTGTAGGCCCTTGTAGTGGACTCCTTGTATGGTGATCCAAGCCCATATTTTATAAAGGATTGAACTATGTATTTTCAAAATACAACACTAGATGCAAGTTCGTGGATGTATCTTCCCTTGATTTATTTGGTTTACATTCTTATTTCTCCTTCAATCTCATTACATATATACTGTGTCTATTCTATGTTGTTGCAAGGATTCATTATTATTTTTCATGCATGAACTATAGTTGTGAATGCATTTGTCAGATTGTGGAGGACTATTATCACCCCTTCTAGTATGCATTTTTCTTCTATTTTTCACACATTGAAAAACTATCCTCATTCCCTCCTTTTCTAGTGTATCATTGCTTTATTGTAGGATTTATTTTCATGCAATCTCCCTCCTTGGTCTATTAGAAATTTAGATTATGATCCATAGTGATCCATAAAAACACACCACTTCATCAACTCCATCAACACCAAGAAGGAGAAACAAGAAAAGTGAGAAAAATGAGGTAAACAGAGGTTCTGGAAGGAACCACTGCTCTGTGTAGAGCGATAGTTTCATAACTACCACCCAGCCAGGGAATTGGTCCTGAGACTACCGGTCTACTTAGGGAAGTTCTATAAATTAATGAAGGGAGTAAGAGAATGATCATTCAAAGAACTAGAGAGATTGAGAAGAATAGTTTAATGAGAACAGTGAGCAAGATCTTCAGTGCTAGAATGGAATTGTAGGAGCAAGATGTAGAAACAGAGAAAGAAAGTAATTAGAGAGAAGTTTTAATTTTTTTATTCTTTTCATACTTATTGTAATCTGTAATTGTCTATATTAGACCAATAAAAGTGGGAAGAAAGAGTAGTTTCCCTTCCCGACTGGTTTTCCTCCATTGGAGGTTTCCAAGATAAAATTGTTGATGTTGAAGTTTGAATTATTTCCTTCTCTGTAATTTCCTTTCTATAGCAGTAGATAATCAATCACAAAGATCTAATTTTCAATAAAATATGTCATTTTCCAAAGTTGAAAGTAGAAAAACATAGTTGTGTGACTCGTAGAGTTCCAAAGTAGAATTTTACGGATCATTTTGGTATCAGAGCTGATTATATATCCAGGACTTTGGTATTCAAATATTTCTTGTGAATTTGTATGACAGTGACAAGGTCCAAAGGTGAAGAAGTTTTACCTTGTGAGCTAGATATTTCTACAAAGAAGTGGAAACAGAGAATTCAAGCTCAAATGGAGGAAGATAACTTGGTCCATAAAGTCAATATGTTAGAGACCATGATGGATAGATTGCATAGAAAACAAGAAGAGATTTTAGATCTGCAAAAAATGGCTTCAGTTAAGCAATATTCCATGGACTTGGTGGTTTGAGCACTAGTTGAAAATTTGGTATCGAAAAGATCCATGAAGAGGAAGAATAGGAAGATCATGAAGAGACGCCAATTATACGTGAGAAGGTAAAATCTACACATACACCTTTTAAAGTTGAAAAAAAAAGTGGAAATAAAGAATTTTGAAGGACAAGTAGAAGTAGAATTACTAGTTAAATGGATAAAATAGTTGGAAGTCTACTTTAGTGTACATACTGTAACTGAGGAACAAAGGGTTACCTTTACACATCTCAAAATGGAAGGTCATGCTCTGATTTGGTGAGAAACCCATCTAGCCACTTGTGAGAAGAAGAAATGTCCTATTGTTAGTACTTGGAAAGGTTTTAAAGAATCAATTAGAGCTAACTTCTATCCTATTGTCCATAAGACTGACATGATGATTAAGTGGTAGTAATTTAGACAGGGCAGCGGTTAAAGCGTACAAGACTACACTACAGAATTTTGGAGACAAGCCATGTTGCTTAATATGGACTTGGAGGATGAGGACATTCTGACCAAGTATTTAGGAGGACTTCACACTCACCTTTGAAGGAAGTTAATCTCCACAAAGCCCAAGGATCTCAGTTAATCTTGTGTACAAGCATACTGCATTGATGACGAGAAGAAGAAAGGAGAAATAGAGACAAAGGGAGACCAGTCAATAGAACGATAGGACAAAGAACAAGGGAAGACAAGTAGTAGAGGTAAATGGAAAGGTAAACATACCACTACTACTTTGCATAATTGTAAAGATCCTAAGAATTTATATAAGAATTGTGATTTAAATGGACATACTGACATCACATGTTGGAAGTTGCATCTAGAACTACACCCAAAACATTGGACCAAGGATTCCAAAAAATCCATGACCACTGTGAATACAGAAAGAGAGGTGGAGATTGAGGATGATTCAGTTGTAGAAGAGAGGTTGGGATGCATGGCCACTAACATGTACGGGGAAGCAGAAGAAGAAGAGATAAGTAAGTTATTTCAAATCAAAATCCAAATCAAGAATAGTAAGGTAAACAATTTATTAGATTCTGGTTCTCAATCAAATTTGATTTTTGATTCGGTTTTAGAAAATCTTGGTCTAGAGAATTATGTGCATCCACATCCATACCCACTGGGATGGGTGAGGAAGGGTGTAGAAATTTAAGTTACAAGGAAGTGTAAGTTTTGGTTTGCGATAAATACCCAATACATAGATGTATTAGAGGCTGATATATTCTACTTGATGCATTTGACATTGTCTTCGGAAGTCCTTACTCATATACTAGGGATGTTGTGTTCACAAGGAGGGAGAACTGGTAAAGATGGATCAAAGCGAAGTCATTTTTAACATTGGGGCATACAAGGGAAAATCAAATAAAGCTATGGTAAGTGTCAACCAAGCACCAAGACTTATTTAGGAAAATCGTCAGTTTTATTTGCTTTCATTAGAAGAAAAAAAAATGGGCGTGAGAGCATGGATATTTTTTACCAAAGGATGGAGAATTTGGATAGCACTTTTTAGTTTTTATAGAAGAAGCCACCATGGGAACTTCTCATTCAAGGAGAAAAACAAACTTCCGCTATGCAGTCACCGTATCTACCTACGGATTCACTAGACCTAACCATGGGGTAGCAAGAAGAAGAGGAGATACAAGGAATAGTGGTGACTAAAGCAGCAGTGCACCTAGAGAGGATTCATCCAATCCATCTCAAGAAACAAAGACATGCAAGGGATAAACCAATACAGTATGGGACCTTCACCATACTTGAGAAGGTTGGAGAAGAAACCTTCAGGACATACTTCATGTAGATGCACATGGTAGTAAGTGGAAAATACCATCCCATCCAGTAATAAGCACACTATTATAAATGACACTTAGGGAAAGGAAACCCAAGTTACCTACCAATAGAGAAAATGTGCTCAAGGAAGCACTTAGAGGAGGATGTAGTACTGGAACAAACTAACCTAATATGTAAAGGAGTATTGGTAGGTGAAACAACTCAATGGGACATGCTTAAGATAAATCCCACTGATCGATATTTGGAATGAATTTCCATCGAGAGTTTGAACATTGACTCAAAATAGCATAGCCTCCTTGCAAGTAGTGATGATGTATGGCCCACTCCAAAATACATCAAACTTAGAGTTCTACCCTAGTTTAGCTCTCTCTGCTAATCCATAGGGATCCAGAAAAACACACCACTTCATCAGTCCCATCAACACCAATAAGGAGAAATAAGAAAAATGAATAAAATGAGGTAAACAGAGGTTTTGGAAAGAACCACCGCTTCTGTGTAGAGTGTCAGCTTTCAAAACTGCACTGCCCTACTAAGGTGCAGCAGTCCTGAAACCAATGACCTAGCTAGGTGCGACGGTCCTGAGACCGCTGAGTCTGCACAGGGCAGCGGTCGTGACACCTTCGAACAGAAAAGAAGAATGGAACATGAATGGACATGCAAATTTGAAGCAGCCCAACCGTGTCTCTTCCCCTTCAATTCCCTTTCACAGCCTCCAGTGCACGGGAGTTAATGGGAAGGTCTATAAATGCATGAAAGGAGAAAGAGAATGAGCATTCAAAGATCCAGAGAGATTGAGAAGCAGATTTTAATGAGAACAGTGAGCAAGATCTTCAGTGCTAGAATGGAAATCTAGGAGCAAGGTGTAGAAACATAGAAAGTAAGTAATTGGAGATAAGTTTTACATTGTTTCTTCTTTTCACACTTATTGTAATCTTAAAATTTCTATATTAGACCAATAAAAGCAGGAAGAAAGAGCAGTTTCCCTTCCCGACTAGTTTTCCTCCATTGGAAGTTTCCAGGATAAAATTGTTGGTGTTGAAGTTTGAATTATCTCCTTCTCTACAATTTCCTTTCTATAGCACTAAATAATCAGTCATGAAGTGCTAATTTTCAAGAAAATATGCCATTTTCCAAATTTGAAAGTAGAACAACATAGTTGTGTGATTCGTAGAGTTCCAAAGTAGAAGTTTACGGATTAGATTAGGAGTAGATAGTTTTACCTGCATTAGAGTAGACTGTGGTAGGTATCTTAGGAGCAAGAACCAACTTTCTCTAGAGGTATATCTCAAGTATCAAGTCCCACAACTTGGAGATAGTACCTATGCTATCCAATCACACTGTGAGCTCAAGCACACACATTTGTGTAAACCAAAGGGTGTTGTGATTTGCTGATAACACAAACATGCCTTAATCACTCTTCATAACTATATTGTTCCTTTTTTCATTCTAGGTTTATTTATAAAATTACAATCTTGCATGTGTCATATAATGAAATAGAGTTATCGAAATATTTCCTTTACTATCAAGCAAACACTTCAACCAGAACAATGAATGTTCCTCAAAACATTAACACAATGAGTTCAAATGCCCATCAATATTGAAAATTATCTTCTCAAAATAGAATTTCAAATATAATAAGCACTAAATACACACAATACCAACTACACATACACATAGATTTGAAAAATCAACTAACCCTTGTTTGTAAACAAGAAAATGCTACCATCTTTGAGATTGGAGCTCCTTACCACTTTCTCCTTCGAATGAATTAAATATAATCAGTTACAAAATGGCATATATAGCTTCTATGAGAGTTTCAACCAAATAAAAATCACTTAAGCCACTTTTCACATGTTTTAACTCTTAAAACAACATTAAGACTTAGTCTAGAACTCCAAGACCCTAACAACTAAACTTAAATTATGACTCCAAGAAATCTATAAGTACTATTATAACCTTAAAACATGATTGAAGATCCATGAATGATCCATAGAATGAATTAAAACTCCTAAGCAAGCCAAAATGGCCCCAAAAATTCAAATTTGCAGTTTTAAAGGGAAATTGCACAATTTGAATTATAATATAGGAGCATCAAGTAGACTCATCATAAGAGATAGAAGGAGAAATACCACCAATATTCATGCTAGAAATGTAAGGTGATAGAGGATCTTATTATAATTCTTATAATAATTTTCTTTAGATAAGGGGTTGGGTGATGGGCACCCCATTATGCCCATTTGGCAAAGGAGGGGGTGTGGTGCCTCAAGAGCCCATTGTAGTGAGTTTGGCTAGTTGCGCCATGTTGGATTTCCTTTTAAGGAATTGAGCCATAGTATAATATTGCTATTGTCTCATCCTATCAATAATTTGAAGAATGAGGTTATTATGGTTAGAATTAGAGGAATTCTCATAAGAACCTACTTCGGGACCTTTCCCTTTTTCTTCCCTATTTTCAATTTATTCAGAAACAAACTCAAGAAGATACTTGCCAAGAATTTATTATGATTAATTTTTGTATTGGGGAAACTAAGAGATAAAATTTTGAATCTTAGGAGGATGATCAAAGGTATCATCATTTTTGGTTTCATCTTCTTCATTCTCAGGTAGGCCATTCCGGTGGGTAGAATAACTCTTTCTAGGTGCTTCTATGACACAACAGTCCATGCAAAATGGAAACTTAGATTCAAGATGATATGCTTAAGGAAATGTCTACTCAAAAAAATCAGAAGACTTTAGACCAAGATACTCCATGATGAAGTGAATATCTAACAAAGAACATGCTCAGAAAGTAAGTCCATAGACACAATCAGTAGTGTATAAAATTTTACACAAGGGATGATGTCATCTAGAGATAGTTTTTAAGGAACATAAGGGATCACTCATGCAAGTAAGTTTGAATAGGTGTCAAAGGCTTTTAGAAATGATTATACTAGAACTGGAAAATATCACCTCTGGGCAATGGTGTCTGTGATGACTTGTTTTTGAGGTTTTGTGGATTTTTGGATGCTTAGATGAGGTCAAGCATGAATTAGGATGCTTTTAATTAGCTATGATCAATCAAAATTTGTATAAGATTCACATCGAATCCACCTGAAATGTATGGTGGGCCAATAATGTGTCTCAATAATTTAAACTCCTAATTATTCCATTTTATAAGGGTATCACCACAACTACTAAGAGACGCATGTGAACTGGCATAGAGTGGATAGATTTAAAGGGGATATAACAAGCACTAGGGTTGTATATAAAAATGGACTTAATCCCTACACAAGGTTAGCCTAGGGTTTCCAAGGCTCAGAGTCAACATATAGGAGAGTACCCTGCTAAGATATCGATAGATGGGTGAGAAGATGTATGGATCAATGATATATAAGGAAATCATACACAATATAACTAGAATATGAATAAACTAAAGCTAAGAGCTAATAAAATAAGTGTACTATACTAACTAGCATTAATAAACATGTAATATTAAGCTAACATAGATCAATAAGGAAGGTACATGAACTAATCGATTTAAAAATATCAAAAAGAGTTAGAGAACTCACATATACTTGTAAAGTCGTCAATGATGCATCTATCTCTCGAGAAAGGCAACACACCAAGAGAGAATCATTATTAGGTGGAGAAGGGAACACCATTCCAATCCTAGACTCACTATAGATGACCCAATAGTGTAGGTAATCAAACTAAGAAGAAGAGTGTCCAATCCAATCCAAGCTAAGTGTAAGATGAACCAAGAGTTGAGCGAGAAGATGCAAAGTTGGCACAAAAATCATATTACATGGAAGTTCCTGTGATTTTGGATTTCTTCCTTCATGAATGTAAACATGTTGTGAGCATATATATGACACCATCACCCTTGGGTGATAGCATCATCCAGGAAAAATATTACATCGAAACCATCACCCACTTGTGATGGTGTCTGCCAAGGATGGTAATGTGTCATGCCAAATAAAAATAATTATAGTAGATAATGGACGTGGATGAACAAGGTGTCAAATTGTGAAATTCTAACATTTTTTTGGGAGTGAAATGTGTATGAGACATAAAGAGACAAGGATAAATAAGTCCATGACCACATAGTGATACTCTCTTTGTGTATTATCTTGGTGGTGAGAAAATTTGTCAGGTGGACAAGGTAGTGGATATCTGCCAATACTCTGAGACTCTAGGGCCCTTTTCGTGAATGGTACAGCTCCATTTATTAAGTGTGCATGAAATTGAAATTTGTGGTGGCCTGAAGGCTATGGATCCAACAAGAACACTCCACTGAACATGTAGAAAAATCCTGTAATTCTTATAAGGGGGGAATTTTTTGAGGAGATAGGAAAGGGAGTGCAAATAAGGAAAGGGTGATTAATATCCTTGGTAGAAAATCATATTCCTTTAGACATTAATCAGATTACTTCAACACACACACACACACATATATATAGAAAGAAAATAATTGTGTTACTATCAACAAGACAAGATAGAACTATGTCTACAAAGTTTCATTAATTCTCTCATCAAAAAAGGAAAGAAATTCCTTTCTTCTTCATTTATGTTTTGGCAAATTTTTACATAGTGAGAAAGAGAATAACATAGATGAGAAGAATAGAGTAAAATTTTATATCTCTTTTTCTTCACTTCAAGTAATAATCTCTCCTTGAGCATACAAAATTAACAACCCTTAAGAATGAGGTTTCCATCAAAATTTATAGACTTCAGGATGAATCTTCTCCTACCCCGCACATGAATTTTCATTTGTCCCCTTGCAACATGTGACGTTTCACATTCCTAGAAATAGAGTTAAGTCCCCTTTTATTAATGAAGGATGACTTATTGCATTACAAAATAAATTCACATTTAAATGAATAAGACAAAATAGAATAGGACAAAAATTACAACCCCCAACACAAGAAAATAACATGAAGGAGGAGGGGGGAAGAGAAGAGAAAGAAAGAGAGAGAATGAGAGAGATATATGCTAATGAAGATTTCCCTTTGGATGATTTTGTCTCGCCACTTGATTGATCATTGCCAAGATCCATAAGAAATATTTCCAATCCCTTGAAATATTTACTTTATCATACTTCCGCAAGTGCTTCTTTCTATGCTTGAGGAATGTGGACACAGCTCAGAGGCTCGCGCCAATAATTTGAGATATCATTGATTTTATTTCTTTGCAAACCATGATGAATGTTTCTATGAAATTTTCAAAATTATGGCTCGGATCTGAGATAGAGACTCCAGTGTATTTTCACTGAAGGGAATAGGTTCCTTATCCTTTTCTAAACATACTAATCAAACAATGTTAGCAAATCATCTGCGGTAGTGTTTTCATCAATGATAGACACTCCAAGATTTAATGCTCCAAAGTTGACATTTTCTTACATCTTGAAAGAATGCTCCTCATTTGAGTCTAGCTCATAAATATCATGATTCAACATTTCGTATCAAGAGGCAAGGTTTCTCACCCACACATGAGAAAATTCTCAGATGGATTATTAAATATATTCTTGATCACTAATGCCTAGGAGTGAGGATCTCCCATATCCATACCAATGGATGAACTTGGTCATAATGTTATTTTTCCTTTTATAATCCTTCTCTTGTCATATAGGCCTTGTCTGTAGTGGTTCACATGTACTTTTATATTCAGATCAACTCTAAAAGAAATACTTTTCCTTTTTCTATGATCATGCTCATCCATTTTTCATTTTTTCATCCATATTTGGTGAAGGAATGCATCTTCATAATAGACTATGGGTAGAAGCCAATGATTAGGGTAACTTCTTCAATTGGGAGCAACGAGGAAGCATTCACATCCATGAAGTGTTACACATACAAGGAGAGGGTTTGCTCTTGGTCTTTCAACTGATCAATTTTAACCATATAATCATGGTTCCTCATGAGGAGGTGAGTGGAAAACTCCCGGAATATGTTTACATCTCCTTCATGGGTTTTTGGGCATAAGGGAATGGTTCTCATTTTGTAATCAGCAGGTTTCATATCTTCGATAGGATTTATTACCTTCAGTCTTACTACTTCTACCTAATGATTTCCTATGGCACCACTAAAAAAGTGTGAAGCCACTTGAGAAAAAAAAAAATCTTCCCCTTGGCCAATTCTGATATCACTAAAAATATAGGGACCATCACGTGCTAGACTATGTGAGATTCTTTTGTGATCATTTCCTTCATCTAGGGAAACATCTCATTTCTCTCAGGATCAGAAACTTAAATTATTACTATCTCTAGTTTTTGAGAAGCTGAGAGGTGAACTGGATCATTCTCTTAAAGTTATACTTCTTCTATAGGATCCTTTATTGATCTGACCTTCTTATGCTATCTCATGTAGTAAGTGGCCTATGAATCCACTACTTTACACTTCAAACTCTCTATAGAATGGACTGAGCCCAAAGTATCCTCCATGATCTTCGATAAAGAGTGATGTGATTCCTCTCTCTAAAGGGTGGGGAAAATTCCTGATGTGATGGATGTAGCATTCTTATTCTTGAACAATTCTTTTCATCTTCTAATTACAACTTCGATATGTTTGCTTATTACTCCCAGCTCATAGATGTTCCATGTTACGCATGGCAAAGGTGAAGCCTTCACTAATTTATATTCTAGATCATACATTTTTGTTCCATCATCTTGAATTTATTCTTCATACCAGTATAACCTCAATCTCCTCATTTTTCTTATTTTCATCCTCATATAGTCTCTTTCCCTGACATAAAATTCATCTATGTAATTCACCTAATATTCTTCAATCTACAGTATATGATATGACTCTAGGAGATAGAAATTGTCTGGAACATATTAGATATCAAATTTTTTCATTAGTGTATATGAATACAAGCTCAAGGATGCAAAGGCAACTTCCAGTTGTGATGTGTCATTGACACTTTTGCGGTTAATGATTCCAAGTGAGATATGGAAGGACACATTCTTCCTATTCCAATTCTTGAGATTATTGTTAACATGTGTCAGATGTCTACAAATCTCAAATAATACACTCTTTTCATTGAGGTACTTGTACGTCGGAAAAGCAACAAGTGAGCATGAGAATCTACAAGTGACTCTTCCGCGTACCCGACCTCCCGAGGTCGTGCCGAGACAGCCGGTGGGGATGGAATACAGGTAGTATACGGATAGACTAGTTAGGCAGTCTAATATCTTCGACACGCACTAATGGAATTTGTGAATCTAAGGCAAAGAAGGCCCTTCTAACCTAGACCGGTGTGATAGATCGATTAGCAAGGATGACTGCTCGAAGGCTCCAATCAATATCGAGCTCTGGCGTGATTCGATCTATGGGTTGTGGAATACGTGGGAAATGACCCGGGATGGTTTCGTGTATTTCTCCTGATAGGGTCATATGGTGAATATAGTCAACTCTATGGACGATTCTCTGGCCTAGTCCAGAATTCTCTAGCTTCGTTAGCTGTTATGTCCAGTAGGGATAACTGTTGGATGATGATAGGTGGAATTGGGGTAGACCTGAATACCAAAGTACGTAGGCTAGCGTCTATATCGGATTGACCTGTGGACTCGTTGGGCTGTGGGGTTTGTGGATCACAACCGTATACTCTCTGTTGTTGTGGTCCTATTATGGTCATACACGAGATCAAGTTCTAATCCCTAGTATCCAGTAATCGTATGCTTTCTCAGCTTCTATGTTTAGAATCAGCAGTTGTGTGATTTTCTCAAAATACCTCACAGGTGTTCTAGCAACTTGGATTCTTAAGCTGGTATCTATGTCTACGAGGGTGTCTCCAGCGTCTGGCTGTGGAACTAAAGGATCACACCCGAATATTTGTCCTCTTTCGAGCCCTTCTACAGTCATGTGGATATTTTCTAGGGTAATCTGTAGTTTGGCTGATTTGACCAAAACGTGTGTGCTTGGTCGTCCTCTATGTTTAATCCTCTTAACTGTGAACTGATCAGTTGTAAATCTGTGGTTGTTCGGAATACTTGTATCCTGAGATTTTGGTCTATGTCAACTATCGCTGTGACGATGTTTGGTTGAGGCACGATTGGCTCAAATATATATTCCCTGGGCTCTTGAGGTCCCGTGATTGTCATACGAAACAAAATGTAATCTAACTGTAATGAAATAAAGTCTAACTACGTGAAATAAATCTAACATATATAACCTTTATCTTTCTAAGAAATATTCTAACAATTCTAAGAAAAACAAACTATTTTAAACGTATCTAGAAATAATAACTAAACGGTATTTAAAAACAGACAAGATAACCGAGTGTGGTTATTTGCCTGTGCAATTTGTAGAATTATTCTAAATAAATAAAATAGCCTATCTAATATACCTGCAAGATTCTCGATCCTACCTCAGAAGTGAGGAGTGAATCATAGCCTCTCAGAAACTATCAATCCCCACAGCTTCCCTGGCAATATCGAGAATATAATGAAATGAAATAAAGTAATTTAACTACTCTATTTAATATGAATCTGACTAGAACTTTGAAATTTAAAACCTAGACTTCGCAAAACAGTGGCGAATCCGATGGTGTGCATGTGATCTCGTCCCCTTAGTATGGTCTCTTCGTTCTTTCGTGTTCACGTGGATCCAGAAAAGCGTGTGATGTCAGCACCGATAGGAGTAGATTTTGGGATAAGGACAGCTCAGAATGCAGACCGAGAATGAGAGTAGGAGAGGGATAGCGCAAGAGTACAGAGCTTGGCTTATGCGATTCCTAGCGGGATTTTACTGCAAGTCATGCAACATGAAGCGACCAGAACCTTTGACTATCCTATACAGAAGAGAAAAACCTGCAACTTTAATGGCTTCCTAAGCTATTTCATTCCAAAATAAAGACACTGCTTGCACAAGTTGGATATGTGGCTTACCAACAGCTGAATAAAGCTAACCAGGTATACAATGAATTGAACTAAGAACTCTAAGTCACAGTAAAACAAATTTACAGCAAAAGGAATTCAGAGGCAAGCTTCTAACCGGATTGGATGGAGCAACAGCACTGCTTGCACAAGATGGGTCTGTGGCTTACCAACAGCTGAGCAATGCTAAACCAAGTATGAAGTAAACTATGCTATCAATCCTAAGCAAGCTAACCAAAATACTAAAAACCAGAAGACTCTAACAAGGAAAAATGGTGATCAAAACTCCAGCTCAAATTCTTCACACAAACTCAGCCAAAATTCAGACCAAAATCAGACCATTTGCATGTACACAAACCATGCATTTATAGGAATTCAAACACCCAAGAACCAAAACCAAATTGAACTCCTAAACAATAAACAAAGGAAAAACACTGTTCCAGGGGACCAAAAACATTAATGCATGCTCAAGTCGGAGAAGAAAAGCTGGTGAAACGTGATATTTCACAAGGGTCGCGCCAAAAGGGCATTCTGGAAAACGCGCCCAGGACCGCTGCACTCAGGGCGGCAGTTACAGGACCGCCGCCCTGCTCGGGGTGGCGGTTTTGTCACTGAAGATCAAAAGGGGCAAGAAAAGAGGGAAAAAGGGGAAAACAAAGGACACAGGGGCTAAGTGGGGTATGCGGGATGTTAACGCATATCCGAAGAGCTCTTTCTGGATCCCGAACACCTTGCGAGGAGACCTGTATCATCATTGGGGCATTTATTACACCGTTCTGCAGTACAGTACCTTACAATTTTGGGTACGTACATATTGCCCCCTCGGAGAAGCGTTTTAGCCATGAAAGGGCATAAAATGGTGGGTCTGAGTATGGCAGTCCCAAAATGGGGGGTTTAGAAGTTATACCTTACACGTCTGTGTGTCGAAATGGCGCCATCCGAAATTCCCGCTACCTACAAAATGAAAAGAGATCTCAAGTGCAGATAGATACAATAATTTGAAAAATAAACGTTAAAATAACAGGGAAAGAGGACGTACCATTTGTGCGGGGATAGGAACTTACCTCCGTCAGCGCTCCGAACCTGCGAAAAAGTCATTTTAAGACGAAATAGAACAATATATATATGAAAGTGGGCCCATTTTCCTATTCATTTGCGCGATTTGATTTGATCGATTTTGAGCTCTGGGACCCACGGTGACGGTTTCTCACGTGAGTATAGTCGAAACGTCCGCAGTGAGATCGTGATCATGCCTCCACGTGCGGAACGCCACCCCGCGAGATCACAGGTTGGTTTTCTTCAATTTTGCATTTTTCCCCCTTCAAATTTGAAATGGCAAATTATTTGTAATGGGGGGGTTATTTTTGAAAATGTTTGGTTCAAAAGGTCCATCTAGGGGGGGGCGCCTACTGGGTAGGCTCTTTTTTTTAGCTAAAATGGTCTATTTTTGTGTTTTTTGGACTTTTTAGGGTTAAAAACCCGCACAGGTTTTCGGACAGCGACCGCCGCCCTGTCCAGGGTGGCGGTTACACGACCGCCGCCTTGATCAGAGCAACGGTTATGAGACCACCGCCTTAAAGGCGGCGGTTACAGAACCGCCCCCTGCTCAGGGCGACGGTTTTGCACAGAATGCAAAAGAACCTCTTTTGAAAACTTACACTTGTATTTTTAGCATTTCTATATGTTTTTATGATTCTCTTGATATCGTTTAGATACTAACTTGCTCTGTTTTGTGTGTTTTTGGGTGTATGTAGGCAAAAGAGGAGTATATCAGATGGAGCTGGGAGAGAGAGTGTGACTGGCTGCCCGGGGTACTGGATGCCCTTTCGCCAGACGAGGAGGACACGTTGCAGAGGGCCGGCATATTGCGTATATCACGTGTGCCCCATGTTACGCCATCGAGTCACATCCTTTGTGACTTGTTTTCTTATTGGGATGCAGATCGGAACACTTTCCGACTGCCAGGGGTCCGCGGTGAGTGGACTATTACTCTGGAGGACGTTTACCGTATTTTGGGGGTCCCGATCATCAGGTGGAGACTCACACTGGAGACAGCAGGGTCTAGGGCACAGATTGCACAGTGGGCAGGGTATATGGGGGATGCAGCTATTTCCACGGGGCCAAAGAAGGGAGTGAGAGTTATATCCATTCCTTCTTTGCCCATCCCCGTATTTCGACAGGCCATCATGGGGATCCTTGCCTCGAGGCTGATCGGGGACAAGGGAGGGGATACATTGTTATACTGCTGGGCTCCCATCATTGCACAGATAGAGGGGCATGGCTGGATATACGCCTGGGGTGCAAACATTTTGGGGACCACCTATCACGACTTATATAGGGTGGTCCGTTTACAGGGACAGTCATTGAGCCACCCAACTCTAGTCATGAGTTGGGTGTATGAGCATTTTATTCCTTATGGCAGAGGCGTGGAGGTGGCAGATCCTGGGGCTGTGAGGGCAGCCAAGTGGTCAGATATGTCGGTGCTTAGAGCACCTCACCAGCCAGTAGCTTCCCTCACCACAGCAGATATGGAGGCCACACCGTACCAGCTCATGGCCGGCATTTGGGGAGAGGAGACTCTCACATTGATTTCTTTCTCCACCACAGGGTAGTTTATTGACCGTGTGGGACAGGTGGAGGTACATCCTTTCAGCAGGATTCCTTAGCAGTTCGGCCTCCCATATGTGGGCATGCTTCCTCCAGTAGCACCAATTTACAGATTAGTTCGGGAGGCTAGAGGGGGGCCTAGAGGCCGTGGTTGGACAGTGGTCACCACTGGTATTCCTATTGCAGCCAGGGGGATAGTTCAGGCCAGAGGGAGAGCTGGTGCGCCTTGGGCACCTTTACTTCGGATTACTGCGGGTCCTGCTCATAGTAGCGATGAACCTATAGATATTGACTCCGATTCTGAGGAGTCCACAGAGGGAGGGTCGGAGGAGCAGACGGATGAGAGTGATCCTGAGTGGCATGAAACTCAGGATATCATGCAGGTGGAGAGGGCGGAGCAGAGCGCAGAGAGAGAGACTCTGGTTTCCGAGGAGCCACTCTCCCAAGGCCATGGTGGAGATGATGAGTCCGTTGCGGGGCGTCATGTTGCCCCTACTACAGGAGCAGCTCCTCAGTCGGCAGTGACATCTGCAGCGGGTGCTGGCCCTAGTGACCCATCTTGGAGGCCTGGTGATCCGAGTAAGTTACCCTCCTCCCCTTTCAGCGTTAGTTTGATTTAGGACTTGTTTTAACTACTATCTCTCCTTATATTTGTATATTTTAGCCTCTTGCCTAGTTTCTAATTTGTTTTTCTTCTTTGTTTGTAGAGACTGTTGACGAGTGGCGGGATCTCATCCGTAGGGTATGCACTGATTCTCTAATGATCCCTATGGATAAGACCCATGCGGAGCTATCCGTAGATGTCGGGGAGCCCTCAGCAGTCGGCAGGCACACCAACGTCTTCGCTCCTGTTTGGCATGTGGCCAAGATGGTGTCGACTCTTTGTACAGAGTTGGTAGGCTATAGGACAGCCAAGCGTCTTATGAGGAGCCACTCTCATGGCGAGACCACAGCTGCTCCTCAGGACCCTGAGCCCTCCGTCCATTCAGAGCGCCAGCGTAGCCGGAGTCCTAGGCGAGGGCGCGCACCTTCGGCGGGATCACGCAGGGGTTGAGAGGCCACTTGGCTCCTATTTATTTTTTTGTATTATAGATTCTTTTGTGTATCACGGGCTCTTTGAGTGTTTTGACCATGCCTAGTGCATGATGGCATTATATACAAATATTGATTATTTATATATATGCATCAATTTTTGGATCAAAACTTGTCACTCGTGTGTGTCCTTTCTATTTCCAACTGCTTTGTGTATACTACGATGTATGTTTATATGCTTTCTAGAATGTATGCAATGGAAAACAGATGATGCAAATGTTTGCTTTCTTTTTGTGTTTCATGATGCTGATACATGATATTGTAGATATACTGTGATCTTGAATCTTAACTTTTGTTAGCAATTTGGATAACTTGTATTTGTTTTGGCAAAATGATGAAAATAACCAGTATGATGAACAGATTAACTTGCCCCGCTCCTAACTCCACGCAACTAGTAAGATGCGAGGGCTCATCACCAAGAGCCAAGAAGGGCGCAAGTTTATGAAGAATGGTGAAATGATAGTGATGAAAGACAGACGAAGCTTTGGTGGAACCAAATTGAAAGCTACAAGCTTACTCTACCTGAATGACTTCATAGTTTTGGGTGCAACTTGCTTTGCGGTTTATCCAGACTTAGACCCATAGATGGCCACATAGTAGACAAAATCTGGGTTTTAGGATTTTTAACTCTCTTGGAATTTTGAGCATCTGATTCATTCGTTTTTGACTCAAAGTTTGAATAGTTTGTTTATGACCTTTTAACGTTTTGCATTGTCTAGAGGACCCCCTACACTTTGCCCCATGCTACTAGTAAGAAGCGTGGGTTTACCACCGTGGGCAAAGCATAGGCGAGTAAGGGCATTTCCATCCTTTCCCAACCCTACGTCACTAGTAAGAGACGCAAGCTCATCACCAAAGGTTGGTGGGGCAAGGAAATGTGTAAAATAAAATTTTCTGTTTAATCACTTTTTGACTTGTCTTTTTGAGTAAAATGTCAGTATATGCTTGTTTCCAAAGAGATGTGTATATGGGATAGATGTGACACCATGAAGCTTCTAGAACAGACCATAGGCAAGACACCAATCCTGAGAAGAAATCAAAGCGAGAACAAACTTGCAGATCTTGGTATGGTTACCGTTAGGACTTCTTTATGTTTGATTTTATTTGATAAAAGATTCCAAGATGACTTGATGATATCGAAGATGGAGAGGTATGATTAAAGAATTCTATGCCAGAAACATCACGAGTTTGAAATAAATTGCTTTGAGAATAGATTCCTTGATCACAATTTGTGTAAGAACAAGTGGACAAAATGATCCTAATTTATATGAAAATGCAATGTAGATAGTTATATAGGCAGCGCTTGCTGCTTATGCATAGAAACGTTTGAGGTGGAGGGAATTGACTGTTTCGCCAAACTCCTCACCTTCTAGTGTGCATAAGAGATAAGCACCATTCCTGTAGTCCTTCATGACTCGGTATGGGCCCAACCATTTGGGCCGGAATTTCCTTCCTTCGCCGGTCTTCTTGTCGATCTGACTGTCTAGTCTTAGAACTAGATCACCTTCGTATATATCACGTTCATAGACTTTTTTGTTATACTACCGGTACATCCGGTCGGCATAGACTCTATGTCGTTGCTCAACGTCTAACCTAATTTCATCTATGCTTTCTAGTTGGGAAAGACGTGCTTCTCTGTAAGCGTCTTCATACAGAATCCCTTGTAGTGAAATGCGGAGACTGGGTATCTCGACCTCAAGTGGGAGAACTGCTTCTGCCCCAAATACTAGCGAGAAAGGAGTTACTCCCGTTGGTGTTCTTATTGAGGTTCGGTGGGCCCACAAGGCCGGATATAACTTCAAGTGCCAATCTCGCTTGTTTTCTTTCACCGTTTTAAGGAGAATGGCTTTCAGCATTTTGTTTGTTGCTTCAGCCTGCCCATTGGCTTGGGGATAATACAAGGAAGTCGTATGGTGGCTTATTTTGAATAAACTACACAATTCATGAACTTCTTCTCTCTTGAAAGAAGTTCCATTATCTGAGATAATGATTTGCGGGATACCGTACCTGCAAATGATTTGGTTCAAAATGAATTTGGCGATTACTGAACTAGGTACAGTGGTAAGAGGCATGGCCTCTACCCATTTGGTGAAATATTCAGTGGCCGTAATTATAAAATTGTGGCCGTCTGTAGATGAGGGAGAGAACTTCCCTATCAAGTCTAGGCCCCATGTAGAAAAGGGCCAAAGAGTAGCGATTGGTTGCAGAGCTTGTGCTGGCATGTGGATCTCATGAGAGAATTCTTGGCACTTATGACACTTACGTGAAAACTCTATCACGTCATGTTCTAGAGTGGGCCAGAAAATAGCCCATTCGATGTATTTTTCGAGCAGGTGGCATGGCCACCGAAGTGTCCTCCACATATACCGCTGTGAGATTCATAGAGAATCTTCTTGGATTCTTCTGTGTCGACACACCTTAAAAGCATTCCATCGAACACCTTTCGATAGAGAACTTGCTCTATAATAACGTACTTAGCTATGATAATGTGTAACCGCCTTTTTTGTTGCGGTGTAGCTCCTTATGGATACCTATGGTCCATGATATAGCTAATGATATCAGCGTACCAAGGGCACTCAGATATAGCAGGTCGGGTTTCGACGTAGTATACGCATTCATTGGGAAAATCTAGATCTACTAGATCTCCCCCGTCCAACGGATTATCAGCTAACCAATCCGCAATGATTTGTCCTTTTATCGACTTCTGATTTACAAATGTTAATTCGAACTCTCCCATCAAGGTTATAAAACGTCCAACTTTTTTGGACAAGGACCCTTGTGTGAGAAAAGTCCGTAAATGGTCTGTCTTTACCATGACCTTTGTTTCTTGATTCAGCATGTAATGTCTTAGACGTTTAGTAGCAAAGACTATGGCAAGAAATTCTCGCTCTGCTTGTGTATAGCGTGTTTCATAGTCAAGAAATGTTCGGATAATGAAATAAATTACACGCTCTCTCTTGTCATCGTCTTCCTGGGCCAACATACAGGCCAGCGAGACATCGGTAGCCCGTGAGTATAGAATTAACGGGCGATCTAACTTAGGTGGCATTAGCGTGGGTGGTGATAATAGGAAACGCTTAACTGCGCTGAAAGCTTCGTTGCAATCTTTAGTCCAATCAATGCTATAGTCTTTCTTGAGTAAATTGTTGATTGGATGAACGGCGAAGCTTAGATCCAGGATAAATCTCCGGATTGCACCCAGCTTTCCGAGAAATGATCTGATTCCGGATTCACTAGAAGGTGGGACCATTTCGAGGACAGCCCGAATTTTGGTTGGATCAACATTGATCCCCCGTGACAATATGATGTAACCTAGGAGCTTTCCTCCTGTTACACCAAAGACGCATTTCTCTGGATTTAGCGTAACTCCGTATTCTATTAAACGTGAAAGAATGACACGGAGTACTTGAGGGTGGTCACAGCACTTTTTGGCTTTAGTCAATAAGTCGTCCACGTAAGATTCCATGATCTTATGAATTAAATCGTGAAATATATAAATCCACTGGTACGTGGCACTGGCGTTCTTGAGACCGAATGGCATAACAGCGTAGCAATAGGTTCCCCAAGGAGTTATAAAGGTGGTTTTAGCTTGATCTTGCTCGGATATTCTGATTTGATTGTATCCCAAGAATCCATCCATGAGAGAAAAGAGTTCAAAACCAGCTGTTGCATCAACAATAACGTCTATGGATGGTAATGGGAAGTTGTCCTTAGGGCAAGCTATGTTGATATCTCAAAAATCTATGCAGATGTGTATCTTTCCATTCTTCTTGAGAACGGGAACGATGTTGGATACCCATTGGGAGTAGTCAACTGGCTTAATAAATCCTACCTGAAGGAGTTTTATTACCTCCTCTTTTACCATGAGGGCTACCTTGGGCTTCATAGGTCTTGATTTCTTCTTAATTGGCTTTGCATCTAATCTAGTGACGAGGTTGTGCACCGCAATGTGGGGTGCGACTCCTGTCATCTCTTTGTAATTAAATGAAAATGCCTTTTTATGTTCTTTGAGAATGTGAGTATGTATTTCTACTTCTTCTGGGGTTAATGAAGAACCTAGTTTCAATATCTTTGGTTCATTCTCTGTCCCAATGTTGACATCGATTGTTTCTTCGATTAAAGAGGCGTTACCCTCTTTGAACTCAGGTGGTGCTGGAGGTAAATCTATATCATCCCCATTTTCTATTGCGTATATGCTAGGTTCCCTTTGTGAGGGAAGACCCGTTACAGGATTTCCGAAGTAGGAAGATGAATGCGGAATCAGAGATAAATCTAGCATGTGATAAGAGAGATGTAATGCTGCATAGGCATTTAAATAATCCAAAGTAGCTGCATCATTTCCAACATGGTCTAAGACAGTAGATTCACCTCCACTAAAAAGAGGATTTGTCATTGTTTTTATTAATGGTTTGTCATGAATGGATACTGTGAAGTGAGTATCTTCTAGTTCATTGCTTGGAGTAAAACATGACGCTGAAGTTGCTATCGAATCGGCGAGAAGATTTTTCTCTCGCGGGACCACTTCAATGGATATGAAGTTAAACGCTTTGCTTAAATCTAACACAGCGTCTTTGTAGACTTGTAAATGTTCGGCTTTAGTTTCATATATTTCAGAAACTTGGTTTGTCACTAATTGCAAGTCTCCTAAAACTCTGATATCATCAACACCGATTCTTTTGGCTAAAGTGAGACCAAGGAGGAGGGCTTCGTACTCAGCACCGTTGTTTGTGCATTCAAAGTTTAACTTAAAAGTGAATGGGAGGATTTTACCCTCGGGCAAAGTAAGAATTATACCTGCCCCCGCTCCATAGCGACATTTAGCTCCATCGAAATGGAGATTCCAATACTTAGCCGGGAGCATAGGTGTTGGGGCATCAGTTGCGCTTGCGCACTCTATTTCTACCATACAGAGATCCTCTGCTGGCAAGGAACCAACACCTAGGGAAAATCCCATGCCTACTGAATCGAATGGTAAGAACATTGGTGAATCTTGTTCTATCAACTCAACGATTTTTGCAGTAGTCCCTAATGATACTGTTTCTTTAGTTTTACTTTTAGGGGTTGGAATTGTTTTGGCTATGCTGATAGTTTCAAGATCCGTCGTAGGTATCAACTTTTCCTCTGGCTTTGGGTCAGAGGGTTTGTTAAGTTGATTTGTTGGCAGTTCGAATTTTGAGTGCACCCCTGGTCTTTTCTTTAAATCAGCTAGGTGCAAATCGAAAGGTTTTGGATCACCTTTGGCTACGAATACCTTTCCCAGATGCAAGAATCTTACTTCTTGAAATAGCGTGGAAGGGATTGCCTTCATGCGGTGTATCCATGGTCGGCCGAGGATCATATTATAATTGGTTTCCCGATCTATAATATAAAACTCAGTCGGGATTGTTTTAGGTCCCAAGGTGACCGGTAATATTATAGTTCCTATTGAAGTGGCTTTAAGGCTATCATAGCCCCTCAAGGTATTTCGTGTAGTAGAACAGTTCGTTTCTCCATATCCAAGTTTTTGGAGGAAAGAGAAGGGGACTATGTTAACCGCAGCCCCATCGTCAACCATTACCTGTTTTACGTAATTATTGTAAACCCACACTTGCAAGTGTAAGGCTGGATCGCCTCGGTGTGTGATCTCAGCATCCGTAGGCATTTTTCTTATGTCGAATATGAATTCGACATCTGTATCTTCCTGTCCCGGAGGATGAACATCAAATTCTATATGATTTACCTGTGTTTCGGGTGGTGGAGTGATATTAATTAAATGAACTAAGCCTAGTGCCTCTAAAAGAGCGGCCCTGTGGGCAGTGGAGTTCTTTAGCAAGTCAAGGAACGAAATATGCGAGAAGGTTTTCGTTAGATCATTAATTAAATCGTAAGCACCCACAGGTTTTGTTGTAAGTTGCTGGATGTTATCCATGTCTGGCGAGTGGCTTGGACTTGGTTGAGAAAAATATTCTCGTGTCCTTGTTACAGCTTCAATAGGTAATTCTGAGTCTAATTCTACCAATCCAACCACCTTAGGTCGTGGTTGACTCCCTAGTTGGGGCGCAACTAATGGATTTAGCGAAGTCGAGGCTTCATGCTCATTGTTTCCTATTATTGCACCCTTGTTTATTCCCGTTGAATTTAGTCGATTATTATCGTGATTTGGGAGTGGATCGTTAAAGATCTTGAGAGGAGCGTTCTGAGGGGAAACTGCCCCTGTGAAGGTATTAGGTGGCGATGGCGCAGGATCTGCCAGAAACAAATCTGTGAAGAATTGTCTTTGTTCTTCCGGCAAACGTTGCATGAACTTGTTGTAGTCACGACACGTTCTAGTGTCATGACCCCGAATTTTATGGAAACCACAATAAGAATTGGGATTGTAATTCATGTTTTGTTGGTTTGGTGTGTATTGTGGCCTAAAATTTGGATTAAACTATTGCCTATTAGGACTAAAGTTTTGTTGTTTCTGGTTTTGACTTTGGTTTTGATAACCAAATGAGTTCTGGCTTGGTCCTTGTATGGGATTTCGCCATTGTTGTTGTTGTTGTGGATGATTAAAATCCACTTTATTGACCATTGGGGTAAAATTGTTGTTTCGCTGATTGTTTGTTTGTGACGGAGTATTAACAACATTTACCCTCTTGGGCTGGTTGGTTACCCCATCCGTTGTTACCCCACAATTTTTGTTAAGGATTTTGGGTCCTTGATTGACGTTTGTGGTAGTTGTAGTATTTTGAGTGGAGGTGATTAACCTCCCATTTGCTCCATATGCCTTACGACCACTATCTATTGCTGCCTGGTCTATTCGTAGAGCGCTCTCAAGTACTTCATCATAAGTCCTTAGTGGGAACTTCTGGACTTCTTCCTTCACTTCTCTGCTGAGAGAATGAAGGAATAAATCGTATAGTTCCATCTGATCCATGTTTGGAGCGCTTGCCGAGGAATAAAGGACTGTGCGCCAACTTTGGATGAAATGGGCGACAGATTCGTTATGTTCTTGCTTGATGTGTAAGAACTCCCTGATTCCTGTCCTTAATAGTTTGTTCATGTCAAAGGCTTTGATGAACTCAGACACGAGTTGTTTGAATGAATGTATGGAAGCCTCGGGTATTCTGTAATACCAATCGAGGGCAATGCCTTCCAGCGTTTTGGGGAATATTTTAGCAACACCCCATCCCATGGGAGTAATTCTCGAATGGCTGTAGCGTAAGCTTTGATATGCGCATTCGGATCTCCCTCTCCTTTGTATTTGGGCAAATTGGGAAGAGGCCTTGGAAGCATGACGCTTCGTATGGTGAAATCTAAGGGTTCCTTTAGATATTCTGAATATGTCCCTATTGCATAGCTTTCCACCATTGATGGTGGTTGCTGAGGGAGCAATGGCGGAATGGGTTGTTGATATGGCGTAACGTACGCGTTGGCAGGGGCATAAGGCAACCCCTGTATTTGGGAAAACATGCCGGGAGAGGAGAACATATCCCCTTGTGGCGATTTAGAGTACATGTTTAAGTACGAAGGGGTACTATCCAGGAATGGATTGCTCTGTACTGGACCAGGAGGAACAGTGCTAGCGATAGTGGGTCTAGTTAGCACTTGTTGTGAATACTGAGGAGTCATACCTAATGTGCCTGCTCCTGTGAGGAGATCTACTTGGCTAGGATGGTGCGGAGGATTGGAACTCCCTGTTTGTATGAATCTTGAATTTTGACTTGCTTGGGAAAGTTCTAATCCTCTAACCTTCTCTATTAGAGTTGAAATGACTTCCTTTGGTGAAGTCACGATATCGTGCCTTGGTGGCATTTGTTGTATGCTATGGTTTTGTGGAGGTATGTGATATCCTGCTATGAACTGATCATTATCCTGCCAAGCATCTCTGAGAGTATTTTCTATACGTGATGGCATAGAGGTATTTTCTTGAGGAGAGAACTCGGGCTGTATTTGCAAACCTCCTACAGGTGGGTACATGCCTTGGGAGCGTTGTTCACTCCTAGGATAACGTATTGAGTACTCGTCATCTAGAACCGAGTATGGGTCTGATTGTTTACTAATATGTGGTCTAAGTAGCATCTGAGGAGATGAACCAGATTCTCCTGTAAACGTCATATTGTTGGAACCTGAAGGTTCTGTTTGTTGGGTTCGAGGGGGTTGATCTAACTCCTCGGTTTGAAGAGACAAACTATATCTGGTTCTTGGAGTTTGTGTTGACAACTGACTAGTTGAATAGTTGTCACCCCACATTGAGAGTGAGGGTGATGACTGTCTATTCTGTTCGGCATAATATGCCTCAAGACCCAGGAGGGGTCTGCCATATGCATCGAATCCCGACATATTCGGGGGGTATATGAATACCCGCAGAATAATGGGAAGGAGCGAAGGTGATTTGGATAAGATGAAACTTCTCAAAGAGAAGGTGAAGCAATTGTAAGTTTCACGTCAGGTTCACCAATTTTGTACGTCGGAAAAGCAACAAGCGAGCGTGAGAATCTACAAGTGACTCTTCCGCGCACACCGACCTCCCGAGGTCGTGCCGAGACAGCCGGTGGGGATGGAATACAGGTAGTATACGGATAGACTAGTTAGGCAATCTAATATCTTCGACACGCACTAATGGAATCTGTGAATCTAAGGCAAAGAAGGCCCTTCTAACCTGGAACGGTGTGATAGATCGATCAGCAAGGATGACTACTCGAAGGCTCCAATCAATATCGAGCTCTGGCGTGATTCGATCTATGGGTTGTGGAATACGTGGGAAATGACCCGGGATGGTTTCGTGTATTTCTCCTGATAGGGTCATATGGTGAATATAGTCAACTCTATGGACGATTCTCTGGCCTAGTCTAGAATTCTCTAGCTTCATTAGCTGTTATGTCCAGTAGGGATAACTGTTGGATGATGATAGGTGGAATTGGGGTAGACCTGAATACGAAAGTACGTAGGCTAGCATCTATATCGGATTGACCTGTGGACTCGTTGGGTTGTGGGGTTTGTGGATCACAACCATATACTCTCTGTTGTTGTGGTCCTGTTATGGTCATACACGAGATCAAGTTCTAATCCCTAGTATCCAGTAATCGTATGCTTTCTCAGCTTCTATGTTTAGAATCAGCAGTTGTGTGATTTTCTTAGAATACCTCACAGGTGTTCTAGCAACTTGGATTCTTAAGCTAGTATCTATGTCTACAAGGGTGTCTCCAGCGTCTGGCTATGGAACTAAAGGATCACACCCGAATATTTGTCCTCTTTCGATCCCTTCTACAGTCATGTGGATATTTTCTAGGGTAATCTGTAGTTTGGCTGATTTGACCAAAACGTGTGTGCTTGGTCGTCATCTATGTTTAATCCTCTTAACTATGAACTGATCAATTGTAAATCTGTGGTTGTTCAGAATACTTGTATCCTGAGATTTTGGTCTATGTCAACTATCGCTGTGACGATGTTTAGTTGAGGCACGATTGGCTCAAATATATATTCCCTGGGCTCTTGAGGTCCCGTGATTGTCATACGAAACAAAATGTAATCTAACTGTAATGAAATAAATTCTAACTACGTGAAATAAATCTAACATATATAACCTTTATCTTTCTAAGAAATATTCTAACAATTCTAAGGAAAATAAACTATTTTAAACGTATCTAGAAATAATAACTAAACAGTATTTAAAAATAGACAAGATAACCAAGTGTGGTTATTTTCCTGTGCGATTTGTAGAATTATTCTAAATAAATAAAATAGCCTGTCTAATCTACCTGCAAGGTTCTCGATCCTACCTCAGAAGTGAGGAGTGAATCATAGCCTCTCAGAAACTATCAATCCCCACAGCTTCCCTGGCAATATCGAGAATATAATGAAATGAAATAAAGCAATTTAACTACTCTATTTAATATGAATCTGACTAGAACTTTGAAATTTAAAACCTGGACTCCGCAGAACAGTGGCGAATCTAATGGTGTGCATGTGATCTCGTCCCCTCAGTATGGTCTCTTCGTTCTTTCATGTTCACGTAGATCCAGAAAAGCGTGTGATGCCAGCACCGATAGGAGTAGATTTTGGGATAAGGACAGCTCAGAATGCAGACCGAGAATGCAAGTAGGAGAGGGATAGCGCAAGAGTACAGAGCTTGGCTTATGCGATTCCTAGCGGGATTTTACTGCAAGTCATGCAACATGAAGTGACCAGAACCTTTGACTATCCTATACGAAGAGCAAAACCTGTAACTTTAATGGCTTCCTAAGCTATTTCGTTCCAAAATAAAGACATTGCTTGCACAAGTTGGATATGTGGCTTACCAACAGCTGAATAAAGCTAACCAGGTATATAATGAATTGAACTAAGAACTCTAAGTCACAGTAAACAAATTTACAACAAAAGGAATTTAGAGGCAAGCTTCTAACCGGATTGGATGGAGCAACAACACTTCTTGCACAAGATGGGTCTGTGGCTTACCAACAGTTGAGCAATGCTAAACCAAGTATGAAGTAAACTATGCTATCAATCCTAAGCAAGATAACCAAAATACTAAAAACCAGAAAACTCTAACAAGGAAAAATGGTGATCAAAACTCTAGCTCAAATTCTTCACACAAACTCAGCCAAAATTCAAACCAAAATCAGACCATTTGCATGTACACAAACCATGCATTTATAGGAATTCAAACACCCAAGAACCAAAACCAAATTGAACTCCTAAACAATAAACAAAGGAAAAACACTGTTCCAGGGGACCAAAAACATTAATGCATGCTCAAGTCGGCGAAGAAAAGCTGGTGAAACGTGATATTTCACGCGGGTCACGCCAAAAGGGCATTCTGGAAAATGCACCCAGGACCTCCGCCCTGCTCAGTGCGGCGGTTACAGGACCGCCGCCCTGTTCAGGGTGGCGGTCACGAGACCGCCGCCCTGAAGGGCGGCGGTTTCGTCACTGAAGATCAAAAGGGGCAAGAAAAGAGGGGAAAAGGGGAAAACAAAGGACACGGGGGATAAGTGGGGTATGCGGGATGTTAACGCATATCCGAAGAGCTCTTTCTGGATTCCGAACACCTTGCGAGGAGACCTGTATCATCATTGGGGTGTTTATTACACCATTCCGCAGTACAGTACCTTACAATTTTGGGTACGTACAGTACTGAAGTATTATGAGCAAAGAAAGATCATAACCAAAAACTAGGAAGTATGAGAAAGTGGAAAATTACATGAAGTATGACCCATATTTCTTGATTAAAGAAGCCACTTGTGGAGACAACCTTGAGTGAAGGTTCCCCTATAGTGTCTTGATGATGAACATGGTGAAGGAATAATTTACCCTCATGAAGTTTTGATCGTTCTCCTTCAAAACCAAATAAGGATATCTCTCAAATGTTGGGGCCTTGGGAGAGATGTTCTGAGCAAGTTTCAAGCATTTGAAAGGTCTTGATCTCACAAGAGCGTACATGAGATATGAAGTAATTTTGAACTTCTTAAAGATTGGTACTTGAAAAAAATGGTGGTGCAGTCTGTCACTAATGATATATCCCCAATCAATTCTTTGCCTTTCCTCCATGATCATGAATATGAAAATAGTCATCCAGTCTTGATATTACTTAGAGGTTTCGTCTCCCATCTCCTGAATAGGAATAATGATTCCTTCTTAATAACCTTTATGAAATTCATGACACAGGAAGGACTTGTGCACCCATGAAGGTAAGATCACTTTTTTAAACCATGAACCAAGAGAAAGGTCATGAAGGTATCAGTCCATTTTGGTCCACTCTTTTTCTATAACCACTTTTGAAATTATGGCCATATTGCTCCAAAAAGGGTTATGCATTGAATGGGAGATGGGGAGTAAGTATTTCCATAGCTAAGCCATCATCTACTTGAATGGTGCTTGCCTCGGGTTCATATTCGTGAGAACATGCCAAAACTGTCAGGATTGTGGAGTTGAATTGCTTCACAGATAACATGATTCACACCTTGTTGGTTTCCAGAGTAACTATTGTTGGTTAGATGGTAACTGGTGTCAGTCAGGGTAACCATCACCAGTCAGCATCTGAGTAACCATCATTGGTTAGGGTAACCATTTATTTTTAGCATTAGGGTAACCATCATCAGTCATGGTAACCATTATCGATCAGGGTAACCATCATCAGTCAAGGTAACCGATACTGGTAACCTATGCGTGAAAGTTCATATTTAACTCATGTGAATTTAATCTAGCTTTTGTTTTAAAATTGATTTAAAGGATGTAATTTCATGGCTATTGTGCCCTAAGTTTTTATAAGCCTATATAAGCATGAAAGCTATAGTTATAAAGAAAATTAAGAGAAGGATTGAATTAGATCCTTGATTCTCCTAGATTGAGAGTATGAAGAAGAAGAGAAAAAAAGAATAGATTACATGAAGACATAGCTTCCATGGAGAGGATCTAGATAGAAGGAAATAGAAGGTACATCTTAATGATGAGAAGAGGGTAACATCTTCTAATGTATTTCCTTTGTATAGTTATTATCTCATTGTAATGGATTGCATAGTATGCAAAGAACATAGAGTTTCTTCTTGTAGATCCACATGTTAATGAGATCTTGTATTGTAGATCCATGAGATCATATTTTATTGTTGATCCATGTAGATATATATATTCTAGAGGAGGTTGTCTTCATGTTTTCACAGGTTATACAATGATGGAGAGACAAAATTACTTCTTGGTGACTAGTCATGGTGGCACATTGGTAGACCCATGCAAGAGGTCTTGTCACAGATCCACAGAGAACTTGGTAGCAGTTCAAAGATGTAGTAATTCTGGGTTATGTGAGATTTGTTGGTGGTGTTTTGAGGCATGTTTGTAGTGCACTCATGGAGATCCATTTAAAGATCTGGGGGAGAGGAGATCCTCTTGGAGAGATGCATTCTACTCTTGTATTAAATAGTTGGTTTGTACTCTTGTTATATTATATATATGTGATCTCTATCTTTGGTGGGTGTAGCCCAGATTGGGTGAACCATGGTACATGTTGTGTTATGTGTGTGTACTTGTTTTTTATTTGGATTATTATAGTTTATACTTCCACTGCTATATATTTTGGGGAATTGTTTAGATCTTGTGTGCATGATTGAGTTTGTTATTAAATCATAGCACTATTCCACAATCTTGAATTCCCAACAAAAACCAACTTTTCATTGAGACTGGATGTCCACCTACCGCATATAGTGCTGTTGTGAAATTTATTTCCTCCAATAGCTCTCTCAGTCCTCTAAACATTCGTTCTTTGAGACCTTTGAATTCCATGTGGTCGACATTACTATCCCCTAATGTTGAGTACTTATAAGAGAGAGATGATACTAGCTCAAGGCCTACAAATTTGAACTTTATGGTTAACACTAGCACTTCTATGTATTCGAAATGGAAGTTTACTATTTTTAGTAAATTGAAATTTTTCACTTTTTAAACTTGGACCCCTTTGATCACTTTTTTTGTTTCCTTAAATGTTCTTTACATACACTGCCCTTGACAAATTTTCTCTGAGTGAGACTTTGCTATTTATAGTAAGTTCTCATGTAGAGACTTACTATTTTTGGAAATTGGATTTTCTGGCCTCATATTTTGATCAAATAAAAAAATTTGATATGGGTTTTTCCTCTTTATCTCACATACAATTTTTATCTCAACGTGATCTCTAGAAAAATGGAAAATAAAATTTTAAAATTTGGGGGCATGAAATCGAGGTTTTCTCACCATAACAAATAGGTTTTTCATGTAATTACTATCGTTGGGGTCTTAAAATCACCTAGAAACATTGAACAATTAAAAAAATCATGTGTCAATTTGTGCACTAGTTTTCAAGTTATGAAGATTTTAACTTCACGAGCTACAGAGTCAATCTAGTGAAAAATGTGCTTGGAGCCTTTAAAATTTATGGTTTTCATGATATTTTCCTCCACTATGATCATGTGAACATGGGATAATGACTTCAAATGAAAAATTGGGATGGAGGAATTCTAGAAAAAAATCGCCAGAGTTCAGGTAAAAATGACGCAATGTGGTGGGAGTGAGGAAAAATGGCTAACTTTAGGTTATATAGGCATGAGATGGAGAGAGGAAGGGAGCACATTTTTATTCCACCCTTATCACCTTGGAATAGGATATGGGGACATCAAAAGTTTTCCTTAGCACTAAAGTGACACTTGGCACACATGCACAGTTTGAGAATTTTTCAGAAAGGGCTTAGTTTAGGCACCTATGAGCTAGTTTCTGATCACATGAGGAACCTAGAGGGATCATGGTGGGGGGAAGTTCTCTACCCCCATTTCCCCTTGTAATGGCATATAGGGACATGAAAATTTTTCATTATCCTGGTGGTGACAGTTTTTAAGCATGCGGGAGTTACAATGGGGACTAGAAATTTGGTGAAATGTGCTTATCAGAGCTCCCTAGGGTCCTGTGGAGGGTCCATAAGGCTTAAGGTGGGGGGGAAATTTTTATTCCCCACTTGTCCCCTTGCAAAGGTAGATAGGGACACCAAAAGTGTGCATTAGCCTTATGGTGACATGTGTCACCAAAAAAAATTCTGAGTAGGGAGCTTGTACCTTGGAGAGGAGATTGAAAATGACATTGTCAGAGTTCCCAGATGATTTTTTTAGCCACTTATTTATATTATTTTGACTAGAAGAATAATTTTGAGACATATGAGATGGGTATAAAATTTTTATTCATCTTGAAACCTCCTCAAAAATGGCATTTTTGACAGAAACCACCACTTGTGCCTGTAAATAACGAGTTGTGGAAACTAACGCATGGGCGTTGTGAAAAATATGAGATTACCACCATGTAGGGAACTTAATTATATTTCCATTGATTTTTTTTACCTATAAAAAATTCCAGAGCTCCCAGAATACTCTTGTTATGGTTGTGGAGCATATTTTCATGTTAGAGTGTGGTACACCTTCTATGTGTTACACTCAGGTATTTTTACGGCGGTCCTGCTCGTCGGTGAGCAGGCTAGGGGGGTTCATGGGGGAAGCCCTCGAAGAAAATTTTCATGGGTGGTTTATTAACCCATGGGTAATGGGTAACCGTTATGGGCTGTTTTTGGGCCCATGGTTTTTCGGTACCCATTGTTTTGATACCCACGGTTTTGATACCCACAGTTTTTGCCCATGGTTTTGATACCCGCGGTTTTGTATCAAACTACTTAAGCAATTGTCTATTTATATGGTCTTATGCATATGATACATGTACAAGAAAATGTATTGTAGATGTGTTTTGAATTCAGGTGTGAATTCTATAGAGTTTTTTGAGCATAGCTCTAAACGGATCTAGGTATTGTATTGAGAGAGTGGAGGCTTGTAATAAAATCTGAGCAAGTGATTCTTGGTGGACGTGCCCAAATTGGGTGAACCAAGTTAAATCTTGTCTCTCTGTGTTGTGTTATTTATTCTACACTTTTGTTTGAGATCTGTAATATTTTCTGTATATTAGTTTCTACTGTTGCGATTCTGTAAGGGATTATTCCGCATATTTTATCTCTTATTTCCTAACAACTCTCCCAAATATTAGGTTCCTTTTTTGCAGTGCAAACTCCTTTGACCTCCCAAACCCACTTTTATTGAACATGCTCCAAGTTCTCCAAATATTTAATTAATCTTCCTAAATCACTTGCAAAATGATATCGGATCATGTATAAAGTGGATGAGTGAATTTATTACTTGAACTCAGCTCCAAAGAATTTGCACATGTTTGAGAAAGGCTGAAAAATAACCATCTAAAAACTTGTTGAAAGATCCACCTTGAAATGCATTATCTTGAAAAAATACTTTGAACCCGTTTTCTTCTTTTCAATACATTGGTGTGTTCATGTGTAAATTAGAAAATCTATAAGACTTTAAACTAAACACCTAAGAGTTTCAAAGATTTAACTAACCTAACAAGAACCATCAAGATAAGAGCTTAGGGAGACTAATTTCTTTAACATGCGTATAACTTTGAAAACAATCAAAAAAACATGCCTAAATCAATCTCTACTCTTTGAATGCTAAGTTTGAAATTAACCTAAGAAAATCCTTAGCAATCAGATTTGATTGTTAGTATGATCTCAAGTTTTGAGAATGGATTCTCACCAATAATGGCTCCAAGACCATATGGTTCTCTCCATATTACTCAAGCTTGAGTTAATGGATGCACTATAAAGATATTAGCTCAATAAATGGAGAAATGCTCAAGATCCTAATTGCCTATAGTTTATGCTAAGGGAGGAAAAGTGTTCTAAGAACTGATGAGGAGGAGGGTTCTATTTATAGGTTTTCCATTCCAAGAATGGTATGATTTTGGTGCATGTGGGACAAAAGGTAAGTCCAAAAAGCACTTTTAGTAAGTCAAAGCACTTTTTTACTAGGATTAGAGGCTAATTAATCTTTTAAGATTAATTAATAATCTCAAGTAGGCTTATGAAGCTTTCTGGGAGCATCTGGAGGATATTTTGATAGATTTTTAATGTTATGGAAGCGGGGGTTATCCAATAAGAAGGTTTATTGGTCAAATGCATGGTAGGATGCTTAATTAACGTATCGTAGTTAATTAAGAGGATTTTGAGGGGAAAATTAGCCTAATTGAAGAAGTGTCATCAATTTTCTAGGATCAGAATAGTTAGTGTAATGTTAGTAATAAAATTTCTTTGATCAAATTAGAGGCATCTACATTTTCCCCTATTTGGGGTGGCGTAAGCTACGCCACTTCAAAGATACTAGATAAGCACAGCTAAATTAAAAAAAAATTATGGAGTGGAAGAAAAATTAATAGAGTGAAGTATGTCCCCTCAAGTGTCAATGGGGTGATGAAAGAGGTTGATCAGCGATCGAAAATATGAAGGAGATATATAGAAGACATGATATAGAATATTGATATATAAAAAGGATATGTGGGCATGGCTACCAAGAGAAAGAAATTATTTTCTTAATATATCTTGATAGAAATGAAGTAAGGGGCCAACCTCGAGTGTTGGATGGTGGTTGAAAAGATGAAGGAATTCTAATAGAAGAAATGAAGGGTGAAGATCCTCCTAGTAAAGGATCAAAATAGTGTGAAGAGAAGAAAGGAAGCCATATTAGTCTTGTTGATACTTGTTACCAATTACCTATGAAATCTAATTCTCCAAATTTCATTTTCTTTTCTCATCTTCCATGTCATACTGAATAATTGAGTGGACTGGGAAGCTTCCCTTTTCAATGGTGAGACACTAAATATTTTAGATTTATATTGAGAGTAGTGTGCATGAATGTAGAGGAAGAATGGAAAATCTGAGTGCGATGGAAAGAGAAAGGGGATATAGAGGAAAACAAGTATGAGGAAGCGGGATTGAGGTAACATCCATTAGTGCCTTTTTAAAAACTTAATTTTCATCATATTATTAGTGATATTCATCATCGATCCTTATTAAAAAATGTAACCATACAACAGAAGTGTAGAATGACATGAAAAGCCATAGTACAAATGTATTTCCATTGCTAAAATACCGACTCCATGCAACATACATATTCCAATTGTTAATCAAAGAACACTTAACATAACTCACACAAAAATTCCATGTGGGAAAACAGGCCAAGTTCAAGGGTGTGAAGGGACAAAAATAACCCACACGTGTAGAAAAAATTAGCATTCAATACTTAGACGTTTTTGGGCATGAAGATCTATTTTTAGAAGATAGCATGTAGAACACACCAATGATGCAAAGATGTGTGCGCAACACATTGTCTATTTCTATAGGATTAGATTCAGAGTGATTTTTCATGGAGACAGTCTAAGAATAGGATTTTCACCTCAGTTAACTAGTAGTAGTCTATATATAGCACACTTGCATATGTGGTTATGCATGAAAATGGCCCATGGCTATTAATAGTATGCTAGCTATTTTTTGGATAGATAAGTGGTGAAGGGAAAGTCCCCACCCTATATATATGTAGTGAATTGCCTAGTAGGGAGATGATGGATATAGAGAGATAAATAACAGAGACATGTGCATGTTTCTTGATTACCATATCGGATCCATGCATGCATTAGCATAGATTGCCAATATTGTAAGAAGATTTTGTGTTATTGTGATAATTAAGAGATGGAAGATATTGCCTAAACCTAAGCATAATTCTTGTGTGTAATTGGGTAGTGCATGTTCTTATTTCTATCATGATTATTGTTTAAACTTATTCTTTCCTAGATCTAGATCTGCCATGCATTGTATAATGATGTATTAGTTATGGATCTATATTCTTTAAGTCTTCATCATGTTAACATTATGCTATAGCAACCCTAAAGATGGACCTAGTACCTTTGCATGCTTCGAGTGAGCGCTCAGTCTAGGATGAGTGATGTGCCAGCTCATCTAGGGTGTTATCTAGTGAGTTCTAGGCTGCATCATTGGTTTTATTGCCAATACCTCTTTTTTCAGTTGTTTTCAAGATGGTTCACGATGAAGATGTACCGGTTAACTCTAACAAGTATTGAAGAATGGATACATGATCTGGAGGAAGAATATGCACAATGGTTCAGCACCAGATTTTAGTTTAATACATGCATATGGGTGGAACAAAACATGTATGACATTTTATTTGAGATATTTTTCACCATCTTTCCAGTAGAATTATATAAGTGGCTGATTTCTTATGCATCTAAGAAGAATTGGAGTTATTACGCACTTGTCTGGACATAGGAATAATTTCAGGCCCTTTATGATGTTGATCTAATCTGGACTCATGTTGTGGATACATGGTTTTATGGTGTTCTAAACAGTTATATTCTAGAATATTCAATTTTGACGTATTCTTGCCCGGAGGTAGCTAAATTCTAGTTTTTTTGGTATCCTAGAGGAACATATCTGCAAAGTATTCCACTGGCGATCAAGATCTTGATGGTAAATTTGAACCTGGAGAGTAAACCGATGGCTAACTAAACCCCACCACGTGTGGGGGTGGGTACATGATTGGTGAAGGATGGCAAACTTAGTAGCGGAAAGGAAAAGAGAAGAAAGGTGACTTAAGTATAATGAGGCACACGAGAGGGAGATAGAGAATTAGCATCATGTTGTAGCACGGATGGAGTTGAGGAGAGAAATGGCTCATGAGGGATTTGGAGCTCATGTAGAAGACGTGAAGCCAGAGGATCAGGAACTCCCCCATCTGGGAAAGGATGGCAGGGAAATCTCCTCGGCCTCACAAGGGAGCATGCCAGAAGAGGTGACCTGGGTCGTGGGTGCGCATCTGAATCCACCTGGTAACCTAGCCCTTGTGCTTGGTTTTCCAATATCTAGTACTAAAAGTAATCAACAAGTGAATTTGGGAAATAGGAGAACCAAAGTAAGTTAGATAGCAAGTACATCAATGGTAGGACAGATGGCTTCAATGTTATTTGGAGGAACATTTTTAGGTGCATCATCTGCATAGAATGTAAGTGCGTTGAATGTTGGATTCACCTCTAGAAGTGGAACTACCACAAAAACTATAGGAGTTAAGCATAGTACTACAGTCAGAGCACAGGGGAGTACATCTACAGGTCCTATTCCAGCCACAAGTGGAGGATCAAGAGGTATGGGTGGTTGTAGTCCTAGTGGATCTGGTGGTTCTAGATTAGGTGGGCAAGATACGCACCAACCCCAGAATATTTATATGGAGATGTCTCTTCATCTTTCAGAGTATATAGGCATAGAGGATGTTGCTAAGCATGTGCACATGCGTGAAGTATTGTGGCATGTGAAAGGGATCACAACATCTGAGTGTAAGGAAATTAAATTTACTACTACATTATAGGGACATGCACACATCTGGTATAGGAAGTTTGACCCTGATCAAACTCTCTTGGATTATGCAGCACTGAAGGACGCTTTCTTGAAAGAGTTCTATATCCTAGAATTTGAGCAAAAGAGTATAAGCGCACTCAAGGATATCAAACAAGGCACTGAGAGTGTACATGAGTATGATGCCCATTTTAAGTCACTCCTATTAAGCTTTCTTATGATATTAACACAAGCCAACATGCACAATGGTTCGTTGGAAGATTGATAACATCATTCAGAAGAGCACTGTCACATAAGACATACACTGATTTGTGCAAAGCACTAGAAGCAGATTTGTATGCTGAGGTAGTTAGGAGCATTGACACTAGAGTTAGTCCATTCTTAGAGGAGCAGATTACAACTATGGAAAAACATTTATAGAAGCTATCAGCAAATTCAGCCTATGAAACGTGCTCAGGGATTTGGCGGATAGATTTTGAAGGTCACACCAAGGATAGTTTCCCTCATAGATCTATACGCTCGTTACTGTTGGACTATGAGATCTATCATTTGAATTATGATGCTAGTCACTGTCCTTTTTTACAGTGCACGATAAGGAAGAATGTATCTTGTTACTATAAAATTTGTCGGTCCACGACCCATGATACTAAAAATTTTCAGTTGATTGGTCAGATCTAGGATGTTATAGACATTAGGGTACGATAGACAAGTGTAATGGATAATTCTAAGGGTAAGAATGAGTACCAAGATCGGGATCATAATCAAACATGCTATGATAGGAATTAAGGTCATTTTGAAGGATGTCGTGGAAGAGGACATGGATATCATGGTGGATATGGAGGATGAGGCCACTATGGAGGAAGAGGTGAGTTCCCTCATGGAACATGTTATACATGTGGATCTCCTGACCACTATAGGTACGAATGTCCCTAGAATATTGCATGTTCTTTCTGCAGAAAGAACCATAGCTATGAAGAGTGTACATAATTATATGATCATCTGAGTAAGCAACATAAGTAAGAAAACAAAGGTGTTGGGATGGTTAGAATCCAATGTGCGGTAGAATATCAGTGGATGCCCAAGATAACACTAGGACCCGAGGCATTAACAGTGAAGATTACTACACGAGCTAAAGTGGCACGCGCAAGAGAGGCATTGCATCAGAAGCCTACGATCACCAAGGAGGAGGTTTAGCATGAAAGGTACCTAGATCCTACCTATCAGAAGGAGGTTTATCAGGATACCATGGAAGTGCTAAGGAATCTTCAAGGTGAGATATAGTGTTTAAAGGAGCAGTCAAGGAAGATGGAGTAGAAGAAAGAAGAAAAAAAATTCCCCTCTGATATTGATGACATCAGAGAGGTTTTGTAAAATGCTGCACCAAGAGAATATTTTTCCATTGCTAGGAATTGGTTGAAGGGGAGTACCCCGCACACAATCACTATGAATGAATGGAAAATCCTACAAGTAAATCTGCCCCTTGATAACTTTGACTCTGACAAGGAAATTACTCTTAATGTTGTTGTGGATGGATGGCTACTGAGAAACATATTAATTGATACAGGTGCGGAAGTGAATGTTCTTACATTAGATACATGGGTAAAAATGGGGAGGCCTCCATTGTAGACATCATCTAATGTGTTTTTTATGGAAAACTGGACTAAGGCCACTCCCATAGGAGTTTTGAAGGATTCATCTATAACCATACAATGGGCCAAGTTCATTGGGGATTTTGAGGTATTAGCGCTTGAGGAAGTAGACAGTTTTCTAGCCTTGCTTGGATGCCCTTAGTGTTATGCGAATAATGTTGACTTAAGATTCAATAAGGGGTATATCGGATTTGAGAACAAGGAGGAAAGTGTTGTAATACCTTTGACAGATGGGAAGTCTACACCATATGTTGAGCCTCTAAGTGAGGAGGACTTAAACAAAATCTATGTACATGTTATTCAGGACCCAGAGGTCAATGAGTCATCAAATAAAGGCATCCTATAGTGGGAAGATTATTACTCTATTAGTGATACTACGAGTATTACTTGTGACAATTGGGCTCATGGAACATATGAACTAGTAGGGCGTGATGTAAAAATCATGCTTGCATGCAATAATGGACTTTATTCTGTTCAACGGATAGGTAGCGTTGTACCGTGGTATACTTGGGAAAAATATCTTCCTATATTTTTGAAAACCATGGAAGCACAGTGGAAAGATCAAATTAAGAGATGAGATATATTAGTGTATACCTTGAGTGGGACAGTCGTGCACTAGTGCGTAGTCCATAGAGATAATATTATAGAATGGGAGGATATTTGAACTGCCCTATCTACTCAGTTTTTAAGGAGAAATACACTGACACAAATTTGTAGTCATAATGGTGATAAACCTGTTCAACATCACATTCCGCAATGTGAGAGACTTTGGACAGCGGGATAGGAAGGATTACCACCTTCATTCTGGGTGCATAGATTGTATTCTACTCTAAAAGGATGTGCACACGCCTAGTATGTATATACAAAATTACATCAAGAGCCTGGGAATTTCTAGAATTTGACTACATGAATGATCTAAACCTTTGAATACTTCTCGTCTAAACCTCTAGTAGAAGAAGCATTAGAAATTTTAAGGTGCTTAACTATGGGAGATAGTGCAAAGGTAGAAGAGCTTATTCAGGAAATATTTGGTGAGACAGAGTCCAGAGCATGCATTTTGAAAAGGAAGAAGAAATGGACTCCATACTACTTGAACGCACTTGCCTTGAGAAAGAGAAAGGAAAGATGGTTTACATAGTGGATAATGAGGAAGTTGAGAACCTGGATATTGAACATTCACAAGGGGTGCGCGAGGTCTTAGGATAGTGTAGATAAGGATATGTGTACCTATCACAAACCCATGAAGACAAATAAGGTGAATATAGGTTTGGAGGCTGAGCCATAAGGAGGTCATAATTGGAGACTATTGATCAGAATCAGAAGTGGAAAATATCATTGAGTTACTAAGGGATTGTCAGGACTTATTCCCTCGAGGGTATCATGAACTTAAAGGCATTCATGAATCACTTGGGGAAATGAAGATAAAGCTTAAGGATGGTGCATGCCCAATTAGAAAGTGACATTATAGAATGAATCCCAATTTACATGAAAAGGTGAAGGAAGAGATTGATAAGATGATGAAATCTTGGATTATTCAACCCTTAGATGAGTCAGAATGGGTTAGTCCTATGGTGATAAGTATCAATAAGGATGGTAGGATTCAAATCTGTTTAGATTACAGGGATTTGAATACTGCATGTGTCACAAACCCTTTTCCTACACCATTCACTAAGGAAATACTGGAAGGAGTGGCATGGCAGGAAATATATTCATTCACAGATGGGTTTTTTGGGTATCATCAGGTTAGGATTTCTCAGGAGGATCAAGAAAACATAACTTTTACTATTGAATGCGGTAGTTTTTCCTATACTATGATGCCTTTTAAACTAAAAAATGTGCCTGTTGTATTCTCGCGGATAATCGTTCAGGCATTCAAATATTTTATTCACAACTTCTTATAGGTTTATCTAGATGATTGGACAGTATATGGGCTTGTGAAAGATCATTTTTACAATCTGCACTTAATGTTTGAATGATGCAGACAATTGTGTATCTCTTTAAACATCAAGAAGTACATATTTGCTACACCTTTTGGAATACTATTAGGACATATAATCTGTAAGGAATGTTTGGTGGTTGATCCAACTAAGGTTGCATTCATTCTAGGCCTAGAAGCACCTACTAGTCAAAGTGAGGTGTGCGGAGTTTTGGGTCACACAGGATATTATCAGAAGTTCATCAAAGGGTATGCCAAATTTGTTGCACCCTTGGAAGAGTTACTAAAAGGAAAAGGTAAATTTTATTAGGGAGAACCACAGCAGTGCGTGTTTGAGATATTAAAGGAGAAACTTACTACTGCGCCCATTCTGCACTTTCCCTCATGGGATAAACCATTTCATGTGCATGTGGACACCTCTGACATGGCCATTAGCACTGTGTTAACTCAACCTAGCGAAGGTGTTGTAGATCATCCAATTTTTTTTCTAATAAAAAGTTGACTCCTGGTTAATAGAATTATAAAACTATAGAGTGTGAAGCTTTGTCAATGATCTATGCATTGCATAAGTTTTGATAGTACTTGTTAGCAACACCATTTGTGTTTTATACAGATCACATGACATTGAAGTATTTAGTGAACAAACCCATCTTACAAGGGTGCATATGCAGATGGGTACTCCTATTTCAAGAGTTTGACTTCACAGTTGTGGTGAAGCCAGGGAAAAGTAACTCTGGACCATACCACGTGTCAAGGATTCACTCATGAGAAGAAGCAAAAATAATTGAAGAAACCATGCCAGATGTATAGTTATATAGGTTACAATGCACGCAATCATAATTAGAAGACATTGTTGTCTTTATACGGACTAGTGTGGCACCAGAAGGAATGAAGGTAATAGAAAAGAAACAACTTGCTATATGCGTGACACCATTTATGTTAATCAGTGGTGACCTCTACAAGTTAGGCAGAGATGATGTATTACGTCGTTGTATATTTTAGCATGAGTGTAAGGATATAATGGAGGAGGCACATGGTGGTATTGCAAGAGTCCACTATGCAGGTGATGTAACTACTTGAAAGATCCTACTTTTTGGATTATGGTGGGAGACATTGTATAAAGATTATAAAGCATATTGCAAAGCGTGTGACCATTGTCAGCATCTAGGTAAACTAGGGAAAAGAGATGAGATGTGTTTGAGACCTATTACTAGTGCCGAACCATTTGAGAAATGGGCCATCAATTTTGTAGGACCTATTTCGCCAGCCGCGTGTAGGACTGGGTCACGCTATATCATTATTTGTATAGATTATCTCATAAGGTGGGTATAAGAAGCACCTATGGAGGACTTGTACAGTGCCTACAATAGCTAGGTTTCTTATGGGAGAATGTTCTTACAATATATGGATGTCCTTTAAGCTTGACAAGTGATAGGGGTACACACTTTTTGAATGAGACAATCAAGATCCTATTAGATGAGTTTATGGTTGCACACCATAAGACTACACCCTATCATCCTCAGGAAAATGGAACTGCTAAGGCTTTCAACAAGATTTTGAGCTAGACATTGACAAAAAATTGTGATGTTGGAAGAAAGGATTGGGATGATAAAGTGTCAGCTGTTCTTTGGGCATATAGAACAACTTATAAAAGATTGAAGAAAGCCACACCATTTCAGTTGGTGTTTGGTGTAGAAGCTATTATCCCTATAGAATTTATGTTACCTTCTTTGTGCATTGTGTGGGATAGAGGTCTAGCTGATGAGCAGGCTTTAGAAGAGCATATTGAGAAGATGATTCAATTGGATGAGCGATGAGCCATAACACGATGGAGTCAGAAGTAAGAAAAGGCCAGGTAGAAAGCATGGCATGATAGAAACATAAGGGATAAGAATTTTGAGATTAGAAAAATGGTACTTATTTATGACTCTAAGTTCTTGCGCCATCCAAGAAAACTTACGGTACATTGGTTAGGGCCGTATGTTATTACTTACATCCTTGAAACAGGTGCTTGCTAGTTAGAATCACTACATGGAACACGGCTACCCGGTTACTTAAATGGGAGTAGGCTGAAGCCCTACTATAAATAATTCTTCTTAGCATTTGTAATAAGGTAGTATTGCTAATTAGATTAGGTTTCCATTCTGTATTTCCTTAATGGATTTCCTTCATTATTGCTATGCTTTTTCAATTGAGTTTTTGTTATTTTGTAATAAGCGCGCTTGTGCGCATGAAGCTAACTACAATATGGAGCATGTTGATGCATAGTGGACTATACATACTTTTAGTGTGGGGTGTGGTTATTTATATCAAGGTATGGGACTGCTGGAAATGAAAGGTGAAAAGGAATAAGTTGCTACGGGTGTTTATCAAAGTAAAAAGATTGCTTCTCAAAAGTGACCAAGGATGGAAATGAATGAAGGAATAGTATAACGTGAGGTAAGCAGAGGCCATGATAACTATCATGATAAGGTACAATGATGAGGTACTCAGGCACATGGGCATGCGCTGAAGAGAATCCTATGACTAGAGGGTAGGAAGGTGCACTAGAAGGTTATAGCTGGTGCACGAATATGTAAAATGTAGAAAGAAAATATTTGGTCAATAAATGAGAGGATATTTGGTAGGTGGAGAAGTAATAAATGCATCAAAATTTGAAAATCTATATAATGAAAGGATGCGAGTTCATTTTTACCATTATGATTAAGATTATTTGAGAAAGAGCTAAGTGTGAAGAGTTGATTAATAAATTTGAGGTGCAAAGGGTGTGAAACCAGATGTGACAAGCAGATCTAGGCATAGAAGAAGCTTACATCCTCAGTGGTGAAGGGTTTGAATGAAGCAAGGACGGTAGAGAGAAGATAAGGCACGTGATTTCACCTAGGGCATGCTAACTCGAGATAGGGTTTGAGTTAGGCATTATAGAGTTGAAGAGGTAAGTGTCTACAGAAGGATTGCAAGGTAAAAATGGCACCCAAGAAAGTAGCTGCAACGGGAACAAAGGGGAAGAAGAAGGTAGATGTAGAGGAGAAAGAGATGGCACCTGAAAGTAATTTTTCATAAATGCAATATCTAGAGGGCATCATAGTCAGTCAAGAGTGGGATTCACATATAAGAAAAATAAAAGTGAGCGAATATAACCACAGGACCATAGAGAACAAAAAGGAACTCGATGCCCTACTCAACACGAAGAAAAACAAATGCTCGATAGATGACATGCCAGTTTATGATGATGCAGGTGAGAAACTTCTGAAAATAATTGGAGTTTACCAACTATATGAGCTTCCATATTTTGGGAAGTATGAGCCTTTATACTGATGGCTCATGAGTAGAGTATATGAGGAAGTTTTCTATTTTGCAAGATGCAGAGTTAGAATCTCATCCATGATAAGCTCCATAGTGACAGGTTTGAAGGCCACATGAGAGGATATAAAGAATGACCTAACAGATGAGGACACAATTCTAGAAACCAAGAAGGAGTTAGGATACTTGAAGGGTCCACATGGTATGGACATTAATAAACTAAAGAATTGTTTGGTTATACAAGCAAAACCACATCTTGTTACAAAGTTGAATGATCAGGAGAGGTGGTCATAGGTGAACACCATGTGGCTACATGTTGCAAAGCAGATATTAGAAGAAGTATTCTACAATATTGCAGGCTACATTATAGAACAGATAGTCAATGAAGCGTGCATAGGAGGAAAAATCAGCTTTGGAGTTGTTCTATTGTCACTAGTATTCATGGAGATTGGAGTACCAGATGGACCAAAGGAGAAGATATGGGAATACCCCATGGAGAATAAGTCACCAGCTAAAAGGTTCAACAAATACCTATGTAAAGGGGCCATGAAAGATGATGTCAAGAAAAGAGTGGAGAAATGGTACGATAGGCTCCGCGCAGCACATCCCAAAGAAACTACCTTCAATAATAGGGAAACAAGTCCAGTTTGTTGTATATCAACATTTTTGCATTGCACACTTCCTAATGAAAGATGGATTCTGGAGCCCTTGGTGACAAATTTCCCTACACCTTCACAGTGAGGTACTTTCAAAAATCAGTCCATAGATTCACACACATGCGCCACCTAGCATTCAATGCATAGAGAAGATAGACTGTGATTACCACACCCTGAGAAATAAATATGTGTATCCAAGGAGAAGCGCGTATATCGAGAGGATCATTTCAGAAGTAGTGAGCATAAAGCACACATGAGTCTAGCTATCAGAGATATTGGGGCAGCACTAGTATACCTTCATTTGAATCCCAAGATGGAAAATAATAAGTACATGGAGAATGAGTTCGCACTCCCAGGGCCACTGAAGGATCAACATACAATGGATAACATACTAGTGCCAAAGCCCACATAAACCATTGACGTGGAAGATGAGGAAGAAGAGCATGAAGATAGTGGTGGCTTGGAGCATAAAAGGAGGAAACCTTCAGATAGGAAGGAATCATAGCATGCCACTACTCCACCATAGGGACAGGATGAAGAAGAGGATATGGGGGTTGAATAGGGAGAGAAAAGGTTCAAGAAAGTATTTAGATGCACAAGGACTCAAGGTGGAACCCCAAAAATGGTAAGGAGATCACCTTGTCTCTCTCCGCACAAGGAATCCACTAAGCCAAAAAGGAGAAGGAAGTTGAAGTTAGATGAAGAGGCAAAAGGATCGGAGGAGAGCATGCCAGGATCTCCTACTCCACTTGAGAAAGAAGAAGATCCAAAAGATGAAGAGATGAGAGACGGAGAAGAAGGAGAGAAGGAAACATCTGAAACTACACATGAGATTGCCCATGCTACTATGCAGACTCCTAACCTTGAAGCTCAAGTTCCAAAAGGGCCAAGGAAAACAGAGGATGAATGGAGAACATAGTGCACTAATCATGGGATATGCTGAGGATTCAAGAAATATTTTTTGCACCCTCTTTCCAGAGAATGGTAGCACAGAAGGATTTATTCAGCTGGGAGCTAATGGATGAGGATATGGCAACTGTGCATAATCAAAAGTAGCTATCATGGTCAATGTACACCCACATGGATGAGCCTGACTTTGATGTATACAAGGAGTCATGCATCTCGAGATAGTTGAAGAAGGCACCCCAAGCTAGACATATGACAGTAAAGCATACTGTCATGTCAGATGAACAGGTGAGCAACACATTGGTGAAGGTTTCTACAAAAATTACAAGAAGAAACATGGAAAAAGCTGACAACAATAAGAGCGCTGCATGAGGAGATGAATACAAAGGATGCAGAGATAACATGCCTAACATAGGAAAGAGACTTGGTGTAGAAGAAAAACACTTTATTTATCAGCCTCACAGAGGAAATTGGTGATACTGTTATGAAGGCTAGGCCATACCTAGAACCAAAGGTACTAAAGACATTTCCTTCAGCGATACACTATGTAAGTACCTTAGTAGACCTAGTGCTTGAAGATGAACCTCTGTGTATGCCAGCACCAAAGGATCCATCATAAGAGGTAAAATGAGAAGAGGCTTCAATGATGCAAAAGATTGCATCCTATGAGGGACTACTACAAGAACTATAAGAAGAATTGAAGAAAGCAGACCAAGCCTTGAACATCTGCACAACTCCAGAAGCGTTGATCAAGGTAAAGAATCTAGAAGAAGATAATGAAGTCTAGAAGGCTATGAGGGATGATACCTTGGGCCATGCAGAGAGGTTAACTATTGTAAAACAAAATCTGTAAGGCCCTTGCACCAACACAAGATCCACACAAGGAAAGATTAAATGAGCTTGGGAAACTCATCGCATAGAAAATGGATGTACTAGAGGGAAGGATGATTGCAATGTCCAACATTATGTTGGTCTTACAAAATGAAAAAGGGGAAATTGTGAAGGATGAGCTTGAGTCCATCATTGTGGACATTCCAAAGAAATCAAAGAAGGCTCTCACCAAGTGGCAGGCCTTAGAGGCTGAAATAAAAGAGGAGTATCCAGAGTTGATACTTCAAGATGAGACAAATGAGGCTGCCACATAAAAGCATTATTTATTCATTCAAATTCTTTCAAATTGTTTTTATTCAACATTTTTTTTGGAGATACCTATTTTTCGGGGTGATAATGAGATTAGTGTGGGGTAATGTTGATCATAAAACACTTATTAGAACTCACACAAGAAGTACGCACGAGAAAATAGGCCAGGTTCAAGGGAAAGAAGGGACAGGAAGAACCCGCACATGCAGGACAAGTTAGCATTCAGGACTTAGCCATTTTTGGGCATGAAGATCTATTTTTAGAAGATAGCATGCAGAACACACCAACGATGCAGAGATGTGCACACCACATTGTCTATTTCTAGAGGATCAGATTCAGAGTGCTTTTGCATGGAGACAGTCTAAGAATAGGATTGTCACCTCAGTTAACTATCAGTAGTCTATAGATAACACACTTGCATGTGTGGCTATGCATGAAAATGGTGCGTGTGGCTATTAATAGCATGTGGACTATTTTTGGGATAGATAAGTGGTGAAGGGAAATTCCCCACCCTATATATATGTAGTGAATTACCAGGTAGGGAGATGATGGATATAAAGAAATAGATAACAGAGACATGTGCATGTTTCTACATTACCATATCGGATCCATGTGCGCATCGGCATAGATTTCCATTATTGTAAGAAGCTTTTGTGTTATTGTGATAATTAAGAGATGGAAGATATTGATTAAACCTACGTGTCATTCCTGTGTGTAATTGGGTAGTGCATGTTCTTAATTCTATCATGAATATTGTTTAAACTTATTCTTTCCTAGATCTAGATCTGTCATGCACTGTATAATGATGTATTAGTTATGGATCTATATGCTTTAAGTCTTCATCATGTTAACATTCTACTATAGCAACCCTATATAGGGACATGGTACCTTTGTGCACTTTGAGTGAGCACTCGGTCTAGTATGAGTGATGTGCCAGCACATCTCCGGTGTTATCTAGTGAATTCTAGGTTGCAGATGAATCAAGCAGACCAACCTTGTTAATGAGGTAGATCGAAATGATCCGTGAGTAGTTGTTACAGAAACAAGAGAAAACACAAGAGAGATATAATTTAAGTATAATACATTTTACATAGGCTTCAGCTACCTACCAGCGTTTTACCAATTTTTTTATTTTTTTGTATTTTTACGATTTTTTGGATTTATGATTGTTTTTGCCAATTTTTTGAAAAGATTAATTTTTATAAATTTTTAATGATTTTTGATTTTTTAGAAGAAGGTAGGATGCAAGATAGCCTAAAATCAATAAAACTATCTTAGGGAGAAGAAACGGGTGCCAAGGACCAAAAAATATGCCCCGACGGGATGAAAAGGGGTGAAAATGATCATTTATTAAAACAAATATCGTGGTAGGTGAAAGAGGAATTTAGAATGATTACGACAGGTAAATCACTCCTGTCGGCCATCATGAAGGGTAAGAACATATCGTGGTGGAGTCAAAATGACCACATATATCCCTTTTAGGGGGTAAATTATCATGAGTAATTCATTTGCAATGGAGACCTTACCGATTTACTATTGACTTTTTCTCTGACCCTGGAGAGAGATGGCGTGAGTTTAGAACCATACAAGACAAGAAGACACAATCCAGGAGTACATGCATATGCATGGCAATAGAACCTACATGAGTACCCTATCCCCCATTTAATTTATTAGTATTTAATGTTGTTTATTAGGCTAGAAAGGGGGGGCAATAACATATGTGCATGCCTTAGGGGTGTGCAAGTGTTCTTGGGCACACTTAAGCATTGGTAGGCATATGTGCATAGGTGCATACATTGATAGGGCATATGTGCACAGGTGCATATGTTGATTAGGCACATAAGCATGGGGGTGGTTAGGTAAAATGTGCATGTGTGAACGTGTTGGAAAGGGCACACATGCATCATATGCACTTGGGGAAGTGGGGAAAAAAATGTTTGTGTGCACATTCAATAGGATGAGCACGTAAGCATTGGAAATGAGGCATATGCACACTAGGTGTGCACCTACTAATAAGGGTGTGCATGCGTCAGAGATGTGCTATGGGAGAACTTCGAAGAAAAATGGGAAGTTTTTAGAAGAATATAGGGATGAATAGGCCAATTGTTAGATGATGTTAGATAAAAGAAAGGTTAATAAGTTCATTATTTGATCTTGCACTTGTAGCTACCTACCTTACAAGTGTGGGAGTGACACGACCGGTTGGCCAACTTTGAGGTGACCTTCTAGTGAGGTGAGAAGGCCTATTTGGACATCACCCTATACACTACATGGCTTAGCTATGTGGGGCAGATGCCACATATCACCTTAGACCATAGCCTCCTTACAGCCTTAGTTGAGAGGTGGCATAGCAAGGGCTAATGTTTCAGGATCCCGACCGGTGAGATGACTATTACACTTGAGGATGTTTGAAGGATTTTGCGAGTGCCAATTTAGGGCCACTTAATAGAGTATGAGCATGATGCGGCCCAGATTACAGACAACTTGATTGATCTCTTTGGTGTAGACTAGATACCTCGATGGGGTATGAAAGTGTAGATGCATCAGTGTTTCACATGTTTGAGGTTATATCACATGTTAGTGTATCTCATGGCGCTTGTCAATAGTATTTTACTTACTGATAATACAAATACATCATTTCCTTTGGGCTTGATTGGTTTGATTTGAGACCTAATTAGAGGAGAGTGTTATTGTTGGGGATAGTGTGTACTTGTAAATCTATATTAGGACTTGTACTTGATTACCTACCATGGTCAGAAGACCATGGGTCCAGTGACCTTACTATAGAGATGAGCCTCTAACCATATAGCTATTGGCCTTCCTACAGGAGCATTATGATCTTGTGTTATAGACGATCCTTCTTTGGTTGGGCTCTTGTTGGCAAAGATGTGCATGGACACGTGTGGTATACTTATTTCTATCATCATGTCTTTGATTATATACAGCTACAGATGATCGTATGGAGACCTTACAAACATTATCAATGGCCAGAGTATCCAGTAGAGCTCAGCCTTGCCTTAGTAAAGAATCTTTTCTTCTGGAGCCGTGGGTATATTATGGAGTACTATAGAGTGGATCAAACACAATGGTAGTTTGGTGTAGTTCAAGATGTTTGTGAGCCAAAGATGTGGTACGCACGTTGCTCTTGAGAGAATTTTGGAATTGGGCCTCTGATCGGGGCACAGAAAACCCAAGACAACTTTGATCAGATGGTTCCACTAACATGCGCACCATTGTGGTAGATTATTGATCTAGGAATCACATTGGCCTATGATTCTTGGTATACTACAATGCTGCCAAGGTGTTTTGACTATCCCTCGAGCTGCATGGGATGTAGAATTACAGCCACCACTAGAGCATCAGCCTCATAAAGGTAGAGAATGGAGGAGGGGCTAGCAGGCTAGTGAGAGTGATGATGGGAGTGATGATGATGGATCTGATAGAGATGGTAGGGATGGATAGGGATAGGGACCGAGAGTATAGAGACTGTTAGGAAACTAATATTAATGTTTACATTATTTTTGTATTCATTAAATACAAATGTTAGTAATTATATTATTGTTATATTAACAATAATATATTGGTTGGAGTTGTTTTAACAACTCATATGATTTGAGTTGTGTATTGTTACGGGAGTAACAATCACAACTAAATAGGAGATATTATAGGATTGAGTGGTTCCATAATAATAGGGAATCCTCTCCTATATATGTGTAATGGAGTTCGATTGAAGATATAGAAAATTAATAATATATTCTGTGTTCGTACTATGTAAATCTGCTGCTATACCAATATTTGGTATCAGAGCTGGTACATTATGGTGAATTGATTTGTGAAGGGGCAGTCATAATATTTGTCATTGCCCCACCTGATGTAGCTTCTCGTCATTGAGTTCTTTGTAATATATTGAAATTTATTTTCTGTGCACGAGTTTTCACATGGATATATTACATGTATTTTCTTGAGCAGTTTGGTTGATTGCGGATGTGGTTCTCACCCTAAAAGAAAAATTCAGTATTTCTTTGTGCATTGTATCATGCACTATTTATCTCAGACTCTACATTTTCCAAGCTGCATCTATTCTGCTGTATGAATAAGATCTTTTTGTATACAGACCTAAAATTTTATGTGGAGTTTGGAGTCCCCGGCAAAAAATAAAAATCAATTGTGGAGACTCAGTTTGAAAAACACCTATGTGTGTAGATCCATGAAGGTGCAAATTTTTAAATGATTAACATTTGTCATCGGTTGAACCAGTTGTCGTCCCGAAACAGTTCATAATCTGCGTTTGACTCAAAGCTCCTGGAAATTATCTCTGCATTCTGCAGTGAACTCAAATTGTTCATTGAATGTACAACCATATAATGAAAGGGCACTCAATGTAAATGGGGATGGAAAAATGTATTCCATAACACAAGTCGATGAGGTGGAACACTAAAGAAGTCACGGTTTTAGATCTACCAAAGGAATCTCCGAGAAATCTTCACGTCTACTATATTAGTGGTCTGTTCCTATCCGAACCGCCCCTCATTTTACATAAAACTGTTGTAGTTTGATTAAATAGAAAATTCACAATTGTTAGCCACTTAAAATTGTGTTTAGCGAGTGTTGGTTTATTTATTTGTAAGGTGTTTATGTGTTTAGAGTTTTCTGCCAATATAGCCATTCGTATCATCTTTGGTCCAATTGTTTATTAGGTAATGTCGTACCATTCGAAACAAGTATAAAATACCCCAATAGTAATATGAGTCTTTAGTGTTTTTTTGTTGTTTGTTAAATGTTATTACGAAAGTGTTTAAAGTTTGACAAGTCAAATAATTCCATATAGGTGATTTTAGGATTTTTTTAATACTCATTTTTCATTTAAAAATTAATTTCATTTTATCACTTTTTAATCTAGTCGAGTCTTTTTGTCCGATTTAAAATAGTCATTGTTAAAGTCAAGAGTTAGAGTTGTAAAATTGTAAAAAAAAAAAAAAAAGTGCCTGCATTTCAACTGGACGCACTATCGGTGGAATCCGACGTCCTTTGATATGCATTTGAGCTCCATGATCAAATCTAGCTGAGCTAGCAGCATGAAAATGGAGGATGGAGGCATCGGAGGCTGGAGGTCAGACAGCGACCTCTCGTCAGTCACCAACGACGGGGCCGCACAGAATGATTTGGTGGCACAGGTGTGCAGTGTGAGTACTTGTTTTTTGAGTTTTGCAGTGTTCTAGATTCAGTTGTGTGGTGTGAATTTCAGCTTGGTGTGATTCTTTTTCAGAGTTCCTGTTGTTTGTTGAATAAGTGAAATGTTCACATTGAGGGGGGAACATGATCAACATGATCCAATGTTCCATTTTCAGTTTTTCAGTTGAGTATGTGGCTTTTCCTATTTCCCCAAATGCAAAAAAACATAGTACAGAACAAATAACACAGTGAAACGCAACATCATGAGGCTTGATGAGGTAGAATAGTCAGATGTGTTCCTGTTCGTACCTAGGTTTGTGGTTAGCCTCTTGAAAACCATTGAAGGCTGTTCAGATGTGTTCCTGCTTGAGTTCCCACACTGCTAGGTCAGATGTGTTCCCTAGAGTGACTGGTTGATAAGCAGATGATTCCTAAGCGTGTTCCCATCCTCATCGGTTAGATGTGTTCCCGACAGTGCTTGGTCAATAAGAAGTTGATGTGTTCCTTCTTCTACCTTCAGTTCGAGTGTGTGCCAAGATCATGAGCGCGCAGAGGTGGCAGGATACAAAGGAAGTGTGAAAGTTATTTTGTTACCATGTAAACATTAAGGGGGGGAATGTTAGGAAACTAATATTAATGTTTACATTATTTGTGTATTCATTAAATACAAATGTTAGTAATTATATTATTGTTATATTAACAATAATATATTGGTTGGAGTTGTTTTAACAACTCATATGATTTGAGTTGTGTATTGTTACGGGAGTAACAATCAAAACTAAATAGGAGATATTATAGGATTGAGTGGTTCCATAATAATAGGGAATCCTCTCCTATATATTTGTAATGGAGTTCGATTGAAGATATAGAAAATTAATAATATATTATGTGTTCGTACTGTGTAAATTTGTTGCTATACCAATAGAGACATATTCTTGCACATCCACAAATACATGCATAGAATCAAATTCGTCACATGGGTATGCAAGTGGGTGTAGATGTTCCCTTAAAACAGGTTCTTCCTCAGGAACATGTACGACAGCTTCCACAATGGACTCCCATTGTTATCCTGCCACATAGTCCAGTAGGAGGCAAAGGATATCAAGATCCATAGGGCATAGTGGAGTTAGTTACATTATGGAAATAGTTACAACAGGGTATAGCTTTGCATCTCTAGACCACCATAGAGATAGACCATGTTATTACTGAGAGGGGCTAGGAAGTGGCAGATAGGGCATAGTTGCTAGCCAAGAGAGATCAGTTGGCCACACATCAGGAAAAATCACATGTAGCTATAGCAGAGTGAGTATAGGCCAAGGCCATGGTGTCCAGGCTTTCAAAGGAGGTTGCCTCATTCCGTCAGTCTATTTGTGTGTTTGTTACACCCTGGGTTTACATGGATATGGCTATAGCTATTGGAGAGGTGGTGTACTATAGGTCTTTATACTATAACACATTTCTAGAGGGTTGGAGAGCCCCATATTCAGTCATCATGCTATGAGTAGGATCTCCTCATAGTTATGCAGGGAACCTCCATCGGCCAAATCATTGGAGAAACCACTAGTAAGCTAGCATGGTACACCCCCACCTACAAGTACATCAAAACAGATGCTCACACTGAGTGGTAGACCTGCTAGTCCACATGAGGGAGAGATTTGATCATGACTATGTTTATTTGATGTACTTACAGATGTATCTTTTTTATATACGCCTCGATATGAAGGCACATTTTTGACAATGTATATATATTATTTGAGGCTATGCCTTGCTTATGAAGGCACATTTTTTATCGATGCCCATGATGGCATACCATGTATCTGATGATTATGTACAAAGACACATTGTTTATGGACATTGATAATTTGACACATATCTATATGATGATGATGATTATGGATTTTATTTATGATGTTTATGAGTTATATCACATATTATTTATCTATGAGATAACAGTAGATGATATTGCATGTTTTGATGAGCTACTTCATGTTCTACTTATCACATTTTGGGTATGAGATAGCATTAGATGATATCATGTTGTTTTACATGTGATACTAATGTTTGTCCACATTTTTATTATGTTCTACATTTGAGGGGGGATAGAAGGCGGTCCCTCTTTCCCCTCGTGGTGATATTATATGATGTTAGCTTAGAATACATGTTTAATTTTTATGTTCATGATTATATAGCTTAGATTTTTATTGATATATGATGTATAGATGTGATGATAGATGATATATGATATATGATATGATAACAATTATACAAGAAATCAACAAGCATAACCTAATCAAACCTAATTAAAGTAACATAACTATTTAAAAGTATGCAAGATAAAATGAACTCAATACAATGCACAACAACTTAAAGTAACACTTAATCTAAGTAAGAAAATGAATTCAATTTAAAGCACACAACATGAAAAAGTAATGCAATCAAAACTATACAAACCAACAAGTAAAAGTAAGAAAACCATTACTTTTTTTTGTGGGACAGTTTTGAAACGTTTTGTACTATTTTTGGTGTCATCTTGAGATAATTTTCAAGGTTACTGTTCACATTGTTTTTTGGGATTTTTACAAGACAATGTTATATTGTTTTTATAGTTTCATCCTGAAAAAGGGTTTTTCATATATTTATGGTTTTTTGCAAAGTTATACAATTGTTTTTTTGTGTTTTTCTAAGGTTTTCTAAAGCCATGTATAGAAAAAAAAGAATTGTGGATGCCCCCAGCATGAGTTGGGAATATAAAAAGGTAGAATGCCATGCGTGAATTTATAAGAAGGTGAAGATGTGAAGGTGCCCCCAACGTTAGATGGGAGTATAAAAAAGGTAAGCCCTTCACATATATACAAGATTATATTACTTAGATCAAGGCCACAAAAGATAAGGTTAAAAAAGGATCTCAAACTCAGGAAAACCTAGCCCTAATTTAAAGCAAGAGCACTCTTTCTACATATGAGATATGCTTGTGAATAAATAATCATCCTAAGGTGCCAAAAACTATTTTTCAACTAGGCAATTGTCTAAACTTCCACAATTGCATGGTTTTCACACTTGGACAACCTATTTTCTTTTTACTTTTTCTTGCTTTTTTAAAAAAAAATTATTTATTTTCTTTGATTTTTGAGGAACTCCATACTCAATCATAGAACCATTTGAGATGTATTGCATTCATGAGTTCCTTTAATTCCTCACCATCTGAGTGAGCTAGTTTTTATACCCTTGAACCATACTTAGTGATCACCACATATGGTCCTAACCATTTCAGCTCAAATCTTCCTTTCTTTTCCTAGTCCTTGATGGTGTTGAATTTATTTTCTTTGAGTACTAGATATCCTACCTCAAAGTGGAGAGATTTCATCTTCTTGTTGTAGCCTCATGACACTCAATTCTAGTATACCTTTAAGTGATCAAGTTCCCACATGTGTCTCTCATCTAGTAGCTCTAACTCTGCTATTCGAGCCACTCAGTAATCTTCATCCTTGTTCAGATAGTCTTGGAGAGATATTCTCAGGGAAGGAAACTCAATCTCTAATGGACAAATGGCCTCAGTTTCAAAGACTAGTGAGTAGGATGTAGCACCAGTAGGAGTGCAAATAGAGGTTCTATAGGCCAAGAGTGTGGGATAGATTTGTATGTGCCAATTACGACCTATTTTACTTACCAACTTTTCCATTATGTGATCAATTGTTTTGTTAGTGGCCTCTGCTTGTCCATTACCTTGAGGGTAATAGGGAGTGGACCATTTTAAATTGATTTGGAAATGTTGACACAACGCTTTAACTATCTTGTTCTTGAAATACTTACCATTTTCTTCTACAGTGGTGGAGGGGATGTCGTAATGGCAGATGAGGTGGTTCATGATGAATTTTTAAATTTACGCACTAGTGATTTATGTAAGAGGCACAACCTCTACCAATTTTGTGAAGTACTCGATAGTAGTTATAATATGTGTAAGGCTATCTAAGGATGTAGGATTGAGCTTCCTTATGAGATCTAATCCTAATTTTGAAAATGACCATGGTGTTGTAATTGGCTGTAAATATTTTGCTGGTGCATGAATCAGGTTTCCATACTTTTGAAAAAGTTCACACTTTTTGATATAGTTACAACAATCTACTTCCATTGGGGGCCAATAGTAACCTACTCTTAGCATTTTCTTGGCAAGTACCATGCCACTTGTTTGTGCTCCAAAAACTCCTTCATGTACTTCTTTGATCTCTTGGACTGACTCGGCCAAATCAAGACAATGCAGTAGATTCCAATGATAGCATTTATGATAAAGGGTGCCTTCTAGGAGGGTATAGCTAGCTATATGGCAGATAAGGGATTTTTTCTCAATGTGGTAAATATTCACAGGAAAGGTATTGTCTTATAGGTAATTGAATATGGGTTCATACCATAGTGAGAAAGGACCAAAAACTTCACATACTAGACATGATTCTGATATGTCATAAACAGGCTCTCACAGATGTTCCACAAAGAGAGGAATTTTGTTTCCCTAAGGTGGAATGTGAAGCAAAGCTTTGATTGTGGCTATGACATCTGCTAACTAATTCTATGCTCTAGGAATTTATTCAAAATCAATATGTAAAAAATATTCCTTGAGGGTTTTAACCATCTTCTTGTATGGGAAAAGCTTGTCATCCTTGACCTTATATTCATCATTGGCTTGTTTCATGATTAATTGTGAATGACCCATGACCCTTAGCTATTGGATATTTCATCTGATATAAATTTTCAAACTAGAAATGAGAGCTTCATATTCTTTGATATTATTAGTACATGGAAAACTTTGTTGAAAAGCATGTGGGATGAAGTCTCATGTTGGTGTGATAAGTACCACACCGGCTCCCTAACCATGATAATTGAATGATCCATCTAAGTGTATCTATCATATGATGGATTCTTCAATGTACATCATAAAAGTGCCTGGAAAATATAGACATAATGGTTATATTCCTAGTAGGGGAGCTTCAACTAGATAACCAAAGAGCACTTGTCCTTTGAGTGATATTTGGTTTACAAATTCGATATCAAACTCACTTAGGAAGATGATCTAATTAGCCATCCGTCTGGTGAGCACTAGTTTAGATAGAAGGTATTTCAAAGGATAGACTTTGGAAATGAGCTTGTTTTATTATTGAGAAGATAGTGGTGAAGCTTTTGAAATGAGAAGACCACATATAAGCACACATTTTCAATTTGTGGGTAATTCATCTCATAGGCAATCAAATTAGGGCTAAGGTAATAAACCACCCTATATTTTTTGCTAAGGTCTTATTAGGAAATTAGTGCACCAATAACATGTTGGGTAGCTAATATGTACGATAACAAAGGTTCACCTAGGGTAGGTGGCATGAGAACAAGAGGACTAGTTAGGTATTGTTTAAGTAATTCAAAGGCTTTTTGACATTTAGGATCCCAATTGAAGGTAACATATTTCTTGAGTAGATGTGTGAAAGGGTGGCACTTATCCACAAGTTGTGAGATGAATCAGATGATTACTTGTATTTTACCTTGTAAGCTACACAACTACTTAAGGTTCTTTGGTGGAGGCATCTCATTGATAGCTGAAACTTTAGTGGGATCTACCTCAATCCCCCTTCTTGAAATGATTAAACCCAATAGATTTCCTGATTGTACGCCAAAGATGCATTTTCTATGGTTCAATCTAACCTTGTTGTCTCAGAGGCGTTGAAAGATACACCTCAACACTTTTGTGTGCTCTTCTCTGGTTCTAGACTTTCCTAAGATATCATCCACATAATCCTCCATGATTTCATTCACCATGTCATGGAATATGACTATCATTTCTCTTTGATAAGTGGATCCATATTTCTTGAGGACGAAAGGCATCACTTGGTAGTAAAATGTCCCCCAAGTGGTTATGAAGGTAGTTTTATGTTGATCTTCCTTTGTTGTATTTATCTGGTTGTATCCTAAAAATCCATCCATGAGGGACAACATCTCATAACCCGTAGTTGAATCGAAAATCATGTTGATGTTGGGAAAAGAAAAATCATCTTTATGGAATGCTTTATTAATATATCTAAAATCTATGCAAACTCGAATGCTAACTGGTTTCTTTTATACAGTCATTATGTTTGATATCCATTCTAAATATTTAATAGGTCTGATAAAACCTACTACCAATAGTTTCTCTAGTTTTTCTTTAAGTAGAAGTGTAACATGTGGTTACATCTTTCTCAGCTTCTTCTTGATAGGTTTGGAATATGGGTGCACAACAATGCATGACTAATGTTGGGTCCAAACCTAACATCTATGTATGACCACCCAAATATGTCTACAAATTCTTTTAGCAATGCCACAAATGTTTTCTGCTCATATGTCGAGAGTTAAACTCCCAACTTTACTATTTTTTGATATTCTTCTAACCTGATGTTGACATCTATGGTCTCCTCTACAAAAATTTAGATTTATCTTCCATTCATTTAGGATCAAGGGGGATATTAAGATCTTCTTCTACACATGGCTTAAAAATATTATCATCTTCACGTGGGTCAACTATCTTTTTCATTGATTGTTTTGTTTGTTTGTCCACAAGTGCCTCAAAGAGGTTTTCACTATGGGACTTAGAATTATTATTTTTGTAAGGCTTTTCTGTAGGAATTTTTCCCTTGCTTATTTTTTGTTTAAATGAAAACACAACTCTACCTCTTCCCCAAAGTATGCATGTGCATCCAAATTTATGGAGAAACTCTTTTTATGGTCATTGATCGAAATGTCATCCCATATACCCATGAACTTTGCAATAACCTCATCATTTTCAAACAAATCAACTGAAACATGAAGTTTTTGGCCCCAATCAATGAGGCTGGGATATACAAGCGAAATTTGGAAATCAGCTTATGAATTGTAATGGGAAAGGGTAAAGTCAAAGGAGTCTAGTAAAAGGTTGGTAGAGGCAAGGTCCTCATATATGCTACAATAGAAATTAGTGTCACTTTCTAAATTAGGTGAATCATATTCATGTTCTGAAGAGATGTCATCAATTTTTAAGGGTGGATCCCTATGAGGCTTAACGCCAAGGCCATGATTATTCATTTTCTAAGGGGAGATTGGAATAGTCTCTAGTCTTCCTTTTACATGTGTGCCACACCCAAATCCCTAATTTCCCATTGCATACATCATTCTGTGTGCTTTGGTGTATTCCAGAGCTTGGTGACATGTAAATTTTGTTCCTTCGGGGGTCCAGCAGGTAAGTGTATCTAACATTTTCTCATCTAACAAAAGGACACAAGGAAAACAATTTTCAAAGGTATTGACAATTATCCTAAGATCTCTTGAACTGAAATTAGACCTACCATGTGTTTTAGGTGATAGCGAGATGTCAGAGACCAAAAGTGCCTGTTGAAGCTCAAGATCTTCACTTGGGCCATATGATCCAACCTTCATCCCCCATGAGGAAAAGGGAGAGAGTGATGAGGAAGGATCCTTATTATCAGCCTGCAATGTGTCAGGATCAACTCGAGATTTTAGAGCTTCTGTTTGTAATGGTATAACAACTTCCATTAAGGGACATTCATAAACATCTTGAGAAAAACTTTGTACCACTCTACAATGCGCAAATGGATATGTATCTCCTAGGATGGCGATCATCTACTCTCCATGATATAAGTTAATGCATTGGTGAAAGTGGAGGGTATAACCTACATGGCATTGATCCATGGGTGGCCCAAGAGCATATTATAAGGAAGATCTAGATCAAGGACATGGAACTTTGTGCCATGATTTTTTGGTCCTACTTTCATAGGTAACACAATGGTACCAGTTGATTCACACTTGACATTATCATAAGTTGTGATTATGATTATGTGAGAATCTAGATCTGCTTCTGTGTGCCCTAGCTGTCTGATGAGCTTGAAGGTACAAATATTTAAACTGAACCTGTTATCCACAAAAAATCTTTTAATCTTTCTACGAGTAACAAATACCTCAATGTATAGGGGTAAATTGTGAGTGTGATTATTGAGTGGTAATTCACTATATTTAAAGGAAATGTACTCATTAAGAGAAAGGTTTATGACCATGGCTTGGAGGTGTGAAGGATCATCATTTGTTAACACTTGTGACCCCTGAAGGGTATTATAAAGGATATCCTTATGAGGGCTTGATATCTTGAGAAGGTATAAGATTGAAATCTTAGTTGGGGTTTTCTCAAGTTGATCTGCCAAATCATATTGACTTGTCTAAGGCATAGTTAAAGGAGGTTCTGGAATCACTAGGTGAGCACATCATGTTTTCACGATGCAATTGTTGCTAATGATTATGATGGTGTTTAAATTCTCATTAGATGAATGAATACAACCTATAAGTGAATCAAATGGATTATCAGCCGAAGTATACACATAATTTTTATCTCTATAATCATCAGATGACTAACCTTGATCCAAATTTTTCATTCCTTGTTTATGATGATTAGTAAATGGTTGTTTAAAGATTCCCATTTTACCATTAGGTTCTTGTACTGATTTAGGTGATCCCACTTCAATATTCCCATCCTCAATGAGGTCTTGAATAAAGTTTCTTAGTTTTAAAAAATTATTTTTTTTGTGTCCCTTGACATGATGAAAATCATAGTATTCATGATCTTGATACCATCCTAGTTTGGGTGCATCCTCTCCATAAGGAAGTGTGGTCAGATATTGAACCATGTTCACCACATCTAATTGTCTCAAAATAATGGATAATGAGTCTGTAAGGGGAGTGAACACCCTTCGTTTGATCATATTTTGACTAGTTCCTTTGGTAAGTTTTAAAAGAGGACCACTTTGAAATTTTTGAACTCATTTAGAGTCAGTGATGCCATCTCCTACGACATTCTTTTTATCGTTAAATAACTTAGGATTGTACATGGTTTTTGAATCTTGTTTGTCCTTTAAAAAGGTTTAAATTTTCCCTTCATTATTAAAGCCTTCTCAATTTGGATTCCTTTCTCGATAACTTTGTCAATGTTAGTGACACAGTGCATTTGTAAGTGAAACACAATGTCCATATTTAAGTTGGGCATGAAGATACTAAATATTTTTTTCTCAATAACTACACAAGGAAAGTGGTTAGTTATCCCTCATCATCGTTGTAAGAAACCAGTGATGGGAAGCGGTTAGTTATCCCTCATCATCGTTGTAAGAAACCGGTGACGGTTTGATTTTTTCTTTGTTCGGCACTACATAGATCTAACATGGTTATGTCATTTTCCATATTAAATAAGAATTGATGCAAAAAATTATTTTCTAGCGCGAGCCATGTGATTATTGACCCATTTGGTAAATGAAGGAACCATTCCAATGCTTGTCCTCCTAAACTACGAGGGAACACACGTATGAGATAATTGTCACTACAGGCTACTTCTTGATAAGCCATATAAAATTATTTGATGTGATCACGAGGATCGCCTTTACCTTTATATTTATAAAATTTTGGATAATCAAACTTTTTTGGAAATGGTGTTCATAACATGTCTCTTTCAAAAGGATAAGGACATAGCTCCTTGTACTGATACTTTTTTTATGGGCCTACATTGCTTTCTTGAAGGGATGTAAAAAATGTTCTTCATTGATTGTAACTCTTGTGTAAATATTTTTTCTTTCGTAGGAGAAGATAGTTTAAGCACTTGAATTTTATTGAAGGATTCATCTTCTTGAGATTTAGTATAAATTTCACTAACCTTAGTCATAGGTTTCTCTTGATGTGTACCCTTTTTGGGTTCTTACTTACAGAAGAAACTAAGTTCACTAGTTGTTAGCTAAGGGTGTGTATTTGATATTATATAGTGACTTCCTCATTTTGAGGATCCTCTTCATTGTCATATTAAGGAGTAGGTAACTCTTCATGTTCATATTCTACCCAAACCCTACCACAAATTTTAAGGGGTGGCAGTTGAGAACCACCTTTTTGTCTTGATGTTTCACCTTCAATGTTGGTACCGGAGGTAGAAGCATGTCTTCCCTCAATGATATCATCCATGAGGGGAGGTATTTGTGTTTCTTATTCTTTCCTATTAGTATCTTGGCTAGGGGCTTCTTATTCTTGTGGAACTATGACACCTTGCTCTAAAACTCATGCAAACACTCAATATCTATTTCAAAATAGGAATTCATCAAAGTGAGTGACATCCATGTTGTCAATATATTGAAATGAATCACTCTTATCTCTGTTATAATCAACCAACCCATTTATTTACTTTACTTTGAAGAATAGGGGACCTAAATTGTGACTCAGAAAAGGATTTAACTCTTGTTTCTTGGAATCCATTGTCGTGATATGGACCGTTGTGAAAAAAATTTACACAATTTTTTTTCTAGTGTACTCAAGGGTATAACAAACCTAAGTGTAAAGTGTAACAATTTGTTTTACAGCCTCAAAGTACGCCAATAAATGGACAAAAGAATAATGAATCAATAAAATCTATGAGTTTGATAACACATAAGGAACAATCATGCAAGTTTCCAGTAAACCAATCAATCAAAAAGAAACTTCACCCTAAGCTAATGTTTCGAAAGATAGTTCAACGCTATATGATCAACTCAATTCCAACGCTTATGTTGAGTTCAAGATGAACAAGGCATAAATATTAGCAAGGAGTTGATGTGATCTCCACTCAAAGGATACTTATGATGAGTTTAGAGACAAGCAAAACCCAAACCATAAAACAAATGGAGGTTACGTATGTGATCCACACAACAATACTACTAGGATACGTTACCCAAGATTTGTGAGAAAGCAAGGTATTAGTATCAACATAATATCGATATGGCGCAAAAAAAGTAACCAAAACTCTTTCAAGATTGGGTTAATTTTTGAAATAAAAGAACGTCAAATTATTCTAAGGATTTGCTAAGATTTGGGTAGTGTAACGTTACAATATAGACACTTAAACCATGTTTACTAAAAGCGATATGTAAGTATCATAATTGTGACGAGGCGATGCGAATAACGTAACACTTCTAAAGAATATCAATAATTACTCAAGCCTAATTATGATGATAATGTGTCTCAATATGGGTTTGAGACAAAGGGCCCACTAGAACATGAATCTGTACCATTCCAAATTTCAACACTTGTATTCCGACATTGCAACCTAGTCATGCAAGTAGAGTACAAAAGTGGTGGACACAATTATTTCTAGTGGTATCCACGTGTGTTGTTATCTTTTTTCCCCAAAATGGACAACAAGATAGCAAAGGTGTAGATCAAGCCGGGTTGAAATATAGTTGGTGTCACTTTGGTAGAGTTTCACCTCACCTTAGGGCGAGTGAGAAACTAAGACAAAATAAGGCTTTGTAAATCTCATGATGAATAGTGCAAACTTGAATGGACTCTCTCCTTGTTCGATAAACAAGGTTTTTACTCATGAATAAGTTCTTACTTTGCGAAATCTCTATAAAACATGATTGGCTTGATACGTTAAAGTGGGATCCAAGATGATGATAGCCTTCATATTGGTTCTCTCAACTAGGTGTCACAAAATACCTCTACGAGCTCAGTTTGCCAAGGAAGTCGCATTGAATAAGCCTTAGAGTATTCTAGATTTACTTTACCCCATTCAACAGAATGAGAATAAAATGGGTTCAATTGTGTTTTCACTAGGGTCACAATGGAGACATGTTTGACTCTAAACTCACAAGTGCATAACTAGGCAAGTAGGTAAATGGAGCACTTTCCCTTTTGTCCACAAGGTTCCCTCTTGTGTGGACTAATTTGGGGTTCCTAGGAGCGTCCCTTTTGTTTTAACTTAAGGATCATGCCAAAGGGAGTTTCTCCTAGTTCAAAGTGGATGGGTTTACCCTTATCCGAACCTGCAAATCAAGTGTTTTGAATGTGGTGTGTTTTCTTATCTTTTAGCTTAATGTGGTTTTTGTCGCACAATGTTTAGCAACCTACAAAAAACATGTGAGCCTTTGTTTAGATCATGATTCTTTCGCAAGTCGATATGGTCCTTCATGTAAAGATTTGTAATTCAAGGCATCATAGAAAGAGGATTAAATGTTGCTTTTGATTCCTAAGATTGTTCTACGATGTGAAGGAAGAGCATACATAATGTCGAACCCTACTGGTTAGTAAACAATGATGAAAAGCATATGAATAAAGAAAACAACTCATTCCTTTTTATCCAAATTGATGGTCATTCCCTTATAAAACTTTTAATAAAGTGTTTTTGAAAAGCATGAAATAAGTGTTGGATTGTTTCTGATTCCTAAGATCACCTAGAAGGTGCAAGGGAAGAGCATACATGATCCTAGCCTTGCAAATGAAATTACAACTATGAAAACACTCAATGTAACTCAAAAATACCCTACAAATGGTTAGAAAATCCAAATAAACAACCATTTGTTAGTTTAACACAGTTTTCGACTTTATAATATAACACCTGTGTGCTCTTTATGACGTATGTGCACTCTTAACAATATGTATGCGTGCCTCGTAGCAACGTATGTGTGCCCTGTCAAAAACACAGTTAGTATTTAGCATATGTGCAGGAAAAGAGGCACTTGCATGCCCTTCTTGGCATATGCTTGTAAAGGCGCACATATGTCTCTCAGGATGTGCATACTTCTTTGTGTTATCTTTCTTTTCTAAAAACATGCACATATGTCAGCCCTGTGAGGGGTGCATTTTAAAAAGTAATACAAAGCGTGTGCATGAGAGACGTATGTGCACCTTTGCAAGCATATGCACCCTTCTTAGCATATGCACACGTTCTAAGTAATTTTTAGCACAGAGGGTCAAAAGCATAACAAAGTATATGTGCATGGGTATGGAAGTGTATGCACGTGCGCGCTTGGGAATGTATGTGCATGCCCCAACCAAACAAGTGCGCGTGAGTTTGAACGTATGCACGCCCCCTTCTAACGCATGCGCGTGTACCTAGAACTTCACAAAAAAGGACAAAAACTGATTTCTAAAAATGCAAACAGGTCATAAACTTTGCTATTTAAATCAATTTATAACAGAAACCCATTAACTTTGCATGCAAAAAGAATATTTTAACACATATAAGGCTAATAAGATCTATTCAATCCTCAAAATTCATGGAATGGTTAGAAAAATGATGTAAATCACAAAGCTTGAAATCAACTTCTATGGACTATGGAGTAAGTCCCACCGAGGATGCCAAATGTGTTCATGTGTAAATTAGAAAAGCTATAAGACTTGAAACTAAACACCTAAGAGTTTCAAAGCTTTAAACTAACCTAACAAGAACCATCAAGATAAGAGCTTAGGGAGGCTAATTTCTTTAACATGCATATAACTTTGAAAACAATCAAACTAACATGCCTAAAATCAATCTCTACACTTTGAATGCTAACTTTGAAATGAACCTAAGAAGATCCTTAGCAATCATATTTGATTGTTAGTATAATCTCAAGGTTTGAGAATGGAAATCTCACCAACAATGGCTTCAAGACCATATGGTTCTCTCCATATTACTCAAGCTTGAGTTAATGGATGCACTATGAAGATATTAGCTCAATAAATGGAGAAATGCTCAAGATCCTAACTGCCTATAGTTTATGCTCGAGGAGGAAAAGTGTTTTAAGAAATTATGAGGAGGAGGGTTCTATTTACAGGTTTTCCATTCCAAGAATGGTATGATTTTGGTGTATGTGGGAAAAAATGTAAGTCTAAAAAGAACTTTTAGCAAGTCAAAACACTTTTTGACTAGGATTAGATGATAATTAATATTTTAAGATTAATTAAGAATCCCAAGTAGGCTTATGAAGCTTTCTAGGAGGTTCTGAAGGAGGTTTTAATAGATTTTAAATGTTCTAGAAGTGGGAGTTATCCAATAAGAAGGTTTATTGGTCGAATGCATGGTTGGAGGATTAATCAACGTATAGTAGTTAATTAAGAGGAGTTTGAGGAGAAAATGATCCTAATTAATGAAGTGTTGTCAATTTTCGGGGACCAAAACAATTAGTGTAATGTTAGTAGTAAAATTTCTTTGATCAAATTATAGGTGTCTACATCTTCCCCTCTTTGGGGTGGCATAAGCTACACCACTTCAAAGATAGTAGACAAGCACATCAAAGTAAAAAAAACTAACACAGTTGAAGAAAAATCAATAGAGTGAAGGATGCACCCTCGAGTGTCGATGGGGTGATGAAAGAGGTCGATCAAAAATCAAAAAGATGAAGGAGATAGATAGAAGATGAGAGATCAAATATTGATAAAGAGAAAAGAGATGCGGGCATGGCTGCTGAGCACAAGAAATGATTTTTTAAACAAATCTTGTTATAAATGATGTAAGGGGCCAACCTCAAGCATCAAAGGGAAGTTAAGAAGATGAAGGAAGTGAAATAGAAGCAATGAAGGGGGGAATCCTCCTAGTAAAGGATAATAATATTGTGAAGAGAAGAATGGAAGCCATAATAGTCTTGTTGATATTTAGTAACAATTACCAATGAAATCTAATTCTCTAGCTTTCATTTGCTTTTCTCATCTTCCATGTTATACTGAATAACCGAGTTGAGAGGGCAGTTTCCCTTTTCGATGGTGAGACACCAAATATTCTAGATTTATATTGAGAGTAGTGTGCATGAATGTAGAGGAAGAATGGTGAAGTTGAGTGTAATGGAAAGAGAAAGGGGATATAGAGGAAAATAATTATGAGAAATTTTGATTGAGATAACATCCTTTAGTTCCTTTTAAAAAACTTAATTTTCATCATATTGTTAATGATATTCATCATTGGTCCATATTAAAATATGTAAGCATGCGACAGAAGTGTAGAATGACATGAAAATCCATAGTATGAATGAATGTCCATTGCTAAAATAAAAAATCCATGCAACATACAAAATGTAATGCAATACGAGAAATAAAATAAGCCAACCTAACAGGGAAACAAGTACAAACACACATACTTAAACCAATAATGTCTAAGATAGTTACACAAATGTTTTGTTATTGAGCTGTAGTTCCCAAATGTTTGTGTGTAATGACAAGGGTTAAAATTGGTGTCCCGAGAAAGGATAAATGTAAGGGGAAATATGGTGGATGGAGGGGTCCAATGAAAAAGCATTCGTGTGCTACAAAACAGTATCAGGAAACTCATTATGCCGAGATAATATAGATGAACCAAGCATACCATCTTTGTTAATGAGGTAGATACAAATGATCCACGAGTAGTTGTTACAGAAACAAGAGAAAATGTAAGCAAGATATAATTAGGATAAAATGCATTTGAAAAAGGCTTCATTTATGTACCATCATTTTACCAATTTTGAAATTTTTTTATTTTTATGATTATTTGGATTTTTGATGGTTTTTGCCAATTTTTTCAAAACATTGATTTTTATTTTTTTTTAGTGATTTTTTTATTTTTTAGAAGAAGGTAGGATGGAAGATCACCTAAAAGAAATAAAAATTCCCCAAGGAGAATAAATGGGTGCCAAAGAGCAAAAAAAATTCCTCATCAAGACAAAAAACTTGTGAAAAACGATCATTTATTAAAAATAAATATCACAGTGGGTGATAGAGGAAGTTAGAACAATCACAGTGGGAAAATCACGCCTCTCAGCCATCACAATGGGGAATAACGCATCGCAGTGGGGTCAAAATGACCACATATACCCCTCCCAGGGGGTAAATTATCATAAGTAATTCATTTGTTATGGATCCCTTTGTCGATTTACTATTAACTTTTGTTCTGACCCTATAAATAGATGGCGCGAGTTTAGAGCCGTACGAGGTGAGAAAATATAGTCCAGGAGTACGTGTGGGTGCATGGCGATGGACCCTACATGAGTACCCTATCCCTCATTTAATTTATTAGTATTTAATGTCATTTATAAGGCTAAAAAGGGGGTTGATAATGTATGTGCACGCCTTAGGGTCGTACATGTGTTATCAGACACATGCAAGCATTAGTATGCATATGCACACATGTGCATACATTGATAGTACATATGCACGTAGGAAGATACATGGGTAGGGGCATGCAAATGTGGGGGGTGGTTAGGTAAAATGCACATGTGTGTAAGTGCTGGAAAGGGTGCACATGTGTCGTATGCGCTTGAGGAAGTGGGGGAAAAACACTTTCCATGTGCATGCGCTAGCATGAGCGCTCAAGCACTAGAAAGGGTATATACACATGCTAGGCATACACCTACTAAAAAGGGTGTGCATACATAGCTAAGGGCACGCATGTGTTGGAGATGTGCTTTGGCAACACTTAGAAGAAAAAGGGGAATTTTTTAGAAGAATATAGGGATGAATAAGCTAAGTGTTGGATGTTGTTAGATAGATGAAATGTTAATAAGTGTGTTGTTTGATCTTACAGATGTAGCTACTTTCCTTATAGGAACGGGAATGACATGACCAGTTGGCCAAATTTTAGGTAACCTTCTCGCGATGCGAGAAGGCCTATTTAGACATCACCCTATACAATACATGGCTTAGCTACGTGGCATAGATGCCACATATCAACTTGGACCACATCCTCCTTATAGCCTTAGCTGAGAGGTGGCATAGTGATAGCCTTTGTTTCAGGCTCCTGACTGGTGAGATGACTATTACACTTGAGGATGTTTTGAGGATTTTGTGATTAATTATTCAAGGCCACTTAATAGAGTATGAGCATGATGTGGCCCAAATTATAGACATCTTGATTGAGATCTTCAATGTAGATGTGATACCTCGATGGGGTATGAATGTGCAGATGCATCAATGTTTCATAGATCTAAGGTTAAATCATGTTGGATTGTATCTCATGGAACTTTTCAGTGGCATTCTACTTACTGACAAGATGGGTACATCATTTCCTTTGGGCCTAATTAGTGTGATTCAATGCCTGATTAGAGGAGAGCGCTATTGGTTGGGATAGTGTGTACTTCTGTATCTATACTAGGACTTACATTTGATTACCTACTACAGTCAAAATGCCATGGGTCCAGTGACCTTACTATAGATATGGGCCTAGGACCACATAGCTATTGGCAACCCTGCAAGAGCATTACAAGCTTGGGCTATGGATGATCCTTCAGTCTTTGGTTTGGCTCCTATTGGCAATGATGTGTATGGACACATGGGGGATACTTATTTCTACCGATATTCCTTTGATGATATATAACTATGGATAATTACATGGATACCTTATAGATGTTATCAGTGGCCAGAGGATCCATTGGAGCTCATATTTTCCTTAGTAGAGAATTTTCTCATTGGTATATGTGGGTATATTATGGAGTACTACAAAGTGGATCAAGCACAGTGGCATTTTGGTTCCATTCAAGATGTTCATGGGCCAGAGATTTGGTATGCATGCCACACCTGAGAGAATTTTAACATTGGGCCTCTGATCGGGACATAGGGAGCTCAAGACAACTTTGATCAAATGGTTCCACTAGCGTGAGCACCGTTGCAGAAGATTATTGATCTAAGGACCACAATGGCCTATGTTACTTGATATACTATAGTGTTTCCAAGGCATTTGACTATCCCTCAGGCTACATGGGATGCAAGAGTGCGGCCACCACCAAGGCATCGGCCTCATGGAGGGAGAGGACAACAGAGGGGCCAGAAGGCTAGTGGGAGTGATGATGGGAGTGATGATGATGGATCTGATGGAGATGGTGGGGATGGACAAGGAAAAGGATCGAGAGCACAAAGACATGTTCTTATACAACCTCATGTATAATTTAAAATATTTCCCCCTGCGGGGAAACTTCAGCTGTGTTCCATCCAAATACGACAGGTTGAATACATTCTCTCCGCAAGTTTCATGATACTAGAACAAACCAAGCCACAAAGAGTCAAACTTCCCATGACTTCCCTTTATTTATCTTCTCTTATCCCAAAATATAATAATAAGATATCCATATTTGAACTCTCCATCCTTCACAATCTTGTCAAATAATTTATTGACCTTCAATTGATGTGCTTTGATTTGGTCTGCCACCTTGAACCTATCTTCCTCAAGATTTTCAAGAAACAAAATTATTTTATCAACAACATCACAATATTTCCCATCTTCCACTTCCTAGATAAATTTAAGTGCTAACATCTCCATAGTGACTAGAATATTTGCTTCAGTCCAGTAGAGAAATTGGAATGGAGACATACCAATTGCTTTCTTTGGAGTTATTTTATCTTCCCATAACTCATCATAGAGATTTTTGTGCCAATTACTTTTATTTTCATCTACCTTCTTGTGGATTATGGTCATGATGTTCTTGTTGCTTGATTATGCCTAAACATTCCTTTAAGGGTAATAGTCTGATGCATGTGACATAGAGATTCCATAGCCATAGAAAAACTTAGTTATCTCCCTAGAGGAAAAATATGTGGCATTTTCTACCACAATCTTTTGTGGTATATCGAATGAATAATGATTTTCTCTTTGATGAAGTTACAAATTGTTTTGGTATTGGCTTGTTTAGCTTGGATGGCCTCTACCCTATTTTTAGAATAGTCAGTTATTATGAGTACACAAGTATGGCCAATGCTATAGTGGGGATTAAAACTCTAATGAAATATAGACCCCACTATTGGAAAGGTTATTCAATCACCACCAGTCTGAGGGGAAGCACACTGATCTATGGTCTCCCGATGAACTGTTGACATGATTCACATTTGGAGACCCATTCTTGGGCATCCACAAAAAAAGTAGGCTAGTAGTATCTACCACAGAGTATTTTGTGAGCTATTACCATTACCAAAAAAAATTCTCCATATGCTTGATCGTGGTATGCCTTTAACAACTATTTTTTTTCTCTTTGTCCACGCATTTTAGAAAGATCCCAACAAATCCTCTTTTTTAGAGCATGTGATTCCATATAACATAATTTATGCCCTTAGCTTGATTTTTATTTTTTATTTTTGATCAAGGTGAGGAGGGAGCTCACCATAGGTCAAGAAATAAGTGATTTCTGCATACCACTCATTTGTCGTGATTATGAAAAGGACTTTAGGAAAGTCTTTTCCTATACATTCAAAGTACAAGTGTTCTTCTTTAGCATCCTCCGTTGATAGTGTTTTATCTTTTGCTATCTACCTGCACAGTCTGTTTCCTCTTACCAAGTTTGAAGGTCTAATTTCCAAGTCATACTCCTGAATTATTTCCACCCAATTTCCTCTTTTAGTTCCTGGATCCTGTTGGGTGAGAATTAACTTGATGGCAGATCCTGACACCATTACCACAATGTGAGAGTTAAGGATGTAGAACCTAAAGTATTTAACTTCTTTGAACACAACATAGGCATGTTTTTCAACCTTATTATATTTTATCTCATGGTTCTTCATAGGCGAGATGGTGAATGCGATGGGGGCTTTGAGGCCTTATTCATTATTCTACACCAAAATGGCCAATATCATATTCTCTAAAGTATAGCAGTACAAATAGAATTCTTTATCAAAGTCGAGGTACACCAAGGTGGGATCCTTTACTATTGCTTCTTTGATCACTTCAACTTCCATTTTTCCTTCCTTGTTCCATTTGAAGTTATCTTGTGGCTTCATCGCGACATTTATGTGCTTAGTGTAGACACCTATAATTTAGCTCGAGAAATTTAAATACTTAAATTGTGCTAATTATACCCTTTCTCACAAATTGATAACATATCATCAATATCACACATTTTCTCTGCTATCTTCATTAATTAATTACATTACGTTAGTTAATTAACTCTTCTATCCAACAATGACACCAATTAATGACCTTTCGTTAATCAACATCCCTTTCTATCTAGATTAATTAATTATTTATAATTAATTAAACTCTCCTTTCTATCTAGATTAACTAATTATTTCTAATTAATTAATACTCTTTTCTATCTTTATTAATTAATTATTCTTAATTAATTAATTATCTCTTCTATTTAATCAATAAATCATCACTTATTTGATTAAATCCCTCTCATAGTCTAAATCATGCTAATTATTCCTCTAAAAATCTTCTATAAGCTTACACGCCTATTAATCAATCACTTTGGTTAATTAATAAAGCCCATCAAACCCCATGGGTCACTAAAGGACAAACTAAACTCTCATAAGGTTGACTCAACCCTTTCTAAACCTCCCTTATCCAGAACTAACCCAACCTCTACATTTATCCCACATGAAGAGGGAAGTAGAGATTTTTCTATCCATTGGGATGTATAAGGATACCTCCTCCTAACTTTATTCTTACACCTAAATGAGCATAGAGCCTAAGCTATAGCCGTTTTATCATCTTAGATCATTAATCATTAGAGGAGGTAGCTATTTTCATTTCTTGTATTCATCCATCCAAGTTTTGAAGTCATATGGGGATATGTCAAATGGTCTTGTAGCCATGGATTGAAAATACTCCATTCTTGAAAACCTTGGGATTCAAACATACAATCAACCCTTTGATTGTTAAGGATCTAAATAGGTTCAATTTAGATCCTAAGGTTATTATCAATACAAGGGATGAAAGCTAGTTCTTCTCTCTGCTTCTCCATATTTATTCTACATCACCCTCCTATCAACACTATTCTTCTTATTCACCTGTGGCATCCTACCCCTACCCATGCTTCTATCCATTTCTCTCACCTTTTTCGATCGTCAATCACCTTATTTCTCACCCCATCGACACTCGATGGAGAATCTCTCACTTATTGTAATTTTTCTTCTACGCCATCAAAATTTTATTTGTCTACTATCTTTGAAGTGGCATCACTTATGCCACCCCAAAGAGGGGCAAATGTAGACACCTATAGCTAGCTCCTCCAATGAATAATGCTCTAAGATGATAAAATGGCTATAGCTTAGGCTCTATGCTCATTTAGGTGTAAGAAGAAAGGTAGGAGAAGGGCTCTTTATATAGCCCAATGGATAGAAGAATCTCTGCATCCCTCTTCATGTGGGATAAATGAAGAGGTTGGGTTAGTTGTGGATAAGTGAGGTTTAGAAAGGGTTGAGTCAACCTTAGGAGAGTTTAGTTTATCCTTTAGTGACCCATGGGGTTTGAGGGACTTTATTAATTAACCAAAGTGATTAATTAATAGGTGTTTAAGCTTATAAAAGCTTTTTAGAGGAATGATTAGCACGATTTAGACTATGAGAGGGGTTTAATCAAATAAGTGATGATATATTGATTAAATAGAATAGAGAATTAATTAATTAAAAATAATTAATTAATCTAGATACAAAGGGGTATTAATTAATTAGAAATAATTAATTAATCTAGATAGAAAGGAGAGATTAATTAATTAGAAATAATTCATTAATTTAGATAGAAAGGGGAGCTTAATTAATTATAAATAATGCTAGTAAAATGGTGATACAAATGAATCATTATGCTGAAGCATTGGCTGCTCTATGGGGTCTTAGAATTGCTCAGACTCATAATGTTCAAAACCTTATTCTGGAAGGAGACTTGCTAAATATTATCAACCATCTAAATCAGTCTTCACCACCAAGCTGGAACATCAAGGATTTCATCATGGAATCCATAAGTATCGGCCAAACCTTCAACAATATCTGGATCAATCATACATACAGGGAGGGAAACAAAGTGGCCGATGCATTGGCTAATTATGGCATAAATATTAATTTTAATATTTGGGATAATGGTAATTGCATCCCTGAGCAGGTTCAAAACAACATTCATGCGGATAAATATAGACAATCAAATACAGAGTAAGGATCATGATTTTTTGGAATGGGATTTTGTAGAGATTAAATTCACACATGTGGGGCATCTGATATATAAAGAAGCTATTAAGTGGAACTTTGAGTACACTCAAGTACGCACTAAGGAAAATGATGACTTAAAGTGGGCTTTTAAGGAGATAAAATTTCACACATGCGAGAAATCACAGATACAAAGAAGCTTTCATGCAGTCACTTGCGGGAACTCACACATAAGTTATGACTACATTAATTATCATTACTCCCATCATGCGAGAGGGCTCCTTAAAAATAGAGAAAGACAAACTATTAACTACATTTCATGATCCAGCAGTTTGCAAAAGGGTTTAGAAGAAAGTAGTATCAAGCATTCTAGAAAGGTTAAAATGGGAGGATCACCTTGTCAGATTAAGCCGAGAAGAGACCCTAATTAGAAGAATAACAAGGCACTTTGGAATCTTCTTAAGCAGGGAGGAATCACACACTTTATTGATAGGATCCAGGGACACGATCAAAACATATCTATTTAGTTTACGGCGGAGTGGAAGGATCAGAAAGTTGAATATGGTGGGAAAAAATATCTGTTAATGAGGAACTCATCACTGAAGCTACAGGCCTTGGGATGGATGGATTCCATTTTTTCAACAAGAGGATTGATAAAGTGGCAGAGGAAAAGAAGTTTTTTGCTAGCAATGAGGAGCTGATATTCGTTACTGCAGGTTTGAAAGTAAGCTCCATACCCTCGCCATTTGATGAAATAACCCGCATGATGGTTAATTACATCTCTTTGGAGGGGAGATATATCACAGTGCCCACAAAAAATATGGTTTTTCTCAACCATTTCAGTAGGAATATCACAGTTTGTTTCCCACATTACCTTCTTTGCTCTCTCGAGCGCTCCATTCTGGAGTTCCAGAGACATACCCGTGCGGTCCCCTTGCATCAAGGTTTGATTTTCTTGTTGCACAAGCTTTGTGTTTTGAAGTTTCCCAGCCTCCCTTCTTCCCCCAGCTCTCCTCCTTTTCATCCCACCACTAATACCCCCGCTCACACCCCCATCCCTTCCATCATAGCTCCCACCCCCATCACCTCTACCACGGAAAAACCTAAAACTAGGTCTCATAAAACACCCAAGCTGGATATCCCTGTTTTGGGGAGAACTCTTGGCAACACTTAGGAATTGGAGGATGTGCAAAACCTCCTTCATATTAGTAGAGCAGGTCATCAAGAGGCTTCACACACAGAGAGTACTACCCAAAGGCTAGAAGCCTTAGAAAAAGATATGTTTAGCCTGAAAGAAGAAGTTCAAAAATTGACTAAGCAAAAAGGTAAAAGGAAGAGGGATGAGGATTTTGATCTTAACAATACACAAATTGAGGATATCTATAAAAATTAAACTCCCTAGACAACCGTCTGGGGAAAGCTAAGGATCGCCATGATCACAACATGGCAATATTTAATGCAATTGGTGACTTCCTTGAACAGCATGTTCGCAGTGTCTCTTTCCTTAGTGAGATCTCAAAAACTCTGTGGGGTACGGATAAAGAAAGAAGTCAGACCATCAAAAAGTTAGATGCTAAGGATCCCACTCACATGATGGTTTTGTCTCTATTTATCTCTTTACAAACTGTCAAATCCAGAATCAACAGAGCCGCCAGGAAGTAGGGATGTTCTTCCCTGGAGATGTTGACTTTCATCGGGGTTTTTTGTTGTTTTGTTGTTGTTTTTTGGCTGCTTTGTTGCAGCGTTAGCTCTGATTAGCTGTTATGTAGTAACTCTTATTTGGTTACCTGTGGATTCAATGTCTTTTCTAGATTCTGATCCTTCTATTTTAGTGGAACTTCTTAGTATATTATTTGGCTTTTAGGCTTTTAGTCCCTTCAAAACTATTTACCAATAATAAAAAAATTAATTATAAATAATTAATTAATCTAGATAGAAAGGGGTATTAATTAATTAGAATTAATTAATTAATCTAGATAGAAAGGAGATCTTAATTAATTAGAAATAATTAATTAATCTAGATAGAAAGGGGAGCTTAATTAATTAGAAATAATTAATTAATCTAGATAAAAAGGGGAGATGATTAACGAAAGGTCATTAATTAGCGTTATTGTTGGATAGAAGAGTTAATTAACTAACGTAATGTAAATAACTAATGATGATAGCAGAGAAAATGTGTGATATTGAATATATGTCATCAATTTGTGGGAAAGGGTATAATTAGCGCAATTTAAATATTTAAATTTCTCGAGCTAAATTATAGGTGTCTCCACTTAGTTAGCTCAGCGAAGTCTAGAATGAAGCACCAGAGAAAGTTGAATTTTCTAAATATGGAATGTACTCCCTTTTTTCTTGTTGGAAATGAAAATTCTTGAATGGATTTTATTCTTTCTAGATCTATATTTGTCCCCTCCTTATTCACAATGTTCCTAAGGATTTTACCTTCAGTAACCCAAAATATGCTCTTCTTGGGATTCAGGGATATCCCATGCTGCTGACATTTGATGAGTACTTGTTAGAGGTGGTGTACATGGTCTCCTTTATTCTTTAAGAATACTATGAGATATTCTAGATAAACTACAATATAAGTCTCAAGGTATTTTAATGCGAGGTCCATCGCCCTTTGAAAGGTTGCTTCTACATTGATCAAATCGAAAGGCATTATGTTGTATGTAAAATTGTCCCAAGGTGTTGCGAAGGTTGTCGTGGTTCTATAATATTCTACCACTTCAATCTGATTATATCCTAATAAGACATCAAGCAATGATAACATTTCATACCCTGTGACAATTTGCAAGATATGATCCATGATTGGGAGCGATTATTTTTCTTTCATGGAGGCATGGTTCAAGTTATGAAAATCCACACAAATTCTTATCTCCTCATTTAAATTTCACACTGTAACGATGTTTGTTACCCATGTGGAGTGGTGTTTAGGGAATAAAATTCTTGCATATATCATCTTCAATACCTCCTCTTTGATGGTATTTGTTATCTTTAGATTCTAGGGCTAATTCTTTTTCTTAAAAGGTTTGTCTTCTAGATTTAATAGGATAGAGTGGTGCATTTATTTAAGCTAAAAATATTTGAGCTCATCATAGGAATAGGCCAAGACATTAGAATATTTCTTCAACAATGAGATGAAGCTTATTTTTTTAGATGAGAAACACTTTCCAATATTCACCATTCTAGGCTGCTCTATAGTGGCAATGTTTTCTTTCTCGAACTAAGTTGTGCACCTTGACAAGTATTTTTTCTTTACTTAATAAACATGTCATGTTTTTCGAGAAGATCCTCTAGTGACACCAAGCCCTTTAGAATATTGTTCCCTTTGAGTTTTATTACTCCCTCTGAATCAACTCCTTGAATTCCTTATCTTTCCTCTTCTTCCATTGACTCTGGATGATGATTATCACTTCCCTAGTAGAACAAAAAACCAAAGTTGTCCCTTTGCTCCAAGAAATAGAGGATCTGATTATCATGATTAAAGACTTGTCAATGATTTAAAATATCCGGCACACTTGGTCTGAAAACCATCTCAATAGTCACCTTTTCCATAATGAAGGACGGATTTGGAGTCACGAACGAGGCTGAGATAGTGAGAGAATTGGTCTTTTAATTCTACTCATGAGGAATGGATTAAATGGATAAAGCATTGAAAGATTGAATATAATCCCAAACTCTATTTCTATAGTGCTTGAGTCTTGTGTTTTTGACTTGATACTGTTCTATTACTTCTTTGACTATCACTTCAATATCTCTAATACACTTAATATTTTTGATATCCATGGACTCAGTAGAATCCATTTTGAGGAGAAGAGCCTTGAATTTTACAATGTTGTTAGTATTTTCAAATTGCAGCTTGTATGCAAATGTGAAGAATTCACTTGAAGGAAAGTTCAAGATAATGTCAGCTCTGAACCCAGCACTTGAGTGGCTTCGTAAAACTCCATGGTCCATAGATGATCTCATTCATCCTCAGTGAGGAGAAAAAAGTTTTCTTCTCTTTTGGATGTGAGGAATTAGCTCCCCATCCCACTGTCTTGGAATGGGATATTTGCTCTTGGATATTTTGACTTTTGGACGATATACTTAATTTTTCACACATGTAGTAACTTCTTAATTCCTCCTTTCACTATAATGGTCATAGAGGACCAATTCATTTGTATCTCACCACCCAAGTCTCTACAATAAATTCTACTCAACAACATAACAAAGTATGTTGGGATGTCCGCCACCTAGATTGTGAGTAACACCTTCTTGTATGGAAATTCTGCACATGCTACTTATACATATTTAATCCTTCACACCAACGACACTTCCTTAGATTCCATAGAGTAATAAGAACCATTTTATCATGCCAAAGTAAGTCCTAATACATTGGCTACTTTAATGGGCATGACATTATCAGAGGCTCCTGAGTCTATGATACAGTTGTTTGACTAGTAACCTTTGATTAGGAGGAATAGATAGAATTGTTCCACCTTATTTGTTTTATATGCACTTAGTGCCAACATGTTTTTTAGGGGGTGTAGGTGGTGTCGTAAGTAGACCCTTAGGATTGGAGTTTGCAGTGTTAGGATTTGGGTTACCACCCTTGATATGATAGAAAACCCTCTCGAATTTCTCTGGGTGTGCTTGCAAATATTTAGTTTTAGAAATTTAAATTTTAGTATTTCCTGCATGCGCAATGTAATCAAAATGATCTGAGGTTGATGAACTTAATGTTCCAGGGATGATGGAAGTTATACACTATGGAGGAGGTGATACCTTGGGGGCTTGAGGAGGAAAAACTTATGGATTTCTATCCAATGCTCTAGGAATCTAAGTCCCTCTACTTAACCGGTGCAGCTGTTATATATGCATGCACATGAAAAGGTGGATTTCTGTGGTGGCCTTTTGACTAGGAATCCAATAGGGGTACTCTATGGACCTTGCGGAAAAGCTAGCAATCTCTTGTTAGGGAAGATTTTTTCTAAAGATTGGGAAAGGGGAGTGAGAAAAGAGGTAGGAGAACTAATGTCGCAGGTAGAAAATCAGATTCCTACACACACACTAGTTAGAAGTATCACCACATGCATTTATGAGAATAAAAAACTTTGTAAGCATCATTAAGACCAAATGAAATTTGATGAACACAAAGTATCAAGAAATATCTTAGTGAAAGAAAGCTAAAAACTTCTTCTTCTTGTATTAATTTCTCAAAAAAAGTTGTACATAGTGGAGAAATGGAAGAAATTGAGAAGGGGGAAGTGGAAGAACATGGCTATCTCCTTTTCTCTCTCAAAGTACAATATACTCTTGAGTTTACAAGATCAATCACCAACCCTTTGAAATGGGAATGAATTTACAATTTATAGAGTAGAATATGAATCTTCATCTACCTCCCAATGCCTTTTCATATGTCCTCACACAACTTAAAAAATTTCAACTTCCTAGAAAACTTCTAAGTCTCTTTTTATAACATAAGGGTGACTTATTACATTATGAACATTAAGACATATGAAAAAGTACAACCCCAACGTAAAATTAGAACATTTGAGAAGAGAGAAAGTTGGGGGAAAGAGGAGAGAGAAAGAGAGAGAGAATATAAGAGGATACATCATTCCTGATGAAGTCCATTGATCCTCGTTGATGGAAAGCTCCAAATGCAGTGAGACTCTGAATCTTCGAACTCCTTGCACATTGTGAAACTCCTCCAAATTATCTCATGAATACTTGCCAAGTTGAATGAACTAAGATGGATCTTGAATTCCCAGTGAAAAATGACTAGGATGCTCCTGAATAGTGATGTCCCCTTAAATTATTATCCTTATACGACCCATTGTGCCAAAACTACTTTTTGAGTGTAACTTACTAGTTTTAGTAAGTGTGAATTACGAGCCGAGATGATCTTTTCTACGATTATTCCTCTATGTTTTCCACCTTACTCATGGCATCTTCAAATGGTGGCTTACCTGAAGTAACATACCCCTATGAAAGGAGACATGCTATTTTTAGTAAGTGCACCACGAACGTCAAATTGAAACAAAACTGTTCTTGAAATTCTAGGTTTTATTCCAGGGTTCCACGATCCCAATTTTAAGTAATTCCTTCATCTGAATAAGTGGGAAAAGTATTTTTTCATCAGCAGGGGAAGAATACTGGAAAAAAACTCAGTTATCCATATCCCTAAAAAATAGGAACTTCATGGCACAAAAACTAGTTAACGTGAAACTAGCTTTTTCAATGATCATTCCCTCCAATTTTTGGATGATTTCGCCCATCGGATCTTCAGGAATTTGAAATTTTCTTCAAAGAGGGAAGAATTCTAATAAAAAACATATCCCTCCATATCCATAAAAAATAGGTACTTCATGGTGTGAAAAATAGTTCGCGTGAAACTAGATTTTTTGACGATCGTTTCCTCCAATTTTTCGGGTGATTTCGCCCACCGGAACCTTGAGAAGCGGAGAGGTAGCTCACTGATTTTTTCCATTACTGTGTCATGGTGGCAATTAATGGATCTTGAAAATTTCAGGTTTGGTTTTTTTCTCCTTTCAAAATTAAATGAATTCCATTGCAATAGGTTTTTTCTTCTTATGCTTCAGGAGAATTTTCCCTTCAATCCGACAAACGGTTTGACGAGAAGTTCAATTTTTCTTTCGTTGAGCCAAAAATGAGATTTCTTCACTGTGAATGTCCTATGCACCACTAGAGAGGATTGAAAGTGTGTTTTTAATGGCCTTCAAGATATAAAAACTCATAAACAAATGGTTTGTCAATCCGAGTACTGGTTTGCAGGATATGTTCGAATTTCGGTTTCATGGCAATGGGGATTTCCATTGTTCTTCTTCTTTGTTCTTCGTTTCTTCTTCTTATCTCGATGAATTTTTCTTATGATACTTGTGTGCCATCATGGAGTGAAGGATTATGTGCTGTAATGGATCTGGTTTAATCTTTGGCAATGGCGGAGTGGTGGACTAGTGTTCTCTGCAATTTTCTTCTAGTAATGGAGAAACAACTAGAAGTAACAAGAAACAGCGAACAGTTAGAATTTTTTTTAAATTTTTGAGTTGGATTTGGGTAAAAAATTTCATTTTTGATGTCACTAACCTTATGGAAATTATGGACATCAAATTCCACAGTGATCAAGAGGACGACATTGTGGCACTAGATCCAACGGCAGGGAATGAAGGAGGAAAAAGCTGCTTTAAAGCACTAGGAGATGAAATTTGGTCACGTGGGTGTCTAAATGACTCCCCATAGGGACTGGGTACATTTTTCCATGTCTTATGTCCCCCACCTTAGCTACATAAGTGACATCAGTTTCCATGGTGGTCCTGGAGCTGATACGTGGCGCTAAATATGATAATAGGGAATGAATGCTCCAAAAATGCACCTGGGGGCTGAAAGTCAGTCACGTGGGTGCCCAAATGACTCCCCATAGGGGTTGGGTGCATTTTTCAAGGTCTTATGTCCCTCACCTCAGGGACATAAGGGACATCAGTTTCCATGGTGGTCCTGGAGCCGACACATGGCACCAAATCTAACAACAGGGAATGGATGCTCCAAAAATGCACCTGGGGGCTAAACTGTCAAGTATGGAGGTCATATGAGGGTCCAAGAGGTCACATGGGGGCTGGGAAAAATTTTCAAGGGTTAGTGTACCTAACCTCAGGGACATTGGGGACATGAAATCCTGCTAGGATCCTGGTGCTGACACGTGTCCTCTCAAAAAATGACCAAATCCTGAATCGCCTTTCAGAGAGCAACTTAGAAAGAAGATAACTTGAGCTCCCGGTGGAATTTATTGGTGAAATGTTATATGATCCTAACTGGAAATGGCATTATTAATCCAATTTTGGGGGTATCATGTCTTTATTCAATCATCTAATCCCTAAAAAAGTGAATTTTTGATTTGAGACTCCACTTGTACCTGATAAAAACTGCCTTCCAATCCTATGCTCCGAGGTTTTGTGAAAAATATTATTTCACCATCATGTAGGTATTTGAATCCTATTTCTGGTGGTATTGTTTTTCCTTCTAACTCCATCTGAAGCTCCCAGAATCATCTTCTGAAGTCCAGCAGTTGTTTTAGACCTGTGTATTGCCTAGGCTTGTGAACCCTAATTTTTCTCAAACTACTCCAAGTTTCTCAAAACTTCCCAAAATATTTCAAAATCCTTTCCATGATGTTTTAAGGTATTCAATTCACCTCCATGTTGAATTTTACCCTTCCATTCTGCTCTAAAGGGTCGATCTAGTCCTGGGAAGGCCAGCAATAGCCCTTCCCAATATTGCAAGATGATAGTATCTTTTCTGAACTCCCTAAAATCACCTAGGGGGAATGAATATACTTACCTAAATCACCTAGGGGTATGAGATTACATTATTCAAGAGGTCATTTGGACTGATGGGATAGACCTGGGGTGTCTTGGAATGATGGGACTTGAAAAAATTAACACTGGGGTATCATTGTTGTGCTAGGAAATTATCAATTTCATTGTTGCACATTTACACGACAACATGTAGAAAGTTTGGAAGGAGTGTAGTGGAAGGATTCTCTTATAAGGAATCTATAATAAAATATGATGGGTACATCCTCATATTCGACTCCTAGCACACCATAGGAGGTGATGAAGGCTACCACATGTTCTATTAGGAGTTGTGAGCCATCTCCTTTGAACTTAAGAAATATATTTCTTAAACCTTGTGGAAACTCATGAGGTGGTAATGGGAGTGTAAGTGGGCCTGTGTTCCTACCCCATGACATGATAGGTTGTGGTCTCTCTTCGTCACCCATTATGACTTTGGCTTTTGCTTTAACCCTTGTTCTTGCTTCATCTCTAGCTATGGATCTCACCTTTGCTCTTGGTCTATCTCTTACTTTTGCTTCAATTTCCATTATTGCTTCTACTTTGGATCTTGCTTCTGATTTGGCTCTTTCTTCAAATTCTACTTTAGTTTCCACATCAATAAAGTTTTCAAAATTTTCACTGAGATTTGGAAACCCTATGTCCAATGGGTTAACACCACTTGGACTACTAGCAAGATCAGTTTTGGGGTGAAGGGAGTGCCTTGAATTTCTAATTAATTCTTTCCTTCTATGAAGATATTCAAAATTTGGGTTGAGATTTCCTCCTTACCCCTATGACCTGGTATATCTACGATCATCCAACTTGTATGCTTGATATTAACTTAAGCTCTTATTTTTTGCATTTGGGATTATCTCACTCTATTACATTCTTCAACACATTTTCATTAGGTATCCAGCGTGCTAGTAGCTATGAAGTAATGTGCAAATTTTTCTCAATTGTGCTAGATAGCTTTCCTAAATTCAAATACAATATCTTCTTGGATGTGGAAAATAAATTCAGGTCTATGGAAAGGATGGTTACCCAAAATAGCCATTGATATGAGACATAAGGCTTTGTGACTCTTAAAATTCCATTTTTTATTTTTAGGATATTTTATTTCTTTATTTTATTCATTTGTATTTTGAGTGCAAAATTTACCAATTCTTTCCCATGATGGGCGTCAAAAACTGTTGGTGAGAAAATTTGTCACATAGACAAGTTGGTCGATATTCACCAATGCTCTAAGACTTTAGGTTCCTTTTCTTGAATGGTTCATCTCCATTTATTATGCATGTGTGAAATTAAAATATGTGGTGGTCTGAAGGTTGGGGATCAAACATGAACACTCCACTGAACCTGCAGCAAAAGCTTGTAATTTCTTACAAGGGTGGAATTTACTGAGGAGGTAGGAAGGGGAGTGAGAATAAGAAAAGGTGGGATTCATATCTTAGGTATAAAATCACATTCACGTAGACATTAATCAAATTAATTCAACACACATATTCATAGAAAGAAAACAACTTCATTCCTATCAACAAGACAAGATAGAATTAGGAACACGAAGTTTTGGTAATTCTCTCATCACAAAAGGCAAGAAGCTCCTTACTTCTTCATTGATGTTTTGGTAAAGTTGTACATAGTGAGAAAGATAAGAACATACAGGAGGAGAATAGATGAAATTTTTTCATCTCTTTTGCTTCACTTCAAGTAGTAATCTCTCCTTGAGATTAAAAAATTAAAAACCCTTAAGAATGAGTGTGACATCAAAATTAATAGACTTGAAGATGACTCTTCGCCTACTCCCCACATGACTTTTCATTTTTCCCCTTACAACATGTTTTTTTCACATTCCTAAGAATAGAGTTAAGTCCCCTTTTATTAATTAAGGGTTACTTATTACATTAAAAACTAAATTCACATTTAAATGAATAAGATAAAATAAGAATAGGAAAAAATGAAAAAGTGCAACCCCCCAATGAAGGAAAAGAACATGAGGAAGGGGAGAGGGGGAAGAGAGGAGAGAGAAAGAGAGAGAGAGTTATGCTGATGAAAATACTACATATGTTGATTCTACAATGCCACCTCATTGATCCTAGCTAATCTCCACTGGAAATATTTCCACTCCCTTGAACTCTTTACTATATCAGGATACCAGAGGTGTTACTTTCTCCGCTTGAGAAATGTGGACATAGCTCAGGGACTCGAGCCAACCATATGAGATATCATTGATGTTTTTTTCTCTTCCTGAAGCATGATGAATGTTTCTTTGTAATGTTTGAAAGTGTATCTCGGATCTCAGATAGAAACTCCAATGTGTTTTCGTTGAAGGAAAAGGGGTCTCCATCCTTTTTCTAAACATACTCCTCAAACAACCTCACCAATTCATTTGCGGTAATGTTCTCATCAAGGGCAGGAACTCAAATTTTTTGTGCTCTGGTGTTGCGGTTGTCTTACATATTGAAGGTAGGCTCTTCATTTGAGTCTAGCTCATCAATGTCCTGATTTAACATTTTATATTGACATGCAAGGGTTCTCACCCACACATATAAAAAATCCTCAGATAGAGAATTAAATACTTTCCTGATCAGAAACACCTTGGATTGAGCATCTCCCATCTCCATCACAAATGGATGAACTTGGTCCCAATGTTATTTTTACTTTTCCAATCCTTCTCTTGTCATCTAGACCTTGTCTGTAGTGGCACACATGTACTTGTACAGTGAGATCAAATCTGGAATAAATAATTTTCCTTTCTCTATGATCATGTTCATCCATTTTTTATTTTCTCATACTTATATGGTAATGGCATGTGTCTTCTTAATGGGCTCCGAGTTGAAGCTATTGATTGAGGTAACTTCATAAAATGAGAGAAATGATGTGTTAGTGTAGGATATTTATTTTCCTTATATTTTTTAATTTACTTGGAGCTTTCCTACACTCATGGGATATGTTTGTTTATTTGTAGTAGTTGTGTTGAGTTATCTTGCCAGTTCAGTTGAGTTAGCTTACTTGTTGTGTTCAGTTAGCTCACTAGTTGTGTGGAGTCAACTTTACTTCTAGTATCAATTAGTGAGAGTTATACCCCACTTATCTAAGATGAGATTACACATTCACCACCTATATGTACTTCACTTGCATCAGTCTATCCTATAGAGGATATGGAACATATGGATCATTAAGTTGATTTGGACCCATTCTTCCCTTGTGTTTTTTGATCATATTGCATCTTATTGTTAGTTATTTTGATTTCTGAAATTGCTTGTGCATTCATTTTTCATAAGAGATCTAGAAACTCTAATATGGTATTAGAGTTGTTCTAGTGATACATTTTCCATTACTAAGTTATTTGTAGTTTTGGAATACTTTATTTGTGAAACTAATAGTTCATGTGAAAATAGATAGGACTCCATCTTGGTTTAGTATGGTTGTGAGTTTTGGTGTTTACAAATTGATACGCTTAAGGTTTACAAATTTTGGGGTTCAAAAATCATGAAATTTGTAGGATTTTATGTGGAGCTTTCTAACAGTTTTACAGTTGAAGTTAGCTATTTTTAGATAAATATGGAGGAGGTATAATTTTATAGGGACTCACTTTGGGAATTGATATTGCGACTGCCCTATTCTTTGTTTATATTATAAGTATCACGTGCCCTAGCTTCTCAGTGGTTCTCTTACTCTACACATATTTTGTGAATGTGAAATTAGACACCATTGCAATAATAAATAGCTTGAATTTGCCCAGGTTTTTCAAGCTTCAATATCATCCTCCAATCTAGAACTCGGATCTTCTCACTCTTGGACTGTGCAACAATGGAAATCTCATGGAAATTATCATTGACTCAATTCTACATTATGACCTTGCTTTAAGTTTTGGATTGACCAATTTCTTGGATGGGTTGTGTTATCCCAAATTCACCACTCAAGGAAAATTTGGATAACCTGTATAATTTCTCCAGATATGAGCAAGAATAATTGGTTCGAGGCCCAAAAATCAAGTCTTAGGGGTCCCTTTTGCTCTTCTCTAACTTCCCTATCCAAAGAAAAAATACAGGAAGTTAGAAAAAGTTTTAAAATTCCAAAAAATTGGCCTCTTTTAGTGTAGTACAGAAAAAGCGGAAGTTTCTGTCCTAGGCCGCACAAGTACACATGGGATAGCTAGGACCCGAAAACTTGAAATGGTCGCACTCCTTTGTTGTGCGGAAAAATCAAAAAAATATGTCCCAGACGGTCCATGGGACATCGAGACATCCGGGACGAACGTCGCTGACATGGCCACAGACAGTTCAAATCAGTGAAACCAGATATTTATCCCACACAGTCTACAGGACACCTAGGACACAAGTAAGCACGAGACCCGTAAAGATAAAAAAGCTTATTAGAAAAGTAGTGTAGTGAAAGTGGGGGTTAATGTCCCTCATAGCCTAGTCAATGGCGGGACACATGGGACATCAAAACCTAATTTTACCCCAGAAGGAGGATTACAGGTCAATCAGAAGTTATTTTTTGGGACAGCTAGGACATAAGGACCTAATATAGCCAAAATTCCCGCATACAAAGGAAAACTAAGTGCCTGACCCTCCCGAACTTTAAATGGCCATAACTTTTGACCCTGAGCTCTGATTTTCACAAAATTTGACTTTATGAAAACTCCGAGCACGATGTCTTCTATGCCACAAAAATTGGATTTATTAATTTTGATGAGGGTAGCTTTATGAAAATAAAGGAAACATCTTCATCTCTAGTCTGGTAAATGCTCAGTCCCGTCAAATGACATAAATGCTTCACAGACTCAAAATAACTACCCACACTCAAAAGGCCATAACTTTTGCATTTCTCAGTGAAAATGCACAATATTAGTACCGTTGGATTTTTTTTTCCAAGCCCAACATATAAAAATAAATAAATTCAAAATTTGATAAGAAATTAATGATGATTTTGTAGAAAATGTGGCCAGGTTCTGAACAGTGTTTTATATGGTAGTTGGGATGCATTCAATGAAGCATGGGCTAACATTTCTCATTGCGGAAAGTCATGGGACAGTATGGAAAGCCTTTTGCAAGAAACAAAACATCATTTCACTTCATTTACTATATCTTACAAGTGGTTGAAGGACAAATTTCAGGATTTTCATTTTCCCTCTCTCTCTCTCCTCTTAGAAATCTATAAATTAGAGTGTTGGTCTCATTGTAAAAGGAAGATAGTTTTTGGTAGCAAAAATCTATCAAAAATTGTTTTGTGAAGCTAATGTGCTGCACACCCTTGTAGTGGACTCCTTGCATGGTGATCTAGGCCCTTGTTTTGTAACATATTGAAATGTGCATATCATGAAGCAATAAATACGAGTTTGTAGATGTATCTTCCCCTGCTATGTTTTTTTTGTATTCCTCCTACCCCTTCAATCTCTTTTATAAATATATTGTGTCTATTTTTACATTCTTTCAAGGATTCATTATCATTGTCTGTGCATGAAATATTATTGTGAATTCAATTGCTAGATTGTGGATAACTGCTAGCACCCTCCTAGTATGCATTTTTCTTCTACTTTTCACACATTAGAAGATTATTCTCACACTCTCCTTTTCTGGTGTATCATTGCTTTAGTGTAGGATTATTTTCATGCAGTCTCTCTCCCTGGTCTCTTGGAAAGTTAGATTAGGATTAGATAGTTTTTCCTCCATTATGATAGATTGTGGCAGGTAGTTTAGGAGCAAGAACTAGCTTTCTCTGGCGGTCTATCTCAAGTAGCAAGTCACACAAATTGGAGATATTACCCATGTTATCCAATCACATTGTGAGCTCAAGCACACACACTTGTGCAAACCATAGGGTGTTTTGATTCAGAGATAATAGGTTCTTCCTTGATGACTCCCATGCTTGACCTAGAATGGTAGTGTTTAGATATTTCTTAGGAAATTGATGTGATAATCCTATGATTTTTCCCCATGGTGGTTATGTTCAAAAAATCAAGTGCAGATTCTAATCTTGACCCCATTCATGAGCTTGTACTTGGCCTCCATCATTAAACCATGTGCATCTCAGCCATAACTTGCAAGGCTGATGTTTCTAAGGCTTTCGAGAGACCTATGAACAAGCGTGGGACCTTGGATATAAAATTCAAAGGGAGTTTATGTTTTGTAGGGAAACAAGTTATAGACTCATCGCTTGGTGATCCCTAACTTGACTAACTCCTTCGGTCGTCTCACCTATTTTCATGGTCAGTCACTTTCCCTCCTTATGCATTTTTAATCCTTCTTTTTTTACTAAGGGATTAAATTAGAATTGAGTTAATGTATAAGGGGTGATCTCATTTATAATTTTTTTATTAAAAACAACTATTTTGGCATTGTAAATGAGAATTTTTGTTTTTTCTTGGTTTTAAAACCTTGTATCTTCACCCGACGAAGGAAAAGGGTGAGGCCCAGATTAGCATGTAGCCAATTCCCGCCCCCCCCCCCCCCCCCCCCCCAAATAAAAAGTAAACCAATATCTTCTAAATTCCTTCCCGGTTCCAATGAGTATAAGCATGACCCCCTTTCACCTCATTTTTGACATTTTTTTAATCAATTTTCAAATTTTAATTAAATATGCCATTAGTTACAAGAAGCATTTTTTGTTATAAATATTGACCAGTGGCTCGGATTTGAGCACATCTTTGGTCAAAAGTTCATGTTTTCTTGCACTCCTCGTGATGGTTATATTTATTTTTGTAAACACGTTACTTTATAAAATGTCGCATTTTGGGGGGTTTTGTAAAATTCAATAGGGACTTGTACTTTAATGCACTAAGTTATAAAGTGCCACATTTTGGAAGGATTTTCACAATGGATGATGAAGTAGACAATGATCACTTGGTTAATTTTCTGGAAATTTGTTTTAAATACCAAAGGATAGGGGTCAGTTTTTTAGGAGACCCAACCCCCTATTATGACTTGTTTGTTTCATTTATTATTTCTACAACAAAGCACATTTAGTGCATGTGTTTTTGTTGAGAATAATTTTATACATGTATTGTAAATGGGTATCTAAAAAGGTGCCCATTTTCAGAACCCATATTGAGAATCATTGTGTCTTCCTTATAGCAGTTGTGAATTCCTGTAGTACTCTTTGAGCATGACATGTTCACACAACTTCTCCATTCCTCTGCAATGCTGACTTTTGTCCTCTATTTTTTTATGCCCACTTGGCCAACCGATGGTTTTTAAAACAAAATTAGACATATTGTTTCGTTCAAGTTCTTTTTATTCGTGGGTAATATTTGGAGCAAGTTCTACTTGTTGGAGATTATTTAGCAATGCCTCATCTAATTTTGGACTCCTATTGGGTTTTCTTATTTATTCCCATTTCATATTTTTATGTACTTGGGTACCTAACATGGCCTTATTTCCAAGACATAATTCTTCTATCCACATCCGTAGCTTCATTATCTTTGGGCGAGCTTCTAGCTTTCTTCACTTCTTTGTTTCTCTCTTTTGGGGGCATTTTTGTCTCATTGGGTTTTCTCCACTTTATGAGATATTTTCATTTATACGTAGGTACCTCATCAATACTTGTTGCTGAGACCCAATTTCCTTTTTCACTCCCCACCTAAGTTGTGTGCATGGGGTGGTGTTAGTGTAGTATATTTATTTTCCTTATGTTTTTTTTATTTACTTGGAACTTTCCTACACTCATGGGATATGCTTTATTAGTTGTAGAAGTTGTGTTTAGTTAGCTTACTAGTTAGGTTGAGTTATCTTACCATTTGTGTTCAGTTAGCTCACTAGTTGTGTGGAGTCAACTCTACTTCTAGTATCAGCTAGTGAGAATTATTCCCCACTGATCTAGGAGGAGGTTGCACATTTAGCACCTTTATGTACTTGACTTGCATCAATCTATCCTATGGAAGATATGGTGTATATAGAGCATTGAGTTTATTTAGTTCCATTCTTGCCTTATGAATTTTGATCAAATGCATCATATCGTTAGTTATATTTCTCGTGCATTCATTTTTCATCAGATATCCATAAAATCTAATAGGATGAAGCATTTGGGTCCATGAAGTGTTGCAGATACAAGGAGAGGGTTTTCACTTGGTCTTCTACCTAATCAATTATAACCTTATTGCTTCACCAGATTCTTAGCAAATTAATGAAATAGATAAGGGGTAGTATGCCAAGGATAAATACCTATTTGTGATGTCGATTGAAGGATGTGTGCATATTCTGATTTTGTGATACAAGTTGATTGCGAGAGATACCTTTTGGCTAGGAGGAACCATGTGTAAAACAAAACAATGAGTGGTCTACCTAGTGGAAGCTAGATTTGGGAAGCGTGATGCTTCCTGAACAAGTTTTCAATCGACTTTTATATAACAATATTAATGCTAGTTATATCTTACACGGCGTAAAGATCCTATTGTAATTGAAATGATTTAGGTATCTCAAAAAAAATAATAACAAAGGTTGTTTAAGGTCAAAACGGGTCAGGTGATTGGCTAGTATTGGGTTACAGGTCTGGTATAAGCTCTGTGTAGGATCTGGTAAAGATTACAAGTAATTATGGGTTGTTGTGAAATGGGTATTAGCTCGCTAGTCTGAGCTATATTCCCAGACATAGTAACCGAAGTCAGTTGTGTAACCGAGGCTGATTACACAGAATGAATGACGTTGGTCTGCTAATTGGTGTCAGTACGGGAAATTAGTAAAAATCTCCTAGAATTGGTTTTTCAATCTCTCTGTGATTGCACAGAGGTTGGAAATGGTGAGGGTAAGGTTGTAAAATGGTCTAAAATGCTGAGAGATGATTAGAAGAGGGTGAAGACAGGTGAAAGGGCCAATTATGGTGAGGTGATAGGTTGATGGAAGGAAGGGGGTGTGCGAATGTGGAGAAAGATAAATTACTGAGATGAATAATAAATCTTACTGAAAGGAAACAGACATAAATGAAGAGATGTTAGGTACTTACCGAAGAGTAGGTTTGGAGAATGCAGGTGATGAGGATGATGATAAAAGAGATGCAGAGAGAAGAGACGTTGTGTTCATGTCACAGTAGTTCAAACCTCCATGCCTCGCTGTGTGAATTTGTGATCATGAAGAAGATGATGAATGCCAATGGTTGTTAGTAATGATCCCATATGTTTTCCTTTTCCTGAGTGCCTCAGAAAAATTGAGTGCTCCAATTCTTTGTTTGTATGAGATCCTGAATCAAATGACCAACCTAGGCAAATTATTTTGGAAATGTATTTAATCTAACTAGTAATGCTTAGGTGACTGACATCAATTGAGACATAACCGATGTCGGTTAAGGTATAAATATCTAGGTTGGATAAAAATAGCCTGATTGTTGCTATTTTTGGCATGCTCTTCAATATTCATCTGATTCTTAAGTGATAGATCACCGAAGGATAAGTAAGATTCATTTTAGGTTTGTTAATAAGAGTTAAGTCTAGGTTTAGACTAAGTCCCAGTTGGTTAGGATAGGTTTAGAATTTGTCTTAGGTCATTAATGAGGTTTGAGTGGGTCATGGAGTGAGGTGGATAGGTGATTTTTCTTGGTGAGGTGGTTAAGTGAGGATGTTAATTAATTTAATTACGATAATTAATTCAATTAACATGTGCACTAGGGGATATGAATAAGTAGGAGATGGTTAATTTAATTAACGAGGTTTTAAGGGTAATATGAACCAATTTTGGTGTCTACATTTGCCCCTTTTTGTCGCGTAGCTTGTATTGATAAGCAACACTGACAAAAACAGGAAGTGGTTACCCCTAATATAAATGAGAGTAGTGTTTCCCCAAGTATGGGAAGGGGTGATCCCCCTCAAACCAGGAACTGATGAGGTGTTATACAGATTCGGTGAGTGGTTTGATAAATGTGTAGGTGATGAAATTTAAGGTAAGTGGGTTATAGGTAAGGGTATGGGAACATTGGGTAAAACGTAATGGTAAAATCGGGTAATAGGTAATGAGAAAGGGTCAAATAGGGTAATAGGTAATGAGACAGGGTCAAATCAGGTAATAGGTAATGGCAATCGAATGCATGCACACATATAGACTGTGACACAGTACTAGGTTCAAGAGCTTGCAAACTCTACATCGTCCAAGGTCGATAGGTTTATCCAAATAAGGTTGAAGTGACTCAAGTATCTAGGGTACGAGATATGGTCCAGAAACACAGTGTAGGTTAGCTGTAGTAACGTTTAGGTATGATTCGGTACACCAAAGGTTTGGTCAGGATAAACAACATGACAATAGGCAAGGTAAGATCATTAGGATAAAACAACATAGGTAACAACATTGCAAGGTATAACAAGTACACAAGTTCAAAAGTCACAAAAAGTGGCTCAATTCAAGGTATATAGGTCATGGCATGGGTAAGGGCGAGGTATAGGTAAGATAACAAGTCCCTAGACATAATTAAGGAAATGTATGGGTAGTTTAGGCTTGTGGGCAGGGTGCAACGGGTGTTGGTACTGTCAAAAGGTATTTGACAATAATTAGTTTTGGTCAAAATGGGAAAAAATGGAGTTTAAATGGTAATGGAAGGTAATCGATGTTGGTTAAGGTCTGACCAATGTTGGTTAAGTAGGGTACAACATGACCGATGTTGGTCAGGTCAATTTGGGGTTATAAGGTAGAAATTTCATATTTTACGGAATCATTGTTGTCTTTTAACTTGGAGAAAACGAAAGAACCTATTGAATTTTGCTTTTTCTTGGAGAAAAGGACAAGGAATTATAATTAGCAGAGGTGGAGGTTACTAAGTGGTGAGAGGATCCAGGTAGATGGGTCCACGAGATTAGTTAGAGACGTGTGATTAGTGGAGAGATTCGAGGTAGATTTTGGCATGCCAGATGTGGGAGAGGGTTCAAGTGGACCACCAACGTAGTCGCCAGATGTGCCACCACATAGGCGGTGTCGTCATGAGGTAGGGGGCATTTCCTAACTTGTTTATTTGCTAAAATTTTGGTTTAAAGTGAATAAATTGGGGTTGGGGGTTTTAATTTTTAAATTCTTGTGAAAGGTGGTTAAAATCAATATGAGGAAGGGAAAATGTAGGATAAATGGGATAATAAATTAATATAAGGTAAATTGGGGTGGATTGGGGTAGGTGTAAGGGTAGGTTTTGGTGAATTTTAGGTGAAATGGGTTATGGGGGATGGGTTTAAATTTTTTTGGTTGCCACAACAGAGACCAACGTCGATCTAGGTTTGGCCGATGTTAGTAAGTTTTTGCTGACGTCAGTGGGGGCTAAGGTGACTGACACTAGTTAAATGACGATCATGGAAAACTGGTGACGGTTAAGGTGACCAGAACTAGTTAGGGTTAAAGAAAAATAGGGGTAAGAAGGGATAGTTTGGAAAGAAAAATAGGTGGGGAAGGGGTAAATGAAGAGGGTATGTAGAGGGATGAGGGTAAAATGTGAGTTTGGCAAGATAAAATTGGTAAGTAGGTTAAATAATTTTAAGATGATGGGTCATGATTATAAAGGGTAGTAGGCTTATAGGTGCATTAGGTAAATGGGGTAGGCGTGATTGATGTGGTTGGGTATGGTTTAGTGGATAATAGGTGATTTTTGGGTAGGCAAGTCTTGACAATGTTGTGTTTGATGATGCAAGTATGGGATCAACCGAGGATGCAGAATAGAGTACCACATCTATTAGTATAGATGTGATCCAGCGTGACTGCGGAGGAGTGGGAGCATATGATGGATGTTGGACTGATTGGGATCTGACACTATAGGTGTATAGCTCGGGATCCTAGTTTGATGGTCATACACATCGATAGATGGGATTCAACGAATAACATGTTTCATTTACCGATGGATGAGATGATTGTCACCCTAGAGGATGTATATAGGATTGTGCAACTATCAATCATTGGAGAGCCAATGTATTCTATTTCTTCAGAGGCATCAGTTGATCTGTTATTGGTTGTGTTTGGGGAGGTGATGGGCGAGATGAGGTACCATAGCATGAGCCTTAGCTATGGAGACATGTATGCAGCCCATCTTCAGGACACAAGGTTGGTTGTTTTGATGATAGAGGCAGTATGTTGTTTTCCCTACTAGATGTTGAGGGTGGGATATTCCCATGAGAATTGATGGGAGTGCTCTAGGATATGATGGAGGAGAGGATATGATTTGCATGGGCATCGACATTCCTGGTGTAGATATATAGGGAGATGTGGGCCTATAGGAGATTGTGGTGTTTTAGTTTTTGTTGCACCTTTCTTCTACATTGTTGGGCATACAAGCACATCGTATGTGTACGTATAGTTGGTTTTCCCTGACATGATTGGTTCAGGGGTGGCTTGGTCAGAGTTGGATATAGATGGTGGGTACCAGTTGGTGGGTAGCATAGGGTGGCTAGAGCCACACATGATGTTTTATATTACAGGTGGTTGCTGGAGGGACTCTCAGGAGTTGATATTGTTTAGAGGCCATATGTTGGCTACCCATCCTATAGGCATGGTGCAGAGGAGTTAGAGGAGTTATAGCTGTTGAGGTTGATACAGGGGCATCATGTTGGAAATCACAAGATAATACCTATAGATAGGGTCAAACAACAGTTTGGGCTACCGTAGGACGTGCCTCCAACTTTTCCATAGTATAGGAGAGATAATGTGGAGAGACCTATGTCTCCACCACATTCGAGTGTGCCGATAGGGCAGGAGGAGCATGCGGTGGATAAGCAGATCAATGATGATCGGGTCACCAATAGATATAGGTAGTGGTGGGCTGGTACTAGCTATGGGTGGCACCATCGAGACTAGGGAAGCCAGACTTAGCCACCATCACAATGTAAAGGGATACCTTATAGGGTCAAGGTGGATTCCCTTTAGGCCTAAATTATAGCTTTACAGGGGAAGATGACTTAGAGGCACGGGTCAAAGGCATAGGCTACCATTTTACAAGCTCAGGTGGTAGCCTTACATGCACAGGTAGGACAAGGGACTGACACACTCATAGGGTGGAGATGGAGATGGGGGACAGGTAGCCACCTTATAAGTGTAAGGTAAGGTTTATAGGATCAGTTGGCCACTTTACAGGCACAGGTTGTGGCCTTATAGGCCCAGGTTATAGCAACAAGGTACCTCCATAGACTCTGGGACAGGGTCCCACACTACAGGAAGCTACGGTGATGACAAGGTCCCATGGTACAGGGAGGAGGACAGGGATCATAGGTACAAGGTCCTGAGGCCAAGTGTTAGTAGGTCAGAGCTCACAGGTTGCTATGAGACCTATGGACACCACCTCATATGGTGACCAATGGCGAGGTTTAGGGATTCCCTTAACGAGGCACGGTATTATTAGGATCACCTAACGACTACCATGGGATAGATGTCCCATCCTATGGGGAGTACATGGCACAACAGGAAGCGAGTGAGAGGATTATATCCTACACTCATATTTTAGAGAGCACAGGTGGCTGGCAAGCCCAAAAATAGGTTCAGGGTGAGGCTACGAGTTCACATAGGCCAAACTCAGCTGCGAGCCATGCAAATATTAGACCGAGACCCATGCTAGGTGGAGAGATGCTAGCAGGGCATCGTACTAGAGGAGAGTAGGAGGAGATAGATGAGACATGGCCCATGGATATCAGGTGGGGTGATGATTAGTCACCCTATATGATTCATTGTATTGATTTTTGGTATATACCGGCATATGTGCTGATGATAGAGAGGATGTATGTGAGGGTTTTGAGATACTACGTTTTATACTGGTCTGCGTGCCAAAGATAGTGAGGATGTATCTGATATTTTTGAGATACTAAATATTTATTTGTATCTCATGTACATATGTATTGATACACAGACTCTTTCCAGTTATATAGATGATGATATTTATGGTATGGATGATGTACTCTATGGTTTAAATTTTCATTATTATTGTGTATGTGATGGAAAATAGGTGAATTAGTCATGATTGATTAGAGGTCATGTAGGCATGATGGAGTCTGGTATAGGCATGTTTGAGTTAGGTCAGTTAGGCATAATGGAGTTAGGTCAGTTATGCATGGTGGATTCAAGTATAGGCATGATTGAGTCGAGGTAAGTTAGGCATGGTGGAGTTTAGGTCTTATTTAGGCATGGTTTTGGTTATGTTTTTGGGTTTTGATTTAATTTCCAAGTTATTGGTAGTATGGAAAATAAATGATGATGTATATTTATGTTATGATGTTTGTAAATTTCCAAATATTTGATATCAATGGAATATGTGAAATTATTAATGTATGATATGATGATGTAAGAAAGAGGTAAGTATACATGTTTGTTACTTATATATTTGTTTAATTTCCAAGTAGTGTATAATATGAAACTAACTAAGGTAGAATGTGAATTGGAAAATGGGGGGAAATTGGTTAGGGTAAAGAGTGGCCGAGCTAACCTCTAAGGGCCCCATGCCATCGGAGTACTACCTACATAGCTCTAAAAAAAGGGGCCTCATGTTGATGTAGTTCTCTCATAAGCTAGGGAAGAATATGATGAGGTAGAGGGAGGAATTGGTAGGTTTTAGGCATGGTTAATTCTAGTTCATTTAGGCATGATTAAGTCTAGGTCATGTAGGTATGGTTGAGTTTTAGGTCATATATGTTTGGTTGAGTTGTAAGTCATATAGGTGTGGATGAATGTGAATGTCAAAGGCTTGGTCATGTATAGGAGAATCAACAAGTAATGAAGAAGGTGAATGGTAAGAGGTAACAAAAAAGAGCTACCTAATTGAGTAAGAACCATAATGATGTTTAATCATACCAAAGATGGGCTTATGAACGTAAGACCTTAAAGGCGTTGCATAATGGACTATTCTAAGGTAGAAGAAAGTCACATGATCACGAAATGTCACATTTGCGGCACATCCCTTGAGCGGGTAGGAAATTAGGGTGAAAAGGTGATGAGGTGAAAATGGTTTGTTTTAGCGTAACCTGGTGTGAGACAACATTCCTTCTTGGTAAGAGACCCAAGATCTAAATACGTAAGTCCATGACGAAAAATTTATCATTTTATTATTTTTTCTTTTGTTTTGATAGACTGATCAATGTGGGAAGTATATATGGGATGAGTAGATATCTCCTTGAGGTCTTCATGAAGATGATCGATGCGGGAAGCTTCTGTTTTTTTTTGTTTTTTGCAAGAATAGTCTTCTTTTGATGATAGACTTAAGTACAATATGGCTAGAATTGCATAGCTTTCCTTCAAGGGAGTAGTCTATTTATAGCAGCAAGATAGAGAGAATAGATGTCCTTTTTGAGGGAGTCATCTATTTGGCAGGAAGTTTGACTTAAGGAGTGGAATCCCATTTTTCTTTTGAAATTATTTTTCTCTTGGAATTTTAAGTCATGGACAAGACTATAGAGAAAAATAGGCTCATGTTTTGAAGACAAAACTGTAGCACACAAAGGTTAACTATGATAGGGAGGTTTTAAGTGATGAATGAGCATGGGATTCCATATTTAAAAAGATGAAAAGTATCCATGAGAATCATGTCATGAGTAAAGTTTTGGTACTCATATTGAAGATAAGGTTGAAAAATAAATGGGTAATCACATGATTCTTGTTTAGTCATTGATCCTTAAAATAGGTAAAATGGAAGGTGAATGGTGCTCAAGGGACAAGCATTTTAATTAGATAGAAGGTGATATAGGACTGGTTTCAACAATATAATGGTCGAATATGTAAAGGCATTGAGGGGCTTAGTTTTTGGTTTACCTTCGAGTGAAGACAAATGATAAGCACCTGATCCATAGGTATGAGTAACGAATAAGGGTCCAAGCCAATTCGGAGAAAAATTTCCCCGTTTACTTTTTTCCTCTTTCGTTACATGTTGATTTTCCTTCAGGATGAGGTCACTAACCTGGAAGGTTTGTTCATGGACACATTTTTCGTAGGCACATTTGATACATTTTTGGTAGATTTGGAGATGATCAAGAGCATTAAGATGACATTCATCTAATAACTCAAGTTGTGTCCAAACGGTCCTGGATGAAATTCATCATCGTTGAGCATCTCCTTAAGTGAGATACAAAGAGATGGAATTGTACTTCAAGGAGGTAAGGACAACCACTGTACCATAGACCAGAGAAAAAGGTGTGGTAGTAGTTGAGGTATGAATACTAGTACAATAATCCCATAAGGCAAAAGGAATGTGTGTGTGCCAATCCTTTCCAGTATCGCCAACTACTTTCATAAGAATTTTGTTCAAGGTTTTGTTGGTTGATTCTTCTTGGCCATTTATTTATTGGTAGTAGGGTGACGAAAAACTAAGTTGAATTCCAAAGGCATCACAGATTTTCTGTAGAGTTTTTTTTTGGAATTATTTTCTTGTTATCAGTGATGAGACGGTGAGGAACACCAAAGCGACAAATGATGTGATGATTGATGAATTCACATATTTTCTCAGATTTTGTAGAAATAAGAGGTATGGCTTCAACCCATTTAGTGTAATATTTGGTAGCGGTGATAATCCATTGATGGCATTGTGAAGAATGAGGATTGATCTCTCCAAAAAGATCCAAACCCCATTGAGAGAAAGGCCAAAGGTCTCGTGCGACCTGTAAGGCATGACTAGGTGTATGATGAAGATTAGCATGTTGCTGGAATTTCACACAACATTTGACATAATCAAGCAATCACAGTTTAGGGTTGGCCAATAATAGCCCAGGCATGAAGGATGCATTTAGCGACAGCTAAACCACTAAAGTGACCTCCAAAAATTTCATTTCATGAACTTCCTTGATGGTGTAGGGAATTTCAGAACTTGTAAGGCATCATAAGAGGATACCATCAAAGCCACATTTATAAAGAAGACCACCCATGATGACATAGTAAGAGACACCTTTGATAAAGGCACTTTGTCTATTGCGAGTAAGGTCAAGAGGTAGAATTGAAAGGGAAAGGTAAGTCTACAAACTGTTTATACCAAAGGTCATGTGGGTCAAGTTCAATGGTTTTGACAAGGTTGACATCTCAAAATAAATAAGAAGGTGATTACAACCTTTGTATTATTACAAAGCTTTTCGAGTCAGAGGGCGAAGCGGGTATCTGAGATACAAGACAGTCCATGGTATTCACAAATTTTTTAGTGGAACGTGGGGTGGTTTGAAGTTCATAACTATCAAACGTAGTCAAAAGCATGTCCACATGATGCTTATACTTTTGAAGTATTTCATTACGACACTGGATATATACCATTGACTTGATTTACAACTAGCTGAGAGTCACCAAAGATTTTAATTGACTTAACATCTAATGAAATGGCGGTTTGAAGACCTAATACGAGTGCTTCATATTTGGTGATATTGTTAGTACAATCAAAATCTAGTTTGAAAGATAATGGCATAGGGTCATTGTCAAGAGGAATGAGGATACTGCTTGCACCAACTCCACACTGACATTTGGAACCATTAAATAATAAGGTCATTTGGTAAATGGTATCGTCCAAAGAGAGGGTAGTGATGGATTCATCTAGGAAATCAAAGTTAGAGGATTTATTTCCGGAGAGAGGTGCATCTGCAAGTTGGTCAGCAATAGTTTTTCCTTTGAAATTTTTTTGATGGATGAATTCAAGGTCTAGGTCTATAAGAAGCATGAGCCAACGTGCAACATGTTGATGTTGGTAGGGCTTGGCATACATGTAATGTAAGGGGTCAGTATTGGTGACAAAAAGGTTTTGTGGTTAAGTAGGTAATGAATAAGTTTAGTGGCAATAAAAACTAAGGCTAAGAAAAAAATTTTTCGGGATGTATCTGGTTTCATAGTCCAAAAGGGCACGACTTATGTAATAAACTACTTGCTCCCAGTGTTGCTCATCATGATGAATGAGCATGGTACCCAAGGAATGATCCAGTAGCAGCAATGTAAAGGTAAAATGGTTGGTCATCCTTAGGAGGAATAAGTACATGTGGTTAGAGGAGGTATTGTTTTAAAGCCTCAAAGGCTTTATGGCATTCATCATCCCATTTGAAGGAGACATCATTTTTGAGGAGATGATGAAATGGGTGGCAAGTAGTCGAAAATATGTGAAATAAAACAACGAATAGATTGCAACTTACCTTGTAAACTACAAAGTTTGCGAAGGTTAGTAGGTGGAGGCATTTTCGAGAATAGCCTTGATTTTAGCGGGATTCGACTTCTATGCCACGCAAAGAAATGATAAATCCAAGGAGATTTCCTGAGAGAACAATGAAGACACACTTCTTAGGTTGAAGGCGAACACAATACTTGATGAGACGATCAAATATGACCTTCAGGATTGTAAGGTGTTTGGCCCGATGTTTGGATTTGGCAAGAAGGTCATCTACGTAATCTTCCAATATATGATGCATGATGTCATGGAAGATATAAGTCATAGCCCATGCTGATATGTAGCACTGGAATTTTTAAGGCCAAAGGGCATGACTAGATAGCAAAAGGTCCCCCAAGGAGTGATGAAGGCAGTTTTGTGTTGATCTTTTGTGGCAAGTAATATTTGGTTATAACCCAAGAAACCATCCATGAGTGATAACATCTCATGGCTAGCGGTAAGATCAACTAGTATGTCAATACTAGGCAGTGGAAAGTCGTCTTTGGGGAAGACTAAGTTAAGGTCACAAAAATCCGTACAAATGAGGAGTCCCCTATCGATTTTTTGACAAGAACGATGTTAGAGATCCATTGGGGATAATCAATGGGTAGGATGAAGGAAACCAAAAGAAGGTGCTGAAGTTCTTCTTTGACAAGAAGAGCAATGTGAGGATGCATTTTCTGCAACTTCTGTTTTACGGGTTTGGCTTCAAGAATAGTGACGATATTGTGGACCACAATATTTGGGTCAATACCAGGCATATCAACGTAGGACCAAGCAAAAGCATTTCTATGATCCTCAGAGGAAAGAAGTAAAAGCTTCCTATTCAACATTATCTAAAGATTGGCCTATCTTTAGAATGTGTGGGTCGTCTTGAGTGTTAATATTGATGTCAATTATCAATTCATTTAACATGGTTTGTGTCTCAGAAGGTAACGACCAGTGAATATAAGAATCCTTTGCACCAAGGTAGGTGAGAATAGACTTATTCCTTACATTGAACAATGTTAATGGATGGTGTATTGTCCTCGATCATGTTAGGATACAGGAAGGGAAGAGAACAGGGAGCCTCGCCATCACGTTGATAAGTCAGAGGTCCTAGGGAAATGGTGTTTACAAAAAATAAAAGTTAGGAGGAATGGATTCTGGATCCATAGACTCCATGGGTGAAGGTGGTGAAGTTGGTAAATGGGGTGAAGATGTTTTGTCATCCTCAATGAGTTAGACATGGAATTTCTTGGAAGATGGTTTGGAAAATCCAATACCACTACGGTCGTTGTGTTTACGTGTGGTACACGGGATGACAGTATGGAGGCCATGTTCATAGAACCCAAATCCAAAGCCTTTCCATGCACAACAATGGAGGAAAGTGTGGGCGAAGTGGTGGTTGGTGAGAGATTAGAGGTCAAAGGAAAATGGTCGCATTTGGGAAGGTGGCTCGAGTGAGTAGGTGGAACTATCAAAGTCCCCCATATGTTAAGTTGGTGCAAAGGTGTGGAGGAGCATAATGGAATACCTCGCCTATGCAATGGTCATAGCGAGGATGTTGGTGAAGGTTACCATACTCTTGAGGAGTAAGGAATGTGTCGATGTTGTATAGGTGGTACTCCCCCAAAGTGAGACATTGAAAAACACCTTCTAAGGGATTGGTGGTTAATATGTGGGTAGAGGGAATAGATGAATCAATAGGTGATAGGAAAGAAGAAGCATTGGTTTTTTGGGAAGTGGATGGGTTAGCGGATGGGTCAGATGCAGAGGCTGCGACGAAAATTGGTATAGAGGAATTAGGTGCGGGAGTAGTGGTAGCATTAGTGGATGGAGCTATGGGTGAAGGAGAAGTGGTGGCAGTGGTAAATGCCTTAACTGGTATAAGGACATCATTAGGTCGGTACAACATGTTACAAGTTTTGAATGGCGAAGGGTTAGCTGGGATGGTATAGTTATGTCCTTCATGTTCAAATTTTACACAACGATGTAAGGTTGAAGGAACACAACCCATGACGCGGATCCAAGGTCGGCCAAGGAATATATTGTACTAGAACTTCCCCTCTAAGACATAGAATGATTCTGGAATGGTACGAGAGCCCACACAAACATGGAGGATGATGGTACCAAGGGTAAGAGTGATGGTGTCATTGAATGAATGCAGCATAATTGGGTTATTATGCATGTAATTTGAAGGGATGTGCATATTTGGTTGTATGTGTGGGAGGATATGATGTTGATGTTGGACACCACCATCGATCATAACCTGTCAAATGTGTATATTATCAATATAGATGGAGATGAAAATGGAGGGATCAGGATCATTTAATTGGATAGTTACAGTCTCCTCATCAGAGAAACTGAGGGCACTTACTTGGTGAGTAGTGGGAGGTGTAAAGGAAGGGGATGAATTGGTGAGAGAGGCTACATGATGAGGGGTGATAATGGAGGCCACAAGCATTAGGTTGTTAGGTAAAACCTCGATGGATTGAAGAACCTCCATGCAGGCTTGCTGATGAGATTTAGAGGTTTGGACGAGGTCATATAAATACATTTTTGAGGGGATTAGTGCAATTGTTTTATCAGTGTACGGTGGGAGACCCCGTCAGAAATATGGTACGTGGGTCCTCAAATGGTGATTTTTGTTATGGGTGTAAATGGCATATTGGGCATATGATTGGTTGATGGGTTGGTTACTTTCTCCTTTCCTTTTTCTTTCTGGGCACGAGTGGCAACCTATATCATGTTAATCTGAGGAAGAGAGTTAGATGAAGAAGGTATGTCAAGAAAGGTATAATGACATGAGGGAAAAAAACCTAGTGCAGGATAATAGCCTTGTGAAATGAATAGGGTGTACTAGCATTTTGGTGGGGTTTTAGCTAGCTCTCTTATGCATACCATGTTGATCTCAAATGTTGGGGTGGATAAAAAGGTTGTGGAGGTGGAGATGTGGTTCACTAAATAGGTAGTGGATGAGGACGTGTGGTGATTCATGAAGGTGGAATAGGGTCCTCATCTAGAAGATCGTCGTTGTCAAAATTTTCTTCAAGAGGGCATAGTTGGAGGACAATGATTTTAAGAGCCTTAAAATTCTCTACATCATTTCCTGGCACACGATGGTAGGTGCAAATTTTGGTCTCGTCAAACCCTTTTGGTTTGGGTTTGAGTGGGTCGTAAGGTCTAAGCAGTGGTAATGTGATGACAGAGGTCTCTAAAAGGTTGGCTAAAATGTTGGCATACGACCCTGCCAATGGATCAAAGTGTGAGGTGAGTGTGGGACTGGGTTGGATGGTATATGATTGTGATGGGGAAGGTACTACATGAGGTGGAATTGGAGGTGGGATAGGTTTGACCACCAGTTTGGTAGGTGGTACTATTTTAGGCTTGGGTTGTATCTTCTTGGGTAAAGGCGTAGTAGATGAACTAGCAATGGAAGGTGTTGTAGGCTTAACTACCTCTTTAGAGGGTAGTGGGTTTTTCAATTTTGGTTACACCTTCCTGGGTAAAGGTGAAGGTGGCATACATAATATAGAAGGGAAAGTAGATGGTGGTAGAGGATGAGTTATCCAAGGTGATAATGGAGGTGCGGTGAAGGTTTCTGGTAGAGGCAGGGTGGAAGGTATGGGTTGAAGAGAAGGAAGTCTCATAGGTAGTGATGAGGTTGTTGTAGCTGGTGGGGGTATATGTGGTAAGAAATATGTGGGTGACAGTGAAGGTGTATGTTGTGCAGATGATGTTAGGTGTAACTAAATGATCGTGATGAAGAAACAGGTTGTTGCTCTTTATGATTTACCTGGGGTAAGGGGTTGCTTGACCAAGGTAGATGGGTGAGGTCCTAGGATGGATGGAATGTGGTGAAGGTGAAAGAGGCGTAGTGGGTGACACTAGTGTGTGTAACCTAGAAGGTTGGGTCTTCCTTTTAGGTGGTGAGTAATGGTTTTTTGTGTGGGCTTGGGAAGATGTGGCTAAATCCAATTTAACGGGTGGATGGACGAGGCTTGATGTCGGCATGACACCCAATGTGGTAATGGGTCTAGATATGGGGGGAGGTATAGGTACATGTAGTTTCTTAGGCATAGGAACAGGTTTGATTGTTGGTAAAGGTTTAGCTGTAGGTGTGGGTGATGAAGAAGAGACCGCTTCAACAGACATGGTCATGGTTGATTGGGTTGCTTGAAATACCTTCAGATAAATCGTGGAGGTATCCACAAGTGAAATTTGCATTTGGGTTGAAAAGAGTAGCTGAAGGAATCCCCAAAGCATGGAATTATCAACATAATCCAAATGGATCAGTCTAGGCGTGAAAATGAGACCAGTTGTAAGAAGAGATGACATTGGTTTAGTGAGCCAATCCCTGTAAAATATGTCTATGAGACAAGGAATTGATTAGCTTCAGATTTTTTGGGTAAGAGAGCCGAGAGAAGATCAACAGCAACTTGAAAGGCTAATGGGGAATTGTCACCAACAGGTAGTGGTGCGTATAAAGGATCCCCTATGGATAAGGGAGATGACAGTTGGGATGAGATAGTTTCCTCTTGTCAGGTGGAGAAGAAAGGTGAGGATGACTCTCCCATGGGTAGGAGAGTTAATATTGTTGGTTGTTCGTTAGGTTACGAGGTAGGTGGTGAAACGAAATCAACATAAATTATGGACTCCTCTTGGGTGAAGAGGGAGATGAAGGAGAATCCTCTATGGGTGAAGAAGTAGATGAGGTAGGCTCCTCCATGGGTAGAGGAGCTCGTGCTAGAATCTCCTACGATAGAAAGGATAGGAGGAAATTGAGGAATGGTTGGTACAACTTCGAAAACAACGTGGAACTCACAAACATTGTTGTCATTGGTTAAAGGTTCACCAATTTGGTTAGATGACAAGGTATGATTAGGGAATGGCTTCTTGAATATATTTAAGTTTTGATTTTCTGGTGCATTTGGGTTTTCTAGGATGAGATCTCCATTATCTAACATTTCCTAGACAATGTTCTTGAAGGTTATACAATTACCATCGCTATGGCCTTTGACGTGATGATAGTTACAATAGTCATGTTCCTTGTACCATGCAGGCATAGGATGAGCGGGGTCGAAACCAGTATGTGGTTTTATGGGTGGAAGGGAAATGGATCTGGCCTTAAAAAATTCTAATACTAAAGAATATGGCTCTCCTATTGGAGTGTACTTTCGTTGCTCCCGTATGAACTGAAAAGTTTGAACGAGAGAAAGATTAGAGGAATGTTTTTCTTGGTTAGATGGGTGAGATGGGCCAGCTTTGAGAACTACCGCTTTGGCAGATCCTTTGGCTTTTGAATAATTTTTTTGGGGATTTGAAGAGGAAGAGTTCTCATTTCATTTAAATGCGGCATTTTTGTTACGCAATTGAATTTTCTTCTCTTCAATGGCACGAATTTCCAGTTTTTGCATGCCATGGTAAATGCTTCGTCAAAGGTACAGAAGGTTTGTACTTGCAGAGTTGGTGAGATGTTCCTAGCACAAGCCCTAGTGAAAAAATCTATAAGATTGGTTTGAGGTAACTGGAATGTTAGTTGGTTGATAAGGCTTCACCAATGAGTGACAAAATCTGTGATAGATTCATCGTCATACTGTCATGTTAAGTATAGGTTGGTCATGGTGAATTTCTCGATGACATTGATTGAAAAATGGTCCAAGAAGGCTTGAGCCACTTGGTTAAATGAGTAAATGGAATGTCTAGGTAAACCACTATACCAATCTAACACGGGTCATGTCAAGGACATGGGGAATGTTCGTAGGAGTAAAGCATCATCATGGGAGATTAGATAACACCCATGTTTGAATGACCTACAAGTGTTGTTGTGGGTCCTCTTTACTATTGAAACAGTTGAATTTGGGCATTTCCCAATGCACAGGGTATGGGCGAATGGGAATAGATGGATGAATAGGCTCATTGCAGATTTTGTCATAAGTTAAGGAGTTGTGAGAGCCAAAAACTGATGCTTCTAATGTTTGCATCTTTTCCATCATCATCTTAATGAGGTCGTTGGTATGTTGTGATGAATGGGTTCCCTATAGTATAAGGGGGTTGATGATGAATGTATGATGTGGATAGCATTCTAGAATATGGTGGTGTCAAGTATGAGAACTGCAAAGGGGGAATAGATGCAGGCACGAAAGATATCATGAATAGACAATAGACGAGATTGGGGGTTGTTGGTGATATGTGTAAGTAGGTGGGGTAGTTGTAACGACTCTTAGTAATTGGGGGTAAGGACTGCAGGATGGAGAGGATGAGATTTTTGAATGGGCTATGGGTTTCTGACACAAGGGGTGGTTGCAATGCAATAGGTATATATGCGGTGGCTAGTGCGGATGGGGATATGCTCAAGGTGGTTGATAAAAGGATAGTTGACACCACGGGTGCGATAGATGTCGGAGGTGTAGAAATTATAGAGGATGTGGGGTCTAGTTGAGACACCACAGGTGGTAAGATTGATGAAGGTAACACCAAGATAGTGCTAGCTGATGCAGAAGTGGGGGCAAGGGTAGGAGGGATGGACATAGGCATGTTGTATACCAACTATCCTGATGAGTCTCGGGTTGATGAATGGGTGAGATAGTATTGTAAGGCGGAGGGGTTTTGGTCAAGGAGTTTTGCAAACTCCTCGTTGTTGGTACCGATGGTGATGGGCTGAGTTGGATCCATAGGTGACATGATGGAAGGCGGTGATGGGATAGGTGGGAGCGGTTGAAGGCTAGCGTGAAACACAAGGGCATTGGCTTGGCTATGAGTCAAAACCATGTGAATAAAGCGTAAACCTGGTAAACAATTCTCTGTAAATGACGTAGAAAATCAACAAAAACAGAGAAAAATAGATTCTGCGAGGTGAAACTTGTCGTTGTTTTAATTAAAAATTAAAATAAAGAAACCGGCGACAGTTATGTTAACCGATGATGGTGACAAGGTGACTAATTCCGGTTAGATAAATCGATATTGGTTATTGTGGGAAATCGATAGTTTTACAAATGAGGTAAAACCTGATGAAAATGAACTAAAGAAATTATATTTGACTGTGATTTTAAAATTTTGGGGGGTATGATGATGTTCTGAGAACTTCAAAAAGAATAGAAGATGTTATGAGTGTTGTTTTTGGTAAAATTACCAAAAAATCTAGAAACTGAACAATGGTTAGGTAAATCGATGACGGTCAGATGGAAACTGATGACAGTCGTTGGACTGACGCCAGTCACTATGGAATTTGAAAAAATGAATAAAAATTGATTTTGTGACTTAACTCAGATGAAATATCAACCAGAAACTTGAGTATGATAGTAATGGACCCTAACACACTCAAAAATAGTTGAAATACACCAACTATGATGGTGGAGTGTGAAAGGAAGAAGAAAATGAAGAATGTGACCTCACAACTCAAAACACAACTCAAGAAAAAGCTAAGAAAAACATGAAATCCTATAAGTGAATTTTATGTTTTAGCTTATGCTATTTAAGACTGACTTGTGAACAGAATAAAGTTTTTTGGTTGGAAAGAAGGTGTCCTATGAAGAGGCAAGATCTAAGGGTGGTTTCAAGTTATGTTTTGGCGGGGGTGGTCCTTTCTCTGAGATAATGAATGGATAGAGAAACCAACTGGGTGCCCACTGTAAATCCTTTGATCGTGTGATTGTTGACAACTTCTTACATGTAAGGTGTTGTTTAAGAAGATGTGTAAATTATGTTTGTGAAGTTTATAAAAGAGAGAGAAGATAAAGTGCTCTACGATTCAATTATGTCAACCATCAGTTGGGCATGAATTCCAATGTATAGGTTTCCCTCATTTTTAATGTGAGCTAAAAATACAAACATAGAAGTATGAAATGCAATTATTTTAGAACCCAAATCGAAATGTGATATTCGATGTAAACAAAGAGTGAACAGGAAAGAGAATTAATTTCACTAATGTAAATGCAAGAAGAAAAAGAATGATTCTTTTTAGTCCCGAAATACAAATGTCACTTAGACAAATAGAAGAGAGAGAAGATTCCCAGGGAGAGAATTTAATGTTAACTTCCTTTTGAAAAGAAAAAACATACAATAGTTCCCTAAGAATGAATTGGATGGCTCCCACCGGGCATGCCAAAATGTTTCACCAGATTCTTAGAAAATTAATGAAATAGATAAGGGGTAGCAGGCCAAGAAGGAATACATGTTTGTGATGTCAGTTGAAGGTTGTGCACGTGTTATGATTTCCTGATCCAAGTTGATTGCGAGAGATCCCTTTTGGCTAGGAGGAACTACCTGTAAAATGCAAAACAATACCACTAGATATAGTTAAACAAAACAATGAGTGGATTGCCTAGCGTAAGCTAGATCTGGGAAGTGTGATGCTTCTTAAACAGGCTGTCAATCCACTTTTATATAACAATATTAATGCTAGTTCAAAATCATACATGAAATAAAGATCCTATTATAATTGAAACGATTTAGGTATCTCATACAAAACAATAAGAAAGGTTGTTCAAAAGGTTGTTTGAGGTCAAAATGGGTTAGGTGATTGGCTGGTATTGGGTTGCAGGTCTGGTACAAGCTCTGGGTAAGGTCTGGTAAATATTACAAGTGATTCTGGGTTGTTGGGAAATGGGTATTAGCTCGCTAGTCTGAGCTATATTACCAGACACAGTAACCAACTTCAGCTGTGTGTCTGATGCCGATTAGGCAAAATGACCGACGTTGGTCTGCTAACTAGCGTCGGTAGGGGTAATTAGCAAAAAGCTCCTAGAATTAGTTTTTCAAACTCTCTGTGATTGCACAGAGGTTGGAAATGGTGAGGGTGAGGTTGTAAAAATGTCTCAAAGGATGAGAGATGATTAAGAGAGGTTGAAGACAGGTAAAAGGGCCATGTATGGTAAGGTGATAGGTTGGTGGGAGGAAGGGGGTGTACAGATGTGGAGCAAGATAAATTAATGAGATGAATAATAAATATTACTGAAAGGAAATGAAAATAAATGAAGATATGTTAGGTACTTACTGAAGAGTAGGTTTGGAGAATGCAGGTGATGAGGATGGTGATAGTAGAGATCTGGAGAGAAGAGACATCGTGTTTGTGTCACATAATTTTGAACCTTCATGCCTCCCTGTGTGAATCTGTGATCATGAAGAAGATGATGAATTCCAATGGTTGTTGGTAGTGCTCCTGTATGTTTTCCTTTGCATGAGTGCTTCAGAAAAATTGAGTGCTCCAAGTCTCTATTTGTATGAAATCCTGAATCGAATGACCAACCTATGGAAATGCTTTTGGAAATGTATTTAACCTAACTGGTGATGGTTAGGTGAATGACATCATTTGAGACATAACCGGAGTCGATTAAGGTCGGAATATCTAGGTTGGCCAAAATAGCCTAATTCTTGCTATTTTTGGCATGGTCTTCAATATTCATCTGATTCTTAAGTGATAGATCACGAAAGGATAAGTAAGAGTCTTTTTAGGTTTGTTAGTAAGAGTTAAGTCTAGGTTTAGACTAAGTCCTAGTTGGTTAGGATAGGTTTAGACTTGGAATTAGGTGATTAATGAGGTTTGAGTGGTCATGGAGTGAGGTGGCTAGGTGAGTTAGTTGGGTGAGGTGGTTAAGTGAGGATGTTAATTAATTTAATTACGATAATTAATTCAATTAACATGTGCACTAGGGGATATGAATAGGTAGGAGATGGTTAATTTAATTAATGAGGTTTTAAGGGGAATATGACCCAATTTTTGTGTCTACACTTATACTCATGGTTCTTTGCGAGGAGGTGAGTTGAAGACTCCTAGAACATGTGTGCATCTCCTTCGTGGGTGGATAGGGCTAGGGGAATTATGATAATTTTGTATTCAGTTGGTTTTATCTCTTAGATAGGCTTGATTACCTTTGGTATGACTACTTCTACATACTGATTTCCTGTGGCACCACTGAAAAAGCATGAAGCCATTTGAGAAAATAATTTCTTCCCATTGGCCAATGTCAATATCACTGAAAAATTAGGGACCATCATCTACTAGATTGTATGATCTTATTTTTTGATCATTTCCTTTATCCAATGAAACATCTTATTTGTCTCGGGCTCGGCAATTGACGTGACTACTATCTATTTCTCGGGGTGAGATGGAACATCTTGCATAGGAGAAGCATGAGTGGTGGTTAAAGGTGGAAAACATTGTGGATGTTGAGAATCTTAGAGGTGAACTAGCTCCTTCTTTTCAAGTTCCACTTCTACTACATGATCCTCTATTGATTTGAACTTCTTATTCAAGATCTCCTTTAGTAAGGGGCCTCTGACTCCACTTCTTTACTTTTTGAACTCTCTCTGAAATGGACTAAGCCTGAAGTCTTCTCCAAGACCTTCGATGAAGACTGATGTGATGCTTGTGTCTGAAGGGTGTGGAAACTTCTTGATGTGATAGAGGTAACCTTCTTCTTTTTGAACTATTATTTTGATATTCTAATTACAACTTCGGTCCACTCGCTTATCTCTCTCGACTCACGGACGTTCCATGTTACCTATGGAAAAGGTGAAGCATTCACTCCTTTATATTATATATTATACAAATCTATGTCATCATCTTGAATTCCTTATTCATATCAACCGAACTTGAATCTCCTAATTTGTCTGATTGTCATCCGCATATAGTCTCTTTCCCTTACATCAAATTCATATATGTAATTTACCCAACAATCTTTGATTTGTGGTACATGATATGACTCTTGGAGATAGAGAGTGTCTAGATCACCTCGTATTTCAAAGTTTTCCCTTGGTGTATATGAATACAAGCTTAGTGATATGAAGGTGGATTCTAGGTTTGATGCATCATTGGCACTTTTGCGGGTAAAGATTCCAAGTGAGATAGGGAAGATACATTCTTCCTTTTCCGGTTCTTGACCTTATTGTGAACATGTGTTAGTTGTATACACAGCTCTAAGAACACAATCTTGTTGCTATGGTGCCAATGTAGTGTGAGTGGAACAAGATCATAACTGGAAACTCAGATGAATGAGAAAGTGGAAAATTACATGAAGTATGACCTATATTTATTTATCTAAGAACCCACTTATGGAAACAACCTTGAGTGAAGGTTCCCCTCCAGTTTCTTGATGATGAATATGATGAAGGCATCATTTACCCTCATGAAGTTCCGGTTTCTATCCTTCAAAACCAACAGAGCATATATCTCAAATGTTGGGGCCTTGGGAAATATGTTATGAGAAAGTGCCAATCCTTTGAAAGGTCTCAAAATTGCAAGAGTGTACACTTGATATGAATTCATTGTGAAATTATTCAAGAATAATAGCTGAAGAAATTGGTGGTTCAAGTTGTCACTAATGATATGTCCCCAATCAATTCTCTGTTTTTCCTCGATGATCATGAATATGAAAAGAGCCATCCAGTCTTGAAATTCCTTCAAGGTTTCTTCTCCCATCATCTGACTGAGAAGAATGATTTCATTTGAATAACATTTGTGGAACTCATCTCACAATATTTACATGGGCACCCATGAAGGCTTTCTCACTTGTTATATCCATGAACCAAGAGCGAGGCCCTGAAGGTATGAGTCCATTTTGGTCCACTCTTTCGCTACAACCTCTTTGTAAATAATGTCCATATTGCTCCAAATTAGGACATGCATTTAATGGGAGATGGATTTGGGAGCAAGTACCTCCATGGCTAATCAATCATCTACTTAGATGGTTCTGGTCTCAGGTTCACAATGGTGAGAACATGCCAAAATCAATTCTATACTTTTCCCTGAGACCGGATGTCCTCCTGCCGCATACATTCTTCTCGTGAAAAAATTGTCCTCCATTGGCTCTTTCGGTCCTCTAAACATTCGGTCTTTGAGATGTTTTGAGGTCCATGTGGGTGACATTATTGTCCCCCACTACTGAGTACTCAGAAGAGAGAGATGATACTGGTTCGAGGCTTCAGGGTTGACATTGTCACTTCAATGTATCTGAAAAGAGAGTTTTCTATTTTTATTAAATTGAAATTTTTCACCTTTTCAACTTGGACCACCTTTGATCACTTTTCTCATCCCCTTGAATGTCCCTCATACACACTCCCCTTGAAAACGTTTCCCTTTGTGATACTTTGTTATTTTATAGTAAGTTCTAATGTAGAGACTTATTATTTTTGGAAAGTGGCTTTCCTGACCTCGAATTTTGACAAAATAAACTTTTTTTATATGGGGTTTTCCTTTTTATCTTACATCCAAAATTTTAACTCAACCTGATTTTTGGAACAACGGGAAATAAAATTTTAAAATTTAGGGGCATGAAATCAAGGTTTTCTCATTGTAAAAAATATAGGTCATGCATGAAATTGATTTCACTTGGGTCTTCAAGGCACCTATAAATTTGGAAGAATGCAAAAATTCTTGCATCGATCCATGCACTGGTTTTCAAGTTATAAAGTTTTTCACTTCGTGGGATACTAAGTTAATCTGGTGAAAAATGTGCCTGAAGCCTTTAAAATTTTTGGTTTTTCATGATATTTTCCGCCAATATGATTGCACAAACATGGGAAAATGAATTTAAATGGAAAATGAGGATGGAGGAATTCTGGAAAAGTTTTCCTATAGTTCTGGGTAAAAACGGAGCGATGTGGAGGGAGTGAGGAAAAATGGCTAGCTCTAGGTTATATAGGCATGAGAGGGAGAAGGAGGGAAAATTTTTCTTCTACCCTTGTCCTCATAGAATGGGACAAGGGGACACAAAAAGTGTGCCTTATCCTTAGAGTGACACTTGGCACACATGCACGGGTTGAGGATTTTTCAAAAAGAGCTTAGTTTAGGCACCAAGGAGCTAGTTTTCGGTCACATGAGGAACCTGACAAGAGCATGGTGGGGGGTGTACTTTTATGATACCCCTTATCCCCTTCGAACTGAAAATAGGGACACCAAAATTGTGCATTATCCTAGTGGTGATACTTGTCAAACATGTAGGAGTTGGAGCGGGGGATAGAAATTTAGTGAAGGGTGTTTATCGGAGCTCCCCAGGGTCATGTTGAGGGTCCTTGAGACTTAAGGTGGGTGGTGCACTTTTCTGTCCCCCTTTTCCCTGTGGAAAGGGATAGAGGGACATAAAAAGTGTGCATTAGCCTCGTGGTGACATGTGTCACTAATTTTTTTTGCTAAGTATGTAGCTTGTACCTTGGAGAAGAGATTGAAAATGACATTGCCTAAGCTCCCAAATGATTTTTTAGGAACTTATTAATGTGATTTTGACTCAAAAAAATATTTTGAGAAGGATTGGATGGGTCTTAAGGTCTGATTAAGCTTTAAACCACATACAATAATTCCTTTTTGATTGGGACTACCAGTTGTGCCTGTGAAGAATGAGTTGCGGAAAGTAGTGAATGGGTGTTGTGAAAATATTGAGATTACCACCATGTAGGGAATTGAATTAGATTTACATTGATATTTAATTTTATCTTCAACTCATTTTGGAGCTCCTAGAATCATCTCCCAAAGCTCAGGTGCCTTTTTCGCAGTGCGAGCTCCTTTAACCTCTAAAACCCACTTTTGCTGGACTTGATCTAGGATGTCCAAATCTTTCCTAAATCTTCCTAATTCACTTGTACAATTATCTTGGCTCATGAACATAATGGATCACTGAATTTAGGACTTGAAATCAACTCTGGAGAATTCACACCCAGTTGAGAAATGCTAAAAATAGCAATTCCCAAGCTTGCTAAAAGATCCACCTTGAAATGTATTATCTTGAAAGAATCCTTTGAAATTGTTTTCTTCTTTTCCATACATGGGCGACGGTGAGACCATAGACACAAATATTACACAGATGGAGATAAGCCTGACATATATGATGCCTTGACCGAAAGGGGTGTCGGGGAAGAATTGCAATGAATTTTTTTGACACTACGATATAGTTGTCCCATTTTCAAATGAATTTTTCCCTTACAAAAACATAGGACAACATGTCTCTAACCCATAATGATTACATGAATAATCATTCCCCATTCTTGGAAGGCCCCTCAAGGTAGCTGCTCAAGAAATAAATTCATTAGTGACCCTTATATGTATAAAGGAAATTGTTAGTAACATGTATGAAAAATGAAAAGTGAAAGATTAGTTGTATACACTATCACATCTACTCATATAAGGGTTTTTAATATTGGTGAAATTCTAGCCAATATAATGGCATGCAATAAGGGGTTGAGGGGGTTTAAATACAACGTGTATTACAAAAATAAAGGGGGGTGTATGTGGCATGGGGAGAAGGGAGGAGAAGGAGTGAACAAGTGACATAGAGGTGACAATTGACCTTGAATTTACTCCTTGAAACTTTCACCTCACTCGATCTCTGTCACATGGCCTTTATCGACTTACTTGCTCACTGAATAGTGTAAAAATTTGAAACTTTGACTTATGCGTTGTACTCTTGGGCCACCAATCAATGGCATTTGTCATTGATAAGGTAACTTGTGCACCATATAACTTCCAAACTCTTTGGTTTTTGTATCTTCTTTCAATCGATATCTAACACGTGGACAGAATTGGTCTAGTTTTTCACCATTGACCTTTCCAAACTCTAACTTATTCGGTCACTGTTGTTTAACACATGGAGTGACTTGGTGTTATCATGCAAGGAATGGTTTTAAAACTTTGGACTTCGTAAATCTCTTCTTCATATTTTTAACATGCATCTTGTATTGGACAAACCGTTGTCTGTGTTGTTTTATAATTTTATTTTCATAACTCCTTAGGTCATCGATCTTTGACACTTGTCATCCATTAGTGCCATCACATGCTGCAAACCTTAAGATTTCAGTCTCCATAACTCTTGCCTCGCCGATCTTTCACATGTGGCATTAATCAATTTACTTGTTAACCGTTGGGTTTTAAAATTTGGGTATCGACCACTCCACATAGTCCCAATGGAAGACATGCGTCTTTCATAGGTACTCTGGAGTCTCTCATGCTCTTGAAACTTTTAACTCTTTCTCAATCATTCCCGCATTGCCGATGGTTGCCAATTGTGTTGAATAAGTAAAACATGAATCGCCATAGAGTTTGACTACTATGTTAAATTTGATGTCTCTGATTCAAATAGAAAAGAAAGAGTTCGTCGTCAAGTGGGTGCGTTAAAGCCATTTTTCCTCTAGAAGCGAACAAATAATAAGAGGTATTAAAGATGTAAAAAAAAACAAGTATAGACAGATCCTAATACTATGAGAGATATTTTATGTGTATTGAAAGGGAGTATAAAGACTTTGAACTTAAATAGGGATATTACTTATTATCCTACAAACAAACATGATATGCCACAAAATTAGTGAATCCCTCATAACGCAGATACAACTAGATTGAAGCAATCTATCTTTAATTATAAAAACTTGTTGGATTCATTAATTAAGAGCCCTTCAATAAGTACAACTATGTAATAAAATAAAACTCCATAAAAGTATATAACTAAATACATTGTTTACTTTAATTTCAACGTTTGTGGGTAGATACATTCCCTATAAACAAAATCTAGTTTATTTTGACATTTTCGTGAAATTTTATTCGGGAGAAATGATGATCATTGATGACGATCTGGAACATTCTTTACATAGAACATAGAACAATAATATGATTGAAACCTAGAGAGCGTAAAGACAAAGTAACTTTATTGAGCGAGCACTGTTCGTAAGTAGGGAACGGGGGAGGCACATCATGGCAATTGGCATGTTTTCCCAAGTTTTATGAGAAGCAGAAATTTACGATGCCAGGTACCTATGATAGGAAGATCACCAGTAGTCTTGAATGCGTGTCAGGCGAAATTGGTGGGTGTAGAATCCCAATAGATAGCCGGCGAGATGACAGATCATGCTTACGAACTTTCTTAACACTAACATTTTTTTAAGAAACAGATCTGGCATATGAAAACCCAAATCGAATATATAAACTAAGTTAATAAACACTTATCAGAGCTATAAATAATGGTACATGGAAAGTCAAGGATGGACAAGGTCGGAACAAGTTCCAACACGCAGGCATGCCAATCGAAACCAACATACCTAAGCAGTAAGGGGAGAGAGAGAGAAAAGTGTCGTATACTGCACTTATTTATCATTGGCCTCTTGACACCCAAATCCCCTATTGCCAGCCAGATGATTTTCTTCTTACCTACCACAGTCCACAACCAGCCCTCCACGACATAAATCCCTGATATTTCTTCAGCTACTTCCTTAGATATTCGAAATGGCAAGGATCTGGCAAGGAGCACCTTAATCGGAGCCTGCTGCATTGTAGCAGATTTTATTGTAATTTTCTGGTTTTTTGCGTGTTTGGATAAACATCTCATCACTTGTTCAGTTTGAATAGTACTTAATTGTGTGAAGTAAATTAATTACTCGTGTTCTTCTAGAAACATAATATAATGAGTTGTTCACAAGAGAAATGTGCCAAAGAAGCACATGATGATAGTCTGCAAGAATGTGTCAAGCCGTGCACGAAAGAAGATTTTTCCGGAGCAATCATTGTGGGCGCTGGTCCGTCCGGCATGGCCGTGGCTGCATGCCTGATGAAGGAAGGCATACCCAGCATTGTGATGGAGAAGGAAGCCTGCATAGCCCACCTGTGGCAGAACAAGACATATGACAGGCTCAAACTTCACATTTCCAAGGAGTATTGCGAGCTGCCATTTATGCCATTCCCCGAGTACTATCCCAAATATGTTACGAGAAATCAGTTCATAGAGTACCTTGAAGACTATGCCAGGAAGTTTCAAATCAGGCCAAATTTCTGCCATGAAGTGAAGCGTGCAAGCTTCAGTGCAGGAAAATGGCATGTTATCTGCTCTGCTAAGAAAGAAGATGAAAATGTGGATAAGGAATATGCGGCAAAATGGCTGGTGGTTGCAACAGGAGAAAATGCAGAGGCTGTGATACCTTGCATTCCCGGCCTAGAAGCCTTCGATGGGAAGGTCATCCATTCCAGTGACTACAAGAATGGTTCTGAGTACGCAGGCCAAAACGTTTTGGTCGTAGGATGTGGGAACGCTGGCATGGAGATTTCTTTGGACCTTTTCAATTGCAGAGCCAAACCTTCTCTTGCAGTACGCAGCTCTGTTAGTATTTCTTCACACTTCTTTGTCTGTTACAGTTCCTGGGTCATTATTATTTTTTGTGTCAAATATTCTGATTTTGCTTTTTAGTTATTCTCTCTTCCTGAAAATGTTAGCCACTTATTCTGATACTGCATGGTGTCATAGCGATCTTAAAGACCATAAGATCAATTTATTTAGGAATCTCTAGATTCTTTAGACTCTTTTGGATGAGACAAAAGAGTGTTTCCTGTCTGCATCCAAATCTAAATGTTTTCGGAATCTTAGAATTTTAGATTGGCTTCAATAAGGAATCTTAGAATTCTAGATTGGCTTGAATGAAGAAATAGTGATGTTTCTGTCCATATCCAAATTAGGTGACTTATAGACAAAACACCAAACACCCCACCAAACCAGGGTGTTTGACCAGTTTACAAATGATTTTTTTTTACTTGTATTTTTTTCTTTATTTGGCATAAACTTGTCATTTTTAGAAGGATTATGGTTTATAGTGAATTTATCATTAAATTTGAGTTATATATTTATAGATAATTTGAGTGAGGGTAATGGGATATATATATGAAATTGAAGACAAGATTATTATGAAGAACATTATTATTATCTTTTTTGATTGAAAGTTCAAGCATTGTAATGGGCATTGGTTATATATACCATGTTACAGAGGAAATATATAGTGATATTACAATATTCAGTAAGCATACAAACTAAATGAGTGAGTACTTTGAGTTAAATAGTAATGGGTAAGGGACATTCAGAGTGTCAAAATCACCAGGGCACAATCCTGGCCTCAACCACTTGACTCTATATCAGAACTTCAGAGACCTTTACATTCAACAAGAACTAATGCCTGCCAAGGTCTATGTGAGCTAAACAACTTCCTTAATGAACCAAACAACCCTTGATTTTTTAAATTAAAAAAAACTGAACTTATGCCAAAATTTGTAATCATCTTTCATACAAGAGACCTAATAAATATTGTCGAAATTGCTAATTTAAAATAATGTTATTATTTATTTCCTACACGATCAAGAATAAACTTAAAACTTAAGCTGTGGTAATCATAATTCAAACATAAATCATGGTAGATATGCAATCTAATCTGCATGTGTCCTACATAAGCAGAAGGGTATGCTGGTCTTATGCCATCTCAACTTATAAACTTAGAGTGTACGAAATATAGGTCAAAGCTAAATAAGCAGCAAGATATATAGCAGGTTTTTTACTTAGATTTTAAACTTACACATGGCTATTAATTTTATAATGACTTGGGTCAAACACAGCCACCCACTTCAAATATAGGCCAAGCTAAAGAAGCAGCAAGATTTATAGCATGTTTTTGTAGATATTTCAAAATTACACATAACTATTAATTTTATAATGAGTTTTAAATTTATTATGAGTTTTGAGGTTAAATACATTGCAACTGATTTTCCATGGGTTAACGCTCATTCACACGTAAATGTGATAACCATATTATATGAATAAATAAGCTTATAAAAAGCTATAACCACCACTGGTCCAGAAGCTTACTGAGCTGTCATGACCACACATAACACTTCAACTTGCAAGAAGAATCACCCACACAATGTGTGGAAGAAGTTCACATGTAACTCTTCAGTTAGTTTGACAGAGAAGAGAAATGTTAAAATAATATTTCCTACATTTAATGAGTTATAAGCAAAAGATGATTCTGCATATATACCAAGCAATCATCAATGAACAGCCCGGACTAGTATCATGAATGATGGAATCTGTATGAGCACAGAACCCCAGGTGTGAACAGTTAAAAGGTTGCTCATGCACTGCACTCCACCGAGAGTTGCATCGTGCGCATGCAACCTTTGATACAGTAAAGGTACTTTGCAAATTGCTCCCATCATTTAATTATTTGTGATATCCATGCACCACTTATTAGGGAGAAGATACTCTGAACTTTCATTCCTTTGGTTTCTGCACTGGCATGTAATAATGACTCGTGGAGCGTGAGAGGAAATTAGTTAGGTGGTGGCATGCCTATGTACTTTAGGGTAGTTGCATATTCATCATTATAAGGCAATGCTCCAATCAAAGACACTATCATTTTTCATTCTTTTTCTCCTTTCATGAATGACTATGAGACCCCAATTTGGGTAGCTCATGAGCACCCAATTTGATAACTTATAGATGAAAGTATTATAATAGATGTGAGAGTATATTGGGTGGTTGTTCTTATTATAATATCAACACTCTCTAGATCTATTTGTTTTTTTAAGTATTTAAATGTACTAGCTAATTAGTAAGGAGATAGGTTTATTTAACATTAGTATATAATTGTTTAGTTATTCATTTTTATTATATTCTTGAAGGTGTAAATAAGATAAATAAAGGTTATTTAAGAGTTTTGATATATGTGTTTTTTTAATTTTGTAGGTACACATTTTACCACGTGATATATTTGGTATATCCACTTTTACTGTGGCAACTTGGCTAATGAAAGTGTTTCGAATTCAAATAGTTGATTATTTGTTATTATTATGCGCTAAATATACCATAGGGAACACTGACGCTTATGGTTTAAAAAGACCAATTGAAGGTCCATTACAATTGAAGATGAAAATAGGAAAGACACCTATTTTAGATGTTGGGACCTTTGCAAAGATTAAGAATGGAGATATCAAGGTAATTATTTCTATTTGTATAACTTGGACAACTCATTGCATATTACTTATGAAATTAATAAGTGGCTTTAAACAAATTACCTTTTGTTAAATTATAGGTCTTTCCCAATATTAAATGTGTCACTCCTTGTGGAGTGCTATTTGTGGACGACAATGTTGAAAAATATGATACAATAATACTTGCAACTGGGTATAGAAGTAATGTTCCTTATTGGCTAAAGGTAATGGTTGATCCTTTAATTTTGTTTTAAGTTTTATTTTCTATTTAATATTCTTTACATAATATTTTAATTAAGTTCAAATATCTAAATTTTTATTTAAATTTTATTAATTGCAGCATGATGGAGAGTTCTTTTCAATAAATGGATTACCTAAAATTCCTTTTCCAAAAAACTGGAAGGGGAAAAATGGTTTGTATGCTGCAGGATTGTCAATGAGAGGTTTGCTTGGATCTTCAACAGATGCAAAGATTATTGCTCAAGATATAAAGGATCATTATTATAGATTGTTTGGATCTTCGACAGATGCAAAGATTATTGTTCAAGATATAAAGGATCATTATTATAGAGAGAATAGAAGAACTATTTGATATATTCAAATGTATATAATATAATTATGTTTTCATTTTGTATATCCTTCTTTTTGTTTTCAACAAAATATTATAATAGATATAATGTTTAAAGTTTTGAAATATGTATAATTTTTTAAGTTTTGCATATATTATGATTGACGATACCATACAAACTGGTGGATAGATCTCATGATTGGTTGGAGAACACACTAGATAAGTTCATAGGCTCTTGCCCAAACATTTATCATTACTATATTTTCCCCCAAATAAAAATCAACAAGGTGCGTGTGTGAGCTCAAGAAACCTAGCATGCACTAGTACACACAACACTTGTTAGGAAATTACTTGAATATATCGGAATAGGAACAACAATAGAAAACCAAAGAGCGTTAAAATAGAGAGATAAGATGGTGATTTTAAATAATAGATGACTTAACCACTTTGATGGATCATGACATAGACAATATGTCAGAGTCTAGTGAAGAAAAACGTCAAACCTCCCAACCCTCAGAATGCACATGAAACAATGCTTCACTCAAATAAATTACACATCATCAATAAGAATAGATAAACACAAATTTAAATGAAAACAAAGCTACAAGATATATTATTCAGAGAAGTATCAAACCGATCGCCAATGATGTAACCTCAAACGTAATATTTTACACACTTATCTCCTCTTATGGCATAATTTTTTCATCCTTTCTATTCACATTAAGCCTTAAGCTCACATTTGTACTCTTTTGATCCAAAAATGGATATGAAAATACCTAATTCTATGTATTATCCATTTTTTATACTTCAAGTATGGATTCTCAACATATTATTTCTTGAGGAGATGGTCTAGTTAAAATGAGGGTGATCCAAACACCTTTGAATGACATTAACATGCAATTGTTGGCATTGTTTTACTCAAGGAGTTTTCTGTGTTACGGTTACCCAATCACTCTAGAAATCACACAGCTATCAATTTTCACATAGTGGTAGTTGTGCAACTACCGTGATGATTACATAACTGCCTGTAATAGCGACTAGTGGTTGTGCAACCACCTGTAACAGGGATCGGTGGTTGCACAACTACTAGTTTATATTTATCGGCAATCCTATCCTTGATGATGCTAACATGAGAATTCAAGCAAGTTCCAAATGCTTGGACTTCCCAGATTGTTTCGTTCTGCCTTTCCCTCCAACTATGGGAAATGAAACTATAAATAAAAGTTCAATTCTTCATTCTAGTAAGTGATTTTGAATGAATTCAAGTGTGACAAAAGATGAGGAGTTGAACTTATTTCTTGTTTTGTTCATTAAGAGAGAGTTATTCATTTTTGAGGAGTTGTAAGAAAGTAAATACAATTAGGAGTGTTAAGTCCTTCTCGAAGGCTAATTTTGGGCAGTAACTTTGTATTTTGGAGAATTCCATAGGAAGAGGGACGTGGTTTTCTTACCCACTGGAGTTTTTCCCACATTGGATCTCTCTAGGATAAATCTTGTGTATCCATTAAGCAATAATTTAATAAAATATATATTATTATTAAAATGTATGAGTTAATTAGTAAGGAGATTGTTTTATTTAACATTATTATATAATTTTTAATTTTTAAATATATTTTTGAAGGTACATATAAGATAGTTAGATAAAGGTTTAAAGAGTTCTGCAATATCTATTTTTTAAAGTTTGTAGGTACACATTTTACCACATGATATCTTTGGTATATCCACTTTTATCATGGCAACTAGGCTAATGAAAGTGTTTCCAATTCGAATAGTTGATTATATGTTATTATTATACACTAAATATACCATAGGGAACTGATCCGATGGAATTTTTGGGTGTTGGAATTTTCCTAAACATCCCTAAACTATTACCACTCTACATAGTGTTCTGAGACCTTTCTAATGGTATGCAAAACTCCAAAAACAAAACTCGTATGCAAAATATACCGCTGGTCAAAGTTTGGTCAACTAGTGGTCAAATCTGGTCAAAATAGAAAAATAATTATCTTGGAATCTCTATAATCCAGTTCTATGATGTAGAAATTGCCGCAAGATTTCTTGTGAATTGTTAACAGACCAAATCCGAGTCCATATGCGAAATATATGCATAGTCAAAGTTGTGGTCAAATGATGACATAACATAGTCTGATGTGGACAAATGGCATATTCTAGGTGTGAGACTTGGCAGGTTTGTGGTGGTTTTATATTTAAAATACAATAATAATATTCAATTTAATCCATTCCATGTGAATAAGCCTAAATCCCATGGGATAAGGAGGATTTTGTTGGTCAAAAGTCATTTAAAGGCTCATCATATCCCTTTCCCACCACATGTGGGGTCAATGGCTAAATTGAATGCCTAAACCTATGGAAGGGGGATTCGAACCCTTGACCTACACCAAAATGTTTATCAACCTTACCAAACCGCCACTTTTTAGGAAATGATATAATATGAGATCACTTTTATTTAAAGGGATTTTTTGGTAGGTTTGTGTATGGACAACGAAGGACCAATTTATAGAGATCACCCCTTTTGAGGCAAGTCTGGTATGAATTTTGCCATGGTGTAAAAGAAAATTTGTTCAAAATTATGAGATATTTTCAGAAATGTAACTTTCGTTACATGAAGTGTTGTAGATTTTCTTGTGTAGGTGATTTTCCATCGCAGTTTCACAAAATGGGTGCGAGGAGCAGACAGATCTGATTTTTCCAAGTACTTCTAGTCCGAACCATGCCATGGAGGAAAAAGGGTAGTTGTTTAGATTTTTATAAGATTTCTATAAATATAATTTGTTTTCATGTAGTGTTTATAAATCTCTAGTTGTAGGCATTTTTTAGTCACATTTGCAAGGGGATCACACTTTGGAAGCACTGAAGGAGTCATGGATCATTTTGGGAACAATTTATATTAAATTGCAGAGTTTCCAATGTCTTTGATCAGCTCATTTACATGTTTTGATCTGTTTAGACATTATTGAAGGTTTATTGTACTTCATTGGTCGTCGAATAGATCGATTCTCTTTTCGAGAATTCGGAGATGTAACCTTCGGGTGAACTCCGTTATCAATCTTTTGTTGTGGATTTGATTTCAGTTTGTGGATGAAAATTTTGATCAGATAAAAATTAGTATTAGATTTTACTTATTTTGATTAAGCAACCATTCATTAAAAATAGAAAAATACACTTAAGATTTACATTTCAGTATCCATAATCCATAATTTACAGTTGGATGCAAATTTTAGTGTTGTGATTGATAATCAGACTGAAGTGCATGTATTAAAATGAATTAATCAATTTTGGGGTAATTGGACCAATAATTTGATGTTGAGTTCCTTAGTATCCGGAAATTTTAGAAGTACAAAAACCAGTACCATTTTCAAATCAGGAACACTGATGCTTATGGTTTAAAAAGACCAATTAAAGGTCCATTAAAATTGAAGATGAAAATTGGAAAGACATCTAATTTTAGATGTTGGGACCTTTGCAAAGATTAAGAATGGAGATATGAAGCTGATTATTTCTATTTCTATAACTTGTACAACTCATTGAATATTATAGATTTTAAATTCATATCAAAGGTTAAATGCAAAGATAGATTTATGGATACACTGCGTGGAGAGGATTAACATCAATGTTTCGATTTCCTTACTGGAACCATCATTAGGGTTAGCATTTTATTGAGAGCAGGAATGAAAATTGACCAAAAATATATACTTAATTTGACCAAGAGATATGATGTTCTGAAAGAGATGTGAAGAAGAATAAGGTAAAAAAGAAAAAGAAAAATAATAAAAGGAAAATAATTAAAATTAAAAAATTACTTATGAAATTAATAAGTGATTTTATAAAAATTAATAAGTGATTTTAAAAAAATTGCATATTACTTATGAAATTAATAAGTCATTTTAAAATAATTGCTTTTTGTTAAATTATAGGTCTTTCCCAATATTAAATGTGTCACTCCTAGTGGAGTGCAATTTGTGGACGAAAATATTGAAAAATATGATACAATAATACTTGTAACCAGATATAGAAGTAATGTTCCTTATTGGCTAAAGGTAATGGTTGATCCTCTAATTTTGTTTTAAGTTTTATTTCCTATTTAATATTATTTACATAATATTTTAATTAAGTTCAAATATCTAAATGTTTATTTAAATTTTATTAATTGCAACATGATGGAGAGTTCTTTTCAATAAATGGATTACCTAAAATTCCTTTTTCCAAAAATATGGAAGGGGAAAAATGGTTTGTATGCTGCAAGATTTTCAATGAGAGGTTTGCTTGGATCTTCAATAGACGAAAAATATTATTGCTCAGGATATAAAGGATCATTATTATAGATTGCTTGGATCTTCAACAGATGCAAAGATTATTTCTCAAGATATAAACGATCATTACTATAGAGAGAATAGAAGAAATATTTGATAGATTCAAATGCATATAATATAATTATGTTTTCATTTTGTATATCATTCTCTTTGTTTTAAAAAAAATATTATAGTAGATATAATGTTTAAAATTTTGAAATATGTATAATTTTTTATGTTTTACATATATTATGATTGACGATACCATACAAACTGGTGGATAGAGCTCATGATTGGTTGGATATCAAACTAGATAAGTTATTAGGCTCTCGGCCAACAGTTATCATTACTATATTTTTCCCCAAATAACAATTGACAAGGTATGTGTATGAGCTCAAGAAACCTAGCATGCACTACTACACACAACACTTGTAAGGAAACTACTTGAATATATTAGAATACGAACAATAATAGAAAACCAAAAAACTTTAAAATATAGATATAAGATGATAATTTTAAATAATAGATGACTTAACCACTTTGATGGATCATGACATAGACAAGATGTCAGATTCTAGTGAAAAAAAACCTCAAACCTCCTAACTGTCAGAATGCACACGAAATAATACTTCACTTAAATAAATTATACATTGTCACTAAGAATAGATAAACCAAAAATTTAAATGAAAACAAAGGTATGAGATATCTTATTTAGAGAAATATCAAACCAATATCCAATGTTGTAACCTCATACGTAATAATTTACACACTTATCTCCTCTCATGACATAAATTTTCCATCCTTTCTATTCACATTGAGCCTTAATCTCACATTTGTACTCTTTTGATGCAAAATGGATATGAAAATACCAAATTCTATGTATTATGCATTATTTATACTTCTAGTAAGGATTCTCAACATATTATTTCTTGATTAGATGGTCTAGGCAGATGAGGGTGATCCAGACACCTTCGAATGACATCGACATGCCATTGTTGACATTGTTCTACTTGGGGGTTTTTCTATTTTACGGTTACCGAACTTCCCTAGAAATTACATAGCTATCGCTCTTCATAGAGTTATGGTTACACAACTACTATGGAGGTTACACAACCACATGTAATAGTGACTAGTGGTTGTGAAACCACCTATAACAGTGACTGGTGGTTGTGCAACCGCCAGTCTATCTTTATAGGTGGTCTTATCCTTGATGACTCTAAAATGGGAATTTGAGAAGTTCCAAATATTTGGACTTCCCAGGTTGTTTCGTTTCTCCTCTCCCTCCATCTATGGGAAAAGAAACTATAAATATAAGTTCAATTCTTCATTATAGCAAGTGATTTTGATTGAATTCAAGTGTGAGCAAAGATGTGGAGTTGGAGTTATTTCTTATTTTATTCATTGAGAGTGAGTTCTTCATTTTTTAGAAGTAAGAGTATAAGCAAGGATAAAATTTGTAGGAGCACACTAATGAGTTATAGAAGAAATTTTTCCAAATAGGAAATGATGTAGTGGACTGGGACCTTCTAATGAAGCATATTGGTGGCCATCAAAGCCATTTGAGGAGACCAATTCTCTTGGCCAAGTCTTCAGATGTAGATGAGGCTTTTTCTCAAGCTCACTATTTAGAGATGGACAAGAAAAAGAGTTCATCTACCTCTCATCGTGCTTCAAGCAAAAAAGGTGACAACAAGAAAAATTATAATGGAAAAGGGAAAGGTAAAAAAATGCTACTTCAATTTCTATAAAGGATACTAAATTTCATTGTGGGCATTGTGATGTTGACACTCATTCCAAGGAAATATGTGGGAAGCTCCACCTAGAATTACATCCCTTCAAGAATAAGAAAAATAAGAAGAATGCCATGAATGCCCTCTAGGGAGAGGAAGTATGTTGCAGAAAATAGGTAGATGAGACTATGTGTTATACCTCCATCCGTAGATAGGTATGTTTGGGTAGTAGTAGTCCTATCCAAGAAAATGAACTAACTAAGATTTTTCATCTAAAAATTTAAGTGATGAAAATTAAGGTGGATTCTCTTTTTGATACATCTTCTCAATCTAATTTGATTAGTAAAGAGTTAGTGAACATGATAAATTTGGAAACTTAAAATCACCAAGGTTCATATTCATTGGGTTAGATAAAGAAAGGTGTAGGCATCAATGTTACCAAACAATATAATATCACTTTTGGCATTGACAAAACATTTATTGATGAAGTTACTGTAGATATTCCTTTTATGTGTGTGGTGCAGTATTTGACAACTTGTATTTGTATATCATGGATGTTATCTTCATGAGGAGAGCCAACTGGTACCATTCGGTGAAGGATGGTAAAAGTTACATCATTTCAGTCTTTTCAGGAGACTCAAATATCTCTTTGGTAAGTGTCACTGAATCCTAAAAGATTATTAATGTCAGTGGTACTTTTGCATTCCTTCTTTTGAGGGATATGTCATTTCAGATGAGATTGTTGCATATAAAACCACCTGTAGCATATTTCATAACAAAGATTAGACAAAAATAAAAGAGTTGGTTCAGTAGTTCAAAGAAGTTTTTGAAGATCCTACGAGGCTGCCTTCGGTTTGGACAATTGAGCATGAGATACACTTGCTACCTGATAGTCTGCTTCCAAACTTGGGATTATACATGAAATATTTGAAAGATACCAATGAGGTAAAAAATAGTTTCAGTACAAGGTATAATTCATCCTAACACTTCTCCATGTGGTTCTCCTATTTTTTAGTACTTAAGAAAGATGGTTTATGGAGATTATTTGTTGATTATGGAGTTGTAAATAAAATAACCATCAAGAATAGGTACCCTCTTCCTCGCATTTATTATTTATTGGATCAGTTACAACATGCTAGATATTTTACTAAGCTTGATTTGAAATCTAGGTATCACCAAGTTCAGATCAAGGAAGATGGGATCTGGAAAACAATGTTCAAGACTAGGCAAGGGAATCAATAAAAAACCTCATTACCACATCCATTAACCTCATGAATGTAGATGGTGCATTTCATAGCTTGAACGGTATCACCAAGTTCAAATCAAGGAAGATGGCATCTGGAATTTTCATCAAGTGGCTACATGGCATAGTTTTTCTATGTTTAAGTGGTTTAACGACATAATACAGTTTTTAGGGTGCTGAAGGGTGTAGGAAACATCAATTTTGAGAAATACAAAGTGCACTTGGCCGATTAAATGAAATAATTTGATTGGTTGAGAAAAAATAATACTATATATGAATTTTTAAATGATATTTTAATCATGTGTAATGATTTATGGGTCATGAATATGTATGTTTTTGATGTAACATCATTTTTATCTTTGTGCCCATGGGGTTTTGAGTCATTTTTGACACATGTAATGAGATTTTTAGATAGACCGGCCTACTTGGGTCACTTGTGACTATTGTAATTAAAATTTTGGATGTTTACTTGATGTATGAGTTGATCCAAAGGAGGGAAAATTATTTTGTTTGAATTTGAAATCATGAGGAGCTTATAAAAGCATAGTTTTTGGTGATTTTACAAGCTAGTTGTGTGTGTGCAAGGTGTATGACCTAGGTGTGAGGTATTTTAAGGTGTTGGAGAATGAATTAAGGTTTAATTGAGTGTGTTTCATGTTGAGGAAGATCAAAAAGTATGTGTGCAAGTGTTTCAAGGTTTGAGTTGTGAAGATAGAGCTAGTTGGAAGAGTTTGATCACCTCGGGTTTGAAGAGTTGAAGAAGTGCGAGATGAATACTCGGCCTCCATAAGTTGTGGAAACATCATATCAGAGATTGTAACATCATAAGGTTGTAGAGTAGGTGCTTGATCATCTTAAGGGGTCATAGCCTCCTCGTGGAGTTGGTGCTTCACAAAATTAGGGTTTGGTGCTCCTTGTAGGGTTGGTGCTCTACTAAAATAGGGGTTGGTACTCCTTGTTGGGTTTGTGACTCATTAAATTTTAAACATATCGATAAAAATATTATGTTTCAATGGTTTTTCTTCCCCTTTATGGTTTCCCACTTATATCTTGTGTTCATGTGTTAATTCTATGTTTCATGGTTGCTTGCATCTTTGATATTTGATGGTGTGAACACATTAATTATTTGATAAGTGGATTTTTTGTTGTTTAAATAATTTGAAATCTGATTTAAAACTTTTAAAAGGAATGATTCACCCCCACTCTTAGTCTAATGTGCTTCTAACAAAGAAAAACCAACTAGTGTTGAATGAGAAGAATGTTGGTGTGTGTGACATGCCTTGTCATCATCCACATCACCTGGTTAGTCATCTCACCTTGTGAGAGTAATAGGTATTAGGGAGTCAAATGAAAAGTGTCAGATTCTATCATAGAATCTATCATTATCATTTACGTCAGTGTGTCATAGGAGTTACATTCCTTATTTAAAATTGTAACTCCTCCTTTATTGGCGTCATATGTGTCAGTCACGTCATATGCGTCAGTGGCGTCATAAGAGTTACTTTCCTTGTTTAGGCATGGGGGTTACACAACACCCCTATTTGTACTTCCTTTTTTTGATCTATGAGAATGAGTATACCTATTTTCTTATTTACATATTCTTTCCATTGTTCGAATATTGCTTATTGTGTTAGAGCTACGATGTTACCATCAGAGTGCAACTTCGTCATGGTGCATTGTTTCAATATTAGTTCTCACATATTCCTCTTTCATGGTATCAGAGCTGGTTTCAGTAAAATGCGCACTCTTCATTTATCAGTTTCTTATTACTTTTGGTTTCTTCTTCTTTCCTTGTGCAAGTTTTTTCGATTATTACTTTGGAATTGTATTACTCACCTCACATTGAGGTTTCAATAGTTGCAATTTTGATGGTATTTTGGCCAGTTTGCTTTATCATGTTGTTGAATTCATGATTGCTTCTATCCTCGTGAGCTCAGTTTTGCTTTGGCATGGACCTGTGGTTCATTATTGTTGACTTGTGCATTGTTCAACATCTGCGGGTTTTCTTAGCTTGTCAACCTCTGCACTAGTTTTTCTAGCTTGTATTGTTTGGGAACATCTTTCCTTGCAACCTGCTTGAGGAATTGTATCAGCTCTGACTCCATCTCAAGTTTCTCTCTACGTGGAATTATATGTTATGAACTCGTGCGTTCTCGGCTCGTGCATTCCATTCACCTATGCATTGGAGCTCTCGCTACCTTCTTTCATGGCTTGTTTGCATTTTCTTTGACTCTGTCGTGATTAAGTCAGGGTCATCATATTTTCCTCGTGCTCTATGGTTAAGTGCTCACCCGATGTGCAATTTTCTCATGCCTCTACATTGACTCACCACCAATTGCTTTTCTTGGACTCAGGCTTGTTTGTGGTCTAAATGTGGTTGTTTTACATTGTTCAAGGTCTCAACATGGTACCTTGGCTTAAGTTCTCCCTTGTGGTGATCCAACCGAACCATGCCTTGGCTCCTTCCCATGCATTTCTCTTTCTACTTGCTTCCTTGCATTGGCTTCATTGGTCTGTACAGCTCATATTAGTATAATCATACATTGGTTATGGTGATCCTTGACTACATACATTTGTGGTGGTCTTCATCTTGCTCATTGGGATATGGTTTTACCTTGTTTCTTGGTGTTTTGGTGATCTTGCTCATTGGTGAGGTTGCACTCTCATTTGCATTAGTCTACAATTTGAAGTCTCACCTTACAAGCTCATTGTTTGGTTAACTCGTGCACCATTGGAAGCTCCTGTCTTGCTGAGCATTTACCTAGAGCTTGCACTCAACCTTTCCTTCTTCTATGTGTGACTCCATCTTCTTCCCTATGTTGAGCCCCATTGCCAGTTCGTCCTTGGTTTTTGGTCAACGTGACCATTTCATCCATGGCTAACACACACTGTTTCTCTTCTCTGTGAAGGGATAATCCCTTGGCACGTGGACTGGTCGACACATATGACATTGCTAGACTATCATTTGGGACGTGCTAACAGCTAGCTCACTTTGTAGGTCCAACCGTTAGTAGCTCAGTCAAATCTTGCCCTCTTTAGAGTTGATTATTGGTAAAATCAATCTCTCCTTTTAAATATTTTAAGGTTAAAAACATTTAATTCATTAGCATTGTAAATTTTTTTGGGTATTTTGCTTGGTTTATTGACCTTCCTTCGAGTGTTGAAGATGGAGGGTGAGGTCCAGGGTTAGCAGGAGGCTAATCCCCCCTTGCAATAAAAACAAACCCTATCTAAAATTTGATAAAATTTCCAATGAGCATACATACGAATCCCTTTGCATGCGTCTATGGCGCTTTTAAATCCATTTGTAGGGCTTATTGGTATGTTCTGGATCAGTTGCGGGAATCATTTTTTTCTATAACTTTTGACTCGTTGCTCGGTTTTGAGAACTTCTTTAGTCAAAGTTGAATGTTTTTTCACACACTAGATGATGGCATTATTAGTTTTGTAAACACACTATTTTATAAAGTGCTGCATTAGGGGGGGTGTCATTGTATTGCTTGTATCAACTCATTTTAATCATCTTGAGCCTTGTTCTATCCTTTTTATTGCTTGTGGACTTATGAGCGTGACTGCCACAGTCTTACAGCAAAGGGGTTATTTTGTGCAACATGAGATGCCATTTCTCACAAGGCCTTCTCTTCCCATTCTTGTTTTCACTCATTCTTGTGCTTGCTTATCGTGTCGAACTGTTGTGCCCAACAAACCTTGATTTTTGTCTCCACTTTTGTGCATTATTACGCTGATTGCAAGGTGAGTGGAAAACTGGTTCTCCACGCACAATCGCATCTGATTATAATCAACGCACTAAACTATAAAGTTCTGTAAAAGGGGGAGTTAAACTAGTATTCTTTGGAGGCTCCTCTCGTCATAGACATTGAATTTCATCGCTCCGTTGTTCAACTAGGACTAGGAAACTACCTATAATGGAAGATTGGAATACTCGATCATTGCATTATGTACAAATTGTTACCACATCTTCTTGGGATGACACCTAAACCTATTGACCGCATTCATTACCAAAATTGGTTGAACGAGAATGACATGGCATATGGATTGTTTGTCTTACTATACCAGAGGACCTTCAACATTGAATAGAATTCACAGAGTCTGCAAACCAAGCTTGGAATTTCATTCGGAATTTTCATGGAGACTTTGATCCTCCTTCATTTGGTTATGGATCTTATAATGATCTGACATCCATGAAGGAAAGTGAGTTCACTGATACTTTTTCTTATGAAGGGCCACCCACACATATTTCTTCGTGTGATGACAGCTCCACTGACATAGGCTTGCTTAGTTTTTCTTCTGATGACAAGGATTATGCACCCAGTTCTAATGTCGAGATTACTACAGAGGACTCTTCTCCTCCTTCTCCCACTATTATAGAGAGTTTTGTCACATCCCTCATTTCATCAGATATTGAGTAGTTTCCTATACAGTCTCATATAGTCATCACACCTGTCTCTTTTCCACCTTCAGTGTTTGAGGCCTCTTTCACTCCTCCACCTTCATTGGATGAATCATGCCTATCTGACATCGCTCTTCTGTTTGTTGAGACCCCTCATTGGGACGTGAATCTACCTAATCTTAGTCATCTTTTCGAAGAGTACACTTGTGATGTACTATAGGTTCCTCATCCATCTACAAGTATTTCAGAGGAGTTCATCATCTTTGTTGTTGGGTGTGCCCCTTCTGGGACTCTTACCACTTCCAATTTTCTGGAGACCTTCATTGATCCACCCTTACTTTTGGATCCATTTTCTATTGTTGGGGATGTTTTGTTGCCTTCACATCAGTTAGACATCCTTTCTATAGGTGTTCCCCTTCTTCACTCTGACAGTTCTGCGCACATGGCATTACCTTCAGTTCCTTGGCGCTCACTTGCTAGACCTATGTCACACTTTCGTGGACAAGACTCAGAGTTATTTATGTTGCTACCTTTAGTTTCCTTCGTGGAGTGGGTAGAATTCTAGCACATCATTTCTGTCCTTCCTAAGGGTAGGCACATAGTTTGGTGGAGGTTGCTCTTCTTCAGTCCAGAGGTAGAGGATCTTGTGATCGACATTCTTTTGAGAGACATCTTAGAGTTACAGATTTCAGATCTGTCCATGACATCTTCTGCATCCCTCTCATCTCCCCCTTCTCCTCCTCTTTTTCCTTCCAGAAAGATGTTGTTTGTATATGGGCACCTTATCAGGCCTTTAGTTGCTGGGCCCCATTGACACATCTTTCTTAGTTGTCTAGGGGAGTCTTCTTTTCTGTTCTGACTTACCACGACCTCTTCCTCGACTTCGATGAAGGGGGGGGTGTTACTGTGTGTGACCTTCCTTGTCATCATCCACATCACCTAGTGAGTCATATCACCTTGCGAGAGTCATAGGTCTTAGGGAGTCAAATGACAAGTGTCAGATTCTATCATAGAATATGTCATTGTCATTTGCGTCAGTGCATCATAGGAGTTACATTCCTTATTTGGAATTGTAACTCCTCCTTTAGTGGTGTCATATGTGTTAGTCACGTCATATGCATCAGTGGCATCATAGGAGTTACTTTTCTCGTTTATGAATAGGGGTTACACAAAACCCCTATTTGTACTTCCTTTTTTCGATCTATGAGAATGAGCAGACCTATTTTCTTATTTGCATATTATTTCCATTATTTGAATCTTGCTTATTGTGTTGGAGCTACGACGTTACCATTAGAGTGAAACTTCTTCGTGGTGCATTGTTTCGATATTGGTTCTTGTATATCCCTCTTTGAAAGAAGTGCAAGTTTTATTACTAGTCGCTTGTCTTTTTGGGACATGTGGTTGGAGATGGAGAGTTGAGGATTGATCTGGTTAAGATAGAGGACATTCAGAATTAGTTTTCACCATCGAGTTTGATTGAAACCAAGAATTTTATGGGTGTAATTAAGTATTTGAGGATGTTCATTAAGAAATTCTCATCTATAAAATCACCACTACATTAGGTAACAACAAGGGGTAAGGCTTTTGATTGGGGTAAGAAACTACATATTGATTTTCAGTTAATTAAATAAAAGATTTTTCATGCTCCATTTTTTGCATTACCTAACTTTCCTCTACCTTTCCAAGCTTAAATTGATGCAAGTGACTATGCTATGGGGGGTTTCCTTCTTCAAGGAGGTAGGCCTGTATGGTATCACTCTTAATTGTTTCATGGTATAATTATGAATTATTGTACATATGATAAGGAATTGTATGATCTTGTGAAAAAATTCAAGAATGGAAGCACTATCTTATTTATAAATAACTATCATTCACATGGATCATTAACCTTTCTAATATCTTCAGACTCAATTTTTTTAGTAGGATAGAAACTATAAACGTACATGTTTTTTACAACAATTTCATTTGATTATAAAATATAAGAAAGGTGTGACTAACAAGTTAGATTATATGTTATCTAGGCCTTCTTTGCTTTCAGCTATGAGCATGTTACATCTTCTTGAGCCTTTTTTATGTGAAGCATATCAGGAAAGTTATGAGAAGGATCCATATTTTATAGATATTTTTCAGCAGAAACCTTCAAGTGAGGGATTTGCACCTAGAGGAGAATACTACTTCCAAGATGGTGTTATTTATAAGAATGAGAAACTTTATGTGCATAAGGAGGAAAGAGTTAAGTCAATGAGGGAAGAACACAATTCCAAGGTATCTAGTCACTTTGGTGTGACAAAGAATGAAACACACTTATAGAGGTATAATTATTATCCAAACATGCAAGAAGAATTTTATAAATTCATCAGGGGTTATCTTTTGTGCGGAACAAGCAATCCTAGTAAAAAAATTTGGTGATATATATGCCATTTCTAGTTTGTTCCCACCCATGGGAAAGCATTTACATGGATTTTGTGGGTGGTTTTCCTACTTCTAATAAATTTCATGATTACATTTTTGTGGTAGTAGATCAATTCAGTAAAATGTGTATTCTACTTCCTTGTAAGAATTCCATTAAGGCCAATGATGTAGTTGAGTTTGTTTTTTCTACTATGTGGGATCATTTTAATTTGCCTAATTCTATTATGTTAGATAGGGACTCACAATTAATAGGAAAGTTTTGGTTTACTTTGATAGGAATGTTGAATACTTTTCATTGTTATATGTGTTGTCATTTATGTCAAAATGGATGAGTTGATATCTAGTTGCATTGATGGAAAAAGTAGTCAATTGGTAAAGTGAGAATGTGAAGAAGATGAAGGTTGATTGGTAGTGTCAACCAATAGAGGATTTGAGATGATCAAGGATAAGTCCTAAAGAACTTAGACATAATTTGAGCAAGCTGTAGATATAAGGTGCTAGCCACCAATTATGTAGAGAGCCATAGATTAAAGAAGCTCAAGGAAGGAACCGCTGACTAAAAGAAAGCTCTAGAAAAAGCTGCTGAAGGAAGGCGAGTTCCGTAAAATGAAGAAGATCAGAAGGTAAAGCCATGGGTATGAATATTTGGAGAATGTCGCGTATAAAGGGAAAAGATTTAAAACCATGGATAAGTGGAAAAGATGCTAAGTATAGAAGATTTCCATAGACAAAAGGAAATCCGCGAAGAACTAGAAAAGGAGAAAATCCATGGAAGGTAGCAAATAAGGAGGAAGCCGCGAGAAGTTGAAAAATATGCACAATGTATATAGATGTCATAGATAACTAAAAATCCGCATAAAGAAGGAAAAATCCAAAGGACAAAAGAAGAAGCCGCGATATGAAGGAAAATATAAAAGACACCAAAGGAAGCCGTGGAACGATCAAAGTGAATTGGAGTGGATCAAGGAAAATTAGTTAGAGTTCAAATTGAAAAAGTGAACGTTTGCATTCATATTTCAAAGGAGATTTGATTGATAGAGAATTACAACTGCAAGTACAACTGGAACTTCACACAGACTAATGAAATTCTTCTTCCAGCTACAAACATTTAAAACATGATTGACCATGAGGAAATTTGGTTATAATATTGATGGATATTTTTGATTTAAAGGTGAATTAAAATAATGCAAAGAAGATGGGTCGTCACCGATGCAAATTATAAACAATGCAAGTTTTCTAATTTTGGAATTCGATTAATAAATTGGTTTGTCAAATGTGTGGAAGAAGGAGAAATGAAGCTAAACAAGGAAAGAATAAAATATGTAGTCAACTCAAAACATTTAATGATCTAGATTCACAGGTGACAGATTAGGAAGAGTACATGATGTAAATTTTGAAGCAAAATTTTGATTCATTTGTGTAATTAAAAAAACCAAAGCTAATTCGAATGTTGTTTCTCATGAGAGATAACTAAGGCACTAGAGCTAAGAGAACGACAGAGGTAGAGAGAAGAAAATACGATGCAATTAAACTAAAAAAAGTTATAATGGTGAAGAAGAGATAAGGGTGAGATTGAGAAAATAATGATGAACATGATAAGATAAGAAGAGCATAACAATGACAGATTGAATGAGAAAAAGATAGAAGAACAAATAAGCAGAAGAGTGTGACAGAGAAAGAACACAGATTGAGGCAAGAAATTGATCATAATTCATTGAATAAGTAGTTGCTGTAACTACATGATCAAACATTGTATGTAAATAAGTCTAAGTTTTAGCTTAACACATTCAGGGAGTTGTAGCTTCCTTATAGGTACGTGCTTGCAAAAGAAATATCTTGTGATGAGTAATGTTCACTTGAATCCTTTGTTATGCATAATATCAACATAGGTGTAGGGGTTGGTGCTCCTTGTGGGATCGGTGTCTCACTAAAAAATCTTGTAAGATGTGTTATATTCTTATGATTCCTTGCTTTGTGTAATATAAGCAATGGTTTTGGTGGGTTTTCTCACAAATTTTTTTCCCATGGTAAATATATGTGTTCAATGTTTATATTTATGTTGAATACTTTATTGGTTGTTTGTTGTTCCTACATATAGAATGGTAAAGAATATAAAATTGAACCAAGAGTGCAAATTTTTTTATTTGCAATGATTCACCCCCCTATCAATGCTTGTGATCTGCAAAAATTAGTACCCGAGAAGGTCCTGTTTTTTGAAGCCTAACATCTTCAAGCAGATCCTCCTATCACAAACATGGAAGCAAATTAGACACAAGGCAATTTATCTCTATCTAGATCACCTCTATTTACAGGGTCAAATTACGTTTTCTAGCAAATAAGAATGAAGACATACATGATGGCACTTGGTTTTGACATCTGGGAGTGCATCAAAAAAGCATATAAAGCTCCACCCACACCAATCACCTCTTCAGCGGATAAGGCATAATATGAGTGCAACTATGAATTCTATTTTATGTGACTTGATTGAGACAACATTCATGAAGGTAATCCATTGCACAACATCAAAGGAGATATGTACCAAATTACAGAGCATCTATGAAGGAGATGAGAAGGTTAAACTGGAAAAGTTACAAACTTACAGAGCTCAGTTTGAGAATCTAAAAATGAAGGATGATTAGACCATCGTGGCATATATGCAGAGAATAGATGAGGTCATAAACATGATCAGAGGCTTGGGAGAAAAGCTAGAAGAATATGTCATTTTCCAAAAGATTCTGAGATCCCTGACTAGCAAGTATGATGAAAAGGTTTCCACCATAGAGGAAGAAAAGTACATGAATACTCTTACAATGGATGAGCTACAGAGCACTATTGTTGTATAGGAGATGAGAAATTTTGGAACTAAGACCACCAAGAAATAAGTGGATTTCAAGGTCAAGAAATAAATAAATTCCAATCAAGAAGATGAAGAAGAATCAGGTTCCGTGGATGAGATAGATGAAGAAAATATTGAGGCATTTTCATGAGGAAATTGAAAAGAGGCTCTAGTAAGTATAAAGGAAAACTCCCATTTAAATGCTTTGGTTGCAGATAGGTAGGTAATTTTTCCAATAGGTGCCCAAAAAAATTTAAAGACGATCAGTATGAACACGAGGAACATAGTCATAAATATAATAAAAGAGAAACTGAGTATAAAAATAAAGATAACAAGAAGAAATTATTCAAGAACAAAAGAAACTTTAGTCTAAAGAAGAATCTAGTGAATAAAAATTGTGCAACATAGAAAAATTAGAAAATGAAGATAATGAAAATCAATCAAAAGGGTTGTTTATGGCTATGGATGCAAATGAAGAATGTAGCTATAGAGGGAAGAAGTCTATTGAATATGAAGATTATGATGAAGAAGAAGTTGAGGTAAATCTTGAAGCAGATCTGGTGAGTGCACTTGAAGAACTGCAACAATTGAGAAAGAAGAATCATAAACTAAGATGCATAATAAAGAATTATGAGGAAAAAATCCACATCTTTGAGAAAAGACAAACACAAAAAGAAGAAGAGGAGGCTAATGAGCTAAAGGATCTTGAAACTAAGCTGGACAAGATCTCTAAGTCCTACAAATCAAAATAGGCTGAGTACTCAAAATTGAACACATAATTGGAGGAGTTGAAATCTGACACAGACCAAATGTTCAACAAACTAGCTATGTATGAGAAGTTAGAAAATATCTCTATTGCGCTAACTAATATACTCAGTGGCAAACGAGATATACCTGACAAGTTTGGAATTGGCTTCAAGGGAGAAAGCAAGGAGAAAGAGTAAAAAAATACTGAAGAAAATAAGTCCAAGGATACATCAAGTACTTCCTCTACCGCAAATAGAGGTTTATATAAATACACAAGAAGAAAAAATGTTGTACCTAAGATCACCTGTGCAATGAGGTACACACATTCCTTTTATGGGTACTATTTTTCTTGTAATCAGTTTTGACATAAAGTCGCAAAGTGTAGAAAGAACTCTAGAGGCTATAGAAGAAATTTTGGCCCATCTTACACCAGTTCAAACTTTAATGCTACTCAGTACACCTATCAAAAGAAAATAAATAATTCACCATTAAGGAAACAAGAGCCACCTAAACAACAAAAGTGGATATATGTAAAGAAAGATGAGAATAAGAGAAAAGAAAAATGTTCAATAGTACAGACTACATTTCATGTATAAAATGAAGATAAAATTTGGTATTTGGATAGTGGATGTGGAAGCCACATGACATGTGAGAAAAGTAAATTCATCACCTTGTCTAATAATTCATCAGGTGCTTTGAGATTTGGTGATAACAATTCAGAAAATATAGTTGGAAAGGGAACTCTAAGTCTGGATAATGGAAAAACCATCACAGAGAATGTTCTATATGTTGAAGGTCTCAAAAATAATTTGCTGAGTGTGAGTCAAATGTGTAAAAGGGGATATAATGTTATATTCCATGACAAAGGTTGTGATATTATAAACTGTAATACAAGGAAGAAGGTTGCAAAGGCTAAGAGGACAAAGAACAATATGTATGTTCTTAATGAAATAAATAAAGCTAAATGCTTTTCAAGCAAAGTTGACTACAACTAGTTATGGCACAGAAGATTAGGGCATGTGAGTTTTTAAAATCTGGTAAAAGCAAGTGCAAAGGGTTGTGTCAGACATATGCCAAAAATTGTGAAATCCGCAGATACTCTATGTAAGGCATGTTTGCATGGCAAACAAATAAGGAAATTCAAATCAAAGGAGTATTCTACAACCAGACCACTGGAGTTGATTCATACATATCTCTGCAGAATCACCAGAACTAAAGGTATAAATGGTGAGTCATACTTTATGTTTATAATAGATGATTATACTAGGATGGCATGGGTAGTGTGCTTGAAGAAAAATTAAGAAGCCTTAGACAGATTCAAGAAGTTCAAGGCACCCATGGAAAATAAAAAGAACAAAAAAATCAAATGCCTAAGATCAAACAGAGGTGGAAGATTATGGTCAAATGAGTTAGATGAATTCTATGAAGAAAATGGAATTAGGAGACAATCCTCAGCCATGAGGAGACGTCAAAAAAATGGAGATGTTGAAAGGAAAAAAAAACTATTCAGAAGATGGCAAGAACCATGCTAAATGAATCCAAACTCTCATACAAGTATTAAAGTGAAGCATTTTATACCATAGTCTACCTTTTGAATAGATCTCAATTGAGAATCAATAGTGAAAGGACTCCCTATGAGCTATGGAAGAAGAGAACAAAAAATGTGAAGCACATAATAGTCTTTAGTAGAAAGTGCTATATCAAAAGAGATGAGGACAACTTGGGAAAATTTGAATCAAGACGTGATGAAGGGATATTCCTTGGTTACTCAACTATTAGTGCAACTTACATGTGCTATAATAAGAGGTTTCAAAAGATTGTTGAGAGAACTAATGTGAAGGTGGATGAGACAAAACATGCCAAAACTAGCACTCAGGCCAACAACAGCCATGAAGAACAAGAAGATGATGAAGAATTGGAAATCCTACATGAAGAATCAGATGAAGAAAAAGAAAGACCAGATTGGAAGGCACCCTATAGAAAAGTCAAAAAGGACCATCCTGATAATCAAATCATTGGAAACAAAGATGGCAGAATTATCACAAGAAGAAGACTAAGAGAGAAGCAAAACTATGAAGACATAGCTCTCCTGTCTATGATAGAACTGAAGAACATTACAGAGGCAAGCAAAGATAATAATTGGGTAGACACCATGAATGAAGAGATGGATCAAATTGAAAAGAATGAGACATGGGAACTGGTACCCAAACCATTGAATAAGAATATAATTGGAACCAAGTGGGTTTTAGAAATAAATTGAATGAGAAAGGAGAAGTGACGTGGAAATAGGTAAGGCTAGTGTGCAAAGGATACACACAAATGGAAGGAATATATTTTGATGATACATTTACACCAGTGGCAAGAATGGAAGCAATAAGACTGTTCCTAGCTTATGTGGCATACAAGAAGATCAAATTATTTCAGATGGATGTGAAATCAACCTTCATGAATGATTTACTGAATGAAGAGGTATACATTGAACAACCTGATGGATATTCACTAACTAAAGATAAAGACTATGTGTGCAGGTTGAAGAAAGCCTTGTATGGATTAAAACAAGCTCCTAGAGCTTGGTACATCAGATTGGATTTATACCTAATTGAGAAAGGATTCATAAAAGGTGTTGTAGATAGTAATCTCTACATCAAGGAATAAGGATACCACTTGTTAATTTCCATTGTGTATGTAGATGATATCATATTCGGCGGAGACCATGATAAGATGACATATGAGTTTTCTGACATGATGATAGAAGAGTTTGAGATGTCTATGCTTGGAGATCTCTCATTTTTTTTGGGACTACAAATAAATCAATTAGACAACAAAGTATTCATATCCCAAACTAAGTATATCAAGGAGATGCTAAAAATATTTAGAATGGAAGAATGAAGAACAATTGGGAAACCAATGGAATTTTGATGCAAGCTAAGAAAAGATGATGATTCACCTAAGGTGGAAAAAACATTATACAAATCCATGATAGGAAGTCTACTTTACTCCACAACATCAAGACCTGATATCATGCAAGAAGTAGGCCTTATTGGAAGATTTCAAGAAGATCCAAGGGAAACACACCTCAAGGCGGTCAAGATAATTCTAAGATATCTCATGGGGACACTTGAGTATGGATTGTGGTACCCCAAAAGCAAGGATTTCAGCATAAAATAACACACAAATGTAGATTGGGTAAGCATCTTTGGGGAAAGGAAGAGTACAAGCAGAGGAGTATTCTTTGTTGGCAATTTCTTAGTATCATGGCTGAGAAAGAAACAATCATCAGTGACTCTCTCTACATGTGAAGCAGAGTATATAGCTACTATGATGTGTTGCACACAAGTTTTATAGATGAAGTAGACATTAGAATATTATAACGTAAAATCTGAAAATCTAATTCCTTTATTGTTCGATATCACAAGCACAATAAGTGTCTCTAAGAACCCTTTGTTCCACTCAAAAACCAAGCATATACCTATAAGGTATCACTTCTTAAGGGAACAAGTAAATGAAAGGAAGATCATTCTATAATATGTGAGCATAAATTGCATATATAATGACTAAGACGGTACCAAAACCAACATTTGAGCACTTAAGGAATGAGTTAGGGGTCATTCCTGAACCCACCAATAACTAAGAAGATGTGCAAGAAACACAAGGGGGCATTCTTAGGAAATATCAACTCCTAAAAATAGTGCCAAAGTGAGGAGGAGCTAATATGTTAGCTCAAATTTATCAAAGTATACATCAGTTCATGGGGATATTTTGCATGAACACACCAAAATAGATGGATAAGAAGCATACGCCTAGGGGGATATTTTTAAGGTAAACATATGAAGAAACTATCTTACAAGTATACTCATATTTATACGACATCGATGGCCTTTTGTCATTGTTTTCAAAGGGGGAGAAATGAAGAAACTAGAAACCAATTCACAAATATAGAAGAATAGGAGAAAGGCAGATTTAGGTATGTAATCATTTTGCCATCAAAATGTTACAAGGTTATACAAGTTTCTATAGGTTGGAGTGTTTCCGTTGATTAAAAAGGGGGAGATTGTTGAATACTTGTCATTGTTATATGTGTTGTCATTGATGTCAAGATGGATGGGTTGATATATAATTGCATTGATGGAAAAATGAGTCTATTGGTAAAGTGAGCATGTGAAGAAGATGAAGGTTGATTGGTAGTGTCAACCCATAGAGGCTTTGAGATGATCAAGGATAAGTCTTATAGGACTTAGACAACATTTGAGCAAGCCATGGATATAAGGTGTTAGCCGCTAAGTACATAGAGAACCTTGAAGTAAAGAAGATCAAGGAAGGAACCAAATACTAAAGGAAAGCTCCAGAAGAAGCCATTGAAGGCAGGTGAGTTCCATAGAGTGAAGAAGGTCAAAAGGTAAAGCCACGGGTATGAAGATTTGGAGAATACCGCATATAAAGGGAAAAGATACAAAACCGTGGATTAGTAGAAAAACCACTAAGTATAGAAGATTGGTGCAGACAGAAGGAAAGTCGTGAAGAACTAGAAAAGGATAAAATCCACAAAAGGTAACAAACAAGGAGGAAGCCACAAGAAGTTGAAAATTCTGCACAATGCATACAGATGCCACAGATAACTAAAAAGCCGCATAAAGAAGGGAAAAGTTGGAGGAAAAAGGAGAAGTCATGATATGAAGGAAAAGATCAAAGACACCAAAGGAAACTATGGAAAGATCAAAATGAAATGGAGTGGATCAAGGACAATTAGTTAGATTTCAAATTTAAAGAGTGAATGTTTGCATTTAGATTTCAAAGAAGATTTGATTGATAGAGAATTGTAACTACAACTACAATTGGAACTTCGTAAAAACCAATGAAATTATCTGGTCCAACTACCAACATTTAATGCATGATTGACCATGAGGATATTTGGTTATAAGATCGATGGAGATTCCTGATTCAAAGGAGAATTAAAATAATGCAAAGAAGATGGGTCACCATTTTAATTTCAAGATGTAAATTATAAACAACGATTTTTTTCTAATTTTGGAAGTTGGCTAATAAATTGGTTTGTCAGATGCATGGAAGGAGGAATGAAGCCAAACAAGGAAAGAATAAAATATGGACTTAGATGGAAACATTTAATGATCTGGATTTATAGGTGATAGATCAATAAGAGTACATGATGTAAATTTTGAAGCAAGCTTTTGATTCATTTGTGAAATAAAAGAAAAACTCGAGGTTAATTCAAATGTTGTTTCTCATGAGAGAGAACTAAGACACTAGAGTCAAGAGAGAAAAAGAGGCAGAGAGAAGAAAATATGATGTAATAAAGCTAAGAAGAGCTATGGTAGTGAAGAAGAGAAAAGGGTGAGATTGAGAAAATAATGAAGAACACGATCAAATAAGTAGAGCATAAAAACATCATATTGAATGAGCCAAAGAAAGTAGAATGAACGAGTAGAAGAGCGTGATAGAGAAACAACATAGATTGAGCTAGGAAAATGATCATAATTCATTAAATAAGTAATTGTTTTAACTACATGATCAAACATTGTATGTAAAGAAGTCTAAGTTGTAGCTTAGCACATATAGGGAGTTGTAGCTTCCTTGTAGGTAGGTGACTGTAGAAGAAATATCTTCTGATGCGTAAAATTCACTTGAGTCCTTTGTTTTGCATAATATTAACATATGTGTAGGGGTTTGTGCTCCTTGTGGGATTAGTGTCTCACTAAAAAAATATTGTAAGACGTGTTATATTCTTACGAGTCCTTGCTTTGTGTAATATAAGCAACGGGTTTGGTTAGTTTTTTTCCCTAAAGGGTTTCCCACTATTAATCTCTATGTTAAGTGTTTATGTGTATGTCGAATATTTGATTTGTTGTTTGCTACTCATACATATAGATTGGTAAAGAATATAAAATTGAGCCAAGATTGCAAAAGTTTATAGTTACACTGATTCACCCCTCCTCTCAGTGCTTCTGATCTATAACATCAAATTTTAAGAGGTCCATCGATTTTCATCAGCATATAGATGGGAAAATAGAAGTGGTGAACCACAATTTAGCTCTTAAAAGGGCACAACAGGAAACATATGAGAACTTGGGATGAGAGCTTTGTATATATCTATCATTCATATAATAGGGAAGTACATACTTTTACCATTAAGAATCCTTTCAAAACATGTTTTGGTTACTTGCCTAAGAGTGCTTTTGATATCGTTATGAGATTACCATTCAAAGACAATAGAAAGGTGGAATTGGAGGTCCAAAAAGTTGATAATTTTATTAATAAAATTCAGAAAATACACCTCCAGGTATATGAGAGCTTGACAAATTCATAGGCCAAGTATAAAGCATGACATGATCAACACAACCCTAAGCATTACTTCCTTGTTGGAGACAAGGTATGGCTATACTTGAGCATAGAAAGGCTATAAGAAAAAGCTAAGAAACTCAAGCCACTTTGGTATGGCCAATTTGATATTTTGGAATAGGTGGGTAAGAATGTGTTACACTTGGATTTGCCTCCTTATATGAGGATCTAATTAGTTGTGAATGTTGAAAATTTAATTCTCTTTGAGCCATCCATGTTGGATGAAGAGGAAGAGGAAGTTTTACTACTTTCTATTGAGGATCTTGCTTCAAAAATTGAGCTGGACTTGGAGGAAGATGTGGTTTTATAACGGAAAGAGAGAAAAATATAGAGAGGAGTGTAGGCCAGATGGTTGATTGGATTGAAATTACAATAGCCTACCAAGGTCTGGAGGCATTTCAGAGAGGATACGAGGTAGAAATTTCCTCACCTTTTTCAGTCCTTGAAGCTTTTAAGGACTTAAAATACTCAAATTGGGGAGGTATGATCCAAAAAGGGATATGAAAATACCCAATTCTATGTATTCTCTATATTTAATACTTGTAGTACAAAGTTTCAACATATTATTTCTTTAGGAGATGGTCTAGTTAGGTTGAGGGTGTTCTGGACACCTTCGAATGACATCGACAAGCCATTATTTTTCCATTTAGGAGTTTTCTCTATGATGGTTATGTGATCACCATGGTGGTTAAGTAACCACCATTATTCACAAAACAGTGGTTGTGCAACATCTACGAAAGTTATTCTACCTCCAGTAACAAGGAACAACAATTGTGTAATTGTCATGGAGGTTGCATAACTGTGAATCTATCTTTACCGGTAGTCTTGTCCCCGATGACACCAAAATGAGAATTTGAGCTGGAGTTTTTCCCACATTGAGTTTCTCCACTATAAATATTTTATCTCCTTTGGATTCTATTTCTCTATTATCAGTATAGTTGTGAATATTAGATGCACATTATATTGGTGAAAAAGAACTTAGTCAATTTTCCAGTCAATTATCACTAAATAGGATATGTTAATTGTTGAAAAGAGGTAGTTTATGGATCATATTCCCTTAAACATACCATGAAATTTCATTCCTTTGGTTTCTGTGATAAGCAAACTTGCATGTAATAATGAATTGTGGAGTGTGATATGAAATTAGTTAGGTGGTGGAATACCTATGTACTTTAAATTTGTTGCATATTCATCATTATAAAGCAATGCTCTAATAAAAGGAAAATCATTTTTCATTCTTTTTCTCCTTCTATGAATGATTATGAGCCCTAAATTTTGGTAGGTCATAGATGAGATTGCTATACTAAGGGTGATATTTTATTGTGTTGTTTTTTCTTATTATAATATTAACACATTTTAGATCTATTTTTTTCCTACTCAGAAGATCAATAATATGTCTAATTATTAATATAATAAAAAATTAGTATTAAAATGTTTGATTTAATTAGTAAGGAGATCGTTTTATTTAACAATATTATATATTTAAACTTCTCTTCATTTTATTGTTGAAGTTACATATAAGATATTCAAATAAAGGTTATTTAAGAGCTTTCATACATATTCTTTGTAACTTTTGTAGGTACATATTTTACCACGAGATATCTTTGGTAGATCCACTTTTACTATCGCAATTTGGATAGTGAAATTATTTCTAATTCAAATAGTTGATTATCTATAATTATTATATACTAAATGTAACATAAGGAACACTAACTCCTATGGTTTAAAAATAACCGCTGAAGGTCCATTAGAATTGAATATGAAAATAGGAAAGACAATGATTTTAGATGTTGGGACCTTTGTAAAGATTAGCAATAGAGATATCAAGTTAATTATTTCTAGTTGTATAACCTATACAACTCTCACATATTGCTTATAATATTAGTTAATAATTTTTTAAAAAAATCATTTTGTTATATTATAGGTTCTTCCCAATATTCAATATGTCACTCTTAGTGGAGCACAATTTGTGGACAACAATGTTGAAAAATGCAATACAATAATTCTTGCGAAAGGATATAAAAGTAATGTTCTGTGTTGGCTAAAGGTAATGGTAGATCCTATAATTTTATTTCCTATTTAATATTATTTACTAAGATTTTAATTAAGTTAGAACATATAAATTTGTATTTATATTTTATTAATTGCATCATGATGGAGATTTCTTTTCAATAAATGGACTACCACAAATTCCTTTTCCAAAAACATAGAAGGGGAAAAATGGCTTGTATGTTGCAATATTGTTGATGAGAGGTTTGCTTAGATCTTCAATAGATGAAAATATTATTGCTCAAGATATAAAGGATGGCCATTATAAAGATAACAAAAGATCTATTGGATATATTCATATGTATATAGTATAATTATATTTTGGGTTTTATTATATCCTTCTCTTTGTTCATATTAAACATAATATTGAGATAGATATAAGGTTTAAAATTTGGAAATATGTATAATTTAATTATGTTTTGCATATTTTATCACAGACAAAACCATACAAAATGGTGGATAGAGCTCATGATTTGTTGGGTAGCACACATTTAGGTAAGTTCTTAAGCTCTTTCCCAAACATTGAGTGTTACTATACTTTCTGTAAATAACAATTGACAAGGTACATGCATGAGCTCAAGAAACCTATTGTGAGCTAGTACACATAACACCTACATGAAAACTACTTGGATAAATCAAAATAAGAATAACAATAGAAAATGCCAAAATAGAGAGATAAGATGATAATTTTAAGTATCAGCTAAATTAAACACTTTGATGGGCCATGACGCAAACATTGTTTGAGAGTCTATCAAAGGACAACATCAAACATCATATCCATCATAATGCACATAAAACAATACTTAAACTAAATTAATTACACATCAAAATAAACAACAAATGAACACTAACTTGAATGAAAACAAACCTCCATGATTAACTATTGAGAGAAATATATAACCAGTCGTCAATGATGCAACATCATAAAACATAATGGATATACTTATCTCCTCTCATGGCATACCTTATTTATTCTTTATATTCATAATTATTCTTAAGATCACACCTCTAATCTTCCCTTAAACATACCCTAAGTTCTTACTTTAATTTGAAATTCTATCTTAAGGCAATTAGATCTACTTATATAGTCATTCATGCTATCTCCTAAGAATCCTATTTTTATGAAATTCAAACGAAAGGTTAAAACTAACCAACAATAGATCCGAACATAACCAATCAACCTTTCTTGTAACTTATTCCTTCAATTGATAAACTATTCTAAGTTTGTGATGTGAGTAGGATTGCATGAAAAATGACTTTATAGAGGATTTTGGTGCAATAGATGAAACATTATTTAAAAAAACTACACACCCAAAAAACATTACACAAAGAACTTGCACACTCTACATAATGCAACACATCATTCCATGGTGCCTCGAAAATGAATTTCTTGACTACACAACTCTAGAAACATAACAAAACACTCTACAGAATGTAAACACTAACCAAATATATTTTTCACTATTTTTCAATTGACAAGGGAATCCATGGAAGCTTATATGTTATTACATCATACACCTTGGTTGATTTTAAAAACTTTATCTCTTGATCAAGAAAGTGTTAGTTAACTATAATGCGTAGTATCTGCAACACTTATCCAAGTCACCTCCTCAAAATTCTTTCCTTTCCACTTGAAAAAATACTCAATATATCCCTCATTCCATGCATGGAAACTTTTAATGATGGATGTTCATAATTAGGTGATTAATAGTAATTTTAGAATATGCATTTAGCTATTTGGATGACTATGGACCACTACCAACATTTTACGAAAAAACTACAAACAATAAATTTGTTCCATATGAATGGAAAAACGTATTTCTAATCACAATATATATTTTTAATGGATTGTTACAAAATCGAAGGACCAAGATTTCATAAAATTATTGGATCGTCAAGAATTCTATGGACCATTTGGTTGTAATTTCCAACATTTTAGGGAGAAGTATTGAAATTTGATTAAATTCACCACTTATATCTACATATATCTATTTAGTATTTATCTAAAGAAAGTGACTTTTTTAATCTTTTGTAATTTTTGAATTTGGGATTTGGGCATTTTTCCATGTAGTAGAACATGTTTAAACATATTGTTTACAAAAATCAAATAAATCAAGGTCTTATAGGCTATAACATTCTAGTTTACATCCTACCGGTTTTTAGTACATGTAGCAAACCGTTACACTAAAACATTGAGGCATTTTGGAATCCACATACTAGGATCATAAAAAAACACAACACTTTCGTAGCCTAAGCCCAAGTTATATTTGCAGTTGTATTCTAGAAGTAAAAAAATGCACCCATATTGTAGGAGCACACCCAACTTTGTGTATGATGGGCCAAAAATGTGTCTAAATGGATTACACTTCTTAGTATTATGTTCTACAAGGTTATGAGGTAATGAATGACACACACACATGGACCTACACACAATTGATTAATGTAAACAGGGCTACAACGAGTGTTATGGTCGTATATATTATGTTAATAGAAAAAATATTTATAATCCCAATGTGTTTCTTAAGGATTTTTGCATAAATTATGAATGACTTCATAACATTCTTGGATCACCAAGAATTTTACGGACCCTTTGGTCATAATTGCCAACATTTAGGGAGAAGTTTTGAAATTTGATTAAATTTTCCACTTATATATATAATGATCTATTTATCATTTACTCTAAAACAAATGGATTTTTTTTTATATTTTTCAATTTGTAAATTTTTGGTTTGGGCATTTTCCAAGTAGCAGAATAGGTTTCAACATATTGCTTACAAAAATAATTTAAATCAAGGTCTTATAGGCTACAAAATTACAATTTACATTCTACAAGTACTTAGTACATGTAATAAAGTGTTACACCAAAACCTTGAGGAATTTAGGAATCCATATACAATGATCATACCATTGCAACACACTTTCATATCCTGAAACCCAAGCTATATTTACACCTATATTATAGGACCACACCCAAACCTATATATGACAAACTAGAAATGTGCTTTAATAGATTGCACTCTTAAGTCTTCCATTATGCAATGGTATGAGGTAATGAACTAAAGACACACATCAACCTACACACAATCGATTGATTTAAAAGGGGCTACATTGAGCGCTATGGTTGTATATCCAGATGACAGTAATCTATAAACCAATTAAACCTAGGGTTTCTAAGGCCCATAGTCAATATAGAGGAGATTACCATTCTAGGATATCATTTTATGGGAGAGAGGTATAGATCGATGGGAAGATACAACAAACATGCAAAATCTACACTACTCTAATATAACTAAAATTTAACTGAAATAAAGGAAAAGAAAGCTAAGGATAAGATCATATAAGATGTCTATGCTAACTAGTACCAATATACATATAATACTAAGCTACCATATAAAAATAGGGAATGCAAATAAAAAAATCTATGTAAAATGAAAAATATGATTAGATCAGTTACCTGCATGGTGGTCAATGATGCATCTATCTCTCCATAGAAGCAACACACCAATAGAGAATCACTATGGGTGGAGAACAAGACATCGTTCCTATCCTAGAATTAATATACATGACCCAATAGTGTAAGTTATCCAATAATAAATAAGAGTGTAAAATCCCAAGTCAAGTGTAGATGAACCAACAGTAGAGTGAGAAGATGTGAAGATGGCACAAAAGAACAAAGCACATGGTTAGTTCATGTGAACTTTCTACCTTCCTTTCATCCTTATGAAATTTCAAAGTGTGATGTTTATATATACCCAATGCCATTGGCCACAGGTGATGACGTCGGCCAAGGGAAACCTAACAATAATGCCAGCCAAGGATTCTTAAATGTCAAAAATGGTGCATTTTTTCACGGATCAAACAAGAATAAGTGGAAAAGGTGCCAATGATAGATTCAAATGCCAATTTTTTTTTGGAGTGTTAGTGTGTCAGAAATAAAGGGACAAGGATAACCAATGCAAGAATAACTAAATCTAGGACCACATACATATACTTTCTCTGTGTATTGTCTCTAACCCATAATGACAATGTGAATAGTCATACTTCATTCTTGGCAAGACCTTTAAGGCACACAATCAAGAAATTGATGCATTAGTGACCCCTATTTGGAAAAAGTAAATTTTTAGTAATAGGTATGAAATATTAAGATGAAAAATTTGGTGTATACATATGCCCCAACCGTTTATCACCACATGTTGCAATAACAACACATGGGGTGGTAAAAAAGATGACATAGTTCATAACATAGAAATTTATATTATATATTAAAGTAATAAAGGACTAGGGGAACTGAAATATAACCACCAATGCGTATATGATATTGTTTCTCTCCTGCCATATGTGGGCATAATCAATTCTGTAAGGAACCTGAAGAGGCAAAAAATGAAAATAAACATTAGACGATAATCGGTAAAATAATACATAAATCACCTAGTTATAGGCCAATGGAATGGAAGTTGTTTCATATTGTCAAGTTGTCATAGTGGTATGTTTTCATGTTGTCATAGCCAAGAGAGGGATACCAATGCTAAAAATTGTAAATAAATGATATGGTAAAAGCTACAAAGAGAATTTTTCATAATACAATAGGTGTAAGTAAAGAGAAGATGGATGATTATCCCAAAGGGATGATAACAAGGTTTAAAAGCACAAAAAACCATGAGATAGAGGCTATAAGAATAAGGTTGTCAAATAGATACATAAATCCAAGCAAAGCCATAATCCTAAGTGAGGATGTGCATAATACCGTGGTGATTCAATGGAAAAGACCAAGTCATAGAAATCCAAAATGTTGATAATGTTGTTAGAGTTAATGAGAAGGAAAAGGTGGATGAAGTAGTGAATCTAAGAAGAAAGGGTGAGAAATGGTATCTAAGTACCAAAACTCATGAGCTTATTTATGTATGAAACTTTTTGAGGAATTGAGCATTTGTTGGTTCTTTGAAGATGTGTATTTCATTGGTTTGAATACGATATGTATTAGGACCAATTATATTTAATGAGATGTCGATGGAGGACCCCACCATTTATGAGCATATTTACCTTATTTTTCAGGTGAAAAATAAAGTTTAATGATGAGGTCACCCACATTGAAAACACATTGATGAACAATTTGTTTATGTTGTTTGGAAAGAATTGTTTTTATGTTTCTAATTATGAATGCATGCTCAATCGCATAATTATTCTCATAGGTCAAGATCATGGAGACACGCTTCATGGAGTTCCTTTTCTAGAATAATATTGTGAAGAGAGATGCATATCACATGGAGTTACACCATGAGTGGAAGGACTACCTCGTCTCTATAGGTGAGGGGAAATAGGGTTGCCCCAGAGGAAACATAGACATATGTGCAATATCCCATAATGTAGGATATATATTTGTATGCCAATATATGTGTGATTCATGGTTGTTTTATCTAAGATCGCATTGAGAATTTTATTCAAAGTATCAACTTGTTTACTGTATTACGAATGATATAGTTTTGAGAATCAATGTTTAATTTTGAACTTAATGTGAAGTTTATCCATTTCTTTACATTTGAAGATTTAACCATTGTCAAAAATGATGGTATGGACAATTCTAAAGTGGCAGATGATTTGGTTAAGGATAAATTTAGATGTAGCAAGGACAAACATATTAGTGAGAGGCATGTATTTAATCTACTTAGTAAAGTATTCACTAGCTATAATGATGAAGATATCACCATCTTAAGACCAAGGTAATTTCATAATGTAATCCAATCCCCATATAACACTTATTTCACTAAATTGGGACTTATTCCAGTCCTAGGGGATAAAAAATATAGCCAATATTGGAATCCAATATTGTTATTTTTGGATTCCAAAATGTCAAATATTGGAACATATTGGACTCTAAAATCACACCTATTGGATTCCAAAATCATGTATATTGGAATCTAGAATCACATATATTGGAATCCAAAATCACCTATATTGGAATTAACTGTACTCCAAAATCACATATATTGGAATCCAATAATCAAAATATTAGAATCCGTTAATTATTTTTCCTAAGTCCAATATATTTGGTCACGATTTAAATTTATGAATATGCGAAAAAATGTTTAATGATTTCGGGGAATCAAAAATTTATCTGAGAAATAATTCCTGGCGGTCACTAGCCCATATAGAACATATACATGTTTTGTTTTATAAGGGCTAGCCACAACTAGGCTTAATGATTGCTTTGGAATAATGCTCTTATCAGTTTTAAGATGTGTTTAAGATTAAACTATGTAAAATTGAATATTTCAAATGCCATTGGGAAAACGGCCACTAGGCTAATGAAATTCATGAGATGTGAGACACTTCCAAATTCAATTACTATGGTTTGATTGAACATTGGGGCAACCAAAGAATTATTGAAGATGTTATGAAGAAACTTAAAGAGGGCGATGATTCAATTTAGGAGAATGTAATTAAATTTATAACTATTCCAGATATATTTTAATATTTAAAGTTAGATCTCATATTTGCTTCATTTATTATGGTGTGATTAAACCTCAGCACAACCAGATAATTTCTAAAGAAGATATGACGAAATTTTTAGAAGGAAACGATCCATTGTAGGAGAATGTAATTAATTGTAAAACCCTATTAGATATATTTTCATATTTAAATTTAGATATAAAATCAACTGTAAGAGACATGGCATAAAATTTTTCATATTAAAATATGTATATGAACTTATTTAAAATTAACTGTAAAACTATCCCATATATATTTTACTATTTAAATATAGCTATGAAATAAATTGCAATTCCTTTACTAAAGGTAGGTATAATTATAGTAAAACATTTGATGAATAATTTGAATTTATAATGTAACACAATTCTTGAAGATGGACTTCCAATTCAACAATACAAAACATAGTAAAGCTCTAATAAAAAATATCCCTATAATTGTTTTTGTGATCTAATATAATCTCAAACATCTTTGACGTCCTTCAATGGTTGTAATAATGGCCACAACACATCTAACAAGTATGTGTCTTTTGACTTAGAATCTATGTTAAATGTTTAAGCAATTATGTAGTTCGTAACATAATTGAACTTGTTTTTATCGAAAGATTCATCTACAATCACTATATTTTTACAATTGTACGATGCATTAAATCGTGACGAAACAGAGTTAAGATTCTTGAGATATAAATTGGGATTCTTAGAACCTTCATAATTAGAGCATTTGGTCTCGACGTAATATTCCTGTGTAAATATGAAATCGAAGCTTGCAACCTCCAAGCCAATATTTTGAAGGAATGAAGGCATAATGTCATTTCTCGTTGATGTCCATATTGCTATGTCGAAATGTGTTTTAGACTGTTGTAAGAAATATTTCACATTAGGTCTGAGATTTGTTTTTAGCTCGATGTTGCCAAATTTTTTTAACTGTTTAAATGCCGAAGCAACCTTATGGAGGGTGTGTGCCAAAACATCGTTTATATCAAATATGATCAATTTCATGTTGCATGTGTTCATATCTGCAACTGAAAAAAAAACAAAATGAAATGGTTGAGGGTGGTGAATCAATTAAAAAATAAAAAACAAGTCCCTTTCAATATTGTTATATAAAAAATCAAATGGTTGTAGGAGGTGACGAAGGTAAAATCTAAGGGCGTTCCTCATTTATTATTGTTATACTAGGAATATTTTTTTGTGGAGAATTTATTTAAATAGAATGTAATGTTTTGACACGACGAGTCTTTACATACCATATTGTAGATATTTCATTATTATTGGAAAGTGGTATACGTTTTCTAATATTGAAGAAAAAACTAATATTTAAGCATTCTCGGAATTAATTTAGGAATACATATTTCATTAATAAAAATTGCTCAAAGATTTGTTACATTAAATAATTTTGTATTAATTCACATTTGTAACTTATACACTCACACTCTGAATTTATAATCAGGGAAAATTTAAATTCTCCCAACTTATAATTGTACAATCACAATTTAGATAGTTACGTAGAAACATCACTAAAACATATGAATGTATTTGATTTACAATGTTAAGTTGTATCATCACAATAACATTTGGAATGCCAAATTTTATTTAGCATTTACTCGCTCCAAATATTTGATGCCCTCTACAACATTCAATCTCTTTGACACTATCAACGATAATTATTTTTACAAATCGGTCATCAACCACCTATCTTTTTAGAAATTTTCTCCTCTATTTGTCATCCCAACCATAAAATTTTCTAGAGGGTTTCCCTTTGCACCTAATGTAATAAACACTGTTTCTTCTGAATTGTAGGGAACAACACTTCTACTCCAAACCTTTTCTAGATCTTTCATTGCAATTCCATTGATTTTATTGTAATGTTATTTTCCCCAGGTGAGTTCTGGATTCAATTCAGTCGATAATTTTTTATTGAAGGTCTTTTTCATCTTTTCAACATAAGCAAAAGTGAGTTTTTTCTGACCAAAATCCCATTTCAAAATTTTTTGATAATGAATTTATAAATTGTTTCAAGCCACCTTGCACATTCATAGTCTCCTTGCAGAACTTGAATGGCATGTCCCTAGAGGGTGGTTGGTTTTTCTCATATAGTAAGCCTTACAATTCTAAAATAAGAAAGTAATTCTTATGGCTAATTGCTGGGAAGTAAATAATTTTTTTTAATCGGTCTCATATCAATTATAACCAATGGAAAAAATAAACATTTTAACTTGTGGCTACCACTTACTGGTGGGATTTTTGTGTAGGATTTCATCTTCTTTACCCGTAGTTGGATCCTTTGATTGAAGATTTGTCTCAAAAAAAACATATCTCTAGAGAAGGCCAGTGCCTCTATCTATTTCAACTGCTACTGCTACTCCTAGTACTGAAAGAGAAAACTATGTTGATAATTCTAAGGGATTGGGGATAGAAGGATAACATAAAATGAAACTACACTAAAAGGCGATATCACTAGAAAAAGAGGGATGAATACTATAGTTTTTGAGTGAAAATGAAAGGAAATGCGTGAAAGAAGGCTAGGCATTTGTATTATGACTTAAAACGTATTTACCAGATCAGTCTCATGAAACACAACTGAATACGGAACTACAATGGACGTAGAATGGCAAAACAAGCATGCAATGCGAAAGAAAATACAAAGAGAAGGAATGCAAACATGTGAGGATAGAGAATAGTCATAGAGGAAGAGAGGTTAAGGAAACATTCCTTGTATTCTCTAAATTTGTCGTAACAACATAGCTCTGCGAGTTAGTGGAAGGAATGGAAGCCGAAGGGATAAGTTGCACCACCCGTAGCTCATCTATAGATGATGATGTGGAAGGAGGAAAAAATTTGATAGAAGCCTTAACTCCCAAATTATTCTTGGAACCAAACACCTTATAGCCATCAACGAAAGTGTCAATCATAGAATTTAGCTCTAAGGTTTGCGCAAGAGAAGGCTTAAAACATGCCAAAAGGGGGAAATCTCGAATGTGGTGGTCTATGGCTTGATAGCAAAAACATGTATTGTGGAGATTAAAGTAAACAAACTTTTGAGAGATTCACAGGGACCCAATTTGAATATTCAGATGGTCTCGTAAATCTTTTGCTAGGTCCACTTTGACACACACTCGCTTGTTAGAATGACAGACGAAAAAATGTTCTTGTTAATGGCATTTCACCATGAAAATGGGCTTGAAAATATTTCTTAAGAAAGACCAGAGGTGTATGGGAAGGCTTGAGAGCTCAATCCAAACAGGGATTTTGAGTGAAACTTGGCTTCTCAGACTAAAGTCTCAGGTCCATTAGGATAACACAAGTAGGGTGTTGCCTAAATACAAACAAACTATCTTAAGTAGAAGGGCATGGAACTGTGAGCGCTTGTGGAAGGTGAATAGATAAAAACCCTTGGTGAGGTTACAGAACAAGAAACCTAGATACATTTAGACTCCCAATGGTTTTTAATGCAATTCTGAAATTAGGTTTTAGACGAGATGCAGCCACAGAAATAGGCAATAAGACAATAGTTTTGATACCACTTAACCATAGGGTCTAAAAACTTATCATAAATTACAACATTTAGAGAGGGTTAAGAGGTCATACCTTGTATACTTTTAGCACAAACTTCCTTGTTGGGAGCCATTTTCACCAGTAGCATCAGTTGTTGCATCGGGGGAAAGTTGGCCATTTATAGGCTAGACACTGCCTAAGTGCTGGGAAAAGGCCAAAAAACACTATGATAGGACCAAGGGGAGACCATAAGGAAGGTTAAGTATGCATAGTTTCCACCACGAAACAAGGCAGGAAAAAGCATGAGAAACCAAATAGAGTCGAAGTCCATGAAAAATAGTAAAAATAACTTTTAATAAAAGTTCCTTTTAAATTAACATATAAAGTGGGATTTTATAATAGTTTGGGGAATGCTTTTAAAAAGTGGGGTAGTATTTTATTAATAAACTAGGTTTTTTTAAACTATGTAGGTTTTCTGATAAAGGACCTCATTATATAGTTATGTTTATTTAAATCAAACTATTTTTTAAAAAAGTTTTTTAATTAGATCTTAATTAGTTATTAGAATTTAATTTTCTCTTTTTAATTAGATCAAACTTTTTTTTTGTTTTTTTGTGTAACTAACATTTTAGATCTAATTGTAATTACATTTAATTAATTTTAGGGATTTTAAAAAAATCTAATTTAGGTATCGAAATTAATTAAAATAATAATTAAGCTCTTTTAATCTATCGATTGGTAATTAAATAGTTGCATTTAACGTTTATAATCTCCCTTTTAAAGTCTTTTTTTGCTTTAAACTTAGCTAAATTGGACATTTCCAAAAGTCATTTTTAAAGCATTATTGGTTGTTTTTTTTCTCAGATCATGTGCTTGATTATTTTGCAACAGGGTAAGTGCACCAAGTTGGGGGGCCAAAAAGGGGTCATAAGTGGACGTCATATTGCAAAAAACAACAAAATATCAACTTGTAGGGATTATTAGAAATGTGTGCACTTAAAATTAGAAAAATGTTATATATACATATGAATCATAGCATCTGGAATCTAGTTTCTAAACTACTAATGTTTCTAAAAAATAGACAAGTTTAGCTATATTAAATACTCAAAATTCAATGACTTGGTATTTTTTTTAAAAAGCCTATAAGATAGTAGTTTGTTTGCCCATGATTTGGATGACCAAAAATTGATATATATTTTTTTCCTTTGGTGAAAAGCTATATATCGCTATCTATCTTGGGATAGATTTAATTTTGTATTTTTTTGAGAAATATATTTTTCATGATTTTTTCCATGAAAGTGGTCTGAAAACATAAAGAAAACATATCACTTTTCGTTTTCCCACTATAAATTTATAAAAAATATTGAAATCAAATACTTATTTTTTAACATGCATAGAATTTTTCCACGATTGGGATGGTATAGGTGTTATCACATTCTAACAAGTGAAACAAAAGTTGCAATCTTAAACGTAGACATGAACATTCATGGGAAAAAGTGTCTTAAAGAGCTAATATTAATAAAATATTATAAAATGATATTTATCATATTCTATTCCCTTTAAAATCAATATTTCTATGAAGCTAATAGTCTCCCCTATGCGATGGTACCATTTTCGTCACATGTTTTCAATTTTTTGGCATAGTTCAAGTCTACGAAAGAGAAAATTTAATGTTTCAGCCTTTCACATGCTATAATGACCTCATAAAACTCAGGTTTGGGAAAGACAAATATTTCTCAATCCTTGAGGGTTTGATTTGATGATATAGTTAGGACCACGATCTCGGTTTATAAACCACGATCACGGCTCTAAATTGACCTATTGGTAAAAGAATCATGATTGCAGCTCTAAATTGACCTATTGGTAAAAGAACCACGATTTTGGTTCTTAGAATCATATTTGTTTTTTGGTCGTAGCTATTTTTTTAATCCGTGATCATGTTTTAGAACCACAATTGTAGTTTATAAACCGTGATCACAGTCGTAGGTTAAGGAATTTCCTAAACCTAAAAAAATAGACCACGATCGCAGTTCGTACAATTCAGGATTTGATGTCCAATTTTTGGTCCCCCAACTTGCTACACTTACCCAACATTTCTAGCTATTGTTTTCCTTATGGAAGATCTTACTGCATCTTGGAGGTCATCTAGAATCATTTCAAGTCATCTTGAGCATTGTAATAACCTTTTCTTATTACTTTTGGACTAGTGAGCGCGTCCACCATAGTCTTGCAGAAAGGGGGTTTCTAGTGCGAGTGAGACACTTTTTCTCACAAAGGACTATAGTTTTCCCCCCTTATCTTGTTTTTGATTGTTTTGTGTCTACCTATAGTGTCTAGTTGTTGTGATCAATGAAACTTTATTGTGGTCTCCACTCTTACGTGTTAATATGTTGATTGTAAGGTGATTGACCAACTTGGTCATGACACACAGTCGCATCTGATGGTAGTCAACACAATAACCTATAAAGTGACAAACTTATGGGGTGTTAATATTGTTCTAGGGTGGTTTTGTTTCTCTCCCATTTTTATGCATTATTTGTTTCTCTCATTTTTATCGATGCATCTATAGTACCTTTTCTCATAGCTTTTAATTTCTTCAAATGGAGATCTAATATTGTTATGGTTTGAAAAAGTAAATGGTTATCCCATGTTTCCATGGGAGTAGAGATTGAACCTGAAAAATCTAAGTGGTTCAACCATTTTGATGAAGCCTTGGGTCTTCTCTATATGTCTATCTATTTTGTCTTTCTCTTCCACATCAAAACTTCCTCAACACCTGTTGAAGTGTTGAAAATGGTCGATGAGATGTTTGGGAAGTAAGATGGCATAAGAGTGCATGCGTTGGAGAAAAAAATACTAGGGTTAAACCCTAGTGATTTTGAAAACATGTAGGCCTTCTTCTAAAAACTTGACCACACTATATTTATTTCAAAAAAATGTAAAGTGGAGAAGAAAGAATCTCAATTTATCTTTTTGATTCTTTCTAAGTTGGGTCCTGAATACTCAATCATTTCAACTTTCCACGCCACAAAAGCCACCTTGGGAAGTTCTTGGAAAATTCCCTCATTTGACATTTTTTCATCCCAACTCATTCAAGAATAGGAAAAATTCATTCAAATTGGGACTCTAAAATCCATGTCACATGCCCTTGTGGGAAATAGGGGAAAGAATACTTAAAAAGAAGAAAGAGGAGAAAGATGAACCCAAGAAGGAAAAGAAGACCAACCAATCTAAAGCCAAGCCTAACATGAACGCTTCAACTTTTAATCCTAAAGTGAAGAAGGAAAAGTGTAAGTGTTGTTATTGCAAGAAGACTGACCATGCAGAGCATCAGTGTATGCAGAAATAGATTGATCACTTAACTCATTTACTTGAGAAGAATAAAATAAGTGTCCCAAAATATATTAAACAAAATGCTCAGAACGATAAGTCTTTAAAAGTAAAAAAGTCTAAATCCAAGAAGAATAAAAGAAAATCCCTTGTAGCTAGATTGATTCCTTCATCTACGTGGATTATCGATTCCAGTACCTCACACCACACGGATTCTTCATATGTTGAGTTTTCCAACATCAAACCATGTGACATGTCCCAAATCACATAGGTTGATGACACTATATTGTCTTTTTTTGGTAGTGGATCAGTAGAGATGGAGGGTGGAACATTTAACCAAGTATTAAGTGTTCCCAATCTCTCTACTAATATCCTATTGGTTTACCAAATCACTCACCTTGGTGAGGGAATGCAAGTGGAATTTAGTCATAACTCGTTTATTATTCATGAGGTTAACTCTTAATACACATTGGTTGAGGGGAAGGCATATCAACATTCACGGTTGTATACATTTTCCCACTTTAATTTTGATTCAATGCCTATTTCCTTACTCACTCATGAAAATGAGATTAACAAGTGATGATATGAGTGTTTTGGGCATCTAAATTACTGTTACCTTGAACAATTGAGTCAAAGAAAAATGGTCAATGAGTTACCCTGGGTCAAGTTTTATAAGGGTCTTTGTGAGGGTTGTGCCCTTATGAAGCACATTGAGAAAAGTTTTGACAATGGAAAATATTGAAGAGCTACTCGTCCCTTAGAGTTTTTTCATAGTGATATTTCCAGACCATTCTCAACTCCTTCATTTACTAGAAATCTTTATATACTAACCTTCATTGTTGAATTTTCATGTTATACTTGGGTATATTTTCTTAAGATTAAGTCTGAATTATTTGACAATTTTCAAGACTTTAAGGCTCTTGCTGAGAAAAAATAAGAACGTTCTATCAAGTTTATTCAAACTGAAAATGGAGGTGAGTATGTGAACAACATGTTTGAATATTTCAATTCCTCCGAAGGGATTGCCTTGCAATGTATAATTACTTAAAGTCCTTCACAAAATAGAGTTGCGAAAAGAAATAACTGAATGCTTAAGGAGATGGCCACTTGTATGGTTCACTTGGAATCCCTTCCTCTACAATATTGAGCCGAAGTAGTGAACTTTGTGTACTACATTTAGAATCATGTTCCACATAAGGCCATAAGAGAAATGACACCCTTTGAATCCTAGTTTGGACACAATCATGATTTAGAGCACTTTTGCACCTTCAGATGTAATGTTATGGCTCGAATTCCCAAAAATAAATGCAAGGCCTTAGAACCACAATCAAAACCTTGTATGTTTTAGGGTATTCTGATGGCATGAAGGGGTATATATTTCTAAACCCTATAACCCATGATATTTATATTGAGAGAAGTGTTAAATTCAATGAGTCATCTTTGAATTTTACTTATCTACTCTATGAGGTTCTTCTTCCCATTGATTTGGATTCTGAATCATCAGATGATGATGTTGTTGAGAGAGTTCATCCTATTAATCCTCCTTCTCCTCCCAACCCTTATAATTTAGAGCCTTCTAATTATAACATTAGTGATGATGAGGATTATGTCCCTTATCATTCAAGTGAAGAATCCTCTGACTATGAGCCTGATCCTCCCGGTCCTCTTTGGGATAGGAAAAATTTACAGATTGTTGGAAATTTATTTGGAGATCCTCTAGACGAGAGACATAATCACTCAGATTTTGTTATACCCCACTCCTTCTTCACCTCCACTTCCGACCCCAGTACTTCTGGGAGGCTTTTGGGATTCCTGAGTGGGATTCTATCACGGATGAGGAGTATTCCTCACTCATAAAAAAAGATACTCAGGATCTCACCCCTCTTCAGAAAGGAAGAAAATCATTCAGTGGAAGTGGGTTTACCAGACAAAGTATGGTGCTGATGGAGAAATTGAGAAGTATATAGCATTAATTTTAGCCAAGGGTTTCTCCTTGGTAGTTGGGGTTGATTACTCAAAAACCATTGTTCTAGTTGTGAATATGAATTCTAATCAAATGACTATTGCCATCGCTACTACCAACATATGGGAATTCCACTATATGGAAATCAAGAGTGCAATCCTTCATGGGGATCTAGAGGAAGATATATAAATGGAAAAATATTTGGATTATGTCCATGATCCCTCCCTCGTTTGCAAGTTAAATAAGTATATCTATGGCCTTAAACAAGCCCCTTAAGCTTGGTATGCCAAGATGGAATCCTTTTTAATTTTACCAGGTTTCACTCAGTGTCACTCTGACCTAAATGTGTACATTCTACGATAGGATGAATCCATTCTCATTCTTGCTAAGTATTTTTATGACTTGTTGATCACGGGAATCTCTTCCTCTATCATCAATTTTGTGAAGATCTCCTTGGAAAAATAGTTATCTATGTATGAATTGGGATTGCTTCATTATTTTTTTGGGATCTATATTTCACAAGATGAATTAGGAATTATGATTCCACATCATAAGTACTCTCTTGATTTGCTTGCTTGGTTTCACATGACTGATTGCAAGTCTTCTTCTATTCCTTTCCTTTATAGGATTAAGTTGGTTTTTGATTTCTCTACTCCCTTGGTTGATGATACCATTTATAGACAATTGGTTGGGATCTTGATTTACCTTACTCACAATCAGCTGAATATATCTTATGTTATTCAGATCATGTCTATATTTATGTAGGAGCCTCATGAGTTGTATTGGAAAGCATCGAAGTGGATCCTTCACTATGTTCATGGTACTCACATGAACAAAATTCCCTACTTAAGAGGGAAAACAATTGACTTGGTTACATTTACAGACTTTGATTGGGTCAATGATCTAGATCAACAAAAATCTACCTTAGGTTACAATTTTCCTCTTGATTCATGTCTTGTCATTACAGCAATAAACAGAATTCCATTTTCATATCATCGACGGTGGAAGAGTATAGAGGATAATTTAACACTACCATGGAAGTTATTTAGTTGTATTGTCTCGTGATAGATTTTGGGATCCACTATCTCAATTTGTGGAAATCTGGTTCAACATCATTAGACAAAGCACATTGATATCCACATGCACTTCATACAAGAGATAATACAAGAAGGAATCATTGACTTAAAATATATTAAAAAATAGATCATTTTGTAGACATATTCACCAAGCCCTTCACTGAGGTGAAGTTCCTTCACTTGTGGTCTCTTCTTGAGGTGAGATAGACTAAATCTACCCATTTTATTCAAGCTATATAGTCCTTATTTTATTATTATTATTTCTAGAAACATGTTGAGACCCTTATCAGGCCTTTATTTTCCAGGCCTCATTGACACATCTTTCTTAGTTGTCTTAATGGAGTATTCTCTTTTTTTTTTTACTTTCCATGACTTAGAATACCTTGGCTTTAATGAAGGGGGGTGTTCGTGTGTGTGAATTTCCTTTTCATCTTAGGGGTCTTGTCCACATAATGTGGTGAGTAATCTCTCTTAGCGGGGTTCATATGTCTTTGGGAGTTATATGACAAGTGGCAGATTCTGTCATAGAATCGGTCATTGTTATATGCATTAGTGGATCATATGAGTTACATTCCTTACTTAGAATCGTAACTCATTTTTCCCTATTACAATGGGATGATTGTATAGACATGAGAGTTACACAACACTCCCATATGTACCCTCTTTTTTATGATTTATGAGCATGTTGGGAACACCATTTGTAGACACCAAATTTGTGTCTCACGACACCCTGTGCCCCGCATCTCATTTCGCAACCTAACCTCACCACCTAAACCTTGCACAATTATTTATTAATTACCTTATAATTAATAAATTCACATTTTCAAACCTGCCACCTCATTTTGCACCTCATCATGACCTAGCCCTAATCCTAAACTAACCTAATTAAGACCTATAACTTGGTCTACATCCACACCCATGACTAATTACTCCTCACCTGCACCAAAACCAACCTAATAATGACTTGACCAAGCCCACAACTAATTCCTCAGGAGAAAAGGAGGGAAGGTTGGCTATTTTACTAAAAATAGCCCACTTTGACTTAACCGACATCGGTTCCTACTCGACCACCATCGGTTACGTAACCGCCATTGGTTCCCTGTAAATGACCTCCCCCAACCAAAAACAAAGGATCGAAAGTCATTGGAAGGATCCGAAATTCACTTGACAGAGCAGAGACAAGTGAAGGAAAGAGAAGAGTTTTGCAGGGAAGGACATCAAGCCCAAGACTGCAACTGAGTAACCAGAGCTCAGTGACACTCATCCAAGCATTGGGAGAGAAGATAGCTCATCTTGGATTGTCAAATCATCCTACCTGAACCCTACCTTCGTCATCACAGTCCTTGGACCTGTAGCTTCATCAGGAACTAGTAAGTAGTGTCTGGTACGTTCTTTTAACAACATTTCTTGGACTTCTGAATCACAGTTATTATAAGTCTACTCCCAGATCCACTACCCGGTAACACCCTACATCTAACTGTACCTCCTCTACCCTTACATTGCCCCAAGAACAGCCCCCCATATTCTCTGAGTCTTCTCCATCACCCCCATTACCTATCCCCAATCATTTACCAGCCTAATAAACACCATAGCCACCTTATAGCCAACCTTCACTAAAAGCCCCTAAATCACTGCCCCTACCGATATCGGTTATCAGAAACTGGTACCAGTGACAGTGACCAGCATCGGTCACTGTGACTCAAAACCAAAACCAGCCTTTCCTCTATTGTTTTAACGAGGCAATTAAATTGTAATTTGGCAATAACTTCTTTGTTAGAATTTGTGTTAATTCGTATTAGCAGGGGAACTGACCACCTTCGAAAGGAATTCCAATATTTCCTGGGCCTAAGACAGTTCCCTCATTTATTGTCTAATTAGAATCTGGTGGTCTTGTATTCTTACTTGCAGGTAGTCCTTCCTAGACAAAAAGGAGTTCTTCGCAATCGATCTGATCTCTCTCTACGGTACGCGCACACCCTCCAAACATTCAACAGGTATTCCTCCTAGCCCTAACCCTTATCTGTTTCTCAAGAGAATGAAAGGATAGAAGCAACTCTATTCTAGGAACTGAACCATTCTGTGTGAAACATTTTGGCACGCCCGGTGGGACCCATTTTGGGTTTCTTTCTTTCTTGCTTGCTTTCATATAGGGAGCATACTTGTTGTTTGTTTCTGCTAAGTATTCACAAAATATTTTGTCATTTTGGTAAAATAATTTGTCTTGCTTTCACATCTTTGCATTAGTGAAAGTCATCTCCTTTGCTTCATCGAATATCATTTTCGATTTGGGTTTAAAACACGTGCATCACATTCTTGCTTGTCGTTTTCAATTCTAGTGAACATAGATTAAGTAACAGGTCGTACACGTGGGGGTGATATCCACGGTATTGACAAGAAATTAATCTTACTTTCACTGCACAACACATGCCAAATCACATCATAAATTAACACAACAGCTCAAACATCCCCCTTTTCCGCGGTATTCCTCCGCCCGATTGAGGTAACCTTATAAGCCAAAACAAACTTGACATTTCCCCTAAGTCTTTTGTTTAGGATTGACATCATCTTGCGTCTAAGGCATAAGCCCACAATAATTAAAATTAATCCTCGGGTTAGTCTCTTGATTTGCTTGTGCATCTTGCTTGTTTTTAGTTCTGTTTCTCTGTCATACACTGTTTCAGTGATCACTTCAGAACAGTTGGGTAGGCATACTAAGCATTGTTAACCCCAAATCAACAACTTCTTACAGCTTCTTACACCGGTCCTATTATACCGACATCGGTTAACTTACTGACGCCGGCTATAGTCTGACCGACATCGGTTACCTGACCGATATCGGTTACTGTCTTTCATAGTTCCCAAAACCAGCAACCTACCAATTCCAACATTTTGTTGCTGCTTCTGTTCCTGATAGATTACATCCCTACTGTGTACTCTTGTCCATGGTTGTTATCACTCGGAAACAAGTTGCAGCCATGGTTTCACAGGCCTGCTCCGTGCCTTTGCCTGAATCACCCCCTTCACATCCTGTGGGGAATCCTACGGACACCAGCGAGGTTCCCAAAATCCCTGTAGGAGATAAGGAATTTGTGAAATTTTTGGACGCTAATCCTAGCACTGTACAGTACTATTTGTCTCATGCCCCTGACCATACACCCGATGGTCAACTCCTTGTTGGCATGCCTATTAGTATAGCCGCTCACTTAGCTCCTTCCCCACCTGATAACTCTGCCTTGCCTTCTTCATCCTTAGCCCCGTCTCCCAACTCAGTGGCTTCGGGGGTTCATACGACACAGATTGGCTTTCCTTTGGTTAATCTGGGGCCCAACATATCATTACCGCTGACTGATCCTACCTCATCTCTCTCGCAGACTGCTCCTTTCATAACTTGCTCTCTGCCACCTATCCACACAAGCTTTCCTTCTCAAGCTCCGCCCACCTTTTCATTTCCACACACGTATCCGGTGACTTCAACATCTTATATAGGACATCCCTATTCGGTCGCCTCAACATATTCATCCTCAATACCTTATCAACATTTAACCCCACCATTTTCTAGTGGTGGCCCTTGGCCCAATCCTCCTCCGTTTACGGCAACCGCACCATCATCTCATCCAACCACTGATTTAATCAAACAAATGATGGACAAGATGCAAAATCTGGAGGCTTCTGTTTCAGGAAGCCGTAGCACCCTGACATACAAACAAGTTTGTCGGGAGCCTATTCATCCTTCTGTCCCCCTTCATTCATATCCTCCTCAATGGGAATTACCAAAATTTACTCGTTTTAATAGTAAGGAGGATCCTCAACAACACTTGCGATCATTTAGACATGCCTGCTATCTAATTGCTCATGACGATGCTTTACTACTCCGCACCTTTCCCATGTCCTTATCAGGACCCGCCTTGGAGTGGTACAGTGCTTTAACCCAGCACTCAATCTTCTCTTTTAACCAATTAGCCCAATCTTTCTTGGATCATTTCTCCATTAATATTGCTAAGAAAGTATCTATCACCGACCTCTATGCCGTCCGACAATTTGAAGACGAATCTATCACAGATTTCGTTGGACGATGGCGGGGCCTCATCAACCAACTTACTTATGCCTTGCCTCAGGCCGAGCTCATCGAACTCTTTACGCGGGCCTGTGCTAAGCACATTTCTCCTACCCTCCAAATTCAAACTTTCCGCACCTTTGATGAGGCCTTTACTATGGCTCGGAAACTAGAAATTCGAGCCTTAGAGGAAGAGAAATTGCGGTTGCGCAACAAAAACCCTAATTTCTGAACCCAAGACTCCACCAACAAACCCAACACCACCAATTCTCACACATCGACTGCTTCAAAATCAAAAGGAGCTGTACACGCGTGATGGTCAAATCCCAAGCACCGTCTAATACTCTGCCAAAAACTGCCTATAAGTATAAAGCCGAGCCCATCAATTATACTCCCTTGGGAGAAACTTATGGTGTCATCTTGGAAAAATTACTCAAAGCAGGAGCTATTACCTTGCCTCCTGTTAAACCTCACTCCGGGTTTGATTCCACCCGCGCTATACCTTCTTGGTACAAAGAAAATGACTTCTGTAACTTTCACCGCGTGAAGGGACACAGTCACGAAAACTGTAAGATGTTGAAAAATATAGTGCAGGAAATGGTTGATGCAGGGGATATAACCCTCGATAATCCTAATGCCCCTGCTAACCGAAATTTGAAAATCTTCAACAAACCATTCCCGAACCACTCATCTAACAGTAACATAAACCAGGATATCTTAGCCGAGGAGAGTGTTCATGAAATCCATGCAATCTTCAACTCCCAACCAAAAGCCTCTATCGAGAAAATTCTGAATCAAGCCTCTTCACTAATGCAGGAACCCGAACCCCCTTCACCACCATCAAGACAAGATGAAATCCTTTCCGTTCCTTTACCCATAAAGGAATTAACCGCCCAGAGTTCTCTTCTCACAGATGAGCCTTCTTACACCACATCCTTGCAAGACTGTGAGCGGATGTTATCTAACTTATCTATTTCCCAAACATCTCCTTCTACCACTCTTGTTGTACAAGAGGAAGGCTCGCCACTTTTTTCATCATCCTTAGACGAGAAACCCCTTGAACCGACATCACCAAATTCTTTAATCATGACGGATCCTCTCAAACATGCCCTCCTACCTATTAGTTCTTCATCGCCTAAATCTTTTCAGCGACCGGTTGACCTCTTAACGCCCATTGATACAGTGCCTCATTTACCCCCTGTATCACACCCACAGTGGACTGGAATCACAACCCACCTTTCTTCCATACAAAAGTTCCTATTCACACGTGAGGATTGTCACCCCTCAGAAGATAGACGAGTCCTATGGGAACGTTTGAGTACACCATATTCTACTCAAATGCAGATGACCAATCCAGACGCCTCTACCATATACCCGAAGTGTTTACAAAAGCTCAAAATGCCTATGTCCTCATCTTCACCCCCCTCATCTCTACCAAATACCTCATCCACCTTTACTAACCTAACCAAACCTTTCCCTACGCTTGGGACTCTACCAATACCCAGCCTAACACACCCACCTAAACGGTTAGATTTATCCAAAAATAAAGCCGTCCATCCACCTAAGAGACAAACTCGATCCCCTAAAGCCCAAGTCCAATCTATGCCTCTGTCACAACTAAAACCCTCGCCGTCACACCTACCTTCTATATTAGGACCTCACCCCTCCACCTTGCCTCACTACATCATACCTCAGGCATTTTCTTTAAAAAGACCTGCATCTTTTACACCCATACAGAGATCCACGGGTGTATCAACACCATCACCCCAAGTATCCTGTCCACCTATCAACCCTAAACAAACTCCACCATCAAAGGATTTGTTTACTGTCACTCCTCTTTCTCCGTGGTTGTTTTCTGCTACCACGTCATCTGACCAGCTAAACATAACTTCTGCGCCGAAGAAGCCACGTTTAGTTAAATCCAATTATCAAAACCCCTTGGCTAAGCCACCACCCGTACGAATCAACCATACCCAGTCATTACCGAAACCCACCCAGTCAATAGCCTCATCTTCCTCTGACTTTGACCCGCTCAAAGGGTCTTACGCCAAAATCCTTGCTATGTTGGTGGAGAATGCGACCATTTCCCTACCCCCACTTAGACCCTATGATCCATCTAAACCTCGACCTATAGGTTATGATGAGTCTAAAATCTGCACTTACCACCGCACACCAGGACATGATGTAGAGGGATGCAAAGCATTGAAAGCCATACTTTGTCAGTCACCTCTCTCGGATAGAAAGGTTAAGAAAGACAACTTACGAAGGGAGAAACCTTTAGCTTCAATCCCCTCTCCTTTAGCACATGTCCCTGTCTCACCAAGATCTATCATTATTACAACCCCACCTCTCGAAGACCATGACTTATACCTACCGTCTTCCTCCTCTCGTGTTCACGAGATCAACATGATTAGTGTTGCTACTCGAGGGCAGAAAAACAATGGGAAAGCTAAAGAAAGCACACCTGCGGCCTCTCTTTCTCCGTCCACCATCCCGATCGCACCACCACCTAAAGTGGTTATTCGTGGACCTGCCTACCCTGTCTCTGATGGAGTTTCCCACCGAACCATGATCAAACAGCTTCACCAATCACCTGTAAAAATGACACTGTATGATCTCATTCAAACCTCTGAATCTCATCGACAAGCTCTCGTTGAAATCCTTCAAGGGATAGAGGTCTTACCTAATGAAACCTTGCCCGTTACCTCCATCTTAACACCCAACCACGTTGCTTCTCTCACCAAACAATCTATCACTTCCGTCCCTATACAGCAAACCGCTGCTGTCAGTTTCTCCGAAGATGAAATTGTTGACTTTGGTGCAGAAGATCCTGACCCCGCTCTTTTCATCTCAGCTTACGTCCGAGACATCCGGGTGCGTCGTGTTATGATTGACGGGGGTGCTAGCCTAAACATCATCTCTTCCAAAGCCTTTCAACAAATGAATATCCCCTCTAGCTGCATGTGTGCCAACCCCACCATGCTGCGTTCATTCAACGATGCTATTACTTCTACCTTAGGCACTGTGATCCTTAACATTCATGTAGGGCCACGTACCTTACCCGAACTCTTCTATGTCCTTGAGGGTGAATTCCAATACAACATGTTGTTAGGCCGCCCTTGGATCCAGGCTATGGGATGCGTTCCCTCTACCTTACATAGATGCATAAAATTTGAGTACGAGGGGAAGTCCTATACCGTAAAAGCTGACCCTCCCCCCTTCAAAACCTGCAATATGTTATATCACCCTAATGATGTGCTTGTACCAGTCAAGACACCCATTCATCCAACCCAACCATCCACTTCAACCACACCTCAACCATCCACCTCAACCACACCTACACCTTCAACCAATGAAACCGCCATCGCAAATACCACTTCCTTTCCCGCGGACAATATCCCAACCTCAGATCCCTTAGTAGATGTCTTTCAACACCTTACGCTGGGGGAGTATCACCTGTATAACGTTAGCACGTTCCATACCCCACAGGAGTACAGACAGTTACATGCGTATCCTACCTACGACCGTCGTGTGGGGGAAGTAATCTCCTACGGACCACCTAATTGCCGCACCAACCTAACGTATGGGGGTGTCGATACATCCTCTGTCACCCCTGAACCTCCCCTTGGTGTGGTTCCCTTCCAATCTGATTTTCAATATCTAACTAATCATCGTTTCGCCCTCACCTTCTTGACGCGCTGTGCTTGGAAGGGCTTTGGTTTCGGTCTTTATGAACAAGGCCGACATACGATCATTCCTGTAACTACACGCAAACACAAAGATCATCATGGTCTTGGATTCTCTGAACCACCTACACCAAAAACACCACATATCCGTTGTATCCAGGAAGATGACGAAGTCACCCCTTCCGAACCATCATCACCCATTTTTCCATCGTCACCCACAGAGTCGATAGACCCTGAATCTATCCCTCCTAACTTTTTTTTTTCATAAATGCTATCTTCCTGGGTCCTCTCACTTATCAACGCGGTAATGAAGACCCATCTTCTCTTCCCCTTCTGTATCCAGACATGATCGAAGAGGACTCACCTTCAATTAATGTTGTTGAGTGCCAGGATGACGACTCCATCCTCACTTACCTTGGTGCGGACGACTCTTATATTCAACGCGCCTTGCCATCTGACACTCAAACCATGTTGAATGAGTCGACTATAGAAATCAACATCCACACCGAGGATGATCCTCACATTGTGAAGATCAGACAATCTCTTACCGCATCAGAACAAACTGCCTTCACTACCTTCCTCCGTGCCCGCAACCAAGCTTTCGCTTGGTCCTACGCTGACATGCCAGGAATTGATCCTGACATTGCTGTCCATAACATTACCTTAAAACCCGATGCCAAACCAGTTAAACAGAAACTGAGAAAAATGCATCCACGCATTGCCCTCTTGGTCAAAGAAGAGCTTCAACGACTCCTTTCTGTTTCCTTCATCTTACCTATTGACTATCCTCAATGGATCTCTAACATCGTACCTGTTACTAAAGCAACGGGGGGACTTCGGATATGTATGGATTTCCAGGACCTTAACCTCGCTTGCCCGAAGGATGACTTCCCCCTCCCAAGTATTGATCAACTTGTTGATCTCACTGCGGGCCATGAGATGCTTTCTCTCATGGATGGCTTCTCGGGATACAATCAAATTTTGGTAGCCCCGGCCGATCAACATAAAACTACCTTCATAACTCCTTGGGGAACCTTCTGTTATCGTGTCATGCCGTTTGGCCTTAAGAATGCTGGTGCGACCTATCAGCGGGCTATGACTTACATTTTTCATGACATTATGCACACTATCCTTGAGGATTATGTCGATGATCTTCTTGGCAAATCTAAACATCGCAATGAACATCTCAATTTTTTAACCATTATTTTCGATCGCCTGTTATAATATTGTGTTCGTCTTCAACCAAAGAAATGTGTCTTTGGTGTCCTTTCAGGAAAACTCCTTAGTTTTATCGTCTCTTTGCGTGGCATCGAGGTCGATCCAGCTAAAGTCAAAGCTATCCTAGAAATGCCCCCACCTACTAACCTCAAACAATTACGTAGTTTGCAAGGTAAACTCCAATCTATCCGGCGTTTCATCTCTCAACTCTCGGATCGATGTCAACCTTTCCATCATCTCCTTAAAAAGGACATTGCCTTTCACTGGAGCGAAGAGTGCCACCAAGCCTTTGAGGCTCTTAAAACCTATCTCTTGCAGCCACCTGTGCTTATCCCACCTCAGGACGATCACCCTTTCTACCTTTACCTTTCCGCCACCGACCATGTTGTAGGAGCCATGCTCACCCATCGTGACTCCGAGCATCGAGAACAAGCCGTTTATTACATAAGTCGTACTCTCGTGGATTACGAGACTAGGTATACACATGTAGAAAAGTTGTGCCTAGCCCTATCATTCGTAGCCACCAAACTCTGACACTACCTCCTGAATCACAAAACTTTTGTCATCACCAACGCGGACCCCATTCATTATATGTACGCTAAACCACATCTGAACCAACGCATCGCCCGATGGCTTATGCTCCTTGCCAACCTCGACCTTGAATTTGTACACCAGAAATCAATAAAAGGACAAACTATTGCTGACCAACTCGCGGAAGCCCCTTTACCTGGGGAACAATTTACCAATTTTAATTTCCCCGACGAACTCATCGCCACTCTTTCACTCAGTGAGGAGTCATATCCAATGACCCTCTTTTTCGATGGATCCAAATGCCAGCACGGCGGAGGAGCCGACGTTGTTCTCATTCCTCTTGACGCTGAGCCTATGCCTCTTTCATTCCGGCTCGATTTCCCCTGCACTAATAATACAGCGGAATACGAGGCCCTTGTTTTGGGTCTCCAAGTTGCGTTACACTTAGGTGTAAAATCTATTAATATTTTCGGTGACTCTCAATTGGTAGTCAATCAAGTTATGGGCATCTACCAATGTAAAAATGAGGAACTTCAAAAGTACAAACATTACGTGGATTCACTTTTGACCTTATTTACTCATTATTCTATCCAAACCATTCCCCGCTCCACTAACAAATTTGCGGATACTATGGCTTGCTTAGCCTCACAAATTCCTGCCTCACCAACTGACTCTGACATATTCGTCTTGGTCCAACAACTCTTTGCCCCATCTTACTCAGCCCCGGATGTTTGTATGATAAATAATGTGTCTGCTAATTCGCAGGATACCTGGTATCACCAATTTCATGACTACCTTACAACCTCTGTTCTCCCACCTGACCTTACTAGTAACGGAAAACGTGCTTTTCTTAAAAGTGTTTCTCATTATGTCGTCATGGGGGGACTCCTCTATAAACGTGGCTTTGATGGCATCCTCCTTCGATGTCTAACCGGTGCGGAGGTCACCTATACCATCCAACAAGTCCATGACGGTATTTGTGGTGGACATTTTAGTGGCCTTGCCGTGGCCAAACGGATCCTTCACCTAGGCTATTATTGGCCTACTCTTAATAATGACTGCTACGAATATGTTAAGCGTTGTGTTATGTGTCAACAACATGCCAATCTTCAACATACTCCTAGCCATCCGCTACAGGTCGCACGAGATCTTTGGCCTTTCTCACAATGGGGTTTAGACCTTATCGGTGAGATTCACCCGCCCTCTTCGCAACGTCACCATTGGATAATCACAGCAACCAAATATTACACTAAATGGGTGGAAGCCATTCCACTCATTTCAACCAAAAAAGAAAAAATCGTAGAATTCATTAACCATCACATTATCTGTCGTTTTGGCGTTCCTCATCGCCTGATAACAGATAATGGAAAATCTTTCAAAAATAAGTTGTTACAAGACCTTTGTGACAACTTTGGTATCAAACTTAGCTTCTCATCACCTTATTATCCACAAGCAAATGGTCAAGCCGAATCTTCTAATAAAACCCTAACCAAAATCCTCATGAAAGTTGTTAACGATTCTAGAAGCAATTGGCCTGATCACATCCCCTTTGCCCTTTGGGCTTATCGGACTAGCATTCGCACCTCCACTAATGCCACCCCATTTTCTTTGGTATATGGTACCGAGGCTGTCTTACCTCTCGAAATACAAATACCCTCCCTAAGAATATCTCTTCAGGATATTCTCACCAATGATGATTTCTGCCAAGAGCGGTTAGCCCAATTGGAGCTTCTTGACGAGCGTCGTCTTACAGCTCTTGACCACCTTCAAATCTATCAAAAGCGCATCAAGCGTGCTTATGATAAGTGACTTCATGAGCGTACCTTTAAGGTTGGTGATCTTGTCCTCAAAGAGAATCAACATGTAACCAAACTAGAAAAGAGCAAACGCGGAAAATTTGCTCCAAATTGGATTGGGCCTTACATTATCACTCACATTTACGGATCAGGCACTTATCGTTTAGCTTCGCTTAATGGTAAACCCGAGCCTGAACCCCTTAATGCCTTGCATCTTCGACTATTCTACTGTTGAATTTAGTGTTATATCACTTCTTATCTACCTTGCGCTCATCCCTTGAGCTCATTTACCACCTCATACACTTTGTTTCATGCATCTCAAAATAAAATCAAGCTCACATGGTTTGGTCATAATCTCCCCTTAAAGATGCCTTCCCCTTATTAGTCTAGTCCATGACTTAAAAGTATCAAAATAACACGTTCTCAATTATACGTTTATGGGATATTCTTGAGTCAAACTTCCTACAAAACTAGATGCTTCATGCCAACCAAACATCTAGACCTCTAAGTTCTACATAGACTGCTCCCTCGAAGGACAGCTACGTGCAAAGCCACATTTGCTATTTTTGAATAGACTGCTCCCTCGAAGGACAGCTACGCACAAAAGCCGCATCTGCTACTATAAATAGACTGCTCCCTTGAAGGACAGCTATACAAAGTCAGCCTCTATCAGAAGCTTCTCACATTGCTCAGCTTCGTGAAGACCTCAAGAACAACAAAATACATATCCCATGTAGACTTCCCGCATCGATCAGTCTATATCCAGAAAAGTAAAAAGCAGTATTCCAAAGCACTTTTGAGTCATGGGCTTGTCTATTTAGGTTTGGTTCTCTTTCGTCAGAATAATCACCTTATAACAAGTTCTCTGCACCCCCGCTATACCAGCTACCTCACCTCACCATTCGTCAAAGCAATAAAACTCAAGGGACGTGACGTATATCCGATATATTGTGATTATACGACTCTTTTCACCTATCGACTTCTCACCTATGCAAGGCACCTAGGGATTCAAGCTCATCCTATGTTAATATGTGGTTTGTTTAGCTCTTCTCAACTACGGGACACTTTTGCCTCTTTTACTCGAATCTAGGATTATGTGTTGACCTTAATCAGGATACGGTTCCCTACTACTTGGGTAAACTAACTTTCGCTTCACCTATACCTACACCAACATCGCCAATCCCTTACCAACACCAACAACATTATCCGACCAATATCAATATTTTTTTTTTTTACCAACCAACAAATTACCTAACCACAACCAAATTGCCTGAATTCACCTCTCCCTGGTCCTAAGGGAGAACTACATCGGTCTGAGGCCCCTCCTTGCTTTGTGCAATGGGCTATGTAGGCAGCACTTAGGAGACATGGGGTCTCCCAAGGTTAGCTCGACCATCCCCTACCATAACCTATCATGTGTGGTAAATATAAATATTTTTGTGTATTTCTATTTGATCACATTCATCTTTATCCTTTTTTCAAAACAAAACATTCAAAACACAACCATTCTTATTATTATCATAACTCAAATCAACATACATATTTAGTTTTATTTAGATGTTAAACAAATACATCTTCTCTATCATCGACGCGCAGGTCGGCATCCTTATTTATTCTTATACTCCTATGAAATTCACTTAGACCCTTGCGCCTCCTCCCGAATCAGGTGGTGATCATGATCGTCGACGCCACTCACTTGGCCTCTCCATCCTCAAAGGTGCCACTGCTATTGGTTCCTCCCATTGATCCACCAACATCTCCTGTAACATACGAATACGTCCTCTCGCGTGGAGGAATCTTGCCTCTAGTCTCTCCACTCGTAACTGCGAAACCTCTAACAATCCCGTTGTCTCATTCACCTGTGTTTGAAGCTGGTGAACCAAATCCTGTAGGCGGTCTCTCTCCACTGTAATCACAGCTATGTCAGGATGATCGGCCCTCTCACGTACACCTCGCAGCTCTACTACCCACCATAATCTATAAGCCTCTGTCGCTCCCGCATCCATTACCCTGCGATCGGCTGCTATCTCTTCTGGCCCTTCTGGAGGTGTCGGCTGGGGAGGTGAGAATAATGCCTCGGCGTCGATCCTCATGTATGGTCTATAAGCCATAGGTATATCCTGAACAAATCCAAATTGTCACCGCACGCGATCTAGAGGAATCCTCTCGTACTCACCTGGCCTGTGCCCTGCGATCCACCTCAATCGCTCTACACCCCTCAACTCCTCAGCTATGTTCTCTGTTACCATATAGTTCCCGTAAGGCCTCCAACAAATATCCACAATCGTCACCATCTCCCATACCTGCCTATAATACTCGATGTCATCTATCACGGCCTGGGATCTCGCCTCTTGTTCTATCTGGACCCATCGTCTGAATCCCAACCTCTGCACTCCTGTCTCTCATTCCTGGATTGGTCGGCCTATTGGTCACACACACACAATGTGCTCATAGGCCCAACAATGTAATAAGTATGCACAATCCAGTGTCGTCCTGTGATTTCGCTTGCAGGCCCATAAACCCCTGTATAGCTCCGCCAGAAATGCGGGTGCCCATGCGAAAGTCACGCTCCTTTCTATCATTTCCCAAATAATACACATCAATGCTTTTGGAAATCTTCCCCCATCCGCCCTCGGTAATGCATAATACCCCACCGCTATCATTAATACCACTGCCAACCTTGTTTCCTCGGGGTGTGTTGCATACATTGTACCATAAGTGAATGTCAAACCTCGCTGTGTCAAATCTCGTGCAGCTGAACCAAATACTGTTGTTATCGCTCCCCGTGCCGCGCTAGGCAATGCCTGATACACTGGTCTTCCTGTAATTGGGAGCCTCAAAATTCTAAACACATCTTCCAACGTCACTGTCATCTCCCCTGTTGGCAGATAGAAGGTATTCTTTTCTGGATTCCACCTCTCAATCAATGCTTGCAACATAGCATGATTGCGTGCGATTCATGAATAATAGCGGATTCCACTTAACCCCACATGATTTATCAATGCCCATTCAGCTGGTGTTACATCCGCTCGGACTCTTGACAACAAAGCTGGCACACTATCATTCATCCTCAGCCCTGCCTCTGCCTGCATACATCAAAACGACACACAACCATTCAATAACTCAAATCCCCAAGTGTTGTTTCTCACATTTTGGAATTTCATACAGTAACCGATATCGGTTACAGATAACCGATACCGGTTTCCTAACCGATACCAGTTACCTCTAAACGATATCGGTCACTGTCAATCTTATACAACCTGCTTAAAAACATCCCCTACGATAATTATTTGCTCGTTTACCCCTCTTTGTACCTACAAACATACGTGAACACCCTGCTTACCTACCCCATAACACTCACTCTACCCCAAACCCTTGCCTATCACCTTTTCTTTCTCATCTCTACCCTCTTACCTTCTCTCATCCTATTCATCAAAACATGCAAGAATTAAAATACAACCAAACAGTTTACCTCTTGGGATGCAGCAGCTTGGGGTGGAACCTGTCTTCCCTCTCGTCCCTGCCTGCTGGATGCTTCTCCTCGTTCAGCCATGTTCACCACCCTCTTCAAATATAACTTGCCTTTCTGCCTTCTTAATCTCAGCCCACACTCACTTTACCTGTCTCTTTCCTCCTTATCACTCAATTCTCTCATGCAATTACCTGTATCAGTCGTCAAACAGCGTCACATTCGCGTATTTAACTTGTTGCATGACTCTAAAAATAAGAACTTAAGTTGCCGACCCAAGCTTTTCTATTTTTAGAAAAGCTCGTTTTGGCATAACCGGTATCGGTTACCTAACCGATATCGGTCCATAATCTACCGACGTCGGTTAGCTAACCGATATCGGTCACATGCCTCCTTTTTCTTAAACCTGGGCCTTTTCTTTATTTTTTGCAAATTTTTGTGGCGCCCACCTCTTTTTCCTGCATAACTACACCATTATCACTATTTGTCATCAGAATCACATCAACACATATATATATCATCACAATTTCATCAACATCATCTATCTACATTAAAACAACCATCGACAAAATACATACGACATTTTAATATATACATCAAACCCATCAGTATACACACCATGTGGATCAAACTCATCATCTATATACATTCAATTTCAAAAACCATCGACAAAACACATAAAACATTTTTATACACACCATGTGGATCAAAATCATCATATATATATATATATATATATATATATATCAATGTTTAAATATACAACTTCCCCTGCATGGGGGCCTCTGTCAGCTCAAAATAATACAAAGCCGGCACGCAAGCCGCAATCACTGTCAAAATCTCGACTCGGCTCACAGGCCGGTCTCTCATGTCAAAAATATACTCGGCTCACAGGCCGGTATCAACTATACAACCTGTACTCGGCTCGCAGGCCGGTATATACAACAAGAATGAATAAATAAATCATGTGTGGGCACGCAGGCCTCTATATACATACTCCAATATCCAAAAACCCATCTCCGCTCCAGGGATGTCTCAGCTCTCCCCACCACCCTCAGCCCCTCTCCCTACTGGTCCCTGTGCTGGCTCTCGCCTCCTCCCTGTCACCGACCCACCGGCTGTGGCTGCGCCCCCCTGGGATCTCTGGCTACGGGATGTCTCGGCTCTGTGCACCGCATATGGCTGATAGTCAGCCCCGGTACCATCAAGGACGTCCTGATAATACCGGGCCTCTGCTCTCGCCTCCATATAACGGGCCCGTGCCACCATGGCTACTGGGGCTGGTCCCCCGACTCCTAACAGTAGTGGCCCCTGTCCTGCCAGTACACCCTGTGCCTATACCTGTGCCGGTGCCTGCGGCGGTGCCTGTGCCTGTGATGGTGCCTGTACCTGTGTCGGTGCCTGTATGCCTGTGATGGTGCCTGTGGCTGTACCGGTGCCTGTGGCTGTGCCTGAGCCTGTGCCTGGGCTAACTGCCCCTGTAGCACCCCAATCTGTGCCTGTGCAGCAGCAAGCTGCCCCTGTAACAACTGCACCTGTCCTAAGAGCCGGTCCCTCTCTGCTATAACAGCCGCTAAATCTGGCTGTGCGGGCTGTGCTCTCCTAGCTGCTCTCTCCCCTGCCCACCAAACCAAAAAGGCCCCTGTCACTCTGGCGTCATCCATAGTATCATCAGCTGGCCTCTCTGCTACCCAATCTGGGTCAACGGGCTGCGGTGCGGGTAGTGGGGCCTCTACATCATCCCTCCGGTACTGTGGGAAGGGAGGTGGCTCATCCTGTCTCAAGCCCAACTGCCATCGTACCCTCTCTAGGGGTATCCGCTCATACTCTCCGGGCCTCCGTCCAGCTATCCAGAAACTATACTGGATCCAGCGCATCTGTGCTCGGGCTCCTCCTCGGGGCTGATGGCCTCTGTAGGGCCTCCATATAATGTCCAGTGTGGTCAAGCCCTCTAACAGATGATGGTAGTAGGCCACATCCCGTCCTACGAGCACCGCTCGTGGCTGGCCCACGACCCCCAACCACCTCTGAAATCCATATCTGTAGACGATCTGTGGCCCTGGCTGCTGGGGCAGCCCTACTGGACGTATACAGATAATGTGCTCGTACGCCCAGCAGTGTAACAAAAATGTAGAGCAAATACCAAATCGCCTCATCCGGCGATAACCCCATAGCTCTCTATATAGCTGCACCAGATACACTGGTGCCCAGGCATAGCATGTATGCTCCTCTACCATCTCGTGCAACACGCCCATCAAAGCCCATGTGAAGCGGCCTCCCTCTGAGTCCGGGAGGGCGAAGCATGTGATACCTATCATCATCAACACGGCAAGCCGTGTCTCATGTCTGTGTGCGCGATACATGTCGCCATAGGCAATGCTCGCGCTGTGATAGGTCAATAATGCGGCTGCATCCCCAAATACCTGAAGAATGTTGTCCATCACCGTCTCTGCATCTACCTGGAACACTGCCTCCCCTACGATCGACAGTCTCAGGATGCGATACACATCCTCTAGGGTAATCGTCATCTCTCCAGTAGGGAGATGGAAGACGTTGGTTGCCGGATCCCATCTCTCGATGAGGGCAACCATCAGGCTGTGGTCCCTATCCACAGCCCTATACCGCTGGACTCCACCGAGTCCCACCTCTCGCATAATGGCCCAATGCGCTGCGGACACATGTGGCCGCATCCGTCTCAATAGCGGGGGCATCCGATCCCACATCGTAAGCTGCTGGCATGCCTGCAAAAACAACCCACTTCATCAGGCCTACCCTTTACAAAAATAACTACCTTAACCCACTTACCCACCCAACCACACCCCGACTCTATAACACACATCTACACTTACCCTACACATCCCCTTTACCACCAACCAACCAACCAACCACCCCGATATACTCTAGCCATCTACCTATACCCCCGCCAATTTAACACCTCCTACTTCATACCCAACACCTACTCTATCCTACTCAAACCAACTACACAACCACACCATTTCCCCCCACCCCGATCACCTTTCCTATCAACTCTACCCCCTCCCCCCTCACCCCCAAACACAACCAAACCAACCAACAATAACAATTCAAAACAAACAAAAAAAAAAACAAAAAAACCTAAATGATGACCGGTACCGGTCGACATATGACCGACGCCGGTCGACCTACGACCGACGCACAAACAAATTATTTTCACAAAATTTCGTGACCGATGCCGGTCGCTTAGTGACCGACATCGGTCACTGTCCGAATCCCAGAGCCGAACCCAAAACGGCCCGCAAAATACCTTTTTCCCTATTTTTCTCCCTATTTACCCACCCAAAAACCCTACAAACCTACCCACCCTACCGTTTTAGCCTAACTAACCTACCTACCCACTCCATTTTACAAATTACTTCAATTTATTCATTATTTTATTAAAATTTTGGATTCCTACCCAAAACCCACATCTAGCTTAAAACCATTAAATTCACATAAGCAAGAGCTCAGAGCCTACCGGTACGACTACACGTCATCATGGTGGGATAGGTGGCAGTGGTCCAGCTCCTCCAGCACCTCCTGCTCCTCCTGGCTGTGCCATGGCTCCAAATCTCCTCAGCTGGGTCCTCCACCAATCAAATTCTGCCTCCTACTCGCTGGGGTCTACCAATCACTCACTCCTCCACTCAACTACTGCCAACTCAGCCTACAAACTCAACAAAATCAATTTTAAACCCAGACAAGCCGTATTGGTTATCAAATTGACAATGTGACAATGACAGGCCGTATTTTTCTTTTTATAGGTTTTTTACCTATAACCGATATCGGTTATATTGTGCCCTAAAACACCGATATCGGTCATCTAACCGCTACCGGTCATAGCTAACCGATATCGGTTTACTGCCTATTTCACCACAATTTCTGCCCTTATTCACCAATCTCCCTTTCTCACCACATCGCCTATACCCTCCTTTGCTAAATAGCCTTTTTTGACTTCATTGGCCCAATTCAACCAATCAGGCCTGACCCAAGGCCGCACCAACCAATTGGCCCGACCCAAGGCCGCACCCAACCAATCAGGCCTGACCCAAGGCCGCACACCAACCAATTTGGCCCGACCCAAGGCCCGCAACCAACCAATCAGGCCCGACCCAAGGCCGCAACCAACCATTTGGCCTGACCCAAGGCCGCAACCAACCAATCAGGCCCGACCCAAGGCCGCACCCAACCAAACAAGCCTAACCAACCAATCAGGCCTGACCCACGGCCCTCACTAATCACTCGGCCCACCCAAGGCCACACTAATTAAGTACCTCACCCAAAACCCACAAATTACAATTTTATCCACCCATCATGTAGCTTTTTGTTCAATCGAGCTCACCTGTTTGTGTTTTAGCATGATTAGGGTACTTGACTTGATCAGTCGACCAACTTTTCCTAGACCGAGACCGTGACGTTTATCTCAACCAAACCAACCATTTGGTACTGCCGAACATGCCTAAACGTTCCTGTACCTTACCCGTTATATCCCCTGGAGCTACTTCCTATGCCTTGGATACCAGGATTATATCACCCTTGTTTGGATAAACTATCGACCTTTGCCTATGAATTGCTTGTTTGCTCTTCAAATCATGTACCCTGGTCGCACTACTGCATTTCAACGTGCGTCTGCTTCCTTGAACTTACCCCACCATCTTACCATCATCTCAACACCATTCACCCTTTATCAACCCTATCCCTGATTTCACGTCGCCTCAATCTGTGATAGATTTGAGGGGGATTACCTATACCCTTAACGGGAGTAACCACTTCTTATTATTGTCAGTGCAGCTTTACAAGACAAGCTACACGACAACAAGGGGCTAATGTAGACACCAAATTTGTGTCTCACGACACCCTGTGCCCCGCATCTCATTTCGCAACCTAACCTCACCACCTAAACCTTGCACAATTATTTATTAATTACCTTATAATTAATAAATCCACATTTTCAAACCTGCCACCTCATTTCACCACCTCATCATGACCTAGCCCTAATCCTAAACTAACCTAATTAAGACCTATAACTTGGTCTACATCCACACCCATGACTAATTACTCCTCACCCGCACCAAAACCAACCTAATAATGACTTGACCAAGCCCACAACTAATTCCTCGAGAGAAAAGGAGGGAAGGTTGGCTATTTTACTAAAAATAGCCCACTTTGACTTAACCGACATCGGTTCCTACTCGACCGCCGTCGGTTACGTAACCGCCATCGGTTCCCTGTAAATGACCTCCCCCAACCAAAAACAAAGGATCGGAAGTCATTGGAAGGATCCAAAATTCACTTGACAGAGCAGAGACAAGTGAAGGAAAGAGAAGAGTTTTACAGGGAAGGACATCAAGCCCAAGACTGCAACTGAGTAACCAGAGCTCAGTGACACTCATCCAAGCATTGGGAGAGAAGATAGCTCATCTTGGATTGTCAGATCATCCTACCTGAACCCTGCCTTTGTCATCACAGTCCTTGGACCTGTATCTTCATCAGGAACTAGTAAGTAGTGTCTGGTACGTTCTTTTAATAACATTTCTTGGACTTCTGAATCACAGTTATTATAAGTCTACTCCCAGATCCACTACCCGGTAACACCCTACATCTAACTGTACCTCCTCTACCCTTACATTGCCCCAAGAACAGCCCCCCATATTCTCTGAGTCTTCTCCATCACCCCCATTACCTATCCCCAATCATTTACCAGCCTAATAAACACCATAGCCACCTTATAGCCAACCTTCACTAAAAGCCCCTAAATCACTGCCCCTACCGATATCGGTTATCAGAAACCGGTACCGGTGATAGTGACCGGCATCGGTCACTGTGACTCAAAACCAAAACCAGCCTTTCCTCTATTGTTTTAACAAGGTAATTAAATTGTAATTTGGCAATAACTTCTTCGTTAGAATTTGTGTTAATTCGTATTAGCAGGGGAACTGACCACCTTCGAAAGGAATTCCAATATTTCCTAGGCCTAAGGCAGTTCCCTCATTTATTGTCTAATTAGAATCTGGTGGTCTTGTATTCTTACTTGCAGGTAGTCCTTCCTAGACAAAAAGGAGTTCTTCGCAATCGATCTGATCTCTCTCTACGGTACGCGCACACCCTCTAAACATTCAACAGGTATTCCTCCTAGCCCTAACCCTTATCTGTTTCTCAAGAGAATGAAAGGATAGAAGCAACTCTATTCTAGGAACTGAACCATTCTGTGCGAAACACCCCACTATTGTAAACCCTTTTATACTTGTCAAAGGATGGAATTTCAAATTTTTTCTTTTTGCTCCATATTATTCCAATTTTCAACATTGTTATCCCACTTTCCATTCTGTAGTGTGCTTTCGTGCTACATCACATGTTCCTAGATTCTTCCTGCTAGCTACTATTCCTATGCAGATGATATCTTACTCATACGGTGTATGTTTTTCACATTTAAATAGGCAAAAAAAATCTCTCAACTTGTTCTTCCATAAAGAACAGGTTTGGGGAAATTTAGGTAATATATGAATTATGAAAAATCCTCTGAATCATTAGGATGTAGGAAGTGTTTCCTCCTCATTCTTTCTATCTGTGGTATCATAGATTGAGGTTTTATAAGTCATATCAATAGAATTAGTTTCAAGTTGACTGTATTTGGTTCAAAGCACACTGACAATGTAATACTTATAAGTGTCTGGACTCAACTTGTGAAATTATGTAATCTTCATCAAAAGCAATACCTTTTCCTTTAGGATCAAGAACATATTCCTCAACCAGGACATGGATCTTGCTACAAGATATGGATGAAAGGGGAGGGTTACCAAATTATTTTTTGAAATTCCTAACTCATTATATTCTTAAATTTTGGAGGTTGAGGAATCAATCACTGGCTCTTTTGACTTAGGTTAAGGGGGAAATCGTTCTTGAGGTAGGAGAACCAAAGGCAACTGATGCATGATGTCACTAGGAAACATTATTTTGTTAACTATGTTTTAATGTCATTAATTTCATCATCATACGAGTCTGCCAATGTAACTTATATTTCAGCCCTAAGATCAAATAATTATGGGTACATGATGCTTTATATTTTGAGGTAGTAGGCACTAGAAAAGGCTCATTGGGAAACAGTAATGGGATATCCAAAGAATTGGGATAAACATCATGTCGAAAGTGTTGATTTTTATGGATGAATTTAATACATGGTACCCAGATGATGAGACTATGTGCATGTAATGTTTCCATGGTTATCCCAATATGAGGTTATATGAGAGAGGATGATCTAGAACCATGAGCTTGGTATAGACCGTTTTAGGTCCAAGTGTGATAGGTAACTAAATGCATCCTATGGGTTTTTGTTTGGTTTTTTCGAAGCCATGAAAATTTAAACAAATAGGCTTGAGGTCATCAACAAAGTATCTAAGATTATTGATGACCAAAAAATAAGATAAGTTAATTCCCAATACTTCTTCCATGAGGACACTACACACCTATGCATCATGGATGATAACACTAATGAGTAGAGGTGGATCATCCACATGAAACAATACTTCAACAATAATCATATCATCCTCTACAAAATCTAGGGATAAGCAAAACAAACATCAATTTTGTAAGGATGGTGTTTGAGTCTTTATGTGAATATGTTTTTTTGGTTTGGGATGTAAGAGGATCCTTGGGAGCCTCACTAGGAATATCCTTAAAGTGCCATATTTGGTAGATAAGAAAATTTTAATGTGAAGCCAAAGTACACATGAGTTCCATAAATGATATCTTTCATATAAGGGATTTTATCTTGTCTAAATAGTTCCAATGAGGTTTGAAATAAATTTCATAGTGATACCATGGTGGTGGTGCAATGGAATATGTATCTGGACTTAAAGGTGGTTTTGTATTACCTTTATCCATCTTATCAGAAGAAGTAAATATAGTATACTCATTTGGTACTACCTTCGACACTATGGGTGGAGGCTTAACTATGGGGGAGGGCTCCACCATCGATGGGTCTTGGGATGTATCAATTAAAGGTGAGTTATTAGAGAATTATTTTGTGTTAATAATGGGATATTTATGGGCAGGTTTACATATATAGTTTACCTTAGACATATTGATGTATTGCAAATGTAAGAAGTAATGATTGTATGAAGGCTTTGTGGTGCCCAAGATATTATTCATGGAGATTTTTTGATGTTGGTTTTGCTAATTAGAGAGATAAATTTCTAAACATTAATACTTCTCATAACGCTCTTGTATGATGGAAGGGTAATTGATGGAAGAACCAAGGAAAAAATCTACAATCTTCTCCAGATTTAGTTATTTAATTCTCTCCTATAGATCCTTAATCACCACATCCAATTCTATGACAATACCCTCTTGTTAGAAATATAGGCACTGAGAGGGGGGGTTAAATATGCGATTATTAATTTTTTTTGCAATTTATAATGATTCAACCAACAAGGCTTGACTATGTTAACCATGAAGAAAATGAGGATCCAATCATGAAAGAAAGAGAGCAACAAATACACATGTACACATGACAAAATAAAATTTAAGGTGGGAAACTTAATAAGGGAGAAAACACCAGAAAGATAAGTCAAAGTAATATCGAGGAAAATTATCCATAAAGAGTTACATTGATCTCACCAAAGGGCGAGCATCCACTCACCTTGAAGCTCTAACTCTAGTTATGAATCACCCACTTCATTTCTATGCCAAAAACCCACTTGACTGTTATTCTGCAAGCAACAACTTGCTAGGAAGCTCACTCCTAAGTTGCCGATATACAACTCACAATTTGAAGATACAAGAAATTGATCACTTCCTTCACTTAGTTGCATAAATAAACTTGATGTGATCTACATTTCATCTCACTCTTATTCTCCTCTTCTCTATTGATTCACCATGGTTTCTATACATTCATACACTTCACACATTTAATAAATTGTCCCTCAATAGTATATCCTTTAAACAACAACTACATGCTCAAAATTTGAGCTTAAATAAACAAGAAATATTCATAAACATGACTCTTGAAGTTTCATGTTTAATTAATCTTCACATGACCATTCTTCCTACGTATAAGTGTATACAAAATGACTTTACAAAACTTCCTCATACATTTGTATTCTTACATATGATATTTTCACTTACTTACACAATCTTGTCAGAGCTTCCAAGGATCCTTTTAATGCTTGTGTGGTTATGAGAATTTATATTACACTTTTGGTACCTTCTGACATCTACAAATGTTCCTCTTATAACCTGAAATTCACCTATGATATCCTACAATTTAAGCTTATAATTGTTATGACAATTTTGAAATCTAGTGTGGCAGGGTTATTTGTTTCTTATAGACATGTTTTAACCTTATTCTACCTGCATTAGGCATGAAAAACGTTACAATATCTTCCTTAGTGTCTTTTATCACCTCAGCAATCTCTATGGCTCACCATTCAACATACAACTCTCCATTTGAACTCCTAGACATGTAAGAGTTAGAGCCTTGCACATGCAATTTAAACCTTGGAGATAGGGAATAAGTGTTTTATGCATCGTCATTCTTCCAAACCTTGTGAGGAAATAAATTAGGAGTTATTTCATTTTACTAACCACTTGTGGTGTTGTAGGTTATAGCATAATTTCAACCTCAAGCTCCTTTGCATCAAGGTCTTCATAGTCATGATTTTATCAACACCTAGTCTGAAAAAAGCTCCATCCAAAAAATAGATAGGGATATTGAAGATTATTTTCTCATGAAGGATGAATATTACATCACATGAATCACCTTCAAGATGATGTAGCATCAAAAAATCCCTTCACTACCTTGTATACTATAGATTTTGCACAAAGTCTTAATTTAGTTTAAAAACTTAGAAAAATAGTTTTAGTTTCATTGTGATTTAACATATAAAGACACATTTTAGTATCTTACCATTGCATGAAATTCTCAAAAATCACCTCCTCTTCATGATGCTTCACTTTTTCATAGTGATCATGAGGGATATACACACTTGCATGACTATAAATTAGGCCCACAAAAACTGGCTTGAGAAACTAGCTTTAGATTAAATGAACTAGAACTTGGAGACACTTCAATTCTCCATGATATTAGTTTGAAAAAAAATTATATTAACTTTAGTACCTAGATCATCTCATAAACCACTTCAAATGATTTTAATTTATCATCAAACCCTTATACTCTCTTGACTGGTTTTGGCATGATTTAGTTCTTGGCAGTAGAGGTCAAAACTTGGAAAGATTATCACATTGTTTTTACTGAATCCACCTATATTTATTAATTAAAATCAATTTTACCCTCTATAAATTATTCCACATCAACCTTAGTCTTTACAACTCTGTTATTGCTGACTGTATCGTCAAATTACTTCAAAATAGGTCAAAATCCATAGACTACATTCATACCTGCAAATGTAAAATAAAACCAAAAAGTACTACATAGATTCCTCTACACCTATGAGGTGGTTTCATGACTTGTTAATATGGTTATATGTACAAAATATTCATATTTATCCTATCACCACAGAATGAGGGTTTGGAGGGTTTCAGACTAGCTCACAAAAATGGTTACAACATCTAAAATACTTAAGCAATTGACTTTAGACTTTTTGTATCATGTTTTTATCCAAATTACCTAAAAAAATTATTCTATTATGTATCTTAACACTTCCAAATATTTTAGAGCAGATGCTAATAAGTTAGGGTCCTATATTGCATTGTCCACAAACTAGTTTTGGTAGAACTTACATAAATTTTGCAGAACACCTCTTTAGGTCTTGAAAGTTTGACCACACGTTATTAAATCACCCCTACATGTATTACAATGATAAATTTGTCATAATTTTCTTTAGAAAGCTCTACCCCATCTCATTTTTTAGCATTTTTTCTATAGTCTTGAAGGGTGTATTATGCCAACCTAGGTAATTGCTCAAATTACCTTCTTAGACCTTTGTTAAGCCCTACACACCTCATATACAATCATCACCCTAACTTATCTAAAATCTGTATAATGTCCATATTCATCCCTTATAACCATGATTTTTAACATGATACTTCTCTTCTATATAACTTTTTAGGTTAATACTTCTTTAACCATGATTGCACTGCTTTTCCTTGATTCAACTTTCATGTTTTCATGTCAAAATGTTTGATTTAGGACCAAGATGTTAGGAAATAAGAGATAAAATATGTGGAATAATCCCTTACAGAATCGCAACAGTAGAAACTAATATGCAAACAATATTACAAATCTCAAATAAAAGTGCAGGATAAATAACACAACATAGAGAGACAAGATTTAACATGGTTCACCCCAATTTGGGCTACGTCCACCAAGAATCACTTGCTCAGATTTTATTACAAGCCTCCACTCTCTCAATACAATACCCAGATCCGTTTGGATCTATGCTCAACTAACTCTATAGAATTTACACCCGAATTCAAAACACATCTACAATACATTTGCTTGTCAATCTATCATATACACAAGACCATATAAATAGACAACTGCTTAAACAGTTTTACAAAACCATGGGTATCAAACAATGGGAAAAAACAAAACTGTCCCATAAACCTATGGGTAGCCGAATAGGTAGTTTTACAAAACAATGGGTACCAAAAAAACCATGGGCCCAAAAAAAGCCCATAACGGTTACCCATTACCCATGGGTTAATAGACCACCCATGAAAATTTGCTTTGGGGCTTCACCCCTGAACCCCCTTCGATCAGGGGGGCTTCAACCCCCCGAACCCCCCTGACCCGCTCACTGGTGAGCGGGACCATCATAAAAATACCTGAGTGTAACACATGGAAGGTGTACTACACTCTAACATGAAAATAGGCTCCACAAACATAACAATCTCCCACTTGGAGACTGATTTCCATTGAGCAAGCTTCTCAACCCTTCACTGTCATCCGTGAAGGCCAACCAAATCTGAACATAGCTTTAGTTTATCCCTTGTGAGCACCTTGGTCATCATGTCTGCAGGATTTTAACTAGTATGAATCTTCTCCAACTTCAACTTATCTTCCTCCAAAGCTGTCCTGATAAAGTGATATCTCAACTGTATATGCTTCGTCCTGGAGTGGAAAGCAGAGTTCTTAGCTAGGTGTATAACACTCTGACTATCACTATGTAGCTTACATTCCTCCTGCTTATGCCCCAACTCTTCAAGAAATTGTTGTAACCAAATCATCTCTTTGCTTGCCTCTGTGGCAGCAACATACTCAGCCTCTGTGGTTGATAAAGCCACCAGCTTCTGTAGTCATGAAATCTAGCTCACTGCTGTCCCACCTACAGTGTAAATATAACCTATCGTGCTCCTCCTACTGTCAACATCTCTAACCATGTCTGAATCTACATAACCACGTAAAGTGGTGTCTAATCTACTGTAGCACAAAACTGTCCCCATGGTTCCTCTCAAATACTGAAGGATCCACTTTACTGCTTGCCAATGCTCTTTACCTGGATCACTCATAAATCTACTCATAGCTCCCACTGCATGGGCAATATCAGGCCTAGTGCACACCATAGCATACATCAAACTACCAACTGCTGATGAGTAAGGTACCATGGACATTTGGTTTCTTTCCTACTCTATCTTGGGGCACTGCTCCTTTGATAACTTACAATGACCTACCAAAGGAGTCCTAACTGTTTTAGTATCCTGTATGTTAAACCTATCCAATACCTTCTTAATGTACTCTTCCTGAGATAAAGTCAGCTTCCATTCCTTCCTATCCCGAGTTATCCTCATACCAAGGATTTGTCTAGCTAGCCCCAAATCCTTCATATCAAAGGATTCACTTAGCTGTTTCTTGAGTACTTTTATTTCCTGCATGTTTTTACTTGTAACCAACATGTCATCTACATAAAAACATAGGATAATATAACTTCCATCCTCAAATTTCTTTGTATACACGCAATGGTCAGAATGACATCTAATATAACCTTGCTCCATCATGAAGCTATCAAACTTCTTATACCATTGACGTGAAGCTTGTTTCAGGCCATACAAGCTCTTCTTCAGTTTGCACACCATCTCCTCTTTACCTTTGACTTCATATCCTTCTGGCTGCTGCATATATAGCTCCTCCTCCAAATTACCATGCAGAAATGTAGTCTTTACATCTAATTGTTCTAAGTGCAAGTCTTCTGTTGCCACTATTCTAAGAATAGTTCTAATAGAAGTCATTTTTACTATAGGAGAAAAAATCTCATCAAAATCTATACCCTGTTTCTGTGTAAACCCCTTGACCACCAACCGGGCCTTATATATTTTCTTTCCTCCTTCTTCATCTTTAAATCTATACACCCACTTGTTCTGCTATGCCCCTTTACCTTCCGGAAGCTTCACCAAATCCCAAGTCGGGTTCTCCATGAGAGACTTATGCTCCTCCTCCATGGCTTGCTCCCACTTCTTATTGGCATCTACCTGCATTGCTTCATCAAAGCTCTCTGACTCTCCACTATCAGTGAGTAATAAATAATAAAGAGAAGGAGAAAAATGTTTAGGTTCTTTTCTTACCCTAGAAGACCTCCTCACTGTAGGAGTTTGGGGTTCTTGTTGAGTAGGTTCCTGAACTGATTCATGGGTCACTTTCCCATTCGGAAGGTCCTCTACCATTACATATTCTTTCTTGGATTCTTCCCTGTTTTCCTGTAATTGTTTCTTATACATGACTTTCTCATTAAAGACCACATCCCTAGACCGAATGATTTTCTTGTCCTTAATACTCCAACATTTAAACCCAAAGTCATCACCACCATAACCAATGAAATTACATTTTTCTGATTTATCCTCTAGCTTGGTCCTATCATCCTTGTCTATATGAACAAACACCTCACATCCAAAGACTCTAAGAAATGAATAATCAACTTTCTTAGGATACCAAGCCTCCTCAGGTATGCCTCCATCCAAGGCACTTGAGGGTCCTCTGTTTATCAAGTACACAGCTGTGCTCACTGCTTCTGCCTAAAAAGAAAGAGGCAGTCCTGCATGTATCCTCATGCTCCTAGCACGTTCCATTATTGTTTTGTTCATCCTTTTTGATACCCCATTCTGCTGCAGAGTTCCTAGAATAGTATATTTTGCCTGCAGATTCCATTCTTAGAGCAATAATCATCAAATTCATTGCTGCAATACTCCCCTCCATTATCTGACCTCAGACATTTTAACTTAAGACCTGTTTCATTCTCTACCAAGGCTTTCCATTTAACAAAAGTGTCAAATACATCAAATTTGTTTCTAATACAATAAACCCAAACTTTCCTTGTTGCATCATTAATAAAAGTAACATAATAACTTGAATCCCTAAGAGATGAAACCCTAGCCGGCCCCCACACATCAGAATGTACCAGCTCTAACTTACTCTCTTTCTTCGTAGGTCCAACCTTGAGAAACATTACTCACTTCTATTTCCCATATATGTAGTCCTCACATAACTCCAAACCTGTTTCTGTATATCCAAGCAAATCCTTCTTTATGATCTCCATGCCCTTATGGCTCATATGACCGAGCCTATAGTGCCACAATGTTGTATCTACTTTTGAAGCCACAAGATTACAAACATTAGTGCTATAAGTGGTTAAATACAAGGTTCCAACCTTCTTACCTCTTTCCACCACAAGAGCACCCTTGGTAACCTTCCAAGTGTCCACTGTAAATATCACAGTACAACCATCACTTCCCAACTTCCCTGCCAATATAAAATTTCATCTTAATATAGGCACATGTCTGACATCCTTCAATAGCTAAGTATTCCCATTCTGCATCTTAACCTAAACAAAACCTTTTCCAACTATGCTGCAAGGCTCATCATCACCAAGAAAAACATGCCCAAAATCTCCTTGAACATAATCAACAAAATAATGCCTGTGGATAAGCATGTAAAGAAGCCCCCTGAATCTAAAACCCAAGATTCAGTAATATTGTGCAAAGAAAGAATTAAAGCATCCTGATATACATTACCCATTGCCACATTTGCCTCCTTGTTTTCTTCCTGTTGGTTTCTTATTATCCCGAAGCTCCCAACAGTCCTTCTTTGCATGCCCAGGCTTTCCAAAATTCCAACATACAATCTTGTTCTTGGATTTTGACCTTTCCCGATCTTTTGATTTTCCACGGTTTCCTCTATTCTTCTGTCTCCCTCTAGTTTCCACTGTCAAAGCATTCCCTGAAGTAGAAGATTCCCCAGAGATTTTTCTTCACATTTCCTCACTTAGAATCACCCCTATAACATCCTCAAACTTCAACTTCGAGTTAGCTGGAACTGAGTTTCTTACCACCATTACCAAGCTATTCCAAATTTCAGGTAAAGAGCACAAAATTAATAAAGCCCTAACTTCTTCATCAAATTCTATTGTAACCGAAGCTAGCATATTCACAACCGTATTGAAATCATTTAAATGATCTGCTACTGAACTATTCTCAGAAATCTTCATATTAAACAACTTTTTCATTAAAAATATCTTGTTAGATGCAGAGGGTTTTTCATCCAACTTCCCTAATGCATCCATTAGATCTTTTGTAGTCTTTTACTTTGAAACATTAAATAATACCGAAGATGCAAGACACAGCTGGATCGTTCCAAGTGCCTTTCGATCCAACAAATCCCATTCTGCATCTGTCATACTCGAGGGTTTGTTCACCTTCTCAGACAAAGGAGTATAAAGATCCTTCTGATAAAGGTAATCTTCCATCTGCATCTTCCAAAGATTGAAATTCTACACGTTGAATTTATCAACCCTAGATCTTCCATCATCTGCCATAGCTCCCACTCAAGATAAAACTTTCCCTGTGATTCAACACTTCAGCAAACCAAACCAAGCTCTGATACCAATTGTTAGGAAATAAGAGATAAAATATGCGGAATAATCCCTTACAGAATCGTAACAATAGACACTAATATGCAGAAAATATTACAGATCTCAAATAAAAGTGCAGAATAAATAACACAACACATAGAGACAAGATTTAATGTGGTTCACCCAATTTGGGCTACGTCCACCAAGAATTACTTGCTCAGATTTTATTACAAGCCTTCACTCTCTCAATACAATACCCAGATCTGTTTGGAGCTATGCTCAAAAAACTCTACAGAATTCACACACGAATTCAAAACACATCTGCAATTCATTTTCTTGTCTATCTATCATATGCATAAGACCATATAAATAGAAAAATGCTTAAGCAGTTTTACAAAACCATGGGTATCAAACAATGGGCAAAAACAAAACTGTTCCATAACCTATGGGTAGTCGAAGATGCGGTTTTAGAAAACAATGGGTACCGAAAAACCATGGGCCCAAAAATAGCCCATAACGGTTACCCATTACCCATGGGTTAATAAACCACCCATGAAAATTTGCTTCGGGGGCTTCGCCCCCGAATCCCCTTCAATCGGGGGGGGCTTCAACCATCCGAACCACCCTAACCCGCTCACCAGCGAGCGGGACCACCGTAAAAATACCCGAGTGTAACACATGGAAGGTGTACCACACTATGACATGAAAATAGGCTCCACAAACATAACACAAGATTAGGCCCAGACCTACCCAAATATTCATATATTTGACCATATTGACCTGCTACAAACACATTAGCACCTCACACATAACCCATTGATGATGTTTGACCTTTAGATACCTTTATACAACCTTGGGAAGGAACATTCATACAAAATTTCTTCTTTAACCATGTAACTAGATCCTACTTTTATACCATGACATCATGATTTGAAATGAATTAACACCTCATGGAATCACGTGAACAATTTGGAGAAACTTTGACATCATTTTTTTAACTTTATGTAAATGACAACCTTATGAAACATTTCCCAACGATGCCCCCCTTTGTCATTGATGGAAACCACCTAGAAACATTGATGGTAATCAATTAATAACAACATCTACAAGCCCTTTTCTTATGTTTCTTGGTTCACTCTCCCCCATTAAAATCTATGAAAAATGTTACTTGACCACTTGAGTTGAAACAATAACAACCAAGGATAATAATTCATTAGAAAGACAAACCACTTGTTCACAACATCCCTGAGTTTTCTATTTTTTTTGGCTCCTACCAGTAGCATATGAGGCCTGTATACATGGTGTTGAAAATTACACGCTCCTTCTACAACTTTAATACTCTTACTTGTCCTTACTTTTTCCATTCATCACATTAAAAAATTCTCCCTTTCAAGAGATCACGCCAAAAAATTTGCACATTCTACCAATGTTCACTATTCTAAATTTGTGTAATTTAGAACAAACATTCCTTTGCTAATCCATCACATAACAGTAAACCATATGCAGCTGTAATGACTCAGTGTAATACCAATGTCTCATTTCATGACTCGGTATTAAACCATGATCTCTCATGTTTATTGTTTTATTTTGTATGCTAAGTATACTTTTGTTCCTTTGCCCTTTATGGGTGCATCAAGTGTTACTGTCTAAGAAGCCTATCTGAGTATCTATTACTGATACTCATATGAAATCTTACATCCTTAGACCAGGTGACATAAGACAACGCAACCAGAAATTTTTTGTGATACTTTGGCCAAATTTTAAGGACATGTATGTCATGACTTTATTCCTAGATTTCATACTCATCAAAAGAAATATGTCCTTCACCCCACTCAAAATTGTCATCTAGATTAGACTTCCTTGACTTCCATGTCAACCAATTCCAGGTCTATGTTTCACACTAAATAAGGCTAGCTAACATAAACTCACACTAAACTAGTGTAGACAACTTGAATCTACTTATGAGTGACTAAGGATAAATAGACATACTTGAATCTACTTACATCGATTTGGGTGTGTTTACTCACCCTAGGTCAACATAAGTTGATGAAAAACACTAGGCTATATGCCTATCACAGTTTAGAGTAAAACAATTGACCTAAAATTCAACTTTATGGCAGTTGTTTTTAGAAGAGCTAAGTGATATTATCTCATAGTGGTTGCTCCGTAGTATCCACCTAATGATCAAAGTCATTAAGTGGGTACTACACAATAGAAACTATGCTCTGACAATCCACTTAGTTAGAATAAACGAATCTTGTCATGCTTACAAGTTCATTCATTAATTGATTCACATCTAGTTAATTCGTTTATTTTAATGTTAGGCATCATACCTAGGAATCAACTATGTTTATATGATTAATCGTTTAAGTAAGGGATCATAATGAACCTCCTGTTCTAAATTGAAGGTATGCATATCAAATCTACATTTATCTCAATGAATTCACTATTCATTTTCCATTAATTTAGTAAGCCTTAAAATCAACTGATTTAAATAAGTAAAGGACATCATTTAAGTATCATTTATTTAATTCCATCAAATAAGTTTAAATAATATTATATAATTGTTAAGTTATATTTAATGACTTATTTATCATTTAACCCCATCTTATCATAACCTTGTTATCTTTCCAATTTACCATACATTGGTTCACATTTAAATAAGATCTTATATCCAATCACTTTATAGATATAAATATCAACATAAGTTAAGGATCATACACTACTTCCTTTTCAAAATATTGATAAAGTATCCCTTTCATCCATTGAAGGACTTATTATTTCATCTATAAGTTCAAAACAACATAATACATTATAACCCCAATAAGGAACACAATATCATTATATGCAATACATATATTACTTATTATCTCAACCTAATAAGGTTTAACATATAGGAATTATAAACTCGTATTTTTTTACCATTATCTCCATAGATTAATGGATTTAGATATATAGTTCCCTTCCCAAACAATGCTATAATCATAAGGTATCTAATAAGTCATGTATATTTTTGACTTAGGATTAACTAACCAAATCAACATTGATCATAATGAAGAGATAGACTATCATTAAAATTCCATTAATACATTAAGTCATTAAAACAATACATATTTTACTTTATTCCATCCATACTAAATATCTCATAAATATTTAAGTCAATAATGACATCATTTTTCAACAATTACAAAGTACTATGGCACTAGGCCTTCATGGTTCTTCGAACATAATCATTTCAAGAGATGTTAATACATTCAAGCATCTGAATTAAATGAACTTCATTAATAAAATAAATGCAACCACCTATAAGTCTTTCTTCTTTCACTTTTCATGAAATCCATCTACAAAATTGTTAGCATGTGTCAGTTCACAAGAACTGAGCATGATAAGTACTAAAACATTATAAATATGTTCGTATCTAAAAATTTCGTGAAAGGAACATTGTTATTTAATGAAATTGTTCTAAGTTCTGAAATATGCACAAATCTTTAAAGCATGCCAAAATGCCACAATAAAAGAAAGGAAGTCATTTAAGTCACACCTATGAACCAATTATCTAAATCAATAAAAGTTCAGTCATCAATGTAAGTTAAGTCCATTTGACCCTTAAAAGTCAAAAATAGCGAATACAAGTGTATTAGGATTTCAATCATATAATCTTATAGATTATATGTTTGAAATCTAATACCTTGTCCTTCATTTTAATATTTACTTATCTAAGAAAATTACTTCAACACACCACAAAAATAATTATTATGCTAGTCAAATAAGCAGATGTAAGTCATTTACATAGCAGTCATAGAATTCATCTGTTATCTAATGATATCATTTATAACTATAATGAGAAAATTACAACAAGACTAATAAATATCTAAATATCCAGTCAACAATCAAATGTAACTTGATAAAATAGTCAAGTTATTTTCCTTTCTTGTTTTATTAACAAGTCCCCTTCACAAAGAATATAAGATATACTATTATCTAAAGAATGGTTCCATATGAACCAAATACAGCACATTAATGACAAAAAAAGGATTCAAATCCACTATCGACTTCAAGATAGTTCAAGATGAAATAAAATATAAAGCCAAGAATGAAGGTCTGATATACAATATCAAAATAGTGAGCTGAATCTAAATTTTTCAACAAATTTATCGACCAAGTCAACCATAAAAAATCCTCAACTGGACCATGAACCAAAAAGGAATTAATTATAGTTGATAATTCCGATAAACTTATATATTAAACTCATATAACAAGATTAAATAAAGAAAATGTAGTCAAGAAAATGAGCGAAATCATTTTCCAATAGTACAAGATCACGAATTTGATACAGGGGTCAAGAAATCCCTTTAACTAATGCACAAATAGTTCTAACTGAAATTATTCCAAGTCTAGAATACAGTTCCATGAAAAGAAATACCCAAAAGATATCGATTAAGATTTTGAAAAATTAAGGGTTTAACCAAACAATGAAATAACCTCAAGGGGTCAATCTGATGACCCAAGCCCATGTAATAGCCGAGTGGTAAAAAAAATTGAACCCAAAAAGAATAAATTAAAGTCAACATAATATATGTATCTTCATTAACAATTAACAAAACCGAGACATTAATAGTTCACAGTTGAAATAAGGAATTCCTAGATATGAAATCCATTCTAAGTTCAAACCAAGTAAAATGTACAAATACATAGAATGTCATCTTAAGATAACACATCGAAAAACCCAAATTTGAATGAGGCTCCCAAATGAAAAAAGTGAACAACTTAGAAAAGAAAAATTATAGAATCCTAGGATCAAAGCATTTACCCACTTTGATCAAGATTACAGCCAACCTAGAAAGGGAAGTTTTAAACAAGAAAACAGTTACTCAAAATCTGTAAAAGGAGACTGGAAATCCATACCAATAACCCGTTACCCTTTTCTTTAAGGAAAGATTCAAAATATTCAAAACTATTAACACCCAGAATGGTTTAAACCAATTTTTGAGTCTTAAAAAGCATTGAACCAAGATTCACAAAAAGAATGGTCAATAAGACCGTAACAAGAACCTGCACAAGTCAATTTAGAAGATAACAAACAATATCCATTGTTTAATGCCTAACTTCTCAGGTAACATCAGTGCTCCCAAAAATTATTTCATTATGGGTTTTGACCCTGTAACCAAGAAACTTCCATTAATACTTATAAAAAAATTTATACTCATAACCAAATACACAATAGTAACAAAGGATTTCACAATCATTTTAACTTAAACAAAGTTGCTCACAGAGTCCATATATGAAAAAAAGTTCATTTTAATCGACTTAAACCAAATATTCATAGTAAACCAAATTGAAAACCAGAAAGGTAAAAACAATATGCTTCAACCAAAAAACCTAAAACACAGAATTCAATTTCAAAAGAAGAGAACAATTCTTTTCACGAAATAATTAAACAGAGCACATTATCATAACGAGTTAGAGCCTACTTTTCCTAGTAGTGCTCTTGCAAATAATTTCCAAGCTCCCAGAGTTTCCTTTCAAGCTTTCACAATAGATTCCACAAAAAAATTTACACAGAATCAACCCAAAACCCATCATCTTATTTTCCTTCATTTTTATAGCTTCAGCAATAAATTTTATTCCTTTGATTTATCTATGAAATGGAAAGATTGTAAATGCATGCATAAACAAACTACCAATTTTAAAAATAGGAGATCAACATGCAGAGCCATTGAGCTCAAAAAATTGAATGAAAGGTAAAACCAACCCCCTTTCCTTTCCACCATTCCATCTCGGCATTTCCAAGGTATTTTTGCTCACTTATTCCAAATCAATTAATGCCATGGAAGGTTTTCTAGTCACCCTATTGAATCCACCAACCACTCAGTTAAACTTAGTAACAACTAATAGTTCTAGACAATGCAAAAACCATAACTAGTAACCTGGAGCTTAGTGCCCACAAAGTTTAACTTGGTCACTCCTCCAAAGGTGGCGGTAAATGCCATTAATTAAACACCATTAATTCTTGGTACAGTGTGGGTTGGAGCCTAGCTGACCTGAGCTTAAACCATTAGGGAAACCCTTAGGGTTCCAGCTACCATGGTCAAGTCTTAGGTTAGTTCTAGGTCCTCACATAGGTTTAAATGACCCCTTAATTAAGAGTACATCAACCTTATCTTAGGTTAGGATATTAATGAATTCCTTAGGTAGTTTAGGGATTAGTACCCCTTAAAAAATGCATCAACCATAGCCTAGGTTGAAAATCAATAACCAAATTTAAGCTTGTAATACTATTAGGTCCCTTCAATAATTCAATCTTCAGTGAGATTAGGTTTAAAGTTAGGTCTTTCCAATAATTCATAAGAACATTATCCCTTTTGAAATTTATCAAATCAAAGAGATAGATATTAATAGATAGCTAGTATTCACAAGATGCTCTCAAACAATCTCAATTTATTTCAAGCCTGAACATGATGGTATTTCAGCAACAAAAATGAGTCAATTTGACTTAACAAATATGATCGTCACAACTTATCGATCATAGGTATGCCTTGGATCACTGAAATTGATCCAAGGTATGACCATTCATTTAAATATAAATGTAATAACCTAAGGAACATATTTAATATCATGACTGAGATAACTTACCCACATGGTTCTAAAAGACTACATTTACTTCTTACCACTTGGTTCACATAATGTACTTCAAAAATCAATATAGTGAGTACATGAAAACAATTCAACACTCATTACAATATTTCCAAAGTGTGATTAACATTATATTTTCTGCAGGTAAATAATATCATTTACAAAAACATGATCAATCAATTCAAAAGAGTATGCCAACTTAGAACATGAATCACATATCAACGTTTTCAAATTCAGTTATAGAATAAAGTATAGATATTAACATGGCAGAGGCATTACATACCTCCCCTCTAAAAAACATCATCATCCTGATGATTAACTTAGTCCACATCACATATTTAAGACATAGCATAAATATAACTTATTCATCCATAAAATTCTCAAACAGATAAATAGATTTGTAGAAATTCAAGTTTCTTAAAACTTATTACAACATCAAATTGACTATACCAACAAATTTGAAAATATTTTCCCAAAACTGGCAGAAATCATAGATAGTTTTCAGACTAAATAGTTAAATATCACATAAATCAGAATTAATTATGTTCAAATAGATGAGGAAAAGCATTTTTCATGTCCTCAAGGTTTTCCCAAGTTACACTTTCTTCAGTAAACTGGTCCCACTAGACCTTGCATTGACTTATTTTGTGATTTCGCAAGTGCAACTTTTGAGTTTCCAGAACCCTTATGGGTTCAACCATAATTATTCATGGGTCTTGGACTTGCAAGGAATTCCAATTTAATACATGTGATAAATCTGAAACATATTTCTTAAACAAAGAAATATGAAAAACATTGTGCATTTGTGTCAATGTGGGAGGAAATTTTAAGTGATAATCTACATGGCTAATCACTTCTATAATCTCAAAAGGTCCCAAAAAATGAGGTGATAACATTGGTTTCTTTTGCCAAAAGTAATTGATCTCTTTTTAGGCTTGACACGTAAAAAGAAAAATTCACCAAGTTCAAATTTTCTATCAACCCTTTTTAGTTCTGCATAGCATTTCTTCCTATCAGCAGCTTCCTTTAATTGTTCATGGATTAATTTTACTTGTTTCCATTTGAGTAAGCATTTCATGTCCAATTAACTCTCTAACTTCAATGCTATCCTAACTAACAGGGGTTCCACACTTTCGTCCATATAATGCTTTGAAATGTGTCATTTTTAGAGAGGAATGATAAGTATTATTGTATGTAAATTCAACTAAAGAAAGGTATTCTTCCCATTTGTACTATTGGTCCATACAATACATTCTCAACATATCTTCCATTACTTGATTAACTCTCTCTATTTTCCCATCCATTTCTGGATGGTACGTAGAACTAAAGTTCAGTTTCATTCCTAAGGTTGCATTTAGAGTTTTCCAAAAATGTGATGTCATTCTTGGGTCTCTATCAGAAATAATCAACTTAGGTACACCATGCAATCTGAAAATTTCATGAACAAATATTTTTTCAAGGATAGGTGAATCATCTTTTAGATTTCTAACAATGAAATGAGCTACTTTTGTTAATTTTTCAACCACAACTAAAATAACATCATGCTTATTTTTAGATATTGGCAGCCCTTGAACAAAATCCATACTTATTACTTTCCATTTAGACTGCAGTATGCTATGAGGATATAGTAAACCAAATGGATGCATATGTTTAGCCTTAACACACTGACATTCAAGCCAATGTGAAACAAAATCATTTATGTCCTTTTTATTCCCTTCCAAAAATATTGTTGTTTTACATCAGCAAGCATTTTTTCACTCCAGGATACCCTGAGTAAGGTGAGTTATAAAATTCAGTCATCAATTTCTTCCTTAACCCATTTTCTGAGGGTATATACACTTGATTTTCATATCTTATAATTTCTTCATTATCAAAATGGAAACCTTTGTATTTTGCATCACTAGAATTTGTATCAAGCACTGCTTTTACTTGATGAAAATACGAATCAGACATCATTGCTTTCTTTACTTCATCTTTAAACTAAGTTTTCTCAAAGTTACAAGCATGGAAATATGTTTCCTACGACTTAGTGTATCTACCACTCTATTTTATTTACCTTTTATGTAACTTATGTCAAAGTCATACTGAGACAAAAAATCTAACCATCTTCACTGTCTAGAATTCAAATTTAGCTATGTGAAGATATATTTCAACCCAAGGTGGTCAGTTTTTATCTCAAAGGGTTTACCCAAGAGATAATGTCTCACTATTTGAAGTGCATGTACTATGGTAGAAATCTCTAGGTCATGGGAAGCATAATTAAGCTTGTGTAACTTGAGTTTTCTAATTTCGTATGTTATAACATGATCATTTTGTAGTAATATACCCCATAATCCTTCTTCAAAAGCATCTATAACTACTGTAAATATTCTGTTTGGATTCAAAACAGTCAAAATAGGTGTTATAGTTAGCATTTATTTCAGTTTTTTAAATGTTGGCTCACATTTATCACTCCAAACACCCTTTTTTCTTTCTTTTGTAATGAAGTAATTAGGGCAACAACTTTCAAAAATTCCTTAAAATTTTTTTTGTAATATTTGGCAAGCCCCATGAAGCTTCTAACTTCATGAACATTCTTATGTGTTGGCCAATCAATTATGGCTACAATATTTGATGGATCAACTGATATTCCATCCTTTATTATAACATGTCCCAAGTTATGTACTTCATTTTTCGTAAAAGGAACATTTTGACAATTTTCCAAACAAATTTATCTTCTTAAAATCTCAAGTACAATCCTTAAATGCTCATTGTGCTCCTCTATGATTTTAGAATAGATAAGAATATCATCCAAGAATACAAGTACAAACTTTTCCAAGTATTCTTGAAATATATTATTCATCAAATTCATGAAAGTTACAGGTGCATTTGTTAAACCAAAAGGTAAAACAATGAATTCATAGTGCTCATACCTTGTTCTAAAAGTTGTTTTGTGAATGTCATCATCTTTGATTCTCAACTGATGATATCTAGATCACAGATCTATCTTTGAATAAAATGATGCACCACACATCTGATCTAATATATCGTCAATCCTAAGAATAGGATATCTATTTTTTATTGTTGATTTGTTTAACATTCGATAATAAATGCAAAGTCTAAGAATATAAGTGCATCCTTCTTCTTAACAAATATTACCGGTGCTCCCCAAGGTGAGAGACTCGGTCTTATCAAACCGTTAGAAAAAAGTTCTTGTAATTGTGCCTTTAGTTCAAATAACTTAGTTGTAGTCATGCGGTAAGGTGCCTTGGAAATAGGTTCAGTTCCAGGTTTGATTTCTATAGTGAAGTAAAATTCTCATTTCGACGCAAGACCAGGTAGCTCTTCCACAAACACATCGATGTATTCTTTTAATAGTGGGTATTTTCCCATAAAATCACTATTTTATTCTTCTGTTTTAGATATTTTTATTGCATATAACATGCAACCTTTATTTTTGGCCTTCTTAAGTTGCATGGTTGATATTTTTCTAACTGAAATTTCTCTTTTTACTCCTTGGATGTCTATTGTTTTCTATAGATCATCAAGGCAGCTTATGTGTTTTTCAAAACAATCAACCTTTGATTTATGATCAACAAGCCAATTTACACCAATTATGACATCATATGACCCTAAAGGTGCAACATACAGGTCTACTTCTGTAGTAAAACTTGGTAATTCTAAGGCTGCGCCAAAAAGACATTTATTAACAGTGTGGACAACATTATTCCCATAATGAACAGTCCATGATTTTTCCATAATTCCAGCTTTTATTTTTGATTTTGAAGCTAATTTATTAGAAATAAAGCATTCAGTAGCACCAGTATCAAAAAGTATAGTTACATGTATACCAAATAATTTACCTAGCACTTCTATGGGCATAGCCTATTTTTTAACTTGCTTATCAGCTACTGCAGCATGTATCTTGTGTTGCTGGTTGATGTCATTTTTCTTTAGAGGACATTGAATTACGTAATGGTCCTTTCCACAGTCATAATAGGCCCCAACAGGTCCCTTTTTAGGCTCAATCTTATTCTCAGCCTTGTAATTGTTGTTTTGGCCACCATAACTTTTCTGCACATTGTCATTATTCTTTGGAAAATTATTTTTGTTATTTTTAGTAGGTTTGTTTGTTGTTGTTTTCTTATTGTTTTCAGCCTTAAACCTATTTTTAGTGACAAAAATTTTCCATGTCACCTTTTTAGGTGCAAGTGATGAAGAAGAGTTTGAGATTTTATTTTGATTCTCTTCCTTATGCACATAAATTGCCTTCAATTTATATTCTTGCCTTATGGATTTTTCTACAACTCCCTCCATGGTGGTTGGGTTGTGTACATCTACCTCTCCACCTATGATAGGATTCAATCCCATTATGAACTCACTATCCTAAATTTTTCATCAATTTGGTACTGCAGAACATGCTTGAGAGGATCGGTAAACTTCTCCTAATATTCAGTTATAGTCAGTTTTCCTTGAACTAAGTTATGAAATTCCATCATTTTCTTATCATAATAGAGTTGTGGCAACCAACATTGCCTAAATTATCCCTTAAACTCTTCCCAAGTGATGTTTTCTTCATCAATATTGAATTTATCCTCAAGAATGTCCCACTAAGAAGATGCTTCATGGGAAATTTGGTAATCTCCCCATACTACTTTGGTTTCTTTTGAGAAGTTCCTTATTGCAATATACTTCTCCATTTCACTGAGCCAATTCTCAGCCCCATCTCCCAGTGTGGTACCATCAAATTTTTTTGGACTTATCATTTTAATATCATTAGTAAGTTCAGCTTCCAACCTTGTCTTCTTATTTTTCAGGCTGGTTATGTGTATTTTCATTTACATCTGCATTTATAGTGTTACTGTTGGCATTTACAACATTGTTATTCACTGCATTATTGATGTTATTACTACCTAGATTTCAGCATTAACATTATTTTCTGGAGGTGGTTGATTGTTATTATTAGCTTCATCCTCCTCTTCTTTGTTTCCCACTACTTGTTGTTCAAGTACAATAAGACGATCTCTTATGTCCAATATGGAAGCAAGGATCACATCTATTTTTTGTGTTGTAGCTGCCTCACCAACCAAAGGATGGTTATTTGCAGCACGTCCCCTTGTTCTAACCATTTTATGTTAACAAGAAATTAAGTTTTTATCAAAGATGGACTCAAATAGGTCCAAGAGCTGCAACCTTTAGCTCTGATACCAAAATGTAACATCCTCATTTATGACTTCAGAAAATAGGGGAATTTTTTTAACATAATTTTCACTATTCTAAATTCACATAATTTAGAACAAACATTCCTTTACTAATCCATCACATAATAGTAAACCATATGCAATTGTAATGACTCAGTGTATTACCAATCTCTCATTTCATGACTCAGTATTAAATCAATCTCTCATGTTTATTATGTTCTTGTGTATACTAAGTATACTTTGGTTCCTTTACCCTTTATGATTCAATCAAGTGTTAATGTCTAAGAATCCTATCTGAGTATCTGTTACTGATACTCATCTAAAATTTTGCAACCTTAGACCAAGTGACATAAGACAACACAACTAGTAGTTTGCAATACTTTGGAAAATTTTAAGGACATATATGCCATGCCTTTTTTCCTAGACTACATACTCATCGAAAGGAATATGTCCTTCATCCCACTCAAAATTGTCATCTCGATTAGACTTCCTTGACTTTCGTCAAATAATTCTAGTTCTATGTTTCACACTAAATAGGAACATTTCACATAAACTAGTGCAGATAATCTACTTATGGTGACTAAGGATAAGTAGACATACTCAAATCAACTTATGTCGATTCGAGTGTGTTTATTCACCCTAGGTCAACATAAGTTGACGACAACACTAGGCTATATGCCTATCATAGTTTAGAGTAAAAAAGTGACCTGAAATTCAAGTTTATGGTAGTTGTGTTTAGAAGGGATAAGTGAAATATCATGTCATAGCGACTGCTCTGTAGTATCCACCTAATGATCAGATCCATTAAGTGGGTATTGCGCAGTAGAGAATATGTTGAAAAAGTCCACTTAGTTCCAATAAATGAACTTTTCATAATTACAATTTAATTCATTAATTGATTCACAACTTGTTAATTGGTTTAATTTAACATTAGGAATTGTAACTAGGGATCAACTATGTTTTTATGATTAATCCCTTAAGAAGGGATCGTAATGAACCTTGTTTTAAATTGAAAGTATGCAAATCAAATTTGCATTTATCTCAATGAATTCACTATTCATTTTCCATTAATTCATTAATCCTTAAAATCAATATGATTTAAATAAGTAAAGGACATCATTTAAGTTTTGTTTATTTAAGTCCATAAAATAAGTACAAATCAGATTATATAACTATTAAGTTAGATTTAATGAATTATTTAACATTTAACCCCATCTTATCATAACTTTGTTATCTTTCCAATTTACCATACATTAGTTCACATTTAAATAAGATCTTATATCCAATCACTTTATAGATATAATTATCAACATAAGTTAAGGATCATACAATATGTCCTTTTTGACATATTTAGAAAGTTTCCCTTTCATCTGTTTAAGGACTTATTATTTCATCTATAAGTTCACAATGGGATAATATATTATAACCTCAATAAGGAACACAATATCATTCTGCAATACATATATTACTTACTGTCACAACCTAATAAGGTTTAACATATCATAATTATAAACTCATATTAAATTACCATTATCTCCATAGATTAATGAATTTAGATATATAGTTCCCTTCCCAATCAATGCTATAATCATAAGGTATCTAATAATTCATGTATATTTTATACTTAGGATTAACTAACCAAATCAACATTGATCATAACGAAGAGATAGACTATCATTAAAATTCCATTAATACATTAAGTCATTAAAACAATGCATAATTTACTTTATTCCATCCATAATAAATATCTCATAAATATTTCAGTCAACAATGACATCATTTTTCAACAATTACAAAGTACTATGGCACTAGGCCTTCATGGTTCTTCCAACAGAATCATTTCAAGAACTTTTAATACATTCAAGCATCTGAATTAAATAAATTCATTAATAAATAAATGTAACTTCCTATACGTATTTCTTCTTTCACTTTTCATGAAATCCATCTGCAAAATTTTTAGCATGTGTCAGTTCACGAGAACTGAGCATGATAAGTACTAAAACATTAGAGAAGTATGCTTCTATCTAACAATTTTATGAAAGGAACATTATTATTTAATGAAATTATTCTAAAGGTCCAAAATGCTGAAAAACTCTTTAAAGCATGCCAAAATTATACAATGTCCAATATAAGAACGGAATTCAAATTAAGTCACACCTATGAACTAATTAACTATATAAAAAAAAACGTTCAGTAATCAAGGTAAGTTAAGTCCATATGACCCTTAAAAGTCAAAAATAGGAATACAAGTGTATTGGTATTTCAATCATTATAATCATATAGATTATATGTTTGAAATATAACACCTTTTCATTCATTTTAATATGTACTTATATAAGCAAATTACTTCAGCACACTACCATAGGAATCAATTAGTATGCTAGTCAAATAAGTAGTGCAAATCATTTACATAGCAGTTATAGAATTCATCTGTTAATCTAATGATATCATTTATAAATGCAACGAGAAATTACTACAAGACTAATAGTATTCAAATATCCATTCAAAAATCAAATGTAACTTGATAAAACAGTCAATTTATTTTCCTTTCCTGATTTTTTAAACCAAGTCCCCTTCACAAAGACTGTTATAGTTATACTATTATCCAATCAGTGTGGTTCCATATGAACTGAATTCAACACAATGGGTGTCAAATAGAAAGGATTAAAGCCACTACCAATCATATGACTATCAAGATGAAATCAAATTAAATCTAAAAGGAAGACTAATACGTAATATCATAAAAGTGAGCTTGATCTAAATTATTCAATAATTATTTATCGACCAAGTCAACTATAAAAACATCATCTGGACCATGAATAAAAAGGATAATAATTACAGTTGATACTATCGATCAACTATTATAATCAACTCCTACATGAAATTAAAATAACGTAGCACATTTAGTACAGAAAAGAATAGATCCTTACCTCAACAATATAATATCTCAATTTCATACACGTTCACAGGTAGTTCCATTGTAACCATTCAAATCATTCTAGAAAAGTTATCGAGTCAAGACACATGTTGGCCATTCAAAAAATGAATAACATGATTAATATCAAATTAAGTTTGATACAAGAAGGATTCATTTTCAATAATTTATAAATCCTTAAGGGTCGATCTTATGACCCACGCCCAAGTAATAGCCAAGTGGTAACAACTATTAAACCCAACAAAGAACAACTAAAAATTATTAAAAAACAAAACATCATCCTTATAAATTAACAAAACTGGGACAATAATAGTTCAAAGTTGAAGAACGAATGCCTAGATAATAAATCATTCTGAGTTTGAATCAAGTAAACATTACAAAGACATAGAATTCCATTTTAAGAGAACAAATCGAAAACCTAAATTTGAATGAGGCCCCTGAATGACAAAGGTGAATAAATTAGAAAAGAAGAATCATATAAGCCTAGGATCAAATCATTACCCACTTTGATCAAGATTATGCCAACCTAGAAAGGGAATTCTTAAACAAGAAAACAATTACTCAAAACCATAAAAGGAGACTGGAAATCCATACCAGTAACCTGTTACCATCTCCTTTAACGAAAGATTTGAAATATTCAAATTTTTAACACCCAGAATGGGTTTATATTTTTTTTATTCTTAAAAAGAATTGAACCAAGATTCAATAAAAGAATGGTCATGTAGAGTTATTTTTCTATAAGACACTTTAATGACCATCATCTTTTGTTGCTTCAACCCTAGTTTCTTTTGTTCTCTTGAGCCTAAAATCGATTAAGTATGAATCTAAAGATGTCCATACATCCCTTTGGCATACTCTAAGCATGAAGTGGAGAAGGAATGTTATCAAACTTGTAATGCATTGCCCACATGTTCTATACCTGATAAAGTTTTCCCAGTGGGTTAAAAATTCAAAAACATAGTAGAAACACACAGGGTCTCCACGTGTCACCTGAGCACAATTTCAAATTGAGAAAAAGAATAAAGGCCCCCAAACAAACACACACCCTTGACATGTCTCTCAAACATAGTCTGGAAGATAGATTCCTAGGGAATTCCCTCAAACAAGTGCACGACCTCCACGTGGCAAAGAGGAGTCATCATCAACCAAAGGAGCGCAAGTTGGAAGAATTAAAGGCAATAGGAAATAACAACAACATGCAGTTGAGATATTGACCCAGAAATGAAAGATCTTGTAACAAAATTGAATGTTGTTGGTGGAAGGTTTGATTCCAGACATTCAAGAGAGAGCCAAATGGATCTATATAGGAGTGCTCCAATCTAGAACAAAGGGATGAGGAAGTTAGAAAAGAAAACATACTAGAGTCGAAAAAGGGATTCTAGGCTTAGTTATTGTATTGACTAGCCTTAACAAGACTCTGTTATAGAAGGAAGTTGTAATCTGTGCCATATCAAAATTATGTATTATTTTTTCTATGAATAAAGAGTTCTTTTTCTGTGCATTTTAGATTTCAATATTCCATGTCTTTCATCTTTCACTGCTAGTAGTTTTTAGATACATTTGAAGATCTATCATGTTATATTCCCTTGGGTTTTCTTTATGTATCTATCATCTACATATTGTTATGTTTTACACCTTCTCGACCTCTGATTATCTAAGATACTTCTAAAATAGAAGATCACGCTAAATGTTGTTTAGCTATTTTGAGTAGTTTCTCAAGATCCATATTTGTATCTTTTTAAGATCTGTTTTGGTGCGTCACCTTAAGTTAATTGTGAATTTTGTTTCAATTTTCCTCTAACCTTACCCCTCACTATAGAGAAGAGCTAACTTATTTAAAATATGGAGGTTATCTTAGGGTGCAAGTCCCACTACCCTAAGGTATCCCATGACTTTAACGGTTCATCCACAAAGATAATCGTCAACAGTTTTCTCAGCATGCTCAGTAGGACACAAACATCTGAACATTTTGATACTACATTGTCAAAAATCTACTGATTCTAGAAGTACTAAGTTTCATCTTCTCTATTTTACAAGATGAATTCAAACAAGATCAAGGACAAGAGAATAAGGTATATTTGAATACATACAGTTATCTCTACCACACAATAGAAGAGGTAGATAGATTCAGAGGTCTTCGTCTCCTCTGAACCGGAATCTCTCAACAACTCCACTAGGCAGGCCCTTCTTAAAATCAAATAGAACCCTTAGACCTATTTTAATGGCCCACCTCTAAGATCAACCCCCGAGGTAGAATTTCTCATGGAATCAAGGGAGTTTGATCATCCTACCCACACCCCGAGCAATGTGGAATCCTATTCTTGATAACTCACTAAAAGTGTTGCCCATATTTAGCAGAGAAGACTTCAAAACTTTGGAGAAACACCTATAAGACGTAGCAAAAATATGTGCAGTACATTATATTAGGGAACATGATGCCACCTTATGGTTGTTATATACTTCCTTTAAGGGGGAGGCTCTAGATTGGTACCGCTCACTGACTCCTAATACTATCGGCACTTGGGACTAGCTGGGAAATGTATTGGTAGCAAGATTCAATGAGAAAGGGGATAAATCTTCACTTCTACAACAACTTATCAACATTAAGAAGGGTCCACAAGAGCTTATAAATGAATTTAACACCAGATTTCACAAAACATGGAAAATGATTCCTACTCTAAGGAGGCCACCTGCAGGTATGCTATTATTTTTTACTTAAAAGCTCTGAATTTAGATATTTCTATGATGATTCAATCATTAGGAGGGGACTCTATACCACAAGCATATGATATTACGATCCAAGATGAGAATAATTTAATAGATGCCGATAATATTCCCTTGAGAGCCCTTTTACCAATGTACCCCGAAATAGCTCCTCTCTTGCAAGCATAGGTCCCGAGCTCTACCCAATCCCCTTTGTCTTTGTATAATTACCCATCTTCTCATTTGGCACCAATTCCTAGTATAATGTCATCATCCTCTTCTTTTGAAATAGAGGAAGTCAAAAATATTCTTAGAAACTTCTCTAACGAGATAGTAAACATTAAAAAATGAATCAAAGTGCTTACCCAAGACAAAACTATCAAAGCTATCAAAGTTGCATGCCTCCCTATCCCTCTCAACATCATAAGTACTAGATACTACCATTTGCATAGTCATCTAACTAGCTTGTCTTGGTGCCAACACCACTCCAAACTGTCCCACCCAATAGCGGAAGAGAAATGATACTTGGAAAAAAATTGGCAGGAGATCCCAACGTATGGTGCTTCCCCTATAATACATCCCACATGCTAAGAGACTGTCCATAAGGAAATTTGCAACAAAAGGTATCCGAACAAAGAGAAAGAGAAGGCTAAGATGTTAACACATCGAGACCTTACCAATCCATGGGGGTTTAAAATGTCACCTTCATTGCGCAGATTCAAGGGATGTCCCTAGAACAAGAAGCACAGATTATAGGGGTTTCAAAATTTTTTTGCATTAATTTCTCCTCACCTACCACCATACTCTACTTTAATTACACTTTTGAATTTTTCCACACTTTGCACCATTTTTTTCCTTGCCCCAGTTGTAACATTCTGGCACGTTGAATAATTCTTGGCCACAAACCTCCTTTTGCCCATGTCCCTGCGTCGAAGTACCTATCCACTGTACCTTATTCCAAGTTGTTTCCCATGCTACTAACTACCTCTCGTTACACTATGAAAACCGTTCTCTTACACGTGGTCTTCCATCTGAGGAATTATCTCCAAATTCTTATTATCACCATCCTTCTCATTGTTTGTAGCACCTTTCTTTCAAGCAACCAATACTATCATGCACTAGCCATTTTACTTTTCTGTGCATACTTACAATCCACACCACACTAAAATCATGCACGGTCCTCTGGGTCTGAACTCAAAAGATAGTATTCAGCTTCCTGTGCATAAACATGCTTATTACAAAAAACAGAGAACTAAAGGGACAAAACATAACAACAATGAAAGGAAATGCATCAAAGGAAAATGCATTAAAGGGAAATATAATCTATTTGTTTCACTATTTTCTTTATGTTTTTTAATGACAAAACAAATATGGTTATGGGCTAGGAGGAATACCTATTAAATGGGTTGGTTGTAGGTTGATGCATGTGTTCTAAATTCTTGACCCAATGTCAATTGTGAGAGCTTCCTTTTGGCTAGGAGGAGCTACCTATAATAGAAAATAAGACCACAAAAGAAGTTAAATGATATATGACAATGAAATTCCTAACATATGCTGGTTTCAGGAAGTGTGATACTTCCTAGATGGTTGCCAATCCACTGTTTTAAAACAAATTAATGCAAGAAATAAGTAAAGTCCTATTGTAGTTGATATGATTTAGGTATCTCATTCAAATAAAATAAGTAAATCCAATCACAACAGGCTAGGCTATAGTTAGATCCAAAGGATGAAGTGACTGTCAAGGTACTGGGACTGGTCAGGGTTTGATTTTGGGTAGTTTAGGTCAAAATGGTAGGAGTTTGTTTGACTCTATTTTTAGATAGAGTATAAAACATAGAGACCGAAGTCAGTCTAGTATGACCGGTGATGGTTTATGGAGAACTGATGACGGTTATGGGTAACTGGCGTTGGTAAGGTCAAGGTGTACGAAACTCAAGGAGTTCTGATTGCAAGGTTTGATAGAGATGGTAGGGTGGATAAGGAGGTTTATAGAAGTCTCAGGTGTATTTAGATATGAACAACAAGCGAGAATGGGTGGTTTGGCAGTGTGGGTAAGGAAATGGTTGGGTTACAGGTGGGTAAGGGATAGAAGAATGAGCATGCAAAGCGTAGATTAATAACAGGAGTAACAAAAGCTACTGACTAAAATAATAATGCTGGTTAAGGATACACTTATTGTGATGTAGACTGAATGGCTGAATGGTAATGGTAGTTGATCATAAGGATGGTGTTTGGTACCATAGCAGTGAATCCCAGAATGCTTTTGTGAGTGCAATGCTTCTGGATTTATCCTGGTGCTGGCTGTGAATGTCTAGATGTGTGAAAGGATGTCCTCTGATCCAGAATGTGCCAAAATTTCAAACAAGGTTACTAAGGTGAATAAATGTTAACCGATGATGGTTCCGTCTTGACTGACGTCAGTTTAGGTTTGATCGATGTTGGTTAAGGTGGGATTCCCTAGGTTTACTAAAATGGGTAGATCTTTCTAATTTCTTGGGCCAACTTGGTTTGCTGTTGCGGGTCAAAATGAAAGCTTCCCTTCTAATGAGCGGGAATGTTGTTAGAGAAATATTAGGCATGTGCTTTTAGGGTTAGACAAAATCTTAGCTCACTAATGCAAGTAAGACTTAGTTGTAGTTAGTTATGGGAACATGCCAAGAATAGGTCTAGGGTGAGATGGCTAGGTGTGGTGTCTAGGTCAATTAAGACAATTAAATAATGAAATTTGTGAGGATGAGGATTAATTTAATTAAAATAATTAAATTAATATTAATGTGGGGTGAAATGGCCATGTTTAGGTGCCCATGTTTAAGTTGGTTATCCGATCATGGGCTAAGGGGAATGTGACCAAATTTAGGTGTCTACATTTGCCCATTTTTATCACGTAGCTTGTATTGGTAAGTGATGCTGACAAAAAATAAGAAGTGGGTGCCCTATGTGTAGGTGAAGGTGACCCACCTCAAACTAGGAACTGGTGAGGTAGAAGATGGAAGTGGTGAGTGGTTTGATAAAAAGATGGATGTAGTGAAAAGGAGCATAGATGTGGGAAAATATAGGAAAGGGTAGAGGTCAAAAATAGGAAAACATGTAAATGGGCCAAGGTCAAAGGTAGTAGCAGTAAAATGCATGCACACGTTATAAACTGTGACATGGTTTTAGGTTGAAGAGCTTACAAAATCTACATCGTCCAAGGTCGATATGTTTATCCAAACAAGGTTGAAGTGATTCCAGTATCCAAGGCATAGGATATGGTGTGGAAACACAACGTAGGTCAGGTGTAGGAATGTTTATGTTTCGGTACACCAAAGGTTGGGTTAGGATAAAGGTCATGGATATAGGAAAAGTAAGGTCAGTAGGCAAAACAACAGGGAACAACATCACAAGGTATAGCGAGCACAGGGGTTCAAAGGTCATGAACAGTGTTCCGAGTCCAAACATATAGGTCATGACACATGGAAGGTAGAGGTATGGTTAAAATAATAGGTCCCTAAATGTAACTAAGGACAGATTAGGTAATGTGGCCTGGTAGGTATGTGCCTATAAGGATGGGTAAGGTCAACAAGGGGGTGGGAAGGGTAAATGTGGGTAAAAAATGGGAAAAATATACTAAAAGGAGTCTAACAGGTAACTGATACTAGTTAAGTAATGACCAATGTCAGTTGGCTAGGGCACGACTTGATCGACGTCGGTCATGTCAATTTGGGTATAAAAACGAAAAATCCATATAATACGGATTCATTTCTACAGTTTGAATTTTGGAAAAATGACAGAGCACTGAACAAGTTGTTCTTTGTTAAGAGGAAAGGATGAGGGATGATATCCTACTGAGCTAGAGAGATCCGATTGGTTAGAGGATCTAGGTAGATGGGTCCACGAGATCGGGTAGAGTGAGGTGATTGGTGGAGAGGAGTGAGGTAGATATTTGACATGGCGGAGGTAGGAGAAGGTTCAGGTGGACCTCTAGCACAAGGGATAGATGTGCCACCATGGAGGTGATGTCGAGATGAGGTAAGGTTGAATCCCTTTGTTGTTTTGGCTATATGTAGAAGGGAACATACGTCGGGGGGTTTGGATAGGGTAGAGAATTTAAAATTTGTGAGGGAAAAATGGATGTATTGAGGTATGGAAGGGGACAAGGAAGGGTAAATAAGGTTGGAGAGGGATTTAGATTAGGTTTGGTTAGGGGTAGGTGGGTAGGTAGGTGGATTAGAGAGAATTGAGAGAAAGAAAATTGGATTTTCAGGTGTGGGCGCAGTGACAGTGACTGACGCCGGTCAAGGTATGGCTGATGTTGGTCTGTATATACCGACATCAGTTATGTATGGGGGAACCGATGCTGGTTATAATGGACTAGGGTCGGTGAGGGGTGACTGATGTCAGTTAGAGATGAAGGGATAGAGGTCTAGGAAGGATAAAGGAGAATGATGGGTAAAGTGGGTCAAATAGATAGTGGGGAGGGGTCAGTAAGAAGGGAGAGTTAAGGTAAATGTTGGGTAAAATCAAGCTTGAATAATGGTTGTGTTTTGTTGAATACAGGCCAGAGAGTAGCTACAGATGAGAGACCAAGTACCGCACTTATTACTGTCGGTACGATTGAGTGTCACTGCCAATGAGTGGGGGCACATGACAGACATTAGCTTGATAGGAGTGAGATGTTACAGGCACATAGTATGGGAGCCAAGTTTTATGGTCGCCCTCATCAAAAGATGGGACTCAGTGACAAATACCTTCCATCTACTAATGGGTGAGATCACAGTCACCCTGGAGGATGTGTACAGGATCCTGCGGTTACCAATAGTGGGGACACAGGTGTATTAAATCTCCTTAGAGGCATCTAAGGAGTTGATGTTGACCATGTTTAGTGAGGGGATGGAAGATATGAGGTTCCTTGACACGAGTCTGAGTTATGGAGAGATGTATGTAGCCCATCCTGAGGAGATGAGGCTAGTTGTTCTTATTATGGAGGCAGTGTGCTATTTTGCACTACTAGATGTAAAGGGTGGGAGATTCCCATGGGCCCTGATGGGGGTCCTCCATGAAATGATGGAGGAGAGGACCCACTTTGCTTGGGCACTAGCATACTTGGTGTAGTTATACAGGGAGTTGTGGGCATACAGGAGATTGCGGCAGTTCAACCTATGTTGCACCTTTCTTCTCCACTACTAGGCATATGAGCACATTGTATGTGCAAGGCCACTAGGTATGCCCCAGCCTAATGCATTTTACATCAGCTTGGTTTAAGTGGGTTACAGGTGCTGGGTGCTAGTTGCTAGACCATGTAGAGATGTTGGGGCTACATATGATATAGCCTATTTCAGGTGCATATTGGAGGGCTTATCTGGAGTAGACATTATTTGGAGGCCATATGTGGGCTTCCCCTCATACAAGCACATGGCCACAGAGTTAGATGAGTTATAGCTGGTTTGATGGATAAAGGGGCATTATGTGGGAGAGCATGAGTTGATACCCATAGACAGGGTTAGACAATAGTTTGGGCTGCTGCAGGATGTACCACCTCCTTTCCCATATTATAAGAGGGATGAGGTGGAGAGACCTATGTCTCCACTATGACCTACCGTGCTGACTGGGTAGGAGGATCCACCAGTGGACCAGAAGATTGATGATGTCAGTTGCACAGACAGATACAGACAGTGGTGGGTAGCGCAGCTACAAGCAACACCACCCAGGCCAGGGCAGTCAGATGTGGTGACTATCATAGTCCAGAGGGACACTTTACAGGGATAGGTAGCCACATTACATGCCCAGGTTACATGTCTACATGGAGAGCTGATAGGGTCACAAGAAGAGGTGGCCATGTTACATGTGCAGGCGGTGGCCCTTCAGGCCCAGATCACATGTTTATAGGGGTAGGCATCCGCACAGAGTGGAGCCTGAGATGGGGGGCATGTAACTACCCTACAGTTGTAGGTCATAGGGTTGCAGGGCCAGTTGGCCACTACTCAGGCACAAATTGTGGCCTTACAGGCTTAGATTACAGCATAGAAACTGGTGATAGAACTGGTACAGGATCAGGAACAGGATCCTATGGTACATGTATAGGCACAGAGGCCACTATTAGTAGGGCTGAGCACAGAAGGTCACGGTGAGACCCATGACACCTCCTCAGATAGTGCCTATGATGAGATTCAGGGATGCCCTAGGTGAGGTGAGGTATTATCAGGATCATTTGGTAGTAGTACAGGATAGATGTCCCTTCATATGTAGAGTACCAAGAATAACAAGCCTCGAGTGAGAGGACCCGATCCCGCACTCACAGTGTGGAGAGCACAGGGGGGCGATGAGCACATAGATAGGAGAAAGGTGAGGCTACCAGTATACAGAGACTAGCTCTGAGTGAGGGGCCATTGACGGTTAGATTGAGGCCCATAGTAGGAGGGGAGGTGGTCGGTGGGCACCACATATGAGTGATAGAGGAGTTGAGAGATATCGACTTAGATATTCGAGATGAGGATATTGTCATTCTGGATAGTATTGTGATTGTTTTTGATACATACCATCCTGTGTGCCGATGATAGTGAGGTTGTTTATGAGAGAGTTTTTGATATTTTGTATACATGATACTAGCCTGTGTGTTAAATATTTTGAGACCTTTGTATTTGTTTTATGGTAGATGAGAGATATTTGTATAGATTTTGTAGTTGAGTATGTATGTATGGAAATTCATATTTGGATGTTATATATAGAGATGATGATGTTTTATGGTATGATGTGTATGAGTATATGTAACTTCAATGATGATTTTGTACATGTGATGGAAACTAGGTAGGTTAGGCATGATAGAGTCAGGTCAGTGTAGGCATGGATTGAGTCAGGTCATAGGCATGGATTGATTCAAGTCAATTTAGGCATGGATTGAGTCAGGTCATAGGTTTGGATTGAGTCAGGTTGATTTAGGCATGGTTTAGTCAGGTTGGTTAGGCATGGTTGAGTCAGGTTGATTTAGGAATGGTTGAGTAAGGTTTTATTGTTGATTGAATTTATAATTCATTAATGTGTGCAATTTGTGATGGTATGGATCATGTTAAGATGATTTGTAGGAAAATGTATGATGATGGTAAAGAAATGGTAGATGTGATGAAATGAATGTGTAAACTATGATGGTAAATATGTTTAGCAATTGTTGCTTGTTTGGTTTAAGTTCCGATAATTGATATAGAAATAAAAATAACCAGAGTAGAATGTGAATAGGAAAGGGAAACATGGAATTGGTTAGGGTAAAGAGTGGCTGAGCTAACCTCTGAGGGCCCCATGCACTCATAGTGTTTCCTGCATAGTCCTAGGAAAAAGGGACCTCAGGTTGATGTAGTTCCCCAATAAGCTAGGGAAGATTATAATGAAGTATAAGAATGGGTTAGTAAGTGTTAGGCATGGTTGAATGTAGGTCATGGGCATGATTGAGTGTAGGTCATAGGCATGGTTAAGCTTAGGTCGTAGGCATGGTTGAGTGGTTTTTAAATGTAAATGCCGATAATTTGGTCCTGTATAGGATAATCAATAAGTAATGAGGAAGGTGAATGGTAAGAGGTGGTAAAATATCCGCTTAATTAATAATAACCCTAAGGAGTCAACCATACCTAAGAGTGGCTTATGAACATAAGACCCTAAAGGCATTGCGTAATGGACCATTCTAAGGGTGAAGAAAGTTTCATAATCACAAAATGTCACGTTTGCAGCAAGTCCCTTGAGTAATGGGTGGGCAAGGAGGTGAGAATAGGTGGTTTAGCATAACTTAGTGTATGAAAGTGTGTCTTTTGGAACAATAAACTGAGGATCAAGAATAGGCAAGTCCATGATGAAAATTTCATCTTTTTCTTCATTTGTTTGTGTTGTAATAGAATGATCAATGTGGGAAGTCTATATGGGATGAGTATATTATCTCCTTGAGGTCTTCATGAAACTGATCGATGTGGGAAGCTTCTGGATATTTTTATTGATTTTTTGAAATAACTATGATATAGCTGTCCTTCAAGGGAGAAGTCTATTTATAGTGGTGGAATTAGCGTGAAGAGATGTCCCTTTTGAGGGAGTCATCTTTTGCTAGAAGTTTTACTCAAGGAGTTGGATCCCTTTTTGTTTTTGGACATTTAAGTGATGGATAAGACTATAGAGGAAGGGTAGGTTTGTTCGGATGAAAAAATCATAGTACATAGGAGTTAACCATAAAGGGGGTGGTTTTGAGTGATGAAAAACCATGGGATTCCATTAAGAAGACAAAAAGTATCCATGAGAATCATGCTATGAGTAGAGTCCTGGTACTCATATTGAAGACAAGGCTAAAATGGTGACGGGTAATCACAGTAATTATTTTTTAGTCTTGGATCTTAAAAATGGGTAATATGGAAGGTGAGCAATTCTCAAGGGATGAGTGATCAATTGATAGAAAGTGATATAAGACTTGATATCAACAATAAAATGGTCAAAGATGCAAGGCATTAAAGGGGCTTAGGTTTGGGTTGACGTTCGAGTGAAGACAAATGATAAGCACCTGATCCATAGGCATGGGTAACGATATAGGGTCCAAGCCAATTAGGAGAAAATTTTCCCCGTTTACTTTTCTCCTCTTTGGTTACAGTGTTGATTTTCTTTTAGGACGAGGTCATAGACCTGAAAGGTTTATTCGTGAACATGTTTTTCATAGGCACATTTGATACATTTTTGGTAAATTTGGAGATGGTCAAGAGCATTGAGATGACATTCATCTAATAACTCAAGTTGTGCCAAACGATTTTGGTAAAATTCATCATCATTGAGCATGTCTTGTAGTGAGATGTAGAGAGATGGAATCTGGACTTTGAGAGGTAAGACAACCTCGGTACCGTAGACCAGAGAAAAGGGTGTGGCAGCAGTTGAAGTGTGAATACTAGTACAATAAGCCCACAAGGCACAAGGAATGTGTGTATGCCAATCTTTCCTAATATCATTGACTACCTTCATAAGAATTTTATTCAAGGTTTTATTGGTTGATTCAGCTTGACCATTGGTTTGCAAGTAATAAGGTGATGAGAAACTAAGTTAGATGCCAAAAGCATCACATAGTTTCCGTAGGGTTTTATTTTTGAATTATTTTTTTTATTAGTTATGAGGCGGTGACGAACACCAAAAAAATAAATGATGTGATGGTTGATGAATTCACATATTTTCTTAGCTTTTGTAGAAATGAGGGGAATGGCCTCTACCCATTTAGTGTAATATTTAGTAGTGGTTATGATCCATTGGTGGCATTGTGAAGAATGGGGGTTGATCTCACTGATAAGATCCAAACCCATTGAGAGAAAGGCCAAAGGTCTCATGCGACCTGTAAGGCATGACTAGGTGTGTGGTGGAGATTATTATGTTGCTGGCATTTCACACAATGTTTGACATAATCACAATAGTCATGATTTAGGGTTGGCCAATAATAGCCTAGGAAAAGAATTCATTTTGTGACATCCAAACCGCTAAAGTGACCTCCATAAATTCCATCACGAACTTTCTTAATGGTGTAAGGAATTTCAGAACTTGTAAGGCATCGTAAGAGAATGTTCGTCAAAGCCACACTTGTAAAGGAGACCACCCATGAGGACATAACGGGAGACACTTTTAAGAAAGGATTGTTGTCCATTACGCGTGAGGTCAGTGGGTAAAATGGAAAGGGAAAGATAGTCTACATATTTATTATACCAAAGGTCACGTGGGTCAGTGCCAACGGTTCCGATGGAGTAAAATTCATGAGGTAAATAAGAGGGTGATTGTAGCCTTTGTATGGTGACAAATATTTTAGAGTCAGCGAGTGAAGTAGGTATCTGAGAAGGAAAACAAGCCATGGTATCTGAAAATTTATTGGTAGAGCGTGGGGAGGTTTGAAATGTATAACGGTCAAAGGTGGTCAAAAGTATAGCTATGTGATGTTTATACTTTTGAAGTATCTTATTATAACACTTGTATATACCATTGACTTGGTTTATGATCCAACTAAGAATCACCAAAAGATATTGATTGTCTTAACATATAAGGAATAGGCAGTCTGGAGACACAATACGAGTGCTTTTTACTCAACAATATTGTTTGTACAATCAAAATAAAGTTTGATAGGAAAAGGCATAGGTTCACCATCTAGAGGAATGAGGATAAAACCAACCCCATCCTACACCGACACTTGGAGTCATCGAAGAGAAGTTTCATTTGGTAAGTGGGTTCATCTAAGGAAATGGTAGCTATAGATTCATCTGAGAAGTCAAAGTTAGATGGTTACTTCTTGGAAATAGGTGTGTCAGCTAGTTGGTCAGTGATAACCTAGCCCTTAATGGACTTTTGATGAATGAATTTGAGGTCAAGGTTGGTAAGAAGCATAAGCTAACATGTGGCATGTTTATGTTGATAGGGTTGGGCATACATATAGTGTAATGGGCCAGTATTAGTGATGAAAAATGTTTTGTGATTGATTAGGTAATGGTGGAGTTTGGTGGTAATGAAAACTAAGGCTAAGAAGTGTTTTTCAACATGGGTATATATTGTTTTGTAGTCAAGAAGGGTACATATTATGTAATAAACTGCTTACTCTCTATGCTTCTCATTGTCATGAGCGAGCATGGCACCCAAAGAATGGTCAGTGGTGGAAATATACAGGTAAAAGGGTTGGTCATCCTTACGAGGAATGAGCACTAGTGGTTGAAGGAGGTATTTTTTTAATGCCTCAAAGGCCTTATGGCATTCATCATCCCATTTTAATGAACCATATTTCTTGAGAAGATGATGAAATGGTTAACAACGGTCAGAAAGATGCAAGATAAAATGATGAATAGATTCCAACTTTCCTTGTAGGCTTCAAAGTTGACAGAGATTAGTGGGTGGACGCATTTCAAGAATAGCCTTGACTTTAGTAGGATCAACTGTTATTCTGTGTAAAGAAATGATGAAACCTGGGTGTTTTCCAGAAATTACTGCAAAGATGCACTTCTTTGGTTAAAGATGCACACAATACTTGATAAGACGGTCAAAGATAACTTTAAGGGTGGACAAGTGTTCAGTTCGATGTTTAGATTTTTCTAGAAGATTATCTACGTAATCTTCCATTATTCGATGTATGATGTCATGGAAGATGTAAGTCATGGCTTGCTGATATGTAGCACCAACATTTTTGAGCCCAAAAGGCATGATTCGATAGCATAAATTTACCCAAGGGGTGATGAAAGTAGTCTTGTATTGATCTTCTGGAGCTAGTAATATTATATTTTAGCCCAAGAAACCATCCATGAGTGATAACATTTCATGGCCAGCAGGTGATATCAACTAGTTGGACAATGCCTAGTAGGGGAAAATCATCTTTGGGACAAGCGAGGTTGAGGTCATGGAAGTCTATGAAAATACGAAGTCCCCCTATCACCTTTGTAACAAGAATGGTGTTAGAAATCCATTGGGGATAGTCAATGGGTAAAATGAAGGAAACCCATAGAAGGCACTAAAGCTCTTCTTTGACTAGAAGAGAAACGAGAGGATAAATATTTGGCATCAAGTTTGGTTACAATATTGTGCACCATGATTTTTGGGTCAATACCGAGCATATCGGCATATGACCAAGTAAACACATTGTTATTTTCCCAAAGGAAAGAGATGAAGCCTTCATGTTCAGTAGCGTCTAAGGATTGGCCAATAGTTAGAATGTCTAGGTAATCCTGAGTGTTAATGTTGATTTTGATGGTCTATTCATTCAACATGGTTTGCATCTCAATGGGTAACGACTGATGAATATAAGAGTCTTCCACACCAAGGTAGGTGAGGATGGACTCATTGTTCTGAAAATGAATGATGTTAATAGAAGGTGTATCATCATCGATCATGTTAGGATATAAGAATAGGAGAGAAGAGGGAGCTTTGCCATTGTGTTGATAGGTCATTGGTCCCAGGGAAATGGTGTTTACGAATTTTTTAAGGAGGAAAAGATTTGGGATCTATGGAATCAGTCCATGAAGATGGTAATGGGGGTAAATGAGATAGGGAATATTTCCCATCCTGAATTAGGTCAACGTGAACCTTCTTGGAAGGTGGAGCATCAAAACCAATGCCACTACAGTTATTGTGACTACTAGAGTATAGGAAATGACAGTATGGTAGCCTTTTCTATAAAATCTGAAGCCAAATCCTTTCCATGCACACCGGTAGAGGAAAATGTGAGTGAAGTGGCAATTAGTGAGGGAGTGTAGGTCAAATGAAAATGGTTGGGTTTGGGATGGAGGTTCAGGTTTATAAGTCACCATATCAAGTCCCCCATACGTTAGATTAGTGCAAAGGTGGGAAGGACCTTAAGTAAAAACCTCACCTATGTGGATGTCATAACTGGGGTGTTGGCATAGGTTCCCATACTCTTGCGGGGTGAGGAAGGTGTTGATATTGTATAGGTGGTATTTCCCTAGAGTGAGGCATTGAAAAAAACCTTCTAAGGGATCAGTAGTTGATATGTGGGTAGCGGGGATGACGTCTTTCTAGACAATGGGGAAACATGTGAATCAGCGGTAGAGGCTACATTTGCAGTGGGGATAGCAAGGTTAGATGTAGAAGAAGTGGTGGAAATCTAGGTGGATGGACTAGTAGGTGAAGGTAAAGTAGGGATAGTACTAGATGCCTTCACTAGTACAAGCACATCATTGGGCCGGTATAGTATGTTACAGGGCTTGAAAGGTGAAGGGTTAGCAGGGATGGTGTAATTATTTCCCTCATGTTCAAATTTGAGGAAATAGTGTAAATTAGAAGGGACAAAACCCATGACGTGGATCCAAGTTCGGCTGAGTAACAAGTTATATTGGAACACCCCTTTTAGGACATAAAAAAGTTCTGGGACAGTACGAGGGCTTGTTATCCATATTTCACCCCCGGGAAAAGTATTGGATCATCCATGACCCCACTCAAGAAGAACCATAGAAAACATGGTTAAATCTTGTAAACAGATCGTAGAAGGACTCAAAAATGGAGTGGTGGGGCTTACAAAAGACCAAATGATCCTATGCAAGAAGAAAGAGAAGAGACGGCTCTCTCCAACGGATCCGTGTCTTAAATCTATTTAACGGGTTACAAGTGGGCTCAGAAATAGAATAACAGGGTTAGAGAAAGAGGAGCAGTGTCACAAAAAAGCTAGGAGAAATAAAATAAGAAATGGTGAAGATCCGAAGACTTTGGGCTCAAAACGGTTCAGAACGAGTCTGAAAATTGGCAAAGTATGGAGGAGGCAGTGGAGAGAGCCACGTGTCAGCACGAAAATTCTCCAAAGTTGAATCCAAAAAAGGAGACTCAAACTCACGCTAGCCCTCCATGTAGTAAATGGTCAATATATTTCAAAAGGAGGATAGGGCAGGCCTAAAAAAGGGCTAATTATAGAAGTATTGGCAGGGACTGCCACGTGTCTAAGTGGCGCATCTCTAAGGGTAGATCCAAAAGAAGAGGCTCAAAAAAGTGCCATTTCACCACGTAGCCCAGGGTTTGAAAAAGTAAAAGGGAGGTCATTGAAAAGTACAAAGACCTACAGAAGCTTCCAAGTGTCAACCTGACACTCCTTCAAAAGAAAATCTTGATTAGACTTTTAAGCAAGCACGGAGCCTCCAAACATCCAGTCTCAAAAAATGGGACAGAGTCGGGTTGAATAATAAATGCATGGTGGCAGGCTGACAGAGAGTGGTGAGTGTCCAAACGGCTCTAACTCAAGGGTCGAATAAAGAGAAGGTTTCTAGACAAGCGCAAGACCGCCGCGTGTCCCCAGTCAAGAAATATGACCCCGCTAAGAAATAAAATTATCCAAAAAAACAAAGAAATTAAGTAGGCCGAAAGAGGAAGCCCCGTGTCAGTATCTCACTATACCAAGAGTAAAATATAGAGGCCACCCTTGAACAAGCGCTAACCCTCCACGTGTCCCATATTAAAAGGGGGCCCCTTTTTTTCAAACTGGTTTTCCCGCCCTTTCGTATGGACCTCGTAAAAACTTCGAAGGGGCATATCTTTCGACTCAGGGCTGAAAATATTATGAATTTGACACCATTAGAAAGCTCTCAATGTCATCTATGCCATGGAGATCTGAAACTTTAAGTTTGGGGAGGTTAGATGGGAGAAAAATGGAGAAAAGTCTATAGGGCCATTACTATAGGATCTACTTTTTCCCCAACAACCAGATTGGATTCAATCTGCTCCACCGTTTCCTCTGACTTTTAGGTGCCAAATAAGAATTTGATGCAGTTAAGATAGATTTGGGGGAAGATTTTATGGGAGGCATTAATAATGGTCGTTGAGCTTGGAACTATTTTTCCCGCTTCTCTCTCTTTCTCCCGTCTGTGTTGAATCTATAAAAGTAGGGTCGAGACTCATGGTAAAGGGTTGAACATTCTTTTGTTTTTGTAGGCTCCCCTTTCCTTCTAGCAAAGGAATTTGTGGAGTTCAGACCTTCCATTTAAATTACAATACATTTCATGCCTTCTGGCCATTTGTAATTCATTGTATAAATCTACAGAGGAATAAAACACATTTGTGATCAATTTTAGATCCTTTCTTATCTCCTTTGCTCTCATATGGTCTTTCATTATAAATCTGGTTATTTGTGCTTGATTATTGTATGTATCTTGTTGGTTTATGTCTATCAATAAAACAAATGTTCATCATTCCTTAGGTGTATCACCTTGTAGCTTAGTTTTGATTTATTGTATTCCTTTTATCCATGTCTCCTTAGTAAAAATTACATTAGGCTTAGGAATAGGTCCTCTGCAAGTTTCCACATATGCAACTAAATAGGGTAATAAGAACCAACCTTTAATTTGGAGAGTTTTTCCACTTGAAAAGTCCCACACTGTGGGGAAAACTTAATGTTATGTGAATCACACCAAACGAATATGCCTTAGAAAAGTAGATCTGACGACTCATTTGGGGGTGCTGTGATTTTGCACTAATATTTTTCACATGCTCAGTGGGACCAAGAAGTCTCCATCTTTATTACATTAAGATCAATGTGCACTTGCTATGATTCTATCTTTTAAGAACCTCTTAAGATTTACACATTTGGTGACTCCAAAAGGGACAGAATCCATTGGTTTCAGTAGTTTGAGTTCCCCAAGTTCATGAGAAGGATACAAACAAGGTCAATAACAAGAGAAGAAGGATAGTTTGTACACCTACACTTGTCTCTAGACAAAAGGAGAAGAGGAAGAAGGGCCTAGAGGTCTCTATCTCCACTAAACAGAGCCTTAACAACACCTCCTCGCAGTAGGCCATTCTTTCAACCAAGAAGGTTTCTCAGGCCAATCATGATGGCACAACCAAATACCTATGTTAATTTAATTGGCAGCAGCCCACTCACTCTGAATGCACAACATACAGTCCCAGTGGTAGCATTAAAGAGTATCCCATACTTCACTGGAGAAAACTAGACTTCTCCTAATGACCACTTTCAAGACATTGTAAATGTCTGTACAATCCATGAGATCACTGAGATGGACATTGCATTCAATTTTCTAGCTTCTTTACTCAAAGGTAAAGCTTCACAATGGTTCAGGAGAATAGTAATAGACTCTATTCAAACTTGGGACCATCTGTGCACAACTCTTCATGACCAGTTTAGAGAAAACAAAGATAACGTATCCTTATTAGAGCGACTGACAACAATCAAGAGAGCTCTAAATGAGTAGTTGATGGATTTCAACCTCATATTTCAAATGACTTGGGACAGGATTCTAGTAGCTGTAAAGCCCACTAATGAAGGTACCTTCTTATACTTTCTTAGAGGTTTAAATTATGATATTGCTTTAATGATTCAGTCAATGGGAGGCACAACCTTACTTGTAGCTTACATCCTTTCCATAGGAGTTAAGAATCATTTAATTCAAGATGGAAAACTTTCTCCTAGGCCATCCATGCCCCTATACCACGAATTGGCTAACCCAAGTACCAACCAAACACCCACATTAGCTCCTATACCCACTCCCAGGAGTCAAATTTCAGCTGAAGCCTCCACTTCATCATCTAACACCTTAAAGGAGCTTTAGGAAGTTATGAAAAATATTCAAAACCTAGGAAATGAGTTAGTAACCATCAAAAGACAACATTCTCAAAGTTCTAGGCCATATTAGCCTCAAGCTCAGTATTAGGCTAGACCCTCGTATCAGTAAAATAGACCACAAGCCCAGGATGTAACTTATAGTCAACACCAAGGACAACCTCAAGCTGCTAGGCCTTTTAGGTCATATGATCCAAACACAACTTCGACATCAAGGGCATTGGTTCCAGCAAAGAATAACATAACACAAGAATATGATTGGTGTTTCCCATGTAGTCAACAACATAATCAATCGATGTGCTTCAATGGTGCACTAAATAAGGATTTGATGGTGCAAACCATTGGTGTGTCAACAGAACCTAGCCAAGAAGAAAATTAGTAGCAAGGAGACTAGCAAGAGGGACCTCCAAGTGAATCTATGCTTGTCAATTGGCAAGTTGAAGACTTATGTGGAATGAATCAGACTCCTTCTCAAAGTATCCTGGACCTGACTCTCTATGAATGGGTGCTCAAAAGACATGCTTTTGATCCCTATAAGGAGATGGAAGAATCTAAACTAGGAGTCTACTACCTGCATGAGGAGAATCATACTCTTCATGACATCATTAAGCTAGAATAAAAAGATAAAAAATGAAGTATGGAAATTGTTCTTTGATGGCTCGAGGAGTAGGTAAGGAGCTGAAGGTGGAGCTATGAAATATTACTTAGCTTTCCATTTCCATTTTTCTTGTTCAAACAATACAACAGAATATGAGGCTTTGGTTCATGGATTACATTGGATAGAAGATAAGGAATCAAGAACATGCAAGTGTTTGGTGACAGTGAACTGGTTGCCAATCAAGTCAAAGGATAAAATGCTGTCAAGAATAGAGTATGGGATCTCATTGAGGATTTCAAAGCCTTCAACATTGTGTCCATACCCAGGAAGGAGAATGAATTTGCTGATAGGATTATAGCAGTTGGAGAAACATTTGATGTGGTTGAAAGCATCAAGTGGGACAAAGGACAACAACACATCCATATGATTGTGAGGCCAGTAATTCCAGATAACAACACATGATGGCAGGTGTTCGAGAATGATCAGCAGATAATAATTTTTTGTAAGAGGAAGCTGAGTTCTCAGCTAGGAATAAAAAAAAATTAGAGCAACAATATGGAGATCAAGTAGTACAGTTGCATAATAAACAAGCTTCCCAAAGGTTTGGTGACATTGGAGTCTATCTTTAATCCTAATGATCAGTTTTGAAAAGAGAAGGATAATATACAGATCAAAGGAGAAGATTCAGAGTCAATTCTAGTTGGAGAAGGAAAAATTCTTCAAATTGGCAAAGTTCCCATCGAGCAAGAAAGGTATAAATTCATGCAACTTTGCCAAGAGTTTCCATATGTATTTCCTTGGAGCTATGAAGACCTAAGAGGGTTCAATCTGAAGTTAGATCAACACACAATTTAACTAGATCCAGCTGCTAAGCCCATCAGGAAAAAAGCAGAGAGACCAGTCAACCCACCAATTGAACCTCTGATGAAGAAAGAGCTGAACAACATGATAGATGCAAGTATCATATTTCCAATGAAACACTCAAGTTGGGTTACAAAATTGGTCCCAATCAGGAAGGAGAATGGAGAGATTAGGTTGTGTGTTGAATTTTGTGACTTGAATAGAGCATCCCTCAAAAATCACTACCCACTCCCCTTAAAGGAGAAAATTTTGCAAGTGGTGTCTAGATCAGAGAGATTATATCTCCTAGATGGCTACTCAGGGTACAACTAGATAATGGTGAAGGAAGATGATCAGTTCAAAACATATTTCACCACCAAATGGGGCACCTATGCCTACAGAAAAATTCCATTTGGATTGTCTAATGCTGGAGCCACTTTCCAAAGGGCAATGGCTATGGAATTCAAAGGACTGATCAACAAAATAGTACTGATCTATCTGGAGGACATTACTGTGTTCTCCAACGATGCAGCAAACCACCTTTTTCACCTAAGACAAGTGTTTGAAAGGTGTAGGAGATTTGGGGTATCATTGAACACTAAAAAATTTATATTCTTGGCCTATGAAGACATGCTTCCTGGCCATATTGTGTCAAAGAAAGGTTTGGCAATTGACCCAGAGAGAGTTGAAGCAATAAGAGCCTTTTCATTGCCAAGCCATACGAAAGCTCTTCAAAGATTCTTAGGAAAAATAAATTTTGTCCACAGGTTTGTACCAAACTTTGATGCCCTTGTCAAACCAATAACGTTGATGTTGAATAAGTGTTTGGTGTTTAGGTGGATAGCTAAAGGAAAGGAAAGTTTTGAGGCCATCAAAGAAGCTATATCACAAGCCCCAACTCTCGTGAATCTAGATGTTTCTAAGGACTTCATACTATATGCCTTTGGTGGCAGTGACACAATTTCTGCAATCCTAGTACAAACGGAACAAAGACGATAGAGAGTAACCAATTGCCTTCTTCAGCTAGGGTTTAGAAGATTATGAAGTGAATTACTCCTTCATCAAAAAGAAAGTCCTAGCAGTGATTAGAGGGTTAAAGAAATTTAAACATCTGGTTTCAAACAATAGAATCCAACTGTTAGTCTCCCATGTAGGAGTTAAGGACTTCATTCTTAGCAAGGATCTGAACGAAAAATGTGCAGGATGGATCACTCATGTTATAGAGTATGAAATTGAGATCAAGGTTACTAAGCTGGTCTGTGGGAAGGGATTGTGTGAAAAACTGGCCTTGAGTCAACAAGACAAAGCAAGTGGTGAAAAGGAAGCTATTTTTGTCCTCCAGGGTAGTCAAGAGGAAGAAAATGATGATGTACCCACTCTTTGTTGGAATCAAAGCATGGTGCACTTCCTTCAAACAAGCTTGTGTCATCCAGAAATGAGGAAAAAAAAAGGAGACATTTCAGACTACAATCCATCCCATATGTGCTTATAGATGGTTTCTTGTTCAAGAGGGACATCAACGGTGTTCTGTTAAGATGCATTGGGACAAATCAGATTGAGAGAGTGTTACAAGAGTTCCATGATGAAGCAGTTGGAGGCCATTTTTCTCCACAAGTGACAACACTTAGGATCATGAAGGCAAGTTATTATTTACCCAGGGTATTTAGTGATTGCTATGCATGGATCAAAAAGTGCAAAAATTGTGCATTCTTCAAAGGCAAAGAAAAGCTAGCAGCACTTCCATTGCACCAAATTATAGTTGACCAGCCATTCATGCAATGGGGATTAGATTTCATCAGGGTCATCAATCTAAATTCAAGCCAAGGCCACAAATGGATTCTGACAGTAAAAAAGTATTTCACCAAGTGGAACGAGGTAGTGGCACTCAAAGAAGCTAATGAGTCTAACATACTAGATTTCTATGAAGGAATAGTGACCAAATTTGGAGTGCCAACCACTATTATATCAGACAATGAATTGACATTCATAGGTTCCAAAATCATAGGATGGGCCATTAGGAATGGTATTTAATTGAGCACTTCATAAAATTATTACCCTCAAGGTAATGGCCAAGCAGAGTCCACAAATAAGAACCTGCTAAAGATTGTGAGAAGAAATCTAAATTAAAATCAGAGAACTTGGCACACGAAACTCAAATCAGCCTTATGGGATGATAGGACAACACCCAATAGGTCTATAGGAATCTCTCCATTCAAACTTGTCTATGGAAAAGAGGTAGTGTTGCCTATATCACTTGAGTTTCCAACATTGGAACTCATGAATCAACTAGAGATGTCTGAGTTTGAACCAATGGAAGCCAAGTATGCAGAACTGATGGAGATGGAAGAAACCAAAGAACAAACACTTAGAATGATGGAGAAGGATTATATCTCAATCAAAAGATTCTTAGACAAGAAGGCAAGAGCAAGGACCTTCTTGGAAGGAGATCTAGTTTTGAAATGGGACACAGATCAGGAAAAACCAGGAAGACATTCCATGTTTGATGCCATTTGGAGTGGTTCTTACATGGTCAAAAAATGTAAAAGTAGTAATGCTTTCTAATTATCTACATTGGATGGTGAAGAGTTACAGATTCCAGTGAATGGAATCTATCTTAAACACTACTACTATAAGGAAAGTTCTCACCTTGTACATACTGGTCTCATTTCTCATTCCTCTAAGTGCTTGTGCACAGTGTCTTGTTGTAGGTCAGATTTATTTTCTCCTAAGTGATTTGCACACTCTGGATGTTCTCCTCAGAGCACGCATGATTTAAATTTTTTTATATAGTTGTGGTGTTGTTTTTTGCTCTTGCGTAACCCATTCAGAGACAAATGAAGCCCTGGGTCAAAGCAATTTTCTACTCTCATAAACCATCGTTTCAAGATTTCTTATGAAAATTGATAGTACAAATAGTTGAGATCATGAATCAAAGGTAGGATTAGTATCAGACCATTGTTATCGACTCCATGCCCAATGGATATGACAAGGCAATTGGTCTTTTCATCTAGCCAGCATATACCCCTGTGATTCACCAAATTATTATCCGTATTTCACCCCCTGGGTAAAGTATTGGATCAGCCATGACCTTGCTCAGGAAGAACCATAGAAAACATGGTTAAATCTTGCAAACAGGTCACAGAAGGACTCAATAACGGAGTGGTGGGGCCTATGAAAGACCAAACAACCCTATGTAAGAAGAAAGAGAAGAAATGAATCTACTAATTAGATCCGTCTCTTAAATCTATATAACGAGTTACAGGTGGGATTCGAAATAGAATAGTAGAGTTAGAGAAAGAGGAGCAATGTCACAGAGAATCTAGGAGCAAGAAAAAAAAGAAACGGTGAAGATCTGAAGTATTAGGGCTCAAAATAGTTTAGAACTTTCTAAAAATTGGCTAAGTATGGAGGAGGTAGCAGAGAGAGCCATGTGTCGGCACAACGCTTCTCCAAAGTTGAATCCAAAAAGGGAGAATCAAATTTGTACCACCCCTCCACGTAGTAAATGGTCAATGGAGGTTAAAAGGTGGATAGGGTAGACCTAAAAAATGGCTAAGTAGAGAAGTACTGGCAGGGATTGCCACGTGTCCAAGCAGCTCATCTCCAAGGGTAAATCCAAAAGTGGAGGCTCAAACAAGCACTAGTTCGCCACATAACCTAGGGTCTGAAAAGGTAAAAGGGAGGTCATTGAAAAGTCCAAAGACCTGCGAAAGCTTTAAAGTGTCAACCTGACTCTCCTTCAAAATAAAATCTTGATTGGGATTTTAAGCAAGCATAGAGCCTCCACGTATCTAGTCTTAAAAAAAGGGACATATTCACATTGAATAGTCAATGCATGATGGCAGGATGACAGAGAGTGTAAAGTGTCCAAATGGTGATAACTCAAGGGTCAAATAAAGGGAAGGTTTCTAGATGAGCACAAGACCGCTATGTGTCCACAGTCAAGAAATATGACCCTGCTGAGCAAAGGACACAACCAAAAAACAAAGAAATTAAGAAGGCTGGTGGAGGAAGCCACATGTCATCCCTACTCCATACCAAGAGAAAAAAACACAGGCTTCCCTCGAATAAGTACCAACCCTCCACGTGTCCCATATAAAAAGGGGGGCCCATTTTTTCAAACTGGTTTTCCCACCCTTTTGTACATACCTGATACAAACTTTGAAGGGGCATATCTTTCAACTCAGGGCTCAAAATATTGCAAATATGACACCATTGGAAGGATCTTATGCTCCCCTTTTTTCTCCTCCTTCGAGGTGTTGAATAGGAATTTGATGAAGTTAAGGTAGATTTGGGGGCAGATTTTATGGGAGGCATTGATAATTGTGGTTGAGCTTGGAACTTTTTTTCTTGCTTCTCTCTCTGTCTCCCCTCTATGTTGAATCTATATAAGAAAGGTCGAGACTCATTGTAAAGGGTTGAACATTCTTTTGTTTTTGCAGGCTCCCCTTTCTTTTTGGCAAAGGAATTCATGGGGTTCAGACCTTCCATTTAAATTGCAATACATTTCATGCCTTCTGGCCATTTTTAATGCATTGTATCAATCTTCAAAGTAATAAAACACGTTTGTGATCGAGTTTAGATCCTTTCTTGTCTCCTTTCCTCTCATATGGTATTTCATTAAAAATCTAGTTATTTGTGCTTGATTATTGTATATATCTTGTTGGTTTGTGTCCATCAGCAAAAAAAATGTTCATGATTCCTTTGGTGCATCACCTTGTAGCTTATTTTTTATTTCTTATATTCCTTTTATCCATGTCTCCTTGGTAAAACTTAGATTAGGTTTAGGAATAGGTCCTCTGCAGGATTCCACATATGCACCTAAATAGAGGAATATGAACCAACCTTTAATCTGGAGAGTTTTCCCATTTACAAAGTCCCACAATGTGGGGAAAACTCAATGTTATGTGAATCACACCAAATGAATATACCTTAGAAAAGAAGATCTGATGACTCATTTGGGGGTGCTGTGATTTTGCAATAATAAGACCCACACGGACATGGAGAATGATGGTACCCAGGGTAGATGTCATGCCGTCATTGAAGGAGTGCAACATAACTGGGTTAACATGCATGTAATTGACAGGTATTCACATTTGTCATATGCATGAGATGATATGATGTTAATAATAGTGCCACCATCTATCATAACATGTCGTATGTGTATATTATCGATAAAGATGGAGATGAAAAGAGCGTGGTCGGGGTTGTCAGACTAGAAGGGAGTGATCTCTTCATCTGAAAATCTAAGGGTTGCCACATGGCGAGTAGGTGGAGGTGTAGCAGAAGGCAATGACCTAGTGAGAGAGGCTACGTGGTGAGGGGTAATGATGGAGGCTATGAGCATGGGGTCATTTGGTAAAACCTCAATAGATTGAAGGACCTCCATAAGGGCTTAATGATGTGACTCAGAGGTTTGGATGAGGTCATATAAAGACATTTTGTGGGGGGATTGGTGTATTTTTTCTAGCATTGTGTGGTACATGACCACATCAGAAATAGGATATGAAAGACCTCGAATTGTGACTTTAGGTATGGGTGTAGATGGTATGTTGGGTACAGGGTTGGTTGATGGGCTAGTTGCCTTTTCCTTGCTGTTGTCTTTCTGAGCACGGGTGGTAACGTGAACCATGTTAATTTGAGGGGAATTGGATGAAGAGGGTGTGTTATGGAAGGTGTAGTGGCATAAGGGATAAAACCCTAATGGGGGATATGATCCTTGTGAAATGAGTAAGGAGCATTGGCATTTGGGTGGTGGTTTGGCCAACTCTCTTATACGGACCATGTTAATCTCAAATCTTAGGAGTGGATCAAAGGGTTGTGGGAGTGGATATTTTGGTCACTGAGTAGGTAATGGAAGAAGATCTGGGGAAATTGGTGAAGGTGAAATGGGGTCCTCATCAAGAAGATAATCATTGTCAAAATTTTCTTCGAGAGGAAAAAATTGGACGAGAGCAATTTTAAAAGCCTTATAGTTCTCTACAGTGTGTCCTGGCACATGATGGTAGGCGTAGATTTTAGATTCATCAAACCCTTTTGGTTTGGGTTCGAGTGGGTCGTAAGGTCTAAGAGGTGGCAATGTGATGACAGATGTTTCGAGGATATTGGTTAGGATTTTAGTGTAAGATCCTAATAGTGGATCATAATGGGAGGTGAATGTGGGTTTGGCTACAGGTATGGTTGATTTTGGAGGAAGAGGATTTATAGGAGGGGGAATGGTTTGGTTCACTAGTTTGGTGATTGGAGTGGTATAAGGTCTTGGTTGCAACTGCTTGGGTATGGGCATGGTAGAAGAGCTAGCGGCAGAGGGTTTAGTTGGTTGTACTACCTTATTGGAGGGTAGTGGATTGTTAGATTTAGGTTTCACCTTTTTGGGAAACAATGACATGGGTGTACAAGATGTGGAGGGAAAAATAGATGGTGGAAAAAGATGGGCTACCCATGGGGGTAACTAAGGTGATGTGGAGGTGGGTGGTGTAGGTTGGGTAAAAGGTGTGAGTGAAATAGAAGAAAGTTTCATGGGTAGTTAAGAAGTTATGGATAGTAGTAGAGGTATGGGTGGTAAGAAGGTTACAGGTGATGGCGGAAGTTATGTGGATCACTTAGGTATATTAGAGGTCCATGATGCAGAGATGGGCTACTGTGTTCTTGGTTTACAAGTGGACAAGATTTTCTTGGCTAGGATCGAGGGGTGAGGTCCTAAGATGGACAAAATGGGTGAAGGTGATAATGACATGGTAGGTGAGGTTGGTGTATTAGTCCTGGGAGGTTGGGTCTTCTTTTTTGGGGCCGGGGTAAATTTAGTGTTAGTTTTGGAAGATGTGGGTAAATCTAATTTGATGGGTGGGTGAGTAAGGCTAGCTATCAGTATGACCCCTAAGGTTGTAATAGGTTTAGGTAAGGGAGATGACATAGGTGTGGGTAGGTGTTTGGGTGTAGATGTATGTTGGGTTATTGATAGAGGTGTTAGTTGGGCCATGGGTGGTGATGTGGAAGGTGTTGTAATAGTCACGATTGTGTTATTTTTGGTTGCTCAAAACACTTTTGGATAGATAGTGGAGGTATCGGTGAGTGATAGCTACATTTGGGTGAAAAATTGAAGTAAAAGGAATCCCCAAAGTAAGGTTCTATCAACATAGTCTAGGAAATCGACCAAGCAAAAAATGATATTGTCATAAGTGGGGCTGACATGGATCGAGTGGCAATCCCCGTAAAATGTGTTTTAGATATAGGGAAATGGCTAGCCTCGGACTCTGTGGGTAAGAGAGACGAAAGAAGATCAATGGGATCTTGAAGGTCTTATGGTGAATGGTCATCTATAGGTGGTGGTATTTCTATAGTATCCTCTATGGGTAGAGGAGAGGATTGGCTAGCCAAAGTGGGCTCTCCTTGCGTTGGTGTTGGTGGTGAACCTGTCTCTTCTACGAGTAGGAGAGGTGTCACTGAAAATTACTTGGAAATTTGAGGGGTCAAAGGCAGCATGCTAATTATAGGATCTTCCATGGGTGAAGGAGAAAATGAAGGGAGTTCCTCTATGGGTGGAGGAGTAGATGAAATAGGTTCTTGTGTAGGTAGGGGAGCTCAGGCTAAGAATTCATTTATGGAAGGAACATGAGGCAATTGGGAAGCAACTGGTATGTCATCAAAAAATAGTGTGGACCTCGTAGAAATTACTATCATTGTTTGAATTATCACCAGCTTGGTTGGAAGAAGGGGCATGATTAGGAAATGGCTTCTTGAAGATTCATAGGTTTTTATTAGCAGGTGCATTCAGGCTATCTAAGACTAGATCTCCATTTTCTAACATTTCTTGGATGATATTCTTGAAGGTGGTGTAGTTATTTTCACTATGACCTTTGACACGATGATAGTTGCAAAAGTCATCTTCCTTATACCATGCGGACATGGATCGCATAGGGTCAAAACTAGTATGTGGTTTTATAGGTGGAAGGGTAATGGCACCAACCTTAACAAGATTTTTCAAAAAAGAAGAATAAGATTCTCCTATCAAAGTGTACTTTTGATGTTCTCATCTAAACTGGAAAGCTTGGATGAGAGAGAGATTAGAAGGAGGTTTGGTTGGGTTTGATTGATGAGGGGAACCAACCTTGATAACTACGGAGTTGGAAAATCCTTTGGTTTTGAATAGTTGTTTTGGGGTTTTGAAGATGAAGAAGCATCATTTGATTTGAACATGATGTTCTTGTTACAAAGTTGAATTTTCTTCTTTTCGATAACATGAATTTACAATTTCCATGCCATGGTGAATGCCTCATCAAAAGTGTGAAAGGTTTGCACCTATAGGGTTGGTGATATGTGTCTAGCATAATCCTGAGTAAACAACTCTATGAGATCAGTTTGAGGTATTTAAAATTTGAGCTGGTTAATTATGCTGTGCCAGCAAGTGACAAAGTTAGCGATAGACTCATCATCGTACTATCATGTGGAATAAAGATCAGTCATGGTAATCTTCTTAACAATCTGGATGGAGAAGTGATATAAGAAGGCTTGGGCTACTTGATTAACAATTAGATGGAGTGTCTTGGTAGCCCACTATACCAGTCCAATACATGTCCTGTTAGGGACATCGGGAAGGTTCGTAGGAGTAAAGCGTCATAACGGGCAATCAGGTAACACCCATGTTTATGATGATGTGGGTCTTCTTTACTATTAAAAAGATTGAATTTTGGTATTTCCTAATGTACAGGGTATAAGCGAATAGGGATGGATAGATGAATGGGATCATTACATATTTCATCATAGGTGAGGGATTTACGTGAGCTAGAAACCGATGCTTCCATTTTTTGCATCCTCTCCATCATCAACTTGATGAGGTCATTGATAAGTTGTGGTGGAAGGGCACCTCTTGTGGCATAAAGGGGTCGATATTGAACATTTGATGTGGGTAGCATTCCAGTGTATGGTGATGCCTAATAGGGAGGTTGAGAATAGGGGACCGACATATAGGGCATATATTTAGAATGGGTGATAGACAAGACAAGGGCTTTTTGATAGTATGTGTATGTATGTGGGATGGTTATAGTGACTTTAGTAGCAATTAATGGTAGTGTTTGTAGGATGGAGAGGAAAATATTTTGGAATCGGATAGGGGTCACCGACACCACGGGCAGTTGTGTTTCTATCAATATCTATGAGATAATGGGTGCAGATGAGATTTTGGTTTGGGTCGTTGATGAGGGGACAATAGACACTACAGGTGTGACTGATATTGCAGATGCATCGGTTATAGCAGGTATAGGTCCTGACTATGAAACCACTGGGGGTGAAGAAATTAAAGGTAATGCCTCATTATTAGGGGCTGGTGCAGAAGTTGGAATAAGGGCATGAGAGATGGATACATGCATGCCATAAATAAACTGACCTGAGGAGTCCTGGGTGGAGGAGTGGGAAAGGTAGAACTACAAGTCAGCAGGATTCTGATCAAGGAGTCATGCAAGTTCTTCATCACCTGCAGCAATGGTGGTAGGTAGGGTTGGATCCATGGGTGACAGGATAGAGGGTGATGAAGGACTAGGTGGGAGTGGTTGATAACTTACATGAAATATAAGAGCGTTAGCTTGACTGCAAGTCAACACCATGTGAATGAATGTATATCAGGTGATGATGTATCCTACAAGTGACACAGAGAGAAGTAGGAATGAAGAAAACATGTGTGTATAGGTGGATTGGGGCAATGTATTAGCTAAGATTCAACACATGGTAACCAATGTCAATTACTATGAAATAGGAACAATTTTACCAGATGGATCACAGACTGTTGATGGTTAAATGAACAAGTTGTATGATGACTATTTATCAAATCTTAGACAGTACAAAGACTCACAGGAACTATGACAACAAAGAAAATGAAATAAGGGTTCTTTAGGCAATTTAACCCAAAAGAATAGAAAACCAATGCTGGTTAAGAAAAACTAATGTTGGTCAGGGGTAACTGATGCAAGTTACTATGAGAATTGGAAAATGTAGAAAAATGGATTGTTGTGAATTTTACTAAAATAAATAATCAACCCAAAGGTCTAGAGATGATGAAATGAAGTCCTTACACACTCAGAAGAAGATAGAATACTCCAACTGTGATTGTGGAGTGTGTAAGGAAACATAATGGAAAAATGGAGAAGTGTATCCTCATACCTCAAAACACACATCAATCAAACACTACAAACATGCCCCTAACAAGTGATTTTGAATGTGTTGAGCTTATGCTATTTAGAGGAATGGATTATGAATTTAGAAGAGAGTTTTTTGTGAGGAAGGCTTCCTATGAAGAAGGATATCTAAAAGGAGAGGTTTCATGTATGTTATGGAGGGCTCAGGCCACCTTCTGAGGTAATGAATAGACAAAAGTAATGAGCTGGAGAGTACCTGCCTATCAGATCATGTGATCACTAATAGGTGTTCCCAGGTAAGATGTTTTTTAAGAAAGATATATATTTAAATTTTGTGTAGTTTGGTAAGACAGAGAGAGAGAGAGAATGTGCTTTCTACAATTCTTTGTGTTAACCATTAGCTGGGCATGACTTCTAGCATATAGGTTGCCCTCATTCTAATGTGCGGTGAATGCAACAAATTAGAATGTAGTGCAACCAATTTTAAGCCCAAATCGAAAAGATTACATTCAATGAAGCAAATGATGAATAGGAGAGGGTATACTCTTTCACTAAATGTAAAAAGCAAGAAAGAATAATGATTCCTTTTAAATGCACCAAAAGAAAATTTTCTTTTAGATCAATTTGAAAGAAGAGAGGATTACTAGGGAAGAGAATTAATGTGTAATTATTTTAAAGGGAAAAAAACACACAACTTTCACCTAGAAATGAAGAAAATGCAATAGAACCCTTGATGGGTTCCACCAGGTGTGCCAAAATGTTTCATTGTTTTCTTTACTTTATTGAGACAAAACAGATAAGGGTAAGGGATGAGGAGGAATACATGTTAAATGGGTTGGTTGTAGGTTGATGCATACATTCTAACTTTTCAACCCAATGCTGATTGTGAGAGCTTCCTTTTGGCTAGGAGGAACTACCTGTAATAGAAAAAAAGACCACAAAAGAGAAGTTAAATGATATATGATAGTAGAATGTCTAGCGTATGCTAGTTCCAAGAAGTGTTATACTTCATAGATGGCTATCAATCCACTATTTAAAACAAATTAATGTGAGAAATATGTAAAGACCTACTGTAGTTGATATAATTTAGGTATCTCATTCAAGTACAATAAGAAAATCCAATCATAATAGGCTAGACTATAGTTGGATATAAAGGATGAGGTGACTCTCAAGGTACTGGGACTAGTCAAGGTCTGATTCTGGGTTGTTTAGATCAATTGGTATGAGGTTTTTTGGATCTGTTCTTGGGTAGGTGTTTTGCGCGGAATGTTTCAGCTTTTGGGAATAGAGTTGCTTCTATCCTTTCATTCCTTTTAGAAACAGATAAGGGTTAGGGCTAGGAGGAATACCTGTTGAATGTCGAGATGGTGTGCGCGTACCGTAGAGAGAGATCAGGTTGATTGTGAAGAACTCCTTTTTGTCTTGGAAGGAATCTGCAAATAATAATACAAGACCACAAGATTTTAATTAGACAATAAATGAGGGAACTGCCTTGGGCCCAGGAAATATAAAACTTCCTTTCGAAGGTGGTCAGTTCCCCTGCTAATATGAATTAACACAAAAGATTGTAAAATAACAATTTAATTGCCTCGTTGAAACAAGTAGGGGGAAAGGCTGGTTTTTGGTTTTGAGTCAAGGTAACCGATACCGGTTGCTGCTAACCGATATCGGTAGGTTCTATGTTTTAGGGGATTTTGGTGAGGGTTAGTTGTCAGGTGGTTGTGTTGTTTGTAAGGCTAGTAAATGAGTGGGATTAGGTAACAAGGTGATGAGAGGGTAGAAGAATGATAGTTAGATGTAATGTGTTGCTGGGTAGTAGATCTGGGAATAGATTTATGATGGCTATGATTCAAAAGTCTAAGAAATGTTATCAAAGAGAACATACAAGATTCTACTTACTGTTTATTGACGAGAATGCAGGTCTAAGAACTATGATGACAAAGGCAGAACTCAGATAGGACGTCCTGATGATCAGAAGATGAGATGTCTTCCCTCACGATAATCAGCTAAGTGTCACAGGGCTCTGGTTGTACAGTTGCAGTCTTGGGCTTGATGTCCTTCTCTGCAAACTCTTCTTGTTTTCTTCACTATCTATGCTTTTCCAAGAAAAATTTGGATTCTCTCGATCGCTTCTGATGATCTCGATTGATCAAAAATCCTTCGACCCTTGTTTCTGGTTAGGGGAGCCCATTTACAGGGAACCGATGGCGGTTAGGTAACCGACAGCGGTCGAGTAGGAACCGCTATCGGTCAGGTCAAAGTGGGCTATTTTTAGTAAAATAGCCAACTTTCCCTCCTTTTCTCCCAAGGGATTAGTTGCGGGCTTGGTCAAGTAACTACAAGGTCGGTTTTGGGTGCGAGTAAGGGGTCATTAGTCATGGGTGTGGATGTAGACTAAGTTATAGGTCTTAATTAGGTTAGTTTAGGGTTAAGACTAGGTCATGATGAGGTGGCGAATTGAGGTGGCAGGTATGGCGATGTGGATTTATTAATTATAAGGTAATTAATAAATAATTGTGTAAGGTTTAGGTGATGAGGTTAGGTTGCGAAATGAGATGCGGGGCACAGGGGGTCGTAAGACACAAATTTGGTGTCTACATTAGCCCCTTATTGTCGTGTAGCTTGTCTTTGTTAAAGTTGCACGGATAATAATAAGAAGTGGTTACCCCTGTTAAGGGTATAGGTAATCCCCCTCAAATCTATCACAGATTGAGGCGGCGTGAAATCAGGGATAGGGTTGATAAAGGGTAAATGGTGTTTATATGATGGTAGATGGTGGGGTAGGTCCAAGGAAGCAGACACACGTTGAAATGCAGTAGTACGAACAGGGTACATGATTTGAAGAGCAAACAAGCAATTCATAGGCAAAGGTCGATAGTTTATCCAAACAAGGGTGATATAATTCAAGTATCCAAGGCATAGGAAGTAGTTCCAGGGGATATAACGGGTAAGGTACAGGAACGTTTAGGCATGTTCGGCAGTACCAAATGGTTGGTTTGGTTGAGATAAACATCACGGTCTTGGTCTAGGCAAAGTTGGTCAACTGATCAAGTCAAGGACCCTAATCATGCTAAAACACGAACATGTGAGCTTGATTAAACAAAAAATGACATGATGGGTGGATAAAATTGTAGTTTGTTGGTTTGGGGTGAGCTATTTAAGTGGTACGGCCTTGGGTCGGGCTGATTGATTAGTGAGGGCCGTGGGTCAGGCCGAATAGGTTGAGTGCGGCCTTGGGTCGGGCCAAGTGGTTGGGTTGTGGCCTGGGGTCAGGCCAAATGGGTGGGGATCGGCCTTGGGTCGGGTAAAATGGTTGGGGTGAGGCCTTGGGTCAGGCCAATTAGTTGGTTGCGGCCTTGGGTTGGGCCAAATTGGTGGGTTGCGGCCTTGGGTTGGGCCAAATAGTTATTTGCGGCCTTGGGTCGGGCCAAATGGGTGGATTGCGGCCTTAGGTCGGGCCAAATGGTTGGGGTGAGGCCTTGGGTCGGGCCAAGTAGTTGGTTGCCGCCTTGGGTCGGGCCAAATGGGTGGGTTGTGGCCTTGGGTTGGGCCAATTGATGTTAACAAAGGGTTTTCAGCAAAGGTTGATATAGGCGATGTTGTGAAAAAGGGCGATTAGTAAATAAGGGCAGAGTTGGGATGAAACCGGTGTCGATTGTTTATGACCAATACCGGTTAGGTGACCGATACCGGTTCCCTAGGGCATAATAAAACCGATATCGGTTATAGGTCAAAAACCTATAAAAAGAAAAAATACGGGCTGTCATTGTCACATTGTCAATTTGAAAACCAATTTGAGTTGTCTGAGGTGGAGTGTTGAGATTGGAGCATTTGTTGGTTGAGGTGGCACTATTTGAGTGGAGGAGTGAGTGGTTAGTGGGCCCAAGTGAGTAGGAGGCAGCAATTGATTGGTGGAGGACCCAGCAGAGGAGAGGTGGAGCTATGGCACAGCCATGAGGAGTAGGAGGTGCTGGACTAGCTGGACCACCACCACCCATCCCACCATGACGACGTGTCGTCATACTGATAGGTTCGAAACCCCTCATTGTGTGGATTTGAGTGTATTATGCTGTATTTGGGTTTTGGGTAGGAATGCTAGATTTTGATAAAATAATTAATTAATGGAAGTTATTTGAAAAAAGGAGAGGGTAGATAGGTTAAATAGGCCAAGGCGGCTGGGTGGGTAGGTTTTTAGGGTGTTTGGGTGGGTATAGAGGGAGAAATAGGAAAAAAAGGAATGGGGTAGCCGCGTCGGGTTCGGCTCAGGTATTTTCCAGTGACCGATGCCGGTCACTAAGCGACCGGCATCGGTCACGAAATTCTTGGGTAGGTCAGGTTTGTGGGTGACCGGTGTCGGTCGGGAGTTGACCGACGTCGGTGGAAAGGGGACCGGGATCGGTTAAGGGTGACCGGTACTGGTCCTTGGGCAGGATTTTTGATTTTGTTGCATCGTTTTGTGGTGGTTTTGGGTGTTAAGTTCTTGTTGGGGATGGCATGTTGGGTTGTGTGGTGTTGTTTATGATTGGGTTTTGTGTGTTGGGTATGAAGATGTTGGGGGATATTGTAGAAGATAGGTGGGTAGAGGGGTTTGTTAGAGAGTCGGGGTGTGGTCGGGGGGATTAAAAAAAGGGGTATAGAGGGTATAAGTAGATGTTGTGATAAAGAGTAGAGCTAATGTAATGAGTTGGTTTTGCAGGCACGTCAGCAACTGACGATGCAGGGCAGGATGCCCCCACTGTTGAGACAGATGCGGCCACATGTGTTCGCAACGCAGTGGGGTATCAAACGCGAGGTGGGACTCGGCGGAGTCCAGTGGTACAGAGAGATCAACAGGGATCACAGTTTGATGGTCGCCCTCATCGACAAATGGCATCCGACGACCAATGTATTCCATCTCCTGACTGGAGAGATGACCATTACATTGGAGGATGTGTATCACATCCTTCGATTACCGATTGATGGAGAGATAGTCTTTCAGGTGGACGCAGAGACAGCCATGGACAACATCCTACATGTATTCGGGGATACAGCTGCGCTACTGACGTATCACAGCGCGAGCATCGCGTATGGGGATATATACCGGGCCCACCGACATGAGACACGGCTTGTCGTGTTGATGATGATCGGGATCACCTGCTTTGCCCTCCCAGACTCAGAGGGAGGCCGCTTTCCATGGGCGCTGATGGGGGTTTTACATGAGATGGTCGAGGAGCATACGTGTTATGCTTGGGCACCACTGTACCTGGTGCAGTTATACCGAGAGCTATGGGGCTATCGCCGGATGAGGCGATTCGGGATTTGCTCTACATTTTTGCTACATTGTTGGGCATATGAGCATATCATATGCATTAGACTAGTAGGGCTGCCCCAGCAGCCAGGGCCATAGGTGATCTACAGATATGGCTTCCAGAGGTGGTTGGGGGTCGTGGGCCAGCCATGAGCAGTTCTTGCGGGATGAGATGTGGCATATTACCGGCATGTATTAGAGGGCTTGGCAGCGTTAGAAATTGTATGGAGACCTTATAGAGGTCATCACCCCCGCGGAGGAGCCTGAGCACAGTTGCAGTGGATCCAGTATACATTCTGGATAGCGGGACGGAGGCCGGGAGAGTACTAGCGGATACCCCTAGAGAGGGTACGACGACAGCTAGGGCTACGACAAGATGAGCCACCTCCCTTCCCTCAGTGCCATAGGGATGATGTAGAGGCTCCACTTCCTGCACCACAGCCTATGGACCCAGATTGGGTAGCCGAGAGGCCTGTAGATGATACCGTGGATGATGCCCGTTGTACGAGAGCATTTTTGGTATGGTGGGTAGGGGAGAGAGCCGCGAGGAGGGCACAACCCACACAACCAGACTTAACGGCTGTTAGAGCAGAGAGGGACCAGTTCAGAGGGCATGTATAATTGTTACAGGGGTAGCTTGCTGCCGCACAGGCACAGATAGGTGTCTTACAGGGGTAGTTAGCCCAGGCACAGGTACAGGTAGCAGCACAGGTACCACCAGTGGTACAGGTACCAGCACAGGCACCAGCACAGGCACAGGTACCAGCACCACCACCAGTGTAGCCACAGGCACCACTAGCGGCACCAGCACAAGGGGCACTATTATTAGGAGTCGGGGGACCAGCCCCAGCAGCGATGGTGGCACGGGCCCGCTATATGGAGGCGAGAGCGGAGGCATGGTACTATCAGGATGTTCTTGATGGTACCGGGGCTGACTATCAGCCATATGCAGCACATAGATTAGAGACCTCTCAGAGTCAGAGATCTCAGGGAGGTGTAGCCACAGCCGGTGGGTCTGTTACAGGCAGGAGGCGAGAGGCGGCACAGGGACCAGCAGGGCGAGGTGCTGAGGGCGGTGGGGAGAGCTGAGGGATCCCTGCATATTTTTGTGTTTGTGTATTGGATATGGGCACCGGTCTGTGAACCGGTTATGTTTATAGAGGCCTGCGTGCCCACATATGATTTATTCATTCATTTATTGATTCATTTATTGTATATACCGGCCTGCGAGCCGATTACAGGTTGTACAGTTGATACCGGCCTGTGAGTTGAGTATTTATTTTTTGATATGAGAGACCGGCCTGCGAGCCGAGTTGAGATTATGACAGTTATTGCAGCCTGCGTTCTGGCTTTGTTGTATTATGAGATCACAGAGGCCCCTATGCAGAACACATTGTACATTTGAAACTTTGGATATATAGATATGATGATTTGACCCACATGCTGTGTTTAAAATGTTTTTAAGTGTTTTGTCGATGGTTTGTGATATAGAATGTATGATGAGTTTGATCCACATGGTTTATATATTGATGGTGTTGATGTCTTTTGTTGATGGGATGTATGTATATATATAGATGATGAGTTTAATTGACATGTTGTTTTATGAAATGTTGTATGTTTTGTCGCTAGTTTGTGAAATTGAATGTATGTAGCTTGTTGAGTTGGATCCAAATGGTGTATAGATTGATGGTTTTGGATCTCATTTGTTGATGGCTTATTTATTTTGGTAATATAGATAGATGATGTTGATGAAATTGTAATGAGATATGGATTTTATGAAAAATTATAGATAATGGTGTTGTTATGCAGGAAAAAGGGGTGGCGCTACAAAAATTAGGTAGAAAATAAAGAAAAAAACTATGTTTAAAAAGGTAGGTATATGACCGATATCGGTTAGGTAACCGATGTCGGTAGAGAATAGACCGATATTGGTTAGCTAACCGGTAGCGGTTATTCAAATATGGGCTTTTCTAAAAATAGAAAAGCTTGGGTGGCAACTTAAGTTCTTATTTTGAGAGCCATGCAAGAAGTTAAATACGTGATTGTGACGCTTTTTGACTAGTGAGACAGGTAATTGCATGAATATATTGAGTGATAAGGAGGAACGGGACAGGGAAAGTGAATGTGAGCGGAGATTCAAAAAGCAGAAAGGAAAATTAGAGTTGAAGAGGATGGTGAACATGGTTGAACAAGGAGAAGCATCCATCAGGCATGGACGAGAGGGAAGACAAGTTCCACCTCAAGCTGGTGCAGCCCAAGAGGTAAATGTTTTGGTTGTAATTTGATTCTTGCATGGGATGAGGAAGATTAAGTAGATAAAGATGAGAAAGAAAAGGTGATAGAGAATGAATCGGGATAGGGTGAATGTAATGGGGTAGGTAGTCAGGGGTTTCGGGAATGTTTGTATGTACAGAGAGGGATAAATGATCAAATTTTTGTCATAAGTGGTGTTTTTTAGGTAGGGTGTGTAGAGTTGATGTCGACCGATATCGACTGAGGATAACCGGTATTGGTTATGGAACCACTACTGGTTATCTAAAACCGATGCCGATTACTGTAGGAATTTCCAGAATGTGAAAAAAAGCCCTTGGGGATTTGATTTATTGAATGGCTGTGTGTCATTTTGATGTGTGTAGGCGGAGGCAGGGTTCAGGATGAACGATACCATGCCAGCACTGTTGTCATGAATCCAAACGGATGTAACACCAGCTGAATGGACATTGATAAATCATTTGGGGTTAAGTGGAATCTACTATTATTCACGGATCGCACGTAACCATGCTATGTTACAGGCGTTGATTGAGAGATGGAATCCAGAAAGGAATGCCTTTTATCTGCCAACAGGGGAGATGACAGTGACATTGGAAGATGTGTTCCGTATTTTGAGACTCCCAATTACAGGAAGACCAGTATATCAGGCATTGCCTAACGCAGCACGGGGAGTGATAACAGCAGTATTTGGTCGATACGCACGAGATTTGACACAACGAGGTTTGTCATTCACATATGGTATAATGTATGCAGCACACCCTGAGGAGACAATGTTAGCAATGATATTAATGATAGCGGTAGGGTATTATGCGTTGCCGAGGGCGGATGGGGGAAGATTTCCAAAAGCATTGATGTGTGTTATTTGGGATATGATAGAAAGGAATGTGACTTTTGCATGGGCACCTGCATATTTGGTGGAGCTATATAGGGGTTTATGGGCTTGTAGAAGAAATCACAAGACAACACTGGATTGTTCATTTTTATTACATTGTTGGGCCTATGAGCACATTGTTTGTGTGCGACCAATAGGTCGACCCATCCAGTCTGGAGAGACCAAAGTGTAGAGGTTGGGATTCAGACGATGGGTCCAGACAGAACAAGAGGCAAGAGCCCAGGCTGTGATGGGTGACACTGAGTATTATAGGCAGGTATGGGAGATGGTGACGATTGCAGATATTTGTTGGAGGCCTTACGAGAACTATATGGTAATAGAGAATATAGCTGAGGAGTTGAGGGGTGTAGAGCAATTGAGGTGGATTGCAGGGCACAGGCCAGGGGAGTATGAGAGGATTCCTCTAGATTATGTGTGGTGACAATTTGGATTTGTGCAGGATATACCCCTGGCTTATAGACCATATATGAGGATTGACGCCGAGGCAGCATTCTCACCTCCCCAGCAAACACCTCCAGAAGGGCCAGAGGAGGTAGCAGCCGATCACAGGGTGATGGATGTAGGAACGACAGAGGCCTATAGATTATGGTGGGTAACAGAGCTACGAGGGGTACGTGATCCTCCTGACATAGCTATGATTACAACAGAGAAATATCATCTACAGAGATTAGTTCATCAGCTCCAAAAGTAGGTGAATGAGACAAGAGGATTGTTAGCGGTTGTGGAGTCACAAGCGGAGGGACTAGAGGCGAGATACCTCCATGCGAGGGAGCGTATTTAGATGTTACAGGAGAGATTGGCAGATCAGTGGGCGGTACCAATAGCCGTGGTACCTTTGAGGACAGAGAGGCCCAGTGAGAGGCGTCGACAATCACGATCATCACCTGGTTTAGGATGAGGCGTGAGGGTCTAAGTAAATTGTATCGAGGTATAAGAATAAATAAGGATGCCAACCTACGTGTCGATGATAGAGAAGATGTATTTGTTTAACATCTAAATAAAACTGAATATGTATGTTGATTTGAGTTATGATAATAATAAGAATGCTTGTGTTTGAACCTTTTTGTGTTTTGAAAAAGGATAAAGAGGAATGTGATTAAATAGAAATACACAAAAATATTTATATTTACCACACATGATAGGTTATGGTAGGGGATGGTCGAGCTAACCTTGGGAGACCCCATGTTTCTGACGTGCTGCCTACATAGCCCATTGCACAAAGCAAGGAGGGGCCTCAAACCGATGTAGTTCTCCCTTAGAACTAGGGAGAGGTGAATTCAGGAAATTTAGGTATGGTTAGACAATTTGTTGGTCGGTAAAAATATTGATATTGGTAGGGTAATGTTGTTGGTGTTGATAAGGAATTGGCGATGTTGGTATAGGTATAGGTGAAGCGAAAGTTAGCCTACCCAAGTGGTAGGGAACCCTATCCTGATTAAGGTCAACACATAATCCCAGAGTCGAGCGAAAGAGGAAAAAGTGTCCCGTAGTGGAGAAGATCCAAACAAAACGCATAATAATGTAGAATGAAGTTGAACCCCTAGGTACCTTGTATAGACAAGAAGTCGATAGGTGAAAAGAGTGGTATAATCACAATATATCGGATAGACGTCATGTCCCTTGAGTTGTGTTGTTTTAACAAATGGTGAGGTGAGGTGGATGGTATAGCATGAGGCATGGAGAACTTGTTATAAAGTGAGTGTTCGGACGAAAGAGAACCTAACCTAAATAGACAAGTCCATGACTTCAAAGTTCTTTTGAATGCGGCTTTTATTTTACTGAATATAAACTGATCGATGTGGGAAGTCTACAAGGGATATTGATTGTATTATTCTTGAGGTCTTCACGAAGCTGATCAATGCGAGAAGCTTCTGATAAAGGCTGACTGTGTATAGCTGTCCTTCAAGGGAGCAGTCTATTTATAGTAGCAGATGTGGTATTTATGTATAGCTGTCCTTCGGGGGAGCAGTCTATATATAATAGCAGCAATAGTTTGGCATATAGCTGTCCTTCAAGGGAGTAGTCTATTGTATAATTTAGAGGTCTAGATGTCTGTTAGGCATAAAGCATCTAGTTTTTTTAGGAAGTTTGACTCAAGAAAATCCCATAAGTGTTTTAATTAAGAATGTGTTATTTTGATACTTTGAAGTCATGGACTAGACTAAAAAGGGGAGGTGATAATCAAACCATGTGAGCTTGATTTGATTTTGCGATGTAAGAAACAAAGTGTATGTGGTGGTAAATGAGCTCAAGGGACAAGCGTAAGGTAGATGAGAAGTGATATAACACTAATTTCAATAGTAGAATGGTCAAAGATGCAAGGCATTAAGGGGCTCAGGCTCAGGTTTACCATTAAGCGAAGCTAAACGATAAGTGTCTGATTCATAAGTGTGAGTGATAATGTAAGGCCCAATCCAATTAGGAGCAAATTTTCCACGTTTTCTCTTTTCTAGTTTGGTTACATGTTGATTCTCATTGAGGACAAGATCACCAACCTTAAAGGTACACTCATGAAGTCATTTATCATAAGCACGCTTGATGCATTTTTGGTAGATTTGAAGGTGATCAAGAGCCGTAAGACGACGCTCGTCAAGAAGCTCTAATTGGGCTAACCACTCTTGGCGGAAATCATCATTGGTAAGAATATCCTGAAGAGATATTCTAAGGGAGGGTATTTGTATTTCGAGAGGCAAGACAGCCTCGGTACCATATACCAAAGAAAAAGGTGTGGCATTAGTGGAGGTCTGAATGCTAGTACGATAAGCCCAAAGGGAAAAGGGGATGTGATCATGCCAATTTCTTCCGGACTTATTGACAGCTTTCATAAGGATTTTAGTTAGGGTTTTATTAGAAGATTCAGCTTGTCCATTCGCTTGTGGATAGTAGGGTGATGAGAAGCTAAGTTTGATACCAAAGTTGTCACAAAGGTCTTGCAAAAACTTATTTTTGAAAGATTTTCCATTATCTGTTATCAGGCGATGAGGAACACCAAAATGATAGATAATGTGGTGGTTAATGAACTCTACAATTTTTTCTTTTTTAGTTGAAATGAGCGGAATAGCCTCCACCCATTTTGTGTAGTATTCGGTTACTGTGATTATCCATCGGTGACGTTGCGAAGAGGGCAGATGAATCTCACCAATAAGGTATAAACCCCATTGTGAGAAGGGCCAAAGATCTCGTGCGGCCTGTAGCGGATGGCTAGGAGTATGTTAAAGGTTGGCATGTTGTTGACACATAACACAACGCTTAACATATTCGTAGCAGTCGTTATTGAAAGTAGGCCAATAATAACCTAGGCAAAGGATTCGTTTGGCCACGGCGAGGCTGCTAAAATGTCCACCACAAATACTGTCATGAAACTGTTGGATGGTATAGGTGACCTCCGGGCCGGTTAGACATCGAAGGAGGATGCCATCAAAGCCACGTTTATAAAGGAGTCCCCCCATAATGACATAACGAGAAACATGTTTAAGAAAAGCGTGTTTTCCGGTACTTATAAGGTCAGATGGGAGAACGGAGGTTGTAAGGTAGTCGTGAAATTTGTGATACCAGGTATCCTACGAATTAGCAGTCACATTATTTATCATACAAACAACCGGGGCTGAGTAAGATGGGGCAAAGAGTTGTTGGACCAAGACGAAAATGTCAGAGTCAGTTGATGAAGCTGGAATTTGTGAGGCTAAGCAAGCTATAGTATCCGTAAATTTGTTAGTGGAGCGGGGAATGGTTTGGATAGAATAGTGAGTAAATAAGGTTAGAAGAGAATCCACGTAATGTTTGTACTTTTGAAGTTCCTCAATTTTGCATTGGTAGATGCCCATAACTTGATTGACTACCAATTGAGAGTCGCCGAAAATATTGATAGATTTGACACCTAAGTGTAACGCAACATGGAGACCCAAAACAAGGGCCTCATATTCTGCTATGTTATTAGTGCAGGGGAAATCGAGTCGGAATGAAAGAGGCATAGGCTCAGTGTCGAGAGGAATGAGAACAACGCCGGCTCCTCCGCCGCGCTGGCATTTGGATCCATCGAAGAAAAGGGTCATTAGATACGACTCCTCCCTGAGGGAAAGAGTGGCGATGAGTTTGTCGGGGAAATCAAAATTGGTAAATTGTTCCCCAGATAAAGGGGCTTCCGCAAGTTGGTTTGCGATGGTTTGTCCTTTGATTGATTTCTGGTGGACAAACTCAAGGTCGAGGTCGGCGAGGAGCATAAGCCATCGGGCGATGCGTTGGTTTAGATGAGGTTTGGCATACATATAATGGATGGGGTCCATGTTGGTGATGATGAAAGTTTTGTGATTCAGGAGGTAGTGTCAGAGTTTGGTGGTTACGAATGATAGGGCTAGGCACAGTTTTTGTACATGTGTATACCTAGTCTCGTAATCCACGAGAGTACGACTTATATAATAAACAGCTTGTTCTCGATGCTCAGAGACACGATGTGCGAGCATGGATCCTACGGCGTGGTCAGTGGTGGAAAGGTAAAGGTAGAAAGGGCGATCGTCCTGTGGTGGGATAAGCATGGGTGGCTGCAAGAGATAGGCTTTGAGAGCTTCAAAGGCTTGGTGGCACTCTTCACTCGATTGAAAGTCAATGTCCTTTTTAAGAAGGTGATGGAAAGGTTGACATCAATCCGAGAGTTGGGAGATGAAACGCCGGATGGATTGAAGTTTACCCTGTAAAATACGTAATTGTTTGAGGTTTTTGGGTGGGGGCATTTCTAGGATAGCTTTGACTTTAGATGGATCGACCTCAATGTCACGCAAACAGATGATAAAGCCAAGAAGTTTTCCCGAAAGAACACCAAAGACACATTTCTTTGGTTGAATCCAGACTGAATATTATAACAGGCGATCGAAAATAATGGTTAAAACATCGAGATGTTCACTGCGATGTTTAGATTTGCCAAGAAGATCATCGACATAATCCTCAAGGATAGTGTGCATAATGTCATGAAAAATGTAAGTCATAGCCCGCTGATAGGTGGCACCAGCATTCTTAAGGCCAAATGGCATTACATGATAACAGAAGGTTCCCCAAGGAGTTATGAAGGTAGTTTTATGTTGATCGGCAGGGGCAACCAAAATTTGGTTATATCCTGAAAAGCCATCCATGAGAGAGATAATCTCATGGCCTACAGTGAGATCAACAAGTTGGTCAGTACTAGGTAGGGGGAAGTCATCCTTAGGGCAAGCGAGGTTAAGATCTCGGAAATCCGTGCATATCCAAAGTCCCCTCGTCGCTTTAGTGACAGGTATGATGTTAGAAATCCATTGAGGATAGTCAATAGGCAGGATGAAGGAAACAGAAAGGAGTCGTTGAAGCTCTTCTTTGACCAAGAGGGCAATGCGTGGATGCATTTTTCTCAGTTTCTGTTTAATTGGCTTGGAATTGGGTTTCAGGGTAATGTTATGGACAACAATGTCAGGATCAATTCCTGGCATGTCAGTGTAGGACCAAGCGAAAGCTTGGTTGCGAGCACGAAGAAAGGTAGTAAATGCGACTTGTTCTGATGCGTTAAGGGATTTTCCGATCTTCACAATGTGAGGATCTTCCTCTATGTGGATGTTGATTTCTATAGTAGACTCGTTCAACATGGTTTGAGTTTCAGATGGTAAGGCGCGTTGAATATAAGAGTCATCCGCACCAAGGTAAGTGAGGATGGAGTCATCATCCTGGCACTCAACAACATTAATTGAAGGCGAGTCCTCTTCAATCATGTCTGGATATAGAAGGGGCATAGAAGAGGGGTCCTCATTATTGCGTTGATAAGTGAGAGGACCTAGGAAGATAGCATTTATGAAAAAAAAAAGTTAGGAGGGATAGATTCAGGATCTATCGACTCTGTGGGTGACGAAGGAAAAATGGGTGATGATGGTTCGGTAGGGGTGATGTCATCATCTTCCAGGAGACAACTGACACGAGGTTCCTTCGGTGTAAGTGTTCCAGGAAATCTGAAACCACTACGATCATTGTGCTTGTGTGTAGTTACGGGGACGATTGTATGTCGGCCTTGTTCATAAAGACCAAAACCAAAGCCTTTCCAAGCACAGCGAGTCAAGAAGGTAAGGGAAAAATGACGATTTGTCAGGTATTGAAAATTGGATTGGAAAGGAACCACACCAAGAGGAGGTTCAGGGGTTACGGAAGGTGCGTCGACACCCCCATATGTTAGGTTGGTGCGGCAATGAGGTGGTCCGTAGGGGATTACTTCCCCCACACGACGGTCATAGGTAGGATGTGCATGTACCTGTCCATACTCCTGTGGGGTATGGAAAGAACTAACGTTATATAGGTGATACTCCCCCAGCGTAAGGTGCTGAAAAACATCCACTAAGGGCTCTACGGTTGGGATGTTCGTTGCGGGAAGGGAAGTGGTTTTTACAACGGTGGTTTCATGGGTTGAAGGTGTAGGTGCTGTTGAAATGAATGGTAGAGGTGTGGTTGAAGTAGATGGTTGGGTTGAATGAATGGGTGTCTTAATTGGCACAAGCACATCATTAGGGCGATTTAAACATATTGCAAGTTTTGAAGGGGGGAGGATCAACTTTTACGGTGTAGGACTTCCCCTCGTACTCAAATTTTATGCATCTATGTAAGGTTGAGGGAACACATCCCATAGCCCGGATCCAAGGGCAGCCTAACAACATATTGTATTGGAACTCTCCCTCAAGGACATAGAAGAGTTTGGGTAAAGTACGTGGTCCTACATGAATGTTAAGGATCACGGTGCCTAAGGTAGAGGTAATAGAATCATTGAATGACCGCAACATGATGGGGTTGGCACACATGTAGCTAGAAGGGATATTCATTTGTTGGAAGGCTTTTGAAGAGATGATGTTTAGAGTAGCGCCCCCGTCGATCATGACATGATGTACCTGAATATCCTGGACGTAAGCTGAGATGAAAAGACCAGGGTCAGGATCTTCTTTACCAAAGTCAACAATTTCATCTTGGGAGAAACTGACAGCAGCAGCTTGTTGTACAGAGACAGAAGTGGTTGGGGCGGTAGATTTTTTAGTGAGGAAAGCAACATGATTGGGTGTTATAATGGAGGTAACAGGAAGGGTTTCATTAGGTAAGACCTCATTCCCTTGAAGGATTTCAACGAGAGCTTGTCGATGAGATTCAGAAGTCTGAATGAGATCATATAGTGTCATTTTTACAGGTGATTGGTGAAGCTGTTTGATCATGGCTCGGTGGGCAACTCCATTAGAGACAGGGTAAGTTGGTCCACGAATAACCACTTTAGGTGGTGGTGTGATCGGGATGGTGGACGGAGAAAAAGAAGATGCAGGTGTGGTTTCTTTCGCTTTCTCGTTGTTTTTCTGCGCTCCAGTAGCAACACTGATCATATTGATCTCGTGAACACAAGAGGAGGAAGATGGTAGGGATGACTCATGAGCTTCGATAGGTGGGGTTGTAATAACGACAGATATTGGTGAGGTGGGGACAGGTGGTATAGGAGAGGGAATTGAAGCCAAAGGTCTCTCCCTTCATAAGTTGTCTTTCTTAACCTTTCTATCTGAGAGATGTGACTGATGAAGGATGGCTTTTAAGGCTTTGCATCCCTCCACATCGTGTCCTGGTGGGCGGTGGTAAGCGCAGATTTTAGACTCATCATAACCTATAGGTCAAGGTTTAGATGGGTCATAGGGTCTAAGTGGGGGTAGGGAAATGGTCGTATTCTCCACCAACATAGCAAGGATTTTAGCGTAAGATCCTTTGAGTGGGTCAAAATCGGAGGAGGATGAGGGTATTGATTGAGCAGGTTTCGGTAATGTTTGGGCGTGGTTGGTTCATACGGGTGGTGGTTTAACCAAGGGGTGTTGACACATGGTTTTAACTAAATGTGGTTTCTTTGTCACAAGAGCTACGTTTAGCCGGTTAGATGATGAGGCTCCACATAACGTGGTATCCGAAAACAACGGCGACAAAAGAGGAGTGACGGAAAACAAGTCCTTTGATGATGAAATTTGTTTAGGGTTGATGGGTGGACAGGATACGTGGGATGATAGTGTTGATATACCCTTAGATCTTTGTATGTGTGCAGAAGGTGTAGGTGGTTTTAAAGAAAACGTAGGAGGTATGATATATTGATGCAAGGTGGAGGGATGAGGTCCCAATATGGAAGGTAGGTGTGACGATGATGGTTTTAATTGTGATAGAGGCACGGATTGAGTTTGTCTCCTAAGTGGAGGGGCAGCTTTATTTTTAGATAAATCTAGTTGCTTAGGTGGGTGTGTTAGACTGGGTATTGGTGCGGTCCCAAGTGTAGGGGAAGATTTGGTTAGGCCAATAGAGGTGGATGAGATACTTGGTAGAGATGTGGGGGATGGAGATGAGGACATAGGCATTTTGAGTTTCTGTAAACACTTCGGGTATATGGTAGAGGTTTCTGGATCGGTCATCTGCATTTGAGTAGAATAGGGGTACTCAAACGTTCCCATAGGACTCGTCTATCTTATGGAGAATGACAGTCTTCAGGTGTGAATTGGAACTCTTGTATGGAAGAAAGGTGGGTTGTGATTCCGATCCACTGTGGGTGTGATATAGAAGGTAGATGAGGCACTGTATCAATAGGTGTTAAGAGGTCAACCGGTCGCTAAAAAGATTTAGGCGATGAAGAACTAATAGGTAGGAGGGCATGTTTGAGAGGATCCATTATGGTTAAAGAATTTGGTGATGTCGGTGCAAGAGGTTTCTCGTCTAAGGATGACAAAAGGAGTGGCGAGCCTTCTTCTTGTGCAGCAAGAGTGGTAGAAGAAGACGTTTGGGAAATAGATAAGTTAGATAACATCCGTTTGCAGTCTTGTAGGGATGTGGTGTAAGAAGGCTCTTTTGTGAGAAGGGAACTCTGGGCAGTTAATTCCTTGATGGGTAAAGGAACGGCAAGGATTTCATCTTGTCTTGATGGCGAGGAAGGGGGTTCAGTTTCCTGCATTAGGGAAGAGGCTTGATTCAGAATTTGTTCGATAGAGGTTTTTGGCTGGGAATCAAAGACCGCATGGATCTCATGAACACTCTCCTCAGCTAAGATATCTTGGTTTAGATTACTGTTAGAAGAATGATTCGGGAATGGTTTGTTGAATATTTTCAAATTTCGGTTAGCAGGGGCGTTAGGATTATTGAGGGCTATATCCCCCACATCAACCATTTCCTGCACTATGTTTTTCAACATCTTGCAGTTTTCATGACTATGTCCTTTTACGCGGTGAAAGTTACAGAAGTCATTTTCTTTGTACCAGGAAAGTATAGCGCGGGTGGAGTCAAACCCGGAGTGAGGTTTAACAGGAGGCAAGGTGATGGCTTCGGCTTTGAGCAATTTTTCCAAGATGACACCATAAGTTTCCCCCAAGGGAGTGTAATTGATGGGCTCAGCTTTATATTTATAGGTGGTTTTTGGTGGGGTATTAGATGATGCTTGAGATTTGGCCATCACTGTGTGGACAACTCCTTTTGATTTCGAAGAAGTGGATGTGTGGGGAGTGGTGGTGTTTGGTTTATTGGTGGAATCTGGAGTTTAGAAATTGGGGTTTTTGTTACGCAACTGCAATTTCTCTTCTTCTAAGGCTCGAATTTCTAGTTTCCGAGCCATGGTAAAGGCCTCATCAAATGTGTTGAAAGTTTGAATTTGAAGGGTAGGAGAGATGTGCGTAGCGTAGGCCCACGTAAAAAGTTTGATAAGTTCAGTCTGAGGTAAGGCATATGTGAGTTGGTTGATAAGGCCCCGCCATCGTCTGATGAAATCTGTGATAGATTCATCTTCAAATTGTCGGATGGCATAGAGGTCAGTGATAGATACTTTCTTGGTAATGTTAAAGGAGAAATGATCCAAGAAAGATTGGGCTAGCTGGTTAAAAGAGAAGATTGAGTGCTGGGTTAAAGCACTGTACCACTCCAAGGCGGGTCCTGATAAGGACATGGGAAAGGTGCAGAGTAGCAAGGCATCATCATGAGTAATCAAATAACAAGCATGCCTAAAATATCGCAAGTGTTGTTGAGGATCCTCTTTACTATTAAAACGAGTAAATTTTGGTAATTCCCATTGAGGAGGATATGAATGAAGGGGGATTGAAGGGTGGATAGGCTCCCGAAAAACTTGCTCATATGTCAAGGCGCTACGACTTCCTAAAAGAGAAGCCTCGAGATTTTGCATTTTGTCCATCATTTGTTTAATTAAATCAGTAGTTGGATGAGATGATGGTGTGGTTGTGGTAAACGGAGGCAAATTGGGCCAAGGGCCACCGCTAAACAATGGTGGGGTTAAATGTTGATAAGGTATGGAGGATGAATGTGTTGAGGCGATTGAATAGGGATGTCCTATATAAGATGTTGAGGTCACTGGATACGTATATGGGAATGAAAAGGTAGGCGGAGCTTGAGAAGGAAAGCTCGTGTGGATAGGTGGCAGAGAGCAAGTCATGACCAGAACAGTCTGCAAGGGAGATGAGGTAGGAGCAGTCAGTGGTAATGATATGTGGGGTCTAAGATTAACCAAAGGAAAGCCAATCTATGTCGTATGAACCTCTGAAGCAGTTGGATTGGGAGACAGGGCTAAAGATGCAGAAAGCAAGGCAGTGTTATCAGGCGGAGTGGGAGCTAAATGAGCAGCTATACTGATAGGCATGCCAACAAGGAGTTGACCATCGGGCGTACAGTCAGGGGCATGAGACAAATAGTATTGTATGGCGCTAGGATTAGCATCCAGAAATTTGGCAAATTCCTTATCTCCTACAGGAATTTTGGGGATCTCACTAGTGTCCGTAGGGTTCCCTATAGAATGTGAAGGGGGTGATTCAGGTAAAGGCATAGAGCAGGCATGTGAAACCATGGCGGTGGCTTGCTTCCGAGTGATAACAACCATGGAAAAGAGTACACAGTAAGGCTTCAATCTATCAGGAACAGAAACAACCTCAGAATGGTGAAATTGGTAGGTTGCTGGTTTGTCAGGAACTGTAAAAGACAGTAATCGATATCAGTCTGATAACCGATGTCGGTTAGACTATAGCCGGTGTCGGTCACTTAACCGATGTCAGTGTAATAATACTGGTATGAGAAAATATAAGAAGCTGCTGATTTTTTCTTAACAATGCTTAGTACATTTATCAATTTGTTCTAAGGTGATCACAGAAGACAGTGTATAACAGAGAAAACAGAACTAAAAACAAGCAAGATGCACACGCAAATCCAAAGACTAACCCTAGGGTTAATTTAAATTATCGTGGGCTTATGCCTTTAGACGTAGAATGATGTCAATCCTAAACAAAAGACTTAGGGGAAATGTCAAGTTTGTTTTGGCTTATAAGGTTACCTCAATCGGGCGGAGGAATACCGCGGAAAAGGGGGGATGTTTTGAGCTGTTGTGTTAATTATGAAGTGATTCAGTATGTGTTGTGCAGTGAAAGTAAGATTAATTTTCTGTCAATACCGTGGAAATCACCCCCACATGTATGACCTGTTACTTAGTCTACGTTCACTAGAATTGAAAACAACAAGCAAGAATGTAATGCACGTGTTTTAAATCCAAATCGAAAATGATATTCGATGAAGAAAATAAGATGACTTTCACTAATGCAAAACTAGGAAAGCAAGACAAATTATTTTACCAAAATAACAAAATACCTTGTGAATATCTTTAGAAGAAGAAAACAACAAGTATGTTCCCTATATGAAAGCAAGCAAGAAAGAAAGAAACCCGAAATGGGTCCCATCGGGCGTGCCAAAATGTTTCGCGCGGAATGTTTTAGCTTTTGGGAATAGATTTGCTTCTATCCTTTCATTCCTTTTAGAAACAGATAAGGGTTAGGGCTAGGAGGAATACCTGTTGAATGTCGAGATGGTGTGCGCGTACCGTAGAGAGAGATCAGGTTAATTGCGAAGAACTCCTTTTTGTCTTGGAAGGACTACCTGTAAATAAGAATACAAGACCACAAGATTTTAATTAGACAATAAATGAGGGAACTGCCTTGGGCCCAGGAAATATAAAACTTCCTTTCGAAGGTGGTCAGTTCCCCTGCTAATATGAATTAACACAAAAGATTGTAAAATAACAATTTAATTGCCTCGTTGAAACAAGTAGGGGGAAAGGCTGGTTTTTGGTTTTGAGTCAAGGTAACCGATACCGGTTGCTGCTAACCGATATCGGTAGGTTCTATGTTTTAGGGGCTTTTGGTGAGGGTCAGTTGTTGGGTGGTTGTGTTGTTTGTAAGGCTAGTAAATGAGTGGGATTAGGTAACGGGGTGATGAGAGGGTAGAAGAATGAGAGTTAGATGTAATGTGTTGCTGGGTAGTAGATCTGGGAATAGATTTATGACGGCTGTGATTCAAAAGTATAAGAAATGTTATCAAAGAGAACATACAAGATTCTACTTACTGTTTATTGACGAGAATGCAGGTCCAAGAACTGTGATGACAAAGACAGAACTCAGATAGGACGTCCTGACGATCAGAAGATGAGATGTCTTCCCTCACCATAATCAGCTGAGTGTCACAGGGCTCTGGTTGTGCAGTTGCAGTCTTGGGCTTGATGTCCTTCTTTGTAAACTCTTCTTGTTTTCTTCACTATCTATGCTTTGCCAAGAAAAATCCAGATTCTCTCGATCGCTTCTGATGATCTCGATTGATCAAAAATCCTTCGACCCTTATTTCTTGTTAGGGGAGCCCATTTACAGGGAACTGATGACAGTTAGGTAACTGACGGCGGTCGAGTAGGAACCGCTATCGGTCAGGTCAAAGTGGGCTATTTTTAGTAAAATAGCCAACTTTCCCTCCTTTTCTACCGAGGGATTAGTTGCGGGCTTGGTCAAGTAACTACAAGGTCGGTTTTGGGTGCGAGTAAGGGGTCATTAGTCATGGGTGTGGATGTAGACTAAGTTATAGGTCTTAATTATGTTAGTTTAGGGTTAAGACAAGGTCATGATGAGGTGGCGAAATGAGGTGGCAGGTATGGCGATGTGGATTTATTAATTATAAGGTAATTAATAAATAATTGTGTAAGGTTTAGGTGATGAGGTTAGGTTGCGAAATGAGATGGGGGGCATAGGGGGTCGTAAGACACAAATTTGGTGTCTACAGTAGGGTATAAAACATAGAGACTGACATTAGTCTGGTGTGACTGGTGAGGGTTTATGTAGAACCAACGATGGTTATGGGTAGTCGGCGTTGGTAAGGTTGGGGTGTATGAAACTCAAAGAGATCTGATTGTAAGGTTTGATATGGGATTTGATAGAGATGGTAGGGTGGATAAGGAGGTTTATAGAAGTCTCTGGTGTATTCAGGGATGAACAACAGGTGAGGATGGGTGATTTGGCAGCGTGGGTAAAGAAATGGTTGGGTTACAGGCTGGTAAGGGATAGGAGGATGAGCATTCAAAGTGGAGATTAATAACAGGAGTAATAAAAGTTACTAACTGAAATAACAATGATAGTTAGGGATACACTTACTGTGATGTAGACTAGATAGATGAATGGTAATGGTAGTTGATTAGAAGGATGATATGTGGTACTGTAGTAGTGAATCCTAGAACTCTTCTGTGAGTGCAATGCTTTTGGATTTGTCCTGGTGCTGGATGTGAATGTCTGGATGTGTGAAATGATGCTGGTTCTTCTTGCATGTAGCTCTGATCTCTCTCCTTTGGTCAAAATTTTCCAATCCCTCAAACAAGGTTGATAAGGTGAATAAATGGTAACCAACGATGGTTTTGTCTTGACCGACATTGGTTTAGGTATGACTGGTGTCGGTTAAGGTGGGATTCACAAGGTTTACTAAAATGGGTAGATCTTTCTAATTTCTTGGGCCAAGTTGGTTTGTTATCACAGATCAAAATGTAAGCTTCCCTTCTAATAAGGGGGAATGTGGTTAGAGAAATATTAGGCATGTGCTTTTAGGGTTAGACCAAATCTTAGCTCAATAAGGCAAGTAAGACTTAGTTGTAGTTAGTTATGGGAACATGCCAAGAATAGGTAGAGGGTGAGATGGCTAGGTGAGGTGTTTAGGTGAGGTGGGTACTAGGTCAATTAAGAAAATTAAATAATGAAAGTTGTGAGGATGAGGATTAATTTAATTAAAATAATTAAATTAATATTAATGTGGGGTGAAAGGGTCCATAGTTAGGTGCCCATGTTTAAGTTGGTTATCCGATCAGGGGCTAAGGGGAATGTGACCAAATTTAGGTGTCTATAATGGTTTTAAAAAGGGATGATAGGATCACCAAGCCTAGAAATCATTGAAATTTCGACCCATTACGGACAGGCCCCTTCAAAATCAGCACATGCAAGTAGCACAATGCTTTCAAGCTTGAAACCTGTTGACGATCATCCTTGATAGATCAAATTGTCAGAGTCATGGGAATCATTAGATTAGTGGGATGTGCAACCTAAGGAGTCCTCCAGATTATAATGAACCTAGCTCTTCTCTTTGGTGTGAGATGAGGGTTAGAAAAACAAAATGAAACCTTAATATAAAAAGGGCGTGATGCGCCAAACGAGCCTTACAGGAAATCAATCAAGACCATAATTGTCTAAAAAGGGAAATGGTGAATAACTGAAAAGGGTGGTCAAAGTGCACCATAGGTCAGAAAAGACTCACATAGAACACTACTTCAAACTACTTAAGCATAACTTCAAAGATAGTAATAACATTGGAAGATGTACAGTTTTTACGTGAGGATAAAGGCGATCAGAGACAATAAAGATATGAAAATGATGAACAAAAAACACCACAAGGCATATGTATTACTCGAACAATTGTGCATAGTATTACATTTAGAAAAGAGGCAAGTTTGCTGTTACAAAACCCAAGAAGAAAGCTAGAGCTTCAAGATCTCTATTTTTTACAAAAGAGGGACTGGAGACAGAGAAGAGCATTGGTTTCTTTCTTGTTTTTTTTATCTCTAACTATTTTTATCTATATATATGAGGAGGAAGAGAAGATAAGAAGCCTTCCTACAATTTTTTCAACTGCTTTTAATCATGACCAATGGAGTGAAGTGTTAGGAAAAGGTTTTTAAGATCTCTCTCACACTTCCATTATCTTCCCTTTCAAAAAGGTGAGAGCCATGCCTATTTAATACATCTTTACTATCCTATAACCAAATCCCTTAAAATGGACTTACCTTTTGAGGAACATCCCTTCAGCTCTTTATTACATGACCAGATATTTCAATATTTTGTGTATTGTTTTTCGGCCTCATGAATAACTATACTGAAACGACCCTTTGAATGTAGATGAATAACTTGAGTTTTTTCAGGTTGGAATTCTTTGCACGAGATTATGCATTAAATCGTTACTGAAATGATGACTATATGACTCTTTACCTCCCATATTTAAAAAAAATCTTGAGCATTAAATCTTTTAGATGAGTCTCGTAATCACTCATACGTGATACATGGATTTTCACCTTTTTTGGGTCCTGCTTAAAACTAAAGTATACTTAAGTTAGACCCACGTGGGAATCCTTGTATCTTTTGGATTTCTACTGCCCTTCTTGGTTTTGGGAATGTGCAGTGCCAACACTTGGCACCAACCATGGGTACACTATTTGTTCCTTTAGGGAGTGAAAAGACCCCACCGTGTGTAACATCACAACTCCTTTTGTGGTGGGGCCCCTTGTGTTAGTTACACGTGGAAACCCTGTGGGATTCTGAGACCTTTCCCCATTATTTTGGCTCTTGAAGTTGTGACAATTGGACACTTGGAATCATTCGCAAGCCTACTCTATGTCGTTTGTTTTGGCAAAGTCTCGTCTTTGAATAGGATTTGAAAACACCAGAATCTTCTTGTCTGTAGATTTTTAGATAAGAGTTTGGAGACTCACTGGGACCATTATCCTGCTAAATGGAAAGAATCCAAAATCTCCCACTATTAATTTGGTTGGAACTGTGCTTTGAAGTCGCTATGACGCTAAATGAGTGGCACTTTTTATCTTTTTATGGAGCCTTCATGACTGCTGAATGAATTTTACTTCTTCCTAGCCAAATAACAAGACTTCTGTAATTTATTTTTTGTGAGAGTAGAAAATTTAAAAGACAATCAACTATGGATTTTAGTTGCTCTGCATGTACTTGAAATGAAGCTTACAACCCCCTCAACTAATTGTTAATTCTTTATCTAGCTGGACTCTTCCTATAATCTTGTTCTTTTTAAAGGAGTAATATAATTGCAAGCCTATACAAAAGACAAAATATACATGCCTCAATTGAGTCATGTAGAGTGTGTGCAAGCACTTATTTTTCTGAAAGCAATCTACTCCTACTCCTAATCTAATTGGTTTGAGAGAAGCTAAATAGAACCCGAAATATGCAAGGAAAAATAGCTTCCTTTTCTTATGAAATGAGGCCATTCAATTAATTTAGATATTGATATAACCTATAACTAGAGTGAAAAATTACCTTTCACTCTTTTACCTGTGATGTCAATGAACAAAATGAACCCCTCCTTTCAATGTTCCTTACATGGTTAGAGGATTTTTTGCTAACCCTTGAGGTCTTCTAAATCATCCTCATGCCCTAAAGTGAGAATGAATGGTACTGAGTCTTCCCTTGGTCTTGAGGACCACCTTTCTTTGGTGGGAGTCGATCTGATTATTTTCTTCTTCCCATGGCTCTGGATTGTATATTTTGGAACAAGGATTATTTGTAAGATTCTCTAGCAGGTGTCATCCCTAGTAGCTTTTTCAGCGAATCAAACCTCTTTGATTAAAAGAAAGAAGATCTCGATCATTCTTTCTTCTAGAGTCCTAGGATTAATCCTAGGGGGGCTGTTGTGAGTAGAAGGTTGCCTTTGTTGTGGGGGTGATGAAGTGGAAAAGTATGTTATTTCTGTAGGCCCTTCTTCATCGAGCCATGCCCCCAAATTTGATAAGCACTCGAGCTTATATTCTTCCTCCTCTGTAAAACATTTATGATTCTATATGATGGTTTTTGATACTACGAATTTTCCATTAGATGTGGTGTCATCTTGCAGTATAAATCTCATTGATGAAAACTTTTCTAGTGGAGCTACTTTGTAGGGAGTAAAAAAAGAGGCAACCTTTGCATCCTCTCTTCCATTCAGCTGGCAATACATACCTCCTGAGCACGTATCACTTCTCACCATATGCTCCTCTTCTTTTGGAATTAGAGTCATTGCTTGTTATTACGGTGGGTATAACTTCTCGAAGAGAGGGGGAGAGTGGAATGGGTGGCTTGGAAATGGATAAAGGGATGATCCCTTGGTAGTAATGAATTCATGCTTGCATGACTCCATAGGATGAAGAGAAATGGAAGACGTGTTAAAAAAGATGAGTGGAAATGGAGGAGAGGGAGGTCTTCGAGCCTTTGTAATGTTTTTCTAGACCATGTGGAGTTACTGGATATGCTCCGTAACTATCTTCATTGAAGCTTGAATTTTACCAAGAATAGACCGAGTTGATAACATTATAAAATATCACTCTATGTTGTCCCACCAGGCATGCCAAGAAAACTGTTGACAATTATCCTTGACAGATCAGACCATCAGAGTCATGGGAATCCTTAAGTTAGTGGGATGTGCACCCTAAGGAGACCTCCAAATTATAAAGAAGCCAACTCTTCTCTTTGGTGTGAGATGAGGGTTAGAAAAATAAAATAAAACCTTAATTTAAAAAGAGGGCAATGCAAAAAATGAGCCTTCTAGGAAACCAATCAAGACCACAATTATTTGAAAAGGTTGGTCAAAGTGCACCACATGTCAGAAAAGACTTACACAGAACACTACTTCAAAATACTTAAGCATAGATTCAAATATAGTAACAAAATTGGAAGACACACAGTTTCTACGTGAGGATAAAGGTGATCAGAGACAATAAAGATACGTAGATGATGAATAGAAAACACCACAAGACATATATATATTACTCCAACATATGTGCACATTATTACAATTAGAAAAGAGGTAAGCTTGTTGTTACAAAAAACAAGAAGAAAGCTAGAGCTTCAAGATCTCTTTTTTTTACAAAAGAAGGACTTGAGACAGAGAAGAACATTAAATTATTTCTTGTTTTTTATCTCTATCTATTTCTATCTATATATAGGAAGAGAAAGAGAAGATAAGAACCCTTCCTACACTCCTTTAAACTTCTTTTAATCATGACCAATGGAGTGAAGTGAAAGGAAAATATTTTAAAGATATCTCCCACACTTCCATTAGCTTCCCCTTTTAAAAGGTTAGAGCCATGCCTATTTAATGCATCTTTACTATTTTGTAACTGACTCCCTTAAAATGGACTCGCCTTTTGAGGAACATCCCTTCGTCTCTTTATTAAATGACTAGATAATTTGATATTTTGTGCATTGGTTTCTGAACTTATAACCCAAACAACGCATATTTTTTTTCTATACTGAAATAACCCTTTCAATGTAGATGAATAACTTGAGTCTTTGCAAGTTGATTTCTTCACACGGGACTATACATTAAATCATTACTAAAATGATGGCTATATGAATCTTTACCTCCCATATTTTAAAAAAAGTCTTGAGCATTAAATATTTTAGATGAGTCTCGTAATCACTCATACATGACACATGGCTTGTCACCATTTTTTGGGTCTAGCTTGAAACTAAAGTATACTTAAGTGAGACCCACTTGGGAAGCCATCACATCTTTTGGATTTTTGCTGCCCTTCTCGGTTCTGGGAATGCACAGTGCCAACACTTGAAACCAACCATGGGTATAATTTTTGTTCCTTTGGGGAGTGAAAAGACCCCATTGTGTGTAACATCATAACCCCTTTTGGGGTGGGACCCATTTTGTTAGTTACATGTGGAAATCTTGCGGGCTTCTGAGACCTTACCCCCCCTTTTTTACTCTTGAAGTTGCGACAGTTGGACACTTGGCATCATTCGGGAGACTGCTCTGCGTCCTTTTTTTGGTGAAATCCCATCTCCGAATAGGCTTTGAAAATTCCAGAATATTCTTGTCTGTAGTTTTTTAGATAAAAAACCATGGAAGCTAACCCCTTGGTAATTTTGGTAAACGAGATTCACTTAAAACCTTTCATTTAATTTTCTTTGTTACATATTGTATCATATGTATAGTTTTGTTTTTCCTTGTTCTCTTTCTTCATTGGTTTTGTCCCTTTCAATCAGTGTCTCAGACACGTGTTACTCATGGGTCCTCCTTACCTCTTTTTGAAATTTTAGAGGGAATGTACCTTCCTAATTTTCCCCAAAATTAATGATCCAACGAATTCCTAGGACACTTGAGACAAAAAGATTTAGAATTGATATAGATTATCTCGAAAAGCATAAAGTTTAGTGCTTCAGGTCAATAATTGAAAATGGGTCGTTATGTGAAGTGACTCTATATAAACATGATCCATTACTCTCTAAGTTAGGGTGGATATTTAAGATATCTGGGGGCATCCAAAAATCTCATTTCGAACACTAGAGTCTTCCAAATCAGTCATCAAGTGTCGAAGTAAAAGAAGCAGAGCCTTCTCCTAGCCCTGCAAACTACCGTGGCAAATCCTAGCTCTGCACCACAAGGAAATTCATATGTAGGATAACCCACCCCCCACACCCTCTCCAACCAAATTTGAGATTCCTTGATGGGGGGTCTTAATCCAGTGATTCTTCTATGGTTTCTGACTTCGCCGATGACATCTTTGACCCTATTTGTAACAATAAACCCAAATCTTTGAGAGAGGCAACCTTCATCAGGTTTCTTAACCCAGAAAATTCTGAATATTTTGGCTCAAGAATCTGGAGCACGATGCTCACCAAATATATGGTGCATTTTGTGCACCCCTACGTAGAGCTCATATAGATGTGCACAGGTTGTTTCAACTCCGACACCAACACTATCTAGGGAGAGAACATAAAGTATGTAATTACAACTCAAGTTGTTAGGGACATGTGGTCTCTAATCTAAAACCCAATGACCAATTTCTATGATATGGCCAAGCTCCAAAATGTCTAGGCTCAGTGCTAGAATAAATATTCGTTTCTTAATAGGGAGTTAAGGAAAACTGATTCAGGTGGTTCATGAACTGCAGGACTCCCCATTTCCTTGAAGTTACTTATGGTGGATTCTCAGGATGCCTAATCAATGATGATGTTTAGTTTTGGCCAAGATTCAGACATGAATTTCCATAATTGGCTGATCACGCACTTATTTAGAATGAGGCCCGTAAAGAAGGAGTAGGCATACCACTTCAAATTTACCAAAGTCATTGCTGAATCTATCTGTGAATAGCTTTCCAGGTTCCTAGTAAACTCCATCTTTAGGTATTCTTCATACTTATTCCACGTTATTTTGTATCAGAATACCCACTACTTCAATCAATTATTGACTCTGAATTTATAGCATGCAGAGGTTGATCCCCAATAAATCATTCTAGTGTCCACTTGGACTCATCTATTGTCCCATTCATTGGACATATATGAATTTTTTAACTATTTTTTGGAGCCCCTCCTGCTCAAACTTGATCCTGAAGGGGTCAATAACAGAATGAATAACTTGGTTCAGTCCATCCTCATAGACCCCCTCCACCCTTGTGATTATTTTTTTGTAGTAGGACATTCTATGATTTGTTTGCATGGTTTTTGAGACAAATCCTTTGGTGTTTATGATTTGTTTGCATGGTGGTGGGTCTCGAGATAGCCACGAAGCTGATACTCCTGGACATTGAGTTTGGCTCTGACCAAAAAAATAAGGTGATTTTTAATCTCCCCTTGAGAAAGGGAGGAATTATTATGATTAAGAGAAATACGGAGCATAGCCTCACACAAAATTTGGCCTCCTATAGGTTTTCCTTAATTCAAGACTCATGGAGGTATGACTTGGATGGGATGATGGACATGACTCTAGTTCGTAATAAGATTCTAGATTCTTGTAAACACGAGTCTAGGGAATTTTTTGAAGCGAGGCAGTCCCCTCGGGCAGAGTTTCCTGACATATTCATTGAGCTCAGTGACATACCAATTCCAGACTAGGAATCATTCCACCCAGTCAAGCACTGGTATGATCCCACCCTTACCATGACAAATGGACTTAGAGCAGCCCTACCTAAGAAAGACTAGAGTGCAGAAAAAATTGAAGCCTATTAGAAGTATAGGTAGGAGATTAGTCAAACCACCCTTAATTTTGAGGCCATATCCATTGATTAGAAATGGGAGGATTTTTTGGTTGTGAATCATGGGTCCAACGTCGAAAGCAAGGACATAATGACAATCATATCAAATAGCCTACGAGATTGACCATAGAGTCTTTTGATCCCTCCCAACAATAATTGCCAATTCCACCTCCATCTTCCATTTCTCAACAAATTGTTTCATTCAAGGGACCCACACCACATCTCAGGTACATTCCATAGTGCGAGGAACCTGTGGAGGGATTGAAAATCAACCTCCCATGTAAAAAACCAAAGTTGGTTACGACCCCTGTGTCTCCTCCTCCTTTACCTCCTCCTAGGGATACCTTTCAATCCCATCCCCCACCACCATTTTTCCCTACAAGAAGTATCCCATTATCAGTAACCCCATCTCAAACTCTCCCTCCTGCTAGAGCCTCTTCAATGCCTCAACCTCCCTCCACCATCCCAACTTTCTCGCCCTACATTGTGACAAGTCCTTCTTCATCTCTGGTAACTTCAATGATTAAACCACAAATTATAATTACATATGGTCTGTCTCTAGGGTTCCTACTCATAGGTGGGGTTGTCCCTTCTCTCTCTGAATTATTGAGTCAAGCCTAAACACCCAAGTCTTCTCAAGACATCAGAAGGGAGAAGCAGAAGAAGAAATAAATGATAACATGAGAAACAAAGTAGATGTGATCATTGTATGAGCATTAGTAGAGATCCTTTTCTATCACACGAATCATCCCCCAAGTATCCAAATCCATAGAACAGATACATCCCAATGAATATTCTATCAGTGTTGTCATAGTTGACCTCTCAGAGTTCCAACCTCAAGATAAGGTTGAGTTAATGAATGAAACTACAGCCATATTCATGACAAACTGCCTTAAGCTCAACAATGAGCTGAGAAGGGCGCAATCTATCCCCCACAGGGTAGAAGTAACAGTGGCCAACCAACAAGTCGAAATTAAGGGAAAAGGAAAGGAGATCAAACAACTCCGTAAGGAATTGAAGGAAGCTCCATCATAATAATTCCTTGTGGATTCCTAGGAAGAGGCTAAGAATCTAGTAGCTAAACTTGCCACATCTGAGGCCTCGGCCAATTATCTCTCATAGGAAAAAAAATCCCTCTAATAGGAGGCTGATTCAAGAAAATCAGAGGTGCCTGTGATCTAGGCCAAGTTGTGTGTCGTCGATGTGGAAAAGGGAAGCCTCTAGACAAGGTTAAAATCATTTGAGGATGTAGTCAAGGATTTGACCTATAAATTGGGAAAATAACCTCAGAAAGAGGGAATTGTAACACTAGTGAAAGAGATATATGCCTCTTGATGTGATTGCATTGCCACCATGAAAATGAATCTAGCCCCGACACTTCGATTTATATCCGATGCATAGGGGTTATGATTGAATGTGGAGACCACAATTTCAACCATCAGTAATGCAGTATCCGTCAAGGTCGCTAAATCATTATTGTTGATTTAAAAAATTTACGATGCTTCTGAATTTTACCTACAAGGGGATGTAATAACTGAAAGGTGGATGACTCTTGCAAAGATCAACGAGATTATAGGATTCAATAAAGGCTCCATCAAATTCCAAAATTTCTTTTCTCAGCTATAACAGGGGATAAAAGACTGAAAATAGAGCATCAATAAATTAGTCCAGCTAGGCTTTCCCTCCCCCTTCCTCAATGACTCTACATTCCTATCAAAGGACCGAATTCAACAACTCTTGATCACCAAATGACAAGACAAGACTATCTTTTAGTCTTTAAAAGAGATCCCTAGTGTCACCGAGGTAGAAACTATCTTTAACCCAATCATGTAGTTGGAGTTCTAATTGCACATAGTAGTGCAGAGTCTCCAAAATTTTTCCAATAAGGAGATAATCGAGCTAGACTAAACTTTTACATCCTTGCAGAGAAGGACCTACCCTACAAAGGCAGAATGAATCAGATATAGGACTGCATTACAACAAATTTGAGTGGCATTTTGTAAGCCATATTTTGATTTTTGAGGTTGATAAGATTGTCAGATCCTTCCATGACTGGCACGGAGGCCCTTGGTGAGCCGCTATAACTGTAGAGTTATTTTTATATAAGAATCTTTAACGACCATTGTATTTTTTCACTTTGGCCCTAGTTTCTTTTATTTGCTTCAGCCTCAAATTGACTAAGTATGGAGTTGGTTGTGGAAGGTGTCCACGCGTCCCTTTGGTGCACTCAGGACATGAAGCGGAGAAGGAATTTTCTATAACTTCTTGTGCATCACCCACATGTCCCAGACCCAATAAACTTACGTCGATGAGTTGAAAATTAAAAAAAATATTAGAGATGCACAGGGTCTCCACATGTCACCTAAGTACAATTTCAAATTGATAAAAAGAATAATGGATCCCAAACAAGTGCGTTCCCTCCAAGTGTCTCTCAAGTGAAGTTTGGAATACACTCCCGAGGAAGGCTCTCAACCAAGCACGCGATCTCCATGTGGTAGAGAGGAATCATCACTGACCATAGGAGCGCAAGTTGGATGAATTAAAAGAAATAGGAAATATCACCAACAGGAAGTTGAGATATTGACCCAAAAATAAAAGATTGTGTAAAAAAATTGAATGTTGTTGGTGGAATTTCTGATTCCATACATTGAAGTGAGATCTAAAAGGATATATAAAGGAATGCTCTGATCTATAACAAAGGGAGGAGGAAGTTAGAAAAGAAAACATACTGGATCCAGAAAAATGGATTCTAGGCTTAGTTATTATATTGGCTATCTATACCAAGACTTTTTTATAGAAGGAAGTGGTAATTTGTGCCATATCGACCTTATGTATTATTTTCTCTATGAATAAATAGTTCTTATTTTGTGAATTTTAGCTTTCAATATTTTGTGTCTTTCATATTTCACTACTAGTAGTTTTTAGATACATTTGAAGATCTATCGTGTTGTACACCCTTGGGTTTTATTTATGTATCTATCATCTAGATATTGTTATTTTTTACACCTTCTTGGCCTATGATTATTTAATATACTTCTAAAATAGTAGATCATGCTAAGTGCTCATAAGCTATTTTGAGTAGTTTCTCAGGATCCTTCTTTCTATCTTTTTAAGATTTGTTTTAGTGCATCACCTTAAGTTAGTTTTGTATTTTATTTCAGTTTTCCTCTAACCTTACCCCTCACTATAAAGAAGAACCAAATTCTTTAAAATCTGGAGGATATCTTAGGGTGCACATCCCACTACCGTAAGGTATCCCATGACTCTGACAGTTCATCCACAAAGATAATCATCAACAGGTTAATAAGACCATAACAAGAGCTTCCATAAGCACATTCAAAAGACAAAAAAATATTCCATGTCTTAAATCCTAACGTCTTAGGAAAAAGTTTCTCCCAAACATTATTTATTTTTGGGTTTTGACCCTAAATCCATTAACTTCTAGTTAATACAAAAAGGTTTACATGCATCCATAGATATAGAACATGTAGCTTATAATTTCACAATATATTTTAATAAACAACCCTCATAGAGAAATAAACGTAACATATTTATTTGATACAAATTAAAACTATATGTTCATAGTAAGCCAAATTGAAAACCAAAAAGGTAAAACAATACTTCAACCACAAAACCCAAAACTCATAATGTAATTTCAAAAGAAGAGCAGAGTTTATTTTCATGAAACAATTAAATAGAACACATTATCATAATGAGTTAGATCCTATCATGCCTGGTAGAGACCCTACAAAAAATTTCCAAGATCCCAAATATTCCTTTCAATATTTTGCAATAAACTCCACAAAAAATTTGCAACGGAATTGACCCAAACCCATCATCTTATTTTCCTTCATTTTTATCGCTTTAGTAATAAATTTCCTTCCTTTTTCCATGAAATGACAAGATTGTAAATGCAACAAAAATGAACTACCAGTTTGAAAATTAGAAGGTCCACATGTAGAGCCATTGATCTCGAGAAATCAAATGACAGATAGAAAATAACCCCCACTCCTTTCCATTAAACCATCTCTCCATTTCCAAGGTGGTTTTTACTCCACTATCAGTAGCCACCCAGAAACCCACCAACCAATCGTTTAAATGTAGCCATAACTAATAGTTAAAACAATCAATGTCAAACATTTTTGCAAGTAAAAGTAATTTGCATGCCAAAATAGACCGAGTCACTACAAAAAATGGAAGTGCATGCCATTAATAACACAATTTAATTTGCCAAGTACCCCTAAAAAATGGCGTCACCTCCTTTACATAACCCACCATTCCAAACAATGCCAACCATAGTTCTATGTAGGTTAGGTCTTAGGTTCCTTGTTAGGCTTAGGGATAAATGCCCCTATTTAAATTACATCAACCATATCTTAGGTTGATGATCAAATAATGAATTCCTTATGAGAGTTTAGAGTATAACTTAAACCAGGGTAATCCAATTTAGGTCCCCACCCTCAAGTAACTAATTTAAGTTTTTTAATACAATTTATATCATTTCATATTAATTCAATCATAGTGAAATAGGTAATTAATAATGTCAAATTCTATGAGATGATTAGACACACGATGCCATCATTTGAAATTTAAGGAAAAAGAGTAGATATTTGATAGTATTGCTGTATTCACAAGATGTCACAAACATCTCCAGTAACCTTATATTCAAACCTAAACATGATGGTTTATAGAAAAATTAATAAATTAAATCGACTTAACAAGATGATGGAAATAATATATCGATCCAGGGATGCCTTAGATCACTGAAATTGATCCAAGGTATTTCCCTTCTTAAAAAAGATGCAATAACCAAAAGAACATATTTCATATCAAACTTACATTTACTTCTTACCAGCTTGGTTCACATGATGTATTGTGAAACTCAATTTAGTAAGTACATGATAGCCATTCAACACTAGTACAACATTCACAAGTATGGTTAACATCAAATTCTTCTGCAGGAAGTGGATATATTTTTAAAAAACATGACCAACAGTTCAAAGATTATGCCAACTTAAGACAAGAGTCACATATCAATGTTTGCAACTTCATATACAGAAGTAATTATAAATATCAACATGGGAGAGGCATCAATAAAACATGGAATGTAAATTGTGTCAATGTCTTAAAGAGTCTTTGCACTATTCTTTAGTCAGATTTAGCGAAAATTCTAAATTTTCACTTTATGGTCCATTGACCTATTTAGATACCAAATATCCTTTTTTATGTGTTCTCTTCTTAGAAGGTCATCTCCCTCTCAGCTCAATATCACTCCTTCATGTTATAGGTGTATCAATTTTACTTCAAATATGGGTATTGAAACTGTACATACAGGTTTGTGGAAGATACTACTATTTTTCCGCTTTATATGTATCTACCTAGGAATTATAGAAAATTATTATTTTGGATTTCATGTTCCTAAGTGAGTTGTTGGACGTGTAGATGTCCATTTTATCCTTATAATCACTTCTCAAAATTTAATAATCTTATATGTTTGACTGTATTGTACCTATGACAATTTATCTCAAAAGGTCTTTAATTTCTCTTTTTTTTCTCCTAATTATACACCATTTTATGAGCCTATCTAAATAATAATTATAATAGATTTATGTTTTCCATATGATCACATCCTTCTTTGAGTCAAGAAGCTTCAAGGAAAAAAAAAATCTCATTTATACCAAACTATCTAACTTTGCATATTCAGCCTTGTATCCTTTAAAATCTGCATTTCCTTTGTATATTTTAAAAATCAGTTCTTTTGATGATATAAGATGATTTTTTGAGTACCCATTATGTTTTCATATTTTGTACCAATTTTTATTGTAACTTATTTTGTCAAATCTGCTTCAAAGTCTCATTTCAATCCTCCAAGTTAGGTCTTTTCCTAAACCATGGATTGTCATCCACTACTGATATAAATTTCTCACATGTGAGAAACATTTGGAGCCTAAAACCATTGAAATATTTTAGGAGGTATACCAAGAACTATTTGTAAAAATTTTCATCACCTGGCTCCATCATTTGGTCCTTTAAAGCACAAACCCTCATCAAACTCTAGAGGGTTTCACAATTTTCTCGGCAGTAAAAATTGTACAACCAAATCCTTAAAACTTGATCTTATTGTCTCAAACAAAATTTTCAAGGTCTGTGTAACTATAATATACCTTTTAATCTTATTAGTAGAGATAATTTCCCCTTGAAATTCTTAAATTTATCAAAGAATTCTCTATTTTGTCTCTTAACATGGTGTTCTTCAATTATTGTTCATAACTTTCATTGTTTTTCACATTGAATATTCACTTTCATGATATTAGAAGAGATTATGAAGACTTATATCACCTTCTTAAACATGATCCTTCATCACCTTGATTTAATTTTATCTCAACTTGGCTTTTGTGATCATAATGAATAGAAGTACTAGCCTCATCCTACTAGGGTTATCAGTAGTCCATCACACTAATTTGGTCAACATTGCCTAAGAGATTGTCTTCTAGTATCAAACACTTAGTTGGTGAGAATGTAAGAATTCTTCTCTCAGATTATGAGCTTGATAAAAAACCTTACAATATTCCATGGTAGTTTGAGAGTTTTTCACTAGAATTGATTGTATATAACTCTCCTTTACCTCATGGATATAGAGCTATGACCTTACTGTTGTTCCTTCATAAGTCATCATTGATCACATTGTTTGTATTATCAAACACCCTCATTGATAAATTGATGCACTTTACTGACATTACACTCATTCTTATACACTTTTCTCACATATTCATTTTGACATGGGGACTCTTTCTTGAGAACATATGGTTGTAGGAGCTTTCTATGTGTTTAACAATTCACCATTCATTTCCTTTCTTGTCATTTCACCATTGATGCATATGTTGAGGATTTGGTGCTTAAAATCACAAATTAAGCTTTATGTTTGTATCTGTGACACATATTGTATCCTATATGATTCTCAGCCAACCTTTCTAACCTGTACTTGACCCATGACTCTTTTTCTAATCTAATCTTTGACTATCATACCCTGTAGTATAGAAACTTAATACCCTAGAGTTGAGAGATTGTTCAAGGATATGGGGGCACAAATTTTAGATTTAATTTTTTTTTATCATATCTCCATGTACTTTACACAATCATCTTATATAAATCTAATTTAAGAGATCCTAACACACAATCCTTGACCTCTTGATAGTTGGGGCACATTTGACACATTTGATAAGGTTTAGATCAATTTCATGGTTTATTTGATACTCATAAAAAGAGACTTATAGAAATCCTTGGATGAGTTTACTATTTGAATCTTAATGAATACCTTGGAATAAAATGAAAAACATACCTTTTACTAACCTTGTAGGTTCCTTAGAATTTACTTCACACATGAATTTCCTGTAATATTGAGAATACTAAAACATGTTTCACACTATAATAATAACTCAAGACATTCTCTTGAACTGAACCTTGACAATAGAAGGAGGGATAACACATGCCTTTAAAACTATTTTCAATACTCCTTTTGTATGTATAGAAAAGATAGTGATAAGAGTTTAAGACACTCAAAATTCAGCTTTTTCAATAATGAGTGTGACCATATAGACCTAGATAAGTTGCATGATAAATAAACATAACCTTGACACATTTTCATCACCCTACTAGAATAATGACCTTTTGGATGTATTTAAGATATTTTAAGACTTATTTACATAGTTCTTACATATTTCTCAGCCTAGGAATCTTACATTAATCATCAAAACCTTGGATACAATCATATGCATCTTCTTTTAACTCATTTAAAGCCTCAACTCTTGATGACACATCAGTAATGATAGACTTGTCTTGAATTTGATGCAAGAAAATTTTATAGACCAAATGGCACACATGTGAAGGTTATTTCCATTGAAAAAGAGTATTTATAAGGTAAACAAATAATTTTATGAGCATACCTCATGAATTCTTATTCAACATCAAGGAGAAGAGACTTTTCTTGAGGTTTGATAGCTTATAAGATGACCAGTTGCCTTCTCAAGCTTATTTGGATTCCTTTAAATTAAATCTTACCTTTTAGAATCCTAGAGAAGGAAGATCATGCTCTTGAGAGAGATAGAACATCATGTAATCCTCAAAGGAGTCCAACGAATCCACCTTTCTTTCCCTTTTTCAAAATTTCTTTGTGATTCCTTTACGTGGATGTCTTGGAATGGAAATATCTTGAATTTTTCTTTTCAATCACATATGCTCCTCCTCATACATGGATTGGTTCTTAACTAGGGAAACCATACCTCTCATTGGGCATAATGGATGATTAATCATCATTGATTTTCATGATCCAACTATCTCCTTCTTAGTTGTGTCTGTACATTTTTTCACCTCAAATGAACTTGGTTCCTCATTTACTAATTTTGATTTTCCTTCGGTAGATTCTATAGGTGTAAGATTGACTTAATCATTCCTCTTATATATGAGATTAATCTTGTCATAATGTATTGTAAATTGACCTAATTTATTTCACTTGAAACATACAAGATGATTCTTCTCTGTAGATGCTTCCTTGATCCAATATTTCTCCATAGGCTCTTTAATAGAAAAATTGGCTATGTGACCTTCTCATGGAAATTGAAAAAAATTATGTTCTTTTCAAATTAAATGATGCAATCCATCCATTGGTGTTCCTTGTCTAATTTCCATATGCAATCCCTAACCCTATGTCCAAATACATGACATGAAAATAAAATTCCATGAAACGTACCATGGAATCTCCTTACATTTGGCTACTTGATGGTCTTCTTGTGTCCTTGAAATGATACATGAATTGAATTTCCCTTCATCTCTTGTTTCTTTACTTTCTCAAGTTCCTCTCTTAGTGTCTTCAAATCATAATTTAGTCTATCAGATTATTCCTCCTTGTCCTTGATGGCTAGTTGACATGGATCATGACTAGATCCATAATCCAATTCACACTGGGTTGCTTCATTTTTTAAAGTCATACCTGATCTATCGTTGGGGTGTCTTTGATTTCTTGAACTTTCCTTGGTTCTTAGATATATCATCAATTTATCCTTAAATTTTTCTATCTCATCCTTTGAAGTATTAATTTTTTCCTCAAGTTTGAAATATGCATTTTTTTTACACTTTGATCTTTTGACATCTTACTGATAATTAATTCCACCTCTTTGAGTTATTCAACATAATTTTCTTCCATGATCTTAATTCTAGACTTTAAGTCTTTAATCAGAGCTTGAGAAATTTTACGCTTCTTCTTCAACACTCTATCATCTTGATAACTGATGTTTATTCCTTGAGGATCTTCTCTTAAGCTGTTAAACTTGTACGAAGAGAACCATCTATGATACCAATTGTTAGAAATATAGGCACTGAGAGGGGGGTGAATCAGTGTTAATTAAAATTTTGTGTAATTTACAATGATTCAAGTAACCAAGATTGACTATGTTAACCATGAAGAACATGAGAATTCAATCATGAAAAAATGAGATCAGCAAACACAAATTTACACATGAGGAGAAAAACCTTAAGGTGGGAAACCCAATAAGGGAGAAAAACCACATAAAGGAGAAATCAAAGTAATATTAAGTACACATTTCCATCATGAGATATAACGATCTCACCAATTGGTGAGAATCCACTCACCCTAAATCTCTAACTCTAGTTATGAAGCTCCTACTTCAATTATATGCCAAATACCCTTTTGACTATTGATTTACAAGAAATAAGTTGCTAGGAATATCACTCCTAAATTGTTGATCTACAACTCATAATTTGAACATACAATAATTATATCACCTTATTCACTTGGTTACATAAATAAACTTGATGTTATCTCTTTTTCAGAACACTCTTTCTCTCCTCTTCTATATTTATTTAAAATGTTTTCAATACATTGATGCACTTCACACATTTCAAATACTAGCCCTCAACAATACACCCTTTCAAATACAACTGCATGCTAAAAAATTGAGCTTAAATAAATAATAAATATTCCTAAACATGACCCTTGAATTTTCATGTTTAATGACTCTTCACATGACCATTCTTCCTATGTAAAAGTGCATATGAAAAAACTTTACAAAACTACCTCATAATTTTTTCTTCTTGCATATGATATTTTCAATTACCTACACAAGCTTGTCAGACCTGCCAATGATCCTTTTGATGTTTTCATGGTTTTGAGAAGTTATCTTAAAATTATGGTACCTTCTAACATCTACAAATTTTCCTCTTATAACCTATAATTCATCTTTGACATCCCGCAATTTCAATTTATAACTGTTATGAGAGTTTTGTCTTCTAGTGTGCCAGGTTTATTTTTGTCTTCTACTCATCTTTTCACCTTATTCTAAGTGCAATAGGAATGTAAAACGTTAAAATATCTCCATTAGTGTGTTATATAACCTCAAAAATCCCTATGGCATTCCATTCAACATAAAATTCATCATTTGAACTCCTAGGCATGCAAGAGTTAGATCCTTGAGCATGTACTTTCAGCCTTAGAAATAGAGAATAAGTGTTTTTATGTATTTTCATACTACCAAACCATATGAGGACATCAATTACGAGGTATTTCAATTTATTAATCACTTGTGGTGTTACAAGTCATATTATAATTGTATCCTCAAGTTCCTTTGCATCAAGGTATATCAATTTATTAATCACTTGTGGTGTTACAAGTCATATTAGAATTGTATCCTCAAATTCCTTTGAAAAAATATGCAGGCATATTGAGGTTTATTTCTTCATGGAAGATGAAGAATACACCACATGGATCACCTTCAAGATTATTCATCATCAACACATCTATTCACCACGTTGTATGTTATGGATTTTACACAAAGTCTTAAGTGAGTTTGCAAACTTAGAAGACTAGTTTCAGTATGATTGTGTTTTTACATATGAAGACACATTTTCATGCCTTACCATTGCATACACTTCTAAATAACCACATCCTCTACATGATACTTAATTTTTTCATAGTGATCACGAGGGATACACACAATTGTATGATTTTAAATCATGCCCACAAATTCTAGCTTGAGAAACCAACTTTAGCTTAAATGAACTAGACCTTGGAGACACTTCAATTTTCCCTGATACATGTTTGAAAAAAAAGTATACAACCTTTATTACCTAGATCATCTCATATACCACTTCAAATGATGTTATTTTATCATCAAACCCTTATGCTCTCTATATTTTTTTTGGCATGATTTGGTTCTTGGAAGTAGAGGTCAGAACATGGCAAGATTCTCACCAATTTTTATATTGAATCCACCTTTATTTATTAACGGACATAAGGATAACTCTCCAAACATGTTTCCACACCAACCTTAGTCTTTGCAACTCTAGTTTTTCTGAATATATGCTCAAATTCCATCAAATAGGTCAATATACATACAATACATTCATACATGCAAATCCAAAATACAACCAAAATTCACTATAGAGAGTCCTATACACCCTTGGTGTGCTTTCATGACTTTTTCAGATGATTAGATAGCCAAAATATTTATTTTTATCCTATCACTCCAAAATGAGGGTTTGTAGGGTTTTAGACTAGCTCACAAAAATGGTTAAAACTTTTAAAATACTTAATCAATTGACTTCAGACCGTTTACATCATGTTTTTATCCAAATTATCTAAAAAAGTCATATATGATTTTTCTTAACACTTCCAAATAATTTAGAACATATGCTAAGAAGTTAGGATTCGTAGATTAATTTTTCCAAAATCCATTTTTGATATAACTTACATAAATTTTTTAAAACAACTCATTAGGTCCTAAATGTTGTACCACACCTTCTTAACTCACTCCTCCATGTATACTAATTACCAATTTGGCTGATTTTTCTTTGGAAATATCTTTCCCATCTCATTTGTGCAAGTTTTACTCTCTAGTCCTAAAGGGTGTATTATGCCAACCTAGGTAATTTCTCAATTTACCTTCTTTTACCTTTGTAAATCCCTGCACACCTCATATTCCGTCATCACCCTCATTTAGCTACTAGTCTTATCTTACCTGAAAAACTCAAGAATTCCCATCTTCACGCCTTATAACCATGATTTTTGACTTGATACTTCTCTTCTCTATGATATTCAGGCTCATACTTCTTCAACCATTATTTCCTTACTTTTCCTTGATTCAAATTTCATGTTTTCATGTCAATTTTTTTGATTTAGGTCTAGGATTAGGCATAGAAGTACTTGAATCTTAATATATTTGACATATTGACCTATTACTGACACATTATCACCTCAAACATACCCTAATTAACACGTTTGACCTTTGGATACCTTGATACAACCTTGGGAAGAGACATTCACATAACTAACTTTCTTGACCATGTAACTGGATCTTACTTACATGCCATGATATCATGATTTGACATGACTTAACACCTCATGGAACCACCTGAACACTTTGGAGACACTTTGACATAAATTTACAAATTGACATCAATGAAAACCTCATTACACATTTCCCAATACCTATAGACTATCCATCATACACAATAATATAGGTTATATTTCTTTGAGGCTTTTGTCAAATTTTCCATGTTTGGATTTCAGCGTTTTGTGCTTCACGGTAAATTCTTGCATCATCTTATTACACTCAGCCTTTTTTTACATGGCATGTAATTTATTTAACTATACATCATCATCTGTGTTGCACACATTCAAGATCACTATAAAATATTGACACTTGTCACAAAATTATCTTCCTTTTGTGTGGCCTCCTTCATCTCCATGCTTAGCGTTACATATTCTTCAATAGTCTTTTCTATTTTCTCTTTATTCATTTTGAAAAATTCTTCTAATTAAGGCCATAACCTACTATTTAGTTTGATCAGGAATTAATTACACTAGACCTTCTAAATATTTCATTTCCATACCATGCTCTGGTTTGGCTTGTGCTACCAAATCTAGGCATGGATGCATGATATTATTTACAATATCATCTACCTTATTATATACATCAAAATTCATATTCTTTTCATCTATAATTGCTTCAACAAACTTCTAGTTTCTCATACTCTTGCACTCTATATCCCTCTACATCCTCTTCATCGTGGCTCCTTTATATATATTCCTTATCCCAATATCGATCGGAAACTTATTTAGAGCATTGGTTTCTTGCACATTTGATATTTTGGTAGATTTAATTATTGGGGAAAGATCATACTTTTGATTTCAACTCCAGAATTGACTCCTTGCTAAATTCAAACTCCAGATCCTCCATATGGGTTTATAGGATTCAAGATACTAGCTTCATTATATGTGGATGGGCTTCAAATTTTTCAAATAAGTCCTAACATAACATCTCCCTAGTGGGTATCGAGATCTAAAATCTTGCCCACAATGTTTTCAACGAATCATCTATGTATGAGAATTTTAGCCTAAGGATATTTTCATTACTTTCTTCCTCCTGTGTGTTTCTCTTATGATGTCTCTTACGTAAATTTATGTTATACGTGATTTTTTCCTTCACTAATACTTTGGCATCCTCCAATTTCTTGTTCTTCATTGCACCCTTCTTCATCATGCTCTTCTTTTTCATGCTCTTTGTTTTCCTCGTGCTCTTGTTCTTGTGTAAGTTCTTCATCTTGGGTATTTTCTTTATGCACCGAATCTTCATTACACTCCTCATCATGTACTTATTAGTTCCATGGGCCTTCATCATGTTTCTCCACCTCTTCTTCCAGCCTATGCTCCACATGCAGTTCCTCTTATACATGATTCTCTTCATCTTCCTCATCAAGATTATGAACGATGTGAGGGTCTTCTTTAAGTGACATGATTCTCTAGCACTCCTCTTAAGTTTGGGGTTCTTTATGTGTGTGTGAGGCACTTACCTCATGGAAATATTCTCTCATCTTCTTCCTCTTCTATAGTGAGATCACACTATCATTTGGGGATCTTCAGTGGTTGTGGGAGCTTAATGTTGCACACATCAACCTATTTTCCATCCTTGCGCTTTATTCATAGATATGAATACACTTTGTAATCCTCCTTTCCCATTTCTAAATCTATTATCAGGATGAGATCTATGTTTTCTGTCTCCATGGTCTCTATGTATGATTCCTTTGATTATTATCCATATTTATTGCGAAGCGTTTATTAGTCTACATCTACCATTTGTGCATAAAATTTTTAGTGTCATGCATCTATGAGTATATTCACCATGAAATTTAAGTACTTGGTTGTGAATTGAAATGATAGTATCACCATAGACCCATTTCTCCATTACCCAACAAGAATCTTCCAACACTGAAGTGTTGCATCACTGTAAACTTTACATGTACATTCAATAGTGTTAAAAATTCCTTGGTTATATGCCATTTATTTAATGCATCACGCATTCTCTTTTACTAATTTTATAGGTGCACTTTATAAGGATTTTAAATTGATCCATTGTAAGTAAACTTGGAAAACCTTTTTGTTGGAGACTTAATTTTGATGGGGTACTCGCATATGGTATCCTCTTGACCATTTCAAACCCTTATCTCCCAGAATATTATTATTCAAATAATTTATCCCCAAGTAATCTTGTATACTTTCTCCACTTGCGTCTTCACTTATTCTATGATTCGTTCAACTATATATATTACAATGATGTACTTAGCCTTGTGTTTCATCTTATGTGAAATATGGAAGAAATTCTTATTTACTTATGTCAATCTCTCATAGGCACACAAATTACATCTAACAAGACACACAACCAATCTTGTGTGGGGGTCAAAAATCTTTTCAATACTAAAGTATCAGATTCCCATATGATATTGTAACTTTGTGGTTATTTCCTCTATTTATTTCTCATCACACAGGTCAAGATCCATCTCTTCCCCAATTTTGTTTAACATTACAAACATGACGATTAAATTGGTAGTTAAATGCATACTTCTTCATGCGAAGTAAAAATAGTCTTCATGTGCACGTGATATTACCAGGAAAAAGGTGCATGGGTTTCCCAAATAATTATAACACATATGGTTGGAGTACCCCAACCCCTTCCAATGTTTTGTGTAATGTATAATAAAGGACTATCTTCCCTTTTGTTTTCTTTTTACTCATTTCTTGTAAGACATCCTTATTGATGTCGGCCTCATGCACTTATGCCTAGTGATTGTATTCAATAATCTTACATTTCATTAGTTTTGATGCCCATGGTTTCCATATATCCACTTCATGTGGGTACTACATTTCAGATAACCATTGGTAAGGGGATTCCTCTCCAATATTCTTAGTCTTTAGATATTTCTTTGGTGCCATTATTTTCTTCAATATCGTACTCAAACCTATAAATTTTGTGTCATAAGTGCTAAAAGTCTACCCTAGTTTTATCAAACCATTCCTTTAGTGTTGAAAATTCAAACCCTTGCTCAATTATTTTCCCCTCATTTTCTCCAACATCATGCTAATTTATTATGCCTAAACTTTTCTCCTCTCCTTCAAACCCTAGCTTATTTCCTTGCCTCTAAACCCTTCATCACCTGCATTTCACTTCAAAAGGAGATAATTATCATCAAGGTTTTACGTTTTTTCTTCATTTTGATTAGCTCTAGTTCGCACTTTGTTTGTATTTTCTCTCTAGATCTCCCTTCACACATCACACTTGTCACAATTGAGCTCTTTCATGCAATATTTATTTAAAATAATGTAGGAATGAATTTTCACCCCTTTTATAGGTTTTTAATTTCCAACCACATTAATTACACTTTACCTACTACCTCTCTTTATATTTAAAGTGATTTTATGTTTTTTTATTTTTCTAGAATTTTCTCATAATTTTTGTTTTCTCTTCCACATGTTTCTTCCACACAGTATTTTGTAACCTTATAGTGTGCTACTACTTCTTAGGATACAAACCCGTGCTGCATGGATCTTATTTATGCCACATGTATCATTTTGTGTCACTTTTCAAGTAGTATAATTTTAAGCTATCCCCTTGCATTACATTATGTGTCTCTTTATTCATATGGTTTTTATGTGAGAAAATCCATTAACTTTAAACACATTCATTACCATAATGTATATGACCAAATATGATACTATCTTTCACACACCTACTAAATTTCATTTTCACACACCATTATCTCACCTTATCGCTTGCATTTAATATTCTCCCATAAAGTATTATCCACTAATTTTTCACATTACACATCTATACCTACTTATTCCACTCTAAAATCATGTGTGGTCCTCTGTGCATCACTTTAAAATAATTTGAACAATGTTTGTAGGTGAACATGCTTATTAAAAAATAAAATAAAACAAAACATAAGGGAAACCTAAACTAAATGGAAATACTACCTTATTACAAATAAAAAAGAAGCCTATTATAGTAGGGATTCAACCTACTCCCATTAAAGTAACCAGACAATATCTTTCCATCTAATTCCTTCAACTGAAAAACATTAGATTCCAATATCTTGGTTACTAAAAATAATCCCTACTAATTCACTTTAAGTTTCCTTGGGTGGCATGTAAACTTTGAGTCATACAAGAGAATCATCTTCCATGCTATGAAAGATTTATTTTTATGTGCCTATCCTGCTAGGCCTTTTCTCTTTCTTTTTCATTCTTTTGGCTCTACCTCGCCATAATGTGTTGTTAATCCAAATGAATTAGTTTTTCAATGTTATCATCCAAAATTCCTCCTACCTACAAAATTCTCATGGAGGGTAACATGAATTCTACAAGAAATACTTCCTCTGAAAAAACACCAATTGAAAAGGTGTGGCCTTATGCAGCCTATTATATTTAGTTCTATATGCTCACAACACAGTTGAGACTTTATCATCCCATTCTTTTCTACTTACATCACAGATCTTTATCAATGTTTTATCCCAATATCTTATTGAAATGCCTCTATAATGCCATTTGCTTATGGGTGATAAGGGGTAGTATTATGATGAGCTACCATAAATGTTTGATAGTAATATTGTAATATTTTCATTTAGAAAATGAGATCTCCTATCACTGGTAATGATCAATGGATATCCATACAATCTAATGATGTTTTCCCATAAGAATATTACTACTGAAGCTACATTAAAATCCTTTGTAGGATTCACTTTTATCCACCTTGTCAGGTAATCTATACATGTGATAATGTAATGTGCAGTTATCCTACGCATAGCTGGCGTAATTGGGAAAACATAATCAATTTCCCACTTCGTAAAATGATCTGCACCTGATATAGGTCACAAAAAAATTTCATCATGGTGTCTCAGTTTGCCTATCCTTTGAAAATAATCAATGATTTTTCCAAATGTCTTAGTATCCTTATAAAGTGCATTCCACCATAATATTATTAGTAATATCTTGTGCACCATCGCTTCACCTACATAGTTGCCTATTGCAACTCCACTAGGCATGTCTTCCATTATAGCTTCATGCTCATGTTCTAACACACACTTGTGTAAGAATTCATCCCTACCCATATTGTATAATACTCCTCAGATGAAGTGGTAAGGTGCCATATGGATGGCTTATTGATTCTTCTCTAATGTATCTATTCCTTCAGGCACAATTCCTGTGCGTAAGAATACTACAATGTACTCCAAATTTACTAGTGCATGGTGTAGTTAGAAATAATAGGCATATGACATAGTGTCTTTTATAATTTACTTTTCATTTTGAGAGTTAATCCATGACAAGTGATCTAGTCCAAAATCACTTTTTCTAGGCTTGACTATAATAGAAAAATCAAACTCCTAGAGTAAAAGGATCCAGCAACAAATGTGCCCTTGCAAAATAGATTACTAACCAAATATTTAAGTTCCATGTGATCAGTTTAGAAAATAAATTGTGTTACAAGTAGATGTTTTCTAAATTTTTGAAGTACATATACCATTGACAGTGCCTCACGCTTCATCTTTTTATAGTTTTATTGGCTGGTGTCAACTTCCTTCTTGTTAAATATACGGGATGGTCCACATTATTTCCCATAGATGGGATAGTAATTCACTAATAAAAGTTCCTAAAGCATTCAAATTAACAATAAATGGATTATTCCAATAAGGGAAGCATAAAATAGGAAAGGTAGTTAGCTTCTCTTTTAAAGTCTCAAATGATAGTTGTTGAGAGTCATCCCAATAGAAATTTATTTTGGATTTCAATAACACTTCCAGTGGCACAATGATCTTGGCAAAAAACTTGATGAATTTCCTATAGTATCCTATATTCCCAAGGAATCCTCATAGTTCACTTTGATTGGTTGGCTCCTTTGACCCCAAAATAACTATAACCTTGGTGGGATCAGCCATCAAGCCTTCTTTATAAATAATGTGTCTAAGAAAAGTACTAAATGGTTTCATTAATATATACTTCTTAATGTTGAAGGATATTCATAAATGTGTGCATCTCTAAAACATTATCCTTAAATAGTAATAATGGTATTTAACCAAACCATAAATAGTCAATTAATCAAAATATACTTGAAGAAACTTACAAATAAAATACTAAAATTCTTAAACAACAATGTGTGAGAATACTATTGGCACATTCTTTAGGCCAAAGGGAATTACCATTTAAGGAAATAATCCCCATTCAACTACAAAATTTGTTTCCTCTTGGTCTTCACACACAATCCTTACCTGATGATAGACTAAAAATCCATTAATGAAAGAATGAATCTTACATCCTGCATCACCTTCTACGGTATCCTTGGTGAATGCTATGGGAAAATGATCAATTATGCAAGAAGAATTCAAAACTCTATAACCAACATAAATACTTATCCTACCATCCTTATTAATGTTAATAACCATTACGATTATTTAATGGGATTTATAATACCTTCCTTGAGCATTTTTTCAATTTTGTCCTTCACCTTGACGTGCAAATTAGGATTCATCCGGTAAGGCCTCTTGCAATTCATTCATACACCATCCTTGATTTTTATTTTCATTTATCCTAATGAAGGATGAACACCCTTTAACTCATGGTATCCTATGGAAGATAGATCCTGTAAGTCATGTAGTAGCTCAATTAGTTTTACAACCTAGGTTCAAACCAATAGTCACTAATTATTTCCTCCTTTAGTGCATCCTTAGTTCCAATGTTTAGTTTATTGGTCTTTAATAGTAGATGGTAAGCATGTGATTACTCATATGTAGATTTAAATACCTCATGCATATCTTCTATGTGCTTAATATCAATATCTTCAAACTCTTCATTATCTATATGATAGACAAACTTCCCTTTTTCCTTCTCTTTCCAAGAACATTTCAACATGGTCTCGTCAGTTTCCAAACCTTTGCATGTAATGTTACTTTATTTTGGGTATTTCCTCATCATACATATGATTCATGAGTTCTTTAGACCTTACAATATCACCCAATGTAATCTGAATCATAACTTGTAGAGTTTATGAATTGATGATTTAGTAAAAAAGTAATCAAAAGTATGGGTGATACCCTAAGTAAGCTTGTGTTAGTATGTTGTTTCTTACTTCATCTCAGCATGTATGTACCAATCACGTGTGCACCCAAATAATTTGGAATAGAAGTTATGTACCCATAGGGATGTTGACAAATATGTTTTCCCTTTTGTCCAATTCCTTTCATAGTTGTGAACATGTGACATTGGAGAAGTCTTCCCATCATAATCTTGTATTGGTGTAGGGAGATTATTTCTTACAAACCTTTTCAAAATGTCACTCTTATCTAACATAAAACAAGTAGATTATCCATATTCATAGCCCACTAGTTTGTTACTTTTCACCTCAATACGTACACCCACATATTTCTTGTATCCCCATCATTGAACAATTATTCCTTAGTTTCTCTCAAGGATACTTCAAGCTTTTCCTCTCCAATATAATTCAGAAAATAGACCTTTTCTAATCACCTAAGTTTTAACGTTGTAATAAATATTTTCAATCTTCCCCAAACCTCATGACTAACCATCTAATAAGTACCATGAGCCCAATTATCACAAGCCATACTAGTAGTGTCTCTTCTAGACTACATGTATTCCCACTGAAGTATGACCTCCTTGTTGGTCATTGTGTCTTTGTGTTATCATTAATGTCAAAGAAAATTGATGGAAAAAGGTTTCTAGGTTTCATATGATTCTAAATGAGGTGTGAACTAGGGTCAAACATGAAGGTTGATTGGTAGTGTCCTATTTTGATCAAATTACTATGGTGTCTAGGCATGGTTTTAGGCATAGTCAAGCTAGTATGGGATGTTTAAAAGGTTGTATGAGGTCTATCATGGTTGGTATGATGTATCAATTGTGTCTAAGTGTCTGTATCAGATCATCATGGTAATTTCATGAAGATACATGGCACTGAAGTGGCCATTGTAGATCTATTCAGAGTCCTAAAGCAAGGTGGATGATATGGTGAGATGAAATATAGAGTAAGGAATCCTTGTAATAGCATGGTAAAATAATTTTTGACCTACATATGATGTGTATGAGGATTTTCAAGTCATTACTCAGAGGTATGATGATCTTTGAGGTTCTTTGAAGAAAATTTCTTGAGGAAAAAATGTAAGCACAGGTAAGTTTTTGTGGTGAAAAATATTTAGAATAATTTGAGAATGGATGATACTTGGGATAGTTAGAGCACTTTATCATGATGTTGTGGGTCAAATTTTAGGTCTAGGTGATGCATATTTTTGAAGATATTGTTTTTTTTTCCAAAACCATGTTTTCAAAGGTGTGTTTTTGTGCTAAAAGTTTACCTTCTGATGCTTGTTGTGAATTGTATGTTTTTTATGGGGAAATAAGATTTTTAGAATAGATAATTAGGTCTGTGATGAATATTTTCCAAACTGAATTAAATATTTTGATCGTCACCTTTTTATGAATAATTGTTAAGAAGGTAAATAGGTATGAAACCCTTCCAAACCTGAGGCTGAAAGCGGCTTGGAGAAAATATCTTATACTGATCCAGATTTGATTTTTTTGAAAAAAGTGATGATTGGATGGTATAGAGGACTCCTCCAAATATTTGTAGAAAGTGTTCCCTATTTACGAGGACTAGTTTTTTAGGTAATTTTGGGGCAATTTTGAGAAATGTGGGTAAAGATAATTTTTGAATGTGTTAAAGGTAGAGTTATGAATTGGTTTGAATTTTTTTATGATCCCGGTTCCAGGAAAATTTCTAATGATATATAACACTTGATTTTTTTCTGAGGTATGAGGAATTTATTACCTATTATTTGAGGGTTAAGGTTTAGGGTGTTTGGTTGTGCATCCTCTTGAATGTCTTTGTGATGTTTGTTAATTGTTCTTGATTGTTTCATGCTTTATGGAGGCTGTTATGTTCTTAAACAACATGCATAAGGGTTTTCCATTCTTTGATGGTTTTTTTCTCTCTTGTTAACTACTTGGTTAACGAGCTTTTGTTTTGGGGTTTTAAGACTTGTTATGTCCCAATGGATCTTTAGAGGGTCTTGGTGATAGTGGAGACATACTTGGTCCCTTAGATGTTATTTATCTCATGTTATTATGATGTGGAAAGTATTTTTCCTATATTAAGGATGACCCATGCGATTTGAGGAAAAGCATGTATAAAGGAAAGTTATATACTTCATTTGGGCTAGTTGTTGGTGTGGTGTAAAAGTGTAACCTAGAGGGTAGAGTTCAGAACTTGAATGAGGTATTAGTGACCATAATGAGGACGATAATTTAATGCTATAATATTGCAAATTGAGAGTAGATAATGGTGAGATATGGAAAAGAAGGAATCAGGAGAGAGAGAGAGAGAGAGAGAGAGAGAGAGAGAGAGAGAGAGAGAGAGATTTTTCCCAATATGAGGCCAAGTTCCTTACCTTCCTCTATTATTTGGATTACATGTGGGATGATGAGACTAAGGTGAAATTTTTAAATTGGGTCTTAATCTTTTTTTGATGTGCGATGTTGACATCAATAAACACAATACCTTGGATTATCTATAGAATCGTTATATAAGGTTGAACTATAAGGATGAAGTAAAGGATAAATTGAGAATTATTTAGAAAGAAAAATATTAGAAATAGTTTTTAGATCATGTATTTATTCTTTTCCTTCAAATATCTTAGAAAAACATGAATTTAAAAATTCCTCTGCAAGGAATAAAAACTGTTATGGAAATTTGGGTTTAAAGAATAGATTATGGTTCAATTATTGATTATTTGTGAAGGAGTAAAGGGGTAGCTTTAAGAAGACTTCTTTTTTATAGATAATGAAAAAAATAAAAAATCATGGATGAGGTGGTGATAATGTATTGAAAGAAAATAAATGCGTTAGGCATGTGGTAAGGAATGGAATTAAGAGAATAAATTATTAGAGTACTTTTCTGACCAACAATATTAGCACATGATTTATGCAACAATGGAAAACAAACAAAAAAAACAGTCCACACTCATTCAGGATAGATGCATCATAACTAGTTACTCTATTTCTATTTTATTGGATTAATAAGCAACTAATAGTTTTGTTTCCAATGATTAAAATTATAATAGTTATGTTTAACCATATAAGTTGAGAAAAACTTGACAATTAAAGCTTGGTTAAGGTAGGAAATATATAATACTGGATTTCCTTAATCATGTTGAGATAGACATATGGGTTTTTAAAAACAATGTAGAGTTTCAAATAGGTACTCTAGGTTCTTATCAACTAATACCATGAATGTATTGGGTACAAATCCATCATTAAAATATACATTTATTTAAATATAAGGTATAATGACTATATGACCCAGAGAACTTTGTAGCATTCTCTAGTATCAAGAGAATGAAAAAATTCTAGACACATTTATTTCATGCAGCTTAAGAAAGTCCTGGAAAAGGGATGTGAGTTATTTTTTATTTATCTTGAGGAATCAAATAGAGAACCAAATAAAATATTGTAGGAATACCCCATCCTTTCATATTTTGGTGATGAGTTTCTCAACTTAATGAGATGTCTCTTATTTGTGAGTTTTATTTCATGATTGAAATCATGGCTAGAATAGATCCTGCTTAAAATATCCATATCAGTTGAACAAATATAATATTTAGGAATTGAACATTTATTTACAAGAGATATTGAACTAAGGATTCTTTAGTCATAGTGTTTTTTCCATGGGGTGCTATATTGTGAAATAAGGATGGTACCTTGTGCTCAGGCATTAACTATCACATGATTAACAAGGTAACCATTAAGAATTACTATATATTTCCTAAGATAAATGATTTATTTGGTCAAATTAAATATGTTGTATTATTTTCTAAGATTGATCTATGGTATAAAAATCATCAACTCTAGATAAAGGAGAGATATGTGTATTAGAATACCTTTTAAACTTATTAGGTACTTTACAAGTTCCCTTTGGGATAACCAATTCCCATGAAACCTTTATGTACCTAATGAATAATGTGTTTAGGCACTTCTTTGATTTTTTAATTTTGGTGTTGCTGAGTGAAATTTATATTTATTGATGGAATGAAGATGAACATGAAGACCATTTTTCTTGGGTTTGCAAAGTATAAGGAAGAATAACTTATATGGAATATTATACAAGTGTTCATTATTCCAAGAATATATCTATTACCTAAGACATATTATATCCAAGGATTCTATTTTTATACAACTAGTTAAGATTAAATGTATTCAAGAATGTCCTAACCATAGAAATGTATGTGGATTACATAGATTCATGGGACCCACTTTGTATTATATGTGGTTTATGAATTATGTTTCCAAATTTTGTAACCATATTATATCCCTTTACTGTAAGGGTAAAAGTTAGAGTGTGCTTTGAAATGTGATGCCACATATTAGAAACTGAAAAAATGTTGACTTAAACTTTAATATTAATTATTCCTTACCAGAATTATGATTATAAGGTCTATATTTATGTTTGCCTCAATGGTTTTGGAGGAATGTTGTCTCAAAATTGTCAAATAGTGTCTTAAATGAGTCAAGAAAACTAAATAATATTGAGAACATTTGTGCACCTAATGACTTAGAGTTGACATATGTAGTACATGATTTCATAATTTTGCAATAAAAATATACGTAAACCATTTAAGTTAGGGATGGATCATACATTTTTGGGAAACATATATGCTCATGATAATTAGCAATTTTCACCAACTTAGGTGGATGGATTTTTTAAATGAATGTGATATAAATATATCATATGTCAAGGGAAAGGAAAAAGGTCACTAATACACTCAACTAATTTACATACCTTGATTCCAAAAACAATAGTTGGAATGTGATTTCTATTAATAATTTAGTGCAGGACTAGCCAAAGATCCCATAGAATCATTTTTTATTGGTTATTCCTTGGACCATGATGGACTCCTAAAGTACAAGAGAAGGATGTATGTGATGGTTTCATTTGATTTGCAAATTGTTTTTAATAGAACTCCAATTATTGCTAAATCAATATTAGTGAAGTATATCCATAAATGCAATGATTACTCAAAGACATTGTCACAAAAACACTGCACATATTTAGCATATAAGATACAATCTAGTAGAGATATATGAGATATTATTATGAACATCATTTAAAGGACGTGTTTTAATAAATTGGAAAAAACTTCAATTCAAAATTCTAATATTAAATATAAGAGAAAAACTCACTTAAAATATGTACATATAATGTGGTTTGCAGGAAACATGTTAGATATGTGAGGAAAATGTGATCTAAATGGGTAGAAAAGGTGGTACGATGGAAATTTAGATGAAAGGGGGTTTGGGATGTAATCTTAAGAAACAAAAAGATTCACCATCATATCCTTATGATCCTATGATGCATTTCAGCTTGAAATAAAAATAAGATAGCCTTTTAGTGGTTAGTTGCAATCAAGGATAAAAAAAATTGTACAAACACTACCAGGCAATTTTTGAAACACTTTAACAAAATCACTTGTGATTAAAATTTCATATATGTACTATATAGAGTACATACACAATAGGATACCCTTAAAAGGTTTAATATATTCACTCATAGATTGCAATTGTATAAAAAAAAATTAAAACTTAAGAAAATTATTGCAATGTAACACTACAAAGAAATGAAATTACTGATTCATTGACCAGTCTAACCAATGATATTAAATATGATTCTATTTATTCAATTGACATGATAAATAAAAAATTACAAAAGAAAGGTAGACATTTCTTTAATCGATATTTATTCACACCTAGAAATAATATACTTATTCATGGAAACTGGTCTTATGTGTTCAATTAATAAGGAAGACATATAACAAATCTCTCAAGGCCTACTAATGATTTTACAAATGCAATCACCTTAGCTAAAAATCAATATTAGATCCCATTAAAGTGAAGATAAGAGTTAAATTTTATAGAAAAATATCCCAAAAGGGAATATTCCCAGATATTCTTTAAAATACTCAAAATAAGACATAAGTGGAGCAGTGATCCCCACTTTTAAAACCCATATAAAAGGTACCTAGAATGAAAAAGATACAATATTGATATTCCTAGATGAAATCGTTTTGATTCATTATGAAACCCATGGAGGAGTGGAGAATATTATCTCTTACCAAATAAACCCTTTATCTTCTTTTGTAATCATTATAATTCTTATTTTACTTCAGGAAGGATTTGGTTATGCATTATAATAAGATCTTTTATTCCTTCTTAGAAAAGAAAAGATAGAATAAGGAATAAGGAATGATGGATAAGAAATAAATAATTGTATGGGGATGGATCGAGATCCACTTGTTTTGACTTCAACTCTTCCACAACTTTTTTCTCGTATACATAACACCTTCCAAACTTCTCTAAACTTGGATCTTCATCTGCCCCAACATGGTAGAGAAATACTATCTCCTACTTGGAGAGAATGTTTTCAAGCTCATTGGACATAAATTTATTCCTTTTAACTCTATTGATCAATTTATTTATACATACTTCTATATGAAGAAACTTTTGTATAAAGTAATAATAATTTTTTTTAGGAAGATCCAATTCTCCTGTAATATGGTTTGTAAGGGTGTATATTAACCTATTTTCAATAGCATATCCTGAGGAGTATATCTCTTTCGAGGGGGGCATTTTTTCAATTTTTGATTCTATATCATCCACATACTCCACTTCCCTTTCTATTTTATATTAGATATTTCTTAAAAATACTCAATATTTTGATTCTCTATTTCACACCCCCTTAAAATTCATATTTCCTTCCTTTAAAATTTGAGGAGACTATATCCTCATTTTCCACAACCTCATCCCCTAGATCCAATATAGCCTTCAACTTGTGTATCAAAATATCCCAATAATCAATCTTTTTTCAAACTTTTTTAATTAGGGTCTTTATTTCTTCTGTTTCACCATTTTCTTTACCTTTTTGAATGAAGAAACATATAAGGGTAAGGGCCAAGGAGGAATACATGTTAAATGCTAGTCGGTTGATGGTTCTTGCACGTTTTCTAACTTCTTGATCCACAACTGAATGTGAGATATTCCTTTAGGCTAGGAGGAACTACTTGTAATAGAAAATAAGACCAAAAAGAGATAGTTAAATGATATATGACAGTGGACTGCCTAGCATATGCTAGTTCTGGGAAGTGTGATACTTCCTAGACAACTGCCAATCCACTATTTAAAACAAGTTAATGTGAGAAATAAACAAAGTCCCACTATAGTTGATATGATATAGGTATCTCATTAAAATAAAATAAGCAAATCCAATCACAATAAGCTAGGCTATAGTTGGATATGAGAGGTGAGGTATCTGTCAAGTTACTGGGACTGGTCAGGGTCAAATTATGGGTTATTTAGGTCAACTAGTAAGGTGATCATTAGGTCTGTTCTCGGTTAAGGTGTAAAACACATAGACCGATGTTGCCTATATGTGACTGATGCCGATTTAGGTAGAACCGACGATGGTTGTGGATAGCCAACATCGGTATGGTCGAGGTAAAAGAAACTCAAAATAGGTTAAATGGCACAGGCAATCTAAGGTCAAATAATGTTTTGGAGAGTGAATGGGGAGGTCTGTAGAGATCTTAGGTATGCTCAGAAGTATACAATAGGTGAGGATAGGTGATTTGGTGATATGTTGTGAAGGGATTTTTGAGTTCATAGGAAAGTGGGTGAAGAAGCAATAAGCATGCAAAGAATAGATTAATAATAGGAGTAATAAATATTACTAATTGAAATAAATCATACTGGTTATGGCCATACTTATTGTGTTAAGGTTTTTGATGGCTGAGTGGTGGAGGTGGTTGATCAGAGAATACATGTATGGTCATGTAGTGGTACTTTCCCGGAGTTTTCCCATGAATGTAGTGGCTCTATGATTGATCTTGGTGATGGCTCTAGATGTTTGGATGCACAAAAGGATGCTTGTTTGACTTGCATACAACTCTGATCTTCTCTTTTCACTCTCAAAAATGTGCCAACCTTGAAATAAGGTTACCAAAGGAAATAAAAGGTAAACGACGATGGTTCTAGGTTGACCGGCATCAGTTAGGGCGGGATTCCCTAGGTTTACTAAAAATAGGAGATCATGGCAATGATTTCCACCAGATATCTCTATTCACCTGGGAAAGAGTGGGAGTTACCTTTTCTTATGCGGGAATGTGGTTAGAGGGGATGTAGGCTTTGATTTTTAGGGTTTATTTAGGTTTTAGTTTGTTATGGCAACATACTAAGAATAGACTTAGGGTGAGGTGGCTAGGTGAGGTGTATAGGTGACGTGGCAGGGTGGGAATTATCTTGATTAGGAGGAATTAAATAATAAATATTGTGAGGACATGGATTAATTTAATTAAATTAAATAAATTAATATTAGTGTGGGGTACAAGGGGCCATGGTTAGGTGAGTGTGTTCAAATTGATTATTTAACGAGGGGTTAAGGGGAATGTGACCTAATTTTTGTGTTTACATTTTTCCCCTTTTTGTTGCATAGCTTGTATTGGTAAGCGAAGGTGAAAAAAATAATATGTGGTTTCCCCATGTGTGGGTGAGGGTAATCCCCCTCAAACTAGGAACTAATGTGGCAGAAGATAAAATTGGTGAGTGGTTTGAAAAAAGGTGAATGTGGTGAAGAGGAAGGCGGACAATGGGGGTAATGGGGTAAAGGTCCAATTGGGTGATCTAGGTAATGGGCTAGTGTCAAAGGTAGTAAAATTCAAATGCACACACACATATAAACTACAACACGGTGCGAGGTTGAAGGGCTTGCAAAATCTACATTATCTAAGGTCAATAGATTTATCCAAATAAGGTTGAGGTTATTCTGGTATCCAATTTATAGGATATGGTGCAAAAGCATGTCATAGGTCAGGTGTTGAAAAATTTAGGTATGTTCCGATACACCAAAGGTTAGGTCAAGATAAATGGTCACGACAAGAGGAAAGGTAAGGTCATTAGGTCAAACAACATGAGTAACAGTGTCGCAAGGTATAGCAAGCACATGAGGTCATAGGTTATTAAAAATGTTTTGGGTCCAGGTAGTAAGGTCATGACATGGGTAGGGCTAAGGTACGAGTAAAATAACAAGTCCCTAAATGTAATTAAAGATAGGTATAGATAATGTAGGCTTTGAGGTAGGTTGCGATAAGGGTGGGTAATGCCAAATGGTGGTGAGGTTGGTTAAGTTGGCTCAGAAATGGGGAAGGGGTAGTTGACACAAGCATGACGGGTAACCGATGCCGGTCATATGGAACCATTGATGGTCTAGGTAAACCGACCATGGTTTTTACGACCACACAACCGATGTCAGTCTAGGTATAACTGACTACAGTGTGCTAGGGAACAGGTGGCCAGTTTATAGGCCCAGATAGTGTTGGTACCCAAATTCGTTCTCCTTTTCAGTCTGAGCAGCATCAAAGATATGTCATGAAGCTTGAAGATAGATAGATCATGATGTATGTCATTTTGTAGTCGGGGATGTGATCTAATTGGCACTCAAATTTGTGGAGAGATGGATAACACCCAAATAGGACTTGATCTTTCCCTAACTATTTTAGGTTGTGCCTTTCAACCAAGGTAAGTGGACCTATTTTGTAACCCTCAAATGGTGAAGGAGATGAAGATATCCCTCAATTTATACAAATAGTATGAAGGGGCCCTGGGAAAATATGATCAACATTCCAAATATGACTTTCACAAGTTGTCGCTTCAAGATTATGGAGATATTTTAAATGCAAGGCAAGGGTTGCTGAAGACATTTTGAAATCCTGATTTGTTCTGCATACTTTAGCAAATGGATTTTGATCTTCTATGGGTAGACAGGTCAAAATAGGGGTAAAAAAGGGTAGGATTAGTTTTTTTGAATGATTTTTTGGGTGGGAGTTCAACAAGATAGATTGTACTTTTCTAGATCCTTGAGGAGCTTCATAACAATGAAGAACTTCAATAATAGAAAGCTTTAAAATAGTTAAAACATTCCTTCAACCAGAAGGTGTGCATCAATGGAGGCCCAAATTTACACTTTTTCACACAATCTTTGAGATTCTAGCACAAAGGCTTGAGTTAGAAAACCCAATAAAACATCAAAATCTAAGATAAATCATGCCTAAGGTACACCCAAAAGCTTACAAACAATATCTGTAAACAGATGAAAGAAAAGTGATTTTAAATCATTTATTTCATTCCCAGATGAAAGCTCTTCTAGAAAATGAAATTGCATATGCCACTAAACCATCACAAGGATTGAGACCTATGTGATTCAGATAGATTTTGATACAAGATTGCAATAGGAACTAGAATAAATACTTGTAGACATTCTAAAATGAAATAAACACAAAATTTCTAGAGATTTAACACAACTTAACTCAATTTTTATTAGATTCATCAATAGGGGAGAGTTATGTAAACAATCTCAGAGCTCGTTGATGGCTATACACTTGTAACCAACTCAACATGAATGAAAATATGACACAATTTAAGTTAACCTGGTTTCTCTGAAAGTTTTCTCAGAAGATGAGATTTTCTAAAAAAAATCTCATGAAAATGAACTCCTAACCTTTTGCATGTCTCAAAACATGTATTATATATGTTTCTATTACATTTGATCCTTCTTTCCCAAGAAAAGAATATCTGATGGCATCTTAGTTTGTTACAAATTCACTCATGAATTTTTGAAAGTGACACTTAACCAATTTTGTGAGGAGGAGATGCCAGGTATTCAAAAAAGAAAATTATTACAAATATTCATCATTCCTTGTCATGGGAGCATGTATTCTTCCTTTGGCGCCCACAACATCTTCCTCTTCCATCATTTCACCTTTACACTTTCCAAATTTGCCTCTACAACTTTTGAATATGGTATTTCATGTTTCTACTCGAGCCCGAACAAAATCTCACTTCAAAATTTCCTCAGATCTGCAAATTGAATTTTCAAATTGATTCCATTGATCCTTGAAGGCAAAAACGACATGAATTCACTAAAAATTTGGTGAAAATTGATGCAAAAATTGCATCTCAAAGCTTCATAGAGCTCAAATGGCGGCCAAACTGAAAAATGCATAGTTACCGTTGATTTTCCTTTCTCCCTTAAAACTAAGCACTCCACGTGTCACAATGTGATTGGAAATGGGCTTGGGATCACTTTCTGACATTTTAACACTTTTGGAAAAATGTAAAAATTTGACATTTTTCTCCGCCCCTCTGTCCTTTGAAAATGGGCTTGACACGTGTCCCAATGTGGGTTCCAGCGGAATAATGGACCAATTCTACACATTTATACCTTTCTTGGAAAAAAGGAAAAATTTCAAAATTATCCCCACAAACCCACACCTCCACTTCTATCCCTGACACGTGGCAATCGTTGATTCGCTGCGGGGCCATAACATCCGTTTTTTGCTTCATACTTCCTTCACAAAATTTGAAAGTTTTCAAAACTCACCAGTGGCCCCAACTCCCCTCTGCCATTGCTTTTGACACGTGTCTCCCTCTGATTCATTTTGGAGCCATGCTTCAAATTACCACTTTAACTCATTTTGCCAAAAAGGCAACATTTCCCTTTTTTCCTCCGGCAGCCCGGTGACCTGCGCAATCCTTTAATTTTCTTCTTTGTCAGGGCTGCACCTTCTTTTAAGACTTTAACCCTTTTTAGAAAAAAGTTTAAAAATCTCAAACGCTCCTGGACATCTTCCGCTCTGCCTTTCCTTTCAAAACCAAAAAATACTAAAGCATTAATTTACTCTAGCGGGATTGCGTCCTTGTTTTGCATTTTAGTACTATTTGCCAAAAAAGACAATATTTATCCAAGTCCACCACCGATCCACATCCCATTTTCCAATTAGAAAAATCCACCTATGCAAAATTATATGAGCTAGAATTTGACGGGCAGAGTATGCCCGTATGATCGTAAAAAAACGCAGAAATTGCTAGTGACCCCCAAAATCAATTTTTTCTTCATGGGTGAAGAATTTTTCAATCAAAAGACAAATGGAAAGTGTTTTTAGGCAATTTACGACCATGGAAAGGGATATTTGATGGAAAATAAGTACAAATTGAATGATTTTGAGCTCCAAAGGCCAGTAAAACAAGGGAAAAATGACAGAGGTGTTTGAACAGGAAAAATTAGGGCAAAACGTAGGGAAAACTTAGAGATTCCTTCAAAATGGTGTAAAAATGGAGAAAAAATGAACAACTCAAAGCATTCAAACACAGATACATGTTTTTTTTCCACCAAATGCGAAGGATGAGAGAATCCAAAGCCATTTTTTCTCAGAAACAGGGTAAAATTACACTTCTCCTTAGCAAATTAGGGCAAGGTAATGAGTTCACAAAAAATCCAATGCACACGAATGGAGCTACAACTTCACATCATCAATTTCATGAGGAAAAAACATTATGACTTCCTTCTATTTGTAAATAAAATTAAAAAAATGCGAGAACTATATAAATAAGAGAAATAACTAAGAAACTTTGGCAAGAGTTTCGACACCATATGTGATAACGTAGTTCTGCACTTGTGGTCAACATCTCCGGGTCCAGTTAAATGGATTGATCTATTAAAATCATAAAAAATACTTACAATAAGTATTACATGTTTTTTATCTTCTCACTGTGATCCTCTTACAGAAATAAGCCTAGTATCCTTTGGAAGTTCTCAACAATTCTCCCTCTAGCTCTCACAATAAGTTTTTAAAAAAATTATAGTCTACTGAATTCTACTCTTTACATACATCATAGCAGATTTTATAGAATTATCTCTATGTTTGACCCAATGGTTAGCCATATCTTTTTCAACCAACACAATAAGGTTTTGAATCCCTTATCCCCCCTCCACCACTTTATATTACTTTTTTTGGGAAATATCCCACATGGCCCACACTATAAGGAAGGATATAGTTGGAGTATGAAGTGATTATCATTTTAGATTGGATATAGATCCATTTTGGTAGTCGAAGGTTCTTTGGTAGGTTTGATTGAGCTAAGTTATGTGCATTGAGTATATAATATTTGTGGCCGTGTGGAAGTTTATAGCTTAGTTGCCAAGCTAAGGAGATGTGGGCTGAGTTGTGAGGAGTTAAGTGATTGAGGAGATACGGTAGGTTGATTAGGCAATATGTGTGGTAGGTTTGTAGCACATGTAAAAATGAAATTCTAAAAACACACTAACTCCCAAAACTTAACCCGAAAATTGCGACTATTTTTTTTTGTTACAAGAACACGGTAGAAGGATAAAACGAGTTACAATGATGTTAATCCCTTAGAGTACCACAACTAACTAACGCTACTAACTCAAATTTTCTATTGAAGAACCCGATCTAGAACAAAGGTTAACATATTCTCAAATTCATCTCTAGAGTTCATTAATCAATTATGCATTAGGAAGGTACCCTAGATTGATTTACTTAATTAAATGTTTTCTTCACTTAATAATATGTTACCTCCTAATATGGTTAACCCCTTATTTAAATAATTAATTTAATTATCTTATTAACTTAGAGGCCTTTTAAGAACTACCTAAAGCTTGCTAAGGACTAACCATGGCTTAGCACTCTATGGTAATTAAATGACCCCATTCCTCATTTACACATACTATAAGGTTTTTAAAACAACATTTATAAATAAATCATTCTCACTTAACAAAAGTAGTGTGAAATCTCCACCATTAGATCAAGTCATTCTGGCCACTAGATCCTAGGGTTCCCATCTAGCCCTAAATTTCCTTATGAGTTTTTATTAAAGCCTTTCCTTTGTTGATTTCCCTCATTTGGTCTATTTGTTTTGTAAAAAAATTTGCAGGTTGGAGAAGAGGAAGACATAAGAGAAAAGGAGGAAGAACTATGGAGGATTCTACAAGGAGATCTAGTTTAGATTAGTTTAGTTGTAGTTGTATTATTGTTATAAATTCCATTCAAGGATTGGGAGGGCTATCAATTTTACCAATCTAGTTTTGTTTCAATATTTTGTATTTGGGTTTTTTAATTTGGGGCAAACCCTACCCCCATGAAGAAAATGAGAAGAAATGTTCTAAATCCAACATTCGTATATTTTATTACTCAAATCCATGGGATTAATATTTGTTTACATGCTAGTAGTCATTGGTTAAATTTTACATCTTATAAATAAGTAAAAAATAGTTACTATTTTTGCACAGGCTCAGAGCCGTAGTGTTCTGTCGTAAGTAATAGAACTGTCACCTAGAGCAGACTAGTGGTCCTGGGACCGCTGCCCTGCCTGGGTAACAAACCACATACCTCCACCCTACTGAGCGGCAGTTTTGAGACTGTTGCCGTAGCCTAAGTGATGGTAACGGTATCACCACTGTGCACAGGGTGGCGGTCCTATTTCTAAAAAACAAAACCTTAAATCCAAGGTTTTCTCAAAAACTAAAAGTTACTAAAAGGTACTAAATTACATTCTGAGCTTAATTTTGAACATATAGAGTTTCTAGTTTTGTGATTTCATTCCCATTGTTCTCTTCTTAGTTAAAATTTATTCATTTAAGCATTTTCCATTCCAAAATTAGTAATACAACTACACGGTCTATTCTATCTTGTTCAACTAAATTTTCTTCAATATCAATAATTAAAAGAAATTTACATATACTTCTAACATTGTTATCACCATTTCTAAATAGAAAATACTTTCAATTTGTTGTCTCTTCCATTCAATACAAATTATAGATTCAAAAATACTACAATAACTATCTTTTTCTATTGAAAATGGCTCATATCATTTAACACAAAGATTTACTTTTCTCACAATACAACCAAGATTTCAAATAAAAGAATTATTTTCTTTTCTATTTCTCAAAACAATCTCCACAGTATAAATATTTCTTCTTTTTCATATATAATAATACAATGCCACAATGAAGGTAACTTTCCTTTTTTTTCACATACAATTTCAACTAAACTCTTACATAAGATTTTCATTTTGATTCTTTCTCTTTCCCTATTACATTCTAGTGAGAAGGAAATTTATTTCTTTACAATTTTACAATGAACTACTACAAATATTAATACAACTTGTATTTGAACATTTCCTTTAAAACATGAACAAATTTACAATCTTCCACTCTGAGTGGGAAACAAAAAGGCTTCTCTCAAGAAGGGATTTCTTCAATGACTCCAACAAAATTCTAAGCTCCTCAAAATGGACAAGAAGGCTCCACTATGATTTATTTGATTCACAAAAAATGGGGGGGAGAGGAAACGTTTTCCACCCAACTAAGATATCCAATGAAGAGGAGAAGTCATCCTCTTCATTGGCCCTCGAGACCCAACCACATTACAATGGGAGATGACTCCAACACATGGAAACAAAAATCTTCCACAACACAACAATTATTTCACAACCATTTCAACTGAACTTCAATAAACAAGAAAACAAAAAAGAAGAACAACAAACAACAAAAACAAAATGAAATCCAAAAGAGCAAGAACTAAGGGGAAGCCATTTATGAATCCTAATGGGAATGGGTGCCAACCTTAAAGCCTCCAATGCATATCTCAAATCCCCTACATACTCATATGCATCCCTCAAGTACCCCTTATACCTCCCACATACTCTTATGCCTCCCTCAATCTCTTATGCCTCCCTCATAAAACAAACAAGTAAGAAATGTAATCATTCCTTATCCTAGGTGGGGCACCCAACCCAAAATCCCTCGAAACAAGAAAGTAAACTATTATGCCTCCCTACAAGAAAACTTCCCATAGTCTCCTCCTACTTCAAACTTATGTAATCTACCAACACCCAACAAGCATTCCAAAGAAAACAATACACAACACAAACACAAAAACACAAAATAAACCATAACATAAGCAAGGTAAAGCTCCTACCTTTCCATAGTAGAGCTTGATCCAAGTTTAAGTATCCAAGATCCTCACAACCAAAAAAGCATCCACAAGCTCCAACAATCCACAAAAATTCCCAAAAATCCTCTAACTCTCCAAAATACAAGAGCAAAAAATTATCAAGTAACCCCCAAACAAGAAAAAGAGCTTCAATAAATAGAAAAGGGAGAGAGGAGGATGAGGTGCCTCCATTTAGGATGCCACATAATTCATTCTAAACTCCACTTAAGAAATCAAACCTCAACCCCAATGCACCATAAATTGGTGGGTGAGAGGAATGGAAAGAAACTTACACAAACAATCTAAGCCCACACCCCCCTAAGGAAAAAATTAATTACTTGAAAGGAAGTGCAATAAACATTTCACCTTTTTATCTTCCCAAAACACCTAATGTGGTCTAATTTTTACCCCCCAACCCATAGGTATAGTTGGTAAGGCAATTTAAGAGGTTTGGGACAATTGTAAATTGTCCCACAAGCCTTCAAAATTGGCCCTTAAGGCAAAATTCGACTTTCCCATGAAGGGTAGAGTGTACAACACTCAAAATCGCAAGAATTCAACACACACCACAAAACAAAAGAGAAAATAAATTCTAATAAATGAAATTATTTTAGTCACATATTTATTTAATTTAGGAAAAGATTTATTTACTTCAATAAGACACTTAGACCCACTAAGATAAAGGGGAAAAACATACATCAAAATCTAAATAATTAAACAAGTAAATTACCTCACTCAAAGGAAACACATACTAACATTAATAAAAGGGAACTAAAACAAAAGAGAACACATGACCCCGTGGTCACAATTTTCCCCTAACCAAATAATTCTAACACACACACACAATTACCTATTTCCATGGTGACCCTAGTTGAATTCATCTAGAATTCTTATGTGGTTGGTCTCCAATCCCCCCGATATATATATATATATATATATATATATATATATATATATATATATATATACACACACACACACACACACACACACACACACACACACACCTGCAAAACATAGAATTCCTCCTTCGGCCTCATGGCCACATTAAAACATCCATGCCAAAATATACAATATAAATCTAAAATCATCTATATACGAATTAATATCATCTAGGCAAATACGATATCATTTAAAAATTTCTAGCATCATTTCTTTCCAACATTTCATCCATGTCAAAATGATCACCACATTAATTCAATTATCAAAGCCTACTCATGGCGACAAAAGTATATCGCATGTCAAAAATATATATAAATAAATATGTCCACATCATATCAACATCAATATAAAATATCTTTAATAATCCACATGCATCATATATGAATCGAAATCAACAACAGTCCAGTATCTCTAACATCTAGTATCATGCTAAATCAAAAGCTACACCCATGTCCATAAGTGCAGTTGACTATATTAAAAATCAAAGAAAAAGGTGTTAAAGGGAAGTGGTCACTACATCCCCCTCCCCTTAGACTTTACTTCTCCTTAAAGTTAATGGAACAGGTTTGGGAACTTCACTCGTAGCAATGTAGCATCCTCCCATGTAGCTACAATCTCATCATATCTATCCTATTGCACTCAAACCTAGTCAATCTCTCTATTGCAAAGGCCTAGTGTCCTACGCTCTATAATGCAGATGGGCTCCACCATCACCTACCCCTGATCCTACACCCATAATGTTATCTAATCTAGCACGTGAGAAGGATCAGAAATATATCTCCTAAGCACATAAATGTGAAACACATCAAGGATGCGAGACAAGCTAGGTGGTAATGCTAAACAATAGGCCAAGTGACCGATGCACTCTAAGATCTCAAAGGGACCCAAAAACCTAGGAGAAAGCTTAGAATCTTTTCCATAATGGATAGGGATCTTATGCAGTCTAACACAAAGGAACACCTTCGGGCCCACATCATAACTATGATTCATCCTATGCTGGTCCACATACTTCTTCTGCCAGTCTGGTACCATCTACAATCTCTATCTGATCAAAACAACCTACTGCTTCATGTCCTGCAATAAGTTTGGCCCAAGAGAAACCCTATCCTCTAACTTGTCCTAACTAAGAGGTTTCCTACACTCTCTTCCATATAATGCCTGAAAGGGAGCCATGCCTATCAAACTCTGGAAACTATTATTGAAGGAAAAAATGACCAAGTACAGATACTCCTCCCATCTTGACTGGTGATCCATAACATACATCCTAAACATGTACTCCAGAATTTGATTCACCCGCTCATTCTATCCATCTATCTCAGGGTGATATGCCATGCTAAATTTAATCCTCGTCATGAGAGCATGCTACAAGGTGGTAAAAGATCAAATGTAATAACAACTATTGTTCTTTATAACTATCATGATCCAAAGAACTATGTTGTAAAAGATCAGATGTAATAACAATTGAAGGTCTAGATAGCATATCAGCAACATTGTTTTGTATACCTTTCTTATACTAGAATCCCATCTAATGAAAGTGTCTAGAATGTTGTATCTTGGTTTGTGTTTGTAAGTACTAGAGAGGTTGATAATTGTATCTATTATTTTTTACTTTCCCATCAAGTAATGTTTCCATTTCTTTACACTCTATATCATAATTTGGATAATTTCTTACTGCACTAATGAAGGTCTCATAATGGTAACAAATAGGTATTTTGTTCTACATCAAGACTACCCCTACTACATATTTTCAAGCATCCATCTCAATCTCTAATGATTGCTGCAAATCTGAAAGTTCCGAGACTGGAGTGCTATTTATTTTCTCTTTTAGTGTATCAAATTTTCTCTCATGTTTTCCTCCCCTATGAAAGAATTGTTTAATACTAGTCAAAGCATACAAAGGATATGTAATAAATGAAAAGTTAGAAATAAATTTTCTCTAGTATTGTACTGAACCAATAAAAATTCTAACTTTTGTTACATTATTGGATCTAGGCTACTTAACAATGACCTCAACTTTTGCAGGTTCTATTTACAATTCGCCATTTCCCAAAACATAACCCAACTAAACCAAAGATGTTTTCCCAAATTCACATTTAAACATATTTAGAAACAATTTTTCCTTTCTTAAAGTATCTAAGACTATTTATATATGAATGATATGATCACCCCATGATTTATTGAAAATCAAAATATCATCTAAGTAGACTATGAAAAAATAATCAATGAATGGGATTAATACATCATTCATCACATGCATGAATGTAGTCAGTGCATTGTAACACCTACTTTTCAATACTTCAAATTATGGGAATTTTTTTCCCAAGTAACTTTTTCCATCAATGATTTAAATGTACAACATTTAAATCTATAAATAAAGTACAATTCAATTCACAAAATACCAATGAATAAACCATATGCATAAATATGGGTCAATTGCATCTACCCAATCCCCCATTAATTTTCACATCTGTATACAAAGTATACAAGTGGTACCTTCCCTAGGAAATGATTTACAACTGTTGACTTCTAATTTTCTACATAGAATTCAATCAATCGAATTCCATTTGACATCTTACACCATTAATTAGAACTTGGTGAACTGGACAGTGTAATTAACAACTTACACTATTTTGGCCAAAGATTAAGGGTCATGCTTTAATACTTAGTTTCATGATGAAACATTCGTCAACAGAAACTGGTCCCTTCCCCATATCACTTTTTTGGTTATCATAATTGAATCATCTAGTTGAGTTGAATTAATTAGATGTGACACATAAGTTCAAGAATTTGTTCAACTTGTACAAAGGAGCATAACTATTGCTACCTAGGTTTCTTGTGGGAGATAAAATACTTACGTAATGACTTTCATAATTAAAGAACCAATTTCTTCCCCAATGCTAACTTAATTTAGTACCAAAGCGACTCAATCATACCAGATAAACAAATTCCATAACTTTTGTGTAACAAAATTATTTTCTAGTTATGACAGTTGTAATAAATGGACCTCGAAGGGACAACTTAAGATATCTACAACATAGTAGTATCCAATCAATGACTTGCATCATTAAATGAATGCTACTTTATAGCATCCATCAGAAGTTGGCCTATCGAGTTCCAGTTATTAGGAATGTTATAACTCATAAGTTAATTAATTATTAAAAATAACAGTTTACGATAGGTTTGGCTTGTATCACAGGGATATATTTACTGCATCTAATTACATCCCTAAGGTTAATAACTTAGTTCCTGCAATAGGATATATTTACTTTCACAAGTTATTTATTTACATCCATTACGCATCTTTAATGTAATTTAAGATAGCTTGTTGTGTTATTGTTGCAGTGTATAATGTGTTAATTTCGACTTTTTTGTGTTATTCCGCAAAGTACACATTTTATTGAACTTTCTAATTGTAATAGTTTATCAAGATTCATGGTTGTAATTGTTCCAATTTATATATCTATATCATAATGAATCCTAAAATCAATTAATATGATAATTCTTAGTACAAAAGAACCATATAACATTAATCACACATTTGGTGCATACTATTGAAACCAATGGAAATAACTAGAACAATATAATTTATAACAATTCTTGAACCACTTTATAAATATGATCATGATAATAATTACAATTACAATATTCTTTTCGATACAGTACAATAATAACATTGGGCTAAATTTACTTTCATTAAAATAGGAGAGCGAAACATATGTTCACTTTTACCATTTTGTCATGCATTTAAATACAAATTAAACATCGTAATTAAACATAGTCATTATAAGTCATCCGAAAGCAAATGACTTAATTTCAGCCATTTGTAAACATGTTTAAAATTGGTCAACTTAAAAAATAACTCACATGATAGGTTATCCTTCTTATCTTTATAGGTTATATCACTGAATTAACTCAACGAATAAAATACAACAATAAATGATCAATCATCATCGTATCAAAAAAAGAAATCTCTTTAGTACACTTTATTTCATACATTAAACTACACGCTCATTTCTTGTTAACTAATGTTCAAACATATAGTTCACTAGGGACAAATACCAATTTTAGAGATAGAAATCATAACATTAAATTTCATACTCGTAATATCTAATATTTCATATTTTCCTTAGTTTGTCACAATGTTGACACAACCATTATTTTTGCAACACTAGTCTAATAATAACACCTTAAATAGAAAATGGACATCACATTCTAATCAATATAGACAATAGAAGTTCTTTAAAGAGTATAACATTCATAGAATAAAATAGAGTTATATTATTTAATGATTCCCTTTAATCCAATAATAAAATTCCCTTATTTTGAAACCTTCAACAACCATTTTCCTAAATCGATCACGAGAAGGTAAATATTAATTACACAACCATGCAAATTAGGGGAAGTCAAAATACCATAAGGGATAACTAAATAATAGCTTAACATTTACAAAACATACACCCACATGCCTTAATCGTATCGAATGACCATTTTAAAACCAAAACCCAAAAAAACACTAACTAGCTTGTTAATGTATTGGCAATAACAAAATGCTTAAGCACAAACCGATTTCCTTAATTTATATGATCCACACAAGAGACATTTTTATCCATTTCTTGCCATTTTTAACCCAACCATTATTAGGATGGCCATTGAAAATAAGGTTACAGTCAACACGTAATAAAACATATGTTTATTTGATCATATGCTTCACTAGATAATTTTTGTTGAAGTCTACCGAAAATCCCTTGGCCCAGTTCCTGGGTTTATGAACCAACAAAACACACGGAGTTCAACATAATTGGAGTCTTAGTAAAAAGACCAACTAAGTATTCGTCGCCTCATACTTTTACGCAAAGTTGAGATGATATGAAAACTATGAAAGTAAACAAGTTTGAATCTAATAACCAGTGCAAAGAAAAGAACGAATCCGACTGTAGGTATTATCTACTTACAAACTAAGTAAAAGGACATTAATTCACGATACCAAAATGGGTCATAAATAAAACATATCAACATTAATCCTTCTTCTGATCGTAAGCCAAGTTGGCCATTATCAGTCAGTTAGGTAAATATTCATCAATAAGGTAGGCATAAAACTATTTCCATCTTTCTTGGGTTACACAAGAAGAATAATAATACTAACCCAAGAAAAATAATAATACCTTAAGGACTTGCCTTACCATTTTCTACTGAACCTGAAATGGGTCTTTCAATAATAATATGGTGAAACAAACTTTCCTACACAGCAAGAATTTACCACTTATATTTTTAATCATTCATAGAAACTTTATCTAAGAACGAATCATGTAATGGTTTTTTCAATCTCTTAAAGGAGTAAACAAATTCATACATGAATAGTAAGATAATCCATCACCCAAAACGACATTCATTCATGCAACCTAAAACAATATTCCATCTTTGGTATAGATACAAAGAAATAAAATACAAGGATTTTAAAGCATTGAAATTCTTTTAATGTTATAAACTATAAAGATGGAAAGGAGAACATATCATGCCTGTAGAAATAATGCACCGAATCCTTTACTATCCTCTCTAAGACGGTCGAATTCATGACTATTATTTCTAACAGTCCCCAACAATTTGCTTTGAAACCTAGACAAATAGCAATCTACAAGTTCAAACAAAAACTGCATTATAATATCACCAATAATCATAAATAGTCCTTAAAAATATCACTAACAGTTTTACGAACATGCATGCAAATGAACTCAAAAATAGCTCACCATTACTACCAATTAAAAACCATCAATTTTTCATGTAGAGCTTCATGCGAGCCAAATAGGTGGCAGAATAAAAAAAGATCCAAAATACCACTTACTCCCTTGGTAGCTTCCTTGAGAAGCTTTTCACTTCTCCCAAAATATGTGGAGGCATATTTAATTCCTCCGAGTAAGATGTCAAATTTTCCCTCCTAATTTATAGTTTACCAACTGCCTACTTTGTTTAGGTTTTTCACTAAACTTATCTCTAAATCAACACCATACAATATTTCACAGAGATCCATCGAAGGGTCTTAGGCCAAGTCTGATTTAAACTCTATTTTTCCATGGTTAGCCTTTGGCTTGTTTAAAAATTTAATACAATTTAATAGCCAATGCTTAGGTGGCCAATTCCATTATTGAATCAATAAAACTCATTAACTTATGAGCTCGGGTCGGTGCTCGACTGAGCTACCACCTTTACAAATCAACATTTACCTAACCATCTAGCCATGGTCCTTAATATGGTCAATGACCATTTGGGAAATTACACTTAGGATATGGTCTATAGACCCCATATATATATATACACTACCTTATTAATTTTTTCTCACCAAAATATGGTTGAGTTATATTTTAATAGACTATGGATTTGGCCTTGCCTAGATGTTAGGGATTTATCCATAATCATTTCAAGTAGTAATATTGCATAAAAATCGCAAGAATCCGATCTATTAACCTATATAGTAAGGTTGTCAACATAGTCCCGCAATGAATCAAATAATTTCAATACAACAATATAACGATGACAATGCTAGATCAACATTGAAATAATAAAATGTCCTTTGATAATAAGATTCATTGTGAATGAAATCAATTTAGATTATAACAACTAATATAGGTGTGGTTATAATATGAGTAATATGAATAATTGTAATGACAAGTCATACTTATATTCAAGCCAAGGTAATTATTCATTAAATCCAAGATATACTAAATAGATCTTGATATCTAGAATATTGTGGTACACGGTGGCAAGGGTCGATATGATTCTCTCATCATGGAAAACATACTAAAAGTAGTTCTTATGTCCACGATATTCTCGATATCGGATCTCCTTTATGACTCATAAAAATGAAAACAATAGGGTGTGACATGCATTGAATAATCCAAAAGGCATAACAAGCCATTCAAATAAACCATGTTTTGTTTTGAAAGCAGTTTTATACATGTCACCTTCATTAGTTCTTACTTGGTGATACCCACTTCTCAAGTCTAACTTAGTGAAATAAATAGCATTATTTAATTGATCAGTAAATCATCAATATGAGGAATAGGGTACTGATTTTTCACTATGATTTTTCTTAATGCATGCAAATCAACACACATCTACCATTTTCCATATTTCTTTGGAACAAAAATAATAATCTAACCACAAGGAGATGAACTTAGACAGATAATAAATTTCACCAAAAGTTCCATCACCTATTTATTGATATCCTCATTTTCAACCACAGATAATATATACATACCAATGGTGGGAAAAGGAGCATTTTGTAACAACTATATCTCATGTTGAACCCCTCTTTTTGGAGGTAGACCTTGTGGATCCTGAAAAATATCATCATAGTTAGAAAAAAATTTTAACCAATTTATTATGATGTTTAGGATCACAATCCTCAAAATCATTTTCATGATCTTTTTCATTGGCTTTGATCACCATGAGTACAAAATACTTCCTTGATTTTACAAGAATTTTCATCTACCCTGTAGTAACTAAAAAAAGACTTGTTTTCACACGATGAGATCTAACAATATATTCAATCCCATCCTTAACAAAGTACTTATTCTCTTCCCTATAGAAGAATGATTTCCAATAATATAAGTAAGGACTTCCCAAAACTACACCAAAAATATCCAAAGGAACAACGCCCAAATCAACCTCATCAATAAACTTGTCTATAACGGAAAACCAAAATGTACAAGTTTTTGTTACTTGTAAATTTACATCATCACAAATCCAGCCCAAAGGATATGGTTTTGGATATGGATTTGTTTTGAGTCCTAATATACTAACAACCTCCTCTGAAATTAGATTATCTTGATATCTAATATCAAATAGAGTGTCTATTTTTGTATGTTTTGAAACAACTATAAGGTGGAAAATATCATTTCTTTCTTTTCATCATGCATATATGGTCGTTTAGAAGAAGATGCAATATTTGATGAACTAGTGTAGAAGAAGGGGAAGAATGACTACCCTGAAAAATCATAGTTGCGATTTTGGTTTCATCTCTTGAATCAGACCTAAAATCATGGACCACATTATTCGTTTTCTTCTCTTTTTCCTTCTTATTAGTAATGCATTTAATCTTCATTTCCGAATGTAATTTCCAACATATAAATTCATCATGGTTCTTTTTACAATGATTGCAAAATTGTTTTTCATCTTCCTTCTTAACAATAGAGTTTGTATTTTTCTTACCCTTTCCTTTTCCTTTTTATTTCAAACCTTTTACTTTTCCTTCAGATTGTTTGTTCTAGTGTTTTGAGGAGGAAGAATTATTACTTCCAAAAGTGTAGCTTTCACACACACTGCATCAAGATTAGTAGGATTAAATCTAGGAATCATATGTCTCATATAACTATATACTCCACCAATATATTTAAGAAGGGTTTCTTATGTATGGAGAGAAATGCCAAGAATAAGATCCCTTTTCATAAACACTTGTGTATAATATTGAACACTTTATCCCTTAGTTTGTCTCAAAGTTTTCTAGTACATAATAACTTTTTGAGTGTATCCTAGAGGATAAAATTGTTGTCTTAGATCAAAAACAAAATCAAACTAGGAATTTATTTTTTACCTTTTTTCTCATCATCTTCTTGAACCTTACACTCCCACCATATGAGTGTGATGAAACCTATTCAAAGAGTTTCCAAGTTAATTTTTTCTTCATCATCAACAATTTTTGGAACCCTGTAATATACCTCAATCTTCTTGATCTAGTTATTCAAATTTAATGATTTGGCTCCGCATTATACATTGACAATTCAAATTTTATATCTAGTTTTAATGAAGGAAAATCATATGTTTGTTTCTCATCTTTAGAAGAATCAAATGTTTGTTTTTTCCTTTTTAGGAGAACTAGACTCAAATGAAGAACCATGTTTCTACTCCCCATTTTTAGTTTCTTTTTCCCATTGTCTTTGAGTATCTCAGTACAATTATTCCATAATTTCTTTCATCTGAAGGAATGATTAAAGAATCTCTTCTTCACGATCCTCATAAATCCTTGGACTTTGAGATCATCTTGTACAAATTTTGGGATCAAAATCTTCTAGTTCTCCTTCACTCTTTTTAGAACTGAACCTTGTTAACATTTAGAAACTTACAATCCAAAACACTGTTAATCTGATCATAGACTATCTCTGATACCAAAACATCCAAAATCATAAGTAAATTACAAAAACAAATTCACAAAATTTTCTTTAATAACTATTTTTTGGATTAATTTCAACATTACGACTTCCTTCTATTTGTAAATACAATTAAAAAACTGCGAGAACTATATAAATAAGAGAAATAACAAGAAAAATTTGGCAAGAGTTTCGACATCATATGTGATAACGTAGTTTGGCACTTGTGGCCAACATCTCCAGGTCATGTTAAATGGATTGATCTATTAAAATCATAAAAAAATACTTAAAATAAGTAATACATGTTTATTATCTTCTCATGGTCATCCTCTTGCAAAAATAAGCAAAGTATCCTTTGGAAGTTCTCCACAATTCTCCCTCTAGCTCTCACAATAAGTTTTTTAAAAAATAACATTCTACAAATTGTTACTCTTTACATACATCATAACATATTTTATATAATTATCTCTATGCTTGATCCAATGGTTAGCCATATCTTTTTCAACCAACATGATAAGGTTTTGAATCCCTTATCCCCCCTCCGCCACTTTATATTACTTATTTTGGGAAATATCCCACATGGCCCATGCTATAGGGAAGGATATATTTGAAGTTTGAGGCGATTTTCATTTTATATTGGCTATAGATCCATTTTCGTAGTCGAAGGTTCTTTGGTAGGTTTGATTGAGCTAAGTTGGGTGCATTGAGTATATAAAATTTTTGGTCGTGTGGAAGTTTATAGCTTAGTTGACAAGCTAAGGAGATATGCGCCGAGTTGTGAGGAGTTAATTGATTGAGGAGACAAGGTAGGTTGATTAGGTAATATGTGTGGTAGGTTTGTAACACCCATAAAAACGATGTTCTAAAAACATGCTAACTCCCAACACTTAACTTGAAAATTGCGACTAATTGTTTTCGTTACAAGAACAAGGTAGAAGGATAAAACAAGTTATAAGGATGTTAATCATCTCGGGTACCACAACTAACTAACGCCAATAACTCAAATTTTTTATTGAATAACCCGGTATAGAAAAAAGGTTAACATATTCTCAAATTCATCTCTAGAGCCCATTAATCAATTATGCATTAGGAAGGTGCCCTAGATTAATTTACTTAATTAAATATTTTCTTCACTTAACATTATGTTCCCTCCTAATATGGTTAACCCCTTGTTTAAATAAATAAATTCATTATCTTATTAACTTAGAGGCCTTTCAAGAACTACCTAAATATTTCTAAGGACTAACCATGGATTAGCACTCTATGGAAATTAAATGGCCCCATTCCCCATTTACACATACTATAAGGTTTTTAAAACAACATTTATAAAATAATCATTTTCACCTAACAAAAGTAGGGTGAAACCTCCACCCTTAGATCTTAGGGTTCCCATCTAGCCCTAAATTTCCTTATGATTTTTTATCAAAGCCTTTCCTTTGTTCATTTCCCACATTTGGTCTATGTGTTTTGTAAAAAAAATTGTAGGTTGGAGAAGAGGAAGACATGGGAGGAAAGGAGGAAGAACTATAGAGGATTATACAAGGAGATCTATTTTAGATTAGTTTAGTTGTAGTTGTATTATTGTTATAACTTCCATCTAAGGATTGGGAGGATTATTAATTTTACCAATCTGGTTTTGTTCAAAGTTTTTGTATTTGGGTTTTTTAAGTGGGGGAAAACCCTACCCCCATGAATAAAATGAGAAAAAATGTTTTAGATCCACCATTTGTATATATTATTTCTTAAATCCATGGGATTACTCTTTGTTTACATCCTGGTAGTCATTGGTTAAATTTTACATCTTATAAATTACTCTTTGTTGAAAGTGATAGAACCTCCGCCTAGAGCAAACCGGTAGTCCTGGGACCGTTGCCCTGCCTAGGTGACAAACCACGGACCTTCACCCTAGTAAGCAGTGGTTTTGAGACCGCCACCTTAGCCTAAGCAGTGGTTACGAGACCGCTACTCTGCAAATGGTGGCGGTCCTATTTCTGAAAAACAAAACCTTAAATCTAATGTTTTCTCAAAACCTAAAATTTAGTAAAAGGTACTAAATTGCATTCTGAGCTTAATTCTGAACATATAGAGTTTCCATTTTTGTGATTTCATTCCTATTGTTCTCTTCTTAGTTAAAATTTATTCATTTAATAATTTTCCATTACAAAATTAGTTTAATATAACTATAAGGTCTATTCTATCTTGTTCAACTAAATTTTATTCAATATCAAGAATTAAAAGAAATTTACATATACTTCTAACATTGTTATCACCATTTCTACATAGCAAATACTTTCAATTTGTTGTCTCTTCCATTCAATACAAATTATAGATTCAAAAATACTACAATAACTACCGTTTTCTATTGAAAATGGCTCATATCATTTAACACAAAGATTTACTTTTCTCACAATACAACCAAGATTTCAAATAAAATAATTACTTTCTTTTCTATTTCTCAAAACAATCTCCACAATACAAATCTTTCTTCTTTTTCTTATACAATAATACAATACCACAATGAAGGCAACTTTCCTTTTTTTCACATACAATTTCAACTAAACTCTTACATAAGATTTTCATTTTGATTCTTTCTCTTTCCCTGTTACATTCTAGTGAGAAGGAAATTTCTTTCTTTACAATTTTACAATGAAATAATACAAATATTAATACAACTTATATTTCAACATTTCCTTTAAAACATTAACAAATTTACAATCTTCAACTTGAGTGGGAAACAAAAAGGCTTATCTTAAGAAGGGATTTCTTCAAGGACTCCAAAAAAATTCCAAGCTCCTCAACACCAACAAGAAGGCTCCAACATGATTTATTTGATTCACAAAAAAATGGGGGTAAATGCAATGCTCTCCACCCAACCAAGATATCCAATGAAGAGGAGAAGCCATCCTCTTCATTGGCCCTCGAGCCCCAACCACATTATAATGGGAGATGATTCCAACACATGGCAAAAAAAAGCTTCCACAACACAACAATTGTTTCACACCCATTTCAACTACACTTCAATCAACAACAACACAAAAAAGAAGAACAACAAACAACAAAAACAAGGCTTAGAATGAAAGCCAAAAGAGTAAGACCTATAGGGAGGCCCTTTATGACTCCCAATGGGAATGGGTGCCAACCTTAAAGCCTCCAATGCATATCTCAAATCCCCTACATACTCTTATTCACTCCTCAAGTACTCCTTATACCTCCCACATACTCTTATGCCTCCCTCAATCTCTTATGCCTCCCTCATAAAAGAAACAAGTAAGAAATGCAAGCATTACTTATCCTAGGTAGGGCACCCAACCCAATCTCCCTCAAAATAAGAAAATAAACTCTTATGCCTCCCTACAAGAAAAATTACCATAGTCTTCTCCTAATACAAAATTAGGTAATCTACCCACATGATGCTCCAGAATTAGCAGGAACTTGACAAGGTCATAACTTGAGTTTCGGGTGTCTGTTTAAGTCCGTTTTTTTTGAAACCACGTGTTTCGATGAGTCGAACGCAGCAGAAGCTTACCCCAGTGGTTGGGGCAAGTTTTTGAGACATTTTCGGACCCTAAATCCTCCATCTTGAGGCCGAAAATTAGGATTTAAGTTATAGTTCAATTTTTTCCTATTTTTGGGCATAGTTAATTTTAGTCTATTAATTGCATTATGAGTTAGAAAGTTGGTAATTCCTCTAATTTAGGCATGTAGAAGATGCATGGCAATTTATGTGCCCGTAGGAATAAGCATGCGAACTTACTAAGAATACCAGGTTGTAGTAAACTGCTAAAAATAGTAATTTCCGCCACCTAGAGTAGATTTAGTCAGAGTTAGCTAGAGTTTACTTGGCAACCTCAAGTTGGGAGTTGTTTTCCTAATTAGGAAACATTGTAATTCATTATTTGATAACAAAGAAGGAGATCTATTTTCTTTTGGAGTTCATAATATTTGCAGCATATCTGGTTTGATCTTAATTTGGCTACATTACCACACCCAACAAGCATTCCAAAGAAAACAATACACAACACAAACATAAAAACACAAAATAAAGCATAACATAAGCAAGGTAAAGCTCCTACCTTTCCATAGTAGAGCTTGATCCAAGATTAAGTCTCCAAGATCCTCAAAACCAAGAAATCATCCAAAAGCTCCAAAAATTCACAAGCACTCCCAAAAATCCTCTAACTCTCCAAAATACAAGAGCACAAAATGATCAAGTAACCCCCCAAAAATCAAAAGACCTTCAATAAATAGAAAAGAGAGAGAGAGGAGGATGAGGTGGCTCCATGTTGGATGCCACTTAACTCATCCTAAACTCCACCTAAGAAGTCAAACCTTAACCCCAATGCACCATAAATTGGTGGGTGAGAGGAATGATGAGAAACTTACACACACAATCTAAGCCCACACCCCGCTAAGGACAAAATTAATTACTTGAAAGAAAGTGCAATATACATTTTACCTTTTTATCTTCCCAAAACACCTAATGGGGTCTAATTTTGACCCCCAAACCCATAGGGTAGGGTTTGTAAGGCAATTTACGAGGTGCGGGACAAGTTTTAACTTGTCCCACAAGCCTTCAAAATTGGCCTTTAAGGCCAAATTCGAGTTTCCCATGAAGGGTAGAGTGTACAACACTCAAGATATCAAGCATTCAACACACGACACAAACTCCAAGAGCACATCAAGTCTAATAAATGATATTTCTTTGGTCACATCTATAATTAGTTTAGGACAAGATTTATAAACTTTAATAAGACACTTAGTCACATTAAGATAAAGGGGAAAAACATACATCAAAACTTAAATAATTAAAACAAGTAAATTACATCACTCAAAAGAAACACATACTAACATTAATAAAAAGGGAAACTAAAATAACAGACAACACATGACCCCTTGGTCACAATTTTCCCCTAACCAAATAATCCTAACACACACACAATTACATGTTGTCATGATGACCCTTGTTGAATTCATCTAGAATTCCAATGTGGTTGGTCTCCAATCCCCCCAATGTTGTTGTGAATATATATATATATATATATATATATATATATATATATATATATATATACCTGCCAAACAAAAAAATACCTCTTTCGGACTTGTGGTAACATTAAAACATCCATGCCAAAATATTCAATATAACTATAAAATCATCTATATATGAATTAATATCATCTAGGAAAATACGATATCATTTACAAATTTCTAGCATCATTTCTATCCAACATTTCATCCTTGTCAAAATGATCACCATGTTAATTCAATTATCAAAGCCTACTCATGGCGACAAAATTATATCGCATGTCAGAAATATATATAAATAACCATGTCTACATCATATCAATATCAATATAAATTTTCTCTAATAATCCATATGCATCATATATGAATCGAAATCAACAACAGTTGAGTATCTCTAACATCTAGTATCATGCTAAATCAAAAGCTACAACCATGTCCATATGTGTAGTCGACAATATTAAAATTCAAAGAAAAAGGTGTAGAAGGGAAGTGGGCACTACATTCCCCTCCCCTTAGACTCGACTTCCTCCTGGAAGTCACAAGAACAGGTGTGGGAACTACACTTGTAGCAATGAAAAGAGAGAGAGAGGAGGATGAGGTGGCTCCATGTTGGATGCCACTTAACTCATCCTAAACTCCACCTAGCATCCTCCCATGAGCTGCAGTCTCATCATATCTCTCCCATTACACTCAAATCTAGTCCATCTCTCTGTCGTAAAGGCCCAGGGTCCTGCGCTCTATAATGTAGATGGGCTCCACCATCCCCTATCCTTGATCTTGCACATGTAATGCAGTCTAATCTAGCACATGAGAAGGATCATAAATATATCTCCTAAGCACATAAATGTTAAACATATCATGAACGTGAGACAAGCTAGGTGGCAATGCTAGATGATAGGCCAAGGGACCGATGTTCTCCAACATCTCAAAGGGACCCACAAACCTAGGAGAAAGCTTAGAATATTTTTCGTAACGGATAGGGCTCTTATGTAGTCTGACATGAAGGAACACCTTTTTTCTCACCTCATAACTATGATTCATCCTATGCTGGTCTGCATACTTCTTTTGCCTTTCCTGTGCCACCTGCAATATCTTTTTGATCAAAACAACCTGCTGCTCCATGTCCTTCTATAAGGCTAGCCCAAGAGAAAGCATGTCCTCTAACTTGTCCCAACTAAGAGGTGTCCTACACTCTTTGCCATACAATTCTTGAAAAGGAGCCATGCCTATCAAACTCTAGAAACTATTATTGTACAAAAACTCAACAAAGTATAGATACTCCTCCCATCTTTACTGGTGATCCATAACGTACATCCTAAGCATGTACTCCAGAATCTGATTTACCCGCTTAGTCTATCCATCTATCTTGGGGTGATCTATGCCATTCTAAAATTGATCCTCGTCCTGAGAGAATGTTACAAGGTGTTCCAGAAATATGAGTTATACAAAGGATCACAGTCGCAAATGATCTTCTGCGGAATCCCTTGTAATCTGAAAATATCATCAAGATATACCTATGACATGGCACTGGCTATGTAGGTGGTCTTCACCAAAGAAAAATGAGCCACTTTCATCAATTTATCCACCTTAACCATGATGACATTGTGGTGGTATCTCGACATCGATAACTCAACAATGAAGTCTATGGAAATGGTGTCTGACTTCCACTCCAATATAGCATGAGGAAAGAGAAGGCCAGATGGATGTTGATGCCTAGCATTCACCCTCTAACACTCTAAACAACGTGACACAAACTGAGCCACGTCTCTCTGAAGTCCACTCCAATGGTACAACTATCTCAAAGTGGAGTGCATCTTCTTCACCTCGAGATGGGCTGAATAAGGTGCATGATGAGCCTCTGTCAAAATGTCTTGTCTCAAGTCTCCATCTCTAGGAACGTATATCTAACCTCTATCTCTAAGAAGACCATCCATCTCTAATGAAAATCCATCAAATCTCCCTTCATGGGGCCTCTAAGATTCAATCTCTAGTCTTGTTGCAAGGTAGAAGCTATCATTAAGAAGCTACTGCAAAATCCTACTTCACAAATTTGTAACTACTAAAGTAGCCATAGGCACATGTCTCCTTCTACTCAAAGCAGCTGCAACCACATTATCCTTCCATTTCACATGCTCTATCTCCATATCATACTAGAAAAATAGCTCCATCCAATGCCACTAACTAGCATTGAGATTGGGTTGCGTGAAGAGGTGGAGAAGACTCAAGTGATCAGTATTGAGTGTAAATATCTAGCTAAGAAGCAAATGTCTCCACCGCACTAAGGCATACACTACTGCTGCAAGATCAAAATCATGATTCAGATAATTGATCTCATAATATTTGAGTTTGCGAGACTCAAAAGTAGCTACTCTACCCTCCTACATCAACACACCTCCAAGTTCTGCCAAAGAAGCATCTGTGCAAACATAGAACCACTCCTAAAATATCTCGCAGGTAACTGTCTCTGAGTCAACATGGATCTTCTACTCCTTGTTCCTCCACTAGACTCCTACTCCATCCCTTAAAATATGGATCGCAACATGAGATTTCATGTTGCTAGTATAAGGACAGAGCTTGAAGCATCCACTCAATCTGAGTCAACATGGATCTTCTGTGGCTCTGATATTTTTCCCTATATCCTAAAATCATGTCTCCATGCCCTCTCTATGGTGACTCTTCCTTGGCCGACTCCACACAAAAATTTCTCCTCCCAATACTCCTTGCTGTATCGAGGAGATGTCGTAGCCTCAATATCCTATCTAGCAATTCATCCTCCTAGGGGCCCTTTACGTATAGCGGCATTGACATCCTGAAGCATCTATAAAATCTGAGGAAGGATGGTCACTACTATCTAAATTGGAAGTGGTATAGCTAGGTATATATGAAAATACCCCTCATCTGGTCTATGCCTTCTGCAAAGATGAAGGCAAGATTTAGTTCATCATTTTGGTTTTGTTTCGGTTTTCTATGTTTTCTAAAATTATCTTAATATCAACTAATATGGTTTTATAGATTTAAAAGGAATAATTTTGTACAAGGTTAATAATTTCATGTCTCATGTTTTCTAGGTGTGCCCAAGGGTCCAAGATTTGAACCCATGGCTTTGATACCAAATGTAACACCCATAAAAATGACATTCTAAAAACACGTTAACTCGCAACACGTAACCCGAAAATTGTGACTAATTATTTTTTGTTATAAGAACAAGGTAGAAGGATAAAATAGGTTACAAGGATGTTAATCCCCTAGGGTACCACAACTAACTAACGCCACTAACTCAACTTTTTGATTAAAGAACCCAGTCTAGAACAAAGGTTAAAATATTCTCAAATTCATCTCTAGAGTCCATTAATCAATTATACATTAGGAAGGTACCCTAGATTAATTTACTTAATTAAATATTTTCTTCACTTAACATTATGTTCCCTCCTAATATGGTAACCCCTTGTTCAAATAATTAAATTCATTATCTTATTAACTTAGAGGCCTTTCAAGAACTACCTAAAGCTTTTTAAAGACTAAACATGGCTTAGCACTCTATGGAAATTAAATGGCCCCATTCCCCATTTACACATACTATCAGGTTTTTAAAAGAACATTTATAAAAAATCATTCTCACCTAACAAAATTAGGGTGAAACCTCCATCCTTAGATAAAGTCAATCTTGGCCACTAGATCCTAGGGTTCCCATCTAGCCGTAAATTTCCTCATGAGTTTTTATTAAAGTTGTTCCTTTGTTCATTTCCCTCATTTGGTCTATTTGTTTTGTAAAAAAAATTGCAAGGTGGAGAAGAGGAAGACATAGGAGCAAAGGAGGAAGAAATATGGAGGATTCTATAAAGAGATCTATTTTAGATTATTTTAGTTGTAGTTGTATTGTTGTTATAACTTCCATTCAAGGATTGGGAGGGTTATTCATTTTACCAATTTGGTTTTGTTTCAAGCTTTTGTATTTAGGTTTTTAAATTTGGGACAAACCCTACCCCCATGAATAAAATGAGAAGATATGTTTTAGATCCACCATTTGTATATTTTATTGCTCAAATCCATGGGATTACTCTTTTTTTACATGATGGTAGTCATTGGTAAAAAACCAGTTAACTTTTTTGCACAGGCACAGATCCATAGAGGTCTGTCATAAGTGATAGAAGGGTAAGTGCACCAAGTTGGGGGGCTAAAAGGGGGTCTTAAGTGGACATGTTTTTCTGAAAAAAAAAATCTTCAACTTGTACTAGTTTTTCGAAATAGTTACACTCAAAATTGGAAGATGTTGTAGAAATATGAATCGTACCATTTTAAGTCTAGTTTTTAAGCTACTAAATTTTATTGAAAATGGATAAGTTTAAGTGAGTCAAACAACTAAAATACCAATAGATGCTCTTGTTTTTGTTAAAAAACTTAATAGAGTGACATTCGTGCCCCCCACCATTTAGTATTTTAGATAACCCTTTGGTAGAAAGATAACTAGGAGCATCTAGTTTGGGTTCCATTTTTTTTAGAATTTTTTAGAGAATATTTTTTTATTTATGATTTTTATAGTACATAAATTTTATGTTTTGAAAAATAATGGAGCTCTGACCATGCCCCTCCCCCTAAATACCTCAATAAATATCGAAAATTAGATTTTTTTTAATATGTATAGAATTATGCCTAGTTTGGGCTAGTATAACTTTTTTTTAATTTCTATCACCCAAAAAATAGATACACCTTGAAAGATAGACATATTTACACTTCAAAAAATAGCTATAAAAGGCATAGTTAGAAAATAAATAATATGGAAACCTTATATTAGTCAGAAAATTTGAAAATTTATATTTTTAGAAAGATGAGACTCTGCACTACGTCGTGGTATAATTTCTTTTAAATGGATCAATAATTTTTTTATATTTATCATAGAGGAAGTGTCATTTTTACATTTTCTTTTAAAAACTCGTTGTTTGCTATGTTTGTGCAGGTCCATGCCTCAGGCTTGGGGATCCAAAATGGATCCTAATCCTTGAGGCATGGCTTGGGAAAAAAGAAAATGCAAAATGCGTACATGTTACATAACGCATATGCATTTTTCTTTTTTTATATATTGTGACCCCACAACGTCCCTTTCATGTCTTTCATGGGAATTCTGTAAATATTCTATTTTGTCTGTAATTTTGTCTACATTTTTGCATGATTTTTTAGTATTTCATTTTGATCCTATTATTCTGCAAAATTGACAAGAGCAATTTTATAGGTAACCATACCAAAATTTTATTTTGTTTCCTTGTAAGGGTCCCTTATCGTTCGGAATGTTGTAAAATCCCTTTCCAGGAAATCTAGTTTTCTGAACATAGTCATTTCGGTCTTTTTTGGATGGGCGCACCTTTTACCTATGCAACACAGACTAAATCTGTGCCACCTTAATTTCCTTTGGCGCACCCTTTGAAGTGTTGGCACAAAAATTGTTGCACCTTCCCGTGACATGCCATTCTTTCCTGGCCCAAGGCGCATGCACCTTCTTGTCAACGAAAAAAATGTTGCGTCGTGTTTTGGTGCACCAAGGTGCTCGAAATCGAGTGTTGACAGTACTAAATTTGCGCTAAGGTGTAGATAATTCCATGTTAACAAAAACCTATCCGCGCTAAAGGGCACAAGGTTTTGCATGTCGACACGTGTTTTTGTGCACTCTTTTAAAAAGTGGTTGGCGCATTTATCGCGCTTTGGGCTATATATGGGTGCATCCGCCCTGTCACTTTCATAATCAAAAACATGTGATAATCTTTATTCCTCTACACCTGTCAGCGTTGCCCATCATCATCGTGTCGCATTCGTGGACCCCACTTTATTTTTTTCAATTCTATATCTTTCAGGTAAGTGGTGCCTTACTTCTCTTGTGTTATTGTTTTGTTGTTTGGGTTATGAAGTTTGGAAAAAATGAATCAAAAATGAACCATAGATCCCCTCCCAAGCCATTTCTACCCTCTTTCCAAATCTACTGTCTAAGAGGGCTATGTCTCAAAAAGTAAACCTGGATCTCTGTGTTATGCCCCCTTCACCGTATAAATCCATGAAGGAGGCCTAAAAGACTGCAAACCCATAAGGAGGGAAAGAAACCTAAAAGTTAGTTCCGAGCCTCATTTTTCCTCTTGGTGCAATCGCCACCCTTGTTACAGGAAACACAATTGCACCCAGAGGGTGCACTAACTCTAATTGCAGCACATAAAATCCCTGCGCCATGCATAAACCAAGTAAATCCTAAACTTGGCGCAGGCACAACCCCGCTTACAAAAATAAAAGTGTCATGCAAGCTTTTCCTGTGCCGCGCCAAAGACCCCCCTTTTGCGCACATAAAGTTAGTGCTACACGCATTAACCCTGCACCCTTCGGTGTACCAAAATTTCATGTTACATGTAAATTACCTACGCCATTAGTGCATCTTGCTCCCATGCAACACCAAACTTATTTGCACCCAGTATAAAACTTCATGTAGTGGCACAGGCGCACTCTTGTCTATAACAACAATGATGTTATATGCAAATTTCTTGCACTATGCGCTCTTTGGTGCTAATTTCTCCCTTGTAACACTCTGTTTCAGTGTGCCGTAGTTTTGACCCTGCAGCCTGCAGTGTACCTGCACCCTGTGCCCAGAAGCCTTAAAATTGCTAACTCCTCATTCTGTGATGCTTTAATGGAAGATCTGACAACTAACATGGCTCTTCTGCGTTAGACTTTTCTCCTTCTTGCAGATCAACAACTAAACTCAAATCCACATATGTCTACATCAAGCAAAAGGCTAACCAAGTCAAAGGGTAAGGCTAAGCTCACAGGGGAAGAGATGAAATACAAATATCAAAGGGTCAGAATGCCCGAATCCTAGGTAGAATGTGATCTAGATATCATATATTTTGAACTTGGCCACATTGACATGGAAGATTTTTGGGTCGGAACTAGGAAAGTCACAGGAAGTCCTTGGATGGATAAACTAGTGGGCAGTGGTCTACATTTTTCTGGGGGAACTCCCTGTCGGTACAGTGAATAATGAGTTTATGATGGTGGTGGCCCACTGTTACAACAAAGACACAAGGTGTGTCGAATATGAAAAGGGTGAGGTCATAATCAACCTCACTACCTGGCACTTCCAGATCATGCTAGGCATTCCTCACCATCGACATTTTTTTGCTATAAGTCAAGAAGATTGCATCAAGGCGTGGGATGATAACGAAGACAAATGCATGCAGCTGATGAACGAAGTGTACTTATAGAATAAGAAGGTGATAACCATGTGGCCACAGGTTATTCACCACAAACGACTTCTCTTGAGGAACTGAGTGATAACATCACGTTCCTAAGTAGAGTTTTTTTGGCTTTCTAATGCCTATTACTTTCACAAATGGATGCTCAGGTACCTAGAAATCATGAATAAGAATGTGTTTGATCAGTGCTTTGAGTTGGCAGAGATCATAAGCAGCTCTAACACCTCACCACAACGGGGAGATTCTATATGAACTCCTACGTAGTCTACGCTACAACCTCAAAGAGGGATTATCCAGCACTGAGCCGATGCGGAGTTTGGCCTCAGGTGAAAATATATGAATATTACGCAGAGCTAAACCTGGAGAACAACATCCCACAGTTCACCAAGATCAACGATGCCTTTTTCTATGGCATCATCTGTGTTTTTGAGGCCAAATATGACTCATGGTCGGACGACTAAGAGCATAGTCACAGTGACTGAGAAATGGGGAGCATTGTTTAACCCAATTTCCCCACCTTCATCTATCTTACAGCAACCAAATTCTTGGGGGAGCCCACCAAATTGCCATGATATGCTAGCCCTAAGCTAATCCTATTCGAGCTGTCCAGATAGCTCATAACATACCATGAGAAGTTCCTGAAAAGGAAGAAGGGTGGAACCCCTTTCCCCCTTATAGTGGGTAGGTACACCTGCATTTCCCACAAGAAAGTTCGGGAAATGGTCACAGAGCTAGAACTGCTCAATCTAAAGCACAATTTCCTGAGAAGGCCCACCTTCGATCCCAGAAATTGCCTCCCTAAGGAAAAACTCGATCTAATCCACATTCCACAGATCGAGGACATCTATATTGACCTATATCATGAGGTCAAACTTAGAAGGAAGGATCACTCTCACCTGGCCCTGACAGAGATTATTCAATATGGTGTGGCCATTGTTCCAAAAGGTTACCAAACAACTGATCAAGAAGTTGATCGGGTGTATCTAGACACAGATGTGGACAAATTTTGCTGTAATTGACAGGACTAAGACACCTCAAACCATTGAGGAGAGGGTCAAGGAAACATTGCAGCGAACAAAACATTGGTGTAGAATGAATGGCCTTATCTACATCGGAGTAGATTTCACCATGTCCCCTTTGGGCAATGCACCTGTCAGGATAAAACATCTGCCAAAGAGCAAAGGCAAGGATAAAGAGGGAGAATCGAGCTCCCCTCAAGAAGAAGCTCCTGAAAGTCCTCCCTCCACCACACAGGAATAGATTGTAACTCTGGCATCCCTGGAGAAAGAAGTAGCAGAGATTGTCCCAATGGGCACATCCACTCACGGTGTTACCACAGCTACAATTACTGAGGTCTCTTCTATTCATTCTCCCTCTCCTCCTCCCCCTCCTCATGTTACTCAAGCGACCATTCCTTTGGTGGTATCCTCTACCCCATCCTCTACTATTCCCCCTTCCTCATCCTCCATCTTCTCTTCTCTTGTGGAACTGTCCCCCACTATTTCTTATCTCATCTCTCAACTCCCTTCCATTCCCACGACTACCTCACCTACAGTGTCTCTTCCTTCTATGAGCACTTTCTCGGCCTCCCTCTCGATTTCTGCCACCAAGTGTCCTCGACCCATTTCCCCTCGTCCGTTACCGCTACTCCCTCTTCCACCTCTGGTCCCGCTCCCTTAAGTCCAACATGGATTCTCCCAGCATCTGAGCAAACAAACGAGGAAAGTCCCCATTGCACCAATGGACTTTTCCGTTATCCCAGCAAAAGGGGCTAAGAAGTGAAAGCCTATAACCCACTTCTATTAGATTGCATCGAGATAAAGAGTAATGGAGATCACGTATCCCGACCCCTCCAAAGATAGAAAGAATATATCTCCTACAGATTACATAGTGATGCAGGTCACAATGGGAACGTCGTCTGAAAGCCTTCAAGGAGAGGCCCTATCTGTGGTGGATTCCCTTTGCAAGAAGCTTCAAGAAGCAAAGGAAGAGAATAGGTTACTAAAAGAACAGAATAAGCATCTTCTCCATGCCCTGCAGAAAAATGGGCAGTGCACCTCCTACAACTGCCACCGAAAATCCTGAGGTCCTAAGCAAGGATAAGATAAATGAATACGCCAAAATTGGTGAACAAGGTATGGAAGTATCCACCTGGAGAGATCAGATCCTCAAAGACAGCAAGGAGGTAATTGTCAAGTTCACTAAATTATATGAGAACATTAGCCAGGCGAACAAGGATCTCCAGGAAATTGTAGGACATATCTCCAAAGAGTTGGACCACGCTAGGTTGCAACATGAGACATTGTAAAACATGCTCGATTACTCGGCTAATGATTTAGTTAAATTCAGCGTCTTCGATCACCCCAAGGTACCCAGCAAAATTCTTGCTGCTTTGGACTACCAGGTCGATCAGATGAAATTTGTCCTAGAGAAGATTAGACAAGGTCGAGGAGGAAGCTCTGAATGCAATGCATCAAATGGAACAAATTGTCCTAAGAATGTCTCCATGTTTGCTCACTCCTTCATTCACCTTGAGGAAGGCATATGAAACCATTCGGATCTTCAAGGAGATTGTCTCTCAAGGGCTAGGGCCAGAAGTCACTTTCAACACTGAATCCATCAATAACCTTCTGGCCTACCGTGATTTTGTGGGGTACCTGATGGAGGCAAGTAATGAATATTTCAAGCTCCCTAAAAAACTCAGAGATGAGCAGGAGGACTTGTGAGATCATTGGCGATCATACCAAGGGTCCTGCTCAGGATCAACTTCTGTCGATGGTTAGTAAATTTATGGAATATCAGACTCAGCTCCACATCACCTCTCCTGAACAATAGTAGAAGTAAAATACCTCCTTTCAGCCGTGAGACGATGATGAATAGCCTTCTTCCTCTTGGCTTTCTTTTGTAAATATCTAAGAGTATGTTGACACAAATGATGACATCATCCATGTTGTACCATGGGATGTTGTCATCCATCAAGTTGCCCAAAGTCAATAGTTGACTTTTAGATATTTTGTAGATATTTTGTAATTAGTTGTGGGTTTCTTTTTGCCTTCTCTCTTCTCCTTCTTCTATATATAGCTGGATACTTGTTATATTCAGGTGGTGGACATTTTTTAGATGAAAAATAGAAGTAAGGAGAAAAGGATTTGTACTTTTGTAACAGAATAAAATATTAATACAATATTGAGACTGTGTGTTGAATACCTATGTTATACATCAGAAATTTCTTACGTTAGATCTGTATGTTTATTCTGTTGAATCTACCTGTACTTTTTTGTCATTTGTTCATCAGTAATGCTTTTTTTACTTATGCAAGTAGGTTTGTCTCCACTTATTACCAATCCCAAAACATAGACCTTCTGATCTTTCTGCTTTGGAATTCATTTCTTTTCTCCCTTCGGATCTACCCTATCTTCATCTTTTCCTTCATTCCTTTCTTTTCACAGTCAGAAACACCCTAACTGGGATAAGATCCCAAACCCGCAAAGGTGGAATATTGTGAAACTTGCATAGATTCCTATTGGTGGAATAGCAATAAACCAGTTTCGCTTTGCTGACTCAAAGAAGGGCTATGTCCTGCACACTGTTGGCTCGTCTATCCATAGATCTGCCTAAGCGACAAATTTTTGGACCAACAGTTTTTGGCGACTCCGCTGGGGGATTGAACAAATCTAACAAATCTATGGTAGTGGTATGTTAGAAAATTAGTAAAAATAAAAAAAAATCAATACCTATTTGCAAATTTTTTAACCTTTTGTTCAAAATCTAAATTTTTTTGCAAAAAGTGATCCAACTAAAAATTTTCTTGAGGGATCCGTAGATCTGGGCTAGTTAAAGATCTTTAGCTCGCTGAGTTTTTATAAAAACCCATATTTTTCCATAGATCTGAGTTTTTGACTGTTTTACAAAATTTCAAACCCTTAAATAAGTCAACTCTAAGATCCAAAAATCAGCTTACTAAGTTAACCATCATTTTATCCTTGGTAATATTTGTCATTAAACCGCACTCGGTTTTTAAAAGGGGATAAAATTAAATATTTAGAAAAGGTACATGTTGCTGATTTTTATCAGAAAAATCATGGAAGGAATCAGCAAGTACAACCAAAAAAAGTTTTTAAATTTGCCTCAAAAATATTACAGATCTAGAAGGTACACTTGTGGGTGAACCCATTTACTCATAGCAAGAGAGCTCATGGGGAAGTCGATCCTACTTTTGACCTACTTCAAAGGCACAACTTCGGTATTACACCGGCACGCTTCTCATCGCTAAGTTTAGTTGACCGGTCATCCAGAAGTGTCTCACCTCCACAAAGGAAGCATTTCTCATAAGGAACATCCTCATCTTTTTGCAGTGCTTTATTACTCAGTGGAATTGTGATTCCAGCTCGAATCCTTTTTCCAACTGTTCAAATGGCGGTACCATGGGGAAATACTATGGGCCCTCTCACTTTGCCACATCTTGTTCAAGCACTCCCTCACGAAAACTAGAAGGAATTTTCCCAAATTTTGATGGGAGCAGAAACCAAAGCACGGATTCACACATATCCACATTCATCATGTCATGCAATATCTTAGATGTGACCCATAGAGGATGTGTCAGTTTGCCTCTTCCTGGAAACTCTTGCAAGGGACCCACAACAGAGTGGTTCCAGCATTTTCCGACCGGATCTATCACTAGTTGGGCCACATTATAGACTACATTTGAAGAAAAGGTATAAGCCTTCAAAGGATGCATTTTGCGTTATTATCCAAGATCACTCACCTGAAAAAGGAGAAAAAATGAAACCATGCGTGATTTCATCACCCATTTCAATTCACTAGTCAATCGGGTTCCGCCTGCCATGCTGCCAATGCCAGAAAATCAGAAGTGTTTCTTTATGAATGCCGTGAGCTCAAAAGTAAGTTTCTTACTCTTGCAAGAACAAGTTACTACTTTGGTTCTCGCCCAAGCTGCTGCCATTCAAATTGAAGATAACTTGCTAATATCTAGTGAATTAAAGTGAGAGCCATCCAAGCCGAAAGTTTCAACTCCTTCTCAAGTCACTTCATCAGATCCGGCATTCCAAAATATGGCGAATGACTTGCTCGCATTAAAAAAGTAGCTAGCACAAGCTTCTCCCAGCTCTTCGTACTGGGATATCCCATGAAGAAATTTCACTTCCAATAACGCTCCTTAAAGGTTGTGCCTACCTGTAGCTGCTCCGCGGTTGGCACTTAAGGCCCCTCCGGTTAATGCTTTAGCCAAAATTGAAGAAGAGGAGAAAAATTATGAAGAACCTTCATCTCAAGGTGAAGATGACCAAGATTTCGGTGAACCGACTGGTGACTCTACTATCAGGTATATGGAATTTGATGAGGAGGAATCTGATAAAGAAGAGGGTACCCAAAGGTATGCAAGTGGGCAATCATATGATGTTTTCACCCACTTGCAAGGAAAAGAAGCAAAAGTTACTGCCAAGATGCAGAAAGAGAAGGCCGTGTCAAACACGACTCTAACCATCGCTAAAAGAGGTAGTCCCCTTCCTACTCAACCTATTATTAAGTCTTTTTCAAAGAAATATTTTTTCCCCTATCTCCCATCCAAATCAGCCCTCTCATATTCCTATCAAGACCAGTAATCCTACCCTACCATCGTGAAATGAGGGACTCATTCCTTCATTAACGCAACCCTTGGCTGCGTTTGACATAATTGATCATGCTAAAAAAACCAAGATTCAAATGTCTGAAGCCGAATATCTTCAGTCTAACCCTGAGCAATTTATAAGGTTGATTGAATACATCCAAAGCCAAGCTGTCATAACTACTCAAGTTTCCTCAAAAGGAATCCTTTCTACTTCTCCTGCATCTCGCATAAATGTTGCCTCGACTTCTATGTCAGGTAAAATAGAACCTTTATATCTCTCCCTCCTAATCAATGGTCACAAACTAAGCAACTGCATAATTGATTCTGTAGCTTCAGATAATGTCATGCCAACAAAAGTAGCCCATGCTCTGGGCCTCACCCTTACTAAGTCTTTTGGAAAATGTTACTCCTTGGAAACCAAACAGGTTCCGTTGATTGGTTAGATCAAAGACGCGTAGTTTGCATCTGCAACGTTCCCAGAGAAAAGAGTAAAGATGAATGTCCTCGTTGCTGATATTCTGGCAGCATATGGAATTCTACTAGGAAGGAGCTTTTTGCAGTGAAGTTGGTGGAGAGATTCATATGGACTGGTCTAAGGCTAGAATCCCCGTCAAAGGCGTAATTCAAACATTAGAGCCGGAATCTCAAAAGAAGTACTTGGTTACTAATTCTGATGATCCCAAAGCCCAAATTCTCTTGAAATCATCGGGGATAGGAAAATATTTCTTATCTACAGAGTCTGGTAAAATGAACCTTCCCGTCCAGGAAGAAGATCTTAATAAGATATGGACGTTGCAATTTGACGGCAGTTGTGCTACTAGTGGATGCGGTGCCAGAGCTATGTTGATTTCCCCAGAGGAAGAGATTATTCCTCTCTCTTTTAAGTTGCAGTTTTTCAACACAAATAATATCGCTGAGTATGAATCCTTACTACTTGGCATGCAGGCCGCAAAAGAAAGGGGAATCAAGAACCTGAAAGTGCAAGGTGATGTAGAGCTAGTCGTAAATCAAGTAAAAAGGATATACCAAGTAAAAATGAAAGGCTCAGGCATTACCGCAACGCAGTATGGGACAACATTGAAGATTTTGACGCTTTTTCAATAAAATCCATTCCAAGAGCTCAGAATGACATGGCCGATTCATTAGCCATTTCAACATCCCTCATACTCCCTCACCCAGGTCTGAAAACAGACACATATACCATTGAGGTAGTTTTACACCCAAGCGTGCCAAACAATTCTCAGCACTAGCAGGTATTCAATGACGACGATCAACTTGCCTTCCTGCAAAAGGCAAAAAATTTCAATGAACTTCATTTTGAGGGATCTACTTCTACATGCCGTGAATCTGTTACTGATCAAGATGTTGAATCAAAAGGAAGTGATAGCATATGTCAGCTCAAAGGAAATAAAATTCCAAAAGGTCTAGTTTCTCTAGAATGTTTGTTCGACAGACATGATCGTTTTGTCAAGAAGAAAAGGAAAGATAATCCTAACTCCTCTCTAGAGACTGAACTGGTCAATCTAGGTACTGTGGAGCATCCGCAGTTTGTGAACATCAGAAAAATGTTGCACACCCAAAGAAAAGTGGAAGTTTGTCAAATTACTGAAGAAATACATGGATGTATTGGCATGGTCATATGCTGATGTAAAGTATTTCAAGCCAAAGGACATCCAACATGATATCCCATTGAAAGAAGGTGTCAAACCCTTTCGCTAGAAATAGAGGCACTATAATCCCAAGATCTCAGGTACCATCCAGGCTGAAATACAAAAGATGTTGGATGCAAGGATTATTTTTACTATCCATCACAGTACCTGGGTCGTGAACATTGTGTTATTACGTAAGAAAAATGGCGAGATACGCATATGCGTGGATTTTCGTAAATTGAATCAAGCATCCTTAAAGGACAACTACCTGCTCCCCATAATGGATCAAGTTTTGCAGGCAATAACTGGCTCGGAAATTTTGTCCATGCTTGGTGGTTTTTAATCAGATTGAGGTCTCGCTTGAAGATCAATTCAAAACAACATTTACTACCCCCTGGGGCACATTTTCCTATAGCAGGATGCCTTTTGTTCTGACCAATGTTGGAACCACTTTTCAATGGGTGATGGACTTTTCTTTCAAAGTTATGATGGGGAAGGTCATCATAGTTTATTTGGATGACTTAACTGTGTTCTCTAAATGGTGAGATGGTCATTGTGATCATTTGGAGCAAGTATTGAATAGATGCCGAGAACACGGGATCTCCCTAAATCCAAAAAAGTCTATTTTTGGGGTCACTAAGGGAAAATTGCTGGGACACGTGGTCAGTAAAGAAGGGACAAAGATAGATGCAGAAAGGGTTAGGGAAATTCAGAACCTTACTCTACCCACAAGGAAGACCGACGTTCACTCCTTCTTCAGAAAAGTGAACTTTCTCAGGCACTTTGTTCCCAACTTTTCTGAAAAGACTTGCCACATATCAAACATGATGAAAGGGTCACCAAATTTCTGGTGGAGTGAAGAAGGAAAGGCGTCATTCGAGGATATAAAATCCTTGATCGCTTGTGCACCAGACTTGGTATGTCCTAATTTCTCCAAGGATTTTATCATGTATAGCTATGCATCTGAGCATACTGTATCGGCCATCTTAATGCAAAAGAATTTTGAGGATGTTGAATCCCCAATTGCGTTCATGATCTCTCCCCTCAAGCCTCACGAATTGAATATGTTGTAGTTGGAAAAACATGCCTTCGCCATTGTCAAAGCAGTCAAGAACTTAAGGTGTTATATTCTAAACTCTCATACAGTGGTGCTAGTCCCTGACACGGAAGTCAAGTTAATTTTAACTCAACAAGAGTTAGGGAGTTTGTGAGGAAATTGGATTGCAAAGGTTCAAGGGTATGATCTAGATATAAAACCCACCAAGCTAGTAAGAGGCAAGGGCCTATGTAAGCTTATGGCTGAAAATCGAGATTCAGAAGACCCTGAGGAAAAGGATGATTACACCAATGGAACACAAAGCCTGCTGGAGAAAGCTGAATCTTTACCCATGGTCCTATTTGTCGTAACTAATGACGAATGGTTCTCTGATATCACTTTCTTTCTCACTTATGGTGAATGCGTAGCTCATCTAACTTCAAAGGAGAAATGTGCTATAAAGCTCAGAGTAGCTAGATATGTCATCTGGGATAACGGTTTGTATAAACGCATAATTGATGGCATATTCTTGCGATGTGTTGATAAGCCACAATAGGTAAAGTTACTCAAAAAATTTCATGATTCAGAATGTGGTGGTCATTTTTCCTCTTTCGTGATAGCACACAAGATCATCCAGGCCAGGTACTATTGGCCAATGCTATTTCGGGATACAGCCACCTGTGTAGCAAAGTGTGAGCTCTGCCAACAATTTATCGGTAAACCAAAATTGGCTGCTTTTCCCCTCAGGCCGGTCATTATTGATGAGCCATTCAGACAGTGGGGAATCGACTTTATCAGAGAACTCCATCCCCAATCGAGTGCTGAACATAGTTATGTCCTGACAGCAACGGATTACTTCACCAAATGGGTGGAGGCCATACCTGTCAAGAATGCCACCTCTGAAGTTGTTTGCAATTTCATCAAACAGAATATCATCGTAAGATTTGGCATTCCACACAAAATCATTACTGATAATGCTTCCAACTTCTCCTCATGAGAAGTTGTTGGTTTTTGCTATGAATACGGGATAATCTTGGCCCACGCCTCGGATTATTACCCCCAGGGAAATGGTCAGGTAGAATCCAGTGATAAAAAATTAGTGACCATTATACGGAAGCTAGTTGACAAGAGTCAGCGAACATGGCACAAGTCATTGTATGACACTTTGTGGGCAAACCGCATTACTCCCAAGAGGTCTCTCGGTATGTCACCTTTTCAAGTGTTATATGGAATTGACGCCAAGCTTCCCGTTTCTGCAGAACTTCCTGCTCTGCGCTTGGCACGAGCAACTGAAGATGAGACTTTTCAAAATTCTCTTGAAAAGAGGATCATGTATCTAGCAGAGCTCGAATAAAAAATAGTAAGAGTGGTCGATAGGATCACCGAACATCAGAATCAATTTAAGAGACTGTTCGATAAAAAAGCTAAGCAAAGAGATTTCCAGATGGGAGATCTCGTCCTTTTGTGGGACAAACGAAGAGAGCCAAAGGGCATGAACGGGAAATTTGATTATCTATGGAGAGGGTCCTTTCAAGATCAAGTAGCTCAATGGAGAGAATAGATTCTATCTCTCGTATCTATACGGAACTGATCTCCCACTTCCCTATAGTGGGCAACATCTCAAAATATTTAGGAAGTAGAGCTTGCTCTCTTTCTTGTACAATTTACTTTATGTTGTGTGTTTGTTTTCATCGTGTGTTTGCTTTCGTCGTCACCCTTGTTTTTGACTCTCTAACCCAATGGATAGGCGCATGTATATTTGGGGTTCTCTACCCTCGAGCATCACTCAAAGATAGTCCCAAGAAATATCCAGCTGTTATCCTGCAAAATTGACAAGGGCAATTTTATAGGTAACCATACCAAAATTTTGTTTTGTTTCCTCGTCGGGGTCCCTCACCATTCGAAATGTTGTAAAATCCCTTTCCAGGAAATCTAGTTTTCCGAACTTAGTCATTTGAGTCTTTTTTGGCTGGGTGCACCTTTTACCTATGCAACACAGACTAAATTTGTGCCCCCATAATTTCCTTTGGTGCACCCTTTGAAGTGTTGGCACAATAATTGTTGTGCCTTCCCGTGACGTGCCATTCTTGCTCTTACCAAGGCGCATGCACCTTCCTGTGAACAACAAAAATGTTGCACCATGTTTTGGTGCGCCAAGGCGCTCAAAATCCAGTGTTGATAGTACTAAATTTGTGCTAAGGCGCAGATAATTCCATGTTGACAAAAACATATCCGCGCCAAAGGGCGCAAGGTTTTCCATGTCGACACGTTTTTTGTGCACCTTTTTAAAAAAGTGGTTGGCGCATTTATTACGTTTTTAGCTATATATAGGCGCATCCACCCTGTCACTTTCACAATCAAAAACATGTGATAATATTTATTCCTCTGCACCTATCAGCGCGCCCATCATCCTTGTGTTGCGTTTGTGGACCCCACTTTGTTTTTCTCATTCTATATATTCTGAGTAAGTGGTCCTTTCTTCTCTTGTGTTTATGTTTTGTTTTTTGGTTATGAAGTTTGGCGAAATGAATAAAAAATGAACCATAGATCCCTCCCAAGCCGTTTCTACCCTCTTTCCAGATCTGTTGGGCAAGAGGGCTATGTCTCAAAAAGTAAACCTGGATCTCTGTGTTATGCCCCCTTCACCGTATAAATCCATGAAGAAGGAGGCCTAAAAGAATGCAAACCCATAAGGAGGGAGAGAAACGTAAAATTTAGTTCCGAGCCTCTTTTTTCCTCTTGGAGCAATCGCCACCCTTGTTACAGGAAACACAGTCATGCAAGAAGGGCGCACTTACTCTGATTGCAGCACACAAAATCCCTGTGCCATACATAAACCAAGTAAATCCTAAACCTGGCGCAGGCACAACCCCGTTTACAACAACAAAAGTGCCATGCAAGATTTTCCTACGCCGCGCCAAAGACCCCCCTTTTGTGCACATAAAGTTATTGCTACAGGCATTAATCCTACGCCCTTCGACACACCAAAATTTCATGTTAGATGTAAATTGCCTGTGCCATTGGTGCATCTTTCTCCCATGTAACACAAAACTTATTTGCGCCCAATATAAAACCCCATGTAGTGGTGCAGTCACACTCTTGTCTATAAAAACAATGATGTTATATGTAAATTTCTTGCACCCTGTGCCTTTTGGTGCTAATTTCTCCCTTGTAACACTCCATTTCAGTGTACCATAGCTTTGACCCTGCAGCCTGCAGTGTACCTGCGCCCTACACCCAGAAGCCTTAAAATTGCTAACTCCTCATTTTGTGATGCTTTAGTGGAAGATCTGATAGCTAACATGGCTCTTCTGTGTTGGACTTCACTCCTTCTTGCAGATCAGCAACTGAAACTCAGATCAACATATGTCTACATCAAGCAAAAGGCCAACCAAGTCAAAGGGTAAGGCTAAGCTCATAGAGGAAGAGATGAAATACAAATATCAAAGGGTCAGAATACCTGAATCCTAGGTAGAATGTGATCTAGATATCAGAGATTCTAAACTTGGCCACATTGACATGGAAGATTTTTGGGCCGGAACTAGGAGGGTCATAGGAAGTCCTTGGATGGACAAACTGGTGGGTAGTGGTCTACATTTCACTAGGGGAATCCCTGTCAGTGCAGTGAATAACGAGTTTACGATGGTGGTGGTCTGCTGTTACAACAAAGACACAAGGTGTGTCAAAAATGAAAAGGGTGAGGTCATAATCAACCTCACTACCTGGTACTTTGAGATCATGCTAGGCATTTCTCACCACCGGCATTTTGTGGCTGTAAGTCAAGAAGACTGCATCAAGGCGTGGGATGATAACAAAGACAAATGCATGCAGCTGATGAATGAAGTGTACTTAAAGAATAAGAAGGTGATAACCAGGTGGCCACAGGTTATTCACCGCAGTGACTTCTCTGAGGAACTGAGCGATACCATCACGTTCCTAAGTAGATTTTTTTGGCTTTCTAATGCCCATTACTTTCACAAATGGATGCTCAGGTACTTGGAAACCATGAATAAGAATGTTCCTGATCAGCGCTTGGAGTGGGTGGAGATCATAAGCAACACCATCTCTAAGCAGCTCCAATAACTCACCACAATGGGGAGATTCTATATGAACTCCTACATAGTCTACACTTCAGCCTCAGAGAGGGATTATCTAGAACTAAGCAGATGCGGAGTTTGGCCTCAAGTGAAAGTATACGAATACAACCTAGAGCTGAAGCTGGAGAACAACATCCCACAGTTCACCAAGATCAACGATGCCTTTTTCTACAGAATCATCTACCTTTTGAGGCCAAATATGACTCATGTTCGGAAGACCAAGAGCATAGTCACAGTGATTGAGAAGTGGGGAGCATTGTTTACCCAATTCTCCACCTTCACCTATCTCAGAGCAGCCAACTTCTTGGGGGATCCCACCAAATTGCCAAGGTATACTAGCCCTAAGTTGATCCTATTGGAGCTATCCAGACAACTCATAACATGTCATGAGAAGTGCCTGAAAAGGAAAAAGGGTGGAACCCCTTTCCCCCTTACAGTGGGTAGGTACACCTGCATTTCCTGCAACAAAGCTCGGGAAATTTTCACAGAGCTAGAACTACTCAATCTAAAGCACAATTTCCTGGCAAGGCCCACCTTCGATCCCAAAAATTTCCTCCCTAAAGCAAAACTTGATCCAATCCACATTCCACTGATTGAGGACATCTATATTGACCTATATCATGAGGTAGAACTCAGAAGGAAGGATCACTCTTGCCTGGCCCTGGCAGAAATTATTCAATATGGTGTGGCCATTGTTCCAAAAGGTTACCAAACAACTGATCAAGAATTTGATCAGGTGTATCTAGACACGGATGGGGACAACTGGTTGTTTTCTGTAATTGATAGGACAAAGGAACCTTAGACCATTGAGGAGAGGGTTAAGGAAACATTGCAGTGAACAAAACATTGGTGTAGAATGAATGGCCTTATCTACATCGGAGTAGATTTCACCACGTCCCCTTTGGGTAATGCACCTGTCAGGCCAAAACATCTTCCAAAGAGCAAAGGCAAGGATAAAGAGGGAGAATCGAGATCTGCTCAAGAAGAAGCTCCTGAAAGTCCTCCCTCCGCCACACAGGAATAGATTGTAACTCTGGCATCCCTGGAGAAAGAAGTAGCAGAGAGTGTCCTGATGGGCACATCCACTCACGGTGTTACCACAGCTACAATTACTGAGGTCCCTTCTATTCATTCTCCCTCTCCTCCTCCCCCTCCTCATGTTACTCAAGCGACCATTCCTTTGGTGGTATCCTCTACCCCATCCTCTACTATTCCCCCTTCCTCATCCTCCATCTTCTCTTCTCTTGTGGAACTGTCCCCCACTATTTCTTATCTCATCTCTCAACTCCCTTCCATTCCCACGAATACCTCACCTGCAGTGTCTCTTCCTTCTGTGAGCACTTTCTCAGCCTCCCTCTCAATGCCGCCACTTAAGTGTCTCGACCCATTTCCCCTCATCCACTTCCGCTGCTCCCTCTTCCACCTCTGGTCCCGCTCCTTTAAGTCCAGCATGGATCTCCCAACATCTGAGCCAACAAAAGAGGAAATTCCCCATTGTACCAATGGACTTTTCCTTTATCCCAGCAAAAGGGGCTAAGAAGCAAAATCCTATAACCCACTTCTCTTAGAGTGCATCGAGAGAAAGAGTAATGGAGATCGCGTATACCGACCCCTACAAAGCTAGAAAGAATATGTCCCATAGAGATTACACAGTGACGCAGGTCACAATGGGAACATCGTCTAAAATCCTTCAAGGAGAGGCCCTATCTGTGGTGGATGCCCTTTGCAAGAAGCTTCAAGAAGCAAAGGAAGAAAAGAGGTTACTAAAAGAACAGAATAAGCATCTTCTCCACGCCTTGTAGAAAATGGGTAGTGCACCTCCTATAACTGCCACCGAAACTCCTGAGGTCCTAAACCAGGTTAAGATAAATGAATATGCCAAAATTAGCAAACAAGGTATGGTAGTATCTACCTAGAGAGATCATATCCTCAAAGACAGTGAGGAGGTAATTGTCAAGCTCACTGAATTATATCAGAACATTAGCTAGGAAAATAAGGATCTCCAAGCAATTGCAGGACCTATCTCTGAAGAGTTGGACCATGCTAGGTTACAACACGAGACATTCCAGAAGATGCTCAACTGCTCGGCTAATGATTTAGTTAAATTTGTCGTCTTCAATCACCCCACGAGAACCCAGCAAAATTCTTTCTTCTTTGGACTACCGGGTTGATCAGATGGAATTTGTCCCGGAGAAGATAGACAAGGTCAAGGAGGAAGCCCTAGATGCAATGCATCAAATGGAACAAATTTTCCTAAGAATGTCTCCAGGTTTTCTCACTCCTTCATTCACCTTGAGGAAGGTATATGAAACCATTCGGATCTTCAAGGAGATCATCTCTCAAGGGCTAGGGGCAGAAATCACTTTCAAAACTGAATACATCAATAACCTTCTGGCATGCCGTGATTTTGTGCGGTACTTGATGGAGGCATGTAATGAATATTTCAATCTCCCCAAAAAAATCAGAGATGAGTGGGAGACTTGCGAGGTCATCAACGATCATACCAAGGGTCCTTCCTAGGATCAACTTCATCCGATGGTCAGTAAATTCTTGGAATACTGGAATCAGTTCCACATCACCTCTCCCGAACAATAGTAGAAGCAAGATACCCCCTTTCAACTGTGAGATGATGATGAATAGCCTTCTTCATCTTGGATTTCTTTTGTAAATATCTAAGAGTATGTTGACACAAATGATGACATCATCCATGTTGCACCAGGGGATGTTGTCATCCATCAAGTTACCCAAAGTCAACAGTTGAATTTTAGATATTTTATAATTAGTTGGTTTCTTTTTGCCTTCTCTCTTCTCCTTCTTCTATATATAGGAGGATACTTGTTGTATTCAGGTTGGTGGACACTTTTTAGTTGAAAAATAGAATTAAGGAGAAAAGGCTTTTTACTTTTGTAACATAATAAAATATTAATACACTATTGAGACTTTATGCTGAATACCTGTGTTATACATCAGAACTTTGAAAACATTAGATCTGTATGTTTATTCTGTTGAATCTACCTCTACTTTTTTGTCATTTGTTCATCAGTATTGCTTTGTTCGTTTATCCACTTATTACCAATCCCAAAACATAGACCTTCTGATCTTTCTACTTTGGAATTCATTTCTTTTCTCCCTTTCGATCTATGCTATCTTCATCTTTTCCTTCATTCCTTTCTTTTCATAGTCGAAAACACCCCAACTGGGATAAGTTCCCAAACCCCCAAAGGCAGAATAGCAATAAACCAGTTTTGCTTTGCTAACTCAAAGAAGGGCTATGCCCTGCACACTGATTGCTCGTCTATCCATAGATTTTCCCAAGCAACATATTTTCAGACCAATAGATCCCTACCCCACTAGTTGATTTTTTCTAATCATGGGTGATAAATGTCGAGCTAAGGACAAGATAAAAGTAAAGAATAAGACGCTATAGAAATTGGAAGAGAAGAGAATAAACAAATTGAAGAGAATGCAAAAAATTCAAGCAGGGCAAGGTACATCTGCTATATCAAATGTAGTTAATGTATTAGAAAATTGGGATGAAACACATAATTAAATTGTAGAGAATAATGATTTTGCAATGGATAATGATATTGAATTGAATGATAATGTTGGTATGGATGAATAAATTGATATGAATTCAATTGTTGAACCCTTACTTGAGAATCCAAATGTTATCCCCAAAACTTGTATGAAAAAAAAGAATGAAGATCGTAACCTTGTAAACAAATCTTCACCTCTAAGAACACCTCCTTCCATTTCACGAAGAAAACCAATTCACTTAATTGAAGTTGATAAAAACATTATAAAACCAATGCCTAACAAAATGTATAAAAGAAATACGAGAAGAAAAACTATTAGAATTTGGGATAATTACTTTGAGAATTTAAATGACACATAAAGATGCCAATTATTTGTTTTATTGATGAAATTAATTAAGATGAGACCCATAATGAAGACCCTGGGCTTAAGAACATCTAATGTTGTTGATCAAATGTGTCAATTGTTGAAAACATACATAAAGCATACCAAACTGTAGGTGGAAAAATATGCACCAAAGATAGTAATGCTACATGGCATGCACTAACTAATTGTATAGTAAGTGATAAAACAGTTAATAAACGCTTGATTAGAAAGATAAATAGTGCTTTGAAGCTAAACAAAAAAATGCTAAAGAAAGCAATAGATAGATGTAAATGTCTTGAGTTAGTCAATAACACTGACTATTGGGATTTCTCTAGCAGACTTCCATGAAAATACAAGAATACATCTGATATTCTAAAATAATTAATTGTAAAATTTTGGAATGAGAATATAAGGGTGTAATCGAATAGAAGAGATACAGTAAAAATAAGAATAGGTTCTCATAATCATGAATCATGTGTAAAACATTTCTTAGATATAACTCAAATAGAATTGTTCTCTAAGTTTAAAAAAGACAATCCACAAATTAACATTAGCCAAATATTCTTTGAAATGAGCAAACCCTTTTATATGAAAATCGATCACTCACGTACCACTTGTTGCAAGAATCATGTTGAATTTTCAATGCATTATGATGTTTTTTGTCAAATACGTTGTGTTTTGCATACTGACATCATGTCGCAGGAGTATGGAATAAATGTCCTACAAAAATCTTCAAGGGAATTTATTCCGACAATATTTTTTGAAAAATCAACAAGACAATTTTTTTATAACAAAGCATGTTTGGATGGAATGTGCAATGTATGCGGTGGCTTGCCAAATCTGAATAGTTGTATCCACGAGGAGAGTACATATTCAATAGGAAAATAATTGATTGATTTCACCAAATATAAATCAGTGGCATATCAATTAAAATATGGATAAGAATCTAAGATGTGTGAATTTGTTAGAAAAAAATTACCTGTATCAGAATGTATGGTCAAATTCAGAGAGGAAATTTTTTATGAGTATGCATGGCACACACATAGAGCTTGATGGTTGCATGAACAATTCAAGTTAAGAAAGGACACATTCCCACTTGGTACTATTGTTTCATTAGTTGAATTCATAGAGGATTACTCATTGCAGCCACAAATGGAGGTTCAATCTCAATATTATAACTCAGTGCAAGTTTCTTATTTCATGCATATAACATTCATGCAATCTCCTGAAAGCACTGAGAAAGATCAAAAAATATTAAGAGAGTATCATTTCTACATCAGTGATGATCAGAAACATTCTAGAGAATATGTATAAGGGTTTTTCTAGGTGTTTTATGTGAACTTGAATGAAAGGAACATTAGTTTCGATCAACATTACATTTGGTCAGACAATTGCACATCACAATTAAGAAAAGCATGGATGTTTTATTGGGTAAGCAAGATGCAAAAAGAAACAAATGTATAGTTCATATCTGAAGTTTTACTGAGGTAGGGCATGGAAAAGGTGAGCATGATGGTGTAGGAGCATGTGTGAAAAGAGAACTAGCAAGAGAAGAGTTAAAGTTCAAGGATGGTGCTGAATTTACAGATGCAAAAAACATTTTTGATTGGTGTGTTAAGAATATGGGCTATGAATCTCAAGAGAGATCAACGGTTCGTAGATATTTTTGGTTGATAGAGGAACAACATCTGGAAAAATTTGTATATCATGCATTGATTTTTTTTTGAATGAATGTGAGTCAAAGAAGTGGGTGGATGAATGGAATTTTAAACCTCTAATTCCACTCAACACACATCAAGTTCCACGAGCATTACAACTTGTAGGGTCTTCAGATCGAATGACAACATCACTTAACTTTAACCAAGTCTCTAATTTAGTGCAACAAGGTACATACATATATGTACATGCCATGTTTTAGATTTATAAATTATCAAATGGTCAACTCTTAATGTATTTATAAATTTATTGAATAGTTTTACTTTGTGATACATAGGGCACATTTTTGTAGTTGTTGCGACGGAATTTAATGAAGAGGGAACATACTACTTCTTATCTCGTTGTGTAGAGGGGGAAAAAATTGAATTCCATGGTCATTGATGGTGAAGACCTTGAGTATCCCACTGGATCAGTGGTAGTCACTGGAACTTGGCTTCGACAATATCCTATCAAAAAATCAAACATTTGGTTGTTTGAAGAATATGAAGTACATCAGAAGATACTTCACTATTCACATTTGGTCCTTACAACAAATATTAAATTGATCAAATATTGAGGTCGGCCATCAAACAAAAATCTGTCAAGGTTCATGAATTAGATCATGAAGCAATTCTTATTACTGTCAAGAATAGAGTTGATCTTTGCAGTTCATTGGATTGAATTTGCAAAGGTATGTTCTTCATGAATTTAATTTGAATATTTACTTAACTGATTTTTTTAATTTTGTATGATTTAAAATCTATTTAATTGCTTACTAACATGTTTATGTAGGTTAGTGGTGCCAAAAAAGTTTCCACCTTCACGTGGTTGGCACTTTCTGTAGAGAATTTATTATTCTCAAAGCCAATTGAAGCTAAGAGAAATTAAATATTAGAAAGAGAAAAAAAACAAAAATTCTCATTTCACCACCTATATTGTATGAACCACCTATATTATTTAGGTGATTGGCAATGAACAACCTTACACTGACTCAGTCTAAATGGAGATTGAGAAAACCACAAGAGGCTTTTGTAGAGGGCACCGACGTGGAGGTTTCAGATCTGAAGAGACGTCTCTAGGTGCCACAGAGTTCGAGAAATCACCCATTGAAGATATGGCATGATTGGGCCTTAGGGCTCTTAAGGGACTATGCCAGAATGGGGTAGCCTGAAATCATAGGGAGCGTATGAAAAAAAAACGAAGCCTCTAATAGAATTCACTAGACCACCCCAATGTGTTGGAGTAGTTGGTTCAGTCCCACGAGCTTCCGTTTGCAAACTACACCAGATGACAACCCTACACTGACTCAGAATGCACTATTTTTCATGTTTGTAAATAATAACACAACGAGACAACCAGATGGAGACAGAGGAAACCATGAGAATATTTTGTAGAGGGCCCTGACATGGAGGTCTTAGATCTAACGAGATGTCTCTAGGTGCCATGGAGTATGAGAAATCACTTGTCAAAGATATGGCATGATTGGGCCTCAGTGCTCATAAGGGACTACGCCCGGACAGGGTATCTTGAAAGCATGGGGAGTATAGGTAACAAAAGAAATCCTCCACTAGCATTCACCACACCACCCTGACATGTTGGCATTATTTGTTTGGTCCCATAAGCTTCCATTTGCAAACTACAACCTCTGGCATCCCTACACTGACTCAGACTGTACTATTTCCCACGTTTACAAACAATAGAACAAGAAGAGACCAAATGGAGATGGAGAAAACTATGATATTCTTTCATAGATGGACCCAACATGGAGGTCTCAGATCTGACGAGACATCTCTAGGTGTCACAGAGTCTAAGAAATCACCCGTCGAAGAAATTAAGTGTTTGGGCCTCAAGGCTCTTAAGGGACTACGCCCAGACATGGAAGCCTAAAAGCATGAGGAGCATGAGGAACCAAAAAAATCGTCCACTAGCATTCAGCAGGCCACCCCAAATTTTTGGCATAGTTGGTTAGGTCCCATGAGCTTCCATTTGAAAACAACAACATTTGGCAGCCCTACACTAACTCAAACTGCACTATTTCATGCGTTTTCAAACAATAGCACAACGAGAGAACCGGATGGATACGGAGAAAACCGTGAGAGGATTTCATAGAGGGACTCAACATGGAGGTCTTAGATCTAACAATACATATCTAGGTGCCATGGAGTCTGAGAAATCACCCGTTGAAGATATCACTTGATTGGGCCTTAGGGATCTTAAGCGACTACGCCCGAACGGGGTAACCCAAAATCACGGGAAGTGTAAGGAACAAAAATCAATCCTCCACTAGTGTTCACTAGGCCACCCTGATGTGTTGGCGTAGTTGGTTCAGTCCCATGAGCTTCCATTTGCAAACTATAGCCTCTGGCAGCCCTACACTGACTTAGACTACACTATTTCACGCGTTTGCAAACAATAGCACACCGAGAGAACCAGATGGAGATGGAGAAAACTACAAGAGGATTTTGTATAGGGCCCTGACATGGAGGTCTCAGATCTAACAAGATATTTCTAGGTGCCACGAAGTCTATGAAATCACCCATCGAAGATATTGCGTGATTGGGCCTCATGGCTCTTAAGGGACTACGCCCGGATGGGGTAGTCTGAAAGCACGGGGATTGTAGGGAACCAAAATGAAGCCTTCACTAGTGTTCTCCTGGCCATCCCGACATGTTGGCATAGTTGGTTTGGTCCCATAAGCTTCTGTTTTCCAAATACAACATCTAGCAGTTGTTCACTGACTCAGACTACACTATTTCACATGTTTACAAACAATAGGACAATGAGAGAATCGAATGTATATGGATAAAACCATGATAGGATTTCATAGTGGGCCTGACATGGAGGTTTCAAATCTGATGAGACATATCTCGGTGCCACGGAGTTTGAGAAATCACACGTCGAAGATATAGCATGTTTTGGCCTTAGTGCTCTTAAGGGACTACTCTGTGATGGGGTAGGTTGAGAGCACGGGTAGCGTGGGGAACTAAAACGAAGACTCCACTAGTGGTCACCAAGAAATTTGGATGTGTTGGCCTAGACGGTTTGGTCTCACGAGCTGCCATTTGCAAAATATATCATCTGGTAGCCTTACACTGACTCAGACTACAATATTTTGCGTGTTTGCAAACAATAGGACAACGAGAGAACCTGATGGATATGGATAAAACTTCGAGAGGATTTCGTAGGGCCCTAACAATTTTTCCATGTTACTACTAAAGAGCTTCAAAATTTCATTGAACAACTACATAAATCTAACCTAAATAGTCAGAGCAATAGACTAAATCAACATTCTATTTCTCACATATAAAATGAATTTCTTCATTAAAAAAGGAAACTATGGGTGAATGCTCAATCAAAAAATAAATTACAATTCTACACGAGTTTTAGGCTCAATTATCAATACTTCATTATAGTTTTTCTTTCCAGTATGCTGCTCTTGGAATTACCTAGTTTGATTTGTGAAGTTGAAGCAGCTGGGATTAATAAAAATAATCAACTTTACATGTTGTCCTTAAGATTATCCATGATTTTATCAACAACATCACATAGATCTTCCATTCTAGTTAAGTTTTGATCCTTCCATGCTTCCCATTTTTCCTTTTCTTCTGCTCGTATGTTCTCTTTAAGTTCTTCCAGATGTTTTTGGGTAATCAAATTGAATCTTTATGACTTTCAGGAGGCATTTCTTCTTGAATCATAGTGACTTCTTCACCTAATTGTTTTTCTTCACGATGTTTATTGTCATCTAAAGTTGAAGATTAAAAATTTATTTGGCCTTCGACTACAAATTTATTTAGCCTTCATTCTCTGTTTGATTGAAGATATTCATTCTTTCAAAATGAACAGGTGGAACATTGGTGGTCTCCCCCAAAAAAATAAGTTCATAGTTTACATAGTTGCATCCTGTGGAAAAAACATTGAACATTGGTGGTTTTCTCCACCTGTGCTTTCGGGCTACCTCGTCTGGGCGTATTCTCTTAAGAGCCCCGAGACCAAAACACCTTATATCTTTGACATGTGATTTCTCAAACTCCGTGGCACCTAGAGATGTCTCGTTAGATCCGAAACCTCCATGTTGAAGCCCTCTAAAAAATCCTCTCGTGGTTTTCTCCATCTATATTTGGTTCTCTCACTATCCTATTGTTTGTAAATGTGCAAAATAGTGTAGTCTGAGTCATTGTAAAGCTGCTAGATGTTGTATTTTGTAAACGGTAGCTTGTGGGACTGAACCGTCTGGGCCAAAAATTATGTATGGCCTAGTGAACACTAGTGAAGGCTTTTTTTTGGTTCTGTATGCTGCCCGTGCTTTCGGGCTACCTCGTCTAGGCGTAGTCGCTTAAGATCCCTAAGGCCCAATCATGCCATATCTTCGATGGTGATTTCTAGGACTCCGTGGCACCTAGAAAAATATCATCAGATTTGAGACCTCCATGTTGGGGCCCTGTACAAAATTCTCTAGCGGTTTTCTCCGTCTCCATCTGGTTCTCTTGCTATGCTATTGTTTGTAAACGTTTGAAATAGTGCAGTTTAAGTAAGTGTAGGGCTATCAGAGGCTGTATTTTACAAATGAAAGCTCGTGGGACTGAACCAACTATTCCAACACATCTAGATGTCCTAGTGAACACTAGTGGAGGATTTTTTTTGTTCCCTACACTCCCCATGCTTTCAGGCTACCCCATCCAGGCGTAGTCCCTTAAGAGCCCTGAGGCCCAATCACGTCATATCTTCAATGGGTGATTTATCAAACTCCGTGGCACCTAGAGATGTCTCATTAGATCCAAGACCTCCATGTCAAGTCCCTCTACGAAATGATCTCAAAGTTTTCTCCGTCTCTATCTAGTTCTCTCATTGTGTTATTGTTCGCAAATGTACAAAATAGTGCAGTCTAAGTCAGTGTAGGGCTGTCAGAGGCGATAGTTTGCTAACGGAAGCTCATGGGACTGAACCAACTACATAAACATGTCAGGGTGGCCTAGATAATGCTAGTGGAGGATTATTTTTAGTTCCCTACGCTCCCCGTGCTTTCAGGCTACCATGTCCTAGCGTAGTCGCTAAAGAGCCCTTAGGCCCAATCACGCCATATCTTTGATGGGTGATTTCTCAGACTCTGTGGCACCTAGAGATGTCTCTTTAGATTTGAGACCTCCATGTCAGGGCCATCTACAAAATTATCTCACGGTTTTCTCCATCTCTATTAGGTTCTCTTGCTGTGTTATTGTTTGCAAACTCACGAAATAGTGCAGTTTGAGTCAATGTAGGGCTACCAAAGGTTGTAATTTGCAAACGGAAGCTTGTGGGACCAAACCAACTATGCCAACATATCTGGGTGGCTTGGTGAATGCTATTGGAGGCTTTTTTTGGGTTCCCTATGCTCCCCATGCTTTCAGGCTACCCCAGTCCGGGCGTAGTCTCTTAAGAACCCTGAGACCCAATCATGTCATATCTTCAACGGGTGATTTCTCAAACTCCGTGGCACCAAGAGATGTCTCGTTAGATATGAGACCTCTGAGTTGGGGCCCTCTATAAAATTCTCTCCTAGATTTCTCCGTCTCCATCTAGTTCTCTCATTGTGCTATTGTTTACAAACATATGAAATATTGCAGTCTGAGTCAGTGTAGGGCTACTAGACGATGTAGTTTGTAAACGGAAGCTCATGGGACTAAACCAACTACACCAAAATGTCAGGGTGGCCTAGTGAATGCTGGTGGATTCTTAATTTTTATTTCTTACGCTCTGTGTGCTTTCGAGCTACCCCATCCACACGTAGTCATTTAAGAGCCTTGAGGCCCAATCACGCCATATCGTCGATGGGTGATTTCTTGGACTCCGTGGCACCTAGAGATGTATCGTGAGATTTGAGACCTCCACGTTGGGGCCCTATAGGAAATCCTCTAGTATTTTTCTCTGTATCCATTTGGTTCTCTCGTTGTGCTATTATTTGTAAACGCATGAAATAGTGTAGTCTGACTTAATGTAGGGTTGTCAGACACTGTAGTTTGAAAACGGAAGCTTATGGGACCAAACCAACTACACCAACACATCAGGGTGGCCTAGTGAATGCTATTGGAGGATTTTTTTGGTTCCCTACCCTCCTCATCCTATCAGGCTACCACGTCCAGGTGTAGTCCCTTAAGAGCCTTGAGGCCCAATCACTCCATATCTTCGACGGGTGATTTCTCAAACTCTGTGGCACCTAGAGATGGATCTTTAGATTCAAAACCTCTATATAAAGTCCCTCTATGAAATCCTCTTGTGGTTTTCTCCATCTCCATCTGGTTCTCTAGTTGTGCTATTGTTTGCAAACTCACGAAATAGTGCAGTCTAAGTTAGTGTAGGGCTATCAGACACTGTATTTTACAAACGGAAGCTCGTTGGACCAAACCAACTACACCAACATGTCAATGTGGCCTGGTGAACACTAGTGAATGCTTGGTTTTGGTTCCCTACACTCCATGTGCTTTCGGGCTACCCCATCCGAGCGTAGTCGCTTAAGAGCCCTGAGGCCCAATCACGCCATATCTTTGATGGGTGATTTATCAGACTCCATGGCACCTAGAGATGTCTCGTTAGATCTGAGACCTCCATGTCTAGGTCCTCTACAAAATACTCTCATGGTTTTCTCTGTCTCCATTCAGTTCTCTCTCTATGCTATTATTTGTAAATGCATGAAATAATGCAGGCTGAGTAAGTGTAGGGCTACCAGACGCTGTAGTTCATAAATGGAAGCTCATGGGAACAAACCAACTACGCCAACATGTAAGGGTGGCCTGGTGAATGCTAGTGGAGGCTTAGTTTTTGTTCCCTATGCTCCCTGTTCTTTCGGGCTACCCTGTCCGGGCATTGTCTCTTAAGAGCCCTGAGGCCCAATCAGGCCATATCTTCAACTGGTGATTTCTCAGACTCCATGACACCTAAAGATGTCTTGTCAAATCTGAGACCTCCACATCAGATCCTTCTACAAAATCCTCTCGTGGTTTTCTCTGTCTCCATCTGGTTCTCTCGCTATTCTATTGTTTGTAAACCTGCAAAATAGTGTAGTTTGAGTCAATGTAGGGCTGCCAAATGTTGTAGTTTGCAAACAGAAGCTCATGGGACCAAACCAATAACGCCAACATGTCAAGGTGACCAGGTGAATACTAGTGGAGCATTTGTTTTGGTTCCCTATTCTCCCCATGCTTTCAAGCTACCTTGTCTGGGCGTAAGTCACTTAAGAGCCCTGAATGACTAGATTGGCTTAAGAATGAATTTGATAGGGGTATGTCTAAGAACACATATGAGTTATCAATTACCTAGTAAATATTTCTTGTATAGTTTTGGATGGGAGTCAGCTGGCCTACGACTTAGTGACCTTGCATTCATTGATAATTTATGCTATGATAAACCCATGGATGCTTTCAAAATCACCTTAAAAAGGATAGGGGTAGTCATCAAGCCTAGTGAAGGGTGTGATGTGATTCACAAATAACTCGAAATGCCTACAGATTTAAAGGTAATAACATGAATTGGATAGGATTAGACAATCAAAAATCATTGAGTGTCTGAATCAGAATGTCATTGCATCTAGAGACATTCTCAAGCGTTGGAGTAATGTATATGGAGAGACATTCTCAAAATATCAACAGATGAAAGGCATCAAATTGTGACGACTCTCAAGTGTTTTAATAGGGATAAGACTACAAAGGATAGAATAATGTAGTAAGTGCATGATAAGATACGAACCAATACAAAGAGACCATGATTAAGAACAAGCGCAAGTAAGGTAAATACATATATACACATTGATAAATTGAATGAATAATTACTCAGAATAGGTAATTCTTTATATACATACATTGTATAAATATTGATTTCCAAATTTTGATGCATATTATACATTGAAAATACTAGTACATATACATCACCAATAACTGAAAAAATAATTTATAATGTCTTAAATATTGTCAAGTGCACATCATATTAGATTCATGCGAAAATAATCTCAGAAATGTAAGGTTTCATACAAAATTATCAAATTCAAAATAGTATTTTAATGTGCATAATAAATACCAAAATGCTAAAATAGGTCATATACCATCAAGTTCAAATGCCTAATAGGCATACATATAATGTCATGCACATAGGCATACAAAAACAATGTCATGTAAGACATATGTATTTCCTACTCATCAAAATATATCCCTCTCTTGGCCTTACTCGAAGAAGGCCCTCCCTTAGAGGAATATGGAGATCCATGAGATGACTTTGGATCATCTGAGCCCATGCTTTGAGTCCTTTTCTGATGAATACTCACTTGTAGATGAGCCTGTAAATGCAAACAATATTTGTTTGTCAAAACTTAATTTATATATGTTTTCAACATGTATATAAGACCATTCTCGAATGAAAGTATTTACATAAATATAAAAACTTTTCGTAAGTTTTTTCACACCGAATTTGCATCTCACGCTCAAATGATTCATTAAGAGCTCTTGTAGTATGAACGGGGTACGAAGACGATGAGATGGAGTATTCCGTGCCCTCAAAGTCAAAATAGAGGTAGTTGAAGTTCCCTACATATAAATAAGATAAGAAAATATAACATTAGAATTAGCAAAAATAGAACTAAGTACATGTATATACATAATTACAATATTTTAACTAATTTTATAAATATCAAACTATTTTTTTTACCCCACCACACCTGTGAATCGAACGAATAGGGTTGCTACCTGTCGCAGGTAACTCCTGCATATACACAATGAAGGACATTATTAACATAATTTAATAATTCTACAATGAAAGACATTACTAACATGTAATTTAACATAATATGAATTACACGAGAAATTTAGCAAAATTTATGTGTTGTTTGAATACCTCAGTGAGTTGTTATGCAGATGAAATTACAGTGGCAACACCTTTATCTACTTGTCATAGAGATGGTGCGGTGTCTAGTGAAGTCAACATCTTTATCAAACATGTATATCATGTGAGTTAGATGGACATACAAGAACATACATATATTTGACTTCAAAACTAATATATATACATGCAAATATATATATATATATATATTATATATATATATAATATATATATAATATATATATATATAATTACACACACATGTATATGAAAATTTTACATAATTAACATTCTAAATTACCTCTATGAATGTATGTGTATGCATGGGTCTTGCCGCCTATGGTCGGGATGAAGATGCACCTCCCGCGTGTTGTAATATCAATGCATGTACATGTACAAATACAATTATTTCAAAAATTTAACATATATAAGTAAATCAGGTACTCCAAAAATTTTGTAACACACATAACAAAACATAAAAAAATTACCTGCAAAGGTGACACATAGGAATGTAATCCAAATGTCTCACTCAAAAGCATATCTGACATAGTGATAATATCATGTTCACCCCTAGCACAAAGTGCATGAAAATCAATACGCATGAAAGTATCGTCCTCCTCGGTCCCCAAACATATGCTACCACATGATGAGAAAAGATGAGGCCTCATCCTAGTACTCCCTGAGGGAATACTCTATGTACCTCCACGAGCATATGGCTCAGAAATCTCCCTCGTATGTTGAATAAGGGTCATAGATAGCCCCTAAAGTGCGTGGAGTGTATCAATCTCTATTGTCTCCTTCACTTCTTGAAGGGAAATCTCAAGGTGATGGGGCTTTTGTTTGGGGACTCTACCCTGTTAAATAGGTGCACATTGTGCACCTGGTCAATCCTGTGCAGATCCTTTTCCTAGCCCCTGGAAATTTCAGAAATCAAAATAATTTGGGATCTCGTTGAGGATAAACTCATAATAGAATTTCCTCAGAAATTATAGTGGTACCTCGTTGTTATTACAAGGTGGAAAATCAAACATCATCCACCACCGGTCCCAAAAAATATTTTTAACCAAATTATTATTGCACCAATGGATGATAAATCATTTACATGACAACATAACATGAAAATTAGTGTGGGGGTCCATGAATAAGGCACATATGATGTCTTTTGAAATTTATTTTTTGTTTACATCCACATATGACAATTTGTTGGAATAATAAACCCTACAACCCTCTCTATAAGTTTTCCAACGATCAATTTGCCCCATTGTCATGTCAATTTGAACAATTAATGCTTCCAATGTGTTTACAAGAGAGGCGTGGTGGGGGTTTGTAGATTGTGCATCCCTCATTGTTTTGATTAAATCCTCAATTTCAATTTTGTTTTCAACTATTTGGACTGGTAGAGCAATTATGGGAGTGTCAATAGGGATGATAGGAATAACAGGGTTTGGTTGTGGTTGATTCCCTCGACCTCTAACTGTAACAATAAAAAATATGTATTCAATTCAAATTTTAATCTATAATTATCATATTTCAATGAAATTTTGAGAAAAGAATTGTGCTTACCTCTTCTCTATGGTGCCATCGTCAATTCGGATCTTCCTGATGATCCATAAATGATCGTTTGAGCTTGAGAACTAGCTAAATGAAAAAACGTGAGGGCACGGTTAATCTCTGAAGCTCGCGTTTAAGGAAGATAAAATGATAGAGGCTCGGGCATCTTTTTTTTGTTTATATTAGGCATAACACGTACACATTATGTAACGTGTACATGTTATATAATGTGTACGCATTATGTAATGCATACATGTTATGCTTTAGTGATTCCTAAGCTAAAAAAAGTAAAACGTGAGTGCATTTTCCTTTTTTTCAGATTCTTGTCTACTTTTTAGCCCCCCAACTTTGTGCACTTACCCAAAACCGCCGCCCATAGTAGACCGGTGGTCATGGAATCACCTCCCTACCTGGGTGATGAACCACAGAAAACCACCCTAATGAGTAGTGGTTTTAATACCGACGCCTTAGCTTGAGTGGTGGTTACAGGACCGCCGCTCTCCACAAGGTGACGGTCCTATTTCTGAAAAATAGAACCTTGAATTTGAGGTTTTCTCAAAAACTAAAAGTTACTAAAAGGTACTAAATTGCATTCTAAGCTTTATTCTGAACATATAGAGTTTCCAATTTTATGATTTCATTCCTATTGTTCTCTTCTTAGTTAAAATTTATTCATTTAAGCATTTTCCATTACAAAGTTAATAATACAACTACAAGGTCTATTGTATCTTGTTCAACTAAACTTTCTTCAATATAAAGAGTTAAAATAAATTTACATATACTTCTAACATTGTTATCACCATTTCTAAATAGAAAAACTTTCAATTTGTTGTCTCTTCCGTTCAATACAAATTATAGATTCAAAAATACTACAATACCTATCTTTTTCTATTCAAAATGGCTCATATCATTTAACAAAAAGATTTACTTTTCTCGCAATACAACTAATATTTCAAATAAAATAATCACTTTCTTTTCTATTTCTCAAAACAATCTCCACAATACAAATCTTTCTTCTTTTTCTTATACAATAATACAATACCACAATGAAGGAAACTTTCCTTTTTTTCACATACAATTTCAACTAAACTCTTACATAAGATTTTCATTTTGATTCTTTCTCTTTCCCTATTACATTCTAGTGAGAAGGAAATTTATTTCTTTACAATTTTACAATGAAATAATACAAATATTAATACAACTTATATTTCAACATTTCCTTTAAAACATTAACAAATTTACAATCTTCAACTTTGGGTGGGAAACAAAAAGGATTCTTTCATGAAGGGATTTCTTCAAGGACTCCAATAAAATTCCAAGCTCCTCAACACAAACAATAAGGCTCCAACATAATTTATTGGATTCACAACAAAATGGGGTGAGAGGCAATGCTCTCCACCCAACCAAGATATCCAATGAAGAGGAGAAGCCATCCTCTTCATTGGCCCCCGAGCCCCAACCACATTACAATGGGAGATGATGCCAATACATGGCAACAAAAATCCTCCATAACACAACAATTGTTCCACAACTATTTTAACTACACTTCAATCAACAACAACACAAAAAGAAGAACAACAAACAACAAAAACAAGGCTTAGAATGAAAGCCAAAAGAGCAAGACCTATGGGGAGGCCACTTATGACTCCCAATGGGAATGGGTGTCCACCTTAAAACCTCTAATGTATATCTTAAATCCCCTACATACTCTTATACCTCCCTCAAGTACCCCTTATACCTACCACATACTCTTATGCCTCCCTCATAAAAGAAACAAGTAAGAAATGCAAGCATTCCATATCCTAGGTGGGGCACCCAACCCAAACTCACTCCAAACAAGAAAGTAAACTCTTATGCATCCCTATAAGAAAACTCCCCATAGTCTCTTCCTACTCCATACTTATGCAATCTACCCACACCCAACTAGAATTCCAAAGAAAACAATACACAACACAAACACAAAAACACAAAATAAAGCATAACATAAGCAAGGTAAAGCTCCTACCTTTCCATAGTAGAGCTTGTTCCAAGAGTAAGTCTTTAAGATATTGAAAACCAAACAAGCATCCACAAGCTCCAAAATCCCAAAAATCCTCTAACTCTCCAAAATACAAGAGCACAAAATGATCAAGTAACCCCTGAACAAGCAAAAGAGCTTCAATAAATAGAAAAGGGAGAGAGGAGGATGAGGTGGCTCCATGTAGGATGCCACATCACTCATCCTCAACTCCACCTAAGAATTCAAACCTCAACCCCATTGCACCATAAATTTTTGGGTGAGAGGAATGATAATAAACTTACACACACAATCTAAGCCCACACCCCCCTAAGGACAAAATTAATTACTTGAAAGAAAGAGTAATAAATATTTCACCTTTTTATCTTCCCAAAACACCTAATGGGGTCTAATTTTTACCCCCAAACCCATAGGTAGGGTTGGTATGGCAATTTAAGAGGTGTGGGATAAGTTTAACTTGTCCCAAAAGCCTTCAAAATTGACCCTTAAGGCCAAATTCGAGTTTCCCATAAAGGGTAGAGTGTAAAACACTCAAAATCTCAAGCATTCAACACACAACACAAAATCCAAGAGAAAACCAAGTCTAATAAATGAACTTCTTTTGGTCACATCTTTAATTAATTTAGGACAAGATTTATTAAGTTTAATAAGACACTTATACCCACTAAGATAAAGGGGAAAAATATACATCAAAATCTAAATAATTAAACAAGTAAATTACCTCACTCAAAGGAAACACATACTAACATTAATAAAAGGGAACTAAAACAAAAGACACCACATGACCCCTTAGTCACAATTTTCCCCTAACCAAATAATTCTAACACACACATAATTACATGTTGCCATGGTGACCCTAGTTGAATTCATCTAGAATTCCAATGTGGTTGGTCTTCAATCCCTTTGATGTTGTTGTGAAAACATATAAACCTATAAAACACAAAATACCTCCTTCGGCCTCGTGGCCACATTAAAAAATCCATGCCAAAATATGTAATATAAATCTAAAATCATCTATATACGAATTAATATCATCTTGGAAAATGTGATATCATTTACAAATTTTTAGCATCATTTCTATCCAACGTTTCATCCATGTCAAAATGAACACCATGTTAATTCAATTATCAAAGCCTACTCATGGCGACAAAAGTATATCACATGCCAGAAATATATATAAATAACCATGTCCACATCATATCAACATCAATATAACATGTCTCTAATAATCCACATGCATCATATATGAATTGAAATCAATAACAATCCATTATCTCTAACATCTAGTGTCATGCTAAATCAAAATCTACAACCATGTCCATAAGTGTAGTTGATAGTATTAAAAATGAAAGGAAAAGGTGTCGAAGGGAAGTGGGCACTACAAGTTTAAACACGGAGATGGGTGGTTAAGTGGTTCCAGTGGACAAGATGACCTAGTTAGCCAAGCTTGCTCAACCTGCTGAGTTGGGTTGTCAATTGAGATATACAATATAATGTATTGCAATATATTTCAAAGCATTATAAGTTAATCCCACATGTATCCTAAAATTTCAATTAAGATCATATATATACAAAATGGTAATATGAAGATTGGAGGCCAATGAACCCCTCCATAATCGACTGTGTCAAACCTTGTTGAGGGCCCCCAACCAGAAAAAATGGGGCCCACTTGTTTGCAACCAATTATCAAGGACTGACATTATAAACCTTTTATTTAAACCTCATATCCATTTTTCCACATGTCAAAATTTCATTGGTCTACTTGGATGTGCACGCGACCATGTCACCTATGCGTAATGTTGATTTTTACTAATTGGTCAAAAAAATTAGTGGGCCATAACTTCTACAAGTTTGCTCCATTTTGTGTAAAAAATATGTCACCAGAAAGCTCTAATTTTTCCGCATGCAATGAAACTACCAGTTACTGATTATGAGAAGATTATACATTATAATTTCTCAACAATGATCCTTTGGATCAGTTACATATATCATCAATAGAAACAATTACTCAGACAAATGACGTACTTGAATTTACAGAAACATTCATATGTATCTTAGTCTTAATATTTGGTTAGATTAGAAAATTAGTTCCAAATAAATGAAGTGTTGATCCTAGCGGTCCCTAGGGTCATCCATAACTAAATATTTAGAGCTTAACGGTCAGTAGGCATCATTCAAAAACTTACTATTAATGTAATGAGAAATGTATTGTAACACATACACTACTGAGGGGTAAAGATATACAAAGTTTTGATCATAGCGTTCATTAGACATCACCCACAATAAAAATATTAATTCAATGAGAAAATACCATCAATACCAACAATCTTGAGCCTTTAAGACATACATGGTTCTTATCCTAGTGGTCATTATGTTTAGCCACAACATATACATATTCGTGCATTTCTTGTAAGCATAATATACACATATTTCACAATCATTTAAGGATAATCGGATTAAATGAAAAAATAATGCCAAAACATTTGAAATGATAATTTTTTGTTAAAATGCGTGAAACAATATGGTACCATGGAAAAAATTGACTTTCGGAAGGGCAAAAATGGGTTTTTTTGAAAAGGCTATGCAAAATTCTACAAGTTTTTCCCAAATAAATATTTAGATCTTAGAAGTCACTAATCAACATTCGCATGAAAATAATTAAAGCAATGATCTCTTTGCTGCTATACATGCACTATCAAGGGGCCATGACATACGTAATTTTGTTCCTAAGGGTCACTAAGATGAGATACTACAAAATATTTATATATTAGTGGTTGATAGGCATCATTAATGGTAAAATATTAATAAAATGAATTGAATATAGAAATACATGCACTCTTGAGGGGTCAATACATACGTTGTTTTGGTCCTAGTAGTAGCTAGGGTCAATAATAACCAAAAAAAAATAGTTTAGCGAGCATTAGGCAGCATTAGTAGGAAAACTATCAATGCATTAGCATTAGCTAGGGTCAAGGCATACACAACTGTGTTCCTAGTAGTCTCTAAGGTCAGCCACAAAAAAATATTTTTCATCTTAGCGGTCACTACGAATCATTACCAGGAAAAATATCAATGCAATGAGTGAAATGGGACAACACATGCACTATAGAGGGGTTAAGGCATATAAATTTATGTTCATAGAGGTCACTATGGTCAGTGACAACAAAATATTTAATGCTAGTGGTCACTACGATCAACATCGACAAAATCTTTCAAAATTAGTGTTTGCTAGGCATCATTCAATGGACATCTATTATTGAACTAAGAAAAGAGTTACATTACATGTTTTCTTTAGGGGTCAAGCTTTACTTAGCTCTGATTAGTTAATTGTACAGCTGTGTATACCTCTCTTAATTTATTTTTAATTGTACTATATTGGCTGGACTATCCGTGGTGGAGCCAAGTGTTGTACTACATACTCTTGACAGGGATCAAGCCTTATGTAGTTCTCATAGTATTCACTATATGTTATTGAAAGGAATATATAAATTACACATTTTGATGACAAATGAAATCTAAAAATCCATGTTGATCTATAAGTAATCAGTAAATGAAGTCTCAAAGGCCATGGTATAATGAATATAAACATATTGATCACATTCTTTGTAGTGTTAGTATGAACATTCAAACTTCAAACCTTATGTATAATCTCCCTTGTCATTAAATATCATAATTTTCTAAGATATCACATCTCCCTATTACCATATGCTTCCATCTGCCACTGAAAACAAACGAGGAAAAAATTCCCTTATCTCACTTACCTCAATCTGCATACAAATTAATGGTCTTCTATTGGCTCTTATCAAGATCTATAGTAAAAAAACTTTCATCACATATAGTAAATTCATATTAAGAAATAAAACTAATGGCATCTTATAATTTTTAGTGTTGATATATCATTAGCTTATCTAAACAAAACAACTAGAGCCTACAATTTTATTATAGAATTGCTACATATGTCTTTCAAGAAATATTAAGTAAGTGAAACATTATTCAAAATATTTTTTAACCTGACTTCTCAAATTGCAGGTTTTATAGTTCCTTGATTCACTATTTTTCATGGAGGAACCTACATAGATGGAACCCTTTGATTTTTTCCTTAGAAATCACATATATATCTTTTTAAAATTATATTTCTAAAAATTTCCTTGTGCAAACAAAAAATTACCGTAAACAAGTAAAAAATTACTTGTGTTACTATTACCATTTTAGAATTTTGAAGATATTATCACTATTTCATTACTTTATTTTTATTTATAATGAAATGTCTATAGAAACCAGACAATAGCAGTCCAAAATCCTTAAATCGATAAAAACCCTAACTGAACAAAATCTATTTTCCTCATCCTTTTCAGCAACACCCATTTTGTTCGCTTTGAAAAATCATTGTGTTCCATGTCAAGTATTTTATGAAACATTTCCCAATTCTATTGTGAAAAAATTCCCATACCATGTTTTTTCATTACTCGCAAGCACAGTACACACATATTTCAGTAATGATTTATGAATCAACAGATAGAGTGACAAAACAATGTCAATCCCTATCAGTTTAGAATTATTTATCGAAGACCGTTAAGGAATAGAAAAATTTGAGTATTGGAAGAACAAAAAATAGGGTTTTGTTGAAAAGGCTATTGAAAATTCTACATTTACATAATTTCAAAATTTTGGAAGGAACAATGGTGAGAATGCATACCAATTTTTGACGCCTTCACGAAAAAAAACCATGCTCAAAGTTTTGGAAATTAAACCATGATCATATTTTCCAATGGATGATTATGCTTAAGGATTTTTCTCCTTACGCCAATGTTATCTCCAAAAGCTTCACAAACTTAAATTTCCATGACATATACTAAAAAATGATAATTTATAGTTACATAGAACCGACACTTCCAACTACCATTTTCTTTGGTGCACAAGTTACAATATACGTGTGTATGCCATTAAATTGATTTATATTTAATTTATAATTAATGGCTATCAAAAGGCGTAAATATTTCAAATACTTCCCAAACATTAGATTGTTTAGTTTAATGTCCAATGAATTTTTGTGGATCCACAATATTAACCATATATCCCACACACAAATATTACCAATATTATCCAAATTATCATTAAAATAACACCATTTTCATTGTCAATATTATCATATATAAATTAAATATTTGCTATATAAGTATCCCATAATTTAACTATACTACCAATGATATGTGGTTCAATTGATATCTCACATATTAAATTATCATATTGTCCTCAATAAAAATATACATGTTTACCGACATCATTTTTTAAAAAAATTGTTGCATAAACAGTATCTTGGGATGTGTGTGTTAATTCTCCTTGTGATTCCCATGATGTTGATCATTGGAATTGTTCTAAAATAAAAACATAATAATACAAAATAGAGAAGTATTAGGTAACTCCAATGAATGATCTTTTTTATTACATAATGTATACCATATTTTATAATGGAATGTATGATACAATACTATATTACTATGGTTAAAAAAAATTAATTTACCTTGCTAAAAAGACATAAAACTTGAAGTTGTATATCTAATATTTTCTCCATTATATTTCTCTCGTGTTCCGTTATTTCACGCTCAAGTTGAAGTCTTCAGTGCTCACTTTATTTTAATGTATGACTTAATAGATACATGTTGTTTTCCAATATCTCTTTAAAATCTCCATAATATTTTGTTTTTATCTTTACATGTTTGTGTTGAATTACATTTTTATTCAAAGGGGTTTCTTGGTTTGCTAGTTCCAAATTTTCAATGTTGATATAAGGGATTTCTAAATTTCCTTTCATGTCTTTTTCAGAAGTAGACGTGCTTATATTAAACCTTCATTTTCTATTAATACCAATAACCTTGGGTTTTTTCCATGTAATGTGATCCATATCTTCATAGAACCTCCACATTGAATGTGTTGTCCTCGTTGTGTTTTCCAATTTTTTCTCCTTCTTGAGGGTTTTCTTCAATATGTTCATTTTTTTTTATTACATCCCAGTGAATTTTGTTCCATAAACTTGATAAAAATCGTCTCCTACTTTTTTTTAATTATTGGTAAATATATTTTTGAAAGGGAATATATCCTTATACAAAAAGGTTCATTAGCCAAATTTTATAATTGTACAAAATCAAAAAGTGATCAAAATTAGTATTTTACAATAAATTCCAAAAGTAGATAAACATTCTGCCAAGAAAAGTACCAAATCCTACAACAAATAGTACAAGAACAACAAAAAACAATGATAATACAACAACTTGGCACCATCCCCTTCGCTTGAATTCCTTTTCAATTGTCGTCTTCATCTCTTGAAGGGAAGTAAACAACCCCAATGTTGTAACCTGCGATAAATCATCTCTTACTTTATCCCAATGTTTCTTGCCTTGTTTTCCATTGTTTAAATCTTCATACACCTCTTCATATTTTGAAAAAAATGTTTTCACAGTAGATTTTTGCCAAAGTTCTCCTTTTTATTATTTCATCATTTCCTCATTATTTCTATCTCTGTCATATATATGGGTTATTCAAAATGTTTCTTCCAATTTTGAATCATCAACAATATATGGAGTATTTAGATCCATTTGTGTATGTGCATTGTAATGACCCAATTTCTATGTGCCCCTTGTATTTTCTCGAAAATTTAAGACACTATTTCCATCGAAGTTTTTCACACATAATTCCTTTTCACGGTAGTTACTTAATTGTATTGAAAAATCCCTATTGTCTTCATAGTTTCTTCGAGTTGATTTGAGACCTTGGAATTTGATACGTGAAAACAAGCAAAATGATGATTTTTTCATGTCCTGCAAATTTATTAGTTACTATAAACATTCAAAAATGAAATAATTTTATTACTACATATTTTATCTAAACTTCACTTCATTTTTAATTTTTTAATAATATATATACAACGGGTTCTACGCTCTATAATTTCATAGAATCAAATCTTGTGGAGAAAAATTGAAGATTTGTTAAGTACTTAATAACAAATGCAATAGTTACAATCATTGTGAAATGAGTGTATAAAATGAAATTCTTTAAACTAGAATAATAATGTTTTACCTCTTTTCATTTTTTGTAACTCTCTTATTCCCCCATTTGTATGTGTGCACCCTGTTTTGGTGTTACCGCCTTCGAATGAGTATGCAATTTTCCAACTTACTCCATTAAAATCAAGACATTGACAGATATTGCATGGATTAAAATTTAATATTGTACCAATTAACATTAAATACATTACGAAAAAAAATAAAAAATTGTTTCAAGTGGCAGATTTTACATTATTCGGTTTAATGGCCAGTTAATGTTGAGGTATTCGCAATATTAATTATGTAGCATTTGACCTTACAAAAAGTGCAATTGTTATTGTAAATACTTAAGGTAATATTTTCATAACGTAATTTTTAATGTATGAAAACTAAATTTCAACATTTTTTGAGAATTCAATTTTATATACATAAATTTAATTGAAATTAATTCTCTAATATTGACAATTATTAATAATAAACTACGTAGAATGGGTTACTTCTACTCAATATTATATATAATTAATAATAATAAAATTAAATTGTTAAAATATTATGTAAGATATGAAAACCTAAGAAACAAGTAATACACATAATTGAATCAAAGTATATAGCACCACCGTTAATCAAATAAAGACTAAACTTGAACTTTATACCATAAAATAAACATAGCTATATAATTAGAGAATGAAATACAATAATGATTTACTTTGACATTATATTAATAGCCCTAAATATATACTAAACTTAAACTGTAGGACATTGAACTATTCCTTAGTGTAAGTAATAATTTTATAAATGGTTGTCTTCAAATTGGAGGGGATAGAAATTTTCCTCACTGTGAGTAATAATTTTATAAATATTTGTCTTCAATATTATCACATGTAAGAGAAAAATTCATGTCTAAGAAGCCACTAGGCTAAATAAATATTGACTATAATGGTAGGTGAAAATGTTAGTGATGGTCATTTGATATGTGAGTGATCACACTTCATTTTGCAAGTGATCACTTATAGATGTTCGAGTTCTCGACTTGCTCACTCCAAGATAATAAATCACTCTCACGTCTAAGTGTGAGATTTCACGCATGGAATTGCGCTCTCTCACACATTGAAGTGTGATCACTAACAATTGACTTGTCATTCTAGTCAATATTTGAGTTTTTGCATGTATGAGAAAAATTTAAGACCCAGTGGCCGTTAAGCTATATAACATTTAAAAACCATATATTATGTTTTTTTATGGATAATAATATACACATAGTAGCAGGAACTAAGATTCTAATACAATATGTTATATGGTCAAACAGGAGCACTAATATGGTAAAATAGGATCCAAATTCTCCATATGTTCAAATATTTTGATTAATTGAGGTTTCAAAGATGTTCATATAAGATGTAAATTTTTGTTTTCTCATTGTGATTTAAATTCTCCCTACTAAGATTAAATATTTAAGTGTATTTGGTACAAATTTTCTCTTTTTATTTGTGGATACCATTGAAAATTAAATATAGTTTTAAATATAGAGCACATGTGGATTTACTATTCAAAGGTGTGAAAGTTATGGAGTGACTATTTTATCCATCTAAAGCTACACTCCATTGTATAGACATTATGTATAGCTTATTCGTTGTCCTAATAAGTATTGTATTCAATGGAAGAGTGAGATTTCCATAAACAATTGATGATCTTGAAACCCTGGTGAAAATTGAAAACAGGTGATACTTTATCCCATGGGAAAGGAATCAAATGATTAAGCATGTGATTTCATAATTTTTACATGTGGTGGTGATGACATTCAAAACATCATGATAAGTGACTCAGAGGATACATTTGATGAGGATGAGGGTTTTAATTCTAATAGTGATATCCATTGTTTCAAAACTCTTAAAGACAAGGATTAAATTTTTACAACCTATGCGGTGCTAAAACATATGTATGCTCAGAAATAAGGTGACATAGATGAAGGGTTTATATCCCTCGTACAAGAACACCATGTGATTTTAGGAGTACTGTTGGGATGCACACATTTTGGTTTTCTGGAGAATATTATAACTACATGCAATTATTGTAATCCAAGTCTATAACGTAAGAAATTTTTTTCCTAACCAATCAAAAATCTAGTTTATCTAGAAATAAGAACTGCACTTTATGTGAATGGAAATTATAAACTCCAAAAAACAACCACCACATCAAACATTGGCTTCAATTTGAAGTTTAAGGTAGTATCTATGAATTTGATACATTTTGGTTGAAAAGAACTCAAATTTTTTACAGAAGAAACAATAACTAATGTATGTGAAGGAGACATGTTGCACTTTAAAAATTTGGATGACCATACATTTGGGATGAATATTGATAAATTAATTAGGCCTTTTTGTAAGGGTTTCTCCATATCATGACGATCTCTCATCCAATGGTCTGTTAGCTAGTTGGCCCATCTAGATGGTTTGTTATATAATTAAGGCTAAAAAAAGGTAGAAGAGTTGTCAGTAAAAATGTGGAGTACATTTGAAGAGACATTTCCTCAACTGGTATACCCAAATTCATAGAAATCCTCCATATGTAGTAGTAATGAAAACTTGATAAAAATATCTTACAATGTTTGTAAACTCCAAAAGGTAAATACTAATCCATCTAGTACACAAAGGGAAAGGGAAAATGATGAAAAAAAAGAGAACAATTTATGTCTGAAGTTGAGAAAAAACCTTGTTGCAAGGAAGGATTTATCTCTAATCTATCTCTTAGCACTTTCAATCAGAGTTGGATTTATCTCTAGGGATGAATGAACCTGCCATTGAAAACTTTGTACTTAATACATTCATCGTAAATGAAAGTAGTTGTGATCAAGGTCAAAATTTTGAGCATATTATAGATAAATTGAAGTTATGTGGAAGGGATGTATGCCAGAATGCATGGTACAAATGTCATGTAATCCTAAAAAGACATATTACAAATACATACAATCTTGGATTAATGGCAAGAGGGCAGTAAATGGAAATACAGGAAAATAAAAACAAATTCCAAGCAGTGTCAACTATTGCATTGATATCCAAAATGGTGGATAGGAATTTTGATATATATGTTTAGAGATGGTTTTACCTTTCTACTCAAATTAATGCAGTGAAATAATAAAAATTGGACTGACTTGACAAGACACGGGGTTTAACAATACTTGTATAGATGGATGATAATGCGGATGTCGATTGAAGTTTTAGCTTTTCTGATTTAGAGTGTAGAACCTCCTCATGTCCTGTAAAGTGACCTGCACTCAAAAACACTAAACAAAAAGGATTAGTAGATGGATAGATGAGTTGTTTGGCAAAGGGTGATTCTTGGAATCCAAAGGGACTTCCTTGGAGGATCTTAGTTCCTTTTGAAATAATCAAGTGAATTACAAGTGATAAAAGGATAAATGGAAAATAGGTAGGTTCAAAATAATAGATAATGATATTTAGAATTCTAGATCAAAAATAAGTTCTTCTACAGCTTTGAAGCTAGCCTAGGAAAGTGTGGATGTGATTTGAACATGCTCAAAATAGTCATAACAGTAGTCATCAACTTCCTAGTGTATTTCCCAAAGGAATTAGAATATGTATTCAAGTTCTTTAGGGGAAGATCAAATGACATAAAGTATCAGGTTTTGGATGAGTTCGTATTGTTCCCAGAAGAATGAGTTTAGACTATTGGAAGAAAGTAGATGCTTGTAATTTCATGTGGGCAACCGGTCATTGCCATCTCACAAAGAGCCATTTTCAATAACATTTTAGATGCAAAAAAGTTGATAAACATTGATAAAAGTTGATAATTTTGATAAAATAAATATTTGATAGGAATCAACGGTGATCAAGCCAATTTCTCATGATTAGGGGAATCTATGGAAATTTCCATGAATTTAAACATTTTAATAAAAATGAATGATTATTTTTGTGTAATGATGTTTCATATCGATTAAAGGCTGAAGATGACTAAAAAATGATAAAGAAAGATGCAATAAGTACCTTAAGATTCTTTTGAAGCTAAAATGTGCCTCAAACCTTGACTAGAAAAGATATGAGTTGTTAAGGGATGTTCTGATGTTTTCTGCATCCAGGATAATGAAAGATAGTTTTCAACGAATTGAAAAAGACTCGATAATGATTTGATGATGTCTGGTGTTGAGAAATGAGATCAAGAGTACCAGTGGTATAGATAGAAAGCCGAGTCTTGAAGATTCAAAATTGAAAAACCTATAGGAAGGACTAGAAATGGTTATTTATAATCACTAGCAATTCAACTAAATCGTCAATTATTAACTAAAATTTGGATTTTATCCTATTCTTAGTTAATCTAAATAGAAACAATAATGGCGTATATAGTATGAATTTAAATGATATTGTCAAATACTTTTTATTTTATATTAAATGAAGTGAAATAAATAATATATAAGGGATAAGGTACTTACCTGGACATAACTTACCTTACTGAGTGTTGGACCTAACAAATTGATTTGCGGGTTGGACTGGATGTGAAGATGTTGTTCTAGAAACTACATAAGTTGGGGATTTTACTAAACTCAGGTTCCTGGGAGAGAATTGGGGCTCCATGGGTCCTTCTCATTTGTATTCTAGGCACTCTAGTCTACAAAAAATCTCAAGGTTTGGTTTTGATAGTTTCATTAAGTCTTCACAGTGTCTTCATATCTATTGCACTGTTGTCACAATATCTTCGCTTATGTTTCCAATAATCTGATATGAAGATCTACCTGCAAAACACCATACAAAGGATAAATTCCTAAAAAATTAAGATGTAAATAAAGGGGTCAGACTGACCTTAGTTTCCACACTGGTTAACTTATGACTAAGTATTGTACTACATTCCAGACCCAATGTACTTCTATGTGGTTGTGTGTGTAATTTTGTGCCTAGGGTTCCATAGCATTAATGTCATAGAAGTATGAGGCAATAACTAAATGTAAAGATGTAAATTGTGGATGGAATAGAATGAATATAACCATTTCCCCCTATGCTTGTGTGATGCATATGTAGAAGATGCCCAAATGCAGTCCCTTGCCTTAGTAGATAGCTTCCTTTGATAGATGATAGTTTTTCCATAATGTAGTGAGTATGCATTTTTATATAAGGATATCTTGTTTGAATTTCAACACTAATGACCCCAAAATTCCAACTACTACCTAGGGAATGAATGGGGTAATAACAAATACCAACCTCAAAGAAATAAACTAGAACCAAGACTTACGGAAACCAGGGCACATAAAATCAAGACTGGGTTGGCCCAGTGTAATCCTAGGCGTGCCAGCATAGGACTGTAGATGACAATCAAGAAAATTACGACACCTAATACTCCCTAAAAGATACCCAACATTGTATAGACAAATAACGATTATACCAAAAAATTAACAATAACAACCGACTAACTGACGACATGGCTAGGGGATGGGTGATTAGTGCCTAGTTTTATTACATGAGATCCATATATGAAATAAAATACTATGCGGTATAAATGTAATAGTAAGTGTGTGACTTTGTGACTATATCTTCTCCCACATTATGTTGGTGAGTGGAAATCTCAGTAACATAAAGTAGATAGAGATGCACACTTGAGAAGAAGCTGTAGAAGCTCGTGTTGTAGTAGAATGCATTGATGTGTAGTAGAAGTGTGCCGATAGAAATATGAAAGAATTTTGAACCACAGAAAAATAGATTGATCCATGTAACATAATGAAAAATTTAAAATGTTGTGATGAATTACACTAAATGTAAGTGATGATTTTGAATGCAGTATAATGATGAATGGGTGGGTAGGGAGTGAACAATTCTTAACATGAATGCTTGTATATGAGTGAGTAATTGGAGGATTTGAGCTTCCTGTCACCAGAGGAAGAGTGTAGGGAGAAAAGTGTGTTATTCTCTAATCTTCAACTACATCCTCAATATCTAGCCATTGTAGATGAACTCAAATCAAATTTTAGGGATCCAAATGATTTAGCCATTGTGTTTTTTGGATCCAAATGATTTTGATCAAACAGTTGACCTATATAGGATTGATATAGGGAAGGAACTCTTGCCCCCACTCCATGGGTGTCACCACAATAGGATAGCTTCAAAGTTAGATCATCTAGAATCAAGCATGAAATGAATGATGGATTCCAAACTAGGTCATCTGGAAGCAAGCACAAAATGTAGAATAAATTCCCAAGTAAGGTCATCTAGGAAAAGTGACGAATGTAATCTCCCAAGTTAGGTAATTTGGGAGGCCATATGTAACTCCAAATTTAGGTCATTAGGGAGGCCAACTATGTTAAAATCATATCGATTGAATGATTTAAATTTTTTAATAATTTTGAATGTGTTATTTTATTGATTGATTGATCGATTTTTTGATTGGTTACTCATGGAGAGATTTTATGCGAGTTGCCCCCAAGTTAGATCATTAGGGGGAAGTCGATAGAAATTAGTGAAATGTCACATGAAAATATTTTTAATTGCTCATTTCCCCCAAGTTAGGTCATTAGTGGTAGATGATGAAATGTCATATAAACAAATTGTATGTTTTTTGCCCCTAGATTAGGTTGTTTGGGGGAATTAATGATGAATTTTTGCACTATGAATTAGTAAATGTTTGAAAAATGGTGAGTTGGAAAGTTTGATTGATCATGTGCAATATAAGAGGAATTATATTATTACCCCAATGATATTCCCCCCTTTCAACTAAAGGGGTGTGATGGAAAGAATGAACACTAAGCCAAAAGTAAGCCTGAAATAGATAGAAAGTGGTAAGAATCACCAAAAATTATATATATATATAAACTAAATAATATGTTTTTGAGACATAACACATGTGGAAGGTATTTAATATGGTGGTGCAAGGAATTCTGAAAATAATTCCGCAAACGGGATGTAAATTGAAATAAAATCACTCAAGATATAGAAATGGTGTAGCATGTATTAGTTCTAGAAATAAGCACGAACTAAGGACTATAGGAAAGTAAGTGATAAGAAGTAACTATAAATAATAAAGTGCTAAAGTGTTTATTTATTGCATTTTTTATTTGTGATATTGTGAGAATGTGCACGAAGTGAGTGAGTATACCACAAGCAAGAGCAGTGCACCCTATTTGGTTCGAGAGAGTGACGACCACCGTAGCGTCGCATATAACCGTGGAGTTGGTAAGTGTATTAATTTTCACAAAATGTATTGTGTAGTAGTGGTTTTAGTTGAAGTTTTTAAAATTTGAGATTTTGTATGTTCTCGTTGTTTAAGACCTAGACAAGAGCGGTGAGGGCACTAGTGATCCCTGGGACTGGAGCACCCAAAACTGGGTGCTAGTTTCCTGGTCCTATGTGCAATAGTCCTACATCTGGGCACACTAGTCTAGAATGTGTGTATTTAGTGTAAAATGGTGAAAAATAGGTTTGTAGCATCATAAGTGAGTGTATTTGGTATTATATTATGTCTAACATTTCGTTTGTTGTCATTTTTTGTGTTTAGAGGGATATCCACTCGAGGGAGTTCTAGGGTAGGTGTCATATGAGTAAGTTTTTTGGATTAGGCTTGCTAGATGAGGGTTGGGATGTGATGAACCATTCCAACCTACGACACATAGCACAGATAGGTGATGTGTCACATAATATGCCCATGTTGACCACCCTATGCGATAGATGGTGTGTGGATACATGCACATTATGATTACCTACAGGGAGATGACTATGATGTTTGAGGATGTATATCGCATACTATGATTTCCATTTGTGGGGGAGAGGGTATGAGTTATACCAATGATAAATATAGAATAGTAGATGTGAGCTGCAAGATGGTATTTTGTGGGGACTTGAGTACCAACCGAGGCACACATTATCCTGGATGTTATTTTATGGTCTGATGTTCCGCACTTTTGGAAGTTCATAGCAGTTGTGATTACGTTGTGTATAGTTGTGGAGGGAGGAGACGTACGCATATTATATAAGATGCATGATATATGTCAGCGGTTAGAGGAGGGGGATACTAGATATGCATGGGTCCGGTGTGTGGTTGCCCACCTATATATACATCTATATTGATTTATACAAGATGAGCATGGTGGAGGGATAGGATTCACCACATTGTTTCATGCGTTGGCATATGAACATATAGTTGTGTTGAGACTAGTTGTAGGTCCCCAACGAGAGTGGGCTAGGCCAGAGATATTCACGAGGAGGTGGGTTGACATATGTGGCAGGAATATGGATACAGATGCATCCATGGCACTTATAGATAGGATGGGGCTTGAGGAAGTAATATGGAGGCCATATCATCACTATAGGGGATGACCAAAGGTTGTGACAAAGTTGTGATGTATTCAAAAGACTATGTGGCTAGAGGACCACTTTGCAGGTGTGGAGGATATTTTTCAGGTAGAGAGGGTGTCACAGAAGTTTGGTATGGCTTATAATGTGCCTCTAGAGCCATATATATGGTTGAGATCTATTAGAGTACCTAGGAGGGACGGTACTAGGCCAGGGCCCATAATAGAGCAGCTGATGTCGCCAAGGAAGGGTAAGGTAAATCCAACAATAGTGGTTATTGATAGAGATAACATGGGTTACACAAAGGAATACCATGTATGGTGGGTATCTCTTCAGTGGGTAGTATTGTACCCATTATTTGCAGGTCTAATAGAGTTACCACTATGTAGCTGAACATAAGTATTTTGTATATGCAAAATGTGTGTGTTATGGTTTTCTAATACGAATGTGTATTGATCTAATGCATTTTTATGTGTGTTTGTAGGTGATGTGTATTGGTCATTGATCATGGACACATCCATCCGCACATTGACATGGAATGTGCCAACCGATGCCCTAGGCAAATGCATACTAAAGCATGTGGATGATATATAGGGTAGTCATGACCATCTATTCGGACCAATAGCCATAGTAGCTGTGATGTGTTGATTGCTTCTAGGTGAGAGGGATGAGGCATGTAAGGAGACAACATGAGCCATGTAGGTGGTAAGTGGTGGTCCCTTAGGTTAGGATGTGTTCACATGATATGTGGATTTATAGCATCAATTCTATGAAAATTCTACGAAGATGAATTTATTGCAGAGGCAGGTTGAGTAATATTGGGGCTGCAAATAACGACTTTTCATTGGTAGAGAGGCATCAATTTCTAGGGCTCTCATAGTAGACAAGAGAGATAAAATGATGAGGTCTGATTGGATATGTATGAGATATGAGATATGTTTTTCTTTGATGATTTTACTCTTTGTATATGTATAGACACATTTTATTGATATATGATGAACTAATGTTGTTATCTATGGATTTCACAATGTGATTGATAATTTATGATTCTATGGCTATTGTGAATGTCACACATCATCAATCATAGAATGTATGGTTATTATCCATCACATTCATTGCATTATGTCACAATGTGATTGATGATGTATGTAATGTGTTGTATAGTGTTCATGTGTGATTATTGTAGATGTGCATTATAATGTTGGTAATGGTAGAGAAAAAATGTATGGTGAATGATGATAATAAATAATAAATGTAATTTTATGGAAGAACATGAGTATATAGCTTGTAATTAGTGTAATATTGATAGTAGAATAGATGAAAAATTAAAGAAATTGTATTATAGTAAAATGAAGGTGTGAAAATTGAATATGATCGTAATATGTTAGTATGGTGAAAGTGGGAGGATTAACAATTTCCCATAGTGTATAAATGAAAATTTTCACGTAATTAAGACCCCTCAAAAGTCTAGTATTAGTTGCATAAGTAAGAGTGTATCATCGGGAAATGATTGAGTACACTAGATGAAATAAAGACATGCATGATGAAAGGTTCTTAAATATTATCTTTCAATAGTCATGTAAGAACCATAAGAAAACAAGTGTGTCATCATGGGGTAAGGTGATATAAATCACCTACCAAAGACCTAGACGGTGTGAAGCGGTGGAAGCATGTGGAACTAGAACAACGTGTGAATATGAGACAAACTGAATGTCACATGGAGATGTGATGGGATATGCAAAAGAGGGGTGCTATGGTGGCCAATGTGAATGAGAAACATGTTTTTGTGTATAATGTGAGTTTGATGGGTAATGTGGATGTAATGAATTTGTTGGATGCGATGGAGAACATGTATGAATAGCAAAATGTGGTAGATATATCATAGCCAAAGCATCATATCGAGGATAAGACTCAATCGTAGTAGAAAATCTCTATAGAGGTAGAGGAGATATGGATTTCTCAATTTTGTGAGAAGCAAAGGAGATGATGCCCTTATCCTCTAATTGTTGTAACCTATCTTTAAGGGTGAGACAATCATTGTCCCTATGGCCATTTATGTGATGATAGTTGCAGTAAGTTTGATCATGCTGACATTGTAACCGATGTAGTGGATGATGCTGGTTGGAAGGTAGGTGAATTAATCGCTCAGTAAGTAAAATACACAACACATCATGTAGGAAAGCATGAGGAGAGAAATGTAAAGGCGGGTGTGACAAAGGTGGAGTGGTAGGAGGAGTATCTTTTTGTTGAGCTGAAGAGGGAGTATAATTTTGTGGTGATGAGGGTTGCTCTTGGTCTCTTTTCTTGGGATTAAAAGATGGATACTATGTAGGATGTTCAATCGTAGGATCGGAAAGAGAACTAGATGTGGAAATAGCCATAGAGGTGTGCGGGGGATCTATGATGTGTGTGGAGATAAGATCATATTCTAAGTCAATGAAATTATAGAATAAGAGAATGAATTATTCACATGTATTATACCGTAATTGTTTCTTGAGTGGAGGAATAAGGACATGATAGAAAATAAATTGCTTCAAAAAATCTATGGGTTAGAAAACAAGCTGATGGTTGCAAGCATTGAATTTAAGAATATAATCCTTAATATGTTCCATGAATCTCTGATGTAAAGTAGATAGCCGGTCATAGGTAACCTTAGGGCCATTGTTGATTATAAAATAATGAAGGAAGGTGTCCTCCATGTCATAAAAAGTACTAAAGGATCCAAAGGGGAGACGATTATACCATTGTAACACCTCATAGATAAGTCTATAATGAAATTCATTAAGTAGTAATTTATTAATGGAATAGGAAGTCATATCCCAATGATAATGCATTATATGAGCATGAGGGTAACCCATACAATTGAAACATGTGAAAGTATGTATGGTGAAGTCATGAGGGAATTTTTAAATTATGAATCTTCTTAGGGAACAGATTTCCATGCAAGGAATTGTTGTTGAGAGAAGAACAATAGACCTTACTTTCTAAAGTAAGAGATTGAAATTGTGATTGTAACTATCCTACATCAAGCATGAGAGAAAGGATATATTGTGAAGAGATGCTGGAGGATGGAAATAATGTGTTAAAAGGTTGTAATTTTCCATTATTAGTAATCATAGGGATATCCAAAGGTGATGGAGAAGGATCCGATGCTAAAGACACACTAATGGTAGGTTTTTAAGGAGGTATAACATGTGATATATGTGGAATATCCATGGAAATAACCTGAATGGTATCACAAGCATCCATAATAAATGAAGAAACTGGTGATTATATTGGTGTAGAAGATGTATTAAGATGCATAGGTGAATTAAAAAAAGGGGATGAACTACTAGGAGATGAGGAAGTAACTGATGGTGGTGACTCATGCGTAGAATTAGATATGACCTAAGGGGAAGACAAAAATGGATTAGCTAAAACACATTATATCATATGGAATGAATGAGAATCATGATATATAAATGGTTCATCATTTCCTAATAGAGATTATGATGTAAGGGTATTGTTGAGAATACTATAAATAGGATCATCAACATAATATAAAGGAGTATGCAAATTAGGAGGGGATGCATCATGAAAATAAATGTCAGAAGATGTAGAGTCATGAGAGGTAACAATTTCAAGGGTTGAAGAATTATTAGAAGAATTGATTTGGATGTGTGAATGATTGTCAATATGTAGCAAGTAATAGATAAGGGAATCATCTAAAGTTTCATCTAAAAGATCAAAAAGAGGATCACAAGTGACCGTATGGCACATTGTATGAGTAAACACAATAGGATCATCAAAAATGCTAATGCCTATAGGATGTTATACCAAACAAATGGGCACATGTGTTTGGCATCCTAAGAGTGGTTGTTGGATGTGAACATGTGTAGCAAGTGGAACACTATATAGATCCTTGAGTTCAGCTATAAAAACCTCATTATAAATAGGATTAACACTAAAATGAGACATGATAGGTGAAGAATATGAGGGATTTTTAGCCATTAGGGTTTGATTGGAACCTAGGGAAACCTATTTGAAAAGAAAATTTCACAAAAATGATTAACTAAAATTTGAATTTTTATCCTATTCTAAGTAAATCTAAATAGAAATAGGCATGGAATAACTAGTATGAATTGAAATACTATTATCAAAAAAAAATTGTTTTATTTTAAATGAAGTGAAATAAATGAGATAGAAGGGATAAGGATCTTACCTAGATATAATTTACCTTACTGCCTGCTAGACCTGGATAGGCTGTTGTGTGAGTTGGAATGGATGTGAAGATGTTGTTCAAGAAACTGAAGAAGTTGGGGATTTGACTGAATTAGGGTGCATGGTAGAGAATTGGGGTGCACTATGGCACCTTGGTCTATATTTTGGCTGCTCATGTCTTCAGAAAGACTCATGGTTTGGTTTTGATAGTATTGTTAAGTCTTTGCAGTGTCTTCGTCTTTATTGCAATATCTTCACTTATGTCACCAAAAATATGATATGAAGATCTACATGTAAAACCCGATACAAAGAATCAATTCCTAAAAAATAAAGATGTAGATGAAGGGTTCAAACTGCCCTTAGCTCCACAATGGTGTACTTACGACTAAGCGTTACACTACATTCTAGAACCAATGTATTTATGTGTGTAATTTTGTGCCTAGGGTGTCCTAACTCCTATGACGCGGTAGGGGGAAATAACTATATGTAAAGATGCAAAGTGTGGATGGAAAATAATTAATACAACCCTTTCCCTCCTATGCTTGTGTGATGCAAATGTATAAAATGACCAAATATAGACCCTTTCCTTACTATATAGCTTCCCTTGATAGATGATAGTTTGCCCATAATATAGTGAGTATGTTATGTTTATATTAGGATCTATCATTCAAATTTTGACGCTAATGACCCAAAATGACAAGTACTACCTAGGGGAATGAATGGGGTAATAAAAAATACCAAACTCTAAGAAACAAATTAGAACCAAGAATTACGGAAACTAGGGTGCCTAAAATCATGGACTAGGGCACCCTGCAGCACCCAAGTACAACCCTAGGCCTCCCAGCATAGGACTAGAGATTATAATCAAGTAAATTATGACACCTAAGACTCCCTAAAAGATTCCCAAAACTATATAGACAAATGACGACTATACCAGACAACTAACAATGATGACCAACTAATTGACGACATGACTGATGGATAGGTCATTAGTGAATACTTTGATTACGTGTGATCCATTTATAAAATAACATCCTTGGTGGTATAAATGTAATAGTAACTGTGTGATTTTGTAACTTTAACCGAAGATCTGGATATTTTGGGATTTCAGGTGTTAAAGTGGTTAAAACCACTTCCAAATGAAGTTATTTTGTTTTAGACTTTAGGTTAATGGCTGGGAATATGTTATAGGTTGTGGTGTATGGGTCAAGATGGTTCTGAAATAGTTTTTTCTTAATTTCTTTTACTTTTTTTAGTTTTGAGGTGAATTTAGGGGTTAAGTATAGAATTTACAACTATGAAAGGGATATTCACATGAATTAAATATGATGGGCACTTTTTTTAATTAGGATAGGGGATATATGATTTAAATTCATTGAAATTGATCAATATATTGCAAATATGAATGATAATGATAAAGGAAATGAGGAGTGTTAATTTTTAGTGTATACTTTTCCCCTTTTTGTCGAGTAGTTTGGTGTAGGAAAAGTTCTAGACAAAACTAAGGATAAATTGATTTGTATGGGTGATCCCCCCTTAAAATAAGGTAACTGCAGTACAAAGTAAGGAACACAAATTTGACAAGTTGATTAGATATGTTTGACATGTGTTTCGGAAAAAGTTACCTCAGGTCAGGGTATCGAAACGAGGGATGATACCATGGAATCAAGTGATAGGGGGAACCAAAGGGTTCACTTCCTATAGACATATGATCTACAAAGGTAGGATGTAAAGATGGGGGACATCAAGTGATGGGGGACCAAAGCACTCGCATTGCATAAACATATGACATATCCCAAGATGATTTGATTGATCGATGTTTAATATTTCAAGGAATTGGGGTCCTTTAAATGTGGATTTTTTTTGAAAAATTGGATAAAATGATGTGTTGTTGACCAAAATATAGATGAAGGTATAAAACAGGGGGAATCACTAGAGATTTGGCCAATCACTGGCGATTGGGGTGAATCATCGGTGATTTAAGGAATCGTCAGTGTTCCCTGTGAAATTTATTTGGGGGGATATAAAAGTCGAGGATGGTAATAAAAATTTCATATTTGTGACCTTACATGTATGCTTTTAGAGTAAGAATAAGTTATTTAAGAGACAAAAATAGTGATTAAGCATGATGGCATCTTCAAGAAGACACAGGAGGTCCACACAGGAAAAGGTGAGTCTTAATTTTTCTTCTTGTTGATGATTTTTTTTTCATTTTATTGCATATGAATGTTGAAATTGGGGATCACCAAAATCACCAGTGATTCAGGGCGATTGCCAATAGTTCAAGTGAATCACCGATGATTGGTCTGATTTTTCTGCAGCCAATTTTTTTCATTAGCAACCCCTATTTTTTATTTTATTTTTATTTTTTTTAATAGTGAAATGGATTCTAGTGTTTTTTTGGGTTTTTGTGTGTAGGTGGATGTGAACTTGGCCATTTGAGATAGGACACCTATGATTTTAAAGGAGGTATGAGTGGACATGATGGATAATGATTAGGACCATGTGGAGGTAGTGGGATTTATAATTATGAGAGATTACAAGATGGCTCTTAGATGTCAAGGATTGATGTTGGCACTGATGGGAAGGCTGAAATCCCTTACACTAATAGACTAAACCATCCATGGAGTCGCTATTTTACTAATTATGAGTTTTGAGAGAGAGCATTTATGAGGAGGTTATAGGGGCTGAGGTAGATGATGTAAAATATGTATCAGGTAGAATTTTTATTATCAGCTTTTTGTATTTTCCTTCCCTTGAATATGGGGTGCAAACAAAGATGACTTGATGATGATGGCTATTTCAATGTTTTCCTCCGAGATAGGATTCTTTGTGATTTTAGAGGAGCTACGGGAAGACACGCGATTGAAAATTGGGAACCATGTGGAGGCAGTGGGGATTTGTTGGTATGAGGGATTCATAGAATGTTCATCAAAATGTCGAGGGTTGATGTTTGGGAAAACCTGATGGAGAGGTGAAATCCTTACACTTGCACTTTCTGGTTACCTACTAGAGAGATTACTATCACATTGGAGGATACACACTAGATTATAAGACTACCATTCCATGGAGTAGCTATTTATACTATTGATGAGTTTGAGAGAGAGCATATTATGAGGAGGTTATAAGGGGCTGAGGTAGATGATGTAAAATATGTATCAGGAGAATTTTATTATCAGGCTTTGTATTTTCCCTTGAGATATGGGTGCAACAAGATGACTATGATGATGATGGCTATTTCATGTTTTTCTCGAGATAGGATACTTGTGATTTTAGAGGAGCTACGGGAAGACACGGCGGATGAAAATTGGGACCATGTGGAGGCAGTGGGATTTGTTGGTATGAGGGATTACAAGAAGGTTCATAAATGTCGAGGGTTGATGTTGGGACTGATGGAGAGGTGGAATCCTTACACTTGCACTTTCTAGTTACGTACTGGAGAGATTACTATCACATTGTAGGATACCCACTGGATTATGAGACAACCGGTCTAAATAGTAGTTATTTATACTATTGATGAGTCTGAGAGAGAGGATATTATGAGGAGGTTATACGGGGATGAGGAAGATGATGTACAATATGTATTAGGAGGATTATATTATCAGGATTTGTATTTTCTCTCAAGAGATGGGTGTACTAGGATGACTATGATGATGATGGATATTTCATGTTTTTACCTACCTGATTCTAGAGGAGGTAGGTTTCCCTGGATGATGATAGGGGTTATGGGCGAGTTGATGAAGAGTCAGACTATCCTTGAGTGGGCACCAAATTTACTAGCAAAAACTTATAGAAATTTGTTGGCTTGAAAATCCCACAAGATATTTGGTACTGATGTGGATTTCTTGTTGCAGTGTTAGGCATATGGACACATAGCCATTGCACATTTGTAGGGTTTACCATGGGGTATTGGTGATAGTCATGTTAATTTCATGAGGTGGAGATAGGATATGGGTTGGAGAAAGAGGAAGAGGAAGGTGAGCTACTACAAAGATCTTATGATAGGACTATAGGTTTGTGATGTGCTATGGAGACCTTATTTGGATTCTCGTGAGTGGTCAAGTTACAAGCACAAGCTTTCTAGGACAAAGAAAGACACATGGGTGGAGGCCAAGAGAAGAAGAAAGTATGAGATGGTGATATATAGTTGTGTTAGATGTAAATTTGTATTGATACAAGATGTACGTGAGGAGCCAGTTCTTTATAGATGGGAGGAGGGATATGTCAAGACTCCTAGGGACTATATATGGGTAGAGCATTTGTGATACTAGAGGATTGAGGGGCATGGTACTAGATGAGGATGGAGAGTTAGTGCCTATTGATGATGTCAGGTTGACTGCTAGACATAGTAAATTGTGGATGAGGGCATATGATGAGTTTGAGAGGACTCGAGTGGTGCAGATGGTGAGGAGAATTTGTGCTCGAGTAGAGGGATCATAGAATGTGGTGAATGTGAGTGATGATGATGATGAGGAGGATGGTGACATGGTAGTCATAGTGGCACAGCTAATGTCTGAGAGGCCATAGTGGAGGTAGAGAGGGATAGTTTGAGGAGAGAGAGGGGTGATTGGGTGGGAGTGAGGGATATATTTATCAGAGAGTGTGATAGTTCTATAAATGAGAGAGATGGGATCAAAGTGTAGTTGGATCAATAAGTATTTGAGTGAGATAGATACCATCAATAATGAGATACATTGAGGAAGGCCACAGGAATCACAAGGTCTTTTAAATATCAGGTGCCTAGTCGACAATCCATACACAGGCTAGCAGTGAGATGACAACACTGGGCATTATTAATGTTACTCATTATTAGTCATTACCTCCAGAGTTGGAATATTATGATGATATGGTGATACATTAATTTATTAATGCATTTTTGTATGTAGATCATGTAGCAGTGCGAGGGAAGTGTCTAGTGTGAGTGATGGTAGTGTAGGTCAGCCAAATCAGGGGCCTGATAGAGGAGTGGGTGGATATGGTGGTGCTCAGGGAGGATATGGATGTGCTTAAGGACATGATGGGAGTTTTATCCATGTTAGTGCATTTCTAGGAGGTGTTGAGTTTACTAGATAGTGATCATGTATATTTGGATTGAGGAATTTGATGTATGTAGCTCTTGAAGCCCTTGATATATATGACTTTGATGATGTATGAATTTTATATTTTTGGTGATGTATTTGGGACTTTGATTGTGTGTGTGTGTGTGTGTGTGTGTGTGTGTGTGTGTGTGTGTGTGTGTGTGTGTGTGTGTGTGTGTGTGTGTGTGTGTGTGTGTGTGTGTGTGTGTGTGTGTGTGTGTGTGTGTGTGTGTGTGTGTGTGTGTGTGTGTGTGTGTGTGTGTGTGTGTGTGTGTGATGATGTGGTTGATATGTAGCTGGTTTTTATTCATATACTATTGATTATTATGTTTGTGTTGATGTATGTGTTTTAAATGTTTTCCTTAAATTGATGTGTTTATGGAAAATGGAAAATATGATGTATACGATTAAATGTTAAATGTGACTTGGATGATTATATATGATGTGACTTAAAATGTGATCTCAAGATAGTGTTATCAAAATGTAACCAATAAGATATGAGTTAAAATGAAATGATTTCCTTGATATGGATTTGATAGATACATGATGGTTATAAAAGTGTGAAAACACTTGCACTTTTTACCTTAACAAAGAATGTTAAATGTGACTATCAGTGGGTAGTTACACAAGATCTTAGTCATGAAGTGATGGGATGTACCTTCCTAGGACATGAAAGGGGGTTTGCATATGTGTAGATAAATGTAGGCAAGAAGGGTTCTCCTTTTCAATAGTTTTATAGAGAAATTCCCCAACTATATAGACATACATATATTTTTTATGCAAGATGATCAATATAGGAATTGTAATTTTGATGGGAAAGTTGATCAATGTGGGAAGATTTCCTAGGATGCTTTGATATTTTTATATTTTTGAAGGTTGATCGATGCAAGAATCCTTTTTAAATAGGTTTCCATCCTTTAAGGGAGTGGTATATAATTTTGATTTTTGACTTTTACAGATATCCATCCTTGGAGGGATCAATCTACAATTTTTATTGGTAGCTATCCTTTGAAGGGATCAATCTACTTTTTTCTTTTTGAAAATATGATTTTGGTATTTTGAATAGTTTTCCTTTGAGGGATCATTCTATTATTTTTTACTTTTTTTAAAAAAAAATTGAGCTAAGGGAAAGACCCTAATAGACTATTTCAATGAGGGGGAATATATATATATATATGACCTACACATATGTGTTGCACGTCATATTTTCAATTGGTACAAGGTAGGTGTATGTAATTATTATAGGGTCCCTATTAGGAGGAAACTTATCTCTAGTGAAAGATGTCGTGAAAAGAACCATGGTGCTCATATTTAAGTTACTTGAGGATAGTGACAAGAAACCACATACTTTAAAATCATTACAATGATAAATTGGTTAGCTGATGATGAGGTAAAATCTTAGATGTAACTATTGTCATGAAAATATATTAGTTAACAGTAGAAAGGCCACAAGTGTAAGGCATTTAAAGTTTCCATTTTAGGTTTACCATCAAGGGAGGCAAGACGATATGCTCCCGACCCATACTTGTGAGTGATAACATATGGACTAATCTAATTTCAGGTAAACTTTCCATGTTTACATTATTCTAAGGTAGTGTCATTTTTATTTTATTTGAGAACAAGATCACCTATTTTTAGGTAACACTCTTTTGCATATTTTTTGTAGGCATGTTTGATGCATTATTGATAGACTAGATGATGTTCAAGGGAATTTATGATTTTTCATCTAATAATTATAATTATGATAAATGACCTTGTCAATATTCTTCATCAAGAATGAAATATTTAAGAGATACATGATGAGATGGAATTTATAATTCAATAGGTAAGACAACGAGAAAGCCATAGACAATTGAAAACATGTAGGATTACGGATGCTAGTCCTATAGGCCCAGAGAGAAAATGGGGTTTAGAGATGCCAATTCCTGCCTACATTGTCCATTGTTTTCATGATAATTTTATTGATTGTTTTTTCTAGAGACTTCAGCCTATCCATTTTCTTGGGGGTAGTATGATGATGAAAATACAAGTTTGATATTGAAAGTTTCACAGAGTTTCTTAACTTCTTTGTTTCTGAAAGATCTTCCATTATCTGTGACAATTTTATGGAGAACACAAAAGCGGTATATGATATATTGATATATAAAATTGACGATAACACCTGATTTAGTTGAATTTTAAGGAATAGCTTCAACCCATTTGTCAAATGTACTTGGCATTTAATGCATTTCTTAATGTATGCACACCAATATTGATTGATAGTGGGCCAGTAGTAACCTAGTTGTGAGACACATTTAATGATGAATTTCCACTGAAACGGCCTCCACATATGTCATCATGGACCTCTTAGATTTCTTTGATTGATTCATAAGATTTAAGAAACCTTAATAAGAGGGTGTAAAAGCCATGTGTATATAAGATACCACATATGATGAAAAAGTGAGTGGCGTGTTGAAGAAATGATCATTTTTTTGTTTCGTGATAAATCGGAAGGGATTTTAGATTCATCAATATATTCGTATATTCTAGAATACCATAAGTTGTTTGGATGATCTTCAATGGTTTTGATAGAGGTATGTTGATTTTGATGTGAAGGGTGATCTAATCTTTAGACGATTACAGATACTTTTGAGTTATGAGTTGATTCTTCTGTTTATAAGAGGATGAGCTATCCTAAAGAATCTATGATATCTGTAAACTTATTAGAGGATCATGGAATGGTTTGAATAGTGTAATGATCAAAGGCTTCAAGGAGAAATTCAAAAATAACCTTATATTTTTGCAAGATTTAATTTTTACATTGATATTCTACTTTGATTGGATTGATGACAAGTTGCAAGTCTATGTATATTTATAATATATGAACACCTAATAGGATAGCGATTATGAGACCCATGATTAAAGCTTCGTATTCTACCATGTTATTATTGCATTAAAACTTAAGCTTAAATGGTATTGTAATAGGAATCCCCTAGCAAACTATGATGACAATATTAGCCCCTCCCCCTTGTTGGCATTTAGATCCATCAAAGAAGAGGGTCATTTTGACAGGGATAAATTTGTTTTTATCAACCTTATTGATGGATTTGTCAGGAAAGAATTTATGAGGAAGTTAAGTTTTAGGAAGGGGTGCATCAGCAAGCTGATTTGTAATATCCTAGCCTTTGATATATTTTTGTGATATGAACTCGAGGTCAAATTCAGTCATAATCATAAACCATCAAGTTATGTGGTCCTTTTGATATGGTTTTGATTGCATGGTTTTAAGAAAGTTAAAGTTGGTAACAACATAAGTTTTATGATTAAGAATATGGTAGCATATCTTAGAATTCTTGAAGTATGAAACACAACAGAGTTTTTTGGCTTCGGTATAATGGGTTTCATAATCATGGAGTGTACGACAAATATAGTATACATCTTGTTCATGACCTTGGTCATCATGGTGAGAAAGCATGGCCCCTAAGGCATGGTCTGAAGTGGATATGTAAAGGTAGAATGTCTCCCCCTCATGAGGAGGTGTAACCACGAGTGGTGATAAGAGATAATGTTTAAGTTCTTCAAAGGCCTTTTGATAATTAAGATACACCTGAAATCTACATCTTTACAGAGAAGATGATGAAATGGTTGACACCGGTTAGAGAGCTATGATATGAAAAGTTATATGGATTGAATTTTACCCTGAAGGCTATCCAGTTGTTTAAGGTTTGATGAAGGAGGCATTTTAATGATTGTTTTGATCTTGGATGGGTCAAATTTGATACCTCAAATAGATACAATAAATCTTAACAGCTTTCCTATGAAAACAATGAAAACGTATTGAACAGGATTGAGATGGAGTAAATATTAAATAAGGTGAGTGAAGATAGAATAAAGGACAACAAGATGATGTTTGGGATATTTATATTTTCTTAAGAGGTCATCGATGTAGTCCTCTACAATTTTATGGATGAGATCATAGAAGATATAGGTCATAACAATGTTTCATTCTTAAGGCCAAAATGCATGATGTTGTATAAAAATGTTCCCCAAGGGGTTACAAAATATGTCTTGTGTTGATCGTCGGCGGCTATAAGGATTTGATTGCAACTAGAAAAACCATCCATAAGGGAGAGAATTTCATGGCCATTTGTTAGATATATAATTTGATCGACATTTTGAAGAGGGAAATCATCCTTAGGGAAAACAAGGTTGAGATCCTGAAATTCAATAAAGATGTGTAAATTTCCTGAGGATTTAGTTACGGGTACAATTTTAGATATCCATTGTGGATAGTCAATGGGCATGATGAAGTTGGTGGAAAGGAGATACTGTAACTCTTCTTTGATAAGAAGGGCCACGGGGGATGCATTCTATGGAGTTTCTGTTTAACAAGCTTTGCATTAGGATAGGTGACAATGTTATGTATGATGATATTTGGATCAATACTTGACATATCACTATAATACAAGGATTTTTTTTTATTATACTTTGATAAGAAAGTGGTGAAGTCATGTAGTTCTTTTGGATATAGTGACTAACCGAATTTAACTATATGGGGTTTTTTAGGAGTCCCTAAGTTTACGTTGATGGTGGATCCATTAAGAAGGGTTGATATATCGGGTGTTATGGACTTTTGAAGCAAGTGGTATTCCCCCCCATATGGGAGAGGATGTCTTGATTAGCATAGCATTGATGAATATTAATAATAGGTGAATCTTCTTCAACCATTTCTTTCCAAATAGGAGGGAGTGTTTTTATAGTGTGATTAGATTGATAATTCAATGGTCCTAAGAAAATAGTATTGACTAAAAAAAATTTAGTTGGGATGGAGATAATGTTGTCGATGTCCATAGGATCTTCAAAGTCCATAGATGATGATGATTCAAGTTCCGTGATATGTATAGAAGTGGTGGATTTGGATGTTTTAGTATCAGGTTTCTCATAACCTACACCATATTTCTCATGTTCTTTAAGAGAGTGTTAGACAATTAAATCATGTATTCCTTTGTTATAACATCCTAAGCCAAAACCTTTCCATGCACAGTGATGGAGATACATACGTGCAAAGATTGGATTGTGTAAGGATTTGAAATATGATAAGAAAGGTATAATATGATGTTGTTAAATGGATTGAGATAAATTACAATTGACTCCCCCATATATGAGACTTTTTTTTAAATACGTTGGGCCGTAGGAGATAACATCTCTAAAGTTAGGCTCATACATGGGTTTCTTATCTGGTCGGCCATACATTTTAGCTGTGGGTAAGGAATTGAGCATAAAGAGACGGTACTCCCCTAACGATAGACATTTCATAACGTCACCAAGGGAGGAATAATCTCATAATTTGGATGAAGGGATGGATGTTCTTGTGGATGCTTCATCGGATGATTTGGATGGGTTTTTAGGCATCAGAACATCATTTGGACAGTATGTCATATTGCAGTCAGAAAAGAGGATTTGTGTGGACAATGTATGTTTTCCCTTCATGTTCTTATATAAGACAATTATAAAGTGTTGAAGGAATACACCACATAGTCTGTATCCAAGGGCATCCTAATAAAATTTTATATTGGAAATCCTTTTCTATGATGTATAAGAGTTCAGAAAGGTTGTTACCATTGACTTTAAGAGTTAGAATTACAGTCCCTAATGTGGGCGTGATTGTATCATTAAAGGCTCACAGTAAGACTGGATTCTAGGTGATAATGGTATTTTTTAATCTAAGTTCAATGAAAGTGATAGATGATATGATGTTTATGGTTGTTCCCCTATCAATCATGACCCTTTTGAAAAGGACATCATTTACGTGAGTAGTAATGAAGAGTGGTATATCATGGCCTTCTTGTCTAAGTGATGGTATTTTAGAAGATTCAAATGATATAGAAGCATATGCTTTAAGGGCCCCTACAAAATTTCTAAAATAAAAGGAGTCATCTGTCGGTACTAATATTGACTAAAGGGGTTTGATCATAGCTTGTTTGTGAGAAGATTATTTTTTAAGTAGCTCTTACAGTGACATTTTTACGGGAGCTTTGTTTAACTTTTTATAACAACTTTCTATAGTATGGTGGAAGATTGTAGAGTTGCAAGTATGCAAACTTTAGCCTCGAAGAGTGCTTTTTGATTGGATTTCTCAGGAGTGAGAGGAATGGAAACCTTAGATTTTTCATAGGAAAAATCAAGTTCTGGGAGGGGAGGAATGACAAGGAAGGTTTTGGATTTCTTTTTCTCATATGAATCATTGTTGTGGTTTCAGGCATGAGTAGTAATCTGAACAACATCAATTTTATGAGGAGAGATTTTGGATGTGGATAAATATGAAGATGAAACTATTGATGTTGTGTGAGATTGATGTGAATTTGAAGGGGAGGAATATTTTTCTCTGATTTTCTTAACAACTAAATGGAAACCTTTGCAATCCTCTATGGAATGTCCTACTATTTGGTGATAGTCACAAGAGGCTTCAAAGTCATATTAGGAGGGCTTCTAACCTCAACAGTTGGATGGCTTAAGAAGTGGTAATGTTACAAGTTATTTTTGAAGTATGTTTTCTAAGATGGTTGTATATTGTCCTTTAGGTGCAGATTTTGAGGGTAATGAGGTTTCATTCAATTTTACATTCGAAGGAGGCATGATTTTGGATGTGGATTGTTTAAATTTTTGACAAAGAGGATTTTTGGAAGGTATGATGGATGAGGGATGGGGGCCCAATATAAAATATTGGTGTTTTTCTTTTTATATCGATGGTTGAGGTTTTAGTGTCAGTGTTGATGTAGTGGGATGACTATTGGTTATCATGGTAACCTTATTAGATAGACATGGAATGAAACTTTGAGGGTTACATATGTGATACTAGGCTGTAAATGTATCAAATGGAACTTTAGTAATTTAAATGATAGTGTGTTTAGGAGGTTCCTGTGAAGTGTTCTTAGATGAGCTAGATGAAGGGGTGGCAGTCGAGAAAGTAGAAGATTGATTGGTGATGATAGGATTTGAGGGTTTTCTGGCTATTTAATAGATGTAAGGTTTTGGCTCCATTATCAATCATTATTATTTCTTTTGCTCATATGAATCATTGTTGTGGTTTCAGGAATGAGGTAGGTAATGGATTCAAGAACAACATTTGAAGATTTTATGAAGTAGATATCAGTGGATGTGGATAATGTCTATATTAAGATGAGTCTGTTGATAGTATGATGTGAGATTGATGTGAAATTGAAGGCAGGTTAATTTTTGGGAGGGTTAAGCTCATTGATGGGGAATGATTTAGAAATAGCTATTTACAACTACATGGAAACCTTTTGCAATCCTCTATGGGGTGCATCCTACTGATTTGGTGATAGTCATGAAGTTCACCCTTCAAAGTCATATCAGATCCTAATGGGCATTGCAGAATGATTGAAACCTTTCAACAGTTTGGCTCTTGTCATGCCCCTAAGACAATGTGGTAATGTTACAAGTTATTTTTGAAGTATGTCCTATACTAAGATAGGGTTGCAGAGATAGATGTCCTTGATAGGTGCAGATTTTGAGGTAGTAATGAGGTTATCATTCAATGTTACATAGCGAAGGAGGCATGATTTGTCGAAAACTACAACATAGGATTTTTTAAAATTTTTGATAAAGAGTTGATTTTTAGGAAGGTACATTGATGGATGAGGGATTTTGGTAGTCATTCATTCCAATATAGGAGCATATTTAACAACTATGACATTGGCTGATGATTTATATCGATATGGGTTTGAGGTTTTGAGTGTCAGTGTTGGGAAATGTGAGTGGGATGAAAAGCTATTCTATTGGTTTCTTATGGTTTGACCTTATTGGACTAGACTTCCTTCTACGATGGAAAATTTGTAGGGTTACATATGCGATACTAGGCCATGGTTAAATGTATTCAAATCAGAACGTTTAGAAATGATAAATGGATTTGTAGTGTAGTTTTTATGAGGTATCTTTGTGCACATGCATGAAAAAAAAAGATGAGCTTAGATTTTGTTTGTGGGAGTGAAACAGATAGTTGATATATTATACCCCTCCAGCAAGATTGATTGGTGATGATAGGATTTGAAATGGTTTCATCTGGCAAATAGTTTAACAGATTGAATAGATTCAGAAGTGTTTTATGAAGAGGTAGGTGTGGATTTAAGAATATCATTTGAAGATATAGAAGTAGATTCAGTGATTCAGAAGTGTTTTATGAAGAGGTAGGTGTGGATTTAAGAATATCATTTGAAGATATAGAAGTAGATTCAGTGGTGGGTAATGTCTTATTAATAGTCTTGATAGTATGATGGGCTTGGAAATTATTAATTTGTGGTTAACTCATTGATGGGGAATGATTTAGAAATAACGATTTAAATACATCAAGGTTTTGATTTTGGGGTGCATTAAGATTGTCTAAATGAAGTTCACCCTTATCAATCACATCCTAATGGGCATTGCAGAATGATCGAAACCTTTCAATGTCATGCCCCTTGACAATGTGGTATTTACAGTATTTGTTATTCCTATACAAATAGGGTTTAGAGATAGATGTATTGATAGGACAAATGGGTGGTAGATTATATCATGTTGGTAGCAAGGCGTTTGTCGAAAACTACACTATAGGTCTCTCTAGTTGGTTTATAGTTACATTGTGGATGAGAGATTTTGGTAGTCAGTCATTCTTTAGGAGCATATTTAACAACTACGAGATTGGCTGATGATTTTTATTTATATGGGTTTGAATTTGATTTTGATGGGAAATGTGATTTTGGTTTCTTTGGTTTGATTTTGACTCTTCCTTCTACGATGAATTGTAATTCAATCTTATAGGCCATGGTGAAATATTCATCAAACGTTTGAAATGATTGGATTTGTAGTGTAGATGAGATATTTTTGGCACATGAATGACAGAAAAATTTAATTAATTTTGTTTGTGGGAGTGAAACGGATAGTTGATATATTATACCCCTCCAGCAAGAAAAAAAATTAGAAATGGATTCATCTTCAAATTGTTTGATTGAATATAGGTCTATGATGGTGATTTTTTGGGAGATGTTTATTGAGAAGTGCTCCATCAAGAGTTGGGTGAGTTATGTGAATGATAACAGGGGATATTGAAGAATGTTATTGTACCAATCTAGTGTAGGACTGACTATAGACATAAGGAAAGTCCTCAAGATTAAGTCTTGGTTGTCAGCTATAAGATAAAAAGCATGACAAAATGCATGGATGTTTTGCTAAGGATATTTTTTGCTATAGAATTTGAGGAATTTTGGAAGTTCCTAGTGTGGTGGATAGGCTTTGTAAGGTAGAAAAGGGTAGATAGGATCATTATAAATTTTCTCATGTGATAATACATTTTTAGGACCCATGAAAACCACTTTGAGGCTAGATATTTTTTTCATTAAAGCTTGAATGGGGTCTGTTTATGGTGGTTGTTGTGTATTAGAAGAGGATGAGATAGGTTGGTTGAAAAATATTTGATAAGGCTGTGGAAAGGACTGATATCATTGATATTACTAATGAATGTTTTACTAAAAGGGGATATTTTGTTGTGTAGGGAAGCTTGTAGGAATATTATAAGTGTGTTATGATGCTAATGGCTATGATGGTTTGATATATTTTTATGGGATATAGATAGATGTATTCAAAGGAGGTTGTGATTGTTGAGGGATGTGCTAAAATGGGATGGATGTCTGACTACGGGGTTACAAATATGGAGGAGGTTGTGGAAAAGGAATGGAAGTAGCAATACAATATTGTGATTGTTGTGGAATGCTTTTAAACGGATTAGAATGTGAGTATTTTGGTATGGATGGGAAAGAGGCAAGTGGTTATGATGACTAATATGTGTGTGTAGACAGTAAAATTGGGTCACACTCCCCTTGGTTCCTCGATAAATAAATATCTTGAACACATCCACCTAGCCATGGCCCCCTTCACCCCACTATAATATTAATTTAATTAAATTAATTCATTATCTTCACCATATTTTTTATTTAAATATCCTAATTGGGATAATGCCCACATACCCATCTCACCTAGACACCTCATCAAGCCACCTCACCCTAAGACCTATTCTTAGTAAGTTTCCATAACTAACTAAGACTTACCCAAACCCTAAAAATCAATGCCTACATTCCCTCTAACCACATTCCTACCCGTTAGAAGGAAAACCACATTCCTGCCCATTAGAAGGAAGCTTTGATGCTAATCCGTAGAGTAAACGAAACGAGATCCCAGAAAATCAAGGGGATCTACCTAGTTTAATAAACCTAGGAAGTCCCACCATAATCACTGTTGGTTACCCTTAACCACTTCCAGTTAAGCCAAAACCACCATCAGTTACCATTTAATCCCAAAAATAACCTTATTTCATGGTTGGCACATTTCTAAGAGATAATCACATATTTCGAGAATAATTGACGAAACTTAGAGCTATATGCAAGAAAAACCAACGTTAGTATACACATCAGAGCATCCATAGCCAGTACCTGAAGTAATCACACAGCCATATGGCTTCATGGGAGCATCAGGGGAAGTGCCAGCACTACATCAAGTTCATTCCATTTGATCACCCACCATTACCAACTAGGCATCAAGCTCGTACAAACAATACGTTTTGTTAACCGGAACTTATCCATTTATCATTAGGTAGATCCTTTCACATATGTTACTAGTTTCTACTCTCATTTCCATTCCCCCCATCATTTACCTCCATGCAAACTTGACCATATTTTTATTCACACCCTTACATTTCCTATACCTAGACCTTAATCATTCCTGTGCATACCTCAGGTCCATATGAATCTTTCCATTGCCCTTCCATCTTCATCCAACCTCAGATCTGTCACCCAACCAAGTTTTTATTGAGTTTCCTATACCCTGACCATACCGACTCCAATTACCCACAACCGACTTCAGCTAGCCTAAACCGATACCCATCATACCAGACCGACGTCAATCTCTGTGTCTTTTACTAGAAACCCATATCAGAGCCTAAAACCTCCACTAAATACCCAAAATATCCCAAAACCCTACCCTAACCAATACCAATACCTTAACAGTGACCTTGACCTTCAAATTCAATCATAGCCTAGCCTATTGTGAACAAATTTTCTTATTGTAGATGAATGAGATACCTAAATCATTTTAACTACAGTAGGATTTCCTTTATTTCTCGCATTAATTTTCTTTAAATAGTGGATTGACAACCATCTAGGAAGTATCACACTTCCTGGATCTAGCATACGCTAGGTAATCTACTGCATATATTGTTAAAATTTTATTTGGTGTTATTGTTCTCCATTTCAAGTAGTTCCTCCATGTAAAAAGGAAGCTCTCATAATCAGCTATGGATTCAGAAGTCATACATGCACAACAACCTACAACCAACATTTCAACAGGTATTCCTCCTAACACATTACCCTTATTTGTTTCGTCAAAATTTAAAGAAACGATCTATAATCAGGTGAAAATTTTTGGCATGCCTGGTGGGATCCATTTGGGGTTCTTTGCATTCTTTCATTTCTAGGTGAAAACATTGTATGTTTGTTTCTTTTCTAAAAAGTTCTTACATTAAAATTTCTCCACTAGAATCTTCTTCTCTTCTATTGTCTAAAAGCAATCATATTTTGGTTCTTAAAATGAACATTTCTTCCCTTTCATTAGTATTATATTAGTGAAAGATCATCCCTTCTCTTGTTCATCTATTTGTGGCATCAAACTCTACATTTCTATTTGGGTTTAAAATTCATTGCATTTCATTCTGTTTTTCCGTATTAACTCACATTAATTAAGGGAAACCTATACAGTGGAAGTCATTCCCAGCTGATGGTTGAAAAACGAATCGTAGAAAAGTAATTTCTTTATTTCTCTCTCTGATTATTATCCAAACATCACAAATTCAAAATCTATACACATTCTTAAACAACATCTCACCCGAAAGAAGCTGTAGGTGATCACACGATCACAGAACAGTGGGCACCCTGCTGGTTATCTATGTCTAGTACCCCATCAGAGGATGGCCCGCCCCCACCATAACATACCTAAAACCTTTCCTTGTAGATCTTAATCTTTATAGGAATCCATCCTCACCAAAAAACTCTATTATATAATTCATGAGTCAGTCCTTAAATAGCATAAGCTAAACAAACATAACAGAAAAAACACTCTTAGGATAATATTTTTCTTAGTGTTTTTGCTTGGCTTGCATTTTGAGGTGAGAGGATTTCATTCTTCATTTTTTTCTTGTTTCTCCTTGCATGCTTCCCATCACATTTGGTGTATTCCAGCTTCATCTGAGTGTGTTTGGACCATATTCCCATCATTTTTAGGATTCCAGGTTTGATTCCACATTAATTTTAACTCACAACCACATATTTATTCATCGTTGTTTCAATTTCATAGTTACTAGTGTCGGTCCAGTGACCATATTTGGTTACACTCTAACCATCATCGGTTTCACCCAACCGGCGTCGGTTCCCTATTTTTCTATTTAACCTACCCAAAAGGACACCTATTCACCTTCTTTGACTATTCAAAGTCTCTTCCACTTTTATCATATTCATTTACCTAGTAAGTCTCATTAACATCTTGCATACTAGGAAAATTACTGGCCTTTTACCTTGTTTTGATCAACTGTCCACTTTCCACAGTGACCAACCGTGGTTACCTGTGACTGACATCAGTTTACCCTAACCGACATTGGTTATACTATACAAATCTTCCAGGTGACATTTGGTACCTAATCCACCTACTACTACCTATTTCTCTAATCTCTACTGTATTTTTATTTCATTTACAAATAATAGTCCAACCTGATCAGTACCTGTTCACATGGTGCTGACCCGAAGCCAAGCGAATGCCCTCATATTCCATGTCAGTCATCAACCACTTCCCATAGTCCTTCACCACCTTTTATTTTATCACCCATGGATCATACCCAACCTATCTCTATCGCTACCAGAGATGAGGAGTTCACATGAATCCTTGACCAAAATCCTACCGCCTTACAGTTTTACCTTTCCCACTCATCCACACGAGATGCCTCAAGTCAGTTGATATACGACATGCCCATATCAGTCCCCCTGACTCTCGTTCCCACTCCTATGTCAGCCCCATTTGGCTCCGCGTTTCTCACATCTACCTTACCCCTAGTCATTTTGTAGCTATGCCCTATACTCCCTATGACTGCCACATTTGCTACCTTCGTTGCACCCCCCACATCCACTATACCTTCGCCAACCACCTAGAACACAACCTCATCTGCGCCTATGGTTTCACATATACCCATAGCTACACAACCACCTCCGATGTTGGTGACCCCTACCCCTTTTCAAAATGTTGTCCTTTTTATTCCATAATCTTTAGCCCCCATTGCCACTAAGGTCACCATTACCCTTCCACCTCCATATATGTACTATCAATAGCCTCCTGTTTCATCTATTATTCACTTTGGGTACATATCCCCTATTTCACTACATTCTTCTCAATCTACCTATATGGAAGAACCATATACTAGAATTACACCCCGTTATATGCCCAACACCAACCCCCTTATGCTACAGGAGTCACCAATCCATCACAACCTACCAATGACCTAATTAAGTTAATGATGGACAAGATTCAGACATTGGAGGCATCGGTTTATGGCTCTTGTAACACTCTCACCTACGATGAGATTTGTAATGAGCCTATACACCCATCCATTCCTATCCATCCATATCCCATGCATTAGGAAATTCCTATATTCAATCGTTTCAATAGCAAAGAATACCCACAACAGAATTTGTGGTCTTTCAAACATGGGTGTTATCTGATCGTCCATGATGATGCTTTTATCCTGAGGACCTTTCTCATGTCTCTGATTGGACCCATGTTAGATTGGTATAGTGGGTTTCCTAGAAACTCTATATTCTTATTTAATTAGGTAGCCCAAGCATTCTCGAATCACCTCTCCATCAGTATCGTTAAGAAGGTTACCATGACTGACCTAGACTCTATGCGTCAGTATGACGATGAATCTATCATAGATTTTGTTGCTCGTTGGTGAATCCTGATCAATCAACTCACATTTTAACTACCACAAACCAAACTCATCAAACTCTTCACATAAGCTTGTGCTAGGTATATCTCACTGACCCTGTAGGTCTAAAATTTCTTAACCTTCGATGAAGCATTCACCATGGCATGAAAGCTAGAGATTCAGGCCATTGAAGAGAAGAAATTTCAATTATGCAATAAGAACTCGGCATTCAAGTCAAATGATACTTATTCTTCTTCAAAACCATAGAATAATTATTCAAAGGCCAAGGGGACCACTAATGCAGTGGTACTCAAAGTTGGCCCAGCTCATCCATCAAATCAGGCTAGCCCCTCATTTAATCTTTCACTCGTTCAGAATTTTCAATTTAGATGGGAACAATAGAAATATACCCCAGTTGGGGAACCTTATTCTTTTGTCTTAGAAAATCTTATCAAAGTTGGGGCCATCACCCTTCCTCCCTTGAAGTGACACACTAGTTTTGACTGTGCTCGCCCAATACCTATGTGGTATAAAGAGCATGAATTTTGTAACTACAATCAAGTAAAGGGTCATAGTGACGGAAATTACATCACCTTCAAAAACATTGTCCAAGAAATTCTCGAGAAAGGCGAGCTAACCTTGGATAATCCTAACACACCTTCTAATCAAAACCTACATATCTTCAAGAAACCTTTTCCTAATAATGCCCCTTCTTCTGATCAAATTGGAGAGACTTAAACTCATGATAGCCATAACCATGAAGTCCATGCTATTTTTAGTGATACACCTGATGCTGCCTAATTACCTCATATTCCTTCCATAGAGGAAATCCTAGCCTGAAGTCCTCCACCTGCACTTGAACCCACCTCACCTATTCCTCCACCTATAGAGGAACACCTTCCACCTCCTTCATCACCCGTGGAGGAGCCTTCCATTAATATCAAGACTATTTCACCTTTGGCTTCTCCACCTAGAGAACCATCACCCACAGTACTTCTTCAGTCCATGGAGGATACTTGTTTATCTCCTCCACCCATAGAGGAGAACCCATCATCTCCCCCACCTACAGAAGAGCACCCATCAGCTCCTTCACCCATCAAAGATCTAGTAGAAATGCCTTTATCTTTAGATGACCATTCTCCATCAGTTACCCAAGATCCTATAGACTTATTTTTGGCTCTCTTACCCACAGAAGCTGAAGCTAGAAAATTCCCCATCTCTAGGAAAATTTTTATGGGAATTGCCATTAGGTCCTCATCAACCTCACCTACAGATGTGTTGTTCTCATGCTTATCTGATCACCTAGATTATGTGGATAGAGCCTTAATTTGAGGGTGCCTTCTACTTCGTGTCTTAATACAGATGCAAATGCAACTTACTAACACTTCCCTATCTACCCAAAGATATTTTGGCTAATTGAACCAAACACAACCCCCTCTATCACAACTTCTTCCATGACACCCAAGATAGCTCAACAAACACCATTACCCATAACCCAACATACATCTAAATCCAATTCCACACCTACATCATCTTCCTCGACTAAACCTATTACTACCTTAGGGGTCACCCCAACAACCAGCCTTACTCATCCAATTATCAAACTAGATTTAGCTACATCCTCCAAAGTCAACACCAAACCTACTTTGGCACCCAAACAGAAGAACCAAGCCCATAGAACTCATACTCTAGCTGTGTCAATCACACCTTCATCACCTTCACCCTTTCCATCTGTCTTAGGACCTCAACCTCCCAACATGGTTAAGAAACCTCCACCAGTCAGTAAACCAAAAACACAACAGCCCATTCCTTCCTCACAAACCTCTAACATACCCAAGCACTCGACATGACTCACACCCACACCTACAACATATTTACCACCCACTCTTCCAATACCATCGGTTATTTATTCACTACCCACTACACTTCAGTCTTTGTCCCTCACACTCCCTGCGTGACCCGCATCATCTACCTTCACTACACCTCTGTCATCCCCATGGGTAACTCGCCCTCTTCCCCCATCCATTTTTCCCTCTATATCTCGTACACCCATATCACCTTTATCCAAGAAGGTGTAACCCAAAGACAAAAATCCTCTACCCTTCAATAAGGTAGTCAAAACAACCATGCACCCTCCTGTCAATTCATCTACCATACCCCTACCTAAGCAAATACGACTAACACCCAAGACCACACTAGCACCCAAAACCATAGCTTGAGCCACTCCCCCTCCTACAAATACCATTCCTCAACAATCAGCCACACGTACGCCCAAACCCACTTTCACTTCCCATTGCGACCCACTACCAGGGTCCTATGCCAAAATTTTAACCAACCTCCTTGAGACTTCTGTCATCATATTACCACTGCTCAAACCTTATGACCCTCTCAAACCCAGCCAAAAGGGTTTGATGACACTAAAGTTTACACCTACCATCGTGTGCCAGGGCACGATGTAGAAAACTACAAGGCTTTGAAAACTATCCTTATCCAGTTGTGTCCTCCTAAAGAAAACTTTCACAATGATGACCTTCTTCATGAGGACCCCATTTCACCAACACCCATTCCTAGCGCTCTTCCCTCACTCCCTACTCAACGACACTGACCTTTACCCCCACAGCTCTTACAACCACCTCCGAGATTTTAAATTAATATGGTTTACATCAATGACCTCGCCAAACCTCCACCCCAATGTCAATGTGTCGAGCTCATCTCATAAGGTTCCTTCCCGCCACTGGGTTTTTTCCCTTCATGTCGCTATACCTTTCATGGCTCACCTACCTTGCCTACCTCCCCACCTCAGATCAACATGATCCATGTTGTTACCCATGCTTAGAAGGAAATAGGCAAGGAAAAGGTAACTAACTCACCAGCCAATCCTATACCCAACATATCATCTACACCCACTCCTAAAATCACTATCCACAGCCCCACATATCATGTTTCTAATGGGGTCACACACCGCATGATGCTTAAACAACTACACTAATTCCCCCTCAGAATGTCCTTATATGACCTCATCCAAACCTCAGAATCCCATTGTCAAGCTCTCATGGAAGTCCTGCAATCTATTGAGGTTTTACCCAATGACCATAAACCTGTAGCCTCTATTATCACACCCCATCATGTAGCCTCTCTCACCAAATTTCCACCTTTATCCACACCTCAAACTACTCACCAAGTAGCCTCCCTTAACTTCTTAGAGGAAGAGATCGCACCGCACCAAATAGATGATCCAGATTTAGGTCTCTTCATCTCTATCCATATTGATGATATATGTGTACGACATGTCATGATTGATGGGGGCACTAGCATTAATATAATTTCATCACATGCATTCACTCAAATGTGCATACCTAAAAATTACATGCATAAACATCCTGTCACGTTACGTTCCTTCAATGACACTATCACCTCTACACTAGCATTATCATCCTCCACATTTTTGTGGGCATCCACACTATTCTGGAGTTATTTTATGTCTTAGAGGGGAAATTACAATATAACCTGTAGCTTGGCAGACCCTAGATTCAGGTCATGGGTTGTGTTCCTTCCACTTTGCATCGTTGTGTAAAGTTTGAGCATGAAGGACACACTTATACTATTCCATTTTATCCTTCACCTTTTAAAACATGTAACATGCTTTACCGACCCAATGACATGCTTATACACATTAAGGCATCTACCTCAATGACCACTACCACTTCACTTACACCTCCTCTTACCAGTACAGTCACTACCTCATCCGCATATACCTCCTCTATTCCTACCGCTGCCACAACCTCTATGGCCGACCCATCATCTTCCTAATCCATTAGCTCCACCTTCACATTGACCTTTGACACATTATCTATTCCAGCTACCCACATACCAACCACTAATCCCTTGGAAGGAATTTTTCAATGCCTCACTTTGGGGGAGTATCGCCTATATAGTGTCAACACATTTCTTACCCCACAATGACAGTACTGAAGTCTTCACCAACACCCTCAATAATGATCACCACATCAGGAGAATGCCTCCTTTATGGTCCTCCTCACCTTTGTACTAGTCACACCTATGGGAGACTCAATAATACCACTTACACACCTGAACCGCCATCACAAACATACACCCATTTTGGTACTAACTTCCAGTCACTCACCAATCACTGTTTCACCCACACCTTCCTGCACCGATGTGCATGGAATTGTTTTATGGTTTTGGATTTTATGAGCAAGGCTAACCATACTGTTATTCCATGTACTACCCACAAACATAACAACTGTAGTGGTATCAGCTTTGCTGAACCACCTACCAAGCAGGCCCACATTGAAATCATCAAGGACATTATCCCTTTTTAACCTTCTTCACCACCTTCACTGACAGCGTCGATGGATCCAAAATACATTCCTCCAAAAAAAGATCATAAATACCATCTCCTTGGGGCCTCTAACTTATCAATGTGAGGGTGAGGCTCCTTCCTTTCCTAGGATGAGCCTGTACCCTGAAATGGTTTATTCACAGGGTTGACCATAAACCGAAAATGATGGCCCTTGCAACTGGTGGACTCCTTGCATGGTGATCCAAAAAGGCCCTTATTTTGTCAATAGGGTTTAACTGTGCATATCATGAACCGATAAAATGGTAAGGTTTTATAAGTGATATATCTTCACAAACCAAAAGCTGTGATGGTTCTTGCATAGGTTCTTACCAACAACCGAACCTTGTGGTTTTACAACTATTGTGTACCACAAATTATGTTCATGAAGGGATCCATTATCATTTGGTATGTTTGGAATATTGTTGTCTCATGCGTTATGCCAAGTATTATTCTTATCCTCATCATCACCTCTCACTAGTAGTGAATAACATAGGAAATTCTACTGAAATCTACTGCATATGATAGACTACTCTCACACCCTCCTTTGTAGAAAACTAGAAATGTATCACCACTTTAGTGTGAGGCTTTCATGTTCATGCACCTTAATCCCTGGTCTCTTGGAAATTTAGATTAGAATATTTAGTCTTCCCCTTCATTACCAGTAGATTGTGGCAGGTACACTTAGCAACCAAGAACCAGCTTTCTGCCAAAGGTATATCTCAAAGTAAACAATAGGAACCCACAACTTGGAGATAGTACCCATGTTATCCAATCATCACCATAACTTCAATTATATGGCACTTATGGAAACGTAAGGTGACTGACGAGAGGATTTGGTGCTAAATGACCCTTCAACCTCCTATGCCAAACTTCTCCAAGAAATTCACTTAGTATCATAAATTCTCTCATGGATTATAGTGCAATCTATTCAGGATGTTACCCAATGACCATCTCTAGTTTCCCATAGCTACTCCATTATCACACTTACCCATCATGTAGCCTACTTTTTCCAAATTACCATCTACTATCCTCCATAGCCTCCACCTTATTCATTAACTGCATCTGGAGCCTCCTTAGCTTCTCCATGTATGAAGAGATCGCAGCCACATTAAATTTATCTAATGATGTATCCAGACCTAGCTCTCTTCATCTCTATCCATATTGATAATATACATGTACATCGTGAATGTAGATCGATGGGGGTGATATCATTTGATTCTCTAATTTCCTCCCATGCATTTAACAGTGATCAATGTGTTGTATAGTACCTTGACACTTACATGCATCCAAAACGAAAATCACTAGGTACGTTCATTCAATGATGCTATCACCTCTACACTTGGCTACCATCATCGATCCACATTTGCGTGGGCCCCCTGTAGTGTTTTGAAGATTTATTTTAGATCATGGAGGGGGAAAGTTACGAGATATAACATGTTGAGACAGATTGGTAGAGTGCTCTGGTACCAAATGTCATAGGTTATGTCTGATCTAATACTTTGCATCATTGTGTGAAATAGCTACATAGATGAATAATTGACATCAGCAACTCTATATTATATTTCCAGCTGACCCATTCACTATTTCATTAAACTTGCAACATGCTATATAGGACCCAATGAGGTCCTCATAACAATCCATTACAAAGAACATCTACCTCTTCATATACAACCATATGCCACGTCATGGTTACAGATCCCCTCACTAGTGCAGCCGATACTAAAACCACACCTACATTCTCCATTATTATTCTATCACTTACACAACCTCCACGACCACATACGTTAGCCTCCCACATCTATTAGCTCTACCTCCGATTTGACATCTTACATAGTAAATGTACTATTCACAGATTTTCCACATAATAACCAATGATACACATGTAATTACATTATTCAATGCCTCACTACAAATGGAGCACTAAGATATATTTCCTAATAGTGTCAACACATTTCTTACTCTAAAAGAGTACAAAAGTCTTCACCAACACCCTTGTTATGATCACTGTATAGGAGAGCACCTCCTTTATGGTCCTCCCCACCTTCGTATGAATCTTACCTATAGGGGACTTGATACTACCACTTACACACCTGAATCACCATCACAAACCGGCCCATTTTTTGCTGACTTCGAGTCACTCACCAATCACCATTTTTCCTAAACCTTCCTGCACCGATGTGCATGGAAGGGTTTTCGTTTTGGATTTTACGAGAAAGGCTGCCATATTGTTATTCCATGCACTACTCACAAACATAACGACCATAGTGGTATTTCTTTTATGAACCACCTACCAAGAAGGCTCACATTGAACTCATAGAGAACATCAGCCCTTCTCCATCTTCTTCACTGCCATCACCACCTTCATCGAAGAAGTCGATTGATCCAAAATCCATTCCTCCTAGATTTTTTTTTCATAAACACCGTATCCTTGGGGCCTCTAACTTATCAATGTGAGGGTGAGGTTCCCTTCTCTCTTCTCTTCCTGTATCCTAAAATGATCGATGATGATACACATTTGATCAACGTCGTTCAATGCTCAGGATGATGAATCTATACTCACCTAACTAGGTGCAGAAGACTCGTATATTCATCAGGTCGTTTCCCTCTAAGATGCAAACCATGTTGAATGAAATCGACGATTGAGATCAAAATTCATACTCAGGATGATCTGCACATTCTAAAGATAGGACAATCTTTAGATGCTTGCTGAGCATAGGAAGCCATCACTTCTCTTCTTAGAGGATCATAACCATGTGTTTTCACTTCATATTACATAGATATGCCCAGTATTGACCCCACCATAGTGGTCCACAGTATCATAACCATCCCCAATGCCAATCCCCTCAAACCAAATTTGAGTAAAATGCCCCTCACATTGCCCTTATTATCAAAGAAAAACTTCAGTGCCTTCTTTCGGTTTCCTTCATATTACCCATTGATTATCCTCGTTGGATTTCCAACATTATCCCTATCACCAAGAAGATAGGGGAACTCCATATTTTCACAAATTTTCATGACCTCAACCTAGCCTATCCAAAAGATGACTTCCCTTACCTGGTATTGACCAACTGGTTGACCTTACCACTGGTCATGAGATGCTATCACTCATGGATGGTTTCTTGGGTTATAACCAAATCTTGCTTGCCTTAGCAGATCAACACAAAACCACATCCATCACCCCTTGGAGGACCTTTTGCTATCAAGCCATGCCTTTTGGCCTTAAAAATGTTAGTGCCACCTATCAGCAGGATATGACTTATATCTTCCATGACATCATGCATCGTATATTGGAAGATTATGTGGACGATCTCCTTGCCAAATCTAAATGTTGTTCCGAGCACCTCACCATACTAAAAACCATCTTTGACTACCTTATTAAATATTGAATTCACCTTCAACCCAAGAATTTTGTCTTTGACAGTTCTCTTAGGAAAGCTCTTGGGATTTATCATTTCCCTATGTGGTATATAAGTTGACCCTGCTAAAAGTCAAGGCCATTCTGGAAATGCCTCCTCCCACTAACATTAGGAAACTCCATATTTTGCAAGCTAAGTTAAATTCTATTCGTTATTTCATTTCACAATTATCTGATCGGTGTCAGCCATTTCATCATCTACTCAAGAAGGATGTCTCCTTTAAATGGGATGATGACTACCACAAAGATTTTTGAGGCCTTAAAACAATACCTTCTTCAACCACCCCCCCCCCCCCGGTACTCATTCCACCTAAAGATGATCAACCTTTCTACCTATACATCTCAGCTACCGACCACTCCTTGGGAGGCATGCTCACTCATCGCAATGAACGACATAGGGAGAAAGTCGGTTTATTACATAAGCCATACTCTTTTGGACTACGAAACCTGATACACCCATCCAAAAAATATTTTCTTAGCCTTAGTTTTCTTCGACAAAAAACTCCACCATTACCTACTCAACCAAAAAACCTGTGTTGTGACCAACACCAATGCCTTACACTTCATGTATGCCAAACCTTACCAAAATAAACATGCCACCCACTGGCATATGCTTTTGGCTAACCTCAACCTCAAATTCATCCATCAAAATTCCATCAAAGGTATAAGCTATCACCGAACCAATTGGTTGACGCACCTATTTCCAGAGGATCAACCCTCTAATTTTGACTTTCCAGATGAGTCAATTGCTACCCTTTCCCTGGATGAAACCCGCTTATCAAATGATACTCTTCTTTGATGGTTCCTAGTGTTAACGTGGGGGTGGGGCTAGTGTTATCCTCATTCCTCTTGATGGTGAACCCATGCCTTTGTCTTTCAAACTAGTATTTTATTGTACAAACAATATTACCAAATACAAAGCGCTCGTATTAGGTCTCCAAGCTGCCTATGCCCTAGATGTCAAATCAATCAACATCTTTGGTGATTCCCAATTGGTCATAAACCAAGTTAATGGTATATACCAATGTCATAATGAGATACTTCAAAAGTATAAACATCATGTAGACATACTTTTGACCACCTTTGACTCATTACGCCCTTCAAACCATCCCCTGTTCAACCAAAAAACATTGTAGATACCATGGTCTTCCTTGGCTTCTCAAATACCCACTTCACCTACTGATTCTAAAATATTTGTCACCGTATAATGACTCTAATCACCCTCTTATTTACCTCATGACAGTTTACTCTGATTGGAACCAATCACCCCTGACCCGAGTGACCTTTGGTATAAACAATACTCCAGACTACCTTTCTCTCTCCATCTTACCTCCCTGATCTCACCCATAATGGACAATGTGCCTTCCTTAAAAATGTCTCTTGTTATGTCATCATGGGAGGGACTCCTCTATAAGTGTGGCTTCAATGGTATTCTCTTACGATGCCTCACAAGTTCTAAAATTCCTTATACCATTAAGGAGGTTCATGATGGCATATGTGGAGGTCACTTTAGTGGCCTTGCAGTTGCTAAGAGTATTCTTCGCCTAGGCTATTACTAGCTCAACCCTTAACCATGATTGTTGTGACTACATCAAGCATTGTGTAAAATACCAACAACATGCCAACCTTCATCATACACCCAGTCATGCCTTACAGGTCGCTCGTGACCTCTGGTCCTTTTCTCAATGGGATTTGGATCTCGTCAGAGAGATCAATCCCCATTCTTCCCAGTGACATCAATGGATCATCACCAATACCAAATAATACACAAAATAGGTTGAATCCATACCACTCATCTCCACAAAAGTCGAGAAAATATGTGATTTCATCAGTCATCACATCATTTGTCACTTTGGTGTTCCTCATCACCTCATCATTGATAATGGAAAACAATTCAAAAATAAAACCTTATGAAAACTTTGTGATGCCTTCGGCATTCAACTAAGTTTCTCATCACCTTATTACCCAAATACCAACAGCCAAGCCGAATCCACCAACAAAACCTTGAACAAAATTCTCATGAAAGTGGTTAATGATACTAGGAAGGACTGACATATGCACATTCATTTTTCCCTATGGGCATACCACACTAGTATTCACACTTCCACTACTTCTGCACCTTTTTCTCTAGTCTATGGTACAGAGGATGTTCTACCTCTCAAAGTCCATATTCCCTCACTCCATATTTCTCTCCATGACATGCTCAATGATGAAAATTTTCATCAGGACCATTTAGCACAACTTGAGTTATTAGATGAACATCATCTTAGTGCTCTTGATCATCTTCAAGTTTACCAAAAAATATCAAACATGCCTATGATAAACATGTCCATGAACGAACCTTCACTATTGGTGACCTTGTCTTGAAAGAAAATCAACATGTAACCAAAGCAAAAAAAAGTAAACGGGGAAAATTTGCTCCTAATTGGCTTGGACCATACATCGTGACCCATACTTATGGATCAGGTGCTTATCATTTATCTTCACTTGATGGTAAACCTGAACCTAAGCCCCTGTAATGCCTTGCATCTTCGACCATTCTACTATTGACTTTTAGTCCTACCTCACCTCTTTATCTCTTTCCATGCTCATCCCTTGATCACTATCCACTTTTGACACCTCACCAATGATTAAACAAAAATCATGTGTGTACCCGTCACTTTTCATCTTCTCTTAAATATGTGTACCACGTCACTGCACATAGCATGATCCTCATGGATACTTTTCATCTACCTTTAGATGAGATCCCATGGTCATTTCACCCCAATACCCTTTGAACAAGAATCCTATTCTTCACCTTGGTCTTGTCCATGACTTCAAAGACCTCACATGGGATCCAAACTCCTTGAGTCAAACTTCCAATAAAAAGATGACTCCCTCAAAAGGAAATCTTCCTCTTTACAATCGCTGCTATAAATAGAATGTTCCCTCTAAGGACATATATATAAAGCTCTTTAAAAAAAATATAGAAACGAGAGAATATTAATCTTCCTGCATCGATCAGCTTCACAAAGACCTCAAAGAGTTAATTTCCTCATCCCATATAGACTTCCCACATCGATCATTCTATCTCAAATATCAGTCAACATAGAAATCCTTTTAGTCATGGACTTACCCATTGTGACCTTGGATCTCTTGCCATAAAGGGCATGCTACCTCATACCATATAAAAATTAACCACTAATTTCACCCTCTCACCATTTGCACTCTCATTTCCTACCGCCTCAAGGGACTCTTGGAACTATGACATTTGGTGATCATGTGACTACTTTTTCACCGTTAGGACAATCAATCATGCAATATCTTTAGGGTCTTATGTTCATCACCTCCTCCAAGGTATGATCTACTCGGTATGATCCTAACCAATCAGGTGGATTTTCTTGCCCCCTCTTATCTTTTAACCTTCTCTTATTACATATTGATTACCTTATACAGGACTTGGTCCTCGATGCTTACCTTTGGGGTAATCCTCTTCTTCTCACCACAATTGAAATCACCTATACCAATTTTTCCACAACTCACCCATACCTAAACCCAAATCATGCCTAAAACCTACCATATGATTCTCATATCTCCCCATATTCTTCCCTAGCTTATGGGAGAACTACATCGGCCTGAGGTCCCTTTTTGCTGGGACTATGTAGGCAACACTCCAAGGGCATGGGGCCCTTGGAGGTTAGCTCAGCCACTATCTACCCTAAACAATTCATCTTTCATTTTCCTCAAATCACATTCTACCCTACTGAGTTTCCTTTTTATATCCAAAATTGTAAATTAAGTTACTAAATCATGGCTACATCAACCTGACTTCGATCTATGCCTTTAACCTGACTAAACCATGCCTAAATCATACCTAACTTAATCCATGATTACCATTTCTTCTCCATCATCCATACCTATAACTTGACTCAATCATCCCTATAACCTGATCCATATCATCATTCATTGCAAATATTAATGAATTACAACCAAAACCTAACTCAATTAATGCCTAAACCAAAACCTAACTCAATCCATGCTTAGACCACGACTTGACTCCATCATGCCTAAAACCAAAACCTAATTCTAGGAGTTCCATGACCTAGATACTTGAACCTGAACCATCACTAGTGACCTTTAACCTCATGTGTTCGTTATACCTTGTGGCACTATTACCTGTGTTAATTGACGTAATGACCTTACCTTTCCTCTTGTCATGATTGTCTATAATGACCCAACCCTTGGTGTACTAGAACATACCTAAATGTTCCTACACCTAACCTATTTCATGTTTCCTGACCATATCCTATACCTTGGATACCGGAATCACTTCAACCTTGTTTGGATATACCTAACGACCTTAGACAATGTTGAGTTTTCCTGCTCTTCAACCTAGTACTATGCTGCAGGTTATGTGTGTGTTTGACGGTTACTACCTTTCACCCTGACCCATTACCTAGATTACCCAAGTGGGCCTTTTTTCCTTTTTTCCCCCATTACCCACCTTCCTCTTCATCTTATGCACCTTTTAATCAAACCACTCACCGCTTCTACCTTCTACCTCATCATTTCCTGGTTAGAGGGGGATCACCTTCACCCACATATGGGGCAACCACATCTTATTTTTTTCAATGTCGCTTACCAATACAAGCTACGCAACAAAAAGGAGCAAAATGTAGACACTAAAATTGGGTCACACTCCCCTTAGTCCCTCGATAAATAAATACCTTGAACACATCCACCTAGCCATGGCCCCCTTGACCCAACTATAATATTAATTTAATTAATTAAATTAAATTAATTTAATTAAATTAATTTATTATCCTCACCATATTTATTATTTAAATATCCTAATTGGGATAATGCCCACATACCCACCTCACCTAGACACCTCATCAAGCCACCTCACCCTAAGACCTATTCTTACTAAGTTACTATAACTAAGTAAGACCTTCACCCCACTCTGATGTTAAATAGAATGTCTTATACTGACTTCAGTTAGCCTCCCCTGTCCCAAGTCATTCACTCAGGAACGGATTAATAACATGACACACGTTATAAGGATGCTCTTGAGGACTAGGGTAAGCTGACGTACTGGGTCAACCACAGTTAACCCTGTGTGTCAAGGTACCCCGAGTCTCCAAGGGCAGCCTCATAACATGACCATGGTCCTAACTAGTCCCAGAGTAAACAACTTGTTCAAGATTAAGGTGTAAATCTTAACGATCAATGTAAAGGGTGGTCACCATAGGTCAACTACATTACTTGTATCCTCGAGAAGATCCTAATCTTCTGGAAGGTAAACCCTGCAGTTGACATGTGTCGACATCCTACAAAACCACCTCAGAAAGATTTACATAACTTCGAGGAGTTACTTAAGTTGATTTGAAAATAAATTTTGTTAACCGACACTTATCCATTTATCATTTGGTAGATTCTTTCACATCTGTTACTAGTTTCTACTCTCATTACAATTCCTCCCATCATTTACCTCCATGCAAACTTGACCATATTTTTATCCACATCATTCCTGTGCATACCTCAGATCCATATGAATCTTTCCATTGCCCTTCCATCTTCATCCAACCTCAGATCTGTCACCCAACCAAGTTTTTATTGAGTTTCCAGTACCCTGACCATACCGATGCTGGTTACCCATAACCATTGCCGGTTAGCCTAAACCGATACCCATCATACCAACCGACGTCAGTCTCTGTGTCTTTTACCAAAAACCTAGATTAGAGCCTAAAACCTCCAGTAAATACCCAAAATAGCCCAGAACCTTACCCTGACAAATACTAATACCTTTATAGTGACCTTGACCTTCATATTCGAGCATAGCCTAGCTTGTTGTGAACGAATTTGATTATTATAGATGAATGAGATACCTAAATCATTTTAACTACAGTAGGATTTCCTTTATTTCTTGCATTAATTTTCTTTAAACAGTGGATTGAGAGCCTTCTATGAAGTATCACACTTCCTAGATATAGCATATGCTAGGCAGTCCACTGCATATATTGTTTAACTTTTATTTGGTGGTATTGTTTTCCATTTCAGGTAGTTCCTCCAAGTAAAAAGGAAGCTCTCATGATCATCTGTGGATTCAGAATTCATACACGTGTAACAACCTACAACCAACATTTCAATAGGTATTCCTGTTGATGGCGAATCATAGCACCCATGAATGTCTGCAACTTGATGGGTTGAGACTCTTAGTGTGATTGCATAACATGGAGCTTTTCCCAAGTGTGAGACCTTGCAAAATCAGAAAATTTCTCCGGATGAAGGCCAGTTCCTATTCCTCTATTCAGATGCATACATAAAAATGTATAGGGTTTACTAAAAAACCTAATCTAACTTTCCAAGGAGACGGGGTAAGAAAATTCATAAAATAAAACCTAAACTACAAAGGTGATGCACCGAGGAATGAAGAACACCTGTCTTGCCAATAAACACAAACCATTAAAATGTAATGCAAGATCATGCAAAAATTACCAAATTTGTAGTGAAAAATCAGGAGGATGCAAATGAATATAGAGAGGGTTGAGAATCATCCACAGGCATGCATTATTTGCTCCAAATATTGATATAATACAGTACAAAATGCCAAGAGGCAAAGTTGCATTACAGTTTTAGATGGGAGGTTTGAACTCCACAAATTCACCTGCCAAAGAGAAGAAGGTAGGGGGAAAAAAAGAATTTCCAACCTTTAGAAAGAATCCCCTCCTTACAGTTTATAGGAAGAATGAGAGAGGGAAGAGAGAGGAAATCCAAATCTACCCCAACCACCCCAGGTTGTATTTAATTCATCTCATTATGGTGGTAGGTGAGGACCATAGCAAACCCAAAAAGTGGCGAACTGTATTTTACATTTTTAAGAACTTGTTCCCACCCAATTAAAGATATCCAATTGTAGTTGGATAGAAGACCTCGTAAGATTTCGAAAAGTCCAACCTTGCATGAATCCGAGCTCCCTGTGAAAAGTTATGGCCATATGAATATCTGCCCCAGGGTTTGCTTCCTGTCAGCGCTCAAAATGTTGCACCTCCTGAAGGTGTGCCTTGGCGCATCCATTTTTATGTCAACATACTCTTACATGTGCCATGGGCCTTCCATTTTTTGTGTCGACACCTTCTGGTGCATACGCCTTGGCGCATCCATTTTTGTGTCGACACCTTTTGTCTGCACCTCTTACCTTGCACCTGTGCCTCTTTTCGTGTCGACCTGTCATGCCCTCTTACCTGTGGCGCATCCATTTTCGTGTCGACACCTTCTGTTGTGCGCCTCTTTACCTGCGCTACCTTCTATCGTGGCACATCGCATTTTCGTGTCGACACGCCATGGGCGCATCTTTTTGTGTCGTCCGCCCTCTTACCTGTACCATGGGCGCATCCATTTTCGTGTCGACACCTTCTGTCATGCACCTTTTACCTACGCCTTGGTGCATCCATTTTCATGTCAACACCTTCTGTCGTGCACCTCTTCGTGCGCCTCTTACCTGCGCCTTGGCGCATCCATTTTCGTGTCGACACCTTCCTTCGTGCACCTCTTACCTGCGCCATGGGGTGCATCCATTTTCGCGACACCTTCTTTACCTACAGGTGATGCATAATAAATGTCGGGGTTTGATTTTCTTTGATTTCCATATTTTTCCGTTTATCTATATCTACCCAGAGGGGAAGGTATATACAACAATTTGGTGATTCAACGGGATCACCTGCCTGCTAGGTAGAAGATCAGTGGCCTTTTAGCAATCCATTGGGCATGGAGTCATAAGCAATAATCAGAAACCAACCTGATATCTGATCCTGAGCCTGATACTACAACTCCTTCTCTGACAACATTCTGAACTATAAAAATTCAACCCGAGAGCAACAAAACCTGTGCCGAAGCACTTAGGGAAATTGAAACCTAACTACAACAAGATAATGTGCATATGCACTTAGAGGAATTGAAATATAGGCTAATATTTACAAGGGTAAACCTTTCCTTTTAGTAGCAATGTTTAAGATAGATTCCGTTAACTGGAATCGGGAGTTCTTCTCCATCCAATGTAGACAATTGGAAGGCATTACTACTTTTACATCCTGTGACCATGTAGGGGCCACTCCAAATGGCATCAAACTTGGAATGCCTTCCTGGTTTTTCCCGATCTACATCCCATTTCAGAACTAGGTCCCCTTCCTGGAAGGTCGTTGCTCTTGCCTTCTTATCAAACCATCTTTTTACTAAGGCTTGATCCTTTTCAATCATCAGAACTGCATGTTCTCTTATTTCTTCCAATTCCATCAACTCCGCATACCTGGCCTCCATTGGTTCGAACTCAGCCAACTCCAACTGCTTCATGAGCTCCAATGCTGGTAATTCTAATGATATAGGCAATACTGCCTCTTTCCCATAGACCAACTTGTAGGGAGAATTACCAGTAGACCTCTTTGGCGTTATCCTGTCAGCCCATAATGCTGATTTTAGCTTGGTATGCCATGTCCTTTGGTTTTCATCCAGTGTTCTTCTGATGATTCTTAGCAAATTCTTGTTCATGGACTCTGCCTGTCCATTACCCTGCGGGTAATAATTTGAAGAGGTGCTCAAATAGATTCCATTCTTGACAGCCCATTCTGTAATCTTGGAACCTATGAATGCCAATGCATTGTCTGATATGATAGTGGCCAGCACACCGAACCTGGTCACTATTCCTTCATAAAAGTCTAGTATGTTAGACTCATTCGCTTCTTTGAGCACTACTGCTTCAGTCCACTTGGTGAAATAGTCTGTTGCCGTGAGAATCCACTTGTGGCCTTGGCTTGAGTTTGGGTTGATGACCCCGATGAAGTCCAATCCCCATTGCAATAAATGGTTGGTCAACCAAAATTGGGTGCAATGGAAGCGCTGCTAGTCTTTCTTTTTCTGTGAAGAGTGCACATTTCTTGCACTTTCTTATCCATGTATGGCAGTCACTGAACACTGTCGGCCAATAATACCCTGCCTTCATTATCTTGAGAGTTATTACTCGTGGGGAAAAATGTCCTCCGAAATCTCCATCATGAAAATCTCATAACACCCTTTCAATTTGACATGTCCCAATGCACCTCAATAGAACTCCATTGATGTCTTTTTTACAAAAAAAACCATCAACAAGCACATATGGAATGGATTGTAATCTGAAGTATCTCCTTTTTCCTTTGCTCAATTTTGGAGGGCATAGGCCTACCTGTAGGAAGTGTATCATATTCTGAGTCCAACAAGGAGCGGGCACATCATCATTTTCTTGTTCTTGACCATCCTGTAGTACCAAGGCAGTCTCTTTTTCATCACCTGCTTCAACTTTCTGACTCAAAGCTAGTTGTTCACATAGTCCTTTTCCACGTACTAGCTTAGTGACCTTAATTTCGATGTCATATTCCATGACACGAGTGATCTATCCTGCACGTTTCTCATTCAGATCCTTGTTTAGAAGGAAGTCCTTGACTCCCGCATGAGAGACCAATAATTGGATCTTGTTGTTTGAGACCAGGTGCTTGAATTTCTTTAAACTCCTGATCACTGCAAGGACATGCTTTTCAATGAAAGAGTACCTAGTTTCGTATTCCTCCAAGCCTTGACTGAAGAAAGCAACTGGTTGTTCTAATCCTTCTTTGTTTTGTTGTGCCAGGATTGCAGAAATTGTGTCTCCACCACCGAAGGTATATAGCATGAAGTCCTTGGAGAAGTCTGGATTGATGAGAGTTGGAGCTTGAGATATATCCTCTTTTATTGCCTCAAAACTTGCCTTGCCTTCAGATGTCCACTTAAATGCCATGCTTTTCTTCAACATCAGCGTTATTGGCTTTACGAGAGCTAAAAATTTTGGAACAAACCTGCGGACAAAATTGATCCTTCCCAAGAAGCTTTGAAGAGCCTTCTTGTGACTTGGCAATGGCAACGCTCGAATTGCTTCAACTCTTTCTAGGTCAATCGTCAATCCCTCCTTTGAAACAATATGGCCTAGAAGTTTTCCTTCGTGAGCCAAGAATATACATTTTTTGGGGTTCAATGATACCCCAAATTTTCTACACCTCTGAAATACCTGCCTCAGATGAAAGAGGTGATCCACTGCATTTTTGGAGAATACAGTGATGTCGTCAAGATATATAAGAACTATTTTATTGATCAACCCCTTGAATGCCATATCCATTGCCCTTTGGAAAGTGGCTCCAGCATTTGATAGTCCAAATGGCATCTTCTTGTAGGCATGGGTCCCCCATTTGGTGGTGAAAGCCATCTTGAACTGGTCATCCTCTTTCACCATTACCTTATTATACCCTGAGTAGCCATCTAGGAGAGAGAATCTCTCTAAACCGGATACCACTTGCAATATTTGTTCCATTGAAGGAAGTGGGTAGTGGTCTTTGAGAGATGCCCTGTTGAAGTCTCGGAAGTCCACACACAACCTGATTTCTCCACTCTTTTTCCTGACCGGAACCAAGTTTGCAACCTAGCTTGAGTGCTTGATCGGGAATATAATGCTTGCCTCTATTAGCTTGTTTAGCTCTTTCTTCATTAGAGGCTCAATGTGAGGGTTGATTGGTCTCTGCTTCTACCTGATGGGCTTAGCACCTGGATCCAATTCTATGGTATGTTGTGCCAACTTTGGATTGAATCCTCTTAAGTCTTCATAGCTCTAAGTGAAGACATCCGGAAATTCTTGGAAAAGTTGTATGAAATCTGATTTCTCCTGCTCAGTGGCCACTTTACCAATTTGAAGTGTTCTGCCTTCCCCAATCAGAATTGGCTCTAAATCTTCTCTCTTGACCTGCATGTTAGCCTTTTCCTTACGAAACTGGTCGTTAGGGTTGAAGATAGACTCTAATGTTACTAAAACCTTGGGAATCTTGTTTTTCCGTAGCTGCACTACTTGATCCCCATACTGTTGCTCTATTCTATCCTGGTTCCTAGCTGAGAATTCAGCCTCTTCTTGTAAGAAATTGACGATCTGTTGATCATTCTCAAACACCTGCTAGCTTGTGTCATTATCTGGAACTACTGGCCTCACAATCACATGGATATGTGGTTGTGTTTTTTCCCTTTTGATGTTGTCAACCACATCAAACATTGCTCCAACTGCTGCGAGCCTATCTGCAGCTTCATTTTTCTTCCTGGGTATGGACACGATGTTGAAAGCTTCGAAATCCTCAACGAGGTCCCATACCCTATTCTTGTAGTTATTCAGTAGGTCATTCTTTGTAGCATGTTGTCCCCTAACTTGATTGACGATCAGCTCGCTATCCCCGAACACTTGCAAGTTCTTTATACCCTTTTTCCTGGCCCAATGAAGTCCATGAATCAAGGCCTCATATTCAACTGTGTTGTTTGAACAGGAAAACTGGAAATGAAAGCTGAATAATATTTGATGCCTTAAGGTGAAACAAGCATAGCTCCTCCTCCTGCACCTTGCCTACTCCTTGATCCATCGAAAAATAATTGCCATACCTCGTTTTCATCCTTATGGTGTGGTTTGGTGATGCTAGGAATAGGTTGGTTTCCTTCATGTATGCAATAGAATCCTAGCTCAGATTCTTCTATTTCTTGGTAGGGATCAAAAGCATGTACCTTGCTCGCCCATTCATCAAGAGTCAAATCTGGGATGCTTCCGAATTTGGTGTCAGCTTCATCTGTGCCTGGATAATCTTCTTGATCAAATGCTGAACAGTTGGCATTGATTTGGCTTGGAGTATGAGGCTCAATATGAAAGTTTGCAATTGGTTCAAATCTGATTGTGACCTTAGTACTATATCTTGTTCTGAACAACATGTGTGACCAATCAGCAAATAAGTAGCCTCCAATTTTGGCTGTGAAATCCCTTGATAAGCATAGGGCAAAGAGTGGTGGTAAATCTATCACTGACACATCTTGCAAAACGGTAACGTTGGGGCATGTATGCAAGGTAAGATTCAAACCTTTAATCAATCCCACCGTTGCTACTACTGTCCCATCCAATTGCACTACCCCTTTAGATATGAAATCATATTAGAGACCCAGCTGATCAGCTATTTGCTTGGGCATGACAGAACTACTTGCCCCAGAATCAATCATGCAATTGTGTACTAGTTTATCCCCAATGATTAATGAAACATAGAATGGAGGGGGTTTCAAAACTTTACCTTGTTGTCCTCCATGATTCCCTTCAGGCTGAGCAAGCATTTGTGAGGACATTCTCTTGCATATGGACCTGCTGGTTTGAAGTTGACCAATTCTTCATGGCAGCTTGTAGAAGATCTCTTTGGCCTAGGATGGATAAAGATTCCCACATTGATATATTCACATTTGTCTTCTTCATTTAATCAATGATGCTAAAAGGGGATGAAAAATCTCTTTGTTGTCCTTTAGTCTGTGCATTCCTTTCTTGTGCATGGGCAGCAACAACTAGCATTTGAGTTGGTTTAGAAGGTGGTTTGGGCTGTCCTTGCATGTTTGGAGCTGTATTTTTCTTACCAACACCTTGCAAAGTGATGGAAGGTTGTAGATCACTTGGAGCCAATGACTACCCTTCACCAATATTCATCTTCTTTGATCTTGTGTTAGCTGCTATACTCTGAGAAATTGTTTGATTCATGCCACAAAAATCCTCAGCTTGCCAATTCACAAGTGTGGTATCATTTGGAGCTGTGTTTTGCTGAGATGTCCCCTGTTGCTGATTTGTTTCTTGACTCACTTCACCCTCTATGCCAATATTTGTCACCATCAAGGCTTGGTTCAAAGCACCATTGAAGCACATAGATTGGTTGTGAGGTTCATTGCATGGGAAACACCAATCATACTCTTGAGCTATGTTGTTTTGCACTGGCACTAATGCTTTAGAAGCAGATGCAACATTGGGGTTATAGGGCTGAAATGGTCTATTGGTGGGAGGCCTTACTTGGCTTTGATTTGCAGCTGGATTGGGTGGCCTATTAGGTTGGTATGGTGGCCTAGCCTGGTACTGTGCTTGAGGCTGATAAGAAGGTCTAAATCCTTGGGCCTGCTGCCTCTTGAGTGTAACCAACTCATTTCCCAAATTTTGCAATTGTTTCATGACCTCTTGGAGTTCATTTGAAGCACTAGAGGATGAAGTAGAAGTTTCATTTGAACTTTGATTTCTAGGAGTGGGAATAGGAGCCAAAGTGGGTGTTTGAATAGTACTTGGATTTTCTAAGTTTGGATACAAGGGCATGAGAGGCCTAGGAGCCAACTTACCAGCTTGAATAAGACAGTTTTCAGCCCTAATGGAAATGCTATAAGCAGTAGGTAAGGTTGTGCCTCCCATAGATTGAATTAACATAGAAATATCAGAATTCAAAGCCTTAAGATAATATAGAAAAGCACCTTCAGCTGTTGGCCTAACGGCCACTGGAATCCTATCCCAAGACCTTTGAAATCTGAAGTTGAAGTCAGTCAGCTACTCGTTGGGAGCTCTCTTGATAGTTCTCAATTGTTCTAGTAGAGACAAATTGTCTCCCTTTTCCCCAAACTGCTTATGGAGAACTATGCATAAATGATTCCAATTTTGGATAGAACCAGCTCCAAGGCTCCTAAACCATTGCAATGCCTTCCCTTTGAATGAAGATGCCAACAATTTGACAGCCACATCCATTTCATTTATCTCATGGATTGCACAGACATTAGCAATGTCTTTGACATGATCACCAGGAGTGGTATGATTTTCTCTAGTGAAAAATGGAATGTTCTTCAATGCTGCAATTGGAACTGGATTCTGTGCATTGAGGGCAAGTGGGATGCTACCAGTGAAATTGACAAAGGGATTTGGTGGTTGCACCATTTTGATTGGCCTAAGAACCCTTGTTGATGCGAGAAAAGGTCTACCAGGTGGAGGTGTAGACAAAGTCCGGTTAGGTGGAGATGGTGATATTCGTGGTCTTCTTCCTCTCCTTCCTCTTCCTGGTGATAGTTGCAAGTGGAAAAATAGCCCCTCTTCTTGAGTATCAGACCTGGTTTGAATTCTTCTCATATGCCTGGGCAACTTGTGTCGCTATACCACTGAATTCTACTCCTTCGGAGTCTCTAGATGTGTTAGATAATGAGCCTCAAAAGGCTAGCTTATGCCAAGTTACACACCAAACTTGACAATATTAAAAAATAATTTAAAACTTTGAAGGACCCGGGAGATAGATCTCTTCAATTCGGTTATCAAGTTTTGTTGTGTAACTACTAATCCCCAAAAGGTACAGGCAAAACTCAGGTCATGCAAGGCAACTGGGAACACCCGAAATACTAAAAACCATGAAATTTTGAAAGTCAAAATCTCAAAAATATAAGAATACCCTTTTGAAGATTATCCCCCGATCTATCAACTGGTGAAATTTTGACTTGTTTCGAGCAAGTTAAGTCCTTGAAAATCGATTTCAAAGTTCAACCTAGAAGGTGAAAAATTTGAAGTTGTAAAAACTGCAATTTTTTCAGTCCAAATTTCTGGAAAAGTCCTTCAAATCCTGTGGAATGACCTCTTGGTCCCACTGGGCATGCCAAAACTATTTATGGTGAGTCACAACACCCCTAAATGTCTGCAACTTGATGGGTTGAGACTCTTAGTGCTATTGCATAACATGGAGCTTTTCCCAAGTGTGGGACCTTGCGAAATCGGAAAAGCTCTCCGGATGAAGGCCGGTTCCTATTCCTCTGTTCAGATGCATACATAAAAATGCAGAGGGTTTACTCAAAAACCTAATCTAACTTGCCAAGGAGACAGGGTAAGAAAATGCATAAAATAAAACCTAAACTACAAAGGTGATGCACCGAGGAATGAAGAACACCTGTCTTGCCAATAAACACAAACCATTAAAATGCAATGCAAGACCATTCAAAGATAACCAAATTTGTAGTGAAAGATCAAGAGGATGTAAATGAATACAGAGAGGGTTGAGAATCATCCACAGGCATGCATTATTTGCTCCAAAGATTGATACAATACACTACAAAATGCCAAGAGGCAAAGTTGCATTACAGTCTTAGATGGGAGGTTTGAACTCCACAAATTCACCTGCCAAAGAGAAGAAGGGAGGGAAAAAACAAGAATGTCCAACCTTTAGAAATAAGCCCCTTAAAATTTATAGGAAGAATGAGAGAGAGAAGAGAGAGGAAATCCAAATCTACCCCAACCACCCCAGGTTGTATTTAATTCATCTCATTATGGTGGTAGGTGAGGACCATAGCAAACCCAAAAAGTGGCGAACTGTATTTTTCATTTTTAAGAATTTTTTCCCACCCAATTAAAGATATCTAGTTGTAGTTGGATAGAGGACCTCGTAAGCTTTCCGAAAAGTCCAACCTTGCATGAATCCGAGCTCCCTGTGAAAAGTTATGGCCATCTGAATATCTGCACCAGGGTTTACTTCCTGTCAGCACTCAAAATGTTGCGCCTCCTGAAGGTGTGCCTTGGTGCATCCATCTTTATGTCGACATACTCTTACATGCGCCATGGGTGCATCCATTTTCATGTCGACACCTTCTGTCATGCACCTTTTACCTACGCCTTGGCGCATCCATTTTCGTGTCGACACCTTCTGTCGTGCACCTCTTACGTACGCCTTGGTGCATCCATTTTTGTGTCGACACCTTCTGTCGTGCACCTCTTACTTGCGCCATGGGCGCATCCATTTTCATGTTGACACCTTCTGTCATGTGCCTCTTACTTACGCCTTGGCACATTCATTTTCGTGTCGACACCTTCTGTCGGTGCCTCTTACCTACGCCTTGGCGCGTCCATTTTCATGTCGACACCTTCTGTCGTGTGCCTCTTACCTGCGCCATGCCATCCATTTTCATGCGCACCTTCTGTCGTGCGCCTTTTACCTATTTTCCATGTCGACACCTTCTGTCATGGCGCATCCATTTTTGTGTCAACACCTCTATACCTCTTACCTGTGCCTTGGCGCATCCATTTTCGTGTCGACACCTTCTTCGTGTGCCTGTTACCTGTGCCATGGGCACATATTTTCATGTTGATGCCTTCGATGCAATAAATGTCAGGGTTTGATTTTCTTTGATTTCCATATTTTTCCGTTTATCTATATCTACCCGAAGGGGAAGATATATACAACAATTCCTTCTAGCCCATTACCCTTATTTGTTTTGTCAAAATTTAAAGAAATGATCTAGAATCAGGTGAAATAGTATGTTATAAGATAAGAGGGGTAACAGACGGTACTGAAACAGGGCTTACTAGCAATGACACTTGTGTTGATTAGAGTTGTAGATTTGGGAATGGACATAGTGATGTTTTGAGTGGGTATTATATTATGTTACAGGGGTTATGGTTAAGATACGCTTATAGGGAAAATGGAAGAACTTACAAGAATGTGTTTGAATAGTTGAGGAAGATGGATGGGTAGCTAAGGAAGCATTGGCTTTGTTTTGAAGAGGTTTGGAACCAGTTGAATTTTCAGGTGAATATATAGGTTTTTTATTAGATGTGTCTTGTGAGAAAATCATATAAAGATAAAAACATGGACTGAAGACACAACATTAGATGTTTCTAGTTATTTGTGAGGAGGATATGATTATAAATACTGAATAACAGGTTCCTGGTTTGGATTGATGAGATAGGAAAAAATACATAAAGGATTAGGAATATAAGAATGTGGTTCAAATGTGGATGAGTGAAGGTGAACACCCCTACCTACAATGAGAGCTATAGGGTTTGAATATAATATTTCTATGAAGATAGGATACCTAGCATTGAAAAAGTGAGGATTGGAGGGATCAGGTATCTTAGATGATATGGATTGGCTACTTGGAGAATGTGGTTATTCTTCGTCTTCTATTCGAGGTGAGAAATAGAATCATCATTGTAATAAATGTGTGTTGTTCAGAAGACATGTTTAGATGTTATCATTAAATCATTGAAAGAAATATGTTTTTTTATTGATTTTCAGGATGAGGTATTCATAATTCTTGATGTTGATCAATGATGTGTTGAGCTTCTTTCAATTAGGTATGAGCTTGCTGTAAAGTTTGATGGTGTTACATTGTAGATTGTTGGAATGGGTTGGACATGTTTTCAGAAGTTTAAATACAAGATTGTTGTCTTATAAATACAAAGATAAAAAAATGCAATCACCTAGGAAATGAAAAGAAAACTAAATGGGTTGGTTACAAACAACAAGAAAAAACATGCAAAAAAGAATTATTGATTATCTTGGATTAATTAAAGAAATGGTAAAATGTGTAAAATGGATGATAAGGTCCTAGGAAATGATAGTCTATGGCTAGTTTCAATATTGTTTTGGGTTTGCATCCTCAATATACCTAAAGGTACATGAGGCTCAAATTTGTGTTGGGTGTTGATATAGGGCCTGGTATTGGGGCTTACCCCCTCACTTCACGGTCCCACAGTGATAAGGGAGTTGGGTTCTTAGCCAATATACTGATAACCAATTACTTATACTTAGCTAAAACATCGAGTCAATTCCCCTATTCAATGATGAAATCCCAATAGTTATCACTTGGGTAGGATTTCTTAATGAAGTTTTGATATTTGCTGTGGTTTGGATATGTGCGAGGAAAGAATTAATTGAATGTAATAAATTATTCCTTCTAATTAATCTATGTGATCAAGAAGGATGAAAGGTTCATTTTAATCCCAAAAGAAATGATTTTCTTCGAAGAGAACAGACAACAAAAAAGTGATGGGGAAAATTATTAAGAAATAAAAATGAGTCACCTCTAAAAATTATTCCTTTTTAATTTTCCTGATTTTTGATTTTTTTTAGCAAAGAAATAACCAAAAAGAAAAAATATCCAGAGAAGAAACTTGTGAAGAAGGTTAGCAGAAAAAAGAAACAACAAAAAAAGAGGCGATTATAGGTTGACTGTCATAGTAATCAAAATCACTCACAAAGATCATCGGGGATTGACACAATCATTGCCAACCAATTTTTAATGTATCGTTTACAAAGCATGACAGACCTAAATGATATTTTTACCTTCTAAACATACTCAAATTTTTTAATTTAGTGAAATAATAAAAATAGGACTAAGCTCGAAAGACATGGGATTCAATGATACTCGTAGAGATGGATGTTGATGCAGATGTCAGTTGAATTTTTTCCTTGTCTAAAAGAGTGTACAATCTCCTCCTATCCTGCAAAGTGACTTGTGCTCAAAGAAACTAAACATAAAGGATTAGATAGATGGGTAGCTAAGTTTCTCAGAAAATTTCGATTCCAGAAATCCAAAGGGACTTGTTTGGAGGATGTCAACTCATTTTGAAACACTCAATTGAATTTCAACTGATAAAATGATAAATGAAAAAAATATAGGTATAAAATGATAGAAACTTATATTTAGAATTCTAGATCAAAAGGAAGGTCATGTGCAGCTTCTAAGGTAGCCCAGAAAAGTGTGGATGCGATGTGGATGCACTTGAAATAGTCATACACATAGTCCTAAAATTCATGGTGGATTTCCCGAAGGAATTAAAATATGTCTTCAAGTTCTTCTTTAGGGGTAGATTGGATGGAAAAAAGTGTCAGGTCCTGGATAAGTTTGTACCGTTCCCAGAAGAATGTGTGTTAAACTATTGGAAGAGAGTAGATGTTTGTAATTTCATGTGAGGGACCAGATATTGCATCTAATAAAAATAAATTCTCAAAACATGTTATATGTAGCAAAGTTTGTAAAATTTATGAAAATGATTAATAAAAATTGATAATTTTGGTGAACTACAGATTTGACAGGAATCGCCAGTGATTAGGGGAATTACTGGTGATTTCAATGAATTTTAATAGTTTAATAAAAACAAATTATTAATATTATGTAATGATGTTTGTGAGTGATTAAAGGATTAAGATGACTAAAATATGATAAAGAAATATGTGGGAAGTATCTTAAGATTATTGTGAAGATAAAATATGCCTCAAACCTTGCCTAGAAAAGATGCCTCAAACTCATGAAAAATGAAACAATATCCATTGGACAAAAAACCATACCTCTTAGCATTATGTTTTCTAACTGAGTTAGACCTTCTTGGATCTTCCCTTTTGATCACCTTCTCAACTCATTGATTATTTGGACGAGCTTCATCATCATTCTTTCCATCAAACACTGGGCCCATTTTGTCATTTGTCGATTTTTTATAATTCTAAACATTCATCAAGATCCTTATATCTCTTCTCAAATATCTCATACATCTTCAAATCACTAGTTGCATTCTTCAAATATGATTCAAGGGCTTATAAATTTTCTTCATACCTGGAAGAAGAGTCTTCTTTCTCCTTTAGGGCTTTCGTCAAACTCTCAACTTGAGATTCCAAACCAAGAACTACTTGAGTATGTTTATCTTCCATATCCTTGACATGAATTTGATAGCCTTCAATACAAGAATGATCTATTTCATTCCTTATTCTCAATATGGCCTCAATATTTGTAGACTTACTGATTTCTTATGCTTTAAAGGATCTCCTTCAAACTACTAAACTTTCTTAACAAGGACTCACTTGGATACCAATTTTTGGAAGCACAAGGGAATAAGGGGGGAGGGTGAATCAGTCCTATAATTTTTCAAAACAATATTCATATTATCATACATGCGCTATTAACATTTATACATCAACCAATGTGTGATTAACAACATAAAACATTCAACCACATAAGCACAATTAAGAGAACATACACATGTACACAAGATATAAGTGGAAACCCTCATGGAGAAGAAAACCCACTAAAATTCTACTTATATTACACAAAGAAAAGTGAATTAGTGAATCACCAACTTCACAAGGAGCACCAACCCCAAGTTTAGTAGAGCACCAACCCTACAAGGAGCAACAACCCCTAATTTAGTGAAGCACCCACTCCAAAGGGGGCTACAACCTCCTAAATATGACCAAGTGAAAAATCATCCACTTGAATATGTTTTATCTTTGATAATTTGGCTTCCATAACTGATGAAGATCACAATTTCATCTCACAAACTAGGTATTTAATCTCTCATAATCTTGCTCTTTCTTCACTTCTCAAATCTATAATAACAAGCACACATTCTCTCTAATATTCCTCAACCTATCATACTCTTCCTCCGACTTCAAATCATGCTCTCATACCTGCAAAATATATTTCTCTAGGTCACACTTCTTCCCTCCAAGAGCACTAGTTCAAAAATGAACCAAACAAAAACTTACATATGTTTTTCTTCCTTCCAAACCAAAAGAGGTAGGTCCCTCATGATAATTTAGACCCATAAATATCTATAAATGTTCATTAGAACACATCATGTCTTGAACTGTAGAAAATATTCCTGCTCAAAGAATGCCATAAAAACCATAGAAAATGAACTCATCATAAAATAATACATATTTCACTGGAAATATATCTTAATATAATTTCCAAAACAACTTTAATCATCTAAAAAATTTACTTATATCTCCAGTTATACTCATTTTACTAGATTGTGCCATTTGAGACCCCAAAACCGCCCTTTGACCAGTCAACCTATTTGGGCCTCAACAAACAAAATACCTACATAAAAATTTCCTAAAACCTTCATGTACATAAATATAAACTCACATACAACATCTAAGATAAATTTTACATGTCGAGCCTTTGGAAACCCTTGTCATGTAACCTTCTTTCCCAGAAACTGATATTTTTAGGTGGGGCCCACTCTTCATGATGACCTCAACCATACATTTATGGAAATATTTCAGAGTCATATACACCATAAAATCATAAATTTTATGAAAGAATAAAAATTGGGTCAATAAACGTCAGTTTCTACTAACTGCTCCTAGCTAGGGTTTAACTAGGGTTTTAGACCAATTTATCTTTTTAACATTCTTTCATAAAATCCTGAAAATAAAAAAACCTCATTATTATTTTAAAACCTTATTAAATCAGCATATAAAATTCCTTTAAATCCACAATGTCACATGCAAATATCACTATTCACAACAAGCATCATAAGTTATACTTTGAGCTGGAAATAAACTTGTTTTTCACCCTGTCTTACAAAATATAGTCATATCTTGTAGATTTCACATCATGGGCACCTAAAATTTTACTGTGAGAATCATGTGTCATTCCTATAACACATTAAATCATCATAATGTCAATTTCATATCTCAATAGCTATATCCTATCTAATTTACATAGCTTCACCTTAGGGAAACTCATTGTAGAAGCTAGGGACAACTAAAATAATGCCATAACTGAACAATAAACCTCTGTCACTTACCCAAACATACCTCATATGCCATGATACACCTGAATGTGTGCTTTTATGATCTCATATATCCCCAAACCACTATATCACACTTTGAAGCTTCCATAGGTTGTCCTAATGAGTACATACAACCAAGTGATCCACTTGTACCTATTACATGCCACTATTGTGAGTGATCAAGAAACCTAAAAGCATGTTATTAATCATGCAAACATGCCTCCAAATCATCCAAGAAGATCACACTACTAATATTCATCTCGTAGGCCCTTGTATAGTCTTGCAAGAGTAAACACTCCTCATTGTATCCCACTATATCAGCTGAAATACATATGAAACATCATGTTAGCACCATTAACAACACAATATGACATCAATGCAATATTAAATTTGTTATTAATGTTGTTTTTCATCAAAAACAACACTTATTAGGACCACACACCAATAATCTCCCCCTTTTTCATTGATGGAAAACACCTTGAAATTATCCCCCTTTTTACATTAATGACAAAGGCATACCTATAGCTTACTTTCTTCACATACCTCAGCTTCATACCATCATGATTTGGTTATAAACAAAAACCAAAGGTATCAAACAAGTTCCATCTCTTTATTTTATCTTAAAATATGGTTCTTGATTCATTTTAGGCATGTAAACAATATGCTCCCCCTAGAAAAGGCACTTCCAACATCTGAACATCATTAGTAAAGCATGAAAAAATAGTCTCACCTTGTTTGCAGAAACACCATCATTCATCACCTCCTAAGCATGCAACATAAGAATTTGTTCTCCTAAACCCCTATTTTCCGTTCATTAAGCTATTATAACTGATCATCATATGAGTCACACACTCCTTAAACATGCCAACAATGTTAGAAGACACCATGAAAAACCTTCATACCTTCATTTTGTTAAAATTCCATATTTTTTAGGTGTATATCAAGGATAACCATGCACATTTTTGCACTTCATATCATACCTTAGATTGATATCCTTAAGCAATATTCTTAGTGGTTTAAAAACCAACTTTTTGCTGCTTTCAAACACACTTCATATCATGACCAAACATTCCACTACTCCCCTTAGGCATAAGACAACCACATGTAGTTAGAAAACACAAAAACATACAACTTACCTTGGTTAATGGACTAGAAGACACTTCAAACAATTTTTTTAGGTCCTAAACATCTATGTCCATATATAACAATGATGATTGACTGAGAAGAGACAAAGTTTGAGCTTTATATGTTCAATCTTACAAAATCCATACATTTTATGTCTTTAGGCCTTCAATAACTTATCTATAAAAAATCTCATATGCTCCCCTATCTTTGATGGATTAAGATCATCCTCTTGCATCACTATAGTATTGTAGAAATAACCTTTTAAGTGTAAACATGACAAATTTCTCATGCCCCTATGAATATCTCAATCACATGACTGATCACAAGAAGACTCCCCCTGGGAAGATATACTCTTTCTCTAGCTCAGAGTGAAAAAACTATGACAATCTTACCTTTCATATTCTTTACATCCCTGAAGCTTACCAGATATATTCTTTATATCCTTGAAGATTTTTAATAGTGTTTACAGTCTCATTTCATTATGACAAGATTATCTTTCAATATTATTGTAAGAGACATGCTTCTTCAAACCTTTAGGACAATAATTTGCCCTTATTTATTTGATTTTATTCCTTCAGACAATATCTTATGCGTTTTCATTCTTCCTGCATAGAGAAATTCTCGTACTCAGGGAACCTTCACTTCCACCTCTACCACCTTGAACTCTGTCACAAGAAAAACTTGTTATATTTTTTTATCATACCATAGTTTCATTTCATAGTCAGCTTGAATGTTGTCACGTTGAAAAAACTAAAAACATCACTATTCTAATGAAAATGCATCTTTTCAAATACCTGGGAAGACATTTTGATACCTAAAGACTGTGTTTGAAACCACTGTGATGTATTAATTTCACCTAGAGGCCATGTAAATCCCAGTCAACCTTAAAAAACACCTTCTATTCCTTGTAATACTTTCTTAACCAAATCATGAACTCCTCAACTTACTCACAGTCATATGACTCTATGTTTAGAAGTCTTATACTCTCACTTTAGGCCTGTAAAATAGTATCCATAATATGAACCTTGAATTTGGCTCTTGTAGCATGAATTTGACATCATTTGAGAAAATTTATATAATATTTCACTATCAACCCACTAAAATTCTTAAGAAGCCTTCATTAGACTTGTAGTATTGTATTCACACTACTAGAGAGTCACAAAATTTTCAATCTCCATTCATAACATACCTATGACTGTACATTTTTAGATATACCATTGATTTTTTAAACATTTACAACAATGATCTTTATACATCATTGTTTCTTTGCAATCTTGGTAGATTATATTATCTTCTCCATGTCCTATAAGATTCATTGTCTTGTTACAACCCTTTTAGTTCTTATCTTTACTAAATGCAAAAAAATTCTAAGAAATTACAAAGCTCTTCACAGAGTTTGTTATAATCTTGACACCATTTTGGCACACCTACATTCCTTTCACTGACCTATTGTGAGCTAGTAAAGATGTTTCTCAAAAAACATTGATTATCCAAACTCTTCATACCATGTTTAGTGGATCACTAAACCCTAAGAGGAAACCTTAAAGTACTAACATACCTATTACTTGAAATTTTGATGAAAATTTTGAACATTCACAGTCTTACAATACTCATAATTGTAACTCACTTCTTTTCCTCATTCATAGATAAATAAACTCCATTTTAAATCATCAAACATAATGTTCTTTCATTTCGATGGCCATTCATATGTTAAAATTTTCACAATATCAAAGAGGCTTTTCTTCTCTAAAAGATTCAAGGTCAAATCTTAATAGACACTTGAAGAAAATTATGAGCTTTATTTGATTAGAATGCATAGATCCATGACTCAAGTATTTACTTAAGGTACTCATTTCTCATTACTATTACTTGCTTCATTGATCTAGCATGAGGAAATTAACTTTGATTCTTCATCTTTGGTTATACATACTTGTTGATTGTCATAGTACCTTGCAATAGAAATGTAAGTGCTTTTTCTAGTATCTCATGTCTCTGAGATATTTTCCCTTGATTTCTTCAAGTTAGATTGAGATTACTTACATACTCGTGTAGCTTTCATTCCACCAATTGTACCCTAATTTTGAACATTCAAGTTCCTTGGAAAAGTAGATTGCTAGTTGGGCCTTTTACCACCTTGTGCACTGACCCAATTTAATAAACTCATATCCTCTTAACTACAAGGACTCTTGCACACAATTTACAATAATCAACAAGTATCTTTAACTTTGACACTTTTACACAACTAAACTTCATGGAGAAACATTTGAGATTACTTCCAGGTATAGACTTGATAGAATTATATATAAATTTGAGACAAGAACCTGACCTTAATAACTATGCCAATCTTTGTAAAACGGTCTCTTTAGAGAAAACATAATTTTCTAGAAAATTAAATACACATTGTACACCTAAGTATGCATATGCACATATCCGTGACCTTTAAAATATAGACCTAATAACTCATGAAAGTCTAGATAACTTCATAGCTCTATTACAAAAATGTCATAACTTATTGAATGTATGATTCATGATTCAAGATGGACTCCTTAAATATTGTGAGATAAACATTGTATTGGAGCACCATATATATCATGACCACCGAGATAAGAGGAACTAACTTTCCAAATGAACATGACTCATATTCCTCATAATGCACTTGACAAGTACTTTGATACTTCATGGACACAAAATGAATCTCTAAGGAATTTAGTGAGATTTAAATTGCATAAATATCTTTACTTCACACAAATTGACACAATAGGTCACAAACAAGGATAATCACACCTTTTAAATTGCAAACTTAATGACTAGATCACAACCATCATGAAAAATTATCTAATTGGATACATAACTTAGGCACACTTCAAGAACTAGACTTAATGCTCATCAATAGTAACAACACATGCTCGAAGACATGATGATATGGACCCAAATACTTCTTACACAACTCCGATAGCAATTTAAACAATTTGATTGGAGATGTGCAAACCAAAAACTCAAATTATACTTGAATCAAACTATCTTGAACACAGACTTGACATACACTACCTTTATTAGAATCATAGTTCATTAACTCCCCCTAGAAAAATAGTCTTCTTTGTAGTCACAAAATCATACAATTTAGACACTTATTTATCCCAGTCTAATATGAACCCCATGCATAGCGGCTTTTACAAGACATGGTGTCCCTAGAATTCTGGGAAGAAGTTATAGGCTTGGAGGTTACAGTGGGTGTGCCTCTCTACACTACTTCGGCCAGTGGCCTTAGATCACTCAAAAAATATGATGATACATAGATCTCTACATATAGTTCAGGGAAGAAATTAGAGCTTGGAGGACACATATCATTTCCTCCCTACACTTCTTCGGCCTATGGCATGAGATTTCCCAAAAAAAATCATAATACAAGATATCCTTATACACTTTCTCTCTCGAAATGGATCAAGTGCACATGTTCCATTAACATTTACATTTACATATTTTACATTCACATGCATCTTTTACATAGTGTTTTTATACTTACATACATACATATTTAACTACTTGATCATTTTCTCCTTGTAAGTCTGGCCATATGAGAAATAAGCAATCAAATGGGGGCAACAACAAGCAAACAAATAATAACAATAACAACATTTTGTGATAGCACACATGTTTTACTAACCATACAGGTGCACACATCGACAACTGCACAGATGCGTTCTACCCTAAGTTCACTCTCATTAGTCTTTCTTCATGCATTTTTCATTTTTATTTTCCATGTTCCTCCATATTTTTATCATTCCACACTTTGTTAAGTCCTTCGGCATGCCTTCTACATCATTCGACATCGGCATTAGGTATGCATCTCTATCTACTTTATGTTACTGAGATTTCCGCTCACCAATATAAAGTGGGGCAAAAATGTAGTCACAAAATCATGCACTTTAGATATTTATTCATCCCAGTATCATACTAATATTTAGAAGGTTATCGAGTGAATAAATTACTAATCAACCCCCATCCATTAGCCATTTTCATTATTTTATTTCGTAACATATGACCTATTGCACCCATATGCCCAACCATTTTCTTACATCTCGCATTATTTTAGCCTCGGCTAGGGCACCCTAATTAGTACTGGGGCACCCATGGGTTCCCTGGTCCTTTTTTCACATTCCCACCACTTTTTGGGCCTCTTCTACCCATTGTAGTCAAAAAATATTTCACTTTAGACATTTATTATCCCGATTTCATACTACTATTTAGAATTTCCTCAAGTGACTAAAGTATTAATTAATCCCACCTTTTTTGCAATCTTATTTTATTTTTATTTCGTCATTCCCACATATGTACCTATGCATTCCTAGTTTGTTTCATCATTTCCCATAATTTTAGCCTAAACTTGGGTGCCCTGCCCTGTATTGGGGCTCCTCGGGGTGGCCTGGTCCCACCAGTGGTGCCTCAGTCCAATTTTAACTTTCCCTCCACTTTTTGAGTTGTTTGTGACCATTTTTCAGACTTATCAATTTCCTAGTCAGCATTTTCAGGGTTAATTATGAAATTAAAGCTTGAGAAAACTATAAATATAAATTTATGAAGCCATAATGGGGGTCCTAATGTATCACACTATTATCACATCATCTAGATTTACATTGATTACATAACTTGCATCCATTAGTGTCATGCATCAAGGTTATAGATTTACATCGCACATCACAACATAGGGGAAGGGATTCTATTCTATTCTATACACACATTCTATTACATTTTTCTATATTTATTATTGCTCGCTACTTCAAAAAGTGATACTAACATAAGATCACCTAGGGCATGACATGCACACACGCACCAAAACTACATCCCGATCTGAAATGTAGTGCATCGTTTAGCAATAAGTCCACTAGTTTGGCAACTGAGGTCAGTCTGACCCATTAATTCTACATCTTTATTTTTCCTAGGGCTTGATACTTATTTTTGTATTAAATTTTGCTACATCAATATCCAAAACATTTGACATAGCTTCATGGATCTAGTATGACAAATAGGAAGGGTTTTAGATAACCTTTCGACGATCAAAATTTTAGATTCTAAGAATTTATAGAAACCAAGGTGCCTAAACTACAAACTAGGGCACCCCAGTACCTTAGAGGATACCTCAATCAGCTAAAAATCTCCAGATCTATCCTTCATTGGACCTCTAAGTGTTTTTTTGGGTTCTAAAGTTTGTCGTCAGATTTGCGACACTATGCAACCATCTATAGCAATTAGCTAAGTCATCCTCTTCCCTTATTTGGTACAATTAGGGTTTCATTTCATTTAAAATATTTTTAGGATGATTTCCATATTGTTTTAGCATACATATACAATGTTTTAGTCCTCCTAATTAGGTTAACTAGGGTTATTATTTCCTTTCATTTAGTTTTATTTCAATTAATCATTTTAGTGAACCCAACGTCCCTTTATAGCTTCTAATAGGATTTGTATCTTCTTTCTAGGATTTCTTGTCTTCCTACCAATTCTTTCTTCTCATCATAGCCCATACTCATGAGGCATTTAATGAAGATCACCTTAAGGCTATTAATGAACATCTTGCTACCCACCTATAAGACCTAGATCTGTTGTTCCATTTTTCCCATGAAGAAGCTATTAATATTGTTGAACTCAACACTTTTGTTGTTATCCCAACCTCTATCCCTACACAACCACCTACTTCTACCCTTCCACCTATTTCTACTACATTTTATTTCTCTACTCCCACTAATCATTTCATGCCTCCTTTAGTTTCCCATACATGACAAGTCTCCTCTATAGGGAATCAAGACTTGACTTCTCTTTATCATGATCTCCAAGCCCAAATTTATAAGTTACAACATGCCTCATCTTTTTTACTTCTACTTTCTATTGAAAAATCCCTTTACACCTGTCATCTCCACCTATCCACCTCCTCCAAGCTTTATTAATCCTTAGTTTCCCATCTTCAATGGGCATGGTGACCCACAAGAGCATCTTAGAGAATTTCATGTTGTTTGTTTGGATTTTACTAATGACCATATTATCTTAACAAAAATATTCCCTCACATCCTCCAAGAATATGCCATGCATTGGTTTTATGACCTTCCTATTCAATCTTTCACTTCATTTACACACCTATACAATGCATTTCTTACTCATTTCTCCATCAATATCAGATCTAATATTTCTTACACTCAACTAGCACAACTCAAGCAAGGCTCGAATGAACACTTAGCCAATTATTTTTTGCACTACAAGAACAATATTTCCAAAATGACCCATGTCCTTGACAAATATGAGCTTCAAGATCTATTTATTCATAGTCTCTTATCACCCCTACAAGAAAGTGTGTTATTTGAGACCTCCCCTTACTTATTCCAACTCTTTCATACTCTGAATCTTTATGAAACCAAGCTTTTGTCTATAAAAAAAAATTAAATATCAAGAACAAGCTTCATCTTCCATAGGATTTCCAAATAAATCACCATTTAAACCTTGTACAACTAAACCAACTGACGCCAAAGTCACTGGTAATGTTTTTACTATCCCTAAGGAGGATCAATCCCAATAACCTCATCACATGTTTAGCAACCTTCCCATGGCCCCACATCTTATCTTGAAGCAACTTCTTGAAAGTTACCTTATTACCCTTTCCCTACCACTCTAGTTAAACCCATCTTGACTAAAAGGCCAAAACTACAATGAGATATTCCATTATGACTACCACCGTTGTGTAGGTCATTCTACTAATAGATGCTTCAAGACTTTCATAATCATTCAAGAGTTTATTAAAAACAACAAGCTAGAATTCCTGAATCCACTACCTTTACTACCATTAATAACAAAGGTAAACTCAATATCTTTAATATTGAATCCTAACAACACTAAAATAACACCACAAATTCCTTCGCCAATCATGCATATCACGTAGTATCACCTCTCGAGTTGGGGTCTCTTGATTTATTAGTTGCTAACACTGACACTTCACCTTTGGTTACTTCTTTTTCTCACACTGCTTATCATGCTACATTCACATCCAATTACTTTTATATCCAGGCCTCTCTCAGATTGATCTCTATCAACAATACTAAGGTTGTGTAGACACCTAATTTGGGTCACATTCCCCTTGGTCCCATTCAATCAATTAATGTAATACATTTAATTAATCATGATCCCTTCATCCAATATTAATTTTCATCCTCACATTATTAATTAATTTAATTATTTTAATTAATTAATTTTCATGCTCACACCTCAACCTCATCATTACTCCTCACCCTTGACCCATTCGAATGGTATTAACTCACAATGACCAAGTCATCACTCTCAACACTAAGTCATCACTCCTAGTGCCGAGTCACCACTTGACCTAACTAACTAAGACTTCTTCCTAAACCTAACTGAACCTTTTCTAAGTTTTTCTTGCCTTCTCTCACACGAACTACACTTTCCCAAGTAGACTTAAGGAGAAAGCATACCAAATCTATTAGGAATTGGTGAAAAAATATGTGGAAACAATTCCTTAAATTGCTGCAGTAGGAAACTATATAGTTGGATTACACTTGAAAAAATATAACAACATAAATAAACAATGCAAAAAAAAGACAAGACAAGATTTAACGTGGTTCACCCAATGTGGGCTACATTCACTAAGAACTTGCTTAGATTTTACTATCAACAAGAGTAAAAATCTCTTCACATTATTCTCTCAGTTATGAACTCGCAACAGAATTCCAAAGATTCTAAACCACATCTAAACCACAATTGACACTCAATTGCTTAATCTTTATCACTCTTGATCACTTCTTAATTAGTAAGACTCAAGACCTCTTGAACACTCAACATATCTTCAATATACCCTAAAACCTCCATTTCTAGGATTACAATCCTTTTAGGAAGTCCTAAAGCCAACCATAGAATTTTGAAAGTCATAACCTTCAACTTCCCATGGCTGGAAAAACTGTCATGACATTGACATCCAATTAACAACAACTTAACAACTTAAAAACAATGTCATAGTAACGTCATGGAAGATGAGTGCATAATGCTCCTGAAGTCTCCAAAATTAACCATTCAAACTCCAACACTTCAATTCTAATTCCAGAAGACCAAAAATAGGCTCCACACCCCAAAAATCTCCCACTTGGAGACAGTTCCCACTAAGAAAAGTTCTCAACCCTTCATTATCAACCATTAAGGCCAATCAAAGTTGAACACAACTTCAAATTCTCCCTTGTGACCACCTTGGTCATCATATCTGTAGGATTCTAACTGTTATGAATCTTTTCTAGCTTCAACTTAAATTCTTCCAAAGATTCCCTGATGAAATGATATCTCAGTTGAATGTGCTTCATCCTAGAGTGGAAAGATGAGTTCTTTGCAAAATGAATAACATCCTAACTATCACTGTATAGTCTCCCAAATTCATTCTTATGACCTAACTATTCAAGAAATGGTTGTATCCAAATCATCTTCTTGCTTGCCTCTATGGCGGCAACAGACTCAACCTCTGTGGTTGAAAAATCCACAACCTTTTTTAACTATGAAATATAGCTCACCATTGTATCACCAACTATAAATACATAACATATCGTGTTCCTCCTACTATCCAAATATCCTACCATGTCCAAATCTACATAGCCACACAATGTAGTTTCTGATCCACCGAAACACAATGTTGCTCCCATGGTCCCTCTCAAATACCGAAGGATCTACTTCACTACCTAGTATTTCTCTCTACCTATATCACTCATAAACCTACTCATTTCTCCCACTGCATGGGAAATGTCAGGCCTAGTGCATACCATAGCATACATCAAGCTACCAACCATTGTTGAGCACAGTACCTAGACATATGGATTTTATCCTCCTCAATCTTGGGACTCTGCTCCTTTGATAGTTTAAATTGGCATGCCAAAGGAGTACCAACCGATTTAGCATCCTGCATACTAATTCTCTCCAAAACCTTCTTTATGTACTCTTCTTGAGATAATAAAAACTTCCTCTCCTTTATGTTCCGAGTTATTCTCATACCAAGGATTTGTTTTGCTGCCCCCAAATCCTTCATAACAAAGGAATTGCCTAGATGATTCTCGAGTACCTTTATTTCCTTCATGTTCTTCCCTGTAACAAGCATATTATCAACATATAGGCACAAAATAATATAACTAACATCAATAAAATTCTTGATGTACACACAATGGTCTGAGTGACACCTGGAGTAACCATGCTCCTGCATAAAACTGTCAAACTTTTTGTACCACTTTGGTGGATATTTTTTCAGGCCATACAAGCTCTTCTTCAATTTTCACACTAACCACTCCTTCCCTTTGACCTCATATCCCTATGGTTGCTGCATATAAAATTCCTTCTCTAAATCACCATGAAGGAATGTAGTCTTCACATCCAACTACTCTAAGTGTAGGTTTTCTACTGGTACTAAACAGAGAACAGTCCTAATAGAAGTAATTTTAACAACAGGAGAAAAAATTTCATCAAAGTATATACTTTTATTCTATGCAAATCAATTGACCACCAACTGGGCCTTTTACCTTTTTCTACCTCCATCTTCCTCTTTGATTATGTACACCCACTTGTTCTACAATTCTCTCTTTTCCTCAGGTAGCTCCACCAAATCCCAAGTCTGGTTCTCCATAAAAGATCTATGATCTTCATCCATGGCCTACTCCCACTTCTTCCTAGAATCTACCTACACTACTTCCTCAAAACACTCTAGATCTCCACTATCAGTGAGCAATAAATAATTCAAATATGGAGTAAAACATTCACGTTCCCTTTTTACCCTATAAGACCTTCTCACCTCAAGATTTTGGGGTTCTTGATGAGTAGGTTCCTGAACTAGCTGTGTTAGAACATGTTGCACTTGAACCAGACCCTTGGACACCTTTCCATCTCCAATGTCCTCTAACACTATGTATTATTTATTTGATTCCTCTTTTTGTTCCAGCAATTGATCTTTATACATGACTTTTTCAGTAAAGACAATACCTCTAGACTGAAATATTTTGTTGTCCTTAAGACTCAAAACACAAAAACCAAATTCATCCTCAACATATCCCACAAAGGTAAATTTCTCAGACTTAGCCTCTAACTTGGTCCTATCATCTTTATCAATTTGAAAAAATACCTCACATCCAAATACTCTAAGAAATGAGTAATCAATTTTCTTACTAGGCCAAGCCTCCTCAGGTATACCTCCATCAAAGGTCATAGAGGGTCCTTTGTTAATCAAATAAACAGTTTTTCTTATCACTTCTACCAAAAACATGAGTGGCATCCCAGTATATAACCTCATACACCTAGCACACTCCATGATTGTCATGTTCATTCTCTGTGACACTCCATTTTCCTGTGGAGTATTTGGAACCATTCTTTGCCTGCAAATCCCATTTACTGAACAATAATCAAGAAATTCATTGCTACAATACTCCCCTCCATTATCCAACCTGGTACATTTCAACTTGAGACCTATTTCATTCTCAACCAAGGATTTCCATCTTTTGAAAGTTTCAAACACATCATATTTATTTCTAATTCAATATACCCCAACTCTTCTAGATGCATCATCAATGAAAGTGACATAATAACATAAACCACCAATAGATTTTACCTTACCTGGCCCCCATGCATCTGTATGCACTAACTCCAGCTTACCCTCCTTCTTGGTAGGTCCAACCTTAAGGAATCTCACCCACTTTTGTTTCCCATAAACACAGTCTTCACATAAGTTTAAATCTAACTCCTTTGATTCGGGAAATGTGTCCTTTATAATCTGCATTCCCTTATGACTCATATGACCAAGTATCTAGTGCTAAAAATTTTCATCTCCATTTACAAAAACTAAATTATAATAATCAGCACCACTGGTTAAATACAAAGTAATAGTTTTCGTACCTCTTGTAACCACAAGAGCTCCCTTGGTAACCTTCCAAGAATCCACTATAAAACTGACCATACAACCATGACTACCTAGCTGACCCACTGATATCAAGTTCCACCTAGAATTAGGTACATACCTGACATCCTTATGTAGCCATGTGTTCCCATTTTGCATTTTCACCCAAACACAACATTTCCCTACTATGTTGCATAGTCCATCATCAACAAGATATACATGTCCAAAATCTCCTTGAACAAAATCAGTAAAGTAATTTCTATGTGGGGTGTAATGGAAAGGTGCCCTTGAATCTAACACCCAAGACTCAACAATATTATTTAAAGAAAGAATTAAGACATCCTGATAAACATCACCTCCTGCCACATTTAACTCTTTAGTTTCGTCTTTCTTGTTCTTCTTATCCTGAAGATCCCAACAATATTTCTTAACATGACCAACATTCCCATAGTGCCAACATTATAACTTGCTCTTGGAATTTAACCTTCCACGATCATTTGACCTCCCATGGTTACCTTTCCCTCTGTTATTTTGTCTCCCTCTGCTCTCCACCATCAAAGTGTTTCTAGAAGTAGAAGAATCTCCAGTACTCTTCCTTCATATTTCCTTGCTTAAGATCACACCGATTACATCCTCAAACTTCAGCTTTGAAGTATTAGATACTGAATTACTTACAACCATAACTAAGTTGTTCCAACTATCTCACAAAGAGCACAAAATCAGCAAATCCCTGACCTCATCATCAAAGTCAATTTTTATCAATTTTAACATACTCACAACCATATTAAATTCATTCAAATGATCAAAAACAGAACCATTCTTAGACATCTTCATATTAAATAACTTTTTCATCAAAAATATTTTATTAGAGGTAGAGGGATTTTCATATAACTTCCCCAACACACTCATGAGACCTTCAGTGGTCTTCTCCTATTATATGTTGAAAGCAGCCAAAGATGCAAGGCATAAAAAAATTTACCTGAGTTCTTTTCTATCCATAAACTCCCAATCCTCATCTGACATGGTTATAGGTTTCTTTTCTTTTCTATCCAAAGGAACATGAAGGTCCTTCTGATATAAGTAATCATCCATTTACATCTTCCACAAACCAAAGTTCTACCCATTGAACTTCTAAACCCTCGATCTTCCCTCATCTGCCATAGCTCCCATGCAAGCTAAAATTTCCCTGTGATTTACCACTAAATCTATAATACTAGTTGTTAGGAATTAGTGAACAAATATGTGGAAACAATTCCTCAAATCACAGCAATAGGAAACTATATAGTATAATTATACTTACACAAATATAACATCATAAATAAATAATTTAGAAAAGAAGACAAGACAAAATTTAACGTGGTTCACCCAATGTGGGATACGTCCACCTAGAAATTTCTCAAATTTTATTATCAACAAGAGTAAAACAACTCTCACTGTCTTCTCTCAGTTATGAACTCAAAACAGATTTCCAAAGATGTTAAACCACATCTAAACCACAATTAACACCCAATTGCTTAACCTTGATCACATATTGATAACTAAGACTCAAGACCTCTTGAACACTCGAGATATCTTCAAGATACCCTAACACCTCTATTTATAGGAATACAATCGTTTTTAGAAGTCCTAAATCTGACCCTAGAAGTTTGAAATTCATAACCTTTCAACTTCCCATGGCTGGAAAAATTGTCACGACATTGACTTCTAATTAACAGTAATTTAACAAAAATGTCACATAAGATGACTAAAAAATGCTCCTAAAGTCTCTAATCTTAACCGTTTGAACTGCAACACTTCAATAGTAATTCCAAAAGACCAAAAACAGGCTTCACAACCCAACAAAATATAGGAAGATCTTCCTATTTTTAGTAAATCTAGACTTTCCCACCCTAACCAACACCGGTTATTCCTCAACTGACGCCAATCACCTAACCATAATCAGTTACTTTATATATAATTTTGTAACCTATTACTCAGGGTTGGTCATTTTCATATTTGGGAGAACTATTGCATTCAAACACAAATCTAAGCCTCTTAGCATCCAAAAGACATAGAAAACTCAACCACAGGCCCAACAAACATATAGCTCTCATCCCAAGGTATTATAATATTCATGCAGAAACTCTGGGATTATTGTTATGACACTGAACACCGAGGCTCTTCACAGATAAAATAACGTCCTCCTTCACCTACCGGGTCTACAAATTCATGTAAGTATACGTGATTTTAATCAATTTAAGATTTCTTAAAGTTTAGATCCATTACTTCCTTCATTATATTTTACTTCTCCCTATATTCCTTTATCTCCACCTTCTCACCAATCCATCAACCTAACTACCTGCAAAATTTTGGCTCTTCAAATTTTTTCCCTATGTATTCCTGAGTCTTCTTGGTAATAGTACAAACCCCACCACTCTCTCTCCATTCTCTGTGCAATCACAAAGAAGTTAAAAAATTTCTTTTATTTAATTACTACCAAATTTCCCCTACCGACATCAATCACCTTAACCGTCATCAGTCTCACCCCTATACTAACATCGATCACTAGAACGACATCAGTTAATGTGTTGTTTTCTAAACCTCCACAAAAATCCATCCATGCTTTACTTGATACCCCAGTGACCTTACCTAACACCCTTATGAGCTTTCCCAATAAGGAACATACCTTGTTTGATGCTAGATTAGTTTATATTTCAATATTATACTTAATTTAGTATGTTGATAATTGTTTGAGATACCTAAATCAAAGTGTTAGCAATAGGACCTTTATTTCTCATATTTACTTAATAAAAATAGTGGATTAGCAACCATCTAGGAAGTATCACACTTCCCAAAACTAGCAATCGCTAGGCACTCCACTTTCATTTACTATTTAATATCATTTGGTGGTCTTGTTTTGTTTCTTATACAGATTGTTCCTCCTAGCCAAAGAGAATCTCTCACATTTAGTCTAATCAAATTCTAAAATGGGTGCATACCATCTACATAATCATAGTTATTCCTCCTTGACCATTACCTTATCTATTTTATTGCATACTTTGAGGTGAACCATTTTTGCATTCCCGGTGGGACCCATCAGGGGTTATTTTGCATTGTTCATTCCTAGGTGAATCATTGTGTGTCTATTTCATTTTGAAAGATTTGAAATTAAATTTTCTTCTACTGGTCTCAGTGACACTCGTATTTTGGACTATAAAGAACACTTCTTTCTATTTTGTATTACATTAGTGAAAGACATACTCTTGCCTCTTCATCATTTCTCTCATCGAATATCATTGTGGATTTGGGTCTAAAATATTTTCATATCATTTATGTGTGTTGCATCTATAGCTCATTTAAAAATTGTGGGCAACCTATGTGCTGGAAGTCATGACCAGCTGATGGTTGAAAAATTGAACCGTAGCTCACACTTTGCACCCTTCTTTCTCTATACCAAACCACTAAAAATAAATTACTCATTTTATTGAACAACATCTTTCCTGGAAGAATTTGTCAATGATCACATGATGAGAGAATTAAAAGTGGGCTCCAAACTAGTTTCTCTATCTAATTATCATCTCAGAGAAGGATCCCCCATGCCAAAACATACATGAAATTATCCATAGTTGTTGGATTTTATAGGGCACCTTTTTCAAACTAAAAAACTCTAATATATTCACAAGTCAGTCCAAAATGGCATAAGCCAGAACATAAAATCTACCACATAATATTCCATGTTTCCTAACTTTTTGCTTCATTTGTTTTTTGAGGCATGAATTCATTTTATCCATTCTTCTTTCCCTTCACACTCCATAATCATAGTTGGTGTATTTTGAATCTTTCTGAATGTGTTAGGGTCAAACATTGCCATACTCAGTTTCTGGGTTGGATTTTTACTTGAATTAAATCAAAAATATCATTTTCTCTCATCTTTTCACAAATATCACAGTACAAACCATATCATCCGACTGTCATCATTTTACCGACCATTTTTGATTTCATGTTGTTTTGGTTATTTTAACCAAAGTAGCATTCACCATGTTGTTGTTCTTTCTAGTATTTCCTTAATTACCTCACCATATCTTTGTGTCTCTGAAATCACTGTCAAATTCTAGATCTGTTCCATTTTCATCATTTGTTGACAAATTTACAAGTCCTTTTATTTTCCACAGTGACTAGTATCTGTCCTCTGACCGACATTGGTTACACTCTATCACTGACACCGATTATTCAATTATCATTGGTCTCTGTGTTTTAATTTTTCAATTAAAATAGATATTAGTTATCACCTTCTAGAACCATTTTCTCCATTCCTTTTTTGTTTTTGCATCATCAAAAAATCTCAAAATACCTTTTTTATTGTCATTCACGTAGTTTTGATTCGTAAACAGGCTAGCGATTTCATGTTTCATGCTAGCCTCTAGCCGCTCTAATCTAGCCCATCTCCCCTTCAATATTATGACCTATGGACACCAATAAATATCTTTCCAAACCCACTCATGATGAGGAATTTGCAAGAATCCTTGATCACAACCCCCCTTCTCTGCAGTACTATCTCACTCATTCATCTCCCTATGATTCATCAGGAAAGCTTATATATGACATGCCTATGATCATTCCTCCAACTCTTACACCCACTTTTACATCAGCTACTAATAGCTCATCCTTACCCTCTTCCACCTTACCACTTGTGGTGTCCCAGATTGACCCTACATCATCAATATCCGATGCACCTACACCATCTATCATGGATTTGATGTCAGTTTTTCCTATGATGTCAACCATGCCTTTATCAACTGCCTTGAGTGTATTTCTATTTGCACCTTCCACCTCTCATATACCTATTGCATCTCATCCACCCATGGTGTCAGCATCCCATACTCCCTTCCAAAACATTTTCCTCTCCATCTTACAGTATCTTCCTCTGATTGCTACAAGGTTCGATACATCCACTCATCCTACATACACTTATCACCAACTACCCCTATTTCATCTATCGTTTACTCAAGGTACTTTCTTGCTTTGTATTCGTTAGTCTTCTTGGTAATATTACGAACCCAACCACTCTCCCTCCATTCTCTGTGTAATCACAAAGAAGTTCAAAAACTACTTTTATTTAATTACTAACAAATTTCCCCTACCAACGTCAGTCACCTTAACCATCATTAGTCTCACCTATGTATTGATATTGTTCACCTTAACCGTCATCAGTCTCACCTATGTACCGACATCGGTCACTACGTATTTTTCTAAACCTCCACATAACAACCCATAACTCCACCAAACTCCATTCAGACCTTACCAAATACCACAGTGACCTTTTCCAACTAGAAACATACCTCTCCTAATGCTAGATTAGTTTTTATTTCAATATTCTATTTAATCTAGTGTGTTGATAACATTTTGAGATACTTAAATCAAAGTGTTAGCAATAGGACCTTTATTTCTCATATTTACTTTCATTAATTTAATAAGAACAGTGGATTGACAACCATCTAGGAAGTACCACACTTCCCGTAGCTAGCAATTGCTAAGCATTCCACTGGCATTTGATATTTAATGTCATTTGGTGGTCTTTTTTTGTTTCCTATATAGTTTTTTCCTCCTAGCCAAAGGGAAGCTCTCACATTCAATCTAATCAAATTCTACAATGCGCGCATACTATCTAAATAATCACATGTATTCCTCCTTAACCATTACCTTATCTTTTTTATTACATACTTTGAGGTGAAATTTTTTGTTAGGTGGTCTATTATATAAGCCGTATGGTTTTAGACTACAAAACTAGATATACTCACACCAAAAAACTCTGCTTAGCCTTAGTTTTTTTCACCACTAAACTTCACCATTACCTACTCAACAAAAAAACCTTTGTTGTCACCAATACTGACCCCTTACATTACATGTACACTAAGCCCTACCAACATCAATGTGTTACACATTGGTTCATGCTACTTGTAAATCTAGATCTCGAATTGATCAATCAAAAATCTCTCAAAGGAAAAACAATTGTTGACCATATCGCAAATGCACCTCTCTCTTGAAACCAATCCTATAACTTCAATTTCCCTGATGAATCCATCACTACCCTCTTCTTGAAGGATACCGTTTACCAAATGACCTTATTCTTCAATGGTTCCAAATGTCAGCGTGAGGGTGGTGTCAGAGTTATCTTCATCCCTCTTGACGGTGACTGTATGCTATTATCTTTCAAAGAAAATTTTGATTGTACTAAAAATATCACCGAATATGAAGCACTCGTGTTAGGTCTACAAACTACCATAGCCTTAGACGTTAAATAAATTAATATCTTTGTGGACCCTCAACTTGTGGTGAACCAAGTTAATGGTATATACCATTATTTTATTGAGATACTTAAAAATTATAAGCATCATGTTCACATAATTTTGACTACCTTTTACCGTTATGAACTTCAAACCACCCCGTTTTCCACTAATCATTTTTTAGATACCATGGTCTATCTTGCTTCTCAAATCCCCACTTCGCCCTCTAACCCAAAATTCTTTGTCACAGTAAAAAGGTTACAATAACCTTCTTATCTATTTTGAGATGTCAACCTTGTAGAAAACATTAAAACTGACCCACATGACCTTTGGTATAAGCAGTTTATTGACTACCTTTCTCTTTCCATTTTGCCTCTAGATCTTACTCACAATAGACAACGATCCTTTCTCAAAAGTTTCTCTCACTATGTCATAATGGGTGGTCTTCTCTATAAATGCAATTTTGATGCTATCCTCTTATGATGTCTTACGAGTTCTGAAATTCCATACACCATCAAGGAAGTTCATGATGGGATTCGTGGGGCTCACTTGAGTGGCTTAGTTATCACTAAGCACATCCTACGCCTAGGATATTACTAGTCAAACCAAAACCATGATTGTTGTAACTATGACAAGTATTTTTTGAAGTGTCAACAACATGCTAATCTTCATCACACCCCTAGTCATGCCTTAGAGGTCACATGTGACCTTTGGCATTTGTCTCAATGGGGTTTGGATCTTGTCGAAGAAATCAAACCTAATTATTCCCAACATCATGAATGGATTATTACCACTACCAAATATTACAATAAATGGGTGGAAGCCATACCTCTTATTTCTATAAAATCCAAGAAAATATCTGAATTCATAAATCATCATATCATTTGTCAGTGTGGCATTCCTCACTGCCTCATCACTGATAATGGAAAATAATTCAAAAATTAAAACACTATGGAAACTCTATGAAGCCTTCAAAATTCAAATCTATTTTCTTCACCTTATTAGCCTGAAACAAATGGCTAAGCGGAATCAACCAACAAAACCTTAAAAAAAAATCTTATGAAAGTGGTTGACGATACTGGTAAGGATTGGCACATGCACATTACTTTTTCCTTATGGGCATATCGCACTAGTATTTGTACCTTAAATCATGCCACACCTTTTTATTTTGTGAACGGTACAAAAGTTGTCTTGCCACTTGAATTCCAAATTCCATCGCTTCATATCTCACTCAAAGACATGCTCAACGATGATGATTTTCACTAGGATTGTTCGGCACAACTTGAGTTATTAGATGAACTCTATCTCAATGCTCTAGATCACCTCCAAATCTACCAAAAATTTATCAAAATTTCCTATGATAAATGTGTCCAAAAATAAACCTTCCAGGTCGGTGACCTTGTCTTGAAGGAAAATCAACATCTAACAAAAGTGGAGAAAAGTAAATGGGGCAATTTTTCTCCTAATTGGCTTGGACCCTATATCATTACTCCTGCATATGGATCAGTTGCTTATCGTTTATCTTCATTTGAAGGTAAACCCAAACATAATCCCCTCAATGCCTTGCATCTTCAACCATTCTAGTGTTGAATCATGTCTTATATCACCTTCTATCTATTAAATGCTCATCCCTTGAGAAACATTGAGCTTTTTCTTAAATATTTTAAGGATCAATGATTAAATACGAATCATGTGATTACCCGTCACCTTTCAGCCATATCTTCAATATGAGTACCATGGCTCTACTCACAGAATGATTCTCATGGATAATTTTCGTCCTTTTCAAGATGGAACCCCATGGCCATCTGTCACTTAAAACCTCTCTTTCATAACTAACCTTTGTGTGCTATGGTTTTGTCTTCATAAAATAAGCCTATACTTTTTTATAGTCTTGTCCATGACCTAAAAGTCCAAACAAATATTCAAAAGTAATATACAGGATTTTTCAAATTCAAAATCCTTGAGTCAAAATTCTAATAAAAATATAACTCCCTCAGAAAGGAAATCTATCTTTCTATATTACTGCTATAAATAGACTACTCCCTCAAAGGACAAATATACAAATCTAGCCATATTGTATGTAGTATATCACAAAAAGAGGACTATTCCTACAAAAATAAAATAAAAATATTCTGAAGCTTCCCGTATCGATCATCTTCACAAAGACCTCAAGGAGATATTATATTCATCTAACATAGACTTCCCACATCGATCAGTCTATAAAACAAAAGAAAAAATAAAAATATTACTTTTTCATCATGGACTCACCTATTTTGATCTTGTGTATCTTGCCAAAGAGGCATGTTGTCTCACACCAGGTTATGCTAAAAACAAACTCTTTCACCTCATCACCTTTCCTTTCTAATTTTTTACCTACCCAAGGGACGTACCACACATGTGACATTTTGTGATCATGTGACCTTCTTTACCCTTCAAACATTTAATCATGCAATTCCTTTAGTGTTTTATGTTCATCAACCAATCGTTGGTATGATAGACTCATACTAGTTCTTACCAATCAGGCAGATTTTTGTCTCCTCTTACCATTCATATCTTCTATTACTTATTTGTCCCACTTCACAAGACCATACCTTTGACACCTACATTATGGGAATTCCTCTTCCACCAAAATCACCCACATCTATTCACCATAGACAACAACCATAATTATTTGACCTAAACTCAACTGTGCCTATTAGACCTAGACTCAATCATGCCTACAACCTGCCAACCCATTCATCTTGCTCATCATATTCTTCCCTAGATTATGGGAGAACTACATTGGTATGAGGCTCTTTTTTGTCGGGGCTATGTAGGTGGTACTCTGAGGGTATGGGGCCCTTGAAGGTTAGCTCAGCTACTCTTTCCCCTAACCAAATTTCCCCCCTTTTTATATTCACATTCTACCTTGGTTAGTTTCCATTTTACACTAAACTGGGAAAATAAACAATCATAAAAACATATATACCTACCATTTTATAACATCAACTATATCATACATCAATCATTTCACATTTCCGTGATATCAAATATTTGGAAATTAAAACCACAACATACATATACATCATCATTTATTTTCAATACTACTTATAACCTGGAATTTAAATCAAACATAAAAACATGACCAAACTGTGCCTATACCTTGAATCCACCATGCCTAAATCACCTAAACTCCACCATGCTTATACCTGACTCCATCATGCCTATATGACCTTGACTCCACCATGCCTAACTCACCTAATCTCAACCATTCCTAACTGACCTAGACTCCATCATGCCTACATGACCGTGACTCAATCATGCCTAATTCTAAATGTTTCCATAATACACAATAACAATGGAAATAAAAAATGACTACATCATCAAATATATAATTGGAGATTCCATGTATCAATACATATATAGAAAAATATGAATAAATATCAGTATCTCCAAAAATCTCATGTGCAATCTCACGTCTTCAACATGTAGGCTGGTATTTATATCAAAAATTAAAATAGTGGTACAATATCACATACAATGACCACTCACCCCCAGTTGATGCCCTCCTCTCTAGTCTCACCTGTCTCCTCCTCCTCTCCCTCTTCTGGTCCCAATTTCCAAGATCTAGTAACCTCACTATGGTACTATCTCTGGGGTCGATGACCCCTTGTACTACAAAAACTTTGAGTCCTGGATCTATTCCGCTCACTAGCTACCTCCTAGGATTTGTACTTGGCATATGAAGGAACATCAATCCATACGATGGCTAAATGGTCCTGATAATAGCGAGCCTCATTCAAAGAATCCCTGAATCTTGTCATGGATATGGTCTAGGGTGGTTTCATCGGCCTAACTGCCCCCTATGAACTATGCTTGACCAAGAGAGTACCATATTCTAGTGTAGGTGCTTGTGCTATGGGACCCTATCCCTCTACATTTTTTGGTACCCTGTGTAGCTACCTGGGCCTATAAGGAAACAACTTGTGCATGTGTAGTGGCCAGCTAGACCTATAATCTAGCCACATGTTCATGTAGGGAGGCTACTCTCCCTCCATTCCCATCTCTAGCTTGTGCTTCTGCTACCTGTGCCTGTAGGGCCGTCACATATGCCTGTAAGGTGGTCACCAGTGCATCTAACCCTGTCACTTGTCCCTGTATCCCTATAATTTTTTTCCTGTAGGGTGGCCACCTGGCCTTGTAATGTATCTCTTTACACTATGACTGTAGCTAAATCAAGCTCCCCTATCCTTGGCAGTGTCACCGGTAGTTGTCACCCACCACTTCATATATCCATCGGTGACACCCAAATCATCAATCCATCTATCTAGAACCAGGTCCTCCATCCCTATGGGAACAATCAGATGTGGTGGAGACATGGGTCTCTCCACAGATTCTCTATGGTATTATGGGAAAGGTGAGGGCACATCCTACCCTAGTTAAAACTATCATCTGACCTTGTCCACAGGTATCATCTCATGCTCCCTGGTACGTCACCCCTATATCTATCTCAATAGTTGAAGCTCCTCTAACTCCTAATCCATGCCTCTATATGATGCATAATCCACATATTTCTGCCACACAATATCTACCACCGATAGGCCCTCCAATAGCTTCCAGTAGTATATAACGTCATATGTGGCCCTTTGCCACTCTTGGTTGTGCCCTGACTGGTATCCATCTCCTGAATCCTACCCTGTACAACTCAACCCCGAACCAATCCTATCGCAGTAGCCCAAATGGCCATAAACACACAATGTGATCATACACTGAGTAGTGTAGTAAGAATTGTGCAACACATACCAAATCTTGTCAACCTACCATAGGCCCATAACTTCCTATACAACTAGACTAGAAAGTTTGGTTCCCAAGAGAATTAGACTTGTTTCTCAATCATGTCCTACAACACCCCCCATCAGTTCTCATGGTAATCTCCCACCCTTAGAATCTCAAAGATAAAAACATCCCACTGCTACCATCATCAACATAGATAATCTGGTCTCCTGTGGGTAGGGCCGCATACATGTCCATATCTCATACTTGCACTGTGATAGCTCAATATGCCCATTACCTCACTGAATACCTCCACTATCGGCTCCATTGATGCCTCAGATGAAATCAAATATATTGGATCCCCAACAATAGGTAGCCGCATGATCCCATACATGTCCTCTAATGTGACAATCATCACACCCATTTCTAAATGGAAGTTATTGGTCACTGAGTCGCATCTATCGATGAGAGCGACCATCAAGATATGATCTCAGGATATATGTAAATAGCACCTAAACAAACTGATTCCCACCTCCGCTAGGTTCTCCCACTCCTCTGTTGTCATGCTCAACTACATCCTTACCAGTAGGGGTGTTACTCTGTCTCTCATCCTCATCTGATCTATTGCCTACATCATCTAAAACAACACTATCAAGTTGTGACCCTCTCAAATTACTTATTCCTTAAAACCTGAAATATCATCATACTTAGCCTTTTTTTCCCACGTCATACCTAAAATCATCACTCATACTTACCCCTCACCTAGTTTCCAATACTTATCCCTTTACCTAATTCATCTAAAACTTATTGTCTCCATTTTCATGCTCACCCAATTCCCTAGACCATTTCATCTACATACCTATCACACACCTACACCATGGTGCCTTAAATTCTTCCACATACACTAACCTTCATTATACCCTTGCCTCACTTTTTTAACTTTACCAACTACCTTTACATTACCCTATTCACTTTTTATAGTGACTAACATTAGTCATCTCGATCGATGTTGGTCACTTTGAGCGGTGTTGGTCACTGTTTATCCATCCAATGCCAGAAAAATGCAATCAAAGTTGGCCAACCCTTGACCAACTTCAGACACTATTGTGGCTATGAAAACCAAAACCCTCATCACCCATTATCAAAAATTACCCAAAAATTACCTAAACACCTACCCTAATCCACCCAAACCTATCCTACCTTCATCACCAACCCTATTTAAGATACATTTGACCTTCCCACCCCCCGTTTCATTCATTTTTACCACATTTTCAAAATTAACTTTCTACCAAAACTTAACCCAAAATAAAAAAAATGATTTCAATATTTTCAACTCAACTAAAATATTAAGATAGTCTCCTACCTCTACTTGGTGTTATCTCTGTGGTGGCACCTGGAGTCTCTGTGTCAAAGGTCCTCCCGCTCCCTCTCATGCCTCCATCATGCCAAAATACAAAAACACACCTCCCAACCAATCAAATATCTCTAATCAATCTCATGGACCCTCTTACCAAATTCCAATCACCCACTAGTCACTTGCCAACTCAACTAGAAACCTCATACCATCACTTTTTCTACTTACCACTTCTTCTTTGTCATTTTCCACAAATGGAAAAGAAATAAATGAATCCGTAAAACATAGATTTTCTTTTAGCCCCAAATCGACATGACCGATGTCATTCATGTTTTTCCCTAGTCAACTGATGTCAGTTAAGCTATAACTGACATCATTCACCCAACATAGCCATTTGACCTACCCTATGCCCATTTAGCTTGAAACAATGTTGGTCAAACAACTATTACCCTTACCAACACCACTTACACCTTACCCACATGCCTAAATTACCTATACATTTCCTTAATTGCATTTAAGGACTTGATATTTACCTATACCTTGGCCCTAGCTATGCTCTGACCTACATACCCTGACCTGAACCACCTTTTGTGACATTTTAATTTGTGTACTCGTTATACCTTGTGATGTTGTTACTCATGTTGTTTATCCTAATGACCTTACCTTGCCTAATGATGTGATGTTTATCCCAACCAAACATTTTTTTCCATGGAACAAATTCTATAAGCCATTCCTACACCTAACCTTGATGTACTTCATGACCATATCCTATACATTGGATACATAAATCACTTAATCGTCGTTGAGATAAACCTATCGACCTTTGAGAACATAGAGTTTGTAAGCTCTTTCACCTAGTACCATCTCATAATCTATGCATGTGCATGCGTTTGATTTTCATTACCTATTTTCTGAACTGACCAATACCCTTACCTACACTCCATCCACCCTTGTTTTTTATTAACAACCTCTTTATCAAATCATTCATCGTTGTTTCCTCCAATTTAGACAATTCCTAGTTTGAGGGTGGGTCACATTCACTCCTACCCCAGGATAACCCCACTATCACCTATATTTAGGGCAACCACTTCTATTTATTTCAGTGTCACTTACCAAATACAAGCTATGCAACAAAAGGAGAAAAATACACACCAAATTTTGGTCACACTCCCCTTGGTCCCCTTCAATCAATGAATGTATTACATTTAATTAATCATGACCCATTCATCCCATATTAATATTCATCCTCACATTATTAATTAATTAATTTATTTTAATTTTAAGTTATTTTCATCCTCACAACTCCACCTCATCATTACATCTCACCTTGGACCCATTCTAAGGGAATTTAACTCACAATGACCAAGTCATCACTCTCAGCATTGAATCATCACTCCTAGTGTTGAGTCACCACTTGACCTAACTAACTAAGAATTCTTCCTAAACCTAACTAGACCTTTTCTAAGATCTTCCTACTTTCTCTCATGTGAACTCCACTTTCCCAAGTGGACTCAAGTAGAAAGAATGCCAAATTTGGGAAGATCTACCTTATTTTGGTAAATCTAGACTTTCCTTCCTTAATCGACGCTAGTCACCTTACCATCTTCGGTTCCTTTATATACAATTTTGCAACCTATTACCTATGGTTGGTCATTTTTCAATTTTGAGAGAACTATTACATTCAAGCATGAATCCAAGCCTCTCAACATCTAGATGACACAAAATACTCAACCACAGGCCTAAGAAAACATCTAGCTCTCATCCCAAGGTATTAAAATATTCATGGGGACACTCTAGGAGTATTGCAATGGAACTGAACATAGAGGCTTTCACGGATGAACTACCATCCTCCTTCACCTACGAGATCTGCAAATGCAAGTAAGTATATGTGATTTTAATCATTTTTGGTTTTCTTAAATTTTAGATCTTTTACCTCCTTCATTATATTTTACTCCTCCCTATATTCCTTTATCTCCACCTTCTCACCAATCCATCAACCCAACTACCTATGAATTTTTGGCTCTCTATACTTGCCCCTATGTATTTTTGAGTCTTCCTAGTAATATTACAAACCCAACCACTCTCCATCCATTCTCTGTGTAATCACAGAGAAGTTAGAAAACTTATTTTATGTAATTACTATCAAATTTCCCCTACCGATGTCGGTCACCTTAACCGTCATCAGTCTCACCTGTGTACCAACAACGGTTATTGTGTCTTTTTCTAAACCTCCACCAAAATTCATCCAGGCCTTACTAGATACCCCAATGACCTTACCTATCACCTCTGTGACCTTTCCCAACCAAAAACATACCTTTCCTGATGTTATATTAGTGTGTGTATCAATATTATACTTAATCTAGTGTGTTGATGACATTTTGAGATACCTAAATCATATTTTTAGCAATAGGACCTTTATTTCTCGTATTTAGTTTCATTAATTTAATAAAATTAGTGGATTAACAACCATCTAGGAAGTATCACACTTCCCAGAACTAGGAATCGATAGGCAATCCACTATCATTTACTATTTAATATCATTTGGTTGTCTTGTTTTGTTTCTTATATAGGTTATTCCTCCTAGCCAATGGGAAGCTCTCATATTCAGTTTGATAAATTTCTACAAGGCATGCATATCATCTACATAATCATAGGTATTCCTCCTTGATTGTTACCTTATCTATTTTATCACATACTTTGAGGTGAAATAAGTTGACCCCTCTTCTCCCATTAGCATGTTTTCTCTATCTCTCCTATAAGCTATCGTTTTCCTCCCTTAGAAATACATTACCCGTTCAATAGACCTTATAGTTTCATCAAGTTACAGGTCACCATAGGCCCTCTCACTCTCCTTGTCACTTTCCTTGTTCATCACAATATTGAGGGATGTGACATACTTCTTGGCCTCAATTTGATTCTTCACTCCCAAGATATAATTTATATGACTCACTTATGCCTTAATTTCATTTATGACAATCAAGTTATCTCCATATTTGGTATTCCTCCTTCGACCCCACTATTGGTACCTCCTCATACAGTTTCTTCTGTATCATCTACCCCTTCTAACACATCACATTTAGCATTGCTAAAATAATGGTTTACTCCTAATTCACCTACTCAAATACTCCATACATGACCACATCATTCTACTAGTTCTCCACATCAGTATAAACCTATTCCTAGGAAAACTACCACATCTCAGCATCGTTCACCACCTACATTTATTTCACATCAATCTTCACGTCCATCACATGCCACATCATATCGCTCCCCGTCACCCACAAATTTATCTACACCTCTTTATTATTATACTCATCCCTCACATGCATATTAACTTCATTCACAAGCATGGAAATTATCTTATAGACCACCACTTCTAGGTCAGGGTCATACACATTTCTCCTCACCAAGTATGATTGAAGGACCTTTGTTCTTCACTCTCTTCAGTTAGTTTCTCCTTTTTCATACTCAGGGGGAATATCACATTGCACCCCCCATCTTCTAGTATACTTGTATAGTCTTTCATCATACATGTCACCTTTATAGGCATATCATATTACGTGTCATAGCACCATTGTTACCTAATGATGCACCATTTTTCTTTATTTCACACTTGACTGATGAGGGTTTACCATTACATTGAACCCCACACACCACACTTAGGCACCACATATTTCATCTTATTATACATTGTGCGTTATACATTATCCATTTTACTTTTATTTTGCATTCTCCATTATACTAGTCATTCTACTCATCACCTTTATTTTACGTATCTAAAAATTTAGTCTCATCACATTTCGTGTATCTATCCATTACATATATTCTACATATCATGCTAGGTTACATTTATATATGGGCCTACCTTTACCTTTCATCACCACATATCTTGTTTTTATCTACACGCATCATCGTATTTTCCATATTATACATTGCAGCCTTCATACCATGCATTTACACACCTTGTTCACCATTTGGTCTGTTGGTATCAAAATTTATTCTCCCTTTCAAGCCAAGAAACATCATAGATTTAACACGGAGCTTAGAGATAGATAGATCATGATTTTTGTCATTTTGTATCCAGGGATGAGATCTAACTGGCCCTTTGTCATTCAGATTTGTGGAGAGATGGATAGCACCTTCAAGAGGATTTGACCTATCCTTACTACTTTAGGTCGTGCCTTTCGACCAAGGTGAGAGAACCTATAGTGTAACCTCTATTTGATGAAGGAGATGGAGATATGCTTCTTTTGTAAAAATTTTATGAAGAAAACCTTGGGAAAATACGAGCAATACTACATAATTTAACTCTTAAGAGTTGTCACTTCTAAAAGATGGAGATACTTTTAAAACAAGGCTAACGTTACTGAAGACATTATGAGATCCTGATTGTTATGCATATTTTAGTAAATATATTTTCTTCCTTTGTTGATATACATGGAAAACAAGGGTAATTCAGGATGGATTCATGGTTTTTGAATAATTTTGGTGGGAGATTAAGTGGGATAAAGTTGATTATACCAGATCTTTGACAAATTTCACAATAATGGACAACTCAACAACAAAAAACTTCATAATAGTTAAGACGTTCTTTCAAACAGAAGATGTGCTTCAATTGATGCCCAAATCAACACGTTTTCACACAATGTTTGAGAATCTAGCACAAAAGAATGAGTTAAAATACTCAATTAAAAACCAAAATATCTAATCAATCACGCCTAAGGTACACCCAAAGACATACAAAAAATCTTTATCAACAAATGACAGTGGAATGATTTTAAATTTGTTTATCTCATCACAGGATGAAGGCTCTTCCTGAAATGAAATTGCAAATGCCACTAAATTGTCATAAGGACAAGAGCCTATTTGATTTCACAAATATTTCAATGTAAGATTGCAATAGGAAAAAGAAAAACTACTTGTAGACATTCTGAAACAAAGCAGACACTAATGTCTCTAAGATTGACACAAATTAATTTCAAAATTTTTTAAATTCATCAATCTCAGTGCTCGTCAATGGCTATACATCTATAACCAACTTGACATGATAGAAAACCTAACACAAAGGAAATTAACTAGGTATCTCAGACATGTTTCTCAGAATACAGTTTTTCTCAAATTTTTCTCATAAAATTTAATCCCCGACCCTTTGCAAGAGTATTCTCATTGCATTTATACATTTTACTCACTCAATTTCCGCCCCAAAAGAGAATAATATTCAAAGGACCTTTGATTTTTACCAATTTTTCTTGGAAAGTGACGTTTAACAAATTTGCATTTGAAAGCTGCCAGATGGACCAATTGTGAAATGATCACATTTCTTGGGCCCTCGACTAATGACCAGGATGTCATGCCACAATGTTTTAGAAATCCTTCTAATCATTTTGATTCTATCACGTGATAAATACCCTTTTTAATCATTTTTTTGAGGCTCTAGACATCTGGATATGATAGGTAATCCTTTTATCTCTTGAGGAAACACCTTTTTCATTTTATGCACCTGTAACTTTCATCATTTCATCATTTTCCCTTTCCTTCCTCTGCAACTTTTTCCCACATCCAGCTTCTCTGGTAATTCCCTTTTTTGCAAGTGCCCGAGCAATTCCAATTTCAAAATATCAATCTTAACAATCCTTGGACTCACAAATTAAGTTCTGAATCCATTCAATGGCACTTTACAGACAGAGACGACAAGGAATTTCATGAAAAAATGATGAAAAATAGTGTGTATTCACATCTCTAGGAGTCTTGGAGAAAAAATGGCAAAAAAATAGATGTAATATATAGCAACTGTTGATTCTTTCCCTTTTCTACTTTATTTTATAATCGTCCATGTGTTTCCTTGGTGCAACTACAAAGGAGAAGTATAGGGGCAAGACTCCAAACAAGCACAGGCCTTCCATGTGTTCTAGGCCCAAGAAAAATGCCTTTTGGCCTTTAAAAAATTCTTAGTAAAAAGGAGCCAGTAGAAGCCTTCACATGTCAACTTGGCACAACTTGGTATGGTCCTGAAAATTGGAGACCCTAAAAAAGCACAAGCTCAACATGTGTCTCAGTCTAACAGAGTTGTTTAAAAAGTTGAAGAATCAACAGAAAGCGCCATGTGTCTAGGGTTCGAGATAGTTTTCCTTGGCTGTTGAAAAGTCCAAGAAAAGGCAGAGTGAGTGGAAGCCTCCAAGTGTCCTCCTAGCACTTCTTCAAAATAAAAATTTAGGGGCCGGTCTTCAAAACAAGTGTGGTCACTCCATGTATCCCAGGCCTTAGAATATTTCTTTGGAAATTGTAAGTATAGAGCGGAGCCGGCGGAAGCCTCCACATGTCTCCCTATCATAATTGTTAAGGTGGGACCCTAAGGTTAATTCTCAAATGAGTTCCTAACCCCCATGTGTCCATGGTTTGCCAAAATTTTACCGACCGTATGAAAAAAAAATTTAAGTCTTGGCAAGGCAGTGGAAACTTCCACGTGTCTCCCTGATGCAACTCCAAGGACAAATGAAAAGGTGAATCATCAAATGAGTGTTGGCCCTCCACGTGGAAATTTTTTGAGTTAAAGCGAGCCTTATAGTTTTAAAATTTCCCCACCAAACCACATCCAACCAACAAGGGCCACATTTCCACAGATGCTGAGATGTAAACTTGACCGGGAAAAATACACCCGTCAAATCGTAAAATACAATAAACTAACCATTTGCGCTCGAAAATGAATTCTTCTTTAAGGAAAAAGAATTTGGAAATGATATAAGGCCCAAATATGATCCTCTTAGCCATATCCAATCACGTTTTCACATATATTTGGGAAAAAATGACGGGGAAAACAAAACATGACTGTGGAAAATGGAAGGAAAGGAAAAAAATGAGTTTTACACCCAAGTTACAAATTCTTTCTCATGGACAAAGGAACAAAAAATAGATTCTAGAATTTTAAGTGATCCTCGACCAAGGAAGGGACCGATCATGGAAACCAAATGGGGGAAAAAGTTTTGTATACATCAATATGGGGAGATAGAGAAGATGACAGATCCAACATATTGAAGAACTTTAAGGATAAATGGGGCAAGATCAATTTGAGCACCAACATGGTCTATACTTCTTTTTTCTATGTGCTGTGTTCACCACCTTATGAAACACTTTAGTTACTTAGTCCATACTCAATTGGTGAGAGTTTACTAATCAAATGGAACTTTACCTTCACCATGCGACATTTCATCATACGACCTTTTGAAGACACCTCTCATTTAATTTTTTTAGTGGTATACACCTTAGGTTAAATCACCACCCCCTTCACCATTTTAAATTCTTGTTTTATTTGTTTAGCCCTAAATCATAATTCATCTTATCATCCTGTAGTGGTATATGCTTTACGCTAAATAACCACCCCTTGTTATTTATCTTATAGTGGCATACACTGTTACCTATTTCTATCATCATATCATACTGGTATACGCTTTAGGCTAAATCACCACCTTCCATTATTTCCTCTTATCATGATATATGCATAGGGCTAAACCATCACTCTCCAATTCAACAAGTTGTGATATATTCTTTGGCTATAAGGTTCACACACATATTTTCCACATGTTGCATCTCCCCACCACCACACAAACACATTCATTTTAGTGTGCTAGATACACTCACGCAAGAACTACTCAACCATTTTTTGATGATGCACTCTCATTTACGGTTCATTTTTTACTCCTGGTGGGAAACAAAATGAACCTCATTACATACAATTATAGACACTTGGGGGACACTTTGCTCCTATCATTCCATCTTGCATTCAATTCCATCCATCCATAACATACTACATTGTCTTGGTGTATTTACTCTTGTTTACTATTATTTTTCATGATCACTTTACTACACATGTTAGCTTTATTTGTTATATCTCATTATCATACAAACATTTGCATTCACACCTTTGTCTAGTGTGATCACAGATACATGACATTTACATGTGGCATGGATGCTCACCTTCTACCCTTACTATACTGGTCACTGGGGGCATCCAAATTTCATCTCATATAGGTGTTATTATTTCATTTTATACTTAACATCATCTATTATTTGCTTTTACACACTTTGACATATTAGTTATTACTCTAATATGTTAACGGGTGCTCCATGTCCAACACTTGTTTTGCATAATTACATGTTTCCATGACTACTTGTTTTCTTTTCTTTACTTGTCTGCTTTGTTTTCCATTGTATTTGGGCCTTGCCCTTTTCTTTTGTGCACACTTGTTTATTGTTTACAGCCATGACGACATTGCATGTCTTACAACATCGTGAGAGATGTCCCATATTTATAACCCACTTTATGCGGTCTACTTGTTTTCTTGCGTGTTTACACTATTGTGCTTGGTATTTATTACATTACTTGCGTACTTTACATTTATTTCATGCATGTGTTTGTGGACTAACACTTGTTTTGGCTATCCATCCCCTTTCATGTGCACCTTGGGTTCTACCAAGTGCTTTCCCTTTCCCCCCTGTAGGGCAGAGTTTTATAGGTCATATCATGCGCCTCCAAAGAGGGGGGTGTCATTAGGGGTTTTATCACACTAACACAACATATTTACACCGGTTCAGTATAGAGAACTTTCCACCCTTGGCTTTGTGGTTTACATATAACAAGTGAGTTCATACCAGTCTATGAACTCTATACACAATAGATTTTAAAAGACATGATGTGCTTAGCATTTCTAGGGAGTAGTTAAAGGTTGGAGGACACAAAGCATTTCATCCATATGCATCTTTGGCTAGTTGGCATCAGATCACCCAAAAACCCAGGATGTGACAGAGATCTCTTCACATACATTTCAATAGAACTGGTTAATGGTTGGACGACAAATATTTAGCCTAGAGTATTTCTTCAGCCTCGGTGGCGTGAGATTGCCAAATAAATTCGCAACAATATAGGATATCCTTCTACACCCTTTTTCTCAACATGGATCAGGTGCACATGTTCCATTTACCCTTTATTTTCCATGTATTTTAAATTTACGTATTTTACACATTTTCTATATACATGTGTATTTTACATAGCATTTTTACATACATACATATTTGAATACTTGATCATTTTCTCCTTATAGGTGCGGTCATATGAGAAACAAACTGTCAATTTGGCAGCAAAAATAATGACTACAACAACAACTACATGACAACACATCATGACGGTACTTTCCTTTACTAACCATGTAGATACACTACACACCGTAGCAACTATAAACATGTTCCTCCGTAGCTTCACTCTCATCACTTTTTATGCGTATTTTTCATCTTTAGAATTCCACCCTCCATCTTATTATTATTTTCATTCCACGCTTAAGTCTATTCCATCAACACGTCTCTTCTACACTCTTAATTGATTCAAATACACACTACTTATCTACTTTATGTTACTAAGCTTTCCGCTCACCAACATAAAGTGGAGGCAAAATGTAGTCACAAAATATCGCACATTAGACATTTATTAGCCTAGTTTCATACTACTAGTTAGAAGGTTCTCAAGTGACTATCATATAAAATTAATCCCACCTTTTTTGGCCATCATATTTTACTTTTATTTCATCATTCCCCTATATGTACCCATGCATTCCCAGTTTGTTTTGTCATTTCCTAACATTTTATCCTAATCTGGGGTGCCCCGGGGCACGTTGGTCCCACCAGGGGCACCCTGGTCCACTTTTAACTTTCTCTCCACTTTTTGGGCTCTTTGTGACCATTTTTCATACTTATCCTTTTCCTAGTCAACCTTGTCGAGGTTAATTATGAAATTAAATATTGAGAACACTAAAAATATAAAGTTATGAAGCCATAATGGGGGACCTAGCATCACACACTATTATCAATTCATCTAGAGTTATATCCATTGCATCACTTGCATCCATTAGTGCCATGCATCAAAGCTAGATATCTGCATCACACATCACAATATAGGGGAAGGGATTCTATTATATTTCATGCACACAATATATTACATTTTTATATAGTTATTATTGCTCGCTACTTCACAAAGTACGACTGCCACAAGTGAAACTAGCACATAATAGGAACACACAAATGAGAACTACATCTAGGTCTGAAATATACTACAATGCTAAGAAATAAGTTCACTAGTTTCGTAGGTGAGTTCAGTCTGACCCATTCATTCTACATCTTTACTTTTCCTAGGGTTTGATACTTCTTTTTGTATTGCAAGTTGTTACTTCAATATCTAGGACATTTGACACATCTTTGTGGATCCAGTGTGACATACAGAAATGGTTTCTAATCGACTTGTGACCATCCATATTTTAGATTCCAAGGATTTGCAGGAACTAGGGAGCCTAAAATGTAGACCAGGGTGCCCAGAGCACCCCAATACCTTCCAAGGCACCTCATTCAACTAGAAATATCTAGATATATCCTTCGCATGGTCTCTAAGTGTTCATTTTGGGTTCTAAAATTTACTGTCAAACCTGTAACATTGTGTGACCATCTACAACAATCAACTAAGTAATCCTCTTCCTTTATTTGGTACAACTAGGGTTTCCTATCATTAATATATTTTTAGGAACATTTATGTATTATTTTAACACACATATACAATGTTTTAGTCCTCCTAATTAGATTAACTAGGGTTAATATTTCCTTGCATTTTGTTCTATTTCAGTTAATTAGTCATTTTACATCTTTATTTTTCCTATGGTAAGCCTTTTCAAGGTTAATTACAAAATTAGAGAAAGAGAACCTTATAAAAATAAATTTATTAGACCATAATGAGGGACCTAACATCACTCACTACTATCACTCCATCTATATTATGCATCCATATATTGCATTGGAGATCACTTTCATCCACATATCTCCATCACCAAGGAACAAGGCTTAGACATATGCATCACACTTCATAGGGGGAGGGATTCTATTCTATTTCATGCACACATTCTAATACATTTTCTACATTTAGCTATTGTTCGCTACTTCAAAAATTGTGGCTGGCACAAGAGAACCTAGGGCAAGACATGCACACACTCACCAGAACTACATCGAGGTCTGAAATGTAGTGCAACACTTAGTTAGTAAGCCAATTGTTATGGCAGTTGATTTCATTCTGACCCGTTCATTTTCATCTTTCCTTTTTTAGGGTTTTGAGATTGTTTGAAAATCATTTACTATCAGCTAAGTTGTTTCTTCTTCTTTCTTGCACATTAGGGTTTTCATTTTCATTAGTTTTATTATTTCTCTCATTTACATGTTGTCTTAGTACATTTATTTGTTGTGTTTATATATCCTCCTAGACTAAATTAACTATCCTTTACTACTGATAGGTAGTTAATTTTAGTTAATCATTTTTGTGAACTCAAATTGACATACATACTCCTAATATCCTCATTATTCTTATGGTTTGTTCATCATGGATATCTCCATTCATGAATTTTTGCTTCTTCATCCTAAATTGTGAGCTAAAATCATCAATATTTTACTCACTAATCCAATTCCTGACAACACCCATCTCGATATAGTTAATAACACATTTGCGGATGCATTCTCTTGGCATATTTTTTCCCATCTATTCCTCAAGTTGTTCTTGCTATTTTTGACAATGACCCACCCTTGTATATCATCTGTCATATTCAAAATGTAGGTGTAAAATGCACCTTAATTTATAATGGGTTATAAATCAACCTATGTACCATGTCATTCCTTTAACACCTTGGACTCTCAACTCATGATGTTAGTCCATATTGTCTTTCCTTCCGTGCTTATGATGGTTATGTTCATCCATGAGTTGGTCACGTTACCCTTCCTATCGCCATAAGACCCAAAATAATCCCCAAAATATTTTTTTTCATTGGTTTCCTAGTCTCTTAAAATTGTCTGATTAGAAGGCCATGTCTTCATGCCATGCAAACCATTGCATCTATTGTACATCAATGTTTTAAATTCCTTCATGATGGCATTGAACATAATATTCCTTGTGACTATGACCCATTCCAATACTGTGATTATGCTCCTAATATTAGTCTTCCTATTCCATGTACTAATACTACCGATGATCCCCAATCTATGGATGAACTACCTCACTTACCACCACTTAACAGTGCCATATGTGTGATAGATGCAGTTTCTTCTATGCCACCTACTTCTACTACTATTATGATTCCTTATCAGTGGCTTGTCCAGTCTATGGATGTCACTCTATCACATTCACCTTCACCTGCACCACCTACCTTAGCACACTCACTATTCACTTGCACACTTTTCATGAATAACTCATATCGAGAACACATTCCATTTGATCTTACATGCGATGACACTATTTGTTCCCATGATGGTTTAACTCATCTTGGTTTAACTTTTGAGGATATTCATCCTTCCACTCATGACCCTCATCTCTACTATGGCTTCATCACCATTATTATTGCTTATGGCTTGCGTGTATTTCATCTTATGGTCTACTTATCATGAACCCCTCATTCATCTCCACTAATGTTAGAGGAATCTTGGCTCACTTATATTGGAGGCACATTATATCCTATTCATACATACGTTTCATTTTTTTAGCGATTCACAAAATCTCACTCGTTGGTATGCACACAACTGCCCACTTCCTCCACTCACCAATGAGGAGTGTGTTATGGGCATGTAAAACTTACACCTTAATGGTTCATCACATGATCAACAAGACACTATTGCTTACCAAGTCACCAATACTTATCCATATGACTTTGACCTAGAGGATGACAATATTCTTGATGAATTTACATGATATTTTTGGCACACACACTTGGGGGGCATAGCTCTTCACTTTCACCCCCACGTTTTCTTAACATAGCTACATTTTTTCTTGTTCAGTTTTCACACACTTGTTAGGCATCCTCATCATATATTCTAGCATCATTTCCTAATCACCCACTCTTGTTCTTTGGTTCACACTTGACTGTTGAGGGATTACTACAACACGTGAACCCCACACACTGCATTATAGGCTTTACACATTGCACTTCATCATATATCATGTGTCATACACCCTACATTCTATGTTTATTCTAAAACATTTTGACATTTATGGATTATATCTACACCATTTTCTATGCCTCTTACATTGTATACTACTCATCTTACATACTACATACATGACATTTTACACATTCTACATGCCTAACAATGTATTCTACACATAGCATATTTACACATTCCACTCATCACATGGTTAATTTTTGTCATTACATAAAATGAACTGTCTTCTACATCTTACACTCACTACTTGATGAATTTATTTCATCTGTCCATACTCAACTGGTGAGGGTTTACAAATCAAATGAACCTTACACATTTACTCCTTGACCTTTTACCTATTATATCATTTTGTAGTGGTATACACCTTAGGTTACATCACCACTCCTCATTATTCATTTAGTAGTGACATACGCTTTAGGATAAATCATCTCCTATTATATCATTTTCTAGTGTTCTACACCTTAGATTACATCACCACACCCTCATTACATTTTGTAGTGATATACACTTAGTGTTAAATCATCACTCATCCATTTATCTTATATTGGTATATGGTTAGGCTAATCATCACTTATGCATTCATCTAGTCTTGATATACACTTCAGCTATAGGTTTCAATCACACATCATCGCTTGGTAGCATTTCATCACTACACTTACACATTCATTCATAGCGTGTTAGACACAACAGATGCTACTCGACCATTTCTTGATTAGACACTCTCATTTATGGTTCATTCCTGACTACTAAGGGGGGGAAAATGAACCTCATGACATACATTTCCATCCACTTAGGGGCCATGTGTTTCCTATCACTCCATTTTACATTCCATTCCCTACATCCACAATAGGCTACATATTATGGTTGTTTATACTCTTGCTTACTTTTATTGTTCATGATCACTTTATTACACATGCTAGTTAGATTCCTTGTATGTCATTTATCTATATCATCCACACATGTGTGTTCACATCTTTTTCTAGTTTTGATCACAGATACTAGTCTCCTACACACAACATGGATGCTCACCTTCTACCCTTACTATACTGGTCACTGGAGCCATCCAAATTCTTCTCTTCTAGGTGTTATTGTTTCATTTTGTACTCAACACTTTATATTACTTACTTATTCACGCTTTTCACATACTATTTATCTTTCTAACATGTTAACGGGTGCTTCATGTGCAATATTTTTTATGTAGGGATATTGCTTTCCACATTTTTTTGTTACATTGGTTGCTCTTGTTTTCTATTTTTGTGGGCTTTGCCCTATGTTTGGTGTGCACACTTATTTTTTATTTACTGACATGGTAGGCTTGCATGTCTTATAACATCGTGAGTGATGTCCCATGTTTGCAGCCCACTTTGTGTGGGTTACTTTCCTTCTTGCATGTTTACATTACTTTTCTTGGTAGCTTACACAATGTTTGTTGAGCTTATACAATGTTTTCTAGATGCATGTAGTTTTACACTTGTTTTTGCATAGACTTTTTGTTTGTGCATTTTGTCTAGTCATTTGGCACACCTTCTTCATAATTATACATCAACATCAGGTACACATCTCAATCTACTTTATGTTACTGATATTTCCGCTTACCAACATAAAGTGGGGGGAAAATGTAGTCATGAAATCATGCACTTTAGACATTTATTTATCATGTTCTCATAACACTATTTAGAAGGTTCTTGAGTGAAGAATGTATTAATTAACCCCCATCCTTTGGCCATTTTATTTATTTGATTTTGTAATTTCCAACATATTACGCCCATATACCCACGCATTTTCTGATGTACCACATTTTTTTAGCCTTGACTGGGGTGCCTAGATTAGTACTAGGGCACCCATGGGTGCCCTAGTCCCACCGGGGGCACTCCGGTCCTTTTTGCACTTTCCCATCACTTTTTGGGCCTCTTGTAGCCATTTTACATCTTTAGCTTTCTTATGGTTGACATTTTCGAGGTTAATTATGAAATTAGAGAAATAAAACCCTATAAAGATAAAGTTATGAGACCATAAAGAGGGACCTAGCATCACTTACTACTATCACTCCATCTAGAGTTGCATCCATCAATTGCATTGTAGATCTATTGTCACCTCCCCAACGGTTGTGAATTTTTCTCCATTTTTAAATTTTCCAGGTAAGGTGACTGCCAAAATACCTTTGTAAAGGTTCCCTAAGAAAAAGCTAATCTCAAACAGTTAGTCATTTTTAAAACTTTTGAGTTATGAGGCTTTTTATTTGTTATGCAGGTATTTCAGGTTTTTTTGTCCCTTATGTCCCAAGTTCCTTCGGGCTGTTTGTTCCCCGATTTTCCACTTTTCCCACATGGACTCACTTTTCCTTTATTTTCGATCATTTTGGATTTTCGGGAAAATGGTGTCCCAATGTCTCAAGGACTTTTTGTCTCAATTTTTTCCAAATTATTCAATTTTAGTGTGCTGCAGGTGTTTTAGTTTTTCATGTTCTGTGTGTCCCAAGTTCTCCCTAACCGCCATTTCCCTGCAAGACCTCCTTTGTAGATTTTCACTCACTGTGTCTATTTTAGATCCATGTGTCCTTGATGTCTCATTATCCCTTGTGACACTTGTGCACTTTTTATACACCTTTACCGCAAATCATCTATTTTGGCTCCATGCGTCCCAAATGTCCCAGTATCCCATGGGCTAGTTGTGCACTTTTGTTTAGCCTTTTCCAATTTTCATTATTTTAGGTCAGCATAGAGTGTTTATTACCTCATTTATTTCAGCTCACCAACCTACTTGATTTAAATGTGTATAAATAGTCGGGTAATTGGTCATTTTTACCATCTTGCTTATATTTGTTGGTGTCCTTTAAGTTTCTCGCTCTCCACTATTTGTAGCCATGGTCGAGTCCTACTCCATTATTTTCAATCTTTACAGATATAAGGGAAGTTGTGAATAATCAAATAATTTCTCAAGGAAATAATGAAATTACTCTCATAGAGATCCTCTGCTCCTGACATAAAACGAAGATCAGTTTCAAAGGACACGAGCACTTATCTTCTTTGGAGACAACCATCCCTGGTATAGGTGATAGTGAGGCTCCGGACCTTCATTTGGATGATTTTTGAGCAAGTATTAATGGTCAAAACCCTTCTCCCATTTCTCAGCTAATTAAGGATATTAGAATTGGAGAGGCCGAGGGTTTTCTAGTTTCATTCCAATGTGTTAATACAGTGATAGCTTGTGGTTCCTATTTCAACCCAGATACTAAGGAAATTATTGACCCTCAAGCACAGGTGGTGACTCGACTCGATGAATACTATATTCACACTACTTTTAGAATCCCCATAATTAAGGGCTCAAACATTCTTACCAGGATCCAGGCACAACTTTTTTTTATGAAAATAATGAGCGATATAACAATAGAGTGACCAAGTCTTGGTTTAAGAACCTGAAGAAAGGAGCCTTCAGGTTGTCCAAAACAATGTATAGGGTTGATTTTCATGAAGAATTGATAGATTTTATCACTCTCCTTGCCAGGATTATGGGTATTCCCTCCACTAATGAGTTTCATTATTAGATGTGCCCCTATATCAATATTATATGCGAGGGTAAGAAAACCTTGAAATGGGCAGGGATAATCTTTGACACCCTGACTGAAAAATTAGCAAATTTTAAAAGGATCAAACCTTCTACATGACATCCTATCTTATGTACAACATTAAATCTTACAAATAAATGTTGGGTTTCTCCCCTATTAAGGACAAGATGGATTCTCCCATATATGAGTACCATCCATAGTTAACTCCACAGGTCAGAAATCATCATTTCAGGAGAGTGAATGATGCATTCACTGTGTACATCGTCAAATTTTTGGAAGGAGATACTACTAAAAGTTTTTTAGATGAGGAAAAACAAATGATGAATGTCTATGCCATCTTTTTCACTCAGTTCAGCAAAATCCCCTTTATACGACTGGATGGATTTGAGGGTCAACCCATAAAATTTCCTATGCACTATAGAAATGAGATGGATTTGGTTGAGATATCTAGATAGTTGGATAAGCTGCATAGAACCTATATGGATAAGAAGATTGCAGGCATTCAATTCCCAATCACATTAGGTAACTACACTTGTAAGACTACCTTGGATGCTCAAAACATTGATAGAACCATTACTCCCCTTACCCTCCACTATTATAAGCCTAGAACATGCTCTGATATTAAGGAGTTCATTTCCACCAATTTCAGAATGGCTTATCAGCATCTTGCTGATATTGAAGACTATTAGGTTATCCGATGATTATGAAGCCCAAAGAAGGTACTATGGAAGATTGTCTCTGCAACAAATCATAAATTTTGGTATATATAATGTTCTTGAAGGATTTGAGGATTATGATGAAGAATTATGATCTCTTGAATATGAGAAGTCAATCAAGCACACCCCTATTGAAACCATTGATTGGTTTGTTAATGAAATAGATCATTTGAAGGAGCTCAACAACCCTATCTTGGTGAGAACTAGGATTTGGTGTGACAGTGTTATCTCATTTTAGTGATTCCAACTAAAAATGAGATAACGATAGAAAATTTTTGGACATATCTCTTAAAATTCCCCCTTTGAAGGATATTTTTAGGTTTTCAGGTTTTCACTGCATGAAAGCATGTTTCTTGGATGTTATATATCCCATGTTCCCTGAAATCTAAAACTCGATGGTCTTGACAGTGTGTCAGGTTTTCAGAATCCCCAAGCATCGGAACATGTGTTATCTAATGCATGTTTCATGTCATATGTTTCCTGAAACCTGAAACCCAGATGACGCCTTTGCGTCAGGATTTCAGGACTTAGAAGCATCTCAACATCTCATGTGTCATGCTTCTTCTTTTCCGAAACCTGAAATCTAAATTAAACCAAACCATTTGTGTCAGGTTTTCAGAAACTCTACGCATGATGACATGTCATTAATGTCCAGTTGTCTGGTAGTTGGCACATGCGTCAAATGAGGTGTAATTAATGTTAGGGTTTTATAAATAGGTGGTTTTCCACGTCATTTATTACCTTGTATGTTTTTGATGCGTTGGATTTCTATGCATGCTTCTTCCACCTCCAAACTTGATTGAGCTTCCCGGTTGATTTCACCGTCCATTCTCGATCATTTTTAAATCTTGCTGAAGGTATTCTTCTCTTCTTTTCATTTTGAAGATTCTTAGGGTTTTTTTTGAGGTGTGTTGTTTGGGTTTCCATTTTTTTTTCCTCTTCCATTACTGATTTATGGTTTTAGGTTGTTTTTCTTGTTTCTTGTCTCTCATTTGGAATTCCCCCTTCCCTTTTTGGTTATTTACTTTTTGTAAGTTGTGGTTTTCAAAAGAATCTAAAAACCCATGAATGAATAAAGTCAAAAAAATTTCATGTTCTGATAGGACAAAGACCGGATATAGTTTTTTCAGGTTTTGCAGGGTGCTCGACACCATCCGGTTCCCACCTTATTTCAGGTTTTGTAGGTTGCTTGACATCTTGCTTTCTCCGCCTTGTGTCAGGTCTTGACGGGTGTTTAACATCCTTCGAGTTCCACAATGTCTCAGGTATTTTCACCTTCTTGACATCATCTCACTTCCACTTTGTGTCAAGTTTTTGTTGATGCGCCACATGCACTAACTTCCAACACACACCCCATCAGTGTTTCAGGTTTCTCAAAGTGTCTGACATCCTCCAAACTCCACCAATATTTTGGGTTTCCGTTGGTGTCTAACACATCCTAATTTTTGACATATAATCTAGTCTGTCAGATTTCCAAAGGTGTTCTGCAAGTTTCAAAACCTGAAAGGTGTGTTGGGTTTGTACACTTGTCCAACAAGCTCTCACACCCAACTACTCTTATAGAAGTCGTCAAGGCATTATCAAGACTCCTGATGTTGGACCCTAACCCATCTCAGGATAAGTCAGATAAGTCAAAAAAGATGAATTATAAGTATCAGAAGATGGAGTCTTCTTCTTATGTAAGCTAATTATGACATCTAGGACACAGAGCTTGGCAATATAGATATGGAAGACTTCTCGAAAAGAATTACAGATTCTTATTAGAATCCATGGATGAAGTCAATAGCTGGCAACAGTCTCCCTCTCACAGCAGGATTTCAAATATCATCCCTATGCCTTGAATTCATCCTAGCTTACACTTCCCACTATGACTTATCCTCCTGCTCAGTAAGAAATCAAGCAGGGGAGTCTATAATGAAATTAGATAGGGATTATTTTGATCAACTCCTAAATTTTCCCAACTTTATGGAATAAGTTGACTTAGATTTTAAATCAGCACAAAAGGCCTAGGACAAGGATCAGGAATACTACATCAAGCATGTAAATAAGAAGTTCTTGGTCAAGTCTAAGCCCACTATTTCTAGGTTTCCTAAGTTGGTCCCTAGAAGTGATTTTATTCTTGAAATCATTGATATCATCACCCTGCTGAGCCAATTGTTTGGACTCCTAGATTCAAAATAATTCCAAGGGTGGATGTACTAGTTCATGGTCGTTATAAAGAAAAATGACCAAGGGATTGATTGGGGTAGCCTAATAAGTAATGAGATAGACTCCTAAATGAAAATGGTCTTGTCTACCAGCAAGTTCTATATGATGTCATACGCCACCTATACGGCAGCAGGCATGACAAAATATCTAGGGCTGAATGCAAAGGTAAACCTAGCAACAAAACACATATATCGGTACTTCCCATAGCTGACAATAAGTAATTTAGAAGAGTTAATGATGCCTTCTTCTAGGAAAACATTTACAGATTGGATCCTTATCTGAGGAAGAGAAGGGTTTCCGATGAAGCATGGATAGAAGTGTCAAAATGGGGTTGCATCTTCTTATAATTCAAGAAGTTTACCTATCTTCAGGTGGTAAGGTTCCACGGTAATCCTTTCCATTTTCCTAGGTTCCTAGGTGACAAACTGATCCTCATGGAGTTGGTCAGATAGTTGTTGGATTTTCACAAATTCCAACAAAGTAAACACAAAGTCGTTGTCACCTTCCCCATTTCCATTAGAAGGTATACATGTTCCACTGTGGTTAAGGCCAAGAATGTGGTGCACAAACTTCAGGAAAAATTGAAGTAGATGAGGATGAGGGAGGGATTCAAAATTTAAGGAGTCCTCAAGTCATATAGAACATTGTACCTGCATGTGCCCACTATGGAAGATATCTGGTATGATCTTCGTGATGAATTTTCCATCCAAAGAAAAGACAACATCAAACTAACACGTAAAGAAATTCAGATGTTAGATCTAGCTGATATCCCTGAAGGTACCACAGATAATGAAAGTGTTCTAGAACCTAGGTATGAACAGTCATATGGAGACCAACTTGGATTCCTAGCCATTGATTGGTCTGTTGCTGAAAAGGATTCTATAGCTAAAAGAGCTGCTCAGACCCTTATCCGCACTAAGGCATGGCTCATTTCCTGGGGAATGAGTTATAAGGAAAAGATTTTTTCAAAGATAACCTCCAAGGGAGAAAAGGAAAAGGATAAAATCCCTACCAAGAGGCAAATAAAGTTTAATTTTATTAGGAAAGGAGAAAATCAAGGGGCCGAATCATCTTCTACTACAACAAAAATAGTTTACATCTTGGATTCACCTCCTCTACCAGAACAAGGAGAAATTATTTCAGAAATCAAGGTTAGTTAACCACTTGTTCCTCCTTTTGTTGATTGATCATTGGAGTTAAGCCTTTCTCTTACTTCTCAAGCTTTGGCTTTAGAATATTTACCCCCTCTCTCCCAATCTTCCTCATCTCATATTTCGATGCCACTCTCATCAGCCATGGCCAGCATTTTCTCTGATCTCTCACATCTCTCTGTTGGACCTACGATGGCCTTAGAAATGCCTCCTCCTTCCACATCTTCATTCCCTAAATTTATTCCCACAATCACTACACTTGCATTCATCACGAATCTGTAAGTAAATCTTCCTCCACCCACAGATACAACCATAACACCTCCAATAAGAGCAACTTCTTTTGATGTACCTTAATGGTTGGTCGATCATACTCTAATTAAGAAGAAGGTGGTAGTTCCCCTACCAGCCTTCAATTTAAGTTCACTCAAGGCTTCTACTACCAAATATGCCAAGAAACACAAAATGGTTTCAAGAGTTTCGATGGATGCCTTAGGGCATAAGTTTTTAGAGATTGCCACTCCCGCAGCTGACAAAACAAAGGAGGGTATAATAGTGACTCATTATCATATTATAAGGGTTTATCTAGGAAAAGTTACAACAGAAGGAACACAACAAAATGCACAAGATACCATGAACATGCTTTTCCAAAAGCTGAAAGAAACAAAAGTAAGTATGGATGAGCTAAAGGAGAAAGTTAAATAGTTGACAGAGGTACTACTCAAGCTTTCAAAGCCATCAAATTCAACACCATCATCTTCTACCCCTACACCTATCAGGTTCGATTTCTTATCAGTGCCTATGATTGAAAAGATCAATGAGAAGTGGAGAACGGTTGAAGAATGGATAAAGAGGCAACTCCTACAAGGAAGAGAGGTCATAGATGACACAGTGGAAGTTTATAAATCCTTGAAGGAAATAAAGAAAGATGGTGACAAGATGGATGATGATTTTTCATAGAAATTCAATAACCTTGAATTAACTTTGGAAGCCCTCAATGCACTAAAACAAGTTCCATCCTGGATCTTAATGGAAGAAGGAATTATTCCACATGGGGATAAACATTTCCAACTTACCAAAGCCATTAGATTCAGGATTAATATTCTCAGTGATGCTTGCAACAAGTTGAGGGAATCTAGAGATCATTTGGTTGATGCCACCAATGACATAAAAGAGGAGTTGTCTAGGATCTTTGCCAAGGTGTTGGGAAAAATCTCAGAGATTCTACCTACTGACGATCTCTATAAGTAAATTCAGGAATTAATTCATCATAAACTAACTTCCATCTTCGATTTGGAAGCCATCGATAAGGTCATAAGGATCAAGAATGTTTTGGAATCACTGAGGAAGCTCAATAAGAAATTGATGAAATTCCTTGGTAATACAAGTGACACTTAGGAAACTTGTGAGGTCCTAAGTGATTATTCTAGTGCACCAGTTGAAGACAAGATACAGAGCATAATCTAGAAGTTCCAAGAATTTCAAGACAAGAAGGCTTCACTGGAAGGAGACAAGGATGACGAAGTAAAATAAGCATAACGATTCATGACATTTCTATCAAGAAATTGTCATGTCTTTTTCATTTTCATTTCATCACATAGGAAGAAAATTTTGACTTGTTCTCCTACGTGAGAGTCAAGCAAAATAGGACTCTCATTGAAAGACTATTTTCTACGATTTATCCTATTTTCTCTCTGCTCTCTCTATTATAAATAAGGGATGCTTGTGTATTTCAAGGGGAGACTTTTTGAATATTAAGAGCTATTTTGAAGAAGAAGAAAAACTTTGTATTTTCTTTTTAATCATTGAAGAATAGGAACAGGTGTTATTTTACAATCTTTGTGTTGTGGGATTCATCTATCTTGAGATATTGTTCTTACATCCAAAATATTGAGCTATTCTTTGTTTAGTATTCTTAATCATTTTAATCGTTTCAAAATATTACACTCATTATCTAAAACTTGTACAAGTATTTCTTGATCTGTGTTTGCTTGAAAGAAAATATGTTCCTCTCATTCCCTTTCCACTTTGTTTCATCTATAATAAGTTTCCTTTCTAATCCATTGCATTTTTTGAAGTTGTAATATCTCCACTTCGTGTTGATATGGATTTCAAGATTGTATCCCAACCCCAATGGTTAGAATAGTTTTTATATTGTATATATTATTTTTGTTGTGTTTTAGATTAGTAATAAACAGGCAGCCTCACCTATCTCTTAGGAGGGATTTGATCCCGTGCATTGTGGTTAAACCTCATATTTTTTCCTGAAAAAATATCCAACTGAACAGTTTTTGGTGACTCCGCTGGGGAATATGGATTGATAAGACTAAGCTTATCCTATTGGTGTCTAGTGACTCCGTATTTTCCTTATTTTCAAAAGATCCATTTTTCTGGTTCAAGCTGGCTAGAAATATCTTTACTTGGTCAAGCCAAGCTAGGTGTGAGACTGATCCATTCTTTGATTTGCTTCAACAAGATAATTTTAGACTTTTCCCCAACAGTGTTGCATCTAGCTGGGCAAGAAGTTATTTTCCTATCTGAAGATCTCGAGTTATTCAAGAACAAGAAGTTTCTGTAACCTGTCGTGCATTATTCTTGTCTGATACTTAGAATTCCTGTATGCACTTCATTCAGAATAATGGCTAGCACAACTTGTGCCTTGGGGTGCAGCTATTGGTCCTCTCTCCCTAACTCCACCGTTGCATGATCTACCTCATGGATCTCGTAAGAATATCCCTAAGTTCAATGGTGATGGGAAGCAGCACCCTGATGAACACATCGCTTCATTCTTTGTCACATGCGGCATCCTTGGGGTTTCTCATGAAGATGTCTCTTTTCGACTCTTCGTTGAAACATTACATGGTGTAGTAGCAGAATGGTTCTACCATCTTCCAAATGCATGCATTACCAACTGAGGCCACCATGAGATCCATATTTGAAGCAAGGTTCAAACCAGCTCAATATTTTCATGCTTTATTTACACAGCTTACACATATGAAGAAGGAGTCTTATGAACCCATGCGGGACTTCATAGAAAAATCCAACAAGTTGATTCGTAAGATTCCATACCTAGCCATTCCCACTCTTGAAAATAAAAAGTGTTTCTTCATCAACACTCAGCCCCCTGATGTGAGCTTCTTATTAAGAAGGTTTGTTATTCCCGATTTGGCCACTGCTCAAGCTACAACCACTAAAATAGAAGATGATCTTATTCTAGCTGGAAGATTAGAAGAGATTCATCTAAGCCTAAAAATCAGAGTTCTTCTCAGAGCATTATTGATCCTATGATTGAGACTATGACCAATGACTTGATCGCTTTGAAGAAGAAAATTTCTCAAAAAGTGACCAACGTTCCTTATCAGGATATTCCTAGATGGAATTTCAAAAATGCCAATTACCCTCCCTCCAGAGATAGGAATCAGTTGATTGTTGCTCCCACCAGGCTGGCCATTGAAGCTCCTCCTGTCAACACAGTAGTTGAAATAGTTGAGGATGGTGAAGAACCAGAAGATCAAGATTCTCATGAAGCTTTTGAAGCTTCAGGATATGCTGATGAGTCTTTTGATGATTTAGCTGGTGACTCCAACATTGGGTACTTGGAATATGAGGAAGATGAAGGTGAGTATGATGGTCAATCATTTGCAATCTTCACATGATCTCAATCCCAGAACCCCAGAAAATTTGGTTGAAGGCTCTAAGGAGAAAAGTAAAGAATCTCCCGTGGTTATGGCTAAAAGAGGCTCTCTTATCTCAATGTAAACTGAGAAGGAGACAACTAAAAAGGTAAATTTGTCTTCTAACTCTCTTTCTCCTACCCCCAAGGCTAGTACCTTGACTCAGACCGGTGTAACTAGAACTGAGCCCACCATCATTCCTTCATATACCGTTTTTGACATTATTGACCATGCAAAGAAAACTAAAATCCAAATGTCAGAAGCCAAGTACCTTCAGTCAAATCCTGAGTAATTTGAGAAACTTGCCAAATTCATTAGAAGCAAGGATGTTATCCCTTCATCTTCAAAAGGCATTTTTCCTAGTCCCACTCAGCCTTTACCTCAAAGTAATATGACCTCTGCTACTTCTTCAGGAAAGATTGAACCATTTTATTTTGTCCTTACTTATAAATGGTTTTAAGCTCAGCAATTACATAATTAACTCAGGAGCCTTTGATAACGTAATGCCCACAAAAGTAGCCCATGCCCTTAGAATTACCTTGACTAAATATTATGGGCAGTGTTACTCCATGGAAACTAAACAAGTCCCCTTGATTGGCCAAATCAAGGATGCACAGTTTGCATTTGTTGCCTTCCCTAAAAAGAGAGTAAAAATGACTATCCTGGTTGCTGATATCCCAGACTGCTTATGGTATTCTCTTAGGGAGAGGTTTTTACAAATATGTTAGAGAAGAAATCAATATGGACTGGAACAAAGCTAAAATTCCACTAAATGGAGTTCCTTGTGTCCTTTACCCTGAAGCACAGATGAAGTACCTGGTCACTAAATCAGATGATCCCAAGGCCTAAATTCTCTTCGAAGATGCAGGCTTGGGTAATTATTTCATGACATCTTAGGTGTCCTCCATGTAGAAGTCAAGGAGGAAGATCCTAATGCTATTTAGACCCTCAAATTCAATGGAATTTGTTAAACTACTGGGTCAGGCACTAGTGTGGTTCTTATATCTCCATATTTCAAGATTTTTCCCTTCGCCTTCAAGCTGTAGTTTGATGATACTAATAACACATCTGAATACAAAGCTTTGTTATTAGGATTAGAAATGGCAAGGTAAAAGAGAATCCAAAATCTCAAAGTTCAAGGAGATGCTGATTTGATTGTAAATCAAGTAAGGGGGATCTATCAAGTAAAAAATTGATCACCTAACGCATTACAGGAACAAGGTGTGGGACAACATAGAATGCTTTGATGCTTTTTCCATTAAGGAAGTTTTGAGAGATCACAACGATAAAGCTAATTCTTTAGCCGTGTCTGCATCTCTTCTCCTTCCTCACCCAAAGTTATAACAGGACAAGTATACCATTAAAATTGTGTTATCATCCAAGTGTTCCAGATAATTCAGCACATTGGCAAGTGTTTAATGATGATCAACAGTTATTGTCTTTTCTTGAAAAAGCTGATAATTTTAGCAAGCTTTATTTTGAAGGATCAGAATCAGCTTTCCGTGAGTCTGTCTCGAATTCATATCAAGAGATTGATGGTGAATTCATCCAGCTCAAAGGCAATAAGATTCTGAAGGGATTAGTTTCTCTGGAGGGTCTATTTGACAAGTATGACCGTTTCATTCGGGAAAAAAGGAAAGCTGAAGGTGCTTCCTTGTCAGAGGTAGATCAAGTTAATCTGGGCTCTCCTGACCAACCACAGATGGTAAACATTAGGAAATGTTGTTCTTCGGAAGAGAAAGAAAGATTCACTTCACTCCTGAAGAGATATATGGACGTCCTAGCATGGTCATATGTGGATCTGAAGTCTTTCAAGCCCAAGGATGTGCAACATAGCATCCCTTTGAAGCCTGAGGCTAAACCCTATAGGAAGAAGCAAAGGCATTACAATCCAAAGATCTCAGGGACTATCCTTGTAGAAATTCAAAATATGTTAGACACAAGGATTATCTTTCCAATTCATCATTCCATCTGGGTTACTAACATTGTCCCCATCAGAAAGAAGAATGGTGAGATTCGTATTTGTGTTGACTTCCGAAACCTTAATCAGTCTTCATTGAAAAACAATTACCCATTGCCTATCATGGACACAGTATTGTAGACTGTCACTGGATCAAAAAAATTATCCATGCTTGACATATTTTTGGGGTATAATCAGGTTGAGGTAGCCTCTGAAGATCAACACAAAACAACATTCACCACCCCATGGGGGACCTTTACTTATAGAAGGATGCCTTTTGCTTTGATTAATTCCAGAGCCATGTTTCAAAGAGCTATGGACTTAGCTTTCAGAGATTTGATGGGAAAAGTCATAAATGTATATTTGTATGACTTGACGGTCTTCTCTAAGAAGTGAAGTGATCATTACAATCACCTAGAGAAGGTACTCTTAAGGTGTAGGCACCATGGGATTTCATTAAATCCCAAAAATTCCATGTTTGGAGTAACAGAAGGAAATTTTTTGGGTCATATCATGACTAAAGAAGGAACCAAGATTGACCCAGAATGGGTAAAGGCCATCCAAAGCCTTACCCTGCCTACAAGAAAAAGTGGGGTGCATTCCTTTTTCAGGAAGGTAAATTTCCTAAGAAGATTTGTACCTGATTTTGCTGATAAAACCAAGGATATTCTTGGGATGATGAAAAGTAAGACTCCATTTCGATGGAGCACTGAAGGGAAGCTTTCTTTTGAAGAATTCAAAAGAGAAATTGATCACGCTCCTATTCTAGTATGCCCAAACTTCAAGAAGGATTTCATCATATATATCTATGCTTCTGCACATATAGTATCAGCCATTCTGATGCAGGAGAATGAAGAAGGAATCGAATCTCCCATTACTTTCATGAGTTTCCCACTAAAGGAACATGAATTGAAAATGTTACAAATTGAAAATCTTTCTTATGTAGTGGTGAGAGCAGTGAAACATTTTAGGTACTATGTGTTGAGTTCTCACACTCTCGTTCTCATTCTTGATACTGCAGTTAAGTCTATTTTGACTCAACAAGAGTTAGGCAGTCAATGGGGTAACTAGATAGCCAAAGTCCAAGAATATGACTTGGACATCAGACCTACCAAGTTGGTACGAGGAATATTCCTGTGGCAATTGATTGCAGAAAATAACTCTAAGATAGAATACGAAGAAACTAAATATACTTATTCAGAATTACCCATGGTGATTTTTGTAAGCACAACCGATGAATGGTATGCAGACATCACTTTATTTTTAACTTATGGTGAATGTCCCCCAAATTTGAGCCAAAAATAAAAGAGGACAGTTAAATTAAGGTCTGCAAGATACGTTCTATGGGATAATGGTATATACAAGAAGGGCATTGATGGTGTATTCCTGCATTGTGTCGATAAGTCTCAGCAGGTAAGGTTGTTAGAATCCTTTCACAATCTAGCATGCAAAAGAAATTTCTCCTCCTCCGTAATTGCTTATAAAATCTTACTGGCCAGGTACTATTGGCCTACTCTCTTTTGAGATTCAGCAGAATGGGTGGCTAAGTGTGAAGCTTGCCAACATTTCGTTGGTCGCCCTAAGCTGGCTGCTCTTCCCTTGAAGCCTGTGGTAATTGAAGAACCTTTTCAACAATGGGGAATTGATTTCATTAGAGTACTGAACCCTGCCTCTAGTGTTGGTCATAATTATGTGCTCACCACCACTGACTATTTCACCAAGTGGGTGGAAGCTACACCAATCAAGCAGGCAACCTCTGAAGCTGTGTGTAATTTTCTCAAAGAGAATATAATTGTTAGATTCGGCATTCCTCACAAGATTGTTGCTAACAATGCTTCCAATTTCTCATCACATGAGTTAAATAAATTTTGTTATGGATTTGGGATCACATTGGCTCATTCATCCAATTATTACCCCTAAGGCAATGGTCAAGCTGAATCAAGCAATAAGAACCTGGTGACCATAATCAGAAAGTTGGTCGATGAGAATCAGAGGACATGGTAAAAAGCATTATATGATGCATTATGGGCAGATCAGATTACTCCTAAGTGAGCTATTGGAATGTCCCCATTCCAGGTGTTGTATGGGATTGATGTTGAGATTCCTATCTCTGTAGAATTGCCAGCCTTATGGTTGGCTAAAGCAATTGAGGATGAAACTTTTCAAAGTTATATTGAGAAAATGATAATGTACCTTGTTAGGCTAGAAGAAGAATGGAGCAAGGTGGTGGATCGCATTGTAGATCATCAGAGAAAAATAAAAAAGATATTTGACAAAAAATCAAAGCAACGTGATTTCCAGCTTAGAGATCTACTACTTCTCTAAGATAAGAGAAGGGAATAGAAAGGGATACATGGCAAGTTTGACACTTTATGGAAATGTCCTTTGAAAATCCATCAGATGAACAGAGAAAATAGCTTCTTTCTATCATACCTTGATGGAGAGTTACTCCCTCTACCTTTTAGTGGTCAACATCTGACGTTGTTGCATCAGTAATGCAAGATGCTCTCTTGCACTGTATTATAATTTATTTTATGTTGTGTGTTTTCTTTCTTTCTTTCTTTGTTTTTGGTTTTTCTTCATTTAGCCCAATTTTCTTGATTCTGAGTTCTTCCTTTGATGTCTCAAAGACTCCCCAACTAGCCAGTTGTTAGCCATTTTAATGGATAAAGTACATTCTTGATTTCAAAAATGAGTTCTCTTCCTTTGATGTCTCAAAGAAAGTCCCCAACTAAGTGAGTCAGTTGTTATCTCATTTTAGTGATTCCAGCTAAAAATGAGATAACCATAGAACATTTTTTGGACATATCTCTTAAAATTCCCCTTTGAAGGAGATTTTTCAGGTTTTCAGGTTTTCATTGCATGAAAGCATGTTTCTTGCATGTTACATGTCCCATGTTCCCCGAAAACATGAAACCCCGATGGTCTTGACAGTGTGTCAGGTTTTCAGAACCCCCAAGCATCGGAACATGTGTTATCCAATGCATGTTTCATGTCATATGTTTCCCCAAAACCCGAAACCCGAATGAAGCCTTTGTGTCTAGATTTCGGGACTTAGAAGAATCTCAACATCTCATGCGTCATGCTTCGTGTTTTCTGAAACCTGAAACATGAATTAAACCAAACCCTTTTGTGTCAGGTTTTCAGACACTCCACACATGATGACATGTCATTAATGTATAGTTGTCTGGTAGTTGGCACATGCATCAAATGAGGTGTAATTAATGTTAGGGTTTTATAAATAGGTGGTTTTCCACATCATTTGTTACCTTGTATGTTTTTTATGTGTTGCATTTATGTGCATGATTCTTCCACCTCCAGACCTGATTGAGCTTCCCAGTTAATTTCACCATCCATTCTCAATCATTTTTTGATCTTGTTGAAGGTATTATTCTCCTCTTTTCATTTTTGAAGCTTCTTGGGGTTTTTTTTGAGGTGTGTTGTTTGGGTTTCCATTTCTTTTCCTCTTCCATTACTAGTTTAGGGTTTTAGGTTGTTTTCCTTGTTTCTTGTCTCTTTCATGTGGGCTCTCATTTGGAATTTACCCCCCCTTTGGTTATTTACTTGTTGTAAGTTGTGGTTTTCAAAAGAATCTAAAAACCCATGAATGAACAAAGTGGGAAATTTTTCATGTTCTGAAAGGACAGAGACCACGATATCCTTTTTTCAGGTTTTTGCAGGGTGCTCGAACACCATCTAGTTTTCCTGCCTTGTTTCAGGTTTTTGCAGGTTTGCTTGACATCTTGATTTCTCTGCCTTGTGTCGGGTCTTGACAGGTGTTTAAAATCCTCTGATTTCTACAGTGTGTAATTTATTTTTGCCTACTCAACATCATCTCACTTCCACTTTGTTTTGCATTTTTTGTCGATGCATCGTATGCCCTAACTTCCAACACACACCCCACCAGTGTTTTGGGTTTCTCAAAGTGTCTGACATCCTCCAAACTCTACCAGTCTTTCAGGTTTCCATTGGTGTTTGACACATCCTAATTTCTGACATACAATCCAGTCTGTCAGATTTTTGAAGGTGTTCTACAAGTTTCAAAACCTGAAAGGTGTGTCAGGTCTGTACACTTGGTCCAGCAAGCTCTCACACCCGACTACTCTTCCAGAAGTCATCAAGGCATTCTTAAGACTCCTCATGTCAAACCCTGGCCCATCTCTAGATAAGTCAGATAAGTCAAGAAAGATGAAGTATAAGTATTAGAAGATGGAGTCTTCTTCTTATGTAAGCTGCAATTATGACATCCAGGACATAGATCTCGGAAAAATAGATATGGAAGACTTCTGGAAAAGAATTGCGGATTTTTCTCAAAATCCATGGATGAAGTCAATAGCTGGCAATGGTCTCCCTTTCACAACAGGATTTCCAATATCATCCCAATGCCTTGAATTCATCCTGGCTTACACTTCCCACTATGACTCAGGCTCCTGCTCAGTAAGAAATGAAGAAGGGGAGTCTATAGTGAAATTGGACGAGGATTATTTTGATCAACTCCTAAAGTTACCCAACTTTACAGAATATTTTTATTTAGATTTTAAATCAGCACAAAAGGCCTGAGATAAGGATCAAGAAGACTACATCAAGCACGTAAATAAGAAATTCTTTGTCAAGGCTAAGCCCGTTATTTCTAGGTTTCCTAAGTTGGTCCCTAGAAGTGATTTTATTCTTGAACTCAATGATATCATCACCCTACTGAGCCGGTTGTTTGGAACTCCCAGATTTAAAATAATTCCAAGGGTGGACGTACCAATTCATGGTCGTTATAAAGAAAAATTACCAAGGAATTGATTGGGGTAGCCTGATAAGTAATGAGATAGACTCCTAAATGAAAATGGTCTTGTCTATTGGCAAGTTCTATATGATGTCATACGTCACCTATGCGGCAATAGGCATGAGAAAATATCAAGGGCTAGATGTAAAGGGAAATTGATCAATGGAACACATATATCAGTACTCCCCATAGCTAATAATAAAAGGGTCTGAAGACCAATTTAGAAGAGTGAATGATTCCTTCTTCTATGAAAACATTTGCAGACTGGATCCTGATCTAAGGAAGAGAAGGGTTTCTGATGAAGCATGGACAGAAGTGTCAAAATGGGATTGCATCTTCTTACAATTTAAGAATTTTACCTATATTTAGGTGGTAAGGCTCCATAGTAATCCTTTTCATTTTCCCAAGTTCCCAGGTGATAAACTAATCCTCATGGAGTTGGTCAAACAATTGTTGGATTTTCACAAATTCCACCAAAGCAGACACAAAGCCAATGTCTCCTTCCCCATTTCATTGGAAGGTATACATGTTCCACCATGGTTAAGGCCAAGAATGTGGTGCAAGAACTTTAGGATAAATTGAATAAGCACACGAAGATGAGGGAAGGATTCGAAATCCGAGGAGTCCTCAAGTCATATGGAACATTGTACCTGCATGTTCCCATTGTGGAAGATATCTGGGTTGATCTTTGTGATGAAGTTTCCATCTGAAGAAAAGACAATAGCAGACTGACACTTGAAGAAATTTAGATGTTAGATCTAGTTGATATCCTTGAAGGTACCAGGGATAATGAAAGTGTTCTAGAACCTAGGTATGAATAGTCAGATGGAGACCAACTTGGATTCCCATCCATTTATTGGTTTGTTGCTGAAAAGGCTTCTATCACTGGAAGAACTACTCAGACTCTTGTCCACACTAAGGCATGGCTCATTTCCTAGGGAATGAGTTATAAGGAAAATATTTTTTCAAAGATAACTACTTTAGAAGTGGTACCCTCCAAGGGAGAAAAGGAAAATGATAAAATCCATACCAAGAGGCAAATAAAGTTTAAGTTTGTCAGGAAAGGAGAAAAGCAATGGGCCGAATCATCTGCTACTCTAACAAAAATAGTTGAGATCTTAGATTCACCTCCTCCGCTAGAATAAGGGGAAATTCTTTCAGAAATCAAGGTTAGTCAACCTCTTATTTCTCCTTTTGTTGATTACTCATCAGAGGTAAGCCTTTCTCTTGCTTCTAAAGCTTTGGCTTTAGAATCTTTACCCCCTCTCTCCCAATCTTCCTCGTCTCATATTTCGATGCCACTCTCATCAGCGATGGCCAGCATTTTCTCCGATCTCTCACCTCTCTTTGTTGGACCTACGATGGCCCTAGAAATGCCTCCTCATTCCGCACCTTCATTCCCTGAATCTATTCCCACAATCACTACACTTGTAATCATCATGAATCCACAAGTAAATCTTCCTCCACCCATAGATATAACCATAACACCTCTAATAGGAGAAAATTCTTCTGTTGTACCTCAATGGTTGGTCGATTAGACTCCAAGGAAGAGGAAGGTGATAGTTCCCCTACCAGCCTTCTATTTTAGTTCACTCAAGGCTTCTCTTGCCAAATCTACTAAGAAACCCAAAATGGTTTCAAGAGTTTCAGTGGATGCCTCAAGGCATAAGTTTGTAGAGATTACCACTCCCGCAGTCGATAAAACAAAGGAGGATATAGCAGTGACTGATTATCATATTACAAGGGTTGATCTGAGAAAAGTGATAACAAAAGGAGCACAACATGATTCACAAGATTCCATGAATGTGCTTTGCCAAAAGCTAAAAGAAACAAAGGTAAGAAGGGATGAGCTAAAGGAGAAAGTTGAAAAGTTGACAGAGGTACTACTCAAGCTTTCAAAGCCTTCGCAGTCAACACCATCATCTTCTACCCCTACGCATTTCAGGATCAATTTCTCATTGGTGCCTATGATTGAAAAGATCAATGAGAAGGGGAGAACGGTTAAAGAATGGATAAAGAGGCTACTCCTACAAGGAAGAGAGGTCATAGATGACATGGTGGAAGTTTATAAATCCTTGGAGAAAATAAAGAAATCACAGGAAGTCAGGAATCTTGAATTAACTTTGGAATCCCTCAATGCATTGAAACAAGTTCCATCTCGGATCTTAACGGAAGAAGGAATTATTCCACATGGGGATAAGCATTTCCATCTTGCCAAAGCCATCAGATTCGGGATAAGGATTCTCAGTGAAGCTTGTAGCAAGTTGAGGGAATCTAGAGATTAGTTGGTTGATGCCACCAATGACATAGAAGAGGAGTTGTCCAGGATCTTCACCAAGGTGTTGGGTGAAATCTCAAAGATTCTACTTGCTGACAATCTCTATAAGAAAATTCAAGAATTAATTCAGCATGAACCAACTTCCATCTTTGATCTGGAAACCATTGATAATTTCATAAGGATCGAGAATGTTTTGGAATCACTAAGGAAGCTTAATAAGAAATTATAGAAACTCCCTGGTAATGCAAGTGACACTCAGGAAACTTGCGAGGTCCTAAGTGATTCTTCTAGTGCACCAGAGGAAGACGAGATACAGAGCATAATCTGGAAGTTTCAATAATTTCAAGACAAGCAGGCTTTGCTGGAAGAGGACAAGGATGATGAAGTGGAATAAACATAATGTTTCATCTCATTTCTATCAAGAAATTGTCATGTCTTTTTCATTTTCATTTTGTCACATAGGAAGCAAATTTTGACTTGTTCTCCTGCGTGAGAGTCAAGAAAAAATAGGACTCTCATTAAAAGACTATTTTCTAGGATTTATTCTATTTTCCTCTCTACTCTCTCTATTATAAATAACGGATGCTTGTGTATTTCAAGGAGATACTTTTTGAATATTAAGAACTATTGTGAAGAAGAAGAAAAGATTTTTATTTTCTTTTTAATCATTCAAGAATAGGAATAGGTGTTATTTTACAAACTTTGTGTTGTGGGATTCATCTATCTTGAGCTATTCTTTGTTTAGTATTTTTAATCATTTCAAAATATTACACTTGTTATCTAAAACTCATATAAGTATTTATTGATATGTGTTTGCTTGAAAGGAAATACGTTCCTCTCATTGCCTTTCCACTCTATTTTGTCTATAATAAGTTTCCTTTCTAATCCATTGCATTTCTAAAGTTGTAATATCTCCACTTCGTGTTGATATGGATTTCAGGATTGTATCCCAACCCTAATGGTTAGAATAGTGTGGTTATTATATATATTATTTTTGTTGTGTTGTAGATTAGTAATAAACGGGTAACCTCACCTGTCTTTTAGGAGGGATTTGATCCCGTGCATTTTGGTTAAACCTCATATTTTTGCCTAACAAAATATCCAACCACCAGATAGGAAAAGTAAGATAATTAGATAAGGAACATATAGGTTTACTTCTAAAGATACTTCCACCCCTCAGAAATAAATACCTTTGGCAGCTCTAGAGGCACCTGAAAAATCCGTCCTATCTCTACTAGAATCTTAAACTCTAGTGTACACCAAGAAGGGAAAATCTAAGAAAGATGATAAGATGGAGGATTTTATTTAGGAGAATGACAAATTACCTCTCCTAAGCCAACTAAAATAATACCTGATGAGGGAGAAATTTTGAACCTTGGTGATGATGATAGTGAAGAAAAAAAGTAGTAAAATTTGGAGGAGAATATCCTTGAAGAAAGTAGTGAGAAGGGTGATCAATCAAAGAAATGAGTTTTAGAATCTATGGAAACATCTACTAATGAAGCTCCCATTACTCATACTGAGACCTCTATATTACAAGTGGCTGTTGTAAAAAATTGAAGTGTAATGAGTGCATCTGCACTTGGGCCCATTTCTCCTTCCACTTCTAGTTCTTCATTTGGCTGGGTACAACCATTGTTAGAAAGAAAGAAAAGAAAGGCCACTTAAAATATTGTTTCTCCTAAGTTTGATGGAGTGGTAACACTTTTGGGTAATACTCCTCCCCTATAGCTAAAAAGGATAAGGTCACCTTTATATTGGTTTCAAAATCCTAAGGCCAGCAATTCATTGAGATTGCAAGACCCAAGCTTGACAAAGATGAAAATGACCTATCAATGGGTGATATGGAATTCACAAGAATTTCTCCTGGTGAATCAACACCTGAAAGTGAGGTGCATAAGCTGAAGGAGATAATGTCTAAAGTGATTGAAAGAGTTGTAAGAGGGAAGCAGACATAGGAGCAATTGGAAGAGAAGAATCAAATTTTGTCAAATTTCCTCAAATATTTATTGACAGAAGATAAGGTACTTGACCCGAATCCCCTCGCTTCCATCCTACCTCTTTCCATTATGTCTAGTGATTAAGTTGAATCTATCAAATATATTCATAAGCATATCACTTATGGGAAGGAAATTGAAGCCATTGTTGATGAATTTATAATCACGGGTTTGAATTTAATTGAGGAAACATTCAAGACATATGAGAGAATTGCTAAGATTCAATTAAAGTTCACTACAACACTCAGTGGTTTGGATAGGGAACTACAATAATGGAGTGAGTGTATTATGGATCTTAGATTAATGAGTGAGATAGATATACAAATCCTTTTGGTGAATAAGGTTTTTGATGATGAAAATTTGAATTTATATAAGCAGTGGGTTTTTAGCATTGATTGAAAGATAAAGGTTCTTGAAGAAGCCATTGGAGAACTTAGGAACATGTTGCAAAAAGGAGAATATTTTAATTTTTTTTGTCATGTCTACCTTCCAGGATATTCACTGTCAAATCTTCAAGGAGAATTCAAATGATAAATTCACTATCCAATAAATCAAGTCTCAGTTCAATACATTTGTTAAAGAAAATTTGTTCAAGTAGGACAGCATATCCAAAGAGAAGATGAAATAAATTTGCACACTACAGGAAGATATCACAGATGTTAATAAAGAATTCTTGGAAAAAAATTTGAAAAGTGTCTGGGAAGTTGGACTCATGTAACTACAAATAAAACAATTCTCTGAGGTATGGACATAACTGACGCATTGAAAAGAATAAGAAATCAAGTACTCAAGATAAAAGGGGCCATAAACACTTCCTCTAGCATCTCGACACCCTAGTTCTCAGTTTCCTTTCTTAAAATATCTAATTGAGGTGGTTTTATCTCTTTATTCATATGTTATTGAAACAAGAGATAAATTGAGTTTTTAATATTTAATTAGATATTAAACTTTTGAGATTAAAAGAAGGGAAACTGAAAAAGGCTCTTTGGTAACCATTTCTTGGCTTATTTGAAGAAATTTTATTGTCATTACAAAGGATGGGATTTTGATATCTTGGGTGTAAAAGAACATTGAACTATAAATCAATACAGAAGAAGTTTCTCTCTCATGATTTATCTCTTTCTATTCCTTGTCTGATTCATATGAGGCTATGCATATTTAAGTAAGAACTTTGTGTCTTTCAGTTAATATTTTTCTTAGAGATTTGTGTGTAATGCATGCATGTCATGTGCTTTTACATGCATAGTTGAAATCTTATTATTTGTTCAAGCATTAGTAAGATATTATTCTGTAATCTATATGTCTGAAAGTGTCTCTCTCTCTCTCTCTAGTTTTTGAATCTCAATTCTATTATTTTTCTCTCTTCTTTATTGAAAATATTTGGATGAAGACATCTAAAATATCAAAATATTTACCAAAATATTGAACAAATATTTATATTGTAAATAAGTAATTTATCTTTTCTCTTTTGTGTTTAATAAGGGAACCTCTCCCATAAAGAGGAGGGACTGATGTCCCCTGACTATTACTTGTTTGCAAAGATCAAATTCTACAACCAAAATTTTTTGGCAACCACCGTGGGGCACTTTTTTTACATGCCCACTAAAAAAACTTCAATCAAACTAGAAGCATTAGCACCCTAGAAGACAAAAGATATAAACAAGCTCAAAGAGCACTTGGTATTGAAGATTCAAATTTTCAATTATAATAACAACAAGGTTTTTAGCAAACTCCAAAAAGGAGGAGGACAATATCCACAAGTACTCCCCCTATCAAAAGTATAACTGTAAGAAAAAAATATCCATAAATACAATAAATCCCTAGTTTTCAAGATTTGGTGTTGGTTGGAGTCATAGTGCCATTCCAAACCACTTTTGTAATAATGGAATCACCTCTACCTTTGGGACAACATGTTGGACCTCTTGCCCTTGCTCAACCATTGCATGATCTTCCAAAATTAAATAGGAAAAGCTTCCATAAATTCAGGGGTGATGGAAAATTATAACCTGATGAACACATTCATGCCTTCATTATGGCATGTGGGATCCTTGGAGTGGAGCATGAACATGTTTTTGTTAGAATTTTTTTAGAGACTTTACAAGACAATGTTATCGACTGGTTCTAGCACCTCCCTACTGGTGCTATCACTGACTAGAATTCCATGATAACCTATTTTGAGGATCGATTCAAACCTACTGAAGATGTATATGCGCTCCTTGCTCAGATTTCTTAGATTAAGAAAGAACCATATGAGCCTATGAGAGTGTTTGTTGCCAATTTTAACAAATTTGTCAATAAAATTATAGTAGCCACTCGGCCTGTGAACCAAATTAAAAAATGCTTTTTCCTAAATGCAAAATTACCATAAGTAAGCTATGCATTAAGAAGAGCCAACCTTACTACTCAGAATGCTGATCAATGCTTAGTCATAAGTGTTGAACCCATCTCCTAGAAAATATATCTTTCCTTGCCCACTCTGCCCGAAAACCACCAACTGGCCTCAACACTGCTATATGCTCATACGCTCATACATGCAATAGTGTAGTATCTCTTAGCCTACCTCCATGTTCCTTCTGTGTAAATCTATGTAGATTCCTATATAGGTGTGCTAACAAACATTTTCCCACGTATATCTCGTACTATTCTCCTCTATTCAATGGCATATATCATGTATCTTATATAATATTACCACACCTCCTCCCTCTAATATGATAGATGAAGCCATAACTATGGCTATGAACTTCCATAAGCACAAAATCCAAGATCTCAAGATAACATCCAAACTAACATGGTCCTTGGTAGGTATATGAGTCCCCACAAAATACCGTCTAGAGGCACATATCTATCTCTCCATATCCTCCAAGGGCATGACCTTTACTCTCTCATTAATAATCGGCAATCATAGTATGGGATACACATCCTCCAAAATGACTTTCATCTAAGTCATATGTAGCTAGAACATACAAGTATCCACATACCATCGCTCACAAAATGTTGTTAGTATAGGAATTTTATGGGGCACATACCCCATTTCTTCTATGTGCTGCAAGATGGAAAGGTCCATAACCTCCGAATAATTGTGAAACAAAATAAATCCAAGAAAATTACTCAAATGATGACCCTCACGAAACTCCCTCAAGTGGATATCCCTCTACACAACACAAAACAACAACAAACACAACTTTAGAACACTATATAAACCCATGCACACTCACTTATCACATTATTATACAATAAAAATCAAATTTACACAACTCGTGACTGAATACACACTCTCTAGACCAAGGCCTCCAGAAAAAGAAATGGGGCATCTAGGAGCAGGTCTCCAGTACCCAGGTTTGGGTGCTCATCTCTTGAAGGTTACTAGCATCTTCACTATTCTTGTCCAGGCCTAAAAATCTGAGAAAAACAAAATGAAAATTTTCACCAAAAAAATCCAAAAATGACTACTACACATACATTTTTTTAAAAAAATCATACTTACCAACTCCATTGTCATACGTGACGCCTAAGTGGTCAATACCATATCAAATTGACTAAGTCTTGCTACTCTAACTTTCGGCATCCTTAATCACTCAGAGCTCAATTTCACACTCACACAAAAAACAAATAGGTCAACTACTCACTTTTCACTTTACTATTTATAGTCATTTTTCATAGTCATACTTCACATTTACTATCCAACCAATACACACCACATGGTTTCGTCATATCTTAAGCATTTTTACTCCAATTTACACCTCACTTGTTGTGTTCTTTTCAAAATTCTACCTACAATTGTATAGTAAACATGACACACATGCCATCTCTCTTTGACATTTTCTTTCACTCGGTCTACACATATTTTTTCCAGTATCTACCATACATTATCTATTACTAAGCTTACTTTCAGCTCAACATTCATTGTCATTATCACTTTCCCTTTTGCTAAAAGGGGGACATACAACTGGGGTCATTCTAAAATTCCCCACACCACTACGCGATCATTTAACAATTCAAATTCATCATTTTTAAACATTTACTAATACAACATGCAATATTTTAACATTTTCTATCAATTCCCCCAATGACCTAACTTGTGGGAAACAAGCGTAAAATATCTCTACAAGTAAATCAATCAATCAATCAACTGATCAAATATGTTTAATTCTCTAACAATCAAAATTAAACCATTTAATCGATACAATACAACACATTTGGCCTCCTAGATGACCTAAGTTGGGAGTTACACATGGCCTCACAGATGACCTAACTTGGCAGTTGTTAACCTTTAAATCTTACCTTGAAAATAAGATGTTAAAAGTTTCTATAAAATTTCTTCTAAATATTTTTCCCAGAAGTGTTTTAAAAATGTGTTGAACTTCTCCAAAACTATGAAGTCCAAAATTTTGGACTTCAGATTTCGGAGGATTTTCCTTTCTGGGGAGGGTCTACTAAATAAAAAAAATTGATTCCAAAGTTATGAACTCTGAAATTCTAAAAGTCTAAAAATTTAGAGTTTTTGACTTTTGGGATTCAAAAGTCTCCTTTGATAGTTTTAAATTTTTGACTTCAGATTTTCAAACTCTAAAACTCTGAAGTTCAAAAATTTTAGAACTTCAGACTTTCATGTTTCAAAATTATACATTACCCCTTTTGAGAAATATCTTACTGGAATTCTGAGGTCTGAAACTCTGAAGTTCCAAAATTTTAGAACTTCAAACTTTTGGGTTTCGGGGTCTTCCATCTTCATTTTGATAATTTTTCCTCTAGACTTCTGAAGCCTGAAATTTTGAAAATCTAAAATTTTGGAACTTTGGACTTTCAGGTTTAGAGTTTATCTTCAAATTTTTTATAACTTCATCTCTCAAGTTCTGAAGTCTGAAACTCCAATTTTTTGAACTTTCAGAACTTTGGACTTTGGGAACTTCGGACTTTGGATTTCTATGGGAATTTAATTATCACCTACCCCCCATGTGTCAGCTTCTAGGCATTAATTTCACGTTTTTCTATATAAACTCATATTTTAATCTGTGATTTTCACTTGACATTTAGCTCTTACACTCTGATTTTTACCAAATTTTGTGTACTTTGAGGCATCATTTTCAAGGTAATTGTGTTTGAGTTATTTGTTCATGGTTTATGATTGTTTTTGGTCTTCTCCCTTGTTTATTTTCTTTTTTAATTATTTTTTCTTATTTAGAAATGGAACCCTCATCATCCACCATGTTTTCCTTTAGAAATTTTCCTGATTTCCACACCTAGAAAATCCAACATGTGTAGGCATCAAGTCCAGATTGCATGATAATATCTCCCAGATCTCCACAAATATTTAATTTTTCTTTCATGCCCTTTGGTTATCTCACCTTTCATAGATTGATTTTTCAGAACCATCAATTTCAGAGTTTCAGAGGTGTGCTAGTTTTGGGATTTCAGAGCTTCTTCCTTTTCAGAATTTCAGATGTTCCAATTTTAGAGATTATAGATATTTGGAGTTTCAGAGGTCTAAAGATTTTTGAGGTTTGGGGTTTTGATTTTTGTAGTTTCGGAGGTCTATTAGTTTCAAGTTTTGGAAGAGTTTGTACTTTGGAGCTAGAATATTTTTGGACTTTCGAACTTTGGCATTTCAGAGCTTTTACATTATCTGTTATGAAATTTCCAAAGGCCCTTCGAATTCCAAATTTTGAACTAAATGTCAACATCCTTATCAAAAGGAATACAAAAGATTAAATATACATTTTCAGGAGTTGATCCTCACTCGTGTCTTTCCTCGGACTTGGGAAATATTGGAGATACTGATCTTAGGAAGGTATATTTTCAAAAATTCTAGGCATTGTTGAGATCTCTTAATAAGAAATACTTGATGCAAGCTATATATGATAGTGGAATTTCTCTCACTTTTGTTTTTCTTGCATCCATGCATTGTCCCAAATTTGTCTTCATCGTAGCAGCCCATTTTGATGAAGATTCCAGATCGGTGAAGACTGATGACAGAAAGGTTGTAATTCGATTGGATTTTGATTTCTTTGAAAAAAAAATTTACACTCCCTTATGTTGAGGACTATGCCACAATTTCACTGGAAGATGTAGTTGAACATTGGGACTAGGAAACATAAATTATGTCCAAGGGTCATGATGAAGAGCTACTTGGTCAAGAGTGTCACTAAGTTACCTAAGACTATGTTTAAATTAGATTTCATCTAAGAAGTAAATGATCTCATTGTGTTATTGAGTAGAGTTTTGAGTCTTGCTTCTTCAAGGGGGTTTCAGGAATGTATGTTCCTATATATGGCCACTATTAAAAAAATAAAGAATTCATATGATGGGGAGAGCATATCAGCAGCCCTATCTATTTTCAATTGATTAAAGTCTTATCTTCCAAAAACATTTACCCAACTTCTTTCTTAGTCTATGTTGTAGTTTCCATGGGGGAATTCAATGGGTTAAATACCAAAGGTGTTAGAAGTGCATCATAGACTTTTTATTTTTATCCTCAAATCATGATGGACGAGGGAAGCAGACATTTTTGCAAAGTCAATGATGCCTTCTTCATTGTTCTTATTTATCATTTTGACAAGGATTTGTATAATCAAAGGATTTATGATGAGGATTTCAAAGAAGTAGGAGATTGAGGATCCATTTATCTTCAGTTTTGAACATTTACGTACATTAGGATTCCTAGTTTCATGGGTGCTCTGAGAAAGTAACCAAGATGTTCTACTGATAAATGGGTTTTGTTAGAATTGGTTCGAAAAATGTTGGATTACCACAAAATCCAGAATAAATGGCATAAGGTGGGAGTCCAGTTTCCCATTTCAATCAGCAGATATACTTGTGCCAGTATTTATTAAGAAAATAATGTGGATGCAAAAATGTCTAAAGGGAATTTGTAAAATTTTCATCCCATAACCAATTTTGACTACTGGGGAAAGTTCAGTGAAACATATTTATCTAATTCTCACATGCCTCGGCTAGACGATGTTTGGATTCACTATTGGGATGAGTTCATTATTTGGAAACAAGAATACAAAAGGTTGACTTTAGATGAAGTTAGACAGTTTGGTATCATAGATATTACAAAGGAGATAGAGGATGAGGAAGAAGTATTGAATGAAGTATATAAGGATAGAAATGTTGTCAATGAACCATTGTCATGGATCCATTGGTATCAAGAAGAAATTTGCAATACTAAGGAAAGGGAGGGGCCCATTTTATAAATAACATATGATTGGTTGGTTACCTTGGGAATTTCACCCAAAGGGTTAGATCAATCTATAAAATTAGAAATCCAACCAACAATGAGTCTTCCTACACCCACAAAAGGAAAAAGGTCTACCCATAGGGCCAATATAATTCCTAAGAATATTTCATTTGTTGTTGGAAGTTCCTCTCATTCCAAGGCCCCTTATTTTAATGTTTTTTCCCCTGGAATACCAATATTGAAAGTTGTTGAGGTTATTGATTCTCCTCTTGTATCACAGAAATTTCCATCTCCTTCTTCCATGTCATTATCACTTCCTCCATCCTTACCTTCTTCTCCTACACTTATTTCTTCTTTTCCATCCCCATCCATTACCTAGGTATTTTCATCCCTTCATGTCCTCTTAGTATGGGAAATGATTAGATCTCAAATTTCCACTTCACTCCCTCTTTCACTTTCATTTATTTCCATTTCAACTTCTAGCCTTGTTGTATCCACTCCTAAGGCTATTCTCAAATCCACCCCATCTATTGTTACCACCTCCACTTCATTGTAAACTAATATTATCAGTGCTATTGGGTTAGCTAGTGCTCCAGGTGATGAATCATTCATGTCACTTCCATCTGCATCTGTTATACCATAATGGATATATCGTAAAACTTAGAAACAAAAGAAGAAGGTGCCTTTAGTAGACGTGATAGATATGAGTGTGTTAGAACCTACTCCAAGGAGACGGGACAAATGACCGAATATCATCTCCAATTTTTCTGTAAACCAATCAAGAGATAAAGTCATGGAAATTGGTATTCCCGTTGAGGGAAAGACTATAGAAACTATCAGATCAACAGACTATCAATTTTTCATATTTTCAATAGGCAAGGAAAAACATGAAGGTGCCAAACAAGATGTGCAAGTGGCTATCGGGAATTTTTTAGAGAAGTATGATAAAGATAAAGCTTCCAAGGATTAATTGAAAGAAAATGTTAAACAACTCACTGCTTTGCTAAGAAAAGTAACACGGCCCACTCCAACCACTAATCCTTCAACTACTACTACTCTAAAAATTTCTTCTGCTCTGGATTATATTTCATATCATGATATTGAGAAGATAGGTCAAAAGGGAAGATCAATGAATGGATAGATGGAACTCCTGCTTCAAGAATCTAATCCTTTGATAAAAGATGTTGTTGAATTATATAATGATTTTCAAACTGAAAGAGCATACATTCGTAGGGTTGATGAAGTCTTCTCTGAAGATAACAATAATTTAAATCTGAATTTGACCCCATAGGGTGAGATTAGAGAGGAAGATCCAGATCTATTTCTTCAAGAAGAAGTAATTGATGATATTTCCAAGTTGTTCAAATTTTAGAAGGATGTGGAATTTAGATCCCAGGTGTTACAATATTTGATCAAGAAATTGGATGACAAACTCGTAGAAATAATGGATTCTCTAAATGATATTTCCAAAGAATTTAATAATATCAACTACAAGTCAAATTTCAAATACTCGGTGGAGAAATATAATGAGGTAACTAGGAATTTCAATAGTGATTCAATTTACATGTTAGTTTCATGCCATAATTTAACAAGTCGACTAAAAAAAGTGGTGAGTAAACTCAAAAGGATCTCAACTTGTTGGTTCAAAAATTTGTCAAGTGGGCAGATCTATGGATAGATAGGCCAAAAGTGTGCAGGGCATAGCCCCTCTTTAAGACGGTAAAGTGAAACTGGTTTATTGATATCTACTAGTAGGAACCTGTGCAAGTCCTACATCATTTTGCCTTTAGGGGGGTTTGGGATTTCAACCCAGTAGAGTTAGTTCCGATGAGAACAGAAAGGAATGAAGGAAGGAATGGAAGAAAGATGGATCTGAAGGGAGAAAAGAAATGAATTCCAAAGTAGAAAGGTCAGAGGGTTTATATTTTGGGGCAGTAGTAAACAGAGCCAAACTTACTCACATAAAATAATAAAGTAATACTGATAAACAAAATGATAAAAGTATATATGAATCTAACAAAATAAACACACAGATATGACGTAAGAAATATCTAATGCATATAACACATGGATTCAACACAAAGTCTCAATATTTGTATTAATGTTTTCTTCTGTTACAAGAAAGCTCAAAGTCTTTCTCTCCTCACTTTTATTTTTCATACAACATTGTCCACCTTTGAATACAACAAGTATCCAAGTATTTATAGAAGGAGAAGGAGAAAGAAGACAAAAAGGAGCCAACAACTTATTTACAAAATATCTACAAAATATCTAAAAGTCAAATGTTGACTTTGGGGCAATTTTGTGGATGACAACATCCCATGGTGCAACATGGATGATGTCATCGCATGTGCCAACATACTTTTAAATACTTTTACAAAAATGGGATTTATCCTAGGAGGAGGAAGCATATTCATCATCATCCCTTCACTCCAATAGAGTGTCTTGCTTCTGCTATGGAGAGGCGATATGATACTCTGCTCAATACTCCATGAACTTGTTGATCATCTTCTGAAGTTGATCATGATTAGGACCCTTTGTGTGATCTCTGATAACTTCACAAGTTTCTCGTTCATCTCCGAGCCTACCAGGGAGCTTGAAGTATTTGTTTCCTGCCTCTATCAAGTACTCGATGAAATCACAGCAAACTAGAAGGTTGTTAATAGATTCTCAGTCGAAAGTGACCTCTAGATTCAAACCTTGTGATGTAACTCCCTTGAAAAGATGAATAGTATCATTTTCTCCTCTCAAGGTGAATGATGCACTAAGTAACCCTGGAGACATCCTCAACACAATCTGCTCTTGCCGTGAAACTACGAGGATCGAAGGTTGGCCTTACCAGGAAATTATGCTTCAAATTGAGCAATTCAGGCTCTACATACATTTCCCAAGCTTTACTTTTTGAGGGGCACGTGTACCTACCTACTGTGAGGGGTAATGGAGTTCCTCCCTTCTTCCTCATATACACTTCTCATGATAGGTGATAAGTTGCCTTGACAGCTCCAGAAGGATTAGTTTGGGCCCCACATATCTCGGCAATCTTATGGGTTCTCCCAAGAAGTTGGCAGCTCTGAGATAGGTAAAGGTAAAGAACGCTCCCCACTTCATTTTTTTTGGTCACCATGATTTTTCTTGTCTGACCATGAGTCATGTTGGGCCTCAAGAGGCAGATGATGCCATAGAAGAAGACATCATTGATCTTGGTAAACTGAGCTATGTTGTTCTCGAGCCTCAACTCTGGATAGTATTCGTATATTTTGACCTAGGGCCATACCCCATACTGATTCAACCCTAGCTAATCTCTCTCTGAGGTAGCTATATATACTACATAATAGTTCATATAGAACCTCCCAGTTGTTGAAAGTTGTTGAAGTTGTTCCGAGATTGTATCACTGATAATCTCACCCCAGCCAAAACGCTGATCAGGAACATTTTTATTCCTTTTTTCCAAATACTTGAGCATCCACTTGTTAAAGTAATGGGCATCAGCGATCCCATGTACTCTTCTTAGGAAGGTGATTGTGTCACTCAGCTCTTCCTAAAAAACACTGCGATGAATGACTTGGGGCCACCTGCTCGCCACCTTTTTATTCTTGAGGTACACCGTGTTCATCATCTGCATGCACTTGTCCTTAATATTGGTCCAAGTATTCATGCAGCCTTCTTGAATTACTACCAAAAAATGTCTGTGGTGGGGGATGCCCAAGATAACCTCAAAGTTTCAGGCTGTGAGGTTTATTATCACTTTGTCGTCCTCAGTTTTGACATATCTTGTCTCCTTGTTGTAACAAAAACCCACCAACATGATGAATTCATTATTAATTACACTCATTGGGAGCCTTGCAGCAAAGTGCAGACCACTGCCAACTAAATTATCCATCCATGGGCTACCTGTGACCTTCTTGGTTCTGACCCAAAAGTTGTTCATGTCTTATGGCCAAGTTCTGAATCTCTGATATTGAGATCACACTCTGCAAGTGAGTCAGGCATCCTGACCTTTTGGTATTTATACTTCATTTCTTGCTTTGTCAACTTGACTTTGTCTTTCGACTTGGTTGGATTCTTTCTCGATGAGGACATAAGTGCACTCAAGGATTGTTGTTGCTTTGCAAGAAGAATCAAAGAGTTCCAACGTAGAAGGGCCATGTTAGCCATCAAGTTGTCCATAAAATATTTATAGAATGAAAAATTATCAACTTATGAGCCTCTAGGCGCAAGTTGTATCCTTACTGCAGGCTACAGGGGCTTTGAAAAGCAAGGCAGAATTTTAGGGAGTGTTGCATGGGGGAATGTAGCACCAAAAGAGGCACGGGGCACAATCTGGCTACACACAACATTTAGATGTTGACGTTAAGGAATATGTGCTTGTGTCATAGGAAGTTCTTTGGAGGAGCACAGGAAATTATTATGTTACACAGGTCCAAGTTGTGATCAGGAACATATTTTCAAGGTGTTACAAGTTGGTTAAGTTCACCAAAGAATTGGATTGCACAGCATGGGTAGGGTTTACACAACACTCAGTGTCGTTGTAGTTGCTTTGGCACTAGTGCTTGCACCTTAGGAATTTTGTAGTTTATAGGGCGCAAGAAGGGCATATGCGGCATGGTCCTTTAATGCACCAATGGCATGACTGTTTTTGATGCTACATAACGAAATAGTGCACCAAAGGGGTACAACCGAATTTAGTGTAATAGAAGTTTGCAATGCGCCATAGTGAACATAGTTTCATTATGTGGGCCAATTTCCCTTTTTCTCCATTTTTACTCTTTTGGCTCATATTTTGATGTCCAGGAGGGAATACCTAGTAAGGTAAGGAGTGAAGGACAAATAGGCATGAGTTATTTTTGAGGCCGAGCCTTCCAAATTTGTAGATCTAGAAGGAAAGGGAAAGGAGGGTTTGCAGGTGGGTACTTGGGTTTGCAAATGGTGTTATCCTTTCCTTCTAGATTCATTATTATTATTCAAAAATCCTAATCAACTAGCCCAACATCCATAAAAACAAGGATGGTAGAAACAACTTACCTGGTATAAATAATGACGAAGGAAAGAAGTGGGGTCCACGATCATGACAAATGGCACACGCAAGCTGACGAGAGCACCTGACAGGTGCAAAGGAATAAATTTTCATGTTTTTTTTTAATTGTGAAAATGAATGGTCGGGTACACCTATTTATAGAAAAATGCACATTTATTGTGCCACAAACTTTTTCCTTTGGCACAATTTATAGAGTGTCGACATGGGGAAGGTTGTGCCATGGCGCGGAGTTTAATATGTCAACATCATGTTACATGCACCTAAGGTGCACCCAAAAAGGTGTTAACATGCTTGCAGATGTGTCAGGCACACTTAAAGATGGCACATCATTTAATGATATTGTAATAAGTGTGAATGCACCTAGGGACCAACAGGGTGTAGTTTGGAGAGTGTTGACACTTCATTACTTGTGCCTAGTTAAAAGGTTTGAAAATGGCTAAGTTCTTTAAAACTTGATTTTCAGAAAGGGAGTTTTAAGCCATTCAAAACATTGATAGACCTTTTCAAGGGACCAAAACAAAATTTTGGTCGATTTTACAGGATAACAGCTGGCTCCTTTTAGGGACTATCTTTGAGTGAAGCTTAAGGGTAGAGAATCCTATATTTTCATGTGCCTATCCATTGGGTTACAGAGTCAAAAACAAGGGCGACAAAAAATAAAGGAAAACACACAACTAACATAAAGCAAACACATGACTAAAGCAAATTGTACAAAGAAGAGAGCAAGCTCTACTTCCTGAATATTTCTAGATATTACCCGTTATAGGGAAGCAAGAGTTTAGTTCGATCAAGATACAAGAGATAGAAGCTACTCTCTCTGTTTAGCTATCTGATCTTGAATGGCCCTCTCCAAAGAGAATCAAATTTCTTGTGCATGCCCTTTGGTTCTCTTCGCTTGTCCCATAGGAGGACAAGATCTCCCACCTGGAAATCTCTCTGCTTGGCCTTTTTATCAAATAGTCTTTTGACTTTATTCTAATCTTCAGTGATCCTGTCGACCACCCTTACCCTTTTTTCTTCAAGTTATGTTAGATACATGATCCTCTTTTCAAGAGAATTCTGGAAAGTTTCATCTTCAATCACTCGTGCCAAGCGTAGAGCAGGGAGTTTCGTGGAGATAGGGATCTCAATGTCAATTCCATATAACACTTGAAAAGGTGACACTCTAAGAGACCTCTTCGGGGTAATACGGTCTACCAACAAAGCATCATACAAGGACTTGTGCCATGACCGCTGATTCTCATCGACTAGCTTTCGTATGATAGTCACTAGGTTTTTATTGCTAGATTCAGCCTGACCTTTCCCTTGAGGGTAATAATCTAAGGCATGGCCCTAGGTTATTCTGTATCCATAGTAAAAACCAATAACTTCCTGCGAGGAGAAGTTGGAAGAATTATCAGCAATGATCTTGTGTGGGATTCCAAATCTCACAATGACATTTTCTTTGATGAAGTTGTAAACAACTTAAGAGGTGGCATTCTTAATAGGTATGGCCTCCACCCATTTGGTGAAGTAATTTGTTACTATTAGGACATAACTATGTCCAACAGTTGATTAGGGATGGAGTGCTCTAATAAATTCAATTTCCCCATTTCCTGAATGGTTTTTCAATAATGACGGGCCTGAGGGAAAAAGAAGCCAATTTTGGTTTACCAACGAACTGTTGGCAGATCTCACATTTATCTACCCAGGTGGTTATATCCTGAAATAGTGTTGTCCAGTAGTACCTAGCTTGAATGATCTTATGTACTGTCACAGAAGAGGAAAAGTGACCACCGCACACTGAATCATGAAATCTTTCTAGTAACTTCACCTGATGTGGCTTATCAACGCATCGCAAGAAGATGCCATCAATCCCATGCTTGTATAAACCATCATCCCATATGACATATCTAGCTACCCTAAGCTTTACTTTCTACTTCTCCTTTAAATTTAGATGGGCTAGACACTCACCATAAGTGAGAAAGAAAGTGATGTCAGAATACCACTCATCACTGGTCGCAACAAATAGAGCCATAGGTAGAGAATCAGCTTTCTCCAATTCACCCTGTGCTCCGTCGATGCAATCAAATTTCTCTTCAGGATCTCCTGAGTCTTTATTTTTAGTCATGAGCTGAGATAGACCTCTACCCCTTACTAACTTGGTTGTTTTGATGTGTAGATCATACTCTTAGACCTTTACAATCCAATTCCCTCGTAAGCTTCCTAACTCCTGTTGAGTTGGGATAGACTTAAGTGCCGTGTCAGGAACCAGCACTACCGTATGAGAGTTTAGGATGTAGTACCAGAAGTTCCTGACTACTTTGACTACTGCGAAGGCATGTTTTTCTAACTAAGACATCTTCAATTCATGAAGCTTGAGAGGGGATCTCATGAATGCAACTGGGGATTCAACATCCTCAGAGTTCTTCTGCATTAAGATGGCAGATATAGTATGTGCGGATGTATAACTATACATGATGAAATCTTTGGAGAAGGTGGGGCATACTAGAACTAGTGCATGAGCAACATAGGATTTTATATCCTCGAATGATGTCTTTCCTTCTTCACTCCACCAAAAAGTTTGTGACCCCTTCATCATATTTGATATGTGACGAGTCTTTTCAGTGAAGTCGGGAAAAAAGCGTCTAAGAAAATTCACCTTTCTGAAGTAGTGAACACCGATCTTGCTTGTGGGAAAGGTAAGGCTCTGAATAGCCTTTACTCTTTCCATGTTTATCTTTATTCCTTCCTTGCTGACAATGTGTCCCAGTAACTTTCCTTCAGTGACCCCGAAAATAGACTTTTTTGGATTTAGGGAAATCCTGTGTTCTCGACATCTAATCAATACTTGCTCCAAATGATCATAGTGATCACTTCACTTTTTAGAGAACATAGTTAATTCATCCATATAAAATATGATGACCTTCCCCATCATACATTTGAATGCAAATTCCATAACTCACTGAAAGGTGGCACCAACATTGGTCAAGCCAAAAGGCATCCTGCTGTAGGTGAATGTGCCCTAGGGAGTAGTGAATGCTATTCTGAAGTAGTCTTCAGGTGAGACCTCAATCTGATTATAGCCTGAAAAACCATTGAGTATGGAAAACATCTCTGAACCAGTTACTGCTTGCAGAACTTGATCCATTATGGGTAGTGGATAATTGTCCTTCAGGGATGCCTGGTTCAGGTTGTAAAAATCTACGCATATGCATATTTCATAATTCTTCTTTTGGAGGGGCACAATTTTTGTGACCCAGGTACTTTGATGGATAGGAAAGATAATTCTCACATCCAGAATCTTATGTATTTTTGTTTGGATGGTACCCGAGATCTTAGGATTATAGTGCCTCTGTTTCTGGCGAAAGGGTTTGACATCGTCCTTTAACAGGATGTCATGTTGAACGTCCTTAGGCTTGAATGACCTTAGATTGACATAAGACCATGCCAATACGTCCATATATTTCTTCAAAAGCTTGACAAATTTCCATTTTTCCTTGGCCGTACAACACTTCCTGATGTTCACAAACTGAGGATGCTCTGTAGAGCTTAGATTAACAGATTTGGTCTCTAAAGAAGAGCTAGGGTCATTCTGTCACTTTTTCTTAATGAAGCAGTCATGTTTGTTAAAAAATCATTCCAGGGAGACTAAACCTTTCAAAATTTTGTTCCCCTTGAGCTGACAGATGCCTCCACCTTCTATTGATTCATTTGCTTGACCAGTAATGGACTCACGACATACCAAAGTAGATCCTTCGAAATGAATCTCATTGAAATTGTTTACTTTCTCTAGGAAATTAATAAGCTGATTGTCATCGTTGAATACCTACTATTAGTGAGAATTATCTGGCACGCTTGGGTGAAATACTACCTCAATGGTATATGTGTCTATTTTCATCCCTGGGTGAGGGAGCATAAGCGAGGTAGAGATGGACAATGAATTGTCCATGTCATTTTGGGCTCATGGAATTGCTTTGATTGAGAAGGTGTCGAACTCCTCAATGTTGTCCCATACTACGTTGCGGTAGTGCCTGAGTCTGTAATTTTTACCTGATATACTCCCTTTACCTGATTGACAATCAGTTTGGTGTCACCCTGTACTTTTAGGTTCTTGATTCCTCTTTCCTTTGCAGCTTGCATACCAAGTATCAAAGATTCATACTCAGCAGTATTGTTTGTATTGAAAAACTGTAATTTGAAAGAAAGAGGGAAAATCTCCTCTTCAGGAGATATCAGGATGGCTCTAGCGCCACATCCACTTGTTGCACAACTGCCATTAAACTACAATTTCCATATCTTGTTAAGGTCCTCCTTCTATACAAGAACATCCATTCTATCAAACTCAATGGATAAGAAGTAGTTCCCCATCCCTAATAATTCAAAGAGAATCTGGGCCTTGGGGTCATCAGAGTTGGTGACCCAGTACTTCTTTTTTGATTTAGGCTCCAATGTCTGCATTACTCCTTTGACAGGGATTCTGGCTTTGGACCAGTCCATATGAATCTCTCCACCGACTTCCCTGCAAAACTTCTCCCTAGCAATATTCCATATGCCACTAGAATATCAGCAACGAGGATGGTCATCTTTACCCTTTTCTCTGGGAATGTTGTAAATGTGAACTATGCATCTTTGATCTCACCAATTAATGGAATCTGTTTGGTTTCCATGGAGTAACATCTGCTAAAAGGCTTGGTAAGAGTGAGGCCAAAAGCATGGGTGACCTTTTCTGGCATGACATTATCAGAATCCCTATAATCAATTATGTAGTTACTTAGCTTGTGACCATTGATCAGTAGGGAGAGATAAAAAGGTTCAATTTTTCCTAATGCGGAAGTCGAGGAAACATTTATACGAGATGTAGGAGTGGAAAGGATTCCTTTTGGGGAAATAGTAGAAAGAACAACGTCTTGGATTTCAATATATTCGATTAATCTTACAAGTTGCTCAAGATTAGACTGAAGGTACTCAGCTTCAGACATCTAGATCTTGCTCCTTTTGGCAGGTCAACTATGTCGATTGTGACCAAGGGTTGCGCTGACGAAGGAATGAGTCCTTCTTTTTGCGATGGTAGAGGAGTAGTACTCATCTTTATGGAACTAGAGGGAGATTGATTTATAGGAGAAACAAGAGGAAAATATTTCTTCACAAAAGGCTTGATAGGAGGTTGAGCAGGAAGGGGATTACCTCTTTTAGCAATGTTTGGAGGCATATTTAATATGGCCTTTTCCTTTTGTATCTTAGCAGCAACTTCTTCTTCTTTTCCTTGTGAGCGGGTGAAAATAGCATATGACTGTCCACTTGCATACCCTTGGGTACCTTCCTCTTCATCAAATTCCTCATCTTCAAATTCCATATACCTGATCATAGAGTCGTCAATCAGTTCACCGACATCTTACTCATCTTCACCTTACGATGAAGGTTCTTTTTAAATTTTCTCATCTTCTTTGATCTCAAACAAGGCATTAATTAGAGGGGCCTCAAGTGCTAACCTTGGAGCAGTAGTGGGAAAATGTGGCTTTTGAGGGGTGTTGTTGGGAGTGAAGTTCCTCCGTGGGATATCCTAGTACTAAGTGTTAGACGAAACTTGAGCTAATTGCTTCTTTAATGTGAGTAAGTCGTTTGCCATCTTTTGGAATGTCAGATCTGATGAAGTGGCTTGAGAAGGATTCGAAGCCTTTGATTTTGATGGCTCTCATTTTAACTCACCAAATATAAGTAGGTTATCCTCTATCCAAATGGCCACATCTTGAGTGAGGACCAAGGTGGTGATTTGTTCTTGTAAAAGTAATAAACTTACTCTGGAACTCATGGCATTCACAAAGAAACACTTTTGATTTTTCTAGTGTTGGCAACATGGTAGGTGGCACACAATTAATCAGTGAATTGAAATAGGTGATAAAATCACACATGGTTTCATTGGCCTCCTTCTTCAAGTGAGTAATCTTTGACAGTAATGAAAATGCGTCTTCTAAAGGCTTATACCTATATTTAAATGTAATTTAAAATGTGGCCCAACTTGTGATAGATCCGGCTGACAAGTGTTGGAACCACTCTGCTACAGGTCCTTGCAAGGTATCTAGAAAGAGGCGTACTAACACATCTTCATGGGTCACATCTAGGATGTTGCATGACATAATGAATGCAGATATATGTGCATCCGTGCTTTGATTTATACTCCCATCAAATCTTCGGAAATTCTTACGGTTTCCATGAGGGAGTGCGTGAACTAGATGTGGCAATGCAAGAGGACCCATAGTGTTTCAACATGGTACTGTCATTTAAAAATCTGGAAAGAGGACGTGAGCTTGGATTTTGGTTCTACTTATTAACAAGGCACTGTAAATTGATGTGGAAGCTCCTTGTGAAAACTGGTTCTTTTGTGGAGGCAAGGTACTTCTTGCCTACCAGTCAGCTTAACTCAGCGATGAGAAACGTGCTGGTGTATTACTGAAATTGTGCCTTTGAAGTAGATCAAAAAAGGAATCGACTTCTCCACGAGCTTTTCTACTACGGGTAAATGGTTCACCCGCCAGTGTATCTTCTTAGATCAGTAATAATTTGAAGGAGATTTATAATAATATTTTTGTTTGTACTTGCTGATTTTCTAATTTTTTTGGAAAAAATCACGAGCATGCACTTTTCTAAATACTTAAATTTATCCCTTTTTTAAACAACCGATTGCAGTTTAATGACAAGGATTATTAGGGATAAAAAGTGGGATAAATTCAGTACGCTAATTTTTGGATCTTAGATTTGATTTTTGTAAGGGTTTGAATATATTTGTAAAAATATCCACATCTCAAATCTACAGAAATATATGGGTTTTTATAAACAATCAGCGAACTAAAGGTTTCTAAGTGGTCCAGATCTATAGATTTGCTAAGAAAATTTTCAGTTTGTGTCACTTTTTCAAAAATTTCAGATTTTAACAAAGGGTTAAAATTTTCAAACTAGTAGTGACTTTGATAGTTTTTTATTTATTTTCATATTTCTATCCCCAGTGGAGTCACAAAAAAATGTTGGTTTGAAAATCTGTCGGGTGGATAGATCTATGGATAGACAGGCCAACATTATGCAAGGCATAGCCCCTCTTTGAGACAACAAAGTGAAACTAGTTTATTGCTATTCTACCAGCAGGAACTTGTGCAAGTCCTAAAGTATTCTACCTTTAAGGGGTTTGGGATCTCATCCCAGTAGAGTTAGTTCCGATGAAGAACAAAAAGGAATGAAGGAAGGAATGGAAGAAAGATGGATCTGAAGGGAGAAAAGAAATGAATTCCAAAGTAGAAATGTTAGAGGGTCTATGTTTTGGGCCGATAGTAAACAGAGCCAAACTTACTCACATAAAAAATAAAGCAATACTGATAAACAAAATGAAAAAAGTAGATATGACTCTAACAGAATAAACACACAGATCTAACGTAAGAAAGATCTAATGCATATAACACATGAATTCAGCACAAAGTCTCAATATTTGTATTAATGTTTTCTTCTGTTACAAGAAAGCTCAAAGTCTTTCTCTCCTCACTTTTATTTTTCATACAAGATTGTCCACCTTTGAATACAAAAAGTGTAACATCCTCATTTTATAACTTAGAACAAGTGAATTTTTTTTTTTATAATTGCATCCTGCTTCTAAATACATAATTTAGAACTCACAAATCAAATAACCATTTGAAGTCAATATCAGCAACATTGGACAGATCGTTCCATTATTTCAAAAAAGAAATAGCATAACAACTCTTGAGTACATCAATATGTTAAAAACAGCTCCTACTGTTACAGATATCAACATGTATTAAAAATAATAGAAGAGAAAGAAACAAATCATTCACGCTTCCTTTCACACAAGTTCACTACTGTACTGTCTCCACATATGGAAAGCATTCACCCGGTAAGTATACGAACAAGTCCGACAAGCCACAAGAAGAATCACTGCTTAAAATAAAAAATAGAACACACCAAATAAATCAGTCGAGTCCGTCAACAGCACACTGTATTGTTAAAACTTACAATTAAGCAACTACAGTTGGTAGCCCCCATGCCAAACAATGATGTCTATCTACCAGGTAGACTCAGAGTGACCTTTCACAAGAAGCGACGGACAAGAAGATAACACAGCCGTTACCTGCTTAGGTACAGACAACAACTCCAAATTCAAACATACACAAGAATGGATAACAATGCGAAGAAAACGTATCACGTCTTCAATCCCAATAACAACCTACAGCTCGTTCAAGCCTTTCTTACTGTGTAGGGTTTTTAGACCCAAGGTCGAGTTCAAAAGGGGTTTCCTTTGTTGTCTCAGTCAACAAGAGACTTGAAAACGTTAAGCCATGACATTTCCCTATGGCTAAGCAAGAGATTTTTAAACGAAAACCACGCACCATGAACAGTCACATTAAACGGGTGTGCAACCAGAAGAAAATATAACATGAGACATCGTAGTCACTTCTGAACGCAATCAGAACTGAAAGTATGTTGTTCACAACCTACTTTATAGAAGCCATAATTCATGATGTCGAGCTATTAAAGAAAGCCAACAAATCCAAGAACATTACCTATTCATACTCGGGCTTCTACAGGCAACAGTGACATATATTACCATTCGAGGATTTAAAACTAAGTCCATAACCAGTGTTCATAGTTTAGCTTCCCAAAAGCCGACATACAAGATAACTTTCCATACTCACGGTACTCAACGACGTCAAACAATAGTAAACCAATAGGCTTAAATTGAGACAATAACACTGTTTAATTATCAAGTTCCACTGAGTTTAAACAATAGTAATCAAAATAATAAAATATGATGAATCCATCCATGCCATCAATGGAAACATTTAAATTCAGGCAGAACAAATCAGAATACTGAATTTCCAAAAACAAGGAATCCAACGGTACCCTTACCAATATTTTTCACACAAGATTACATAGAATGGAGACGTAAAAATACACCCAAAGAATTTGTACCACAAGATCCTTGCGACACGACTGTATTCTTACAAAATAACAGAGGACGAAATACATGTTATTCCCTTACATCGCTGGCACATCAAATTCCAATATTCAATTATATTCAACTTGAACAGTGGTTCAAATACATATAAATCATTCAATCGACTCCACAGAGTCGTTCATATTATAACAATATAAATATATATATATATATATATATATATATATATATATATATATATATATATATATTGCATACTGTTAACGGGTTTATACCCATAACCACAAATCGAGGGAAAAACATCTCCGGCCAAGTCATAAAGACTACAGTAACACAGTAAGTTACCTCTTCCCAACAATTTAAAAGACAAAACGAAACCCAACGAGTATCAATAGCCACTATCACCAATAACCACGACAGAGCTTACAATGGTTCAATATAACTGAACAATCATACGATATCCATCAGTATCCCTTCTAACAATTTCCACAACAAGTATTAACAAAATATTATATACATTTATATATATCAACATGCATCAATAGCCTGTACCCATCGGGAGGACAATTCGTGGACTCACACAGAGCAGGCCTAGCACAAAATCTTGCTATATTTTCACATATAAAAGCTGGAATGCAAACACCAAGAAATATAGCAACCGTTCGAATATAACAACACCCATCAAGGTGTAAACGAAAAAATCGAACCAGAAGAGATACAGTACCAAAAATCACACAAGACCACCAAGGAAAAAATCATCTATTTCCATAAATCATTTGAACAGAGTTGTTCTAATGAAATCACTTGAAAGACAGCAAGATTTTTAAAGGTTAGGGCCTAACATGCTTGGATTTTTACTCAAAATTCCGAAGCAGACCACTGGAAGAGCTCGGACTTCCTTTTCCTTTTCCAAGTTAGAGCGACCAACAAAATTTTGCTATCTCTAAGACATATATATTCCCCTTGCCAGAGAAAAGAGCTAGATATGCTCATACTCGCCATGCAACACCAAGAAGACTGGTGCAAAGAACCAGTGAACAGGCAGAAGGAAAACCGAAATTCGTGATAAGCCAAACAAACCAACAAATTCCCAGTTTGCATGCCTTCACGTGAGTTCCGAGCTCGACTACCGAGCACATTGAATGCATTTACACCAACTTTCCCACTCAAACTCCACTGCCACCAACCGCCAAAATTGTCGACAGTCAAATAAAATCCCCAGACCATTTTCAGTTTTGGCGACCTGCCACGTCGGCTTATGTTAGCTGTTCCTAAAACCTCCGCCAAGACCTGTCCTTCATACTTATCCAATGCATTAAATAACATAGAAAAAGCTGCCCATGGTTCGCACCCCTCCATAGGTCCCCTTATTCCCTGCTCAACAGTTAGGTTAGTATCTTAGGTTAGAATTTAGGATAACACCCAATCTAACTTCTATAAGCATAGATACTAACTTAGGACATTAGTTCTTAGCCTAGGTCTAGGTTAGATTATCACTAATCTAACCCCTAGGTTAGGTTTAGTTTTAGGTTACTAATCAATAATAATTTTAGTTAGGTCTACATTCTGTACACTTAGAAAAAGACTTACAATCATTCATTCTTGAACAGGGTTATCTTCTGTTCTGCCTTAGGCTACAGAATTGTATGAAACCGAATTATTACCAGGTCCACGATCGAGACCTTCCAGATATACTTCCATATCGGGAACCAATCCATTTCACATGATCAACCTGAGTCATACTCCTGACTAGCTTATTCAATGCTTCTAGACCTTGCAACCTGTTCAAGGTCTGTAATTTTAATTCATCACGAACAAACTTAGAGCAATACTTGGATCAATTCCACTGATACAAGGTTAGATCTCATAGGTGCATAACTCTATAATTCATTCCAAGATCAGATTAAACTCAGATGCAAAATAAAATAAATAAAAGAGTCTAATCATATTCTGACTCAGTCAAAGATCTGCAAATAAAATACAGTACATATCAAGCATGATTTCTTAATCGAGGAACACATCCTTTTACAAGAAATCACATATCAACACTTGTATGCTCAGGAGGAAGTAACAACAGTTCAGGGTGTTACATGCTTCCCTCCTAAAAGATTCATCGTCCCGATGATTACATATTCAATTAACCTTCAGGTCAACCAATTTATTAGTACACAAACAATGTGACTACTTCCATATTTGAATAGTTCCAGAAATCAATGTCACAACACATTTTATTCAACCTGAATAATGTTTGCCATCATCTAGCTTTCATAAATACAAAAAAAAAAAAGTTCTGAAAAGAATGCTTTGTCAACAGATTTCATTCTGTTGAAAAAGAGAAGGAAAAGCAATTTTCATCTCTTCCAGATTTTCCAAAGTTGCACTTTCTTCGTTAAACTGGTCCCACTGGACCTTACATTGCTGTATTTCACGATTTCTTAAATGCAATTGGTGAGTTTCCAGCACTCGTGTGGGTTTAACCACGATTATTCCTGGGTCTTGGACCTACAAGGAATTCCAATTTAAAACATGTGACAGATCTGAAACGTATTTCTTAAGCAAAGAAATATGGAAAACATCATGCATGCGAGATAAAGCAGGTGGCAATGCTAAACGATAAGCTACAGGATTGATTATTTCGACAATTTCGAAAGGTCCCACGAATCGAGGTGACAACTTGGCAGCCTTGCAAAAGTTATAGAACTCTTTCTGGGTTTAACACGAAGAAAAACCTTATCACCAAGCTCAAACCTCCTATCAACCCGCTTAAGGTCAGCATAGCTCTTTTGTCTATCCGCTGCTTCCTTTAGTCGTTCACGAATCAGCTTAACTTGCTGTTCCATTTCAGTGAGAATCTCTGGTCCAACTACCACTCTATCCTCAACACTGTCCCAACTAACAGGAGTTCTGCACTTTCTTCCATAAAGTGCTTCAAATGGTGCCATTTTAAGAGATGAGTGATAAGTATTGTTGTATGCGAACTCAACTAATGGAAGATACTCTTCCCATTTATACTGTTGATCCATGCAATACATACGCAACATGTCCTCTAACACTTGATTTACCCTCTCAGTTTGTCCATCCGTTTCCGGATGATATGCAGAACTGAAGTTTAGTTTCATTCCAAGAGCTGTGTTAAGCGTTTGCCAAAACCTTGGCGTCATTCTAGGATCCCTGTCAGATATAATCAATTCTGGTACACCATGTAACCTGAAAATTTCATGCACGAATCTTTTGGCTAGCACTGGTGAATCAACCTTTAGATTTCCAGCGATGAAATGAGCTACCTTAGTCAGTTTATCTACAACTACCAGGATAACATCATGTTTATTCCTAGACATGGGTAGTCCTTGTACAAAATCCATGGTTATTACTTGCCATTTGTATTGCGGTATGCTATGAGGATATAACAGTCCAGCAGGGTGCATATGTTTTGACTTCACCCGCTGACATTCCAGACAATGAGTCACAAAATTAATTACATCCTTTTTCATACCTTTCCAAAAGTATTGCTGTTTTAAATCAGCAAGCATTTTTGTGATACCTGGGTTTCCAGAGAAAGGTGAATTATGAAATTCAACTAACAACTTCTTTCTCAAATCGTTCAGCATAGGTACATATATCCTGTTTTCATAACGCAAGATTCCTTCATTATCAAAATGAAAACCTTTATACCTTATATCCTTAGGTTCTGCAGCAAGCACTGCTTTTACTTGCTATAAGTATGCATCTGATTCTGAGGCACTTTTTACCTCGTCTTTAAACTGAGTTCTTAATGTTATAAGAGCAGAAATGTGCCTCCTACGACTTAGAGCATCAGCTACTCTATTCTCCTTCCCTTTGATGTAGCTAATATCAAAGTCATATTGTGATAAAAATTCTAACCACCTTCTCTGTCTGGCGTTCAGATTGGGCTGAGTAAAAATATACTTCAGTCCTAAGTGATCAGTTTTCAGCTCAAAAGGTTTCCCAAGTAAGTAGTGTCTCCAAACTTGAAGTGCATGAACAATGGCAGCAAGTTCCAAATCATGAGGGGCATAATTCAGCTCATGTAACTTAAGTTTTCTACTTTCATATGCTATGACCTGATCATTTTGTAACAAAACACCTCCAAGGCCTTCCCCAGAAGCATCCGTTACAACAGTAAAACTCCCATTAGGGTCTGGTACAGCTAAAATTGGCACGGAAGTCAACTGGTCTTTCAAAATTTTGAAAGCCGCTTCGCACTTATCATTCCAAATGAATTTCTTATCCTTCTTTTGCAATGAAGTTATTGGTGCAGCTACTTTAGAAAAATCCTTTACAAATTTTCTATAGTAACCAGCAAGAGCCATGAAGCTTCTTACTTCATGCACATTCTTTGGTGCAGGCCACTCAGTTATTGCCACTATTTTTGAAGGATCTACAACAATTCCTTCTTTACTTATAACATGACCCAAATAGTGAACTTCTGAATCAAAGAAAGAACATTTGGATAACTTACCATACAACTTCCTCTTTCTCAAAATTCCCAAAACTATCTTCAAATGCTCATTGTGCTCCTCAACGCTTTTAGAATAAATGAGAATATCGTCCAAGAATACAAGTACAAACTTGTCCAGGTATTCTTGAAAGATATTGTTCATTAAATTCATAAAGGCTGCGGGTGAATTGGTTAATCCAAAGGGTAGAACTGTGAATTCATAATGTTCGTACCTTGTTCGGAAAGCTGTTTTATGAATATCTTCCTCTCTAATCCTTAACTGATGATAACCAAATCGAAGGTCTATCTTAGAATAAACCGCTGCTCCACACATCTGATCAAACAGATCATCGATCCTAGGAAGCGGATATCGGTTCTTGACTGTTGCTTTGTTCAACATCCGATAATCAATACACAGCCTTAGTGTTCCATCCTTCTTTTTCACAAATATTACTGGCGCTCCCCAAGGTGAAACACTTGGTCTGATCAAACCTTTAGACAAAAGCTCTTGCAACTGTGCCTTAAGCTCGACTAACTCTGTAGTAGTCATCTGATAAGGCACTTTGGAAATAGGTTCTGTTCCTGGCTTGATTTCAATGGTGAAGTCAAATTCTCTCTTAGGTGGTAAACCTGGTAATTCCTCAGGAAAAACATCCCTGAAACCTTGTAACAGAGGGAATCGTTTCATGAGATCGTCATCTTCTTCTGAAGATTCAGATATCTTCACGGCATAAAGGATACATCCTTTATTTTTAGCCTTTTTAAGCTGCATAGCTGACAGTTTTCTAACTGAAATTTCTCATTTCACACCTTGAATCTTTGCTGATTTCAGCTGATCATCTAAACATTTTATGTTCTTTTCGTAATAGTCTACTTTTTCTTTATGGTCAGCTAACCAATTGACACCGATGACAATGTCATACGATCCCAAAGGTGCAACATAGAGATCAACTTCCGTGGAAAAGTTAGGTAAGTCAAGGACTGCCTCAAAAAGACACATACTCACTGTATGAACAGAATTATTACCATACTGTACAGTCCGAGATTTATCCATTTTTCCAGGTTTTCTTTTAAGTTTAAAAGAAAGTTTATTAGATATAAAACATTCAGTAGCTCCTGTATCAAAAATAATAGTGACAGGTATGCCAAATAACGTACCCGGAACTTCTATAGGTGTCACTTGCTTTTCAACTTGCTTTTCTGCTACTGCAGCATGTATCTTATGCTGCTGATTATGATCATCCTTCTTCAAAGGGCACTGATTTGCGTAGTGATCTTTACCACAATTGTAGCAACCTCCTACAGGTCCCTTTTTAGGCTCAAAGTTGCCTCTGGTTTTGTAATTGTCACGCTGTCCTCCATAGGGCTTCTGCCCATTATTATAATTTTTAGCAAAATTATCCTTTACATTTCCAGCAGGCTTATTTGCTACTACTTTCTTATTGTTGTCTCCTGGAAACTTACTCTTGTTTCCAAACTTTTTCCATAGTCCTTTTCCAGGTGCAAGAGAGGTTGAAGAAGGGTTTGCAGTCTTCTTCCGCACTTCATCCTTATGAGCAGAAATAGCCTTTAATTTCTATTCTTGCCTTATGGCGTTTTCAACAACTCCTTCCATAGTGGTTGGACTGTGAACATCAACCTCTCCCCCTATCACGGGATTCAATCCCATGATGAATTTCCGTATTCTTAACTTCTCGTCAGTTTGATACTGCGGTACATACTTGAGGAGTTTTGTAAACCGCTCCCAATATTCAGTTACCGTTAGCTTCCCTTGAGCTAAGTTCTGAAATTCTATCATTTTCTGATCATAGAAAAGTTGTGGCAGCCAACGTTGCCTAAAATAGCCTTTAAATTGATCCCAAGTAATATTGGTCTCATCAATGTTTAGTTCAGCTTTACGGCTATCCCACCACGAAGATGCTTCGTGGGAAAGCTGATAGGCTCTCCAAATAGATTTGGTTTCCTCTGAGAAGTTCCTTATTGCAAAGTACTTCTCCATTTCACTGACCCAGTTCTCAGCTCCATCTCCTAATGTGGTGCCATCATATTTAGGTGGACTTATCCTTTTTATATCATTAGTGAGTTCTGCTGCCAATCTGGCCTTTTTGTTTTATGGTTGGACAGGTGCATTCCCAGCATTAACATCAACACCCATGTCGGGGTTGTCCTCAGGAGGTTGCCGATTATTATTATCAGCTTCTTCATCCTCCTCATTTCCCTTCACCTGCTGTTCAAGTACAGCCAAGCGATCTCTTGTGTCCAACAGGGCAGCAAGGATCTCATCGAGTTTCTGGGTTGTTGCCGCTCCTCCTTCAGGTGGAGCATTACTCGCAACGTTCCCCCTTGTTCTAACCATTTTTTGTTACAAGAAAATTCAGGTTTTTATCAGATTATGGACACAATAAGTCCAAGAGCTGCAACCTTCAGCTCTGATACCAAGATGTAACATCCTCATTTTATAACTTAGAACAAGTGAATTTTTTTTTATAATTGCATCCTGGTTCAAAATACATAATTTAGAACTCACAAATCAAATAACCATTTGAAGTCAATATCAGCAACATTGGACAGATCATTCCATTCATCCGAAAAAGAAATAGCATAACAACTCTTGAGTACATCAATATGTTAAAAACAGCTCCTACTATTACAGATATCAACATGTATTAAAAATAATAGAAGAGAAAGAAACAAATCATTCACGCTTCCTTTCACACAAGTTCACTACTGTACCGTCTCCACATATGGAAAGCATTCACCCGGTAAGTATACGAACAAGTCCGACAAGCCACAAGAAGAATCACTGCTTAAAATAAAAAAATAGAACACAGCAAATAAATCAGTCGAGTCCGTCAACAGCACACTGTATTGTTAAAACTTACAATTAAGCAACTACAGTCGGTAGCCCCCATGCCAAACAATGATGTCTATCTACCAGGTAGACTTAGAGTGACCTTTCACAAGAAGCGACGGACAAGAAGATAACACAGCCGTTACCTGCTTAGGTACAGACAACAACTCCAAATTCAAACATACACAAGAATGGATAACAATGCGAAGAAAACGTATCACGTCTTCAATCCCAATAACAATCTACAGGCCGTTCAAGCCTTTCTTACTGTGTAGGGTTTTTAGACCCAAGGTCGAGTTCAAAAGGGGTCTCCTTTGTTGTCGCAGTCGACAAGAGACTTGAAAACGTTAAGCCATGACATTTCCCTATGGCTAAGCAAGATATTTTTAAACGAAAACCACGCACCATGAACAGTCACATTAAACGGGTGTGCAACCAGAAGAAAATATAACATGAGACATCGTAGTCACTTTTGAACGCAATCAGAACTGAAAGTATGTTGTTCACAACCTACTTTATAGAAGCCATAATTCATGATGTCGAGCTATTAAAGAAAGCCAACAAATCCAAGAACATTACCTGTTCATACTCGGGCTTCTACAGGCAACAGTGACATATATTACCATTCGAGGATTTAAAACTAAGTCCATAACCAGTGTTCATAGTTTAGCTTCCCAAAAGCCGACATACAAGATAACTTTCCATACTCACGGTACTCAACGACGTCAAACAATAGTAAACCAATAGGCTTAAATTGAGACAATAACACTGTTTAATTATCAAGTTCCACTGAGTTTAAACAATAGTAATCAAAATAATAAAATATGATGAATCCATCCATGCCATCAATGGAAACATTTAAATTCAGGCAGAACAAATCAGAATACTGAATTTCCAAAACAAGGAATCCAACGGTACCCTTACCAATATTTTTCACACAAGATTACATAGAATGGAGACGTAAAAATACACCCAAAGAATTTGTACCACAAGATCCTTGCGACACGACTATATTCTTACAAAATAACAGAGGACGAAATACATGTTATTCCCTTAAGTCGCTGGCACATCAAATTCCAATATTCAATTATATTCAACTTGAACAGTGGTTCAAATACATATAAATCATTCAATCGACTCCATAGAGTCGTTCATATTATAACAATATAAATCTATATATATATATATATATATATATATATATATATATTGCATACTGTTAACGGGTTTATACCCATAACCACAAATCGAGGGAAAAACATCTCCAGCCAAGTCATAAAGACTACAGTAACACAGTAATTTACCTCTTCCCAACAATTTAAAAGACAAAATGAAACCCAACGAGTATCAATAGCCACTATCACCAATAACCATGACAGAGCTTACAAAGGTTCAATATAACTGAACAATCATACGATATCCATCAGTATCCCTTCTAACAATTTCCACAACAAGTATTAACAAAATATTATATACATTTATATATATCAACATGCATCAATAGCCTGTACCCATCGGGAGGACAATTCGTGGACTCACACAGAGCAGGCCTAGCACAAAATCTTGCTATATTTTCACATATAAAAGCTGGAATGCAAACACCAAGAAATCTAGCAACCGTTCGAATATAACAACACCCATCAAGGTGTAAACGAAAAAATCGAACCAGAAGAGATACAGTACCAAAAATCACACAAGACCACCAAGGAAAAAATCATCTATTTCCATAAATCATTTGAACAGAGTTGTTCTAATGAAATCACTTGAAAGACAACAAGATTTTTAAAGGTTAGGGCCTAACATGCTTGGATTTTTACTCAAAATTCCGAAGCAGACCACTGGAAGAGCTCGGACTTCCTTTTCCTTTTCCAAGTTAGAGCGACCAACAAAATTTTGCTATCTCCAAGACATATATATTCCCCTTGCCAGAGAAAAGAGCTAGATACGCTCATACTCACCATGCAACACCAAGAAGACTGGTGCGAAGAACCAGTGAACAGGCAGAAGGAAAACTGAAATTCGTGATAAGCTAAACAAACCAACAAATTCCCAGTTTGCATGCCTTCACGCGAGTTCCGAGCTCGACTACCGAGCACATTGAATGCATTTACACTAACTTTCCCGCTCAAACTCCACTGCCAGCGATGGCCAAAATTGGTGACAGTCAAATAAAATCCCCAGACCATTTTCAGTTTTGGTGACCTACCACGTCGGCTTAGGTTAGCTGTTCCTAAAACCTCCACCAAGACCTGTCCTTCATACTTATCCAATGCATTAAATAACATAGAAAAAGCCGCCCATGGTTCGCACCCCTCCATAGGTCCCCTTATTCCCTGCTCAACAGTTAGGTTAGTATCTTAGGTTAGAATTTAGGATAACACCCAATCTAACTTCTATAAGCATAGATACTAACTTAGGACATTAGTTCTTAGCCTAGGTCTAGGTTAGATTATCACTAATCTAACCCCTAGGTTAGGTTTAGTTTTAGGTTACTAATCAATAATAATTCCAGTTAGGTCTACATTCTGTACGCTCAGAAAAAGACTTACAATCATTCATTCTCGAACAGGGTTAGCTTCTGTTCCGCCTAAGGCTACAGAATTGTATGAAACCGAATTATTACCGGGTCCATGATCGAGACCTTCCAGATATACTTCCATATCGGGAACCAATCCATTTCACGTGATCAACCTGAGTCATACTCCTGACTAGCTTATTCAATGCTTCTAGACCTTGCAACCTGTTCAAGGTCTGTAATTGTAATTCATCACAAACACACTTAGAGCAATACTTGGATCAATTCCACTGATCCAAGCTTAGATCTTATAGGTGCATAACTCTATAATTCATTCTGAGATCAGATTAAACTCATATGCAAAATGAAATAAATAAAAGAGTCTAATCATATTTTGACTCATTCAAAGATCTGCAAAGAAAATACAGTACATATCAAGCATGATTTCTTAATCGAGGAACACATCCTTTTACAAGAAATCACATATCAACACTTGTATGCTCAGGAGGAAGTAACAACAGTTCAGGGTGTTACAAAAAGTACTCAAGTATTTATAGAAGGAGAAGTTGAAAGAAGACAAAATGGAGCCAACAACTTATTTACAAAATATATACAAAATATCTAAAAGTCAAATGTTGACTTTGGGGCAATTTTATGGATGACATCCCATGGTGCAACATGGATGATGTCAGCACTTGTGCCACATACTTTTAAATACTTTTACAAAAATGGGATTTATCCTAAGAGAAGGAAGCCTATTCATCAACATCCCTTCACTCGAATGGAGTGTCTTGCTTCTGCTCTGGAGAGGTGATATGATACTGAGCTCAATACTCCATGGACTTGTTGATCATCTTCTAAAGTTGATCATGATTGGGACCCTTTGTGCAATCTTTGATAAATTCTCAAGTTTCTTGTTCATCTCTGAGCCTACCATATACTCGATAAAATCACGACAAGCCAGAAGGTTATTAATAGATTCTCGGTCAAAAGTTCCCTCTGGCGTTAAACCTTGTGATGTAATTCCCTTAAAAATCTGAATAGCATTGTTTTCTTCTCTCAAGGTGAACGATGCACAAAACAACCCTAGAGACATCCTCAAGACAATCTGCTCCATTTAATGTTTTGCATCTAGGTCTTTCTCCTTGATTTTGCCTATCTTTTCTAAGACAAACTCTATTTCATCAACCCAATATTCTAAAGAGACAAGTGCTTTGTTACGTACTTGCGGGTGATCAATGACACCAAATTTTAAATAGTCATTAGTTGGGAGTTGACCATTTTCTAGAATGTCTCGTGTTGCAAACTAGCATTGTCCAACTCTTTAGAGACGGGTCTTGCTATTGCCTGGAGTTCATTGTTTGCCTTATCTATACTTTGGTAGAGGCCTATGAACTTTGTGATTACTTCCTCACTGTCTCTGAGGATCTACTCTCTCCAGGAGGACACTGCTGCACCTTGTTCACCAATCTTAGTGTATTCATTTATCTTCTCCTAACTAAAGACTTTAGGAGTTTTAGTGGCAGCTATAGGAGGTGCATTTCCCATTCTTTGCAGAGCTTGGAGAAGATGTTTGTTTTGTTCCTTTAACATTCTCTTCTTCTCCTTTGCTTCTTGCAGTTTCTTGCAAAGGGCATCCATGGCTGAGAAGGCCTCCCCTTGTAGGCTCTCTGATGATGTTCCCATTGTCTCCTGGGTCATTGTAAAATCTATGGGAGACAGATCTTCTTTCTTCTTTATGGGATCTGGGTAGGCTATCTCCATAACCCTTTAGCTTGAAGCACTTTTCAAAATCGAGTTATAGCTTTTTTCTTCTTTTTTCCTTTAGCCAGGATGACAGAGAAGTCCATGGGTGCAATTGGGACTTTCCTCTTGTGTTGGCTTAAGCAGTCTGAGATCCAACTTAGACTTATGGGAGTGGGACCAGAGGATGAAGAAGAAACATGGGTGGAAGGAAGAATAACTACAGTGGACACGGGAAGTGTGTCAAGACACTTGGTGGTGGCATGGAGAAATGGGCTGACACACCAAGGCTCATGGGATTAGGAGTCACTACAAGAGAGGAGGCCATTGGGGTGGAATGGATCTACAAGATGAGGGAAGAAATGCTGGGGGACAGATCCACAACGGAAGAGAAGATGGAGGAAGAGGGAGAGGGAAAGGAAGAATATGGAGGAGAAGACACAACCAAAGGAGTAGTTGTTTGAGTGACATAAGGAGGGGAAGGAGGTGCGGGAGAGGGAACGATTGGTACCTTGCCAGTTGTAGTTGTGAAAACATCCTAAGTGGATGTGTCTATTGGAGCACTTACCGCTTCTTCTTTTCTTGTGGACACTAAGTCCACAACTTTCTCTTATGTAGTAGAAGGAGGGATTTCAAGAGCTTTCTCTAGAGCAGTGCTTGCCTCTCCCACTTTATCTTTCCCTTTAACTTTAGGAAAGTGTTCTGGCCTAGTGGGTGCATTTCCTATGGGAGAGTGATAAAATCTACCCCAAGATAGATGATACCATTTTTCTTACACTAATTCTCAGTGCGTTGTTGAGTAGGTTGAAACCTTTCTTAGATGGTCTGGGGCACTTTTTTCCTGTCAATATCTGTGAATGTCCAATCATCCCCATCTGTGTCTAGGTAAACTTGATCAATTTCTTGATTAGTTTCTAGGAAATCCTTTGGGATGATGGCCACACCATATTGAATTATCTCTGCCAGGGCCAGCCAGGAGTGATCCTTTCGTCTGAGTTAAACTTTATGATTTAAGTTGATGTAGATATCCTTGATTTGAGGAACATGGATATGATCGATCTTTTACCTTGGAAGGAAACTACGAGGATCGAAGGTTGGCCTTGCAGGGAAATTATGCTTCAAATTGAGCAATTCAAGCTCTGCATACATCTCCCAAACTTTACTTTGTGAGAGGAACGCGTACCTACCTACTGTGAGGGGGAATGGAGTTCTTCCCTTCTTACTCTTCATATAATTCTCGTGATAGGTGATAAGATTCCTTGAAAACTCATGAAGGATTATTTTGGGCCCCGCATATCTCGAAAATCTTATGGGTTCTCTCAAGAAGTTGGCAGCTCTGAGATAGGTAAAGGTGGGGAATTGTGTAAACAATGCTCCCCACTTCATTGTGGTGGTCATAACGCTTTTGCATGTCTGACCATGAGTCATGTTTGGCCTCAAGAGGTTAATGATGCCATAGAAGAAGACATCATTGATCTTGTTGAACTGAGCTATGTTGTTCTTGAGCCTCAACTCTTGATTCTATTCATATATTTTGACCTAGGGCCATACCCCATACTGATTCAACCCTGGGTAGTCTCTCTCTGAGGCACCTGCATATACTACATAGGAGTTCGTATAGAACCTCCTAGTTTTTTAAAGTTGTTGAAGTTGTTCCGAGATTGTATCATTGATAATCTTGCCCCAGCCAAAAAACTGATCGGGCACATTCTTATTCATTATTTCCAAATAACTGAGCATCCACTTGTGAAAGTTATGGGCATCAGGGAGCCCATGTACTCTACTTAGGAAGGTGATCATGTCATTCATCTCTTCTGAAAAATCACTGCAATGAATGATTTGGGGCCACCCACTCACCACCTTTTTATTCTTGAGGTACACCTAGTTCACCATTTGCATGCACTTGCCCTCATTATTGGTCCAAGTCTTCATGCAGTCTTCTTGACTTACTACCACAAAATGTCTGTGGTGGGGGATGCCCAAGATAACCTCAAAGTGTTGAGCTGTAAGGTTAATTATCACTTTTCCGTCCTCATTTTCAACACATCTTGTGTCCTTGTTGTAACAAAGGCCCACCAACATGATGAATTCATTATTAATTACGCTCACTGGGAGCCTTGCAGCAAAGTGCAGACCACTGCCAACCAATTTATCCATCCACGGGCTACCTATGACCTTTTTGGTTCTGGACCAAAAGTCTTTCATGTCTATATGCCCAAGTTCTGAATCTCTGATATCAAGATCGCACTCTGCAAGTGAGTCAAGCATCCTGACCTTTTGGTATTTATGCTTCATTTCTTGCTTCGTCAACTGGGCTTTGCCTTTGGACTTGGTTGTCTTCTTACTCAATGAAGACATAAGTGCATTCGAGGATTGTTCTTGCTCTACAAGAAGAATCAGAGAGTTCCAACGTAGAAGGGACATGTTAGCCATCAAGTTTTCTATAGAATCTTTACAGAATGAAAAATTATCAACTTACGAGCCTCTGGGCGCAAGGTGCATCCTTACTGCAGGATGCAAGGGCTTTGAAAAGTAAGGAACACTTTTAGGGAGTGTTTTATGATGGAAAGTAGCACCAAAAGGGCCACAGGGTGCGGTCTAGCTACACAACATTTAGATGTTGATGTCAAGGAATATGCACTTGCGCCATAGAAAGCTTTGGAGGGGCCCAGGAAATTCTTATGTTACACATCTCCAAGGTGTGGCAAGTGAATATTTTCAAGGTGTTGCAAGTTGGTTAAGTGCACCAAATACTTGGCTTACGCAGCATGGGTACGGTTTGTACAACACAAAGTGTTGTTGTAGTTACTTTGGCGCCAGTGCTAGCGCCTTAGGAATTTTACAGTTTATAGGACACGAGAAGGGCTTATGCTACACAGTCCTTTAATGTGCCAATGGTATGACTATTTTTGATGCAAGATAATGAAATAGTGCACCAAAGGGGCACGACTGCGTTTAGTGTAACAAGGGTTTGCAATGCACCATAGTGAAAATAGTTTCACTATATGGGCCGATTTCCCTTTTTCTAAATTTTTACTCTTTTGACTCAAATTTTGATGTCTAGGAGGGAAAACCTAGCAAGGAAAGGAGTGAAGGACAAATGGGCATGAGTTATTTTTGACGCCAAGCCTTCCAGATTTGCAGATCTGGAAGGAAAGGGAAAGGAGGGTTTGCTGGTGGGTACTTGGGTTTGCAAATGGTGTTATCCTTTCCTTCTATATTCATTGTTATTATTCAATAATCCTAATCACCTAGCCCAACATCCATAAAAACAACAACAAGGATGGTATAAACCACTTACCCGGTATGAATAATGATGAAGGAAAGAAGTGGGGTCCACGATTACGAAAAATGGCACGTGTGGGATGACGACAACAACTGACAGGTGCAGAGGAGTAACTTTTCACATTTTTTTTAACTGTGAAAATGACATGTCGGGTGCACCTATTTATAGAAAAATTCACATTTATTGCACCACCAAATTTTTCCTTTAGTGCACTTTACAGAGTGTCAACATGGGGAAGGTTGTGCCATGGCACGGAGTTTAATATGTTGACATCATGTTACATGCACCTAAGGTGCACCCAAAAAGGTGTTACCATGCTTGCGGATGTGCCAGGTGCACTTACAGAGGGTGCATCATTTAATGATGTTGCAATAAGCATGAGTGCACCTAGGGACCAATGGGGCGCAGTTTTGAAAGTGTTGACACTTCATTACTTGCGCCCAGTTAAAAGGTTTGAAAATGGCTAAGTTCTTTAAAACTTGATTTTCTAAAAGGGAGTTTTAAGCCATTCAGAAAATTGATAGACCTTTTCAAAGGACCAAAATGGAAGTAACACTCTGAATTGTTGTTACTTTCTCCTGAGCATTCAAGTGTTGATATATGATTTCTTCTATAAAAGGATGTGTTCCTTTGATTCTGAATTCATGCTTGATATGTATTGTATCTTCTTTGCAATTGAAGATCTTTGACTGAGTCGGAATATGATTGGACTCTTTTATTTATTTCATTTTGCACCTGAGTTTAATCTGATCTCGGAATGAATTGTGGATTTATCCATCTATAAGACCCAGCCTTGGATCGGTGGCATTGATCCAAGAGATGCTTTAAGTTTATTCGGGATGAACAAAAATTATAGACCTTACGCAGGTTGCAAGGTCTGAATGCGTTGAATAAGCTATTCCGGAGTCTAACTCATGCTGATCGTGTAAAATGAATTGGTTCCTGATATCGTAATATCAGGAAGGTCTTGATCCTGGGCTAGGTAATAAATTCAGATACATTTATTCAACTAGCTTATTGGCAGTGCTGGAATGAATCCTTTTCGTGAATGTATATCTGTAGGTTCTTATTCTGAACATTCTAAATGTTAGACCTAAACTGGATTTATTAAGGTTAATAAACTATGGGTTAGATTAGTGCTAACCTAGGCCTAAACTATAAACTAAATGTTCTAAGGTTAGTGACCTAGCGCTAAGGAAGTTAGACTAAGTATCATCTTATGATCTAACCTATGTTTCTAACCTAACTAATGAACAAGGAAGAAAGGGACCTATGAAGGGGTGCGAGCCATGGGCGGTAGTTTCTATGGCATTAAATGGGATGGATAAGTATGGAGGACAAGGAATTAGCAGAGGTTTCAAATGGCTAGTGAAAGCCGACGTGGCAGAGTCTCCAAGTCTAGAAATGGTCTTTGAATTGTTTTTATCCATCGCCAACTATAGCGGTCGGTGGAAACGGAGATTGAGCAAGAATTTTGGAGTTAATGCAATTAATGAACTCGGTCTTCGAGCTCGGATTTCTCGGGAAGACATGCAAAATGGAAAACTAGTAGTTTGTTTGGTTTTTCATGCACTCTGATTTTCTCTCTGTTTGATCACTGGTTCTTCGCACCAGTCTACTTGGTGTTGCATGGCAAATATGAGAGTAACTAGCTCTTTTCTTTGTCAAGGAAAGTTTATAAGGCATGGAAATAACAAATTATTGTTGTTGAATCTAACGTGGAAAAAGAGGAGAAGGCTCGAGCTCTTTCAGTGGTCTTCTTTGGATTTTTAAGCAACATTACCAGGCATGTTAGGCCCTAACTTTTAAAAATCTTGCTTTCTTTCAAATGATTTCATTAGAACAACTCTGTTCAGATGATTTTTGGGATCAGTTGGTTTTTATGGTAGCTTTTTGTGAATTAGTTGTTGTATCTTCTTACTTCGATTTTTCAAGAGAACCCTTGATGGGTGTAAATTTTGTTTTGAATGGATGTACTATCTTGCTGTGTTTTGCATTCTGGTTAGATTTTGTAGAAATGTTGCAAGGAAAATATATGAATTCGGCTCTGTAGGAGTCCATGAATTGTTTTCTTTTTTGATTCAGACTTAAGTCGATACCTTGCTGTTTCCACTTGTTGAAAATGATACTATTGGATTTCTTGAATGTACAGTATATACGACTTCTTTAAAATTTTTGTCGTGAGTAATATATGTTATGGTAGCTGAATCTTGTTGGATCTTGCTATAATATTTAAGTTACTTCTAATTGGATAACTTGCTGTGTTTATAGTATTTGAATGCGACTTTGTAGAAGTTTCCCCCCCCCCCCTTGTGTTGCAATTATGGGATTTAATCCGTTGATAGTTTGAAATATATTTATATATATACGAAATGACTCTGTTGAGTCCTTGGAATGTTTCGTATATTTTTGACTTCTGTAGAAGTCATAAATGTGAATACTATTAGTTTGATTCAGTTGGAGTCCTTGAGGGGTAACTGGTAATACGACTTTTGTTGCCTTGTTATGAATAATTTCGCTTAGCAATGAATTTCGTGGTACAGACTCAGTTGGAGTTCCTTTTATGTTTCGTCTTCTGCTTAAGCTTAGAGTGAATACTGTTGTTATGGATTCAATTGAAGTCCTTAATATAAAACCAGTGTTTCTACTTCTGTATAAGCCTGGTTGTGAATACTTATTGTTATTGGTTCTGTTGGAATCCTTAATATATATAGATATATCTTATATTTTGGCTTCTGTAGAAGTTAGTCGTGAATGCCATATGTTTCTACTTCTGAAGGAGTTCAGATGTGAATACGGTATGTTATTCTTTTGGTTGGAATTCTTGAATAATCTCATTTGTGAATATTGTTGTTATGGAATTAGTTGGAATCCTTGATATGTAACTGGTGTTACTACTTCTGTGTAAGCCCAGTTGTGATTACGGTCGATATTGACTCAGTGAAAGTCCTTGAAAGGTATCTAGTATTTTAAACTTCTGTCAAGCTTGGTTATGAATGCTGTTGTTTTATTATAAATACTAAAGGATATCAACTTCGATGGAGTCACTGAAAAGTAATTTATGTTTAACTTCTGTAGAAGTTTTTGTTGTGAGTACTTTTAGGATCCTTGATTTGTTGTCATATGAATTCAACTTCAATTTAAACCTTTAATATAAGTATTGGTTGAATTTGGCACTGTTGGAGCCCATGATATGTTGTGTGTTGGCTCGATTCTCAAATTTTTTCCTTGTTGTGTTTTAGTAGGGATTAGATTGAACTGTATGTTGATGAGAGTTTCGACTCAGTGGGATTGTTCTTGTGTTTGAGCATGATTACGCCTTCTGTTAACGTGAATATCTAGTCGTGTGCTTGACTGAAGTAAAGAGCTATTAACTGTACCTTGACAAGCGATGGCGTTGGATATTTTCTCATTTGTTGAATAATATGAAAGGTTATGTGGAGTCTATTTGATGGATTATTCATCACTGCCTTGTCACGAGAGCTACTGTGTTGTTCAGTAAGTTACAGACAATTTTTATATGTGTATTTTGATGAACTATAGTTCTTCCTGTGGTCTCGACTGGCTTAGTCACAGGTGTATAATGTGATTGCATTACTCTGAAGTGGATGGTACAGTCATGAGCATGTTTGGAAGGGACATCTGAATGTCTCGGTTTCTTTCTCTTCTGCTGTAAAGTATATGTTGATGAATTTATATTTAATTGTTGGATTTGTAAAACATACTGATGGATTCATGAATTGTTAGGATATTCATTTTGTTGAATATAATGGCCTGTTGGATGTTGCTATCCTTGGGATTCAGATGGATAGTTGTTTTAGATTCATTTGTTCTTCTTGGTCACTAACATTTATGAAGAAATACATGAAAAGTATCTAGGACTATTTAGTGACTATAATACGAGTTACGCGTTATAGTCATGTTTGAATTACAAAAGGGCATAGTCTTAAGTATGTTTTCATGTTTGGTGAAATGATTTCATTTAAACAGGTTGTTCAATGAGAGTAATTGTTGGATTGCATTTGTTTTAAGAGTTAGTACTTATCATGCTCAGTTCATCGAACTGACCCGTGTTGACAATTTTTGCAGATGGTTTCCGTAAGTGGTAAAAGCTCGCAAATCTGATAGAATGTTCAGATTGTTTAATTTGGTTTTATGATGAATTACAGCTTGATTCTCTGAATGTACTACTTGAAGAAAGATGTTCTTTTGCTGTTGAGTATTGTATCAAGTATGCTGAATGCATAAAATGTATTTGATTAGCTTGAAAGGAATGAAAAGAGATATTTGTTACTTATGTGTTTGTATTCGTATCTTGATGGTTTGACCTTCTTCGGTTCAAATGATCTTGAGAGAATTATTATTATTGTATAAAGTGGAGACTTTTGTGATTATCTAAGTAAGCTTTCAAGATTATGTGACTGAATACTTATGATTGTTTAGTAGTTCTAGTATGTTCTATCTAAAGCTAAATTGGAATTTAGATCACTGTCTTTTTGGAAGCTAGGGTTAAAATAAACCTGAGCAGGAAGCTAAATGAGCTGAATAAATTATTACTTCCTAGTCTTGATCTAAGTCAAGACAACGTTTAATTGGATTCTTAATCATTATATCTCGATACTAATAAGTAAGATATAAATTTAGTTATGAGAACTGATATAAACCTAAAAAGGGTTTGGTTAGCAATCTCATGTGAAGGTTGAGGGTTATTGTCCAATTTCGTTGATTTAGAATTATGTATATTCTATGAACTCCTTGAAGGGACCTCTAGTCTTAATAACTTCTCTTGTGTAAAGGGTTTTACTATGAAAGGTAATTCTAAGGTGAGGAACCCAGGGATTGGGAAAGAATAACCTTAAGGGAGCGTTTTAAAGTATAATTTTTAACTCAACGTATGTAACACTTATTATTAATTAGATCTTTTCGAGGTGGATTTAAAGGTTTACGGCACAAGTCAACTGTAGGGTTGTACCTTCAAGAAGATTAGGATCTTCTCGAAGATACAACAATGCAGGTGACTTATGACGACACCCTTTGCATTGATCGTTAAGATTTACACCTTAAACTCGAACAAGTTACTCTGGGACTGATTAGGAATGTGGTCATGTTATAAGGCTGCCCTAGGAGACTCAGGGTATCTTGACACATTGGATTAACTAGGGTTGACCCAGTATGTCAGCGTATCGCTAGTCCTCGGGAGCATCCCTATAACGTTTTCATCTTACTAATCTGTTCCTGAGTGAATAACTTGGGACATGAGAGTTTGACAGAAGTCAGTATAAGACATTCTACATAACATAGGAATGGGGTGAAGGACGTATTCCATATTGACGAGTATGCCGTCAAGGAATACGAGACATAAGCGGTATGTTTCAAATCTTTGGGCAAAGTATCGCAAGCTACTGATTGCGTTGTCCTATGTCACCTAGTCTAAGGGATGAGATGCCAATGAATAATGGTAACAATTATTCAGATAGGTTCCTTGGACAGAGCATTCTGAATCCCAAAATAGGGAAGAGAAGCACAAGAGTGATGAGTTAAATAAAATTCCAACTCTTAATACTCATGAATAGATCGGTAGATTACCAAGTCATAGAATGAATAGATCGGAGGTACTCCAAGTCATTATAGCTGCATATGGTTATCTGTTATGAGAATGGTTGTTTTGATTTGTGAGTTCTAAATTATGTATTTTGAACCAGGAAGCCTTTATCAAAAAAAAAATTACTTTTTCTAATGTATAAAAATGAGGAGGTTACATCTTGGTATCAGAGCTGAAGGTTGCAGATCTTGGACCTATTGTGTCCATAATCTGATAAAAACCTAAATTTTCTTGTAATAGAAAATGGTTAGAACAAGGGGGAATGTTGTGAATAATTCTCCACCTGAAGGAGGGGTGGCAACAACCCAAAAACTTGATGAGATCCTTGCTGCCCTGTTGGACACAAGAGATCGTTTAGCTATACTTGAACAACAGGTGATGGGAAATGAGGAGGATGAAGAAGCTAGTAATATCAATCAGTAACCTCCTGAGGACAACCCCGATTTGGGTGTTGATATTAATGCTAGAAATGCACCTGTCCAACCAGAAAACAAAAAGGCCAGGTTGGCAGCAGAACTCACTAATGATATAAAAAGGATAAGCCCGCCTAAGTATGATGGCACCACATTAGGAGATGGAGCTGAGAACTGGCTCAGCGAAATGGAGAAGTACTTTGCAATAAGAAACTTCTCAGAGGAAACCAAAGCTATTTGGGGAGCCTATCAGCTCTCCCACAAAGCATCTTCATGGTGGGATAGCCACAAAGCAGAGCTAAATATTGATGAGATCAATATTACTTGGGATCAATTTAAGGGCTATTTTAGGCAACGATGGCTGCCACAACTTTTCTATGATCAGAAAATGACAGAATTCCAGAACTTAGCTCAAGGGAAGCTAATGGTAACTTAATACTAGGAGCGGTTTGCAAAACTCCTCAAGTATGTGCCGCAGTATCAAACTGACGAGAAGTTTAGAATACGGAAATTCATCATGGGATTGAATCCCATGATAGGGGGAGAGGTCGATGTTCACAGTCCAACCACTATGGAAGGAGTTGTTGAAAAGGCCATAAGACAAGAACATAAATTAAAGGCTATTTCTGATCATAAAGAGGAAGTGTGGAAGAAGATTGCAAACCCTTCTTCAACCTCTCTTGCACCCAAAAAGGGACCATGGAAAAAGTTTGGAAACAAAAGAAAGTTTCCAGGGGATAATAGTAACAAAGCAGTAGCAAATAAGCCTGTTGGAAATGTAAGGGATAATTTTGCCAAAAATTATAACAATGGGTAGAAGCCCTATGGAGGACAACATGATAATTACAAGATTGGAGGCAATTTTGAGCCTAAAAAGGGACCTGTAGGAGGCTGCTACAATTGTGGCAAAGACCACTACGCAAATCAGTGCCCTTTGAAGAAGGATGATCGTAATCAGCAGCATAAGATATATGTTGTAGTAGCAGACAAGCAAGCTGAAAAGCAAGTGACACCTATAGAAGTTCCGGGTAAGTTATTTGGCATACCTGTCACTATTCTTTTTGATACAGGAGCTACTGAATGTTTCATTTCTAGTAAACTTTCTTCTAAACTTAAAAGAAAAGTTGGAAAAATGGATAAATCTTGGACAGTACTGTATGGTAATAACTCTGTTCATACAGTGAGTATGTGTCTTTTTGGGGCAGTCCTTGACTTACCTAACTTTTCCACGGAAGTTGACCTCTATGTTACACCTTTGGGGTCTTACGACATTGTCATTGGTGTCAATTGGTTAGCTGAACATAAAGCAAAAGTAGACTACTATGAAAAGAATATAAGATGTTTAGATGATCAGCTGGAAACAATAGAGATTCAAGGGGTTAAACGGGAAATTTCAGTTAGAAAACTGTCAGCTATGCAGCTTAAAAAGGCTAAAAACAAAGGATGTACCCTTTATGTAGTAAAGATATCTGAATTTTTAGAAGAAGATGGTGATTCCATGAAATGATTTCCTCTGCTACAAAGTTTTAGGGATGTTTTTCCGAAGGAATTACCAGGGTTACCACCCAAGAGGGAATTTGACTTCACCATCGAAATCAAACCAAGAACGGAACCTATTTCCAAAGCACATTATCGGATGACTACTACAGAGTTAGTCGAGCTTAAGGCACAATTGCAAGAACTTTTTTCTAAAGGTTTGATTAGACCAAGTGTTTCACCTTGGGGAGCGCCTGTAATATTTGTGAAAAAGAAGTATGGAACACGTAGGCTGTGTATTGATTATCGGATGTTGAATAAAGCAACAATCAAGAACAGATACCCACTTCCAAGGATCGATGATTTATTTTATCAAATGCGTGGGGCAGCGGTTTATTCTAAGATAAATATTTGATCTGGTTATCATCAGTTAAGGATTAGAGAAGAAGATATTCATAAAACAACTTTCCGAACAAGGTAAGGACATTATGAATTCATGGTTCTACCCTTTGGATTAACTAATGCACCCGCAGCTTTTATGAACTTAATGAATAATATCTTTCAAGAATATTTGGACAAGTTTGTACTTGTATTATTGGACGATATTCTCATTTATTCTAAAAGCGTTGAGGAGCACAATGAGCATTTGAAGATAGTTTTGGGAATTTTGAGAAAAAGAAAGTTGTGGTAAGTTATCCAAATGTTCTTTCTTTGATTCAGAAGTTCACTATTTGGGTCATGTCATTAGTAAAGAAGGAATTGTTGTAGATCCTTCAAAAATAGTGGCAATAACTGAGTGGCCTGCACCAAATAATGTGCATGAAGTAAGAACCTTCATGGGTCTTGTGGGTTATTATAGAAAATTTGTTGAGGATTTTTCTAAAGTAGCTGCATCGATAACTTCATTGCAGAAGAAGGATAAGAAATTTATTTGGAATGATAGGTGCGAAGCGGCTTTAAAAAGTCTGAAAATCCAGTTGACTTCCGCACCTATATTAGTTGTACCAGACCGTAATGGGAGCTTTACTGTTGTAACGGATGCTTCTGGGGAAGGCCTTGGAGGTGTTTTGTTACAAAATGATCAAGTCATAGCATATGAAAGTAGAAAACTTAAGTTACATGAGCTGAATTATGCTCCTCATGATTTGGAGCTTGCTGCCATTGTTCATGCGCTTCAAGTCTGGAGACACTATTTACTTGGGAAACCTTTTGAGTTGAAAACTGATCACTTAGGACTTAAATATATTTTCACTCAGCCTAATCTAAATGCCAGACAGAGAAGGTGGTTAGAATTTTTATCACAATATGATTTTGATATTAGCTACATCAAAGGGAAGGAGAATAGAGTAGCAGATGCTCTAAGTCATAGGAGGCACATTTCTGCTCTTATAACATTAAGAACTCAGTTTAAGGATGAGGTAAAAAGTTCCTCAGAATTAGATACATACTTTCAGCAAGTAAAAGTAGTGCTTGCTGCAGAACCTAATGATGAAAGGTATAAGGGATTTCATTTTGATAATGAAGGAATCTTACATTATGAAAATAGGGTATACGTACCTATGCTGAACGATTTGAGAAAGAAGTTAGTTGAATTTCATAATTCACCTTTCTCTGGACACCCAGGTATTACAAAAATGCTTGCTGATATGAAACAACAATACTTTTGGAAAGGTATGAAAAAGGATGTCATTGAATTTGTAACTCATTGTCTGGAATGTTAGCAGGTTAAGGTAGAACATATGCACCCTGCTGGACTGTTATATCCTCATAGCATACCGCAGTACAAATGGTAAGTGATAAGCATGGACTTTGTACAAGGGTTACCCATGTCCAGGAGTAAACATGATGTTATCCTAGTAGTTGTGGATAAACTAACTAAGGTAGCTCATTTCATCGCTGGAAATCTAAAGGATGATTCACCAGTGCTGGCCAAAAGATTTGTACATGAAATTTTCAGATTGCATGGTGTACCAGAATTGATTATATCTGACAGGGATCCTAGAATGACGTCAAGGTTTTGGAAAACGATTAATATAGCTGTTGGAATGAAACTAAACTTTAGTTCTGCATATCATCCGGAAACGGATGGACAAACTGAGAGGGTAAATCAAGTGTTGGAAGACATGTTGTGAATGTATTGCATGGATCAACAGTCTAAATGGGAAGAGTATCTTCCATTAGTTGAATTCGCATACAACAACACTTATCACTCATCTCTTAAAATGGCACAATTTGAAGCACTTTATGGAAGAAAGTGCAGAACCCCTGTTAGTTGGGATAGTGTTGAGGATAGAGTGGTAATTGGACCAGAGATCCTCACTAAAATGGAACAGCAAGTTAAGCTGATTCGTGAACGATTAAAGGAAGTAGCGGATAGGTAGAAGAGATATGCTGACCTTAAGCGGTTTGATCGAAGGTTTGAGCTTGGTGAGAAGGTTTTTCTTTGTGTTAAACCCAGAAAGAGTTCTATAACTTTTGGCAAGGCTACCAAGTTGTCACCTCGTTACGTGGGACCTTTCGAAATTGTCGAAATAATCAATCCTGTAGCTTATCGATTAGCATTACCACTTGCTTTATCTCGCCTGCATGATGTTTTCCATATTTCTTTGCTTAAGAAATACTGAACTGTTGTTACTTCCTCCTGAGCATTCAAGTGTTGATATATGATTTCTTCTGTAAAAGGATGTGTTCCTTTGATTGTGAAGTCATGCTTGATATGGACTGTATCTTCTTTGCAATTGAAGATCTTTGACTGAGTCGGAATATGATTGGACTCTTTTATTTCTTTCATTTTGCACCTGAGTTTAATCTGATCTCGGAATGAATTGTGGATTTATCCATCTATAAGACTCAGCCTTGGATCAGTGGCATTGATCCAAGAGATGCTTTAAGTTTATTCGGGATGAACAAAAATTATAGACCTTACGCAGGTTGCAAGGTCTGAATGCGTTGAATAAGCTATTCCGGAGTCTAACTCAGGCTGATCGTGTTAAATGAATTGGTTCCCGATATCGTAATATCAGGAAGGTCTTGATTGTGGGCCAGGTAATAAATTCAGATACATTTATTCAACTAGCTTATTGGTAGTGCTGGAGTGAATCCTTTTCGTGAATGTATATCTGTAGGTTCTTATTCTGAACATTCTAAATGTTAGACCTAAACTGGATTTATTAAGGTTAATAACCTATGGGTTAGATTAGTGTTAATCTAACCTAGGCCTAAGCTATAAACTAAATGTTCCTAAAGTTAGCAACCTAGCGCTAAGGAGGTTAGACTAAGTATCATCTTAAATCCTAACCTATGTTTCTAACCTAACAAATGTTAGTGGAGGAAGGGGACCTATGAAGGGGTGCGAGCCATGGGCGGTAGTTTCTATGGCATTAAATGAAGGATGGATAAGCATGAAGGACAAGGAATTAGCGGAGGTTTCAAATGGCTAGTGAAAGCCGACGTGGCAGAGTCGCCAAACCTAGAAATGGTCTTTGATTTGTTTTTATCCATCGCCAACTATGGCGGTCGGTGGCAATGGAGATTGAGTGGGAATTTTGGAGTTAATACAATTAATGAACTCGGTCTTCGAGCTCAGATTTCTTGGGAAGACATGCAAAATGGAAAACTGGTAGTTTGTTTGGTTTTTCATGCACTCCAGTTTTCTCTCTGTTTGATCACTGGTTCTTCGCACCAGTCTACTTGGTGTTGCATGGCAAATATGAGAGTAACTAGCTCTTTTCTCTGTCAAGGAAAGTTTATAAGGCATGGAAATAACAAATTATTTTTGTTGAATCTAACGTGGAAAAAGAGGAGAAGGCTCGAGCTCTTTCAGTGGTCTTCTTCAGATTTTTAAGCAACATTACCAGGCATGTTAGGCCCTAACTTTTAAAAATATTGCTTTCTTTCAAATGATTTCATTAGAACAACTCTGTTCAGATGATTTTTGGGTTCAGTTGGTTTTTATGGTAGCTTTGTGTGAATTAGTTGTTGTATCTTCTTACTGGCTCAATTTTTCAAGTGAACCCTTGATGGGTGTGCATTTTGTTTCGAACGGATGTACTATCTTGCTGTGTTTTGCATTCCGGTTAGATTTTGTAGAAATGTTTGCAAGGAAAATTTACGAATTCGGCTCTGTAGGAGTCCATGAATTGTTTTCTTGTTTGATTCAGACTTCAGTCGATACCTTGCTGTTTCCACTTGTTGAAAATGATACTGTTGGATTTCTTGAATGTACAGTATATACGACTTCTTTATAAGTTTTGTCGTGAGTAATATATGTTATGGTTGCTGAATCTTGTTGGATCTTGCTATAATACTTAAGTTACTTCTGATTGGATAACTTGCTGTGTTTATAGTATTTGAATGTGACTTTGTAGAAGTTTCCCCCCCTTGTGTTGCAATTATGGGATTTAATCCATTGATAGTTTGCAATATATATATATAGATATATATACGAAATGACTCTGTGGAGTCCTTGGAATGTTTCGTATATTTTGGACTTCTGTAGAAGTCATAAATGTGAATACTATTAGTTTGATTCAGTTGGAGTCCTTGAGGGGTAACTGGTAATACGACTTCTGTTGCCTTGTTATGAATACTTTCACTTAGCAATGAATTTCGTTGGTACAGACTCAGTTGGAGTTCTTTTTATGTTTCGTCTTCTGCTTAAGCTTAGAGTGAATACTGTTGTTATGGATTCAGTTGAAGTCCTTGATATGAAACCAGTGTTTCTGCTTCTGTATAAGCCTGGTTGTGAATACTTATTGTTATTGGCTCTGTTGGAATCCTTAATATATATATATATCTTGTATTTTGGCTTCTGTAGAAGTTAGTCGTGAATGCCATACGTTTCTACTTCTGAAGGAGTTCAGATGTGAATACAGGTATGTTATTGTTTTGGTTGGAATTCTTGAATTTGATATGTATCTTGTATCTTTCTACTTCTGGAGAAGTTTATTTGAAGAATACCACATGGGTAAGACTCATTTTTAATCCTGGAGGCATATATTATGTTTTCTCTTTTGAATAATCTCAGTTGTGAATATTGTTGTTATGGAATCAGTTGGAATCCTTGATATGTAACTGGTGTTTCTACTTCTGTGTAAGCCCAGTTGTGATTACGGTCGATATTGACTCAGTGAGAGTCCTTGAAAGGTATCTAGTATTTTAAACTTCTGTCAAGCTTGGTTATGAATGCTGTTGTTTTATTATGAATACTAAATGTTATCGACTTCGATGGAGTCACTGAAAAGTAATTTATGTTGTAACTTCTGTAGAAGTTTTTGCTGTGAGTACTTTTAGGATCCTTGATTTGTTGTCATATGAATTCAACTTCAATTTAAACCTTTAATATAAGTATTGGTTGAATTTGGCACTGTTGGAGCCCATGATATGTTGTGTGTTGGCTCGATTCTCGATTTTTGTCCTTGCTGTGTTTTAGTAGGGATTAGATTGAACTGTATGTTGATGAGAGTTTTGACTCAGTGGGATTGTTCTTGTGTTTGAGCATGATTACATCTTCTGTTAGCGTGAATATCTAGTCGTGTGCTTGACTGAAGTAAAGAGCTATTAACTGTACCTTGACAAGTGATGGCGAGTTGGATATTTTCTCATTTTGTTGAATAATATGGAAGGTTATGTGGAGTCTATTTGATGGATTATTCATCACTGCCTTGTCACGAGAGCTACTGTGTTGTTCAGTAAGTTACAGGCAATTTTTATATGTGTATTTTGACGAACTGTAGTTCTTCCTGTGGTCTCGACTGACTTAGTCGCAGGTGTATAATGTGATTGCATTACTCTTAAGTGGACGGTACAGTCATGAGCATGTTTGGAAGGGACATCTGAATGTCTCGGTTTCTTTCTCTTCTGCTGTAAAGTATATGTTGATAAATTTATATTTAATTGTTGGATTTGTAAAACATACTGATGGATTCATGAATTGTTAGGATATTCATTTTGTTGAATATAATGGCCTATTGGATGTTGCTGTCCTTGGGATTCAGATGGATAGTTGTTTTAGATGCATTTGTTCTTCTTGGTCTCTAATATTTATGAAGAAATACATGAAAAGTATCTAGGACTATTTAGTAACTATAATACGAGTTACGCGTTTATAGTCATGTTTGAATTACAAAAGGGCATAGTCTGAAGTATGTTTTCATGTTTGGTGAAATGATTTCATTTAAACAGGTTGTTTAATGAAAACAATTGGTGGATTGCAATTGTTTTAAGAGTTAGTGCTTATCATGCTCAGTTCATCGAACTGACCCGTGTTGACAATTTTTGCAGATGGTTTCCGTAAGTGGTAAAAGCACGCAGATCTGATAGGATGTTCAGATTGTTTAATTTGGTTTTATGATGAATTACAACTTGATTCTCTGAATGTACTACTTGAAGAAAGATGTTCTTTTGCTGTTGAGTATTGTATCAAGTATGTTGAATGCATAAAATGTATTTGATTAGCTTGAAAGGAATGAAAAGAGATATTTGTTACTTATGTGTTTGTATTCGTATCTTGATGGTTTGACCTTCTTCGGTTCGAATGATCTTGAGAGCATTATTATTATTGTATAAAGTGGAGACTTTTGTGATTATCTAAGTAAGCTTGCAAGATTATGTGACTGAATACTTATGATTGTTTAGTAGTTCTAGTATGTTCTATCTAAAGCTAAATTGGAATTTAGATCACTGTCTTTCTGGAAGCTAGGGTTAAAATAAACCTGAGCAGGAAGCTAAACGAGCTGAATAAATTATTACTTCCTAGTCTTGATCTAAGTCAAGACAACGTTTAATTGGATTCTTAATCACTATATCTCGATACTAATAAGTAAGATATAAATTCAGTTATGAGAACTGATATAAACCTAAAAAGGGTTTGGTTAGCAATCTCATGTGAAGGTTGAGGGTTATTGTCCAATTTCATTGATTTAGAATTATGTATATTCTATGAACTCCTTGAAGGGACCTCTAGTCTTAATAACTTCTCTTGTGTAAAGGGTTTTACTATGAAAGGTAATTCTAAGGTGAGGAACCCAGGGATTGGGAAAGACTAACCTTAAGGGAGCGTCTTATAGTATAATTTTTAACTCAACGTATGTAACACTTATTAATAAGTAGATCTTTTCGAGGTGGATTTAAAGGTTGACGGCACAAGTCAACTGCAGGGTTGTACCTTCGAGAAGATTAGGATCTTCTCGAAGATACAACAATGCAGGTGACTTATGACGACACCCTTTGCATTGATCGTTAAGATTTACACCTTAAACTCGAACAAGTTACTCTGGGACTGATTAGGAATGTGGTCACGTTATAAGGCTGCCCTAGGAGACTCGGGGTATCTTGACACACTGGATTAACTAGGGTTGACCCAGTATGTCAGCGTATCCCTAGTCCTCGGGAGCATCCCTATAACATTGTCATCTTACTAATCCATTCCTGAGTGAATAACTTGGGACAGGAGAGTCTGACAGAAGTCAGTATAAGACATTCTACATAACATAGGAATGGGGTGAAGGACGTATTCCAGATTGACGAGTATGCCGTCAAGGAATACGAGACATAAGCGGTATGTTTCAAATCTTTGGCCAAAGTATCGCAAGCTGCTGATTGCATTGTCCTAAGTCACCTAGTCTAAGGGATGAGATGCCGATGAATAATGGTAACAATTATTCAGATAGGTTCCTTGGACAGAGCATTCTGAATCCCAGATTAGGGAAGAGAACCGCAAGAGTGATGTGTTAAATAAAAATGCCAACTCTTAATACTCATGAATAGATCGGTAGATTACCGAGTCATGGAATGAATAGATCGGAGGTACTCCGAGTCATTACAGCTGCATATGGTTATCTGTTGTGAGAATGGTTGTTTTTGATTTGTGAGTTCTAAATTATGTATTTAGAACCAGGAAGCATTTATCAAAAAAAAAAAATTTACTTGTTCTAATGTATAAAAATGAACAAAGAAGACAACAAGCTCTACTTCTTGAATATTTTTGGATGTTGCCTGCTATAGGGAAGTAGGATTTTAGTTCTGTCTAGATACAAAAGATAAAAGCTACTCTCTCCATTCAGCCATCTGATCTTGAGTGGTCCTCTCCAAAGAGAATCAAATTTCTCGTGCAAGCCCTTTGGTTCTCTTCGCTTGTCCCATAGGAGGACAAGATCTCCCACCTGGAAATCTCTCTACTTGGCCTTTTTATCAAATATTCTTTTGAATTTATTATAATGTTCAGTGATCTTGTTGACCACCCTTACCCTTTTTTCTTCGAGTTATGTTAGATACATGATCCTTTTTTCAAGAGAATTTTGGAAAGTTTCATCTTCGATCGCTCATGTCAAGTGTAAGGTAGGGAGTTCCATGGAGATAGGGATCTCAATGTCAATTCCATATAACACTTGAAAAGGTGACATTCTGAGAGACCTCTTCGGGGTAATATGATCTACCCACAAAGCATCATACAATGACTTATGACATGATCGATGATTCTCATTGACTAGCTTCCGTATGATAGTCACTAGGTTTTTATTATGGGATTCAGCCTGACCATTCCCTTGAGGGTAATAATCCAAGGCATGGGCCAATGTTATTCTGTATCCATAGCAAAAACCAATAACTTCCCATGAGGAGAATTTGGAAGCATTATCAGTAACAATCTTTTGTGGGATGTCAAATCTCACAATGATATTTTCTTTGATGAAGTTACAAACAACTTCAGAGGTGGCATTCTTAATAGGTATGGCCTCCACCCATGTGGTGAAGTAATCCGTTGTTGTTAGGACATAACTATGTCCAGACCTTGATTGGGGATGGAGTGCTCTGATAAATTCAATTCCCCATTTCCTGAATGGTTCTTCAATAATGATGGGACTGAGGGGAAAAGCAACCAATTTTGGTTTACCAACAAACTGTTGGCAAATCTCACATTTTGCTACCCAGGTGGCTATATCCAGAAATAGTGTTGGCCAGTAATACCTAGCCCAATTGATCTCATCTACTATCACAGAAGAGGAAAAGTGACCACCACAGGCTGAATCATGAAAGGTTTCTAGTAACTTCACCTGATTTGGCTTGTCAACAAATCGTAAGAAGATGCCATCAATCTCGCGCTTGTATAAACCTTCATCCCATATGACATATCTGGCTGCCCTAAGCTTTACTGTCTGCTTCTCCTTTGAAGTTAGATGGGCTAGACACTCACCATAGGTAAGAAAGAAAGCAATGTCAGAATACCACTTATCGCTAGTCCCAACAAATAGAACCATAGGTAGAGAATCAGTTTTCTCCAGTTCACCCTGCGCTCTGTCGATGTAATCAACTTTCTCTTCAAGATATCATGAATCTTTATTTTCAATCATGAGCTGACATAGGCCTATACCTCTTACTAACTTGGTTGGTTTGATGTCTAGATCATACTCTTGGACCTTTGCGATCGAATTCACTCGTAAGCTTCCTAACTCCTATTGAGTTAGGATAGCTTTAATTGTTGTCTCGGGAACTAGCACTACCATATGAGAGTTTAGGATGTAGTACCGGAAGTTCTTGACTATTTTGACTAGTATGAAGGCATGTTTTTCTAACTGATACATCTTCAATTCATGAATCTTGAGAGGGGAGTTCATGAACGCGATTGGGGATTCAACATCCTTATATTTTTTCTGCATTAAGATGGCAGATACAGTATGCACAGATGCATAACTGGACATGATAAAATATTTGGAGAAGTCGGGGCATACCAGAACTAGTGCATGAGCAATGGAGGATTTTATATCCTCGAATGAAATCTTTCCTACTTCACTCAACCAGAAATTTTGTGACCCCTTCATCATATTTGATATGTGACGAGTCTTTTCAGCAAAGTCTGGAATAAAGCGTATGAGAAAATTCACCTTTCCGAAGAAGGAGTGAACACCGATCTTACTTGTGGGCAAGGTAAGGCTCTGAATAGCCTTGAATCTTTTGATGTTTATATTTATTCCTTCCTTACTGACAAGGTGTCCTAGCAAATTTCCTTCAGTGACCCCAAAAATAGACTTTTTTAGATTTAGGGAAATCCCATGTTCTTGGAATCTAATCAATACTTGCTCCAAATGATCACAGTGATCACTTCACTTTTTAGAGAACATAGTTAAGTAATCCAGATAAACTATGATGACCTTCCCCATTATACCTTTGAATGCGAAGTAAACAGCTCACTGAAAAAGTGGCACCAGCATTAGTCAAGCTGAAAGGCATCCTGGTATAGGAGAATGTGCCCTAGGGAGTAGTGAACGCTATTTTGAATTATTCTTTAGATGATACCTCAATCTGATTATAGCCTGAAAAACCATCAAGCATGGATAACATCTCTAAACCATTTACTACTTATAGAACTTGATCAATTATGGGTAGTGGATAATTGTCCTTCAGCGATGCCTGGTTCAGGTTGCGAAAATCTATGCATATGCATATTGCGCCATTCTTCTTTTTCACGGGCAAAATGTTTGCGACCCATGTACTATGATGGATAGGAAAGATAATTATCACATCCGACATCTTCTGTATTTCCACCTGGATGCTACCTGAGATCTTAGGATTGTAGTGCCTTTTTTTTTTGGTGAAAGGGTTTAATGTCATCCTTTAATGGGATGTCATGTTGAACATCCTTAGGCTTCAATGACTTTAGATCGGCATAAAACCATGCCAATATGTCCATATATTTCTTCAACAACTTGACAAATTTCTACTTTTCCTTGGGTGTACAACACTTCCCAATGTCCACAAACTTTGGATGCTTTGTAGAGCTTAGATTAACAGATTCGGTCTCTGGAGAAGAGATAGGGTCATTCTGTCACTTTTTCTTGACGAAGCGGTCATGCTTGTCAAACAGTCGTTCCAATGAGACTGAACCTTTCATAATTTTGTTACCCTTGAGCTGATAGATGCCTCCACCTTCTATTGATTCATTTTCTTGACCAATGATGAACTCACGACATACCAAAGTAGATCCTTTGAAATGAAGCTCATTGAAATTGTCTCATTTCTCTAGGAAAGAAATAAGCTGATTGTCATCGTTGAATACCTACCAGTGGTGAGAATTGTCTGGCACGCTTGGGTGAAAGACTACCTCAATGGTATATGTGTCTATTTTCAACCCTGGGTGAGGGAGCATAAGCGAGGTAGATACGGCCAACGAGTCAGCCATGTCATTTTAGGCTCGAGGAACTGCTTTGATTGAGAAGGCATCAAACTCCTCAATGCTATCCCATACTGCATTGCAGTAGTGCCTGAGTCTAACATTTTTTACATGGTATACTCCCTTTACCTAATTTACAATCAGTTCAGTGTCACCCTGTACTTTTAGGTTCTTGATTCCTCTTTCCTTTACAAATTACATGTTGAGTAGTAAAGATTCATACTCAACAGTACTGTTTGTATTGAAAAAATGCAATTTGAAAGAAAGAGGGAAAATATCCTCTTTAGGAGATATCAGGACAGCTCCAGCACCACATGCACTTGTTGCACAACTACCATCAAACTACAGCATCCATATCTTGTTAAGGTCCTCCTTCTGGATGAGAAATTCCATTCTATCAGACTCAGTGGATCAGAAGTAGTTCCCCATCCCTGATGATTCAAAGAGAATCTGGGCCTTGGAGTCATTAGAGTTGGTGACAAGGTACTTCTTTTGTGATTCAGGCTCTAATGTCTGCATTACTCCTTTGACAGGGATTCTAGCTTTGGACCAGTCCATATGAATCTCTCCACCGACTTCCCTATAAAAAATTTTCCCTAGTAAAATTCCATATGTTGCTTGAATATCAGCAACGAGGATGGTCATATTTACCCTTTTCTCTGGGAATGTTATAAATGTGAATTGTGCATCTTTGATCTGACCATTTAATGAAACCTGTTTGGTTTCCATAGAGTAACATATGTCGAAATTCTTGGTAAGAGTGAGGCCCAAAGCATGGGTGACCTTTTCCGGCATGACATTATCAGAAGCCCCAGAATCAATTATGCAGTTACTTAGCTTATGACCATTGATCAGTAGAGAGAGATGAAAAAAGGTTCAATTTTTCTTGATGCAGAAGTCGAGGCAGCATTTATGTGAGATGTAGGAGGAGTGGAAAGGATTCCTTTTGGAGAGATAGGAGAAAGAATGGCGGCTTGACTTTGGATATATTCGGTTAATCTTACAAGCTACTCAAGGTTAGACTAAAGGTACTAAGCTTCAAACATCTGGATCTTGGTACTTTTGGCATGGTCAACTATGTCAAATGTGACCAAGGGGTGTGCTGACATAGGAATGAGTCCTTCCTTTCACGATGGTAGAGGATTAGTACTCATCTTTATGGAACTGGAGGGAGATTGATTTGGAGGAGAAACAAGAAGAAAATATTTCTTCACAAAAGGCTTGATAGGAGGTTGAGCAGGAAGGGGATTACCTCTTTTAGTAATGGTTGGAGGTGTATTTGATACAACCTTTTCCTTTTGTATCTTAGTAGCAACTTCTGCTTCTTTCTCTTGTGAGCGGGTGAAAATAACATATGATTGTCTACTTGCATACCCTTGGGTACCTTCTTCTTTATCAGATTCCTCAACTTTAAATTCCATATACCTGATCATAGAGTCACTAGTCGGTTCTCCGACATCTTGATCATCTTCACCTTGCGACGAAGGTTCTTCATAAATTTTCTCATCTTCTTCGATCTTGACCAAGGCATTAATTGGAGGGACCTCAAGTGCTAACCTTGGAGCAGTAATGGGCAAACACGGCTTTTGAGTGGTGTTGTTGGGAGTGAAGTTCCTCCATGGGATATCCCAGTACTAAGTGTTAGACGAAGCTTGAGTTAATTGCTTCTTTAATGCAAGCAAGTCATTTTCCATCTTATGGAATGCCGGATCTGATGAAGTGGCTTGAGAAGGAGTCGAAGCCTTTGATTTAGATGGCTCTCGTTTTAACTCACTAGTTATAAGAAGGTTATCCTCTATCCAAATGGCTACAGCTTGAGCAAGGACCAAGGTGGTTATTTGATCTTGTAAAAGCAAGAAACTTACTCTTGAACTCATGGCGTTCACAAAGAAACACTTTTGATTTTCTAGTGTTGGCAACATGACAGGTGGCACACTGTTAATCAGCAAATTGAAACGGGTGATAAAATTACACATGATTTCATTGGCCTCCTTCAAGTGAGTAATCTTTGATAGTAACGCAAATGCATCTTCTAAAGGCTTATACCTATCGTCAAACACAGTTCGCAATGTGGCTCAACTAGTGATAGATATGGCTGGCAAGTATTGGAACCACTCTATTGTAGGTCCTTGCAAGGTCTCTAGAAAGAGGTGTACCGACATGTCTTCATGGGTCACATCTATGATGCTACATGACATTATGAATGTAGATATATGTGCATTCATTCTTTGATTTCCACTCCCATCAAATCTTGGGAAATTCTTGTGGTTTCTATGAGGGAGTGCGTGAACTGGATGCGGCAATGCAAGAGGACGCATAGTGTTTCCCCATGTTATTACCATTTGAAAATCTGGAAAGAGGATGTGAGCTGGGAGTGCGGTTCTACTTAGTAATATGGCACTACAAATTGACGTGGAAGCTCCTTGTGAAAATTGATTCTTTCGTGGAGGCAAGGTACTTCTTTCCTACCTGTCAGCTTAACTCAGTGATGAGAAACGTGCTGGTGTATTACTGAAATTGTGCCTCTAAATTAGATCAGAAAATAGGATCGAATTCTCCACGAGCTCTTTTGCAATGGGTAAATGTTTCACCTACCAATGTATCTGCTCAGATCAGCAATAATTTGGAGCAGATTTATATTAATCTTTTTGTTTGTACTTGCTAATTTTCTGATTTTTCTGGAAAAAATCAGCAACATGCACTTTTCTAAATACTTAAATTTATCCCTTTTTTAAACAACCGATTGTGGTTTAATGACAAGGATTAGTAGGGATAAAAAGTGGGATAATTTCAGTAAGCTGATTTTTGGATCTTAGATTTGATTTTCACAAGGGTTTGAAAATATTTGTAAAAATATCAAGATCTCAAATCTACGGAAATATACGGGTTTTTATAAAAACTCAATGAACTAAAGGTTTCTAACTGGTCCAGATCTATAGACGTGGAAGAGGACGCGAGCCGGGAGTGCGGTTCCGCTTAGTAATAGGGCACTGCAAATCGACGTGGAAGCTCTTTGTGAAAATTGATTCTTTCATAGAGGTAAGGTACTTCTTACCTACCTGTCATCTTAACTTAGCGATGAGAAATGTGCTGGTGTATTACTAAAATTGTGCCTCTAAATTAGATCAAAAATAGGATTGAATTCTCCATGAGCTCTTCTACTATGGGTAAATGTTTCACCCACCAATGTATCTGCTTAGATCAGCAATAATTTGGAGTAGATTTATATTAATCTTTTTGTTTGTACTTGCTGATTTTCTGATTTTTCTGGAAAAAATCAGCAACATGCACTTTTCTAAATACTTAAATTTATCCCTTTTTTAAACAATCAATTGTAGTTTAATGACAAGGATTAGTAGGGATAAAAAGTGGGATAATTTCAGTAAGCTGATTTTTGGATCTTAGATTTGATTTTCACAAGGGTTTGAAAATATTTGTAAAAATATCAAGATCTCAAATCTACGGAAATATACGGGTTTTTATGAAAACTCAATGAACTAAAGGTTTCTAACTGGTCCAGATCTATAGACGTGGAAGAAGACGCGAACCGGGAGTGCGGTTCCACTTAGTAATAGGGCACTACAAATTGACGTGGAAGCTCTTTGTGAAAATTGATTCTTTCGTAGAGGTAAGGTACTTCTTACCTACTTATCATCTTAACTCAGCAATGAGAAACGTGCTGGTGTATTACTGAAATTGTGCCTCTAAATTAGATCAAAAATAGGATTGAATTCTCCATGAGCTCTTCTGCTATGGGTAAATGTTTCACCCGCCAATGTATCTGCTCAGATCAGCAATAATTTGGAGCAGATTTATATTAATCTTTTTGTTTGTACTTGCTAATTTTCTGATTTTTCTGGAAAAAATCAGCAACATGCACTTTTCTAAATACTTAAATTTATCCCTTTTTTAAACAACCGATTGTGGTTTAATGACAAGGATTAGTAGGGATAAAAAGTGGGATAATTTCAGTAAGCTGATTTTTGGATCTTAGATTTGATTTTCACAAGGGTTTGAAAATATTTGTAAAAATATCAAGATCTCAAATCTACGGAAATATACGGGTTTTTATAAAAACTCAATGAACTAAAGGTTTCTAACTGGTCCAGATCTATAGATCTGCTTAAGAAAATTTTCAAATTGGAGTCACTTTTAGCTAAAAATTTCAAATTTTAACACAAGGGTTAAGATTTTGTGAAACACGTAGTGATTTTTACAGTTTTAGGTATAGGTACTTTTCTTAGTTCCCCATCTTAACTCAACTATTGGCAATCTTTTAGCTGACAGAAACACTGATCTGGTTCTTTCCCCAGCAGGGTTGCCAAATACTGTTGGTCCAAAGATCTGTGAGTGCAGATCTATGGATAGATCAAAGCCAACAGTGTGCAGGGCATAGCCCCTCTTTGAGACAACAAAGTGAAACTGGTTTATTGCTATTCTACCAACAAGAACCTATGTAATTCCTATAGTATTCTACCTTCAAGGGGTTTGGGATCTCATCCCAGTAGAGTTAGTTCCAATGAAGAACAGAAATGAATGAAGGAATGGAAGAAAGATAGATTTGAAGGGAGAAAAGAAATGAATTCCAAAGTAGAAAGGTCAAAGGGTTTATGGTTTGGGCCGGTAGTAAACAGAGCCAAACTTACTCACATAAACAAACAAAGAATCTCATACTGATAAACAAAATGAAAAAAGTAGATATGAATCTAAGAGAATAAACACACAGATCTGACGGGTGTAAGAAAGATCTAATGCATATAACACATGAATTCAGGACAAAGTCTCAATATTTGTATTAATTTTTTCTTCTGTTACAAGAAAGCTCAAATTCTTTCTATCCTCACTTCTATTTTTCATACAAGATTTTCCACCTTTGAATACAAGTATCCAAGTATTTATAGAAGGAGAAGGAGAAAGAAGCCAAAAAGGAGCCAACAACTTATTTACAAAATATCTAAAAGTCAAATGTTAACTTTGGGGGCAATTTTGTGGATGACAGCATCCCATGGTGCAACATGGATGATGTCATCATGTGTGCTAACATACTTTTAAATAATTTTACAAAAAATGGGATTTATCCCAGGAGGAGGAAGCCTATTCATCATCATCCCTTCACTCGAATGGAGTGTCTTGCTTCTGCTCTAGAGAGGCAATATGATATTGAGCTCGATACTCCATGAACTTGCTAATCATCCTTTGAAGTTAATCATGATCGTGACCCTTTGTGTGATCTCAAATAACTTCACAAGTTTCTCATTCATCTCTGAGCCTATCAGGGATCTTGAAGTATTCATTTCCTGCCTCTATCAAGTACTCGACGAAATCGCGGCAAGCCAGAAGGTTGTTAATAGATTCTCAATCAAAAGTGACCTCTGGCGTTAAACCTTGTGATGGAATTCCCTTGAAAAGCTGAATAGTATTGTTTGCTTCTCTCAAGGTGAACGATGTGCTAAGCAACCTCTGGAGACATTTCAAGATGATCTGCTCCATTTGATGTTTGGCATCTATGGCTTCTCTCCTTGATTTTTGTCTATCTTTTCTATACAAGACTACTATTTCATCACCTTTGAATAGTCTAAGTATCCAAGTGCTTTATTGTGTGCTCATGAAGGTGATCAAAGACACCAAATTTCAACAAGTTGTTGACTGGGTAGTCAAGCATCTTTAGGAATGTCTCGTGTTGAACCTAGTCATGGTCCAACTCTTTGGAGATAGGGGTCCTTCTATTGCCTGGAGTTCATTGTTTGCTCTTGATCTATTTTTTGCTAGAGGCTCTGTGAACTTTGTAAATACTTCCTCACTATATTTGAGGATTTGCTCTCTCCAGGCAGGACACTATTACACCTTGCTTCACTCGATCTTGGCGTACTCATTTATCTTCTCCTGACTAAGAGACTTTAGGATACTGGCGGATAGCTCCATAGGAGGTGCATTGTCCATCTTTGAGAGCTTGGAGAAGATGACCTTTTTTGCAATCTCTTTAACTTCTCTTCTCTCTCCTTTGCTTCATTGCAATTCTTGCAAAGGGCATCCACTGTGGATAAGGCTCTCTGAAGCATGATGTTCCCATTGTGACCTGTGGATAAGGCCCTCTTGCAAGCTCTCTGATGATGTTCCCATTGTGACTTGAGCCACTATAAAATTTGTAGTAGATAGATCTTCTCTTCTTTGTGGGATCCAGGTAAGCAATCTCCATAACCCTTTTACCTGAAATTCCCTTTTTGAGAAGAAGCTAAGTTATAGTCTTTTGCTTCTTATGCCCTTTAGCTAGAATGACTGAGAAGTCCATAGGTGCAATGGGGACTTTCCTCTTGTGTTGGCTTAGCTGGTCTGAGATCCATCTTGGACTTATGGGAGTGGGACCAGAGGACGAAGAAGAAACAGGGGTGGAAGGAAGAATAACTACAGTAGACATGGGGAAGTGTGTCGAGACACTTGGTGGGCAGCATGGAGAAAGGGGCCAAACACTAATGCTCAAAATATTAGGATTCACTACAAGAGAGGAGGCCATGGGGGCAGAAGGGATCTGTAAGATGAGGGAAGAAATGTTGGGGGACAGATCCATGAGGGAAGAGAAGATGGAGGAAGAGGGAGAGGGAAAGGAAGAAGACAGAGGAGAAGACACAACCAAAGGAGTGGTTGTTTGAGTGACATGAGGAGGGGAAGGAGGAGTGGGAGAGGGAATGGTTGGTACCTCACCAGTTGTAGTTGTGATAACATCCTAAGTGGATGTGTCGGTTGGAGCACTTACCGCTTCTTCTTTTCTTGGGGACACTAAGTCCACAACTTTCTCTTCTACAGTAGTATGAGGGCTTTCAGGAGCTTTCTCTTGAGTAGTGCTTACCTCTCCCACTTTATTTTTCCCTTTTCCTTTAGGTAAGTGTTCTAGCCTTGTGGGTTCATTACCCAGGGGAGATGTGGTAAAATCTACCCCAAGATAGATGATACCATTTTTCTTACACCAATGCTCAGTGCATTGCAGAGTAGGTTGAACCCTTTCTTGGATGGTCTAGGGCACTTTGTTCTTGTCAATATCTACAAATAGCCAATCATCCCCATCCATGTCTAGGTAAAATTGATCAATTTCCTGATTAGTTTCTAGGAAATCATTTAGGATGATCACCATGACATATTGAATGATCTCTGTTAGGGCCAGCCGGGAGTGATCCTTTGATCTATGTTTGAATTCATGATTTAAGTTGATGTAGATATCCTCGATTTGAGGAACGTGGATAGGATCGATCTTTTCCCTTGGAAGGAAACTATGAGGATCAAAGGTTGGCCTTGCTAGGAAATTATGCTTCAAATACAGTAAATTAAGCTCTACATACATCTCCCAAGCTTTACTTTGTGAGGGGAACTTGTACCTGCCTACTGTGAGGGAGAATGAAGTTCCTCCCTTCTTCCTCTTCATACACTTCTCGTGATAGGTGATAAGCTTCCTTGACAGCTCCAGAAGGATTAATTTGGGCCCTCTATATCTCAGCAATCTTGTGGGTTCTCTCAAGAAGTTGGCAGCTCTGAGATAGGTAAAGGTGGGGAATCATGTAAACAACACTCCCCACTTCATTATGGTAGTGATCATGCTTTTTCCTATCTGACCATGAGTCATGTTGGGCCTAGAGAGGCAGATGATGCCATAGAAGAAGACATCATTGATCTTTTTGAACTGAGCTATGTTGTTCTTGAGCCTCAACTCTAGATAGTATTCGTATATTTTGACCTGGGGCCATACCCCATACTGATTCAACCCTGGGTAGTCTCTCTCTGAGGCAGGTAGCATATACTACATAGGAGTTCATATAGAACCTCCCAGTTCTTGAAAGTTGTTGAAGTTGTTCCGAGATTGTATCATTGATAATCTCGCCCCAGCCAAAACATTGATCGGGAACATTCTTATTCATTGTTTCCAAATACCTGAGCATCCACTTGTGAAAGTAATGGGCATCAAGGAGCCCATGTACTCTAATTAGGAAGGTGATAATGTCACTTAGCTCTTCTAAAAAATCACTGCGATGAATGACTTGGGGCCACCTGCTCGCCACCTTTCTATTCTTGAGGTACACCTCGTTCATCATCTACATGCACTTGTCCTCATTATCGGTCTAGGTGTTTATGCAGTCTTCTTGACTTACTAACACAAAATGTCTATGGTGGGGGATGCCTAAGATAACCTCAAAGTGTCAGGCTATGAGGTTTATTATCACTTTACTATCCTCATTTTCAACACTTCTTGTGTCCTTGTTGTAACAACAGCCCACCAACATGATGAATTCATTATGAATTGCACTCACTGGGATCCCTAAAGCAAAGTGTAGACCACTGCCAGCCAATTTATCCATCCATGGTCTACCTGTGACCTTCTTGGTTCTAGCAAAAAATTCATTCATGACTATATGGCCAAGTTTTGAATCTCTGATATCAAGATTGCACTCTATAAGTGAGTCAGGCATCTTGACCTTTTAGTATTTATGCTTCATTTCTTGCTCCATCAACTTGGCTTTGCCTTTGGACTTGATTGGCTTCTTACTTGATGAAGACATAAGTGAACTCAAGGATTGTTGCTGCTCTGCAAAAAGAATCAGAGAGTTCCAACATAGAAGGGCCATGTTAGCCATCAAGTTATCCATAAAAGTTTTTCAGAATGAAAAATTATCAACTTATGAGCCTCTAGGTGCAAGGTGCATCCTTACTACATGCTGTAGGGGCTTTGAAAAGAAACACACACTTTTAGGGAGTGTTGCATGGGGGAAATCAGTACCAAAAGGGGCACGGGGTGTGGTCTAGCTACACACAACATTTAGATGTTGATGTCAAGGAATATGCACTTGCATCATAGGAGGTGCTTTGGAGGGGCGAAGGAAATTCTTATGTTACACACCACTGAGGTGCACCCAGGTGCATATTTTCAAGGTGTTGCAAGTTGGTTAAGTGCACCAAAGACTTGGCTTACGTGGCACGGGTAGGGTTTGCACAACACATAGTGTTGTTGTAGTTGCTTTGGTGCCATCACTTGCACCTTACGAATTTTACAGTTTATAGGGAACGAGAAGGGCTTATGCTGTGCAATCCTTTAATGCACCAATGGTGCGACTATTTTTTATGCAACATATGGAAATAGTGCACCAAAGATGCATGAGCGTGTTTTTTGTAACAGGAGTTTGTAATGTGCCATAGTGAATATAGTTTCACTATGTGGACCGATTTCCCTTTTTCTCGATTTTTACTCTTTTGGCTCAGATTTTTATGTCCAGGAGGGAAAACCTAGCACGGCAAGGAGTGAAGGACAAATGGGCATGAGTTATTTTTGAGGGCGAACATTCCAGATTTGTAGATCTGGAAGGAAAGGGAAAGGAGGGTTTGCAGGTGGCTACTTGGGTTTGCAAAAGGTGTTATCCTTTCCTTCTATATTCATTGCTATTATTCAACAATCCTAATCACCTAGCCCAACATCCATAAAAACAACAAGGATGGTAGAAACCACTTACCTGGTATAAATAATGACAAAGGAAAGAAGTGGGGTCCACGATCATGAAAAATGGCACGTGCGGGCTGACAAGAGAAACTGAAAGGTGTAGAGAAGTAACTTTTCATGTTTTTTTTAATTGCGAAAATGAAAGGTTGGGTGCGCCTATATATAAAAAAATGCACATTTATTGTACCATCAACTTTTTCCTTTGGCGCACTTTACAGAGTGTCGACATGGGGAAGGTTGTGTCATGGCACGGAGTTTAATATGTCGACATCATGTTACATGCACCTAAGGCACACCCAAAAAGGTGTTAACATGCTTGCGGATGCGTTGGGCACACTTAAAGAGGGCACATCATTTAATGATGTTGCAATAAGAACGAGTGTGCCTAGGGACCAAAGGGGTGCAATTTTGAGAGTGTTAGCACCTCATTACTTGCACCCAGTCAAAAGGTTTGAAAATGGCTAAGTTCTTTAAAACTTGATTTTCCAAAAGGGAGTTTTAAGCCATTCATAACATTGATAGACCTTATCAAGGGACCAAAACAGAATTTTGGTAAGGTTACCTACAAAATTACCCTTGTCAATTTTACAGGATAACACACCTAAAGTGGTAAGAGAGATTGAAACAATAGATGCGGTGAATCATTACGTATGTGTACCAAAAGAAGATGAATTAAAAGGAATTATCAAGTGTTTCATGATTACAAACATTGGCTGATTGTGTGCGAGAAAGAGTAGGAGAAAATCGCTAAAGGAAAATATGTTGTAGGAACAAGCTAAGCTAGGCATCCATGAAAGGACAGTTCCAAGATCTGGATCAGTCCAAGATGCAAGGTTGACTGGTCCAAACATTTGTAACTATTTTTCTACTTTTATGGGAGCATGTTCCCTATAACTTAATTACATTCTATTTGTAGTAACTTGTTAATTAAGTTTCAGCTGTAATGGCTCAACCTAAAAACTTATAAATAGTTAAAATGCATAATTTTAGAGGAGAGATAGATTATTAGGAAGTTACTCTTCAATCTTGGAAGAGTGTTGTGATACTTTAGAGCATTTCAATTATATTCAAAAAAATATTTTTCCATGAAATATCTTATTTATTGTGTTAATAGTTTATCAATGTTTGCTTTGTGGATGTGCAATTCCTTGGTGTAAGTGATTATCTCACCTTTATTTCATAATATCTTATTTCAATCTATGGGATAATGATATGATTATCTTGAAAATCAGTTGTGAAATATTATATTATTTCTATTATAAAGTTACATTATCATTAACTGTCATAGAGATAAATGGATGTGTTACATGTGCATATCATATATTGTCATGAATTGTTGATTGTGTATTCAAACAGATTTGATCTATTTGTTAGGTATGCTTGGGGTAATACAAAGGAATGAATGTTATTCTATCTGTGGTTTGTTATTGGCCCTATCTAAATAGCATAATGTGAATTATATTGTGATGGTTTCTTCATCCTTTTTAAGTTAACCCTTTCCGATGTGAAGATCAATAAAATTATCTAATTATACTCTCTTTGTGTATCACCGTATTTTCCTTATTTGTTATTTCTAACTCTAAGCCCCATGAATTGAGTGGATTAGAGTAATTTTCAATGTTTTTATCCTTACGCATCGATCTTGAATCAGGTACCCCAATTTCCAAAGGAAGATGACCTTCTCAAAAGGTTCATCCCAAGGAAACAAGTTCCCACACCTTGTGGATGTTCAAATGTTGTATGGCATCTCTCTATAATTTAATGGGTGTACAATCTGAGTGATAATAGTTTTTGGCATGCCTGATGGGAAAAAGAGACAGTTGGTAATTCTCTTCATATTTGCATAGCTCAAAGTACTTGGTGACTCTATATCCCTAGATTTTGTATCTCAGTGTGTTAGCATATGCGACGAATTCAAACAAGAGATTCTACGAGACAAGAGGAAAATTATCAGCATATTGAGTTATCCTTGTCTCCTCCAAGAAGACGAAGAGGTGTTTCAAGCTCACTAGTCATAGTGTCTCCCCACAAAGGTCATTCTACTCCTTTTAATAGAAGATTCCCTCCACTTAGTAACAATCATCATATCAAAAGAATTGTAAGGAACCAATTTTTCTCCCCTTTCAATGTAAGAAGTCATCTTCTATTAGCTCAACGTGATCCTATACTTATTGTAACACTAAACTAAATCCATTCTATATAGGGGAAACTTACACTACTCCAGTGGAACATATTCTCAATGTAGCCAAAATTTGTGCAGTACACAATATCATAGAGGATATCATTGTAATTAGACTTCGTGCGACTTCTTTCAAGGGAGAAGTGCTTCAATGGTTTCGTAGTTTGCAGGTTGGGACTATTACCACTTGGGATGAGTAAGGAGAAAATATTTGTAAACTGTTTGAAGAAAAATGTTATCACCTATCACTTTTACAAAAGCTCACTACCATAAAGATAGATCCCCAAGAATGCATGAGTGAATTCAACTTTTGATTCCATAGGACCTGGAATAGGATTCTGACACTCATAATGCATTCTTGTACTATTTTTGAGCCTTGAATAGTGATGTAGTAGTTATTATCCATTCCATGGGAGGTACCACACTACCTGATGCCTAGGAAGTCTCCATAAGAGCAGAGAATTCCTTAATCCATGATAGAAAGATAGCTCCATGACCGCCAACGCCATTATCTCTGGATCTTACGAACAAGTAGCCCACCACTGCTTCTATTCTAGCAACCTCAAAGAAACCATCTTAGCCTACCCCTACCTCTTAAAATGACCTATTTGAAGTCAAGTCACTAATGAAAACTTTTGGGAATGATCTCATTGCACTCAAAAGGCAACAAAGTTAATAAAATCACCCATATCAGCCACCAAATCAGCATTATCAAACTAATTGTCCTCCCTTTCAATGAAATAATTAGCCTCAAAACCAAGTGTAGACACTTAAAATTGGTTACCCAATTTAGTGTCCCTCACATTCGTTTACCTACTTAGGTAACCTGGGGCACGTTTACGTCACCAACTATCCCCTTGGGATATTATCCAATTTGTGATTTAATCACTTATTCCAAATTTAATTCATCCCATCACATCTTACCCATGAGTGATTAAATATTAAATATTTAATTTCGCTTCTTCCCATGCATCTTAATCACTTATCCACCCCAAATTTATTCTACCCATGTATCACATCTATTTTTAATCTTCCCTAAGCGGGATATTTTCCCGTAGTCGGGATAAGTCTTATTTTTCTCAAATCAATCATTTTGGCCATCTCGGGAGTCTTTTCCGCGATCGGCGCCGACCCATATGGTCGGCGCCGATTTTTTAGGAGCGGCGCCGATTATAAATACAAGCCCAAAACTCAGTTCTAACCACGGAAAGAGACCACGAATGGGAAAAAGAGTGAACAGAGCGAGAGCAAAAGAGACAGATCGTGAAAGAGACACAGGTTGTAAGAAAGAGAAATCTTTTAGCATCAAGTGTATCTAATGAGGGCAGATCCTGTCCAAATCAATCCCTGAGAGGAGCACCGTTACTCTGCTCTTATCACATCAACATCACACGTCTCCATTGATTTTCTGCTGACTCTGTTCCTGCACCCAGCATCGGTGCGGTCTTTCCAGTATCTCTCCGGCTTCTACAGATCCAGCAGACATTGACGATCTTGCCTTCATTTACGATCTTGCCTTCATTTTCCGATTTCCAAATCCTGTCGCACTTTGTCTCCGATCGATGCCGATCTAAATAATCGATGACGATTTTAATCAGTCGACGCCGATTTTAAAAAGCGACACCGATTTCCCTGCAATCAGGTAAAAGGACACAGGTAACACAAAATCCAGCTTTATTTCATAGTTTCCTGTTTTCTGTTGCTTTCTGTCTGCTGTTTAAATTCTGTTTTATTACTGTAATCAAAAAATCTAGTCTTTATATATATCTTTTATCATGTATGTTTCTCTACTTAATTGAAAACGTGGACTGACATCCGCCGAGGAAGCTTATCGCTTCCCAGACCCGCTTCTCGGGCAGTCCACCCAAATATCTTTTAACGCCATCTTTTTCTGTCAAGCATTGGTGTCTTGCAAGTTACTCGGATCTATTGTGCGAATTGCTCGTGTGTGCCCGTCTTATCTACATCGATCTCCTTATCCGTCTACATCTTCAGATCTTATCTATCAGGTATCAATTTCATTGGAGTTTTTCAGGGTTTTTGTGTTTAGTTTGGTGCATTAACTTGGACAGGTAACAAGCGCGGTAATCTTGATCTACATTCTGGCACGCCCGGTGGGACATGAACCAAAGTCCCTTATTGGTAAGTTCATTTCTTTTCTAGTTTTGAACTTTGTTCCTTTTCTTCACTGATTTCTATCAGTCCTATTTGAGCATTTCATTGCATCATTTCAATCTTGCTTTTTTAGGCGAAATCATTATCTTCGAAATTTTTCTAGTTCCTTAAAATAGAAATTTTTCGTTTCACCATTACCTGGATATATCTTTCTGGGTTTTCTTTGGTGTTTGCTTAACCTCTTCTTGCGGAGCACTTTGCTTGTTCGTGGGATTGTTCGAGGGGAAGAGCTCAACAACGCGCTTTTTGAAGTCCACACACCTTGGAGAGCTAATTCTACAGGTATTCCTCTTTTTCGGTGTTTTCTCCTTTTTAGGATTTCTTTGTTGGTTGTCTATCACATCCAAACACTTCAGTTTTTGGTGCTTAAAAGGAACTTAATCGCATTTGGGAAAGAACTTGTTTGACTTGTCTTCATCGAAATCAAACATTTCGTTTTAAGTGCTTAAAAAGAACCTTTTCTTTGTCATTGCTGCATGCTTTTTCATCTAGTTTTAATTAGGTTGGAGAATTGATCAAAATCGGTAGTGACACTATTTGATTTTTATTTTTCACCCTTGCACACAAAGCCAAAATCACTAGGTATAAAGCATCTAAACAAAACTCCTTCCCTGGCCTCGCCTACTTGGAAGTGATATCCAAGAGGAAGAGCCTACGCGGTACTCGGGCCGCGCTATAAATTCACGGAAGATTTTGGTATATATTGGCAAAGCACCCGACTCCCTTATCGCAGCGGTGTGTGAAGTGCGGGGGTAGGCCCCTATATCAAGCCACGTACCGGTCTTTTACTGAAGTGCCTTCGGGACTCCTCACCACACATTACCCAAACCATTCTTAGTTTGTCTATCTGAGTAGTTCCTATTCTAAAAAGCCTTCCCTAACATTTTTTCTTTTCTTAAGAGCATCAAAATTTAAAGGAGATAATCACTTGCGCTGCTTGAATTGTTTGTGCATTAGCTAGGACAATCTTCTTTTTTGCTTGCTTATGACGGTTATCACCCGGTCACAATCTAGGAAAATGGCCCAACAGGTTCCTTCTTCCTCCGAAATCACCACCAGCGTGGATGTTTCGACACCCCTCCCATCTTCCTCGGGACCGCTATTAGTTGGTTCCCCCTCATGGTCGTATAATCCCTTCTATCAAACCAAAGCACCTCCATCACGTCCAGCTTCTCTTAGTCCCTCCGAGATATCATCTGGCTCGGAGTATGCCCCTCGCGGGGATCCTGAATTTCAGGCTTTCCTCGATCGCAATCCAATAGCCCTCATGGACTACCTAGTACACAAGTCGATCCAAATATCTGACCAAGACCCACCAATCCGACAAGTGTACAATTATCCTCGTGGATCATCCCAGGCCCTTGTAGAGCAGTTTGCACCATCTCTCTTGCCTCGAGCCACGGAGAAGGGCGAAGCCCCTATGCCTCCCTTTTCTCTTCCACCTACCATGTCGACTAGTTCTCAATTAGTCTTACCTATCCCTAACACTGCAGTTACCTCGAATATTCCACCACCTACTTCTGAGAGGTCTTCTGCCCTTGCTATAATGAATGCGTCTGCACACCTGCATGTTGTTGTTAATTCATCTATGCCCTCCATTGTGTCCCAAGGTCAGTACCTCTTCATGAGCCAACCCCCTCCGAATAGTCAGCTGGTTCCTACTTCTCGTCCTCTAGGGGGTATTTCCTCCAATGTTCCAGCAACTGCGACCTTCGCCCATCCCCTAGTATCGGCACCCTTGGTACCAAATCCGGTGGTAGAAGGTCCCTTTCAGGTCTTGTTCCCCAACATGTCCAATCTAACCAACACCCATGTTCCTCAATCTGTCCCTATTCAATCAACAAACATAGGAGTCCACCAATCACAGGTTCCATCCGTCACCCAACCTATATTTTTTGAACCACTTATTATCTCACAGCCTGCCTATACGCAAGCTGCCTCATAGCAAATACCCCACCCGGTGTCACCCAGAACACCTGGTTATTCCTCTTATCATCCTATCCAACAACAGATGAATCCCCCATTGACATCTCAACAACATCCACCACTTGCTTCTTATGTAGGACATACCAATGTACCTCCTCCCCAATCCGACGTAGTTCAAATTCTCTTCAAGAAAATTACAGACTTGGAAGCCTCCACAAAAGGAACCCGTCCTTCATACTCCTTTGAAGAAGTGTGCAATGAACCCATTCATCCTTCGGTGGCTTTTAAGCCTTATCCTCCCCAATGGGAACTTCCCAAATTCTCAAAATTTCATAGCCGAGAAGACCCCCAACAACATCTGCGAGCATTCAAACATGCTTGCTACCTTATCGTCCAGGATCAGGAACTCATGCTCCGTACCTTTCCTATGTCTCTAGCGGGTCCCGCTTTGGACTAGTACAATAACATCCCTCAACATTCTTTGTTTTCCTTCTCTCAATTGGCCCAGATGTTTGTTGAAAACTTCTCAATAAATATCGCGCATAAGATCTCAATCACAGATCTTTATAACATTCGCCAATTCGACGATGAGTCTATAGCAGACTTTGTCACTCGTTAGAGAGGGATAATCAACCAATTGTCTTTCTCCCTTCCCCAATCCCAACAAATCGAGTTGTTCACCCGATCTTGTGCTAATCACATTTCTTCCACTCTAAGGATCCAAACTTTTCATACCTTTGAAGAGGCCTTTACGATGGCACGCAAACTTGAATCTCGCGCCATTGAACAAGGGAAGTTAAAACTTCGCTCTAAATCGAAACCCGATTTTTCTCGATTCACCAAACCAAATTCTTCCCCCTCTAAAGACAAAAATCAAGGATCCACCAATGCCATCGTATTAAGAACATCATGAGCTGACAATACTCCTAATCAAACACCACGAAGAGATCCCTCATCTTCTCGAAAAGGGCCTTCATCTTCTCGATCCTTCGCTCCATTAGGGGAATCATATGCCTCCATCTTAGAAAAAATGTTGGAAGTTCGCATGATCGAAATTCCCCCCATTAGGGATATTGATGAAAGCCGAGAACGCCCATTCTGGTATAGGGAAAACGATTTCTGTCATTATCACAGAACCAAAGGTCATGACATCGAACGATGTCAGACTTTCAAAAATCTTGTCCAAAAATTCATTGACAAAGGCGAGCTCATTCTGGATAACCCAAATGCTCCCCCAAATCAAGCACTGGACGTTTTTAAACAACCCTTTCCCAATCATGCCCCAAATCATAATTCTTCAGAATCTCAAAAACCAAACACCCACACCATCAATTTCATCTCCACTGAAGAATCCGCTTCTGAAACCAAGCCATCTACGAACACATCAATCGAATCAGATCCTCCTTCCTCTTCATCAATCACGGGGAGTTCCAATATCTTCAGATAGTCCATCTTTGAATATCCCTACATTACCAAGCACGGAGTTATCTCTCTCCGCTCCTTTGTCTGACCTTCCATCTATACCCGAGACAGTGTCATCCTCATCTGTCTCATCATCAGACCATTCTTTCAATGCTTGAGGCAATCACATCCCTCCGAGTTTCCCACTACGGACACATCCACTTCTGTTGCTCCCATTTCCCGCTGCTTCAACTATGCCCTTGGTAAACGTACCTATCATCGTGCTAACTTCAACGGAAGCATCTTCAATTTTGACCCTTCCTATCTCTTTTCCTGCAGTAGTTTCACCCATGATTACTGCATCAGAAGTAGTCCCTTCACTAGGAACTGCTTCGTCATCACCCCCTTCTTCCATCACCAATGTTACTTCACCTTATCAGGAAAAATCAAAAGAAGTAGCACCAACACCTATACACTCGGTTCTGAACCTAAACCGAGACAACCAAAATCTAACATTACACCATCAGTATCTCCCCACTTACTTCCTCCCCAAAAAGGTTACAATCACCTTATGCCATGAAGTCGTCACCATCCCTGAAAAGGAAAGCCCAATTTCGGACCATCAAAACTCTTGGTGCTCTTCCACAAAAATCTCTCTCCACGCCTCATAAACGATTGGATTTGCCCGCGGAGAAGGCGTCTTCTTCTACACATCCATCAAAGCCATCATCTTCTTCCACAACACATTCTTCATCAATACCCCTAAAAATAGACTTACCTACCAAAAAGATGCCACCTCTTCTATCAGGATCATCATCTTCATTACCAAAAACAAGCACCCTATGTTCCTCCGACTACACTCACTCTGGGGGCTTCTTCCCCGTCTCAATCAACATTATCTAAATCATCCGTAAATCCCGACTACGCAATCCCCTTTGTCTCCAAAGACCGCAAAATCTGTCACTATCTCCATCCTCCTCAAAATCTATCTTAGGGGCTCCCCTCCACCAAAGTCAATCATGTCTCATTTACTCCATCCCAAGCACCCACGAATGCTCCTCCAAATGTCTAAACAAATAAGAGGATCCCTAATAAAACTGTTAAACCTAACATGCAAGTTCTTTTACCTCGGTAGTCGGTTAATGTAAAAGAACCATCTTCATCATCTCCATCCTCATCTTCGTCTACCGGATTCTACACCAAAATCCTTCATCAACTTATCCAATCTTCATCCATAACCCTTCCTCCGATTTTAAACCTTATAACCCTAAAGGAGTTAAACCTACTTGGTTTAACTCCGATCTGATTTGTGCTTACCACCGTACTCGGGTCATGATACTGAGGGATGTAAGCTCTTGTAAGCCGTTATCAAGAACCTTTCTGGAAGAAAGTGACCTTTTGCTGGAGGAGGAGGAACAAGTATCTCCTGTCACCTTAGCCCCATCCAAACCTCAACCATCCACCCAGACCTCTAGTGGTTCCATTCCACTTGATCTTCCACCTTTCCAAATTAACACAATCCATATCGCCACTAGAACCCAACACTATGATAACCCATCTTCATCTTCAGCATCTCGACCACGAGTTGTCATTTCTGTAACCCCTGAAGGCGTTTCTCCTTCCTCATCAGCCCCATGACCTAGGGTCTCTATTCATGCTGCACCTCGGGCTCAAGTTCCCGTATCCGTTGAGGAGAGTGTTATGAAACAACTCACCCAGGCTCCGGTCAAAATGTCTCTTTTTGACCTCATCCAATCCTCCCCACAACATCGCCAGGCTCTAATCGATAATCTACGTCGCATCGCAGTAAATTCCGATGAGCCCCAGCCCTTCGAGTTGGTTGTTGGACTGAATGGACCATCAACCACCATTTCTTTCGAGGATTCGGAAATTCCTTCCTCTTTCTTCAGAGGATTTGGAGGCTCCCTCTTCATCACAGTCCAAATCAATAACACTACCTTAAAACGTGTTATGATCGATAGTGGAGCTGCTCTCAACGTCATCTCCTCCCACACATGCGAACAACTTAAGTTACCAAAGAATGTGGTGTCACCTCCACCCTTCGCCCTTCGATAATTAACGATCAGCTAGCAGTCACTCTGGGAACTGTGGTCTTACCCATCCGAGTAGGTAGGTAAGAAGCTGCTCCATGAACTCTTTTATATTGTCGAAGGAAATTCCACTATAACATGATCCTCGGACGCTCCTGGATTCGCGCAATGCATTGTGTCCCATCCACCCTCCATCGATGCCTAAAATATCAATATGAGGGCAAAATATATACTCATCCAGGAGATCCTTTTCCTTCCACACAATGCGACATGACCACTAGGTCTGCCCCTTTAAAAGAAAATACATCTTCTCTAGATGGGGCCTCATCTTCTTCCATACCTGCAACCAAACTACCGGATTTACAAAATCTGGAAGAGACATTGCCACCGTCTCACTAGAGAGCTTCCCTCTTTCTTTCGAATGCCCATCTCAAAACCTAATGTGAGTATGGTAGAAAGACAAACAACCTGCATATAACAAACAGGGTCGCGGATTCGCATCGTCACCATTGGTCTGCCCAATAACAGATCAAAATTCATCTACAGGGGTCTTGATCCGCATCATTATCACCCGGGGATTCTCCTCCTAGAAACAAAAAAAAAAACAAAAAAAAAAAAGCCCAAACCTTACCAACAGGGTTTGATCATCTAAAGATATCCCACGTTTGCAAAGACGTATTTCTATCATCGATGCGCATGGAAGGTTTTTTGCCTTGGAAAAATGAACACAGGATACATGACCTCAACTCCTTCCGGACTCATCATGCCATCAAAAATTTGGGTTAGGATTTAAACCCCTTTAGAGCCCCAATCGTCCTATTCTTGATGAACCTCTTCCTATAAGACCCATTTCCTCCCAATAAATCAGGAAGCATCACTTGATGGGATGACGACATTTCCATCCCACATAACTTTTTTTTTTGATCATACCATTTCCTTAGGGCCATTGGTCTATGAGACCTAACAATCGGTCTGCTCTATACCATTAATCTTCCTTGAAATAGTTGGAGATGACTCTCCTACTATCCAATACTATCCACTGTGTGGATGATGATTCTGTCCTCAACTATCTAGGGGCCGAGGATTCATATCTTCCTAAGACTATTCCTTCTGACACGTCTACCCTTCTCAACGAAGCCACTATCGACCTTAATATAGGGACTTCTGAAGACCCTCGCATCATTAAGGTCGGCCAATCCCTTAATCCACAGGAATTAGGGGACTTTACCGCTTTTTCTTTCCAAACATCGTCAAGCCTTTGCTTGGTCATACGAGGATATGCCAAGGACTCGATCCCGATTATTGTGGTCCACAATATCGTACCCTTCCCAACCACAATCAAACCAGTAAAGCAAAAATTGGGTAAAATGCACCCTAGAGTAGCCTTATTGTTAAAGAAGAATACACCGCTTGCTCTGGCTAGCTGCATCCAACCCCATCGATATCGCAATGGGTGATCCAAGGAGTACAAGTAAACAGGCTACTGGGAAATTCGAATTGTTTACCGACTTCTGGGATCGTAATATTGCCGTCAAAAGGAGGATTTTTCCTATTCCTATATCGACCAACTCGTAGATTAACTTGCGGGTAGAGGCTTTCTATTTAGGAGGTTCTCTTGGGATATAAACAAATCCTCATCACACCAGAAGACCAAACAGAAAAGACCTGTCATAACCCTTGGGGACCTTTTGCTATCGGGTCGTGCTTTTGGGCTTTAAGAACGCCTGGGAGCCACCTATCAACAGAAAGGACATAACATCTTCCATGACCTCTTAAACAAAACTGTAGAGGATTATGTGACGATCTTCTTGGCAAAGGCAAGATAGTCAGATCTCTTTCTTTCATCCTTGAACTCGCTTTGAGAGGCTTATCCGCCTTTTGTCTTACATCTAATCCAGCCCTTAAGTGCGTTTTGGCGTTCTCACTGGTAAATTTTAGGTTTTGCATTTCCATCAGGGGTTATTGAAGTCGACCCTGCAAAATACAATCCATCCTTGAGATGCCGCCCCCTTCTAATTGACGCAACTCCACAGTCTCAAGGACGTATTCAATCGACCACGATGCGTCGTTTATCGTCCCCAATTGTCGGACCGGGGTCAACCTTTGCACCATCTTCTCCGTAAGAATGTTAATTAGAATGGGAGAGCCTTGCCAAAAGGCCTGTGATGATTATCACAGCTTACTTCTTTTCTCCCACCTGGGCTTACACCGCCCCGCGAGGGGGGGGAAGAGCCCGTTCTATCTAGATCTCTGTGACGACCACATGCTCTGGGACGCTATGACTCGCATCGTGGGACACTTATGGGTAAAGAACAAGCTGTCTATTAACATACGTCCACCCTCCATGATATGAGACACGTTACTCCGAAGCTGAAAAACTATGTGTACGCTCTCTTCTTGGAACTTCTAAGCTTGGCATGATCTCCGTAATGCATAATAAACTTACATTGTCCACAAAGTTGCAATCCACTTAAGACCCAATCCATGCAAAACCCTGATACAATGATTCGTATTCACTCGTTGGCTCATGCTCATGACAGAATTTGGACCTCGAGTTTATCAGCAAAAGGCTATCAAGGGTAGGTTATGTTAAGATCAATAGATATGCTCCCTTCCGACACTCACGACACTTGCCTCAATTTCCCCTGATGAATATTTATCACAACAAATCGATTTTGCGTCTATCTCCATATAGTTAAAGAAAGATTTCTTTGACGGACAAATGCCAGCAAGGGGAGGTGGGGTTTTGTGATGATTCCCCTTGGGGTACGCCTTATCCCTAGCACACACAATTAAACTTGAATGCACCAATAATATGGGCTGATAGAAGGCTATGTCTTAGGTCTTCAAAATGCCATTAATTCGGCGCTCGTCATATTACTCTTTGGTGATTTGACTCACGTTACTAGGTAACGGGTGTCTATCAATGCAAGAATGGAATCCTTTCAAAAATATCGACGACATCGTTCTGCCCAACTCCAATCTTTCGATAACTTCACAATCCAAGCCATTCCTCGTATCTGAAAATCGATACAAGATACATGGCCTATTAGCCCCTATCCGCTTTAACGAAAGATCGCGTCTTATTTGGCTGTTTTGCAATGATTAGATCAACCATCTCATGGGCAACTACGCCAATCAATGGTGTCACAACCCATACTCGATGAATGTATCAACAGATAGTGATATCTATCTCATTCGGTCCTTCCTCCAGATCTACTCCAATGGTTACGAAGGTCTTGTGTCCACACGCGCCAACCGCTATACTATCTAGGCGGGCCTCTTACAAACGCGGCTTTGATGGTTATTTTGCTCTCGAGCCTCAAAACCCATGATGAATCACTTAAAGCCTATCAGGAGGGTCCAGACGGTATTTGTCGTGGACATTTTAGTGGCTTAGTTGAGCCAGAGCATTTTACGTTTGGGATATTATTGGCCGTCTCTTAAGCGAGCATGTTGTGGAATAACACCAAGGTGCGTCAGTTCGCCAGCAAATTCAAACTAACGAACATCCCGAGTCAGGTTCTTTGCAACTGAGGCGGATTGTGGCCTTTTCAGTGGGGCTCTCGATCTTATTGGCTCATCCAATCCTCGTTCTCACAACGTCATCATTCTATCATTCCCGCCACTGATGTACTTTACTAAGGTGGGTAGAAGTATCCCCTTTCTTCAACAAAGGCTAAGCCCATAGTTGATTTTTTCGTCTATCAAACACATCATTTGTCGATTTGGCGTTACAAACAAGCTAATCACAGATAATGGTAAGCTTTCAAGAACGTGATTTGTAGAATTCTGCAATGCTTCATATCAAGCTCAGTTTTTCTTCTCCATAAATCCTCAAGCTAATGGTCAAAGCGAAGCTTCCCATAAACTTTCGTTAATATCTCGCAAAGGTTAAAACTAGTCGAGGGTAGGGATTGGCATCTACATAATACCCTTTGTTCTTGGGCTTATCGGACTAGCATTCGTAATCCGACTGGTATGCGACTCCCTTCTCTCTCGTCTATGGGTCTGAGGTTGTCCTTCCTTGGAGGTAAAAGCCCAATCTCTCCAGTTTGTTTCTGCAGAGAATTTGTCTCCTGATGAGGTTATCGTCCAAAATAGTCTAGCACAACTTGAAGATTAGATGAGCAGCGTCTTATTAACGCTCTTGAGCATCCTCAAGGTCTATCTCGAGCGTGTCAAAAGTGCTTATAACAAGCAAGCACTGCAACATCGCACCTTCAAAATTGGTGATCTTGTCGTAAAGGAAAAATCAAAATGTCACTTCACTCGAAAGGAGTCAGCGTGGTAAGTTTCTCCACAATTGGCATGGGACCCCTACATATCACTCAGAAATATGGGTCTGGGGCTTATCGTTTATTATCCATGGATGGTATCCCTTGTCCGTACCCTACTGGTGCTACTCCCTCTCCTCGTCTATGGGTCTGAGGTTTGTCCCTTCCTTTGGAGGTCCAAATCCCATCTCTCCGTTTTTCTCGCAAGAATTTGTCTCCGATAAGGATTAATCGTCAATCGTCTACACAACTGATTATTAGATGAGGCAGCGTCTTAACGCTCTTGCGCATCATCGGTCCTATCTCGAGCGTGTCAACGTGCTTATACAGAGCAACTTGCAACAATCGCAATTTCCTTCAAAATTGTGAGCTTGTTCTTTAAGAAATCAAAATGTCACTACAACTCGAAAGGAGTCCGCGGGGTAGGTTTTCTCCCATTGATTGGGCCCCTACATAATCACTCATAAATATGGGTCTTGTCTTCTCGTTAATCTTCCATTGATGGTAGCCCTGAATCATAACCCTTAATGCTTTGCATTTACGGCATTCATTGTTAAAATCTATCTACACAAATCTAGTCGCAAACTCAGATCTTCCATTCCGTCCTAATAACCAGTCATCTACTTTCGTGGTGATTTGAAATTGTGTGGTTTCTCCTGCCTATTGCCTCGCTTACCTTAATATGAGTATCGCGGCTCTACTCATTACACGTTTTCTTTCGGATATGTTCCTCCTCATGGTAGGAATACCTTAATCACCACTTCATCTGTCCCAAGTACTTAGCTTAATCGATCTACTTCGGGTCATGAGTGCATGTTCTTCTATGTTCTCTTCCCCTCCATCTGATCTATCTAGGTCTAAACTCAGCTTCTTCCAAAGAGTTTCAAAAAAAAAAAAAAAAAAAAAGAAAAAGAAAGAAAAGATGCTATCCAAAAAGATAGACTGATCCCTCGAAGGACAGCTATCCATATATTACCAAGTGAATCAAAAACATAGACCATACCCTCGAAGGATGGCTATCATTAAAAGTCCAAATACAGACCGCTCCCTTGAAGGACGGCTGTTTCTCAAAGAAATATTCAAGGCTTTTTGTAATCAATCAGCCTTTCAGTCAGTTTATACACTTTTTAACATCACTGAAAGACTTCCCACATCGATCAGTCTTTCCATATCAAGCAAACTTCCCGCATTGATCAGTTTGCTTTTCTGTCAAAATCATGAAGCTGAGATTTAGGACCTTTTTGTCAATCATATGGAGAATCCTATTTTCCCACTATGGACATGTATTCTGTCCCTTGTAAGTTCCGACAAGATACTTACTTACTTTTCTTTCCATTTCTATCCTAGATCTGGTTTGCGACTAGTTAGTGTCAGATTTATTTTAATCTTATATAGGGCCTTGTCTGCTTGGTCTTTCGGTTTCCTTTCTGGATTTTATCTATGGTCGGTTGGAAGTCCAACTTATCATTTTTCTTCTTCTCCGAGTATCTTCTCTTCTAAGTCATGGTTGTTTCCACTTTCATCTTTGGCTCTTGCAAGGAGTATTCCCCATTTCTTTGTCTTGCAACCCTGTTAAATTGGCATTTCACATGTTAATTAAATCAAAATTTATCTTCTATCAAAATTCCTCTTATCTATCAAAACATCTATCTTTTTTCATTTCTCATTAAAATTACATCTATCTATATCTAAATCTATCCATCAAAATGTACATCCCGGATACATTACATCTATCTATATCTAATCCATACATCAAACACATCTATCTATTTATTCATCAAAAAATTTAAACGCATCTATCTATTTATTCATCAAATTTTTTTTTACATCATATCCATCTATCAAAGTTCTATCCAATCACATCTATTTTATCCACATTTCAATCTATCTAATCACATTTATTTCTATCATATATCAGTCTATTTCTATCCAATCACATCTATTTTATCCACATTTCAATCTATCTAATCACATCTATTTCTATCATCCATCAGTCTATATCTCTCCAATCACATCTATTTTATCCTCTATCTATATCCATCTACCCATGTATATCAAAATTGAAAGCATGAGTACAATTATACGACAAATAACGTGATCAATCTATATATACATGTGTGTTTTTACAAAACAATGGGTGGCTTCCAATCAAGCCATCTATACAATGCCTTCCAATCGAGGCTACATCACTATACAAATACAAAATCTATCCAATCTCTATATGGTAAAATCGGAAGCGTGGAGGACACTATCTCCTCCACCCTCCTCTGCACCCGGCTGTCTCTCCTGGCCGCCGCCTACCGAGCTCGATGCACCTGCTGCTGGAGGTCTCGGCCCACCTCGATCTCTCCCAGTGCTCCCTCCGCCTGAGGCTCCGCTCACTGTAGCCGTCCCTGCTCTCCTCCTCGCCCCATACCGAGGCACATCTGGGGCATGCTGCGCTAGGGCATCCTCATAATATCTCACCTCAGCGAGGAGAGACTGGTACATGCTCAGGGTCACAGTACCCGGTGCTCGTAACGATGCTGCTGGCGCTGCTGGTGCTGCTGGTGGTGCCCCTCCTAGAGCCGTGCCCTATGTCCCAGACTCTGATGTGGCACCGGTCTCTCCGTACTTGGCCCTAAGGGCCTCCCTGTGCCGAAGATAGCGATCCCTCTGCTGAATCACTGTATCTTGCTCCTGGCGAGCGGTGTCTCTCTCCACAATCAGGGAATCTCTCTCCTCTGTCAAGGCCCTAATCTCCTCCAGAGCTACCTGATGTGTCTGTATCAGTGTGGCATGCTCTCCCTCTAGCCTGTCCAGCGTAGCAGCTATGTCCTCCTCATCAGCATCTATAGAGGGTGGGAGATGTCGTGGCAACTCTGTATCATACCATGCTGCGTAGCCCTCATCCACCCCCGCATCATCATCACTGTCCGTGGAGGGTGGAGCCTCTCTCAATGGGTCTGCCAGGATCAAAATCGGCAAATCCGTCTCTCTATTATCCCGCCTATATGGCGTGTATGTGGCTGGCACTGTCTGTACTAGGCCAAACTGCCTCAGTATCCGCATGAATGGGACTCGCTCCCACATATCCGGCCTATGGCCCCTAACCACCCGACTCCGTCTCAATGCTACCAAGTGGGCATCCTGACCAACCCATATCGGAAATGCCCGATATGGTCTCCAGATAACCTGATCTGGTGTAAGCGTCCTGAAACGCTCCGAGTACCACTCGGCTGATCTACCTGTATCTCTTGCGGCCATGTCAGCCCGCCATCTCTGAAATCCATAGTCAACACCCCCCACTGCTGCTGGCATCCAAGGAAGCCCGGATGGCCTAATCACTGCTATGTGCTCATATGCCCAGCAATGGAGCACAAAACTAACGTCAATCCCTGTCCTCCGGCCAGTGGTGTACATCCATAGCTCATAATATACCTGAGCTATCAGGGCATCGGCAAAGGCAAAAACTTGTCTGTGCTGCAAGATGTCGCACACGCAGTCTAATAGTAGCAATGGGAATCTCCCACCTCCTGAGTCTGGCAAGGAAAAAAAAGATATAGCCATCTGAATCAAGGCTATCCGCCTGCTCCGAGGGCTATCCTGCCTGTACTGTGAGGCTATCCTCACTGCCCCAGATACTATCTCCGAGTCATCTGCTTTGTCTCTGTACAATCACACCAGGGCCCTCTGCTGCTGCTCTCGGGGTGTGATCTCAATCGGGTCCCCCGTAATCGGTAATCGGAGGATCCTGTATACATCCTCATGGGTGATAGTCATCTCACCCGTCCTAAACCAAAATGTGCATGTGTGGCTGTCCCACCGTCGCACTAATGCTTGCATGAGCTCCACATCTCGTGGCACTCGTCTATAATATCTAAAACCCCCGAGCCCGGCTAGCTCTAAATGCTGCCAGTCTGCATCTGTCACATCAGGAAGGATCGTCTCCAATAGCTCAGGGATGGCATCCCTCATATGAAGAGCCTCTCGTGCCTGCATCCATGACATCAAACACATAATTAGTCTCTTATTTCCCCAAATCTCATCTTCCAAAACCATAAAAATAAATATCTTCCAGTCGGCGTCGATTTGGTAAAATCGGCGTCGTTCATCCTAGTCGGCACCGATTAATACCAATCGACGCCGATCCAAAAACACATCGACGCCGATTAAACCAATCGGCGCCGACTGCCTGGCCGGATGTTAACTAGGCCCTGGCCTCCCATGCACCAAAACATCACAAAAAAAAAAAAAAATAACAAAGGTGGGTTCAAGAATGACCACTTACCCCAGGACGTGTCCTCCTACGCTTCTGTCCACTCCCAAAGGTTTCCATTGTGTTCAAATCTCAAATCTATCTCTCTCTGAATCAATCGTCACGTTGCAAATAAATCGTTTACGTTTTCCGTTCGCATATTTATATGCGTCTGGATTGGTCGGCACCGATTTTTTGGGTCGACGCCGATTGTTTTGGTCGGCGCCGATTAGTTTGATCGCCGCCGATTTTTCATGTCTGTTTGCCGTAGTGTTGATGCTTGGCTTACTTATCTATCTGATCATTGTTGTGTGCTGAATCTTGCCTTTTGGCGCATCTTTTAGATATCCTTGTCTATTTTGGGTTTGTTCCCTTTTGCGTGGGACACTCGTACCTTTTTGGCAGCTTAGAGTTACGCGGGTCTGTAGGCACTAACGTCGTCTGATTTATAGACCGTCTAGTTATCCCTACCAATGTGTCTCTCTTTCGATGCTGACTATTTTTGCAGTTCTCCTTACACTCATGGGTCTGTAGACACTAACGTCGTCTCATGAGGAGACCGGCTAGTTTTCCCTACCAATGTGAGTTCCTTAGGTTGTTGCCCTTGTGTTTATTTTTATGCGTCATCAATGATCAGATCTACTCCAGATATCCGACTGGGGTGTCCTACATTTTTCATCTACCTCTTTCAAACTCGGGATCATCTATTCTATCATCCATCCCATCCCTAGTTTGAGGGGGATCACATCACCACAAATTCTTCTCTTCTTCCATCCCTTTGTTTTTGTCTCATAACCTTGTTTATCGCAAGTTACTTGACAAAAAGGGGCAAAATGTAGACACTTAAAATTGGTTACCCAATTTAGTGTCCCTCACATTCGTTTACCTGCTTAGGTAACCTGGGGCACGTTTACGTCACCAACTATCCCCTTGGGATATTATCCAATTTGTGATTTAATCACTTATTCCAAATTTAATTCATCCCATCACATCTTACCCATGAGTGATTAACTATTAAATATTTAATTTCGCTTCTTCCCATGCATCTTAATCACTTATCCACCCCAAATTTATTCTACCCATGTATCACATCTATTTTTAATCTTCCCTAAGCGGGATATTTTCCCGTAGTCGGGATAAGTCTTATTTTTCTCGAATCAATCATTTTGGCCATCTCGGGAGTCTTTTCCGCGATCGGCGCCGACCCATATGGTCGGCGCCGATTTTTTAGGAGCGGCACCGATTATAAATACAAGCCCAAAACTCAGTTCTAACCACGGAAAGAGACCACGAACGGGAAAAAGAGCGAACAGAGCGAGAGCAAAAGAGACAGATCGTGAAAGAGACACAGGTTGTAAGAAAGAGAAATCTTTTAGCATCAAGTGTATCTAATGAGGGCAGATCCTGTCCAAATCAATCCCTGAGAGGAGCACCGTTACTCTGCTCTTATCACATCAACATCACACGTCTCCATTGATTTTCTGCTGACTCTGTTCCTGCACCCAGCATCGGTGCGGTCTTTCCAGTATCTCTCCGGCTTCTACAGATCCAGCAGACATTGACGATCTTGCCTTCATTTACGATCTTGCCTTCATTTTCCGATTTCCAAATCCTGTTGCACTTTGTCTCCGATCGACGCCGATCTAAATAATCGACGACGATTTTAATCAGTCGACGCCGATTTTAAAAAGCGACGCCGATTTCCCTGCAATCAGGTAAAAGGACACAGGTAACACAAAATCTAGCTTTATTTCATAGTTTCCTGTTTTCTGTTGCTTTCTGTCTGCTGTTTAAATTCTGTTTTATTACTGTAATCAGAAAATCTAGTCTTTATATATATCTTTTATCATGTATGTTTCTCTACTTAATTGAAAACGTGGACTGACATCCGCCGAGGAAGCTTATCGCTTCCCGGACCCGCTTCTCAGGCAGTCCACCCAAATATCTTTTAACGCCATCTTTTTCTGTCAAGCATTGGTGTCTTGCAAGTTACTCGGATCTATTGTGCGAATTGCTCGTGTGCGCCCGTCTTATCTACATCGATCTCCTTATCCGTCTACATCTTCAGATCTTATCTATTAGGTATCAATTTCATTGGAGTTTTTCAGGGTTTTTGTGTTTAGTTTGGTGCATTAACTTGGACAGGTAACAAGCGCGGAAATCTTGATCTACACCAAGCTACAGGTTAAGATATGAATGTCAAGCCTCTAAATTTCAGGAATCCTCTCACTACTAGCTCTTCTAGAGCTATTGTACCCATCCAAAATATTCTAGTTCAAGAATATGAATGATGTTATCCTTGTTCTCATCCTCACAATTAAAAACTTTTCCCTAATGGAGTTCTTAGCCAAGTCATTATGGTTCAAATCATATCTACCCCTTCGGAGACAACAAAGAAATAACGTACACAAGAAATAGCAAAACAGCCACATGTGCCCGAAGAAACCACTTTCCTAAATTGGCAAGCAAAATATTTTTATGTGGTGAATACAGATGTTTAATTTGTAGCAGTGAATACTCATTCTAAGAAGAGGATGATGGAACTCCAATCTCCAAAAATTGACCAGGATTCTACTTCACATCCTTGGTCATAAGTAGTGGTTGATAAGGACATAGGAAATACATTTCTAGAGACACGTGTTAACCCTACTCCAAGGAAGGAAGGTTCTTTAGGCATCATGGTACCTAACAAACATTTTCTGAAAGAGTATGTCAATGCAAAAAGAAATATCAGAAATGTAGATGCAATTCCTTTCAATATAGTGGAAAAAATGAAGAAGAGTGACATGAGTGTCACTATGTGGGACACACTCTTGATTCCTTCTTAGAGAAATTTTTTGCAAGAGGCTTTGAACACTTTTGGTATAGTTGATGGATCATCGGGTCATGGAGCAGGAGTTACAATAATTTTGTGCCAACTAGAAGGGAAAATTATTCCTAAGTCAAACAAACCACCACCATTCTATATTTATTTGATCATTGGTGGTCATTTGGTACATAACTATATGATTGATTCTGGCACCAATAGCTTTGTTATGCCCAAGAAAATTGCATATGTGTTAGGAATATAATATACACCAGTTGCAAAGGGAGTTATTCAATTGGATGACATAGCTATCAAGACTGTTCGTGTCATCAAATTACTTCAACTTACTATCCATGTATTCCCAAGTTTGACGTTCACCAAAGATGTATTAGTCATTGATCTCCCTCCTCTCTTTGCTATCTACCTTTCACAAGACTTCACTACTAAAATGGTTGGTTACCTATTAGCTGATTGGTCACATCTGATTCTCAAGACTTGATACAGATCAGCCATAATCATGTAGAACTCTACATAGCTAGTCCCAAAAAGGATAATTATACCATCCATGATCGAGAGGAAGAAGTTGTTGATCATGAACTCACCACTCTTGTGGAATAAGTACCTAATACCATGCTAGATGAAGTATGCAGAGACCATCAGTACAATCCATACGCTAATGTTTTGGTAGAGGAAGAAGTTGGTTTGCTGCTGTTGGAAGAAATAGGATTGGGCACATATTACATTCACAAAGAAGGAACAACCATACCACAACTTGTCAAAACAAAAAGCAATCTTGAAGGATTGTGGCAATTGTTCTTCAATGGCTCAAGGAGTAAGAATGGGTCTGGTGATGGTGTTCTATTAATTTCTCTAGAAGGAGATAATATTTCTCATCTTTCCAGTTGCAGTTCAGTTACACTAACAATGTTGCAGAGTACGAGGCCCTTGTGCAAGGAATTCAGATTACTCAGAAGAGGGATATTAAAGACCTGGATTTTTTTAGAGACAATGAGTTAGTAGTTCATCAAGTGACGACATGTAGTGTGTCCAAAAATGATCTTTTAAGATCATACAAAAAACTAAGTCTGGGATTTAATCAAAAACTTTGAAGATTTCAGGATCCATTTGTTCTTAGAAAGAAACATCAAGATGTTGATAGGATTTCTACGATTAGCTTGCAAAATGACATATCGACAAATATCATGAAGGAAGGGTGGCAAACCATCAAAATGGTGGTTTGGCCTACAGTTCTAGATAATTCAAGTAACTGAAAAGTTTTTGATAGTGATAAATAAAATGTCCTTTTCTTACAAGAAGAGGAAGAATTTTCCGCTAAACATCAAGATAAGCTGCAAAAATCATATGGTGATCAAATCATACAATTGAAGGGAAATAAGCTACAAAAATGCTTAGTTACTCTAGAATACATCTTCAATTCAAATGACCAAGCCAAAAGAAAAATCTCGAACATGGTGGTCAAAGAAGAATATTTTGAGGAAGTCAAGGTAGCAAATGAAAAGGTTCTACATATTGGTAAGGTATGTACTTCCAAAGAAAAGGAATCTTTCATCAAACTTTTTCAAGAGTATCATGACATTTTCACATGGAACTACAAAGACTTGTGTGGTTTTGATCTAGGGCTAGCACAACATACTATAGAATTGGACCCTCATGCCATGTCAATTCATTAGAAACAAAGGTTGATTAATCCTAAAATTGATCCACTAATGAGGAAGGAGCTAACAAAACTCATTGAGGCTTGTATAATTTTTTGTATAAAACATTCATCTTGGGTGGCCAATCTAGTTCCTATACAGAAAAAAATGGAGAGATTTGACTATATGTTTATTTCAGAGATTTGAACCATGCCTAATTGAAGAATCATTATCCTCTTCCATTAATGGAGAAAATTCTTGAAACAGTGGCTAGATCTCAGAGGTTTTCTTTGCTCGATGGGTATTCAGGTTATAATCAGATTCTGGTTCAGGAATCTGATCAATTTAAAATGGCTTCCACCACCAAGTGGGGCCTTTATGCATATAATAAAATGCCATTCGGATTGTCTAATGTTAGGGCTACCTTCCAAAGATCCATGGACATGGAATTTAAGGGACTACTCAATAATATCATTTTGGTTTACCTTGATGATATGACTATATATTCTAAACATGCATAAGATCACATCACACATCTAAGGAAGGTTTTTTGAAGGTGTAGAGAATTTGGGGCTTCATTGAACCCTAAGAAATGTATTTTTATAATGCATGAGGGAAATTTTTCAAGGCATGTGGTTTTAGTAGAAGGGATATCAATCAATCTATCCATAATTCACTCGATTTTGTCCCTCTCCCTTCCAAGTCACCAAAAAGGACTCCAATGTTTTTTAGGCACCATAAATTTCATGCGGAGATTCATTCCTCAATTTATAGAATTGGCTAAACCATTGATAGTTATGTTGAAGAAAAATATGCCTTTATTGTGGAAAAAATAAGGGAAAGAGAGTTTTGAAGCCATCGAAATGGCCATTTCTCAGGCTCCAATGTTGATGAACACTAGGTTTGATAAATATTTTATCCTTTATTCTTTTTCATGTCAAGAGATCATTTTAGGTATCCTTACTCAGCATAATGACAATTTGATGGAGTAGCCATTGCTTTTTTCAATCAGTCCCTCAAAAACTATGATCTCAAATATTCATTTTTTAAAAAACAAGTCTTTGCAGTTATTCGAGCTCTGAATAAATTCAAGCATATGTTGTCCAAAAACAAGATTCATCTAATGGTGTCTCATCCTGGTGTCAAGGAATTTCTGTTGAACAAAGAGATAAACAAGAAGCATGTTGGATGGATAAAAAAGGTGAGGAGTATGAGGTACACATCAAAGTTACAAAAATTTTCAGAGGTAAAGTTTTGTATCAATAGTTTTCTATAGACACGGAATCAAAAGGTGATGAAGATGTTACAGTCCTAAACACTGATGAAGATAATGATCAAGTTGACTAGTTATCTAAAATGAAGAATTTCATTTTCTCAAGAGTATATCCTGTGGACATAGATAAAAATAAAATATGGACCTTCCATCTTAAGTCTATTCCATATGTTCTAATAGATAATGTTCTCTTTCGAAAGGATTTGAATGGTGTTCTCCTTCATTTTGTGGGACTGGAATAGGTAAGTAAGACATAAGAGTTTCACAATGGTCTATTTGGAGGACATTATTCTGAATGAACAACTGCTACCAAGATCATGTGATCCAGTTACTATTGACCAGATTTGTTCAAAGATGCCCATCTCTTGGTAAAGAAATGTAAGGAATGTGCCCTTTTCACTGGTAACCAGAAGTTGGCAGCTCTTCCACTGCATCTGATTCAAGTAGATCAACATTTTGTTCAATCAGGCTTAGATTTTATCGGGATGAATAATCCTCCATCTAGTGATGGACAAAAATGGGTACTTACTATAATGGACTACTTTACTCGATGGAAGAAGGCAATAGCATTGAAAGAAAGCAATGAGAAGACAATTCTTGATTTCTTGGAAGGTATAATTACAAGGTTGAGTGTTCCATTTACGGTTATTTCAGATAATGCAATGTCTTTTCTTGGTCTGAAGTTGAGTGAATGTACTGTCAATAATGGGATCTACCTCAAGACTTTGTCTAATTACTATTTATAAGAAAAAGGATTGGCTGAGTCTATCAACAAGAATCTCATAAGGATTATCAAATGCACAATCAAGACTAACAAGAGGACTTGGAATACATAGCTTAAGACTACCTTATGGGTAGATCAAATCACACTTAAACATGCCATCGGGAATTCTCCTTTCCTACTTGCATATGGAAGGGAAATAAAACTTTCTCTCTCCTTGGAGTTACCTTTCTTGGAGTTAGCTCATCAACTTGAGGCTATGAAAATGGATTCCTTGACAGTAAGGTTTACTGAACTCATGGAATTGGAATTGTACAAAATAGGGCTATGAATACTTTGGAGCAACATCATGCTCAAGTTAAGAAATATCTTGATAAGAAAGCATCCAACAAGCATTTTCAAGAGGGATATTTAGTTCTCAAATTGGATGAAGATAGATCCAAACTAGGAAAACTCGCTAAGTTTTATTCTCTTTGGAGCTGGCCATACATCATCACAAGTTGCAAAGAAGAAAATTCATTTCTTCTATCCATGCTCAATGGAGAATAACTCCCTATTCATGTGAATTGGACACATCTCAAAGATTGATTTTGAGATTATTCCACTGTTGTACAGTGTTCATTTTATCTTTTCCTCCAAGTGCTTTACAAATCACATGTTTGTTTCTCTGTTTCTTTTGTTTGTGCTCTGAATTTAGTTTTCTTTCAGGAATCTTTTTCCCAATGGTTTTCATAAGGCTACTGGCCTAAAATATTATCAGACAAGCATACCCTGGAAGTCACCAAAAATTTTAACCTTTAAATATTACCTTGAAAATAAGATGTTAAAAGTTGCTTCGAAATTTCTTTTGAATATTTTCCCTGGAAGTGTTTTAAAAATGTGTTGAAGTTCTCTGAAACTTCGAAGTCCAAAATTTCAGAATTCAAATTTCATAGTTTTTCCTTTTTGGGGAGGATACTACTAAATCAAAAAAAAATTATTCCAAAGTTCTGAACTCTGAAAGTCTGAAAATTTGAAGTTTCAGACTTTTAGGATTCAGAAGTCTCTTTTGGCATTTTTTTAATTTTTTAATTCAAAGTTTCGAACTCTAAAACACTAAAGTTCCAAAATTTTAGAACTTTGGAATTTTGGGTTTCGGAAGTCTATGTTACCCGTTTTGAGAAATCTTTTGTCAGAGTTCCAAAGTCTGAAAATCTGAAGTTCCGAAATTTTGGAACTTCAGACTTTTGGGTTTTGGAGTCTTCCATCTTCATTTTGATAATTTCACCTCCAGAATTTCAAAGTCTAAAATTCCAAAGTTCTAAAATTTCAGAACGTAAGACTTTTGGGTTTTGGATTCTTCCGTCGACTTTTTTATAACTTCATCTCTCAAGTTCCCAAGTCTGAAACTTTGAAGTTCTAAATTTTTTGAACTTCAGACTTTTGGGGTTTCAGTCTTCAAAATTATATGGGTATTTAATTCTCAGCTACTCCCCACGTGTCAGCTTCTAGGCATTAATTTTGGGTTTTTCTATATAAACTCATATTTTTATCTTGTTAGGAAATCATTGTTAGTGTTTTATCATGTGGTAAAAAGTATTTACTTGTTAGTAATTAGTAAATGTTAGTAGGTTAATATAATATATTGTTATAATAACAATATATTCCATAGTTATATGGTTCTACCCGTAATATTAAAATGAGTTTGTAGTTCCTATTTTGTAGGAGGTAGTTTTCCTGCCTCCATGGCTATTTAATAGCCCTTGTATTGCTTGTATTACTATGCTGAATATATTATTATACTTTGTTTTTACTTTCTTTGTGTTAATTTGGTTCTACTGGTGCACAGACTTAGACCGAATTTAAGATTTTGTATCAAAGCGTTCTAATCCTCTCTCCATGATGGTTTTTTTAGTGTAACCAAGGGAGCAGTGTTGTACTTGCTCTTGTGTATGAAATTTCTATTAAATGATTTTGGAATAGTTTTCTTTCCTACATTTTGTCTCCAATAACTTGGCCACATATTTAGTGTTGTGAGTTCATATCTCCAGTAGTCAAGAGAAGAATTTGGCCACGTATAAATTCTTGCAGATGTCAAAAGAAAATAAAACATGATTTTTTAGTTGGTGTGGGTGTCAAACTCAGTCAAGAACAACTTTTAGGTAAAACAATAAAATTAAACAAAATTAGTACCATTGCAAATCTCTACAAATAAGCTTTCCGACGCATTAAACAAGTTTTAAATCGGAGATCTAGTTCTCAAGTTATGAACAAATCAATGTGATTCTCTTCAACTCAAAATCAGCGTGAGTTGCTTGCCTTCTCACAGTGATTTCTGATTGGTTGATTATTTTATATTTTTACAAAACTATAGTTTAAAAAAAAATCTATAGTTTTTGTTTAAATAATTATAAATTGAGAGCAATTAATACATTTTTTCCAAATTAATGTATTTTCGGTGCCACTTCTCTAAAATTGTGGTATTTTTGGAATCCTCATTTCCTCCCAATTCCAAACAAGTAGTCACACGATTAATTTTCTCACCATTTTGAGAAAACATTTAATCATTGTGTCAATTTTATTTAAATTAGGCCATTTTATAGGAAATTGTATCCTTAATAACTTTTGTACAGTATATCAAAATCGAGTGTCCTTTTTTGCAAAATTGCTTAGTTTTTCATTCCCGTAGCATTGGTTCTAATTTCGTTGAAAAATTCCAAGTTTGGAAAATATCCTCTTTTTTGCAATTCTTTTAAGCCTTATTGAGTCATAAATGCCAAAAAAAAATTTTTGTAAAGGACATATTATCGCCGGAACACGAAGTCTAATTTTTGGGGGTGATTATTGAGCTCCATGATCAAATCTAGTTGAGCTAGCAGCATGACACTAGAGGTCGGAGGCATATAGGATAGAGGGTGATCAACACCTCTCGTCAGTCACCAACAACGGGGTCATGTATAGCACTGGTGGCACATTTTTATTATATTTGCTTTGAGTGGTGTGTGTAGAAATAAAACATGCTATACATTCCTTGCTATTATTGAAACATGGAGGATGTGCATTTTAGAATATGTGAATAGTTGTATAGGAGGGCAGCTGATTGCGGTGATCCTCTGAATGTTGTACAATCCTCTGACTATCATACTTCATTAGAAGATGATCGACTAGTGAATAGATTCACACGGAGAGGTGATCATGATCAGATACTTAACCAGAGAGGTGATCATGTGAAGCAAGATCCAGACATCAAGATCCAAAACAGTAGTATGTTGACCTAAAAGTATGCGGACGCATACGATTATGTTTCCATATTTTTCAGATGTTTGTCCCATGTAAACACTAAGGGGGAGATTGTTAGGAAATCATTTTTATTGTTCACATATTGTTAGTGTTTTACCGTGTGGTAAAAGAGTATTTAATTGTTAGTAATTAGTAAATGTTAGTAGGTTAATAAAATATATTGTTATAATAACAATATATTCCATAGTTATATGGTTATACCTGTAATATTAAAATGGGTTTGTAGGTCATATTTTGTAGGAGGTAGTTTTCCTACCTCCATGGCTACTTAATAACCTTTTTATTGCTTTTAGTATTATGTTGTATATATTATTATACTTTTTTTTACTTTCTTTGTGTTAATTTGGCTCTCCTCATGCATAGACTTAGACCCAATTTAAGATATCTGTCATTTTCACCTAACTTTTTTCTCTGACACTCTGATTTTTACCTAAATCTATGTAATTTCAAGGCTTCATTTTCAAGGTACTTTTGTTTGGGTTATTTCTTCTTGTTTTATGATTGTTTTGGGTCTTCTTCCTTGTTTATTTTATTTTGTTCTTCCTTTTTCTTACTTAGAAATGGAACCCTCATCATCTGCCATGTTTTCCTTAAGAATGTTTCTTGATTTCCACAGCTGCAAATCCAACATGTGTAAGTATCTAATCCAAATTGCATGATAATTTCTCCCAGATATCCACAAGTATTTGATTTTTGTTTTGTGCCCTTTGGTGATTTCATAGTAAGTAGATTGCTTTTTTAGAACCATCAATTTCAGAGTTTTGGAGGTTTTTTGGTTTTAGGCTTTCAGAGGATCCAATTTTTTAGATTCAATATTTTTGGAGTTTGGAAGGTTTTCCCTTTTCAAATTTTTAGAGGTCTAATGATTTCTGAGGTTTGGGGTTTTGATGTTTGTAGTTTTAGAGGTCTGCTAGTTTTAAGTTTGTTGGTATCCAAATTTTTTCTCCCTTTCAATTCGAAAAGCAATACAAATCGGAAGTGGAGCTTAGAGGTAGATAGATCATAGTTTGTGTCATTCTGTAGCCGAGAATGATATCTAACTAGCCCTTTGTTACTCATATTTTTGGAGAGATGGATAAAACCTTTAAGAGGATTTGACCAGTCCTCACTACTTTATGTCGTGCCTCTTCGACCAAGGTGAGAGGACCCTTAGTGTAACATTTGTTTGATGAAGGAGATGGAGATATCCTTCCTTTGGAAAAAATTTATGAATAAAACCTTGGGAAAATATGGTCAATACTCCATAATTTAACTCTTAAGATTTTTCACTTCTAAACAATGGAGATACTTTCAACACAAGGCTAAGGTTACTGAAGACATTAAGAAATCCTGAGTTTTCTGCACATTTTAGTAAATAGATTTTGTTCCTTTGTTGATATACAGGGAAAATAGGGGTAGTTCAAGATGGAGCAATGGTCTTTGAATGATTTTGGTGGGATATGAAGCACGATAAAGTTGATTATACCAGATCTTCAAAGGGACTTCACAACAATAAACAACTCAACAACAGAAAACTCCATAACAGTTTAGATGTTCCTTCACCCAAAAGGTGTGCTTCAATGGAGACCCAGATCAACACGTTTTCACATAACCTTTGAGACTCTAACACAAAATCTCAAATTTAAAGACTCGATTAAACACCAAAGTCTCTGATCAATCATGCCTAAGGTACACCTGAAGACTTATAGACAATCTTTATCAATAAATGAAAGTGAATTGATTTTAATTTTTTTAATCTCATCCAAGATGAAGGATCTTGTTGAAATGAGATTGAAAATACCATTAAAATTTCATAGGTATGAGATCCTGTGTGATTTCACAAAGATTTCAATGTAAGATTACAATAGGAATGAAAGAAACTATTCGCAGACATTCTGAAACAAAGAAAACACAAATTGCTAGAGATTGGACACAAATTAATTTCAAAATTATTTAGATTCATTAGCAGGGGAAAGCTTCCATAGAAATCTCAGTTCTCGTCAATGGCTATACATATGCAACCAACTTGACACGATAGAAAATCTAACATAGAAGAAAACAACGGGTTATCTTTGCTTTGGTCTCTCACAAAGACAACTTTCTCAAATTTTCTCTTAGGAATTCAAACTCTGACCATTTACAAGAGTGTTCTCATTGCATTTATACATTTTACTCACTCAATTCCCCCCCCCCCCAAAAAAAAAATAATTGAGGGACCTTTGTTTGTTAACAATTTACTTCAGAAAGTGACATTTAACAAATTCAGATCCGAAAGCTGCTAGGTGAACCAATTGTGAATTGATCACGTTTCTTAGGCCCTCGACTAATGACTAGGGTGCCATGCCACAATTTTTTGGCAATCCTTCTAATCATTCTAATTTTTTCATGTAATAAATCCCCCTTTTAATCATTTTCTAGAGACTCTGCACAGTTGGATATGACAAGTAGTCCTTTTCACTCTTTAGGAAACACCTTTGTCATCTTTTGTGCCTACATTTTCATCCCTTTTTCCCTCTCTTTCCTCTGTAATTCTTCCCCACATCCATCTCCTCTGGTAATTCATGTTTTTGCAAGTGCCTGAGAAATTCTAACTTGAAAATATTGACCGTAAAATTCCTTGGACTCACAAATTAAGTTATGAATCCATCAAATGGCACTTTATAGACAGAGATAACAAGGAATTTCATCAAAGAACGATGAAAAATAGTGCGTATTCACATCTCCAGGAATCTTGGAGCAAAAATGGTGAAAAAATATATGCAATACACAACAACCATTGATTCTACCCCTTTTCCACTTTATATCATAGTCATCCACGTGTTTCCTTAGTGCAACTACAAAGGAGAAGCACAGAGGAAACTCCCAAACAAGCACAGGCCTTCCACGTGCCCTAGGTCCAAGAAAAACACCTTTTGGCCTTTGAAAAGGCTCAATGTTAAAAGGAGCTAGCGGAATCCTACACGTGTCTCAATGGTGCATTTTGAGATGGTCCCCAAAAGAAGTGACCCTAAACAAGTGCGGGCTCAACACGTGTGTCAAGCTAGTAGAGTTTGTTAAAAAAATTGAAGGTTCAACGGAAGGCGCCATGTGTCTAGGGTCCAAGACATTTTTCTTTAGCCGTTGAAAATTCCAAGTAAAGGTTAGAGTGAGCGGAAGCCTCTAAGTGTCCTCTTTGTGCTTCTTCAAAATAAAACTTAGCGTCCGGTCCCTAAATAGGCTTGGTCCCTCCACGTGTCCCAGGAATTTAGAAAGTTTCTTGAAAAGTATAAGTATGGGAAGATCTGACAGAAGCCTCCATGTGTCATCATGGCACAACTTTGAGATGGTGCCCAAGAGCGAAGACCCTGAACAAGCACGGGCTTGAAAAATTAATATCATAATTGCATAAAGAAAATTCAAAATCTTACTCTTTATTCTTGCTACATTCATAGGAAGTATTACATCCATTTAAATAGGAGATGTTGTTCCTATATTTAAGGAGATATAATCTCCATAAATATCTCCACACATAACTCCTAAAACAACTCCATGTTATTTTATGTGAGATTTTGTTTTCTCACAAAACTAATATCGTTAATGATTTGTTTACTCAACAACTCATAACAATATTTACTCACCCACTCATAATTACATTTACAATAATGTAATTAATTATTACAACACATATTATATTATCCTAGATAATATAATCACTTACATAATATTCTATGTTCACACTACAACATAGATATTCCTAACATTCGCCCCCTTAGTGTGAATATGGGGTAAGAGCTCCTAGAAACATCAAACTTGTCGGAGTAGCCATTGCTACTAGATCTTGCTGCATGGATCTTGCTACTAATGATCATCCTTGTTCTATGAACATCTTCATCGACTGATCACCTTCCAACGAAGTACCTTCCACTGAAGTATGACAGTCAGAGGACCGTACGACAGTCAAAGGACTGTACATAGATGATTTACCCCTGTAAGCTGAGTCAAGCAGTTTGCTTCTTCCACACCAAATAGACACTCAGGAACTGTTATTAGTCTATGTGAACACATTAAAATCAAAACATGAAACTAGTTTCACCCCCTTGTGTATAAACACACCACATAATTGAAATAAAATATCACCACATCTGTCTACGACCCCATCATTGGTGAATGACGAGAGGACACTGATTTTCTTCCTTCCTCCATTACCTCCTTCCTCCAACAAGAAAAGAGTCTACCATAGGAAATCCTCATCACTAGGACATGAAAGTTCTTCATCAGTTGAGTAGACTTCCCAATCAGTTTCTACTTCAGCTAGAAGGGTTTTCTGATCTATCTTGTCATCAAGAAGATCCTGAGCTCTCTTTTTACAGTTCAGTATTACATGCCCAATCTCAGTACAATAAAAGCATTTTATTTTTCCATGTGAAGGAACCTTCTTTGGTTTATGTTTTTCCTTCTTAGATGAGGAGCTAGGTTTGTTTCCTACATATAGTACTTCTTCATGTTCTTCATGACTGCTTTGTTCTAACAATGTAGAAATCACTCCTTCTAGACTAATAGTAATTTTACTCAAAGTAAATACAATATTTGAGTAACTCTTAGGCATGCTATTAAGAAGAATAGCTTTAGCATCATCATCTTTTACATGTTCTTTAATTCCAGCTAGTTGATTTAGCAAAGAACAAAACTTACTTATATGATCTGCCATTTTTTAGTTCTCTTCCATTTTCAACCCATACAAGCATTGCTTCAGTGTAGTCTTTGCTATTTCAGCTTCAAAACCAAATAATTTGTTAAGAGACTCCCAAATTTCTTTTGCAGATTTTGTGAAATCCACATGATGTAGATAGGCTTTTGATAAGCCCAGACCAATGGTACCCAATTCTCTCTGATATTTTGCATTCCACTTTGCCAATTCATTTCCTCCAGTGGGTGGATTTGAATTAGACTTCACCACATCCCATAGATCCTTTTCTATTAAATGTAATTGCATCTGTAGTTGCCATGTATGGAAATCTTGTCCTTCAAACTTTTTAATCAGATTTAGTTTCTCCATTATTTTGTACAATACTGATAAAAAAATACAAAATTGAATCAAGTACTTTAAAATTTTATATTGAATACTTTTTAACCTCCAAGCAAGTCAAGAACTTGTATTAACAATTCAACATTATTGAAAATTGGAGAAAACTTTCAGTAGAAGAATTGATGTGCTTAATTTGATAGCTGCATAGTAAAATCCATATTTCTTCCAAACTACATTCTGGGTTCTGCTGAAATTTCTTCTGTAATTTCTTTTGCTAGCACCTGATTCTGTACAAAAAATTATAGAAAAACCCACAGCCGGAAACGAAAACTATGATATATTATTTGAGACGGATTTGATCATGAAAGCACTGAAATTTCTTGCATCAAACCTGCTCTGTTACCAAATGAAAAATTAATATCATAATTGCATAAAGAAAATTTTAAATCTTACTCTTTATTCTTACTACATTCATAGGAAGTATTACATCCATTTAAATAGGAGATGTTGTTCCTATATTTAAGGAGATATAATCTCCATAAATATCTCCACACGTAACTCCTAAAACAACTCCATGCTATTTTACGTGATATTTTGTTTTCTCACAAAACTAATATTGTTAATGATTTGTTTACTCAACAACTCATAACAATATTTACTCACCCACTCATAATTACATTTACAATAATGTAATTAATTATTACAAAACATATTATATTATCCTAGATAATATAATCACTTACATAATATTCTATGTTCACACTACAACATAGATATTCCTAACAGGGCTCACCACGTGTCTCAGGCCTTAGAAAACTACTTTGAAAAGTTTACGTACAAAGCGGAGCCAGCAGAAGCCTCCACATGTTTCTCTTTCGCATTTGTTAAGGTAGGACCCTAAAGTGGATCCTCAAATGCGCACTAGCCCTCCACATGTCTATGGTCTTCCAAAACTATACCAGCTACATGAAAAATTTGTCTAAGTTTGGGCAAAGCAACGGAAACCTCCACGTGTCCCCTCCACACAACTCCAAGGCCAAACCAAAAGGTGAATTTTCAAATGAGCTTCATTCCTCCACATGGACAAGTTTTGGGTTGAAGCAAGCCTTAGAGTTTTTAAAGTGCCCTTCCGAGCCACATCCAACCAAAAATGAACACGTTTCCACTTATGCAGAGATGTAAATTTGACCAGGAAAATACACCCGTCAAACCGTAAAATGCAAGAAAATTGCCATTTGAGCCTGGAAATGAATCTTTCTTCAAGGACAGAGAATTTGGAAATGTTATAAGGCTCAAATATGATCCTCTGAGCTACATCCAATCACGTTTCCATAGGTATTTGGGACAAAAATGATAGGGACAACAAAATGTGACTATGGAAAATGGAAGGAAAGGAAAAACCTAAGTTTTATGCCCAAGTTACAGACTCTTTCAGATGGACAAAGGAACAAAAAAAAAATTCTAGACCTTTAAGTGTTCCTTGACCAAGGAAGGGACCGTTCATGGCAACCAAATGGAGGACATAGTTTTTATGCATCAATACGGGAGATAGAGAAAAAAACAAATCCCACAAACTGGAGAACTTCAATGAAAAATGGGGCAAGACTAATTTGAGCACCAACAGGGTCTTCGGAGAGTTTACATTTTAGAACTAGAGTATTTTCAAACTTTTAGACTTTTTCATTTTGTAGCTTTTACAGTATCTATTACGAAATTTCCAAATGCCCTTTGGATTCTAAATTCCAAACCTAATTTGAACCTCCTTGTCAAAAGGAAAAGAAAAGATGAAATATACATATTTAAGAGTTGCTCCTCACTTGTGTCTTTTCTTGGACTTGGAAAATAATTGAGATACCAATCTTGGGCAAGTAGATTTTCTAGACTTCTAGGAAAGGTTAAGAGCTCCTAACAAGAAATATTAGATGCAAGCTATATATGACAATGGGCTTGCTCTCCTTGTCGGTTTTCTTACATCCATGCATTATCCCAAATTCATCTTGGCCATAGTAGCCTATTTTGATGAAGATTCCATATCGGTGAATAATGATGATGGCAAGGTTGTAATTCAATTGGACTCTGATTTCTTTTAAGATCTATTTAAACTCCCTGATGTTGAGGATTGTGCCACAATTTCACCAGAAGCTACAGTTAAACATCGGGACAAGGAACCGAATTGTGTGTGAGGGTCATGATGAAGAGCTACTTGGCGAAGAGTGTTACCAAGTTTCCTAAGACTATGTTTCATTCAGATTTCATCCAAGAAGTAAATGATCTCATTGTGTTATTGAGTAGAGTTTTAGGTCTGTCTTCTGCAAGGGAGTTTCAAGAATGGATGTTCCTATATATTTCCACTTTTTAAAAAAACAAAGAATCCATATGATGGGGAAAGCATATTAGCTACTTTATTTGTTTTTAATTGAGTAAAGTCTCAGCTTCAAAAAAAATTTACATGGCTTCTTTATTGGTCTATGTTGCAACTGACATGGAGGAATTCAATGGGTTAAATACCAAAGGCATTCACATATTTTTTATTTTTTCCTCAAATCACAATCAACGAGGGAAGAAAAAATTTTAGCAGAGTCAATGATGCCTTCTTCTAATAAGGATTTGCATAATCGAAGGATTTCTGATGAGGCTTTCAAAGATGTACGAGAGTGGGAAACCATTTATCTTTGGTTTCCAACATTTACATACATCAGGATTCCTGGTTTCATGGGTGCCCCAAGAAATTTACCAAGATCTTCTACTGATAAATGGGTTTTGTTAGAGTTGGATTCAAAATTGTTGGATTACCACAAAATCTAAAAAAAAAAGGGTAGAAGGTGGGAGTCCAGTTTCCCATTTCAATCAGCAGATACTTGTGCCAATATTTCCAAAGAAAATAATGTGGATGCAGTAATTTCTGAAGTGACTTTGTGAAATTTTCATCCCAAAACCAATTTTTACTATTGGGGAAATTTTAGTGAAATAGGTTTATCTAGTTCTCACGTGTATCGGCTATAAGATATTTAGATTCACTGTCGGGATGATTTCATTATCCATAAATGATAATACAAAAGGTTTACTTTGGATTAGGTTAGACAGTTTGGTATCAAAGAGATTCCAAAGGAGATGGAGGATGAGGAAGAAGTATTGGATCCAATATATAAGGAAAACAATGTTTCCAATATACCATTTCCATGGATTGATTTGTATTAAGAAGAAAGTTGCAATACTAAGGAAAGGGCAGGGCCCAATTTACAAAGAACATATGATTGGTTGGTTACCTTTGGGATTTCACCCAAAGGGTTAGATCAATCTATAAGAAGATAATCCCAACCAAAAATTATTCTTCCTACACCCACAAAAAGAAAAATATATACCTAAAGGGCCGATATAAATCCTAAGAAGATTTCATTTGTTGTTGTAATTTCCTCCATTTCTAAGGCCCCTGATTCTAAGGTTATGTCCCTTGCAATATCATTATCAGAAGTTGTCCAAGTTATTGATTCTCTATTTGTATCACAGAACTTTCCCTCCCCTTCTTTCATGTCATTATCACTTACTCCATCCTTACCTTCTGCTCCTATACTCATTTATTCTTTTCCATCCCCATCTATGGCCCAATTATTTTCATCCCTTGTTGTCCTCTAAGTTAGGGAAATGACTGAGTCTCCAATTTCTACTTCACTCCCTCTACAACTTTCATTTTTTTCCATTTCAACTTCTATCTTTGTTGTATCTAGTTCTCCAGGTGTTGAATCCATCGAGTCACTTCCATCTGCATCTATGTCTACTATAGCAGAATGGCTATATCACCAAACTCCAAAAAAATAGAAGAAGGTGCCTCTAGTAGACGTGATAGATCTGAGTGTGTTAGAACCTACTTCGAGGAGATGGTCCAAACGACCAAATATCATCTCTAGTTTATTTGTAAACCAATCCAGAGAGATAGTCATGGAAATTGTTATTCATGTTATGGGAAAGACTAAAGAAACTATCACAGTAATGGATTATCAAATTTCCATATTTTCACTAGGTAAGGTGAAACACAAAGGTGCCAAACAAGATGTGCAAGTGGCGCTCAGGAATTTGTTGGAGAAGTATGATAAAGGTAAAGCTTCCAAGGATGAATTGAAAGCAAAGGTTGAACAACTCACTTCTTTGCTAAGAAAAGTAACACAGCCCACTCCAACCACTGATCCTTCAACTACTATTGCTCTGAAAATTTCTTCCACTCTAGATGATATTTCATATCATGAGATTGAGAAGATAGGTTAGAAGAGAAGACCAGTGAATGGATAGATGGAATGCATGCTTCAAGAAGCTAATCCTTTGATCAAAGAATTTTTTGAATTATATAATGATTTTCAAACCGAAAGATCCTCCACTCTTAGGGTGGATGAATTTTTCTCTAAAGATAACAATTATTTAAATATGAATTTGACCACATGGGGTGAGATTAGAGAGGAAGATCTAGATCTTATTCTTCAAGAAAAAGTAATTGATGATATTTCCAAGATGTTCGAATTTCATAAGGCTTTGGAATTTAGATCCCAGGTGTTACAAGATTTGATCAATAAATTAGATGACAAACTCGTAGAAATAATGGATGCTCTAAATGATATTTCCAAATAATTTAATAATATCAACTACAAATTTTTCAATGAGAATATTGATGCCCTTCCAATAGATCAAATTAAGTCAAATTTCCAATATTTAGTGGAGAAAGATAATGAGGTAACTAGGAATTTCAATAGTGATTCAATTGACATGTTGGTTTCATGCTAGGAATTCACGCTAGGAATTCACAAGTCAATTGAAGAAAGTGATGAGTAAACTCAAAAGGATCCTGGATAAAATGGTAAGAGAGATTGGAACATAAAATGTGGTGAATCATTACGTATGTGGACCAAAATATGAGGAATTACAAGGAATTATCAAGTTTTTCATTGATTACAAACATCGGATGACTGTGTGGGAGAAAGAGCAGGAGAAAGTAATAGAAGGAAAATATGTTGTAGGAACAAGCTAAGCTAGGCATCCATGAAAGGACAGTACCAAGATCTAGATCAGTCCAAGTTGCAAGGTTGACTAGGTCAAAACAATTCAACTATTTTGTTGTTTTAATGGGAGCTTGTTCCCTGGAACTTAATTACATTCTATTTTTAGTAACTTATTAGTTAAGGTTCAGCTGTAATGACTCAATATAAAAACTTATAAATAGTTAAATGCGTAAGTTTAGAAGGGAGATAGATTATTGGGAAGTTACTCTTCAAGCTTGGAAGAGTCCTTTGATACTTTGAAGCCTTTCAATTATATTCAGAACAATATTTTTCTAAGAAATATCTGATTTATTGTGTTAATAGTTTATCAATGTATGTTTTGTGGATGTGCAATTCCTTGGTGTAAGTGATTAGCTCACCTTTATTTCATAATATCTTATTTCAATCTGTGGGATAATTATATGATTATCTTTAAAATCAGTTGTGAAATATTATATTCCTTCTCTTATAAAGTGACATTATCATTAACTGTCATAGAGAGAAAGGGATGTGTTAGATGTGCATATCATATATTGTCATGAAATATTGATTGTGTATTCGAATAGATTTGATCTATCTATTAGGTATGCTTGGGGTATTACAAAGGAATGAATTTTATTTTGTTTGTGGTTTGATATTGGCCCTATCTAAATAGCATAAGGTGAATTAGATTGTGATGGTTTCTGTTGACAGTTTTTGCACTTGTGCAAAAATGGGCAAACTCAAAAACAATCTTGGGTGAAGTATACCTAAGCTAAGGAAGTTTTTATGTTATTTGTTATTGCTGATTTAATTAATAATTAAGTGAAATCTGTAGTTATGTGTGATTTTTTGAAATAGAATAGATCACATAGTCTATAATTTCATGTCATCCTCAGCAAAAGAACACAAAGCCCTGAAGGAAAACTATGTTGTCTTTATGAAGACGATAAATTACAAATTAGGTGAAGTGCTGAGTTTTGAAGCAACAAACATAAATGCAGATTACAGAAAATCAGGGTTCATTACTAAATGTTACAAGTTCTCATCAATTTTCTTTTCCTTCATGATTAAGACATTCAATTATGTTACTGAGTTGTTTAGTTCATTATACAATCCATACAGAAAATATAGAACGCACAAGGAAATATACAACTCATTTACGAAATTCAATGTTTTGTTCACAAGGAGATTCAAATGTTTCCCACAAAAGTCGTGGGATGTAACTGAAAAGTAAAGTACAACTACTGAAAATAAAGGTACACATGCATGAAAAAGAAAGCAAAGGAGCATGAGTGTACCCATCATTTCCTTGGGGTTTCTATTCTTCGATTGAAGCATCTTCATCTCCACCTTTCATTCTTCTTCATCTTCATTATAAAAGCCATTATTCCTGAAAAATAAGAAAAGAATTAACTTTCAGTTACAAGCTCAGGGATCAATTCATATTCCTACACTATCCTACTTCATGCATATGAATCTTCTCCTAATAGGAGATGTATTCTACTTGAAGAATAAACTGCTTGCATGCTTTATTCACTCAGGATAAAGAATGAGAAAAGAAAAAAAAATGGACATAAGAGAGGCCAAAAAGCTTAATTATTTTCTAACTATTTTCCTAAGTGTGCAGGTACAGGTTGCAGCCAAAGAGAAAAATAGACAAATCATAAGTTCATGCAATAAAAGGAAGAATATATCTCAAATTTCCAACAACTGTTCTGAAATAGAAGAATTTACAGTGTATAAGAGAGACTATCAATAGAAGAACTTGCAACAAAAGGAAAAATCAAAATTTGAAAGCTGATGTTCAGCTAATAGAGAAGGTCACAATTGAAAGAAATGAAGACAAGTTTCTAAGAAAATTTGACTTTTCAATTGCTACGGGTAGATAAATTTTCAGTTGCTACAGGCAAAACTAGTTGCTAAGGGAAAAGCTAGTCGCTACGGGAAAGAATCAATTTCAAAGCTAGTTGCTACAGGAAAGAATTAAAAATCAAAGCTATTTGCTACAGGTGAAGCACAAGTACAACATTGAAGCACAAAAGAAAATAGAACTACATTTTTTCACAAAACTTGAATTGTCCAAACATGTAGGAGTTGTAAACAGAGTTCCAGAAATAAAATGTTATGCATAGTTTCAGAAAATAGTATACATTATTTTCATAAAGTCAAGAATATTGTTACATTCAAGCATTCAATAGATATGAGTTTTAGAAAACAATTGCATTTCAAACACTCATCTCATGGAGAATTTCAATGTTCAAGTGATCTCATTTTGAAAAGGATTAAAGCAAGTATTCTCAAAGGGTGCTATAGGATTTCAAAGAATCAAGTTGATCCTGAAACAATGAATTGTAACAAATAGATTCTCCAGAATATAAAATGAACCAAAGATTTTAGAATGGACCTGAAATAATGTACATGACTATATTTGCATAAAATCATAATCATCTTCTACAATATTCTCAACAAATGATGAGATAACAGTTTTCCTGAAGTAAAAGCACAAAGAACTCATCCAAAGAAGAGGCTGAAGTATGAATATACAGAAAGAAGAAAGTAATCTATGTCCACCACAGTAAAACAAAGGAAAGTAAAAAGTAAATTAGAGTTTCATAACAAAAAACACATAATCACAAACTCCTTTTGAAGCTCATTTTAGAAAGGGCCAAACATGAAAGACACCCAGAACTCAAAAAATACATATCTATAATTCATGATGCAGATTGGGCCCAAGAAAAAACTCACCGTAGGTAATCAAATGGTCAGAAATTTTGAGCAACCAGATGATGAAGTGAGAGGTCCACAAGCCCACGTGAAGTTTTAAACTCAGGAGCCAATCAGGAGAAACAAATCATAGAATCCACAAATATTTCCAAGAGTTCAGTGATACATTTGAAGAAGAAAAGAAAACAAAAGAGTATGTATACAAGAGAGATTATCTCACCTATAAATGGCTATGGTGGCCAATATACCAAGGATATCACAAAGAACAAAGAATAATCAAGCCTCAAAAACTTTCCATGGAGGCCGTTGCAAGAAACCATCTCTCAGAGCTATCTTAGATTCCAGATCAAAAGAAAGAAATGGTAGAGATATCAAATTTTTAATTCATAAAGAAAACTTGGATCTCACAGGATTTGCCACAAAATACCAAATAGAATAGACTGAGGTCAACGTAACAGCCATGGCAGAAAGAAAAACAAATTTGTAGGAAAAGCTTGAAAATGACCAAAGTGCGACCACTGCACAAAAACCGTGAAACCCGATATGACAAAGAGTCTTTTGTAGAGAAGGAGCTCCAGAGTACAGTGAAAGTCAAGCTCAACATAAAAAAATACTGGCATCGAGAGAATATTTTATGAGGGATTCACCCATACAACTGAAAAAATCCAAAATGAATGTGCTTTAGGGTCAAGTTATTTTTACCTCCCAGACCCAAGAAGTGGGTTAACTCGAACTCAACCACAGTCAGATATTGACGGCATCAAGACTCTAAGGACACAAGATCAACACCCTCAAATCATCACAACATCCAATGCTAACCATGGTTAGTATGCCACCACCCATATTAAATGCCAGCCATAACTCTAACTGCATGTCATGAATCGATAGTCTGCAATCAGACAGGGTACAAAGATCAACGATAAAGAACAAGGCACAAAATTTCAAAATAAACCACAAGGGTAATAGTTAACCTGACCAAAGTTTATGCCACCGACCAAGTCGCTAAGGGGTGAGTCACCGTGGGAGGGGACAGCCCACGTGTCCACCGAATTACTCATTGCAAATTATTTTCAAAGTCTAAACCCAAGTGCATGCTTCAAATAAAGGGGTGACTAAATCATATATCATGATAACCAAAAAGGTGAATATTATAATGTGCCAAGGCTGACATATTCAAAGGTGGCAGACTATATAATACGCCATGTGTTATGCAAAGGGTATTAATTATTAAAACTATGATTATTGCTTAGTTTATTCCGAAACAAATCAAAGGGGTGGTCGAATTTATTATGATGCATATGCCTTGGCCAAAGGAGATATCAATATCAGAACATGTGCAAATAGCAGGTGGTCCCCATAGGAGGAATTATTTTTACAAATATTGCTAAGTATTGTAATTATTTTGCTCACATACAGGGAGTTGTATTTTGCATGCCTTCACAACAGGATAGAATAGAGAAAATGACAGAGTTGCATGTTCATGGAAAGAGACTTTCCTAGCATGAAACCTTATTTTTAGCAAATTATTCATCCTCCTTTTCTTAAAAATAGAATAGTCAAGTTCAATTTGAATGTAATATAAGTAAGGCTAATAATTCCTATTTGTAATTACATGCTCTATCTTTTCCTTTATCTATTATTAAATAAAGGATAAAAATAAGATACATGCACGAGTACAAGCCTTAGGCTATTTTTAGGGAGAGGGTGAACTTTATTTTTGCTATATATTGTGTGCCTTTGAAAAGCACAAAAAAAAAGGGACTGGAGGACTTTTGGATATATGAGTACTGAAGAAAAAAATTTCACGTTTGCTCTCTGAGTGTGAAGTATTTCATGTCTTTCCAAGTTATTTTTCGGTCTTTTGTATTTTTATATTAATGTTGTGAATGCAGATTCCCTAATCAATCACCTAACCTTGCTGCAAATTCAGTCTTTTCTGCTTAATTTTAATGTGCATGTTAGCTTATTAGTACTATTGTGATTCTCCCTCAGTACAATCAAGTGTTTTTCCCTTAGACATTCTGCAGAAAAAATATTGGTTCGTGCATCAAGATACCTTCCCAAATCAGTTGTGCATATACTCAGTCAAAGCCCTCATACAAATTTGGTGTATCACCTTAGTTTTAATCATTTTATAGTCATCTTTTACTCTCAAACTCCCAGAAGTCAGTTTAGGATACACCAATAAGGAACCGGCCTTGATACCGGAGACTCACCTCAAAATAGGTATACCCACAGACATGAGGTGTTTCCATTATATCTATGAAAGGGAGAGATCATCTGGGCAAGCTTAGAAAATCTACGGCCATCTCTCCATAGGGTGTACTTTCAAGAGATAACAGTTTCTTTATCCTTTCTAAGTTAACCCTTTCCGATGTGAAGATAAATAAAATTATCTAATTATACTCTCTTGGTGTATCATTGTATTTTCCTTATTTGTTATTTCTAACTCTAAGCCCTGTGAATTGAGTATATTGGATTCATTTTCAATGTTTTTATCCTTGCACATTGATCTTAAATTGGGTTCCCCAAGTACTAAAGGAATTCAGCCTTCTCTGGAGGTTCATCCCAAGGAAACAAGGTCCTAAACCTGGGGGATGTTCCAATGTTGCGTAGGATCTCTCAATAATTTAACGGGTGCATGATCCAAATGACCTAACTTTGGAATTTATTCTACATTATGTGTTGCTTCCAAATGACCTAACTTATAATTCGTCATACATTTCATGTTCTCTTCCAGATGACCTAACTTGGAAGCCATTACACATTGCAATGACACCCTTGGAGTGGAGGAAATGAGACGTCATTTGCTTTCCTATAATACTCCTATATGGATGAACACGTTTGATAAAAATATTTAGATCCCAAATATTTTAAAATTTGATTTGATTCAGTCTAGAGCACCTATATCTTTAGGATGTAGTTAAAGGTTGGATAATAACGCACCTTTCTCTCCAGACTCTTCCTCTGGCGGTAGTATGCCCAAATCCTCCATTTTTTTATACATAGTAGTTGGGTTGGGAATTGATCACTAGCTACCCCATCATATCATAATCATACAAACATTCAAAATCATCAATTATCCAAATATTACAATCATCATTCTCATTTAGTGTACTTAATCACGATATTATGCCTTTTCTACACTACATGGATCAACATGTTGATCCATGTTTTAGAACACTATATGGTTGTTTTGGCACGTTTTTCTATCACATTTGTGCATTCTACTACAACATGGGATTCTTTTGATTTATCTTAGGTATTCATCTCTAACTACATTATTTTACCAAGATTTTTCTCACCAATATAAAGTGGGGTAAAATGTAGTCACAAAATCACACACTTAGTACTATAATTATACCGCTAAGAATGTTATTTTATTTATGAATCTTTTGTAAGAAATTTTTTCACTAATGACCCATCCCCTAATCCTATCATTAGTCTAGTTGGTATTTTTTGTTGTTTGTCTCACACAGTCATGATCATCTCTCAAGGAGTACTAGTTGTCGTTATTTACTCAATTGTCGTCTCTAGTCTTGGACTATGATGCCCAGGAAAGGATTAGGGCACCCTAGTTGCCCTGGTCCTCATTTCTAGGCACCCTATTACCGATCACACTTGGTTCTCATTTATATATTCGAGGTCATTCTTTATAATTTTCCATCCCATTCCCCTAGGTGCTAGTTGGCATGTAGGGTCATTAGTGTCAAAATTTGAGAAAGAGATCCCTATATAAGCACAACATACATACTACCTTATGGGAAGACTATTTACTACAAAGGAATAGCCATCTACATAGAGCAAGAGACTACATTTGGGCACTATTTTACATCACAAACTTGATAGAAAGGGTTGTATTCATTTTATTCCATCCACCATTTTTATGTTACATCTAGCTATTTCCTGATCTCTATGTGTCATTCATGCTAGGGAACCCTAGGCACATTATTGCACACATAAGCACATTGAACTACATTAATTCTGAGATGTATTACAATGTTCATTCATAATTCTATTCATTTGGATGTTGAGGACGGTCCGACACCTTCATTTGCATCTTTATTTTTTAGTTTTTGATGCTTGTTGTGGGGTTTTACAGGAAATTCTTCAATGCACATTTGTGGAGACATTAGCAAAGTAAGTGTGACACTCACCTAGTTAAGAGAGAGATATTGTGAAGAATTAGTGACCACATCGAGATCAAATTATGAGTCACTCCGTAGACCATAGAAATCATATTTCATATCAGGGCACCCACAGGCACATTTTTCCAATTCTAGGAGCCCCAGTTCATCCAGAGCCACCTCAGCTGATATTTTCTGAGATTCATTATGACACCCTATTCCACCATTTCAACACTAAGTCCAGTCCCAAATAATTATGAGGTAAGTCTAATTTAGGTAAGTACCTTTACCCTCATATTCCATTTTATTTTAATTATAAAATAAATTACTTGGTTTTTAAATTTCAGTATATTTCTATTATTACATTAGTGTACTTCTTAAATTCTTAATAAAATCCATATTTTATAGAATCAATTATTACAAGTAAATATTCATGCTAAAGGATCACCATAAGGAGTATTTGTTTGATCAAGAGGTCTAGGTGTTGAAAGAAAATGGAAATTTCTTTATACACTCATGCATGTTAAAAGTAACCTTATTTCTTATTGCCTTCACATTGTGTAGAGAAATAATGAGGTTAGCTCACATCCTAAAGATTTTCCAATCCCATTGATAAATTCTTCACTTACATCACAATATAATTCCCTCACAGTGAAATATTTGAGTCTTGAAATGGTGATTTGTGCATTATAAGGGAATTTATTGCTTCGCGCATTGTATCAGGGTGCAACACGGGTTTCTACACAAAAAACTCCTTTTGATATTGTTTATTTGTTTATCAAAGCATGAAATATTCTACGAAATATCTAAGGGTCATTGAGAGAGTGTTTGTAAATATTTTACATAATATTCAAGCCTAATTCCATTTTTGTGTAAGATAGTAAGTCATCTAATTAATTTTAATAGAGTAATAGACTAGGGTTTGATAATTGAGGCTTTGAACCATCAAATTTTGAGTTAAATTTTGAAATCCAACACTATGACAAGGTGTATTTAAATATTTTTGAAGAATTTTTAGTGTCCACTGAGTGATAAGGAATTTATTCTTATTTTTCGAGGACTAAGAAAAAAATCACATTCATGACCTACTTGAGGAAATTAACTTACAAAGGGAGTAGGAGTTGGACTTAGATTTCAGCCTAATTACTTTGCACTCATATGAAAAAGGGAAATGACTATCATAATATGTCTTTGGTTTTTGGATAACCCCTTGACAGGGAAGTAATGACTGAAATTTCCTATAATCAGGTTTAGTGAGAGTTATATGCAATAGGAAAACAAAGTGGAATTGAGGGAACAGAGAAAGCAGATAGAGTTTGAAATTTCCTAGACAACTTAATGATGTAAAAATGCATTAGAAAGTGTTCTTGTTTTATTCTTGGTATGTAAAAATTTGTTAAATCATGTACTGAGAAGGGCATTTTCCCATGAGAATGTTAGGGGCTCTTTGAGATGGTTTTAAGGACAATGAGAACTTTTTCTTATGTTAACCAATGTAATGGTTATTAATGCATGATTTTAGTTTGTGAAGTAGGGCATGGAGGATTAGATAGGTCAATAAATGTAATTTTCCTACTTTACCTATTTGGAAGCCAGACACCAAGAAGCTAGAGAATGAGAGATGGAGATAAAACAAGGTAAATGAATTTTTCAAGGTCTTGGGCCATCTTCATAGATAAATGTTCTTGTGAAAAAGTTGTAAAAATAAAGGTTAGTTATTGTGGAACATATATGTTCTTGAGAGATCAATTTTTGCAACCTGTAGCTATTCTAGATTACTAGAAAAAGCTTTCCAAAACATGAAACTAATGAGAAAGGATGATTTAGATTGTTATGAAGAGATGAATGCATGGAAATATATGGGAGCTATACATCATTTGGTATCAGAGAAGGTTATGATCATGTGAATATGTTTTGATTACTCTAACAAGTGTATTTTGAATCTGTAAAATTTGTTGTGAAGTGTGTAACTGGTGAGTGTGAAGACAAAGAATAAGAATGGACATAAAAGAGTTGGTAAAAGTATTAGTGAAGCTGATAAGTAATAATGAGAAATAAAGAAAGAGATAGAATCTCATAAGAAGAGAGAGGATAAAAGAATACAAGAGGCATGTAGGGAGTAATAGTTGAGCAAGTTGAGATAAGATGTAAAGAATTTAGAAGACTTACTTATGCAAAAATATAGAGAAGTTGGATTTGTGATAAGAAGAAGAGTCAAATGGCCCATAAGAAAACATGTCAAGAGGAACCAAAAACTGTAGTTGAAAGATATCATCAGGGAAGAAGAGAAAAATCTAAAGCAAATGAGGAAGCATGAAAGCAAAGCAGAGAAGGAAGAACTCAGAGAAGTTATGTATAAGAGTATTCAGGGATGGAATGAAGACAATGAAGATGAAACGAAAAAATTTCAGTCCATGAATGAGGTATGTGGTCCATTTTAAATGCAAAATTACAGTTGTTTGATTGTAAATACTCAAAAAATGAAAAATAAAAGTTTGGTAGTCTTGTGAATAGTGAAAAATGGTGTGAATTAAATGTTGAAAAGGAAGAAATGAATCTAGGGGACATGATTATTTTGATGGCTATTAAGAGATTCATTTTGAGAAATAAGAAATCTTGTACACATGTGAAAGAAAATTAGGAAAGGAAAGAAAAAGTGGCAGTTCATAGTTATGAAATAGGAAAAGAAGAGGACGGTGAGGTCTTAGATAAGGCCTTAGACATGTTTTTTCAATTTAAAGAAAATAAGAGAGTTATAGTGCATAAGAAAGATGAAATTTCAGAGAAATAAGTAAGGGTAAAAGAGAAAGTGGCAACATCATATGAGATTGAGAAGTGGGTGAGTGAAGAAAGTGTAAAGTCCTTGAAGTTAAGAAATGTCAAGAAAAGTGAAGAAAGAGAAAAGAGAGATGATAATGACAATGAAGAAGCTCATAATGAAGATATTGTGAAGGATATAATATGGAAAGAGTTATTTGATGAAGAGGATGAGGATGATAAAAAGAGGAAGAGTGAAGCACATGAGCAACTTATAGTCCATTTAAGAAAGGAAAATGATGGAATCATGTAGAACAAAGGACATAGAGAGGTGGACAACATAAAGAATCATGAAAAATAATGTATATTTGTTATTTTTGTTTTTGATTTTACAGGTATAGCTAATAAATAATTGAATATGGAAAAGATAAAGAATAAGATCAAGAATGAAGGAATCCATTCCAAAGAATATGCAAGGTTAAAGAATGTAGGATCCAGGAGGCCAAAAAAATGAATAAGGAGAGTGAAAGAGTAGGAAAGTGAGAAAGAATATTCAAAGAAACCCAAGAACCACCAAAAAGGAAAATTTTCCAGATATTCAACATAAAAGTACATGGGTATATTTTTCATCCTTTGAAGTATTATGCAAGGGAATCCTTAAAAGGCTATTAAAGTATAATTTTACTTTGTTATAAGATCCAAGTGAATGTGTTAGGAGGTTTAAGGGAAGTCTTAAAATTTGAATTTCCAAATTCATGTCTTTCCCTCCATTTATGTTCAAATGTCTTAAGGATGTAAATAAGGGATTGTAACTTGATAAGGTGTGGTAAGGTTATTTTATAGGTCAAGGAGTGTGTAGGGGCTATCATAGGCTAGGTAGGTGATACAAGAATAATTAAATGTATACAAAGGTTGTAAAATGTCTATATTGGTTAAAGAAAACACATCATGAGTCATCATGAATATTTGGAGGAAGTTACACCCCAAGGAGTTACATGCAAAGGTGAACTTGCATATAGGAAGGTGATGAGTGTGAAAGGAGACATTCCTTGGGAAAGAGAAATAGAGGAAGTTGGAAAACCATGAACTTTTGTATAATGTACATAGTTTAATATGTTAAATCTATGTTTTTGTGTAAGAACATGACTATATTGAAATTTTTTATTTTACAAATTATATTCTTTGGATTGAAATATTTGTGTTAAGGCATAGGAATCTATCTTTGAACTTTATACATGAAGGTTCTGGTGATTTTGCATCAAATGTGAAGCCATTTAGACATAATATACTCTATTTTTGAGAAATTTGGATTGTGTTCACAAAAAAGATGATGATTTGTAAGAGCTATTGAACTCCCATATTTGTAATCCCATACACGAGACTATTATAATGATTAATTTGTGTTGAAGGTGATTGGGAACTAAGAAATCAAGTATTTGAATGTGATTACCTTATTATCCTGTTGCAGGTTAGAAAAACCTTGATTGTTTGACTGATATTATCCCTTAGATTGGTGTATAGTAAATTACTCAATATTTCAAGTTAATATACATGCTAGAGGATCATAATTAGGAGTATTTCTTTTATCAAGAGGTCTAGGTGTTGAAAGAAAAGGTAAATTGCTTTATACACTCGTGCATGTTAAAAGTGACCTTATTTCTTGTTGCCTTTATAGTCTATAGATAAAGAATGAGGTTATCTCACATACTAAATATTTTCTAAGCCCATTAATAAATTCTTGAATTATATCATGATATAATATCCTCACAGTGAGAGGTTTGAGTCTTGAAACAGTGAATTGTACATTGTAAGGAAATTTATTGCTTGATGGGTTGTATTAGGGTAAAACAAGGGTTTCTACAAAAAAAATCCTTTTGAATGTATTTCTTTGTTTATAAAAGAATTAAATATTCTAATAAGGATATTAGGGTCATTTACAGTGTTTTTAAAGATTTGACACAATATTCAGCTCTAATTCTATTTTTGTGCATGAAGGCTAGTCATCTAATGAACTGTGACAGAGTAATAGACTAGGGTTTGATAGTTGAGGCCTTGAACCATCAAAATTTAAGTTTAAATTTTAAATCCAACATTGTGGCAAGGTCTATTTAATTATTTTGGAATAATTTTAAGTGTCCACTAGGTGAAAAGGAATGTATTCTTACTAGTCTAGGATTGAAACAAAAATCATAGTCATGACCTAGTTGAGGAAGTTAACTTGAAAAGGGAGTAGGATTTGGACTTATATTTCATCCTAATTACTTTTCACTTAGATTAAAAAGGGAAATGGATGTCCTAATATTAATTGAGTTTGTTTAATGACTGAAATTGCCTAGAACCAAGTCTAGTGAGAGTTACATGTAAAAGGAAAACAAAGTGGAATTAAGGGAACAGAACCAAGATATATATTTTTAAATTTCCTAGACACCTTAAGGACCTAAATGGGCATTAGAAAGTGTTTTTGCATTATTATATGTATGTAAAAATGTCTTCAATCATGAACTGAGAAGGGAACCTACCCTTGAGAATGTTAAGGGTATTAAGGAAAATGAGAAATTATTCTTGTGATAACCTATGTAATGATTATTAATGGATGAGTTGAGTATGTTAATTAAGGAATGGAGGATCAAAGAGGTCAATGAATGTTAATAACCCACTTTACTTATTTTAAAGTCAAACACCATGAAGATAGAGAATCAAAGATGAAAATAAAACAAGGTAAATGAAATTTTCAAGGTCTTGGGCCATCTTGACAGATAAATGTGCTTGTGAACAAGTGGTAAAAATGGATGTTAGTGGTTCTGGAACATATATGTTCTTGAGAGATAAATTTTTGTAACCTTTAGTTATTATAGATTGTTACAAAAATATCTCCAAAGTAGGAAACTAATGAGAAGGAATGAATTATATTGTTATGAAGCAATGAATGCATGGAAATATATGGGAGCTATGCATCACAAAAACATCAATATGGTTTTCACCAAGATATACATATTTGAACCTTTTTTTATAATTTTTTGTGTTTGATGTTTTTTTTGAGTTCTTGTACACTAAGTATACCTATGTCTCATCCGAAAAGTATGTTTGTGTATATTTTAGGTGTAAAATATACTTGGATGAATGAACCCTCTTTTTAGGTATGTGTGATAACAAAATTAGCATGTGGAACAAAATAATAGATGTGTAAACGTGTCTGTTCAATGGAATAATCTACATAGAAACACATGAAAGGTTATACTAGTGACGATTGCTGATGAGATCCCAAACCTACAAAGGAGATGTGCATGGTAGAAACCATGGTGTATAAAAAGAGAAAAATAAAAATAAAATAAAAATTAACAATGGTGGTAATAACATATGTATAATAAAATAAGTGTAGATAGATAGAAATAGTGAAGTTAGAGTTAATAGTATGCAAATAATTTCACACAAAAGGTATAGAGTCACAATCATGAGAAATCCATAGTATCAATAGAAATTTAAGGCCCTCACCCCTACAAACATGATAAATATTGTCACAGATAATAGGAATAGATACATAAACATGGGACACCTATGGTGTCTCAACACAAGTGAGGTACACAGGCTACAATCAGTGAAAAAATAAAGTAATAGCATGCCCATATATCATGAATTTATAAACAATAAGAGTGTCAAAATGTGATGGAATAATATAAGAACTTATATAGAGAAATATGTGAAGCAATATGTGTTAATGCTACACAAGACACGTGTGTTATTCATGTTAGCTCAAAAGATAGTATGAACATAATATATGTAATCAAGAAAAATGAGTAACTTTAAAGGAAATATAATTAAATAACATCACATATCTACAGTGTCTAATATATGCCCCCATATGTAGAGGTCTTTGTAAAGGGAAAACCAATACCTATCATCATGTACAAATTTATGTATGTCTTGCATCAAGCTCAATATATCATGTGAATGCATGTGTGTAAAGAGTAAAGAGATATTATATATATCAAACCAAAGTGACGAATAACATGGATAATTTAAAGTGATAAAAATATAAGCTTTGAATGGGTCCTAGTTTTGTATTTTTTTACAAAGATTGTATTTTATGTTTTTTTATTTATGTTAGTGTGTTTATATTTTTTATTATTAAGATATGTATGGAGAGAGGGATATCACAAGATCTAGCCATGATAACCTCCTAAAGAGGTGAAGAAAATTTAAAATAAGATGGATTCTCAATACTCAATTAGTCAAAAGAATATTATTTAAATGTAATTGGTACATTAGTAATTATATATTCCAAATAAGACTTGAGAGAAGAACTAGGTGAAGTAGATCCATCAGTATTGTGTGAAGTAGAATACATATGCAAAGTAATATATAAGTGATTAATCATAGAAATATTGTGTTCAATATAATACTTGTGAGAAACTATGTAGATAACGTATAGACTAGAGAATCACATGAGGTCTTATGGCAGTTTGAGCCACTACATGTAATGTATGAAACTGAAGGCCTATCAAAGGACCAAGAAGGACTAGAGCCATGAGAGATAGTGTGTGTAATAAAAGGCCTATGAAGAGACCTATGAGGACTTATCCACTACAGATAGTATATACAACCAAAGAAATATTATGAGACTTAATAGAGCTACATACACTAGATATAGTGTGTGTAACCAAATACCTATTATGAGACCTCAGAGGACTATAGTAGCTAGAGACAAGGTGTCAAATTAATGACCTATTTATAGATGTACGAGGAGTAGGGGTAGAAATTTTAGAAGAATTAATATGAAAACTAGGAGAAGGAGCTTCTAAGGTAATAATTTCGATACTTCAATTTGGAAATTTACTCTTTGACATTATTGGTTTTGGTAATGTAGTCTTGTTAACAAAAACACACTTTCTATCCCCACTTAGTACATCCCAAAGTCTCTCATCTAAATTTTTTATTCATACGAACTAATATTTCAATAGATTCTAATATTTAAATACATATAATCTATAAAAAAATTCAACTTGATAGGGTTCATGCTTTAGTTTTCGTGTTCCTCATCTTTATACGAAAATGTCTACTTTATTTTGCTTGTGGAATTTGGTCCTAGATGACTTGTACTATTTTAAACTGGCATAAAATCCATATTTATATAAATTAATATTCATTTTTGGGTCATTTAATTCATTTGGGTTAAATCCTTTCCAGGATAATTTACCTTAAGAACCCTATATAAGAAATTTAAACTCACTTCATTTTGAGAACCTGACACAACATATAATTCCCACAAACTCCTATTACAAAATGTAACAAAAAAGACATTGTGATCGCCCTAAATAGCATGAAAATTCATTAGGTAAGAAATAACTATAGGTGTTAAGAATCTTACTATGTCAAGGGGTCATCCATCCTCATTTACAAGAATTCATACATCCTTACTTCACGTATTAGTAAGAGCCAGAACTCATTTCAAGCATTATCAAGGAGTTTTCAATTACTAAATCTAGTTACATTTAATCAAATATTGCATTCTAGATGGAGACCAATTTTTTGTTTGAGGCCTTTTAATATTAGTACAAACATAGGCGGTGTAAGAATTACACTTCAACACACCTAATTTTTTTTGTTACAAGGTATGCCACTCATTGATAGGGTTTGAGACCTTTCTCGTAAAATTTAGAGGGTTTTGTAGCAAGATCTTAAAATAGGTTTTGATAGTAACATAAATTTACAAGAATGTAAGAACCTATGGAATTTACATAGCCTAATCCAAACTACATCCAAAATCTTGCAATATGTGCAAAACTATATGAATGGTCTTGAGAGACCTTTTCAATCCTAGACCAAATCATTTTCTAGCTACAAATCCCTTATCAAAGAAATATCATGTTTAGATCTCCCAGTTCCATCACTCTCCACACCCATAAGTTCCCAAATCCATTTTCAATCAGCTAAGTGAGCTCATCCCCTTATTTTTTTAATTTCATATCATATTGCATACATCATTTGAAAGAATTAATTCATTGTTATGATATTAAATAATTAATGTTGCAAGTAAATTAATTATTATTGCCTCTTGTATATCCCCTTTACATCCCTTTAGTGTACTTAACTCACAAAACTATTATAATATAATAATGGTGTGAAATCAATACCTAAAATTGTTATAACTTGTTGATTATGAATAAACTTGACACATTGGTGAATGACTAATGGAATAACCCTAATAACATGTTTTTAAGGGAGACCTAATGAAATAAAACAAAGTTAAGAGTATAAACAAATAATAATGAAATTGGTGTAGTAATAGAGCCAATTGTAATAGGTAGATTTATGCGTCAATATGGAGGGTTAGAATCGAGAGTAAGTTTATTTGTAGAAATTTCAACAGAGTGAAGTAGTGTTAGAGAAAATAAGTTATCTTTTTATGTGGATCAACCAAAAAACTACATATATATATATATATATATATATATATGCTTAATTAATAGATATAAGAATGGATATATCATCTTAAATAAGTGTTTCCTCTATATCAAATTCATTCAAAGTGATGATTTATGTAGGAGATGATATCTCAGTGGTAGTTCCAATCATTACATCTAAAGGGTGATCATAAGAGGGTGTTGGCAGCACCACATGATGAGTATGATGCACTTCTAAAGTATATTTATTATCGTTATGATTAAGAAGTTGATCATTGAATATTTCTAATTTTCTATTATTGTTGGTTGGCTTAGAATATTTAGTGGACTCATCTCATTCAATTGTGTTACAATAATATTTGAAATGACATGATGAAGTTTGATACAATTATAAATGAAGTGACTAATACATCGATGATAATCAAATAAATCATTAGAATTGAAACCTTTTCTTTAATTATTTCTCACATTAATCTTGAATGACGAAGGGAGATACACAAGATTACACTCAAGTAATTGTTTCAATACAAAGTGTGGAACACAAGGTAAACATGTAAACTTTCATTGTGTAGGTTGTAATTGCAGCTTAGTATGATGAGAAAAAACATGGAGAATTTCCTTAGATGTATCCATAATATCATTAGCATTACTTTTGAATGTAGGTTTTCTTAGAAACTTGCCATTAGATGTATTAGCAATGTTAGAAATATACTTGAGTTTTTTCATTTGTAATAAATTAGCTTTTTATTCTTTGTCTTAGTAAATATATATAGTTCTCCACATTCTTCTATGGGTGAATAATAATTAAGAGAGTAATTATTATCTTTTTATTGTAAATAATAATTACGTTAGTAATTATTGTTATGTAAAAAATGTAAGTTATAATATATTGCTATATAGTTTTTTTTATTATTGGCAAACAATTTTTTGAAAGGGACTATACCCTTGAGAACAAAAGAGGGCCTAGAAGCTAGAATAGGAAAGAGAAATAGAACAAAAAGGATCAAAATCTAGATGGGACAATGAAACCCAAAGTAGTCAAAGAGAAGCTACCACAACAAAATTAAAACAGAGTACAAACTACAGAAAAGTAGCAAAACGAAAGCAAAAAAACAGCAATAATTACACAGAAGTGTAGCAAGAGCACCCCCAATTACTTCTTGGTGGCTTTCTCGATGCTGGATTTGATAGTCTGCCAAGATTTGAACATCCCCAAGGTCGTCATGGTGGGCAGAGTCAGTAACATCTAGCTGAGCAATGGTCCTTTGGCTTTCCTTATTAGTGCCCCATAGGGTAGTTAGAACCCCATTGAGATTGGATACACTTCGGACATGTTGTTTAATGAACTCCTCAATTGCAGTAAAAATGGCCATGTTATAATCATGGCGAGTCTTGGCCTTTCCAAAATGAGAGTCTAAGGATTTCATCTTCTTGTAAATATCATCAATCTGGCTATTATCCATAGCCACCTCCTCTTCCTTCTTCCTCTTACCTTTTTGTTTTGCCATGTTTTTAAACTCTTCCCCCAACAGCTTCATGTCAGCTTTTAAGGCCTCTAGCCTTTTTGTGGAGTTCTCCATATGTGCCTCTTGAGCACTAGCACTACTAATATGAAGGAGGTTATGGGCAGTTTCAATCTCCTGAGGACCCTTCCCCACAACAGGGGCATCAAGATTCATTCTTCTAAAGGACCTGGTAACCGGTCTGGTTGAAGTGGAAGCAAAGGGGGTAGGGGCAGAGGTGGGGGGAATGGGAGATGGAGCTGGGAAGGCCGAGAGAGGGGTGACAGCAGCAGTGGTGGGGATAGAATGTGGAGAGATGGGGCTGGCGGCCTTAGAAACGGGTAGAGGGGGAATAGAGCCAGGGGAGGAAGGGAGGCTAGGAGACCGAAGAAGACATAACTTATGCAACAAGAAAATTAGCCCCTGGTGTAAAGGAACAACACGAGAATGATTTTGAAACTACAAAATGGAGCACTCAAGAGAGCTAAGCAGATAATGGGGGAAACATACCATGTGATTCCTGCGGAAGTGATTAGGAAGACTAGATGTTTAGTAGGTACAGTTATGAACCTCCCTTCCAAATAAATGAAATGCACCATCATGCGGGTAACCTCATCAAAGGGCAAGGGGATAGAATTGACAAGAAGGCCCGCTATGACAAAGATCAGCTTCTCAATTCCTTCAAAAAATCTCCTCTCCTTAGCTTCTCTGTCAACCCTTTTATTAAAAAAATGGTAACCATCCATGCCAAGGCCAGTTGCTTCAACTATCAGCTCCGCATTGATCACAATCTTATAACCCCCATACTCAACAGTGTGATCCTTCCAATATTTTTCAAAACACACTGAAATACTTTGATCATGGCCCTAAACCTTCTCCATAAAGTTGGTGATGCCTCCCTAGCTTAGAATATTCCAAAGCTCCACATTATCCCTCCAATCTGGATCCACGCTGGACTCGATCTGGAAAGGAGGGACCCTCATTGTCACCATGCTTAACTGCTTGCAAAAAATATTAGAAACTTTAAAAGCACTAATACCAGTCCACCTTTTGCTATTATTATTCACACAGTGAAAAATACTGATGAGAATAGTCGTTTCTTTTCCCACGAATAGCCTCGTGACTGCTGATTTGAACCTATGGAAGTTCACATGTGGGAACTACGGCCCTTATGCCAGCCCGCTCCCTATCATCATTAACATTATTTCTTTCTTGGGGATCCGTAGAGACTTGCGGCCAGATTGTATAAAGCACATTGCTGCCTACATGCGTGACTTTCCTTTCAATATAAATCCACTTGAACTTTCCCTTATTCTTCATACAAACTTGATTGTTCGACAAGAAATGTATAATATTAGTTTTAAAGTTAGCACGTGTGGGAGATTTATTAGTACTAATCCACTCCCAATGATCATATCCCAAATATTGAATTTGCATGTTTATAGATATCAGCTTGAATGCTGCTTTGAAGCTATTTAGCAATGTTATTATTATCCCAAACAATGTGGTTAACATTAATGCCATAATTTACCAATGCATCTGCCAGCTTGTTACCCTCCCAGTAAGTATGTATGATCCTAATGTTAGTGAATGTTTGGCAGATACTTATGGAATATGAGATAAAATCATTGATGTTCCAACTTGGAAGTGAGCACTGATTAAGGTGATTAATGATATTCAGGGAGTCCCCTTCAAGAATGAGGTTTTGGATATTATGATTCTAGGAAATTCTCAGGCCCCATAAAGTAGATAATGCTTCGGCAAAATGATTGGTTTGAATTCCCATTTTTCCAGCATATGTAGCAATCAGATTACCTTTATGATCTTGGATCACTCCTCCCCCTACCGTAGTCCCAGGTTTACCCTTAGAGGCCCCATAAAAGTTCAACTTATACCAGTTAAAATCAGGAGGATACCATTTAATCAAAGATCTATCAATACTATTATTGGGATTGTTATGGCTACTGACAGCTCCAATCTGCCAGTTGGATAAGGCATACTCTTCATTTACTGGATAACTCTTATTCTTGGGGGTTTAAATCTAGCTATATTCTCTTTGATATCATTAGAAATTTTACCAATACCGAGCTTATAGTTCTGATTCTTATTTCTAAAAATATTATCATTTCTATCTTTCCATATCATCCAAATGATATGAGGGATAACTAGCTTCCAGATCCTTCTGAAAACACAATGCCTATAGGTTGGGTTCCATTGAGTCCATAGCTGATTGAAATCCTTCAGCACCACCCATAGAGCTTCAAATTTAGAGAGGGAAAAACTCCATATTCTGGTAGCATAACCACAATGGATAAACAAATGACTGATATCCTCAGTATTTTTTACAAATATGACATCTATTAGGCATCATAAAACCTCTTCTCATCAATTTGTCAGTGGTAAGAATCTTGCCTCTGATAGCCAGCCAAAGGAAGAAATTTATTTTAGGAGTTAATTCAGCCATTCAAATCCGATTCCAGTTGAACTTAGATTGACTACTGTCAAAGAAAGTGTTATATCCAATTTTGACAGAATAGTCCCCATCAATGGATTTATGCCATACCATCTCATCCTTAGTATCCAGTTGACTTAAGGGAATAAAATCTAACTAAACTTGAAGGGAGGAAATAATTTGTACCAGATCATCTCGCTCCATTGATAGTTTTTTCCATTTCTTTCTATTTCCATTTCCCTCAATATAATCCTTGATTTTAATGCCATATTTGTTTACAAGACTGTCCTTAACAATCCCAAAACTATCCATAAGATTGACATTAAACCAGTTATCCTCCCAAAAATTTATATCCCAACCATCACCCACTTTCCATTTACTACCCTGCTTAATGAAATTTCTGCTCTTAACCAGATTCTTCCAAAAAATGGAACCATAGAGGAGGTGCTCATCTTGCAGGAAAGAATAGACAGTTTGTTGATTTAGGTATTTAGATTTGATTAAATCAATCCAGGGTTGTTTCTCTAAAAGCATTCTCTAGCCTATTTTCTCAACGAGTGCCTCATTCATTTTCACGATGTCTTTAGTACCCAATCCTCCCATAGATTTCGGGGTACAAACCTTATCCCAGGCAACTAAGTGAAATTTAAACTTCTCTTCCATGCCCTTCCATAAGAATTTTTTCTGAATCCTCTCAATCTTTTCTCTGAAGGAAGAGGGGATCTTGAAGATTGCTATATAGTTATATAAAACAACATATAACAATTATTTGTTAGAGTATTTTAACCACTCATGTTAATAGTGTTTGGGAGGGATTCATGGGATGAGGAGTTACAGTTACTTCATGAAATATAGGAAAATTATGTCATATGTATGTGTAAGGGTTTTTAATGTAAAAATTTAATAAGAGTATTGTTTTGTGTTTTTAGTGTGCAAACTCTAAACCTAAGTTACATTTGGTATCAGAGTAGGAGGATCATTTGATGGATCAGTGATTTGTTTGTAAGGTAAGCTTAACTATTTTTCATTTCCCCACCCAATGCAATTTCTCCTCTTCGAATTTTATGTAGTATAAATTAAAGAACTAAATTTTAACATTTTAGTATCTACATATATGTTCCTCTAAGTGTTGATTCTAAGTACCATCTCTTGTAGATCATGTTTTTGTGTAGTCTTTGTTTTCCATCAATAAAGTTTGCATATCAGTTGACTAGTCTAAGAATTATTAAAGGAATATTGGAATCCATTCTCATTCAAACTCACATTAAAATCAGTCATGAACATATTTCATATCATGTAATGAAATCAAAAAAATAGTACCATTGCAAATCTTTGGAAATAATCTTTCCAACACATTTAATGGTTTGCTAATTAGAGCTTCAATCCTCAAGCTATCAGCAAATCATTGTTGGTCCCTTCAACTCAAAATCAGTCATGAGTTATTTTTCTTCTGCATATCCATTTCTGATTAGATGATTATTATTATTATTATTTTGTAAGACAATAGATTTCAAATTTTATTTTTTAATAGTTTTTTTTTTAAATAATTGTATTTTGATGGAAAATAATGCATTTATGTCTAGATTAATACTTATTTAGTACCAATTCTTTAAGTCTTTAAATTTTTTTGAATATTATTTTCCTCCATGTTCCAACTAGTGGTCACATAATAAATTTTCCTTCCATATTGAGAAAAATTTTACTTGTTGAGCAAATTTTGATTGAATTGGTCCTTTTTACATGAAATTGAAACCTTAATAACTTTTGCATGGTAACTTGAAATAAAGTTTCGTTTTTTGTAAAAGTGTGTGTTTTTCCATCTCCATCGTATTGGTTCCAATTTCATTGAAAAATACTAAGTTTGAAAATTACCCACTTTTTTGGCAATCTTATGGGCATCTCCTTCTTCTATGTTAGCATATACTTTTGTGGATTTTTTTAGCCCCTTTTAGCTTCATTGCATCATCAATGCGAAAATTTAAAATTATAAAGGACACATTATCACTTGTATGTGGCATCTAATTTTTTAAGGGGTTTTTCTTAGCTTCATGATCACATCTGTCTAAACTAGAAGCATGACATTGGAGGATAGAGGAATAGGATTTTGGAGGTTGATAAGTAACCTATCATCAATCATCAACAAATGGGAAGTATATCAGTTATGGTGGCACATTGTTTAGAGTGGTTTTTTGTTTTTCAAGTTTGTTTCATTTCAATTTTTCATCTTTTCAGCGTGGTTTGTATTAGATGTTGGAAAAATGATTGTATTGGAGAGTAGATGACTGTAGACATCCTCTGACTGTGGTGATCTTATGATTTCCATACTTTACAGGAAGATAACCAATCAATTAATATGTTCATTGGAAATGGTGATCATGTGCAACAAGATTTGGTCATTAGTATGTTGTTCGTTATAATTTTATTTTCATTGTTTTTGTTTTATAAATTAAGTGGAAATTTCACATAGTGGGGAGAACATAACACCAAATTTCAATTTCCATTTAGTGCAAAACTAGATAAAGTTAAGGGTAGCTTCTAGTGGCAGTGGCAGCTTACTTTTTGTTTGAGTTCGAGTGGTAGTAATAAAAAACATTGGCTATAATTAAGAACATTTTGATTCTTATAGAATGTAATGTGAAATCTTTTCAGTGTTTGTTTTATTTTTTAGCTTTATAATAAGAGAGATATGATTGCTATATACTTCTATGATGAATTTTTTTAATTATGATTAAAAGAACCATTGTAAGTCAATTCATAAATCTTGAAAGGGTTTTTGGGAGGATCCAAAAACAACATGAGGTGGACAATTGATGGGGAATGTTCACATAAAGTTATTTGGTAAGCCTACTTAAAACCATAGAAGGAGAGAGCCTTTCTTTTAGATCATGATCATGAATCACATCGTATGACATGTTTCATAGAGGTGATCATATTGTAGATGAGTGTGTGAATGTTTTTCTGCCATGTTCTCACAAAAGGGGGGAATGTTAGGAAATATATATAGTTCTCCACATTTTTGTATGGGTGAATAATAATTACGAGAGAAGTTATTATATTTTTATTATAAATAATAATTACATTAGTAATTATTATTATGTAAAAAATATAAGTTAGAATATATTACTATATAGTTGTTATATAAAACAACATATAACGATTATTTGTTAAAGTGTTTTAACAACTCACATCAATAGTGTGTGGGAGAGATTCATGGGAGGACTAGTTACAGTTACTTCCTAAAATATAGGAACTATATGTCCTATAATGTAAGTTTTGTAATGTAAAAAATTACTAATACTATTAGTATGTGTTTTTTAGTGTGCAAATTTTGAACCAAACTTACTCTTTTATCATGTGACATAGGTGGCGAAATGATAATAAATTAAAATATGATTGATTCTTACAAATGAGAAATTAAGATTTGTGTAAAGAGATCATGTAGTTCTCTCTCAGTCAAGATATTATTCATCTTAATAAGTATGATTTGTAATATAAAACATAATCATTGATAGGTTTATTAGATCCTTGTTGTATTTTAGAAATTTGTGCATAAGAAACCTTGTCCCCAATGTTGATAGAAAATTATGCCAAGAATTGATTTTCCATGTAGTAAAGGAGTGCATAGAGTGTGTGGGCAGATAATAAAACCATTATAATGCAAATTCCTTAAGTATTCTAAAGAAAATATTGTTAAGTAAGATGTTGTAGGATGTATAATCAATGTAAGCCACATGAAAAGGTCAAATATTTTTTATGAGGTAACATTTTATATCATATATAGGGAGCTTAGTAGAGGAAAATAATAAGAAGTCACTTCAAGTGTAAGTGGGTGATGAAGAAATTGAGTAGATTTCATGTTATGATAACAAGTAGATGTACCTTGTTGTAATTGTAATATTTGAGATTGTAAAGTTTGAAAAAGGGTTTCAAGTTCAAAAATACTAATAGAAGTGACATGAGATCTACTATGATTATAATTAGGGATAAAGATATATGTAGATGTGGAAACAATGTACACTGGGGAATTTTATGTCCCCGTAGATGTAGGTGTAGTGGAAGGAGGAAAATTATATGGCATGTAATTATATTTATCAAAAAGTGATGTATCATTGGATTTCTAATCATGAGAAATATTGACAATGAGAAGAATCTTAATGATTGGTTTAATGTGATGAGGATTTACAAAAATTTGTGTGTGGAAGTGATGTAGAAATTAAAAAAATTCATGATCCCTAGTGTTATAAATATCATGGTTTTAATCATAAGAATTTTCACTATTAGTTGTAATTTCATGTAATATTATCTCTTTAGCAGGATCAAGCATAGATGGATTGATAGTGATATGCAATGGAGAAGAATTCATGTGACTATGATGTTTACGAGTAGGAGGAGAAAGATAAATCTACTCAATAGGATGATTTTGAAGTTGATTTCTACATGAAAGGGGGATAGGAAATAAGAATATGAAACTTAAAAATATTCATCCAATAATGCTATCAAGTGAAACCTTAGGATAGCTAGGGTGCAGGAAACAAATATCTGGTTCATATTTAGGGTTCACCAAATATTTTACACAGTCCTTATTGAAAATAATAAATTAGTGAGTTTAATACATTAAAATGATGTAAAGGGGAGATATAATAAGTTAATATGATTAATTAACTTCCAACATTAATCATATAATATCATAAAAATGCATTCATGCTTAAAACTAGAGTAAACATTATGTTATGATCTCAAAACCACAAGAGAATGAGTGCACTTAACTGATTATTGATGGATATGGGAAGTTATGGGTGTGTAAATTGATGGAACTATGAGATATGGAGTTATTATTACCTTGTCTCTAGAATGTATCTCTAAAATGACCTAGTATAGGACCATATATATTTGTTAGGACCATCCATATGGTTTTTCACATATTGTCTGGTTTTGACCCTTCTCTAAATCCTTCTCTGGAACTTTATGAGATTGTTTCCTACCTAGAAATGTATATCACTATTAAACCAAAGTTGTTTCTCATCTTACAAGTCCCATTGAATATCATTAGTAATAACTAAAAACCTATCCATGTGTAGAAGACCTCGCAAAATAAGCATTAGCTGGCTTAAAGGTTAATCCTTGCACAACCAATGTTGGCACTACTCCAAAGAGGCCTAAAACCACACATCATTATCCACATAGCATGTGATATCTAAATGAATGTAACTGTGATTTGGTAATTAGAACATGTTCAACAATGCTTGTAAATGTGAGAGTGAGGCCTCCTACCACTGGGTTTTCCTTGATCCCAATATTTACAAATTCAACACAATGGAATGAAAAGACAAGATTTTTTTATATTTCTTCTCAAGCCTTTATGGCATCTACAAAAAAATTTCTCACTATGAGGTAAAAATCATTTATACAAAACCTTCATATACTTTTGTGGTGTTCATCTAAGATTTATCCTAGACTAGATGGTGTGCTCATATGCATATTCCACCAGCTCTTCCAACTTGGCCAACAACATCCTGAAAAAAGGTGTACTATTACTCCTTATATAGTTACACACCCTACTCTTCTCACGCTTCTTTCTCCTTTTTTAAATTTGTCTTTTAGGTGAGATAACTTCTTCTAGAAAATTATAGATTTTTCCTCTCATTCAAATTTAAGTTCGAGATCAGTTAGCGCTCTAATATTTTACGCTTTTGTTTGTGCCACATCATCTTATCATTGGGCTTCTTTGATTGTCCATTCTTGTTAGATTCTATGTCAGGAAACTTATTACATTATTATTTTTAACCAACTAATCATTTTCAACACACTCATTTATTGCACTCTGCTACACCACCATTTTATTCTTTTTTCGGTTGCTCACTTATTTTGTTCTCACCTTCAACTCATCTCGTGCACTATTATGTACATTCTATACTTCTCCTAAAAATTCAAATTCATTCTTCTCTATCCAAACTATTATAATATCTTTCTTACTATTCATGCACATTACTTCCTTCACAACCACTACGCACCTTCATTTCACAAAACTAGGTCAAGATCCATCCTTCTACATGTAACGACCACTTTCAAACGCCATAACTACGTGAATTTTTTTTATTTTCCAAATTAAACATATGACTTCAATTATTTAAATGTACAAACCAACATTTAAATCTAGCAGTAAATAATTACAATTCTTCAGATAACAAATCAATTAAACATGTGCATATGCATGGGTCAACTAGATCCTTCTCGATCCTCTATAAGGTAATTTTTCGAATTAGTACACAAAATATAATTATTAGTGCCCTTCTCATAATTTATTTTCAAATGTTTTTTCAAATTTTCTACCTGGGGTTCAATCAATCAAATTCCATCCGGCATCACACACTTAGTTACAACTAGGTGAACTTGACAGTGTACTACCACACACTACTTTGGCCAAAGTTTATGAGTCATGCATTGTATGCTCTATTTCTAGACTACAAAAAGTCTATGAAACATGTCCCATCACTATGTGACTTGGTTCCATTATTAGAATTCGATTATTCATTTAAGTTAAATTAATTTTAGGCATGCAATGATACAAAACTTGTACATCCTATGATATGAACATGACTATGCCAAATTAGGTTGCCTGTGGAAGAGAAAGAGCTCAGGTAATGAATTTCACTGTCACATGGACATATTATTCCCCGTAGAAAACATAAGTTGGTATATATGAACTATACTAGCTAGACGGATAATTTCTAATTTAATAGCACAACTTGATTTCCATACTGATCACGATAAGCGTAATAAGTGGAGTTTGAGGAATAACATAGAATAAATAATGCGAGGTGGTATTATTTGAATGAACCATGTCATTCAGTGAGAACCACACTTAAAAATCCATCTGACGTTGGCCTTCTAATATCTACGTATTAAGTTTGTCGTAACTTAAATTCACTTTATTGAATAGTTTATGACAGTTTAAATTTCGTAACGCAGCGATATCCATTGCATTAATTATTCAATCCTAAGTTCTGTAACTTAGTTTTGATTAATTAAATGTAATCAACTTCCATAATTTTTCTTATGCACATTCCTTAATAATTTGAGATAATTAGGAAAGCAAGCTACATTAATTATGTAGTCATTAATTTATTAAATCATAGCATTGTCATTATATTTCCTTAAGTACACAACTGTTAAACTAATCACAGAATGTATTCAATCATCAATGTCCATAAGGTTTGCATACTTAGGTAAACTATTAAACTTCCACAAATGCATTTGTTCATATCCATAATGAATACATAATATCCAATCATTAATCATATATCATCATATAAAAGTTCCTTCATTCAATCTATAAAACAACATTCATTGTTATTTAATTTAGTAGATTGTGTCTTATATCCATTTTTATATTTTTAGTATAATTCATATTATTAAAGCCATTACACAAATGATATTACTCCCACTTATTCATAGTTTAATTTAATAATAGTAACTATCATGAATAGGAGTTTTTAATTCAATATCATTAGTATGTTAACAGGTTCACAAATCTGAACAAATGTCATAACTAGCCAATAGAAGTAATATAGAATTATTTAAACTTGAATTAAAATTTTATTATCCTTTTTAGAAATTTATTCAAAAGCTTAGGGGCTTAAATTCCTTTAACACTTTAATCATCAAGCACTAGTTTGCTTTACAACAGTAAATTAAGAGTACATATTTTAATCATGTAAAGTAAAATCAACCTAGCCTTAAAAACTCATCTGCCAAGAAACTTTAAATCCTACCATCTGCAAAATGTTAGAAAAGGTCAGTTCGATTGAACTGGCATCATAAGTTCTCTTTCCCGCTGAACAGTTGATGCCATTTAATATTTGTCTAAATGAAATGCTGCAATGATTAAAATTATATAAGCAACATAATAACACACAAGATCAAATAAATTCTACTAAAAATATTTTTATTTACATCCTTTTTAAAAGATCCAATCATTGTCTTAATTTATTAATGTATTCCATGAAATCCCATTAAGACATATCTCATAACAGTTCCAAATCAACTCATGCATTCACAATAGGGAATTATAATTCAACATTTGAATTGGTAATACATTATAATAAATAGCTTGTGTGTGTGTGTGTGTGTGTGTGTGTGTGTGTGTACTTATATTATAAAATATAAGAGTGTAGCATACCTTATACAATTACTGTCTGAAGTAATATATTTTCTATCTAAATTCATAATAAACATATAGCTTATATGAATCTTACCAATCAGACCTGATTTATCTCAAATAAGATAATCATTCACATATTGATATGATACTGTAAAATATATCCCAATCATTACTCCATATCATTACCCAAAGTCCTAATCACATAAGCTTTCACCAAAAAAGGGTAAACCCACAATATCATATAACATTGTCTTCCTCGAATCAAGAATATTCTATATTTCGATGAGATTAAGGTAATTCATGCTTACATTAATCATTACAAAGACCATCAAAGCCATAAATTTTGTCAATTATTTCAAAATCCAAACCAGACTTCACAGTTAAAAAACAACATACAGTAGTGAAATACCACAATATAACTCTACACCCAATCTTGTACATCTCTCTTCCATTCTAATAACACTGAGAGTAACTCATAATTATAAATGTAGACTAAGCACAGGAGGAGTGCCATAATGACATAGGTGTGGCCATACAGCCCATATATACTAAAATGATATCCCTTAGTGTGATCTTAAAAATTGTTCGACAGACTTAACATAAGATTGATTACCTCAAACAAAATAAATCTAGAACTGAAAACACTGATATCAATTCAATATCATAAAGTGGGGACCAAATGAATACCCCCCAAATCCTCCACAATCCCATACAATAATCTACATAGAAAACATAACAATACTGAAAAATAATTTTATATTTTCAATCCATCAAATCATTATATTATTTCTCAACACACTAGCCATTTTGATACATTTATATCAAGTAAAATTGATGCACAAAGTGTTGTTATGCAAATTATGATGGCAGGAACCAATCAATTTAAATGAATAAAATACCTAAACCTAGTTGGGTACTTAATAAACCATTTATATATATAAAACCTTGATAGGGTAATGTACGCAACAAAAATGACACATGCTACATTGATGGAAAATGATATAAAAGGTCCCCAATGATGATTCATGTCTTTTCCAAAGGTGTTTGAACTTATAAACCTCCTTGAATTTTATATTTGTATCCTAGAATGCCTTACTTAGCCTTTGCATGTTTTTCCTTATATTCCCGCATCATTTTTCTAGTGTTTTGGCTATTAGTTACAAAATTGCCGCCTTGCCTAGGCAGCGGTCCTGTAATCACTACCCAGGTAGGGCGGGAGATTTGTAACTACCGCCCTATACATGGTGGTGATCATGTAACCACCACCCTGCATAGGGTGGTGGTCTTGTGTTCTTTTTCTAGATTCATCCAACATCAATTAAGATGCTTGTTTCCCCACTTAAGTTCACTTTTAGCACATGTTTGTGAACCATTTTGGTTGATTTCTAGCCAGACTGCCTTTTGGCAATCTTTTCTTCACTTCTAATTTGTAATGGATCATGATTACTTGTTCAAAATTCCTCTTCATTGTTGATTTGGCACTCCATGGCTGCCAAGTGTTATTCTTCATAGCCCATCCAACCTTCTATAAATTCATCGCTTGTTCTCAAGAAAATTGTGTATTCTTGCATTGCAAAGATGTCACATTCTTACTAGAAATTGCATAGCCAAGCTCAGTTCATTTTTTATATCCCTCTTCCACCTACATTGTTACCAGATTAATTTCAAGATGTCATTGTTATAACACCTTCTCACTGTTGCTTCCACTGCATTCCCAATCCTTTGGACTCACATGAACACGGGAGATTGAAATGACAAGTTGAGTGGAAAAAGCATAACACAACCAAATTTACCAATGCTTTGTATTTCAGGGTTGGGGTTGATGTTTCTTTGTCTATATTTCTTTACATTATTATTTTTGAATCATACCTACACATATCAAATAGAGTAGAGGAAGTAATTGAAAATGATCAATTCAAAAAAGATTTATATCTTCCATAGAGGTAGTAAATTAGTTACAAGTTGTGGTTTCCCTTAAATCTTCATATATTCTATCTAGGAAGCTACAAGGGAAGGAAAATATTTTGAAGCTTTAAATCTTCACGTGTTTCTAAGCTAGAAGAGCATTTAATAATCCATAGTTACAAATTGGAAAAGGGCTTTGTTTAGTTAAATTAGAATAATACACTATTACACAGGTAATTAACTACATCCAGTTGATTTCCCTGTTTAGGATTATTAATTAGATTAGAAGATTTCATTTCTTTATTTGTTTACACAGTACCAGAAAATAAAAAACTTATTTATTTTGTTAGATTAGTTTGGTTTATTGTTTCATTTATATCTTGAAAATACAAAAATTATAGAGTAGTTTAAATTCAACTAGATTAATTGTTATTTTCTTAATTAAGTAAGATATTTTCAATTCATGACCATCAACGGTCCTCATCAAGAGAATATATATGGAAGTGATCCATGGGTACCACAACTGAATGGAACCAAGTTACTCACGGACATAGATACAAGACTTCATCTTCTTATCTTTAGAACACTAGCATGATACACTAATAAAATTGAAGAATTAAACATTTTAAATAATGAAGTTGATAAATCTTATGATTAGTAGACTTTCCATAGAAATAGAGCCTAGATAAAATTCATGACCATATAGGGACTATGACCAGAAATAATTTATAGTTGTGATCCTACGACCCCCCAACCGAATGGGACTCAAGGCCAGTTACACATAGACACTAGGTTATAAGCATTTGTTTTCAGATCATCTCCACTTCCACGGGACATCATAAGACAACTAAACATCCTAAACAATGAAGCTCATTGAGCCATCATGTTTTGGACCACACCCGTGAATCATTTAGAGAGCTATCGGAGCCACACCTCTTCATTGATTTCATGAGCTTTTCTGGACATATTTACAAGGATCACATTAGTTTCCCATGAATTCCACAACCAGTAGAAAGGATTTCCACAGAGCTTTATATTAATTATAGTCTCCATATAGTCACTCTTTCTTATCCAACCATTAGACCAATTCAGGTTAGAAGGGCCTTTGTTTCCATTTACAAATAGATCCCCTTATTACACGTTGAGGATGTCATCCTACCTTGATAGTTTGTTCTTACCATCCTCACACATTTTTTCCACATACGATATTCGCTACATTCACCCATCAACACTTTCCACATCGGCCTCCCCAACATGACCTTGGGGGATTGAGTTTGGTTGAAGGTAATGTATCTATTTTCATCCACACAAATTGGTGAACCCGACGTGAAGAGCTAGTCTCTTTTCAATTCCATTTCTTCCTTCCATCTTCTCCTTATCCCATTATTCTACGGGTATTTTTATACCCCCAGATTATGTCGGGATAGGAACACATTCGACCCATTTTGGGTCTACAAACATATTTCCAAATGGGTAGGAAAAAATAGTTACCCTCACTATCATCGTGGGCTGGCAACTATACAACCCATCTCCTTGTGTATCAAACTCAACCTCTGTAACACCCTTGACAGTTCTTATTTTCCTCCTTTGCATCTCAAGTGTTGGCATGTGATTTTCCTTTGTAGGATATGTTATTTTGACTTTGGGAAATCATACTTGATGTGGATAAGTCTTTTCTGGTCTTAAGATCTTTTGACTGAACTGGAATAGTTTTCCTGAATTTATTTTTCACTTCTTATAGGTGAGATTACAATTTGGTTTTAAGAGTTGTAAACTTATCTATTTACCCGACTCATCCTTGGATCAATTGTAGTGATCCAAGGAATGTTTTAAATCTATTTAGAGTCAACAACTAATGAATTGGCATTCCACAAATTAAGAATCATATGGAATGAACTTGGTAGATACAAGTTCTTTAATTCTCTTTTTGTGTGAAAATATTTCCATTCAGTGGTATGTTTTGTTTGGGTCTTTGGAGATCAACCATGGCAGGTCATTACTGACATAATTGGGATTTTATCCTATTCATGGCATAGGAGAGAACTAGAATCCTATAAAGAACTAACCTACAGAATCCTACCTAAGCTATGTTACTTGATATAATTCTGATTCTAACCTAAACTTGGTGCTAAGGGAATTAGAAAGGTTACTAGGTATTAAAAACTAAACTTGAACCTATTACTACAAGGTTATGTGGTGATCTAGCCTAGTGCTTTAAACTATGGCATTTTGAATTATTTACCTATGTGGAATTATCTAAACCTATTTGATAAGTCCTATGGTGGAGGTTAGTTATTAGTGTTATATCCTAAGGTATAAACTGTAATATACCTAAGATCTAACCTAAGCAAGTATTATGTCCTAAACTATTGGGCATGAATGGGGACTTGTGTGGTCGCATGTATTTTGGCAATGGTTCCTAAGACATTTATGATGTTGATAAGGTTTTTAATGTACGTGGTACTGCCAGCTTGGGTAGGGGCTAGTTGGCCTGGGGGAGGCTTAGATGGAAGTATCACTAAAATGGAAATACATGGTATTTTTGACTTGGCATTTGCCAGACTTGGAAGCCGATGGCAAGGAATATTAGGAAGGAGATTTGGAATTAATAGAATTAATTACTTTTGGTTTATGAGCCCAAACTATCTTGGTAGGCATGCCAACAGATTTTTCTTGGGTTGTTTCACTTTGCATGTTTTCTGATTTTCACTATGCATGCTCTCTGGTTTTTATAACCAGTAGATTGAACTGCACTTCATGGATATTTTTGAGGTTTTGAATATATTTTCATTTCATGGAATTTATAAGAGGCAATGTGGAAGAGGTATTTGGTTGTTTGATCTTTTGTTGAAAAGAGGAGAAGCAGTGAGCTCGGCTGGAGGTCTTCTTCGATTTGACAGAGACACTATCAGGCATGGTAGGCTCTAACTGTTAAAATCTCTTGCTATCCTCTAAGTGTTTTCATTAAAGAAACTCTACTGTGTTGAGTTTTATGCATTGCATGATGTACCTAGTTGTTTTGTTACTGATTTTATTAAATCTTGAATTCTTGGTTTCGAATCCTTTGCAAAAGCAGCCTGATTTAAAATATAGTATGTGTTTGTTTAAGCACATGAAAAATGCATGCAAAAATGATTATGTAACTCTGTTTGGCTTAACTAGATTTGGTAATTAATGGTTAGGTTTTTGTTGACCTACGTATGACTATATTCTCACTAAATTTCTTTGAAGAATCTGGTGTTCCGCCTGTTTCTATTCAAACTATTTTTTAGTGACCTCGAGCTAGTAAAGAGCTCATATTTGTTTATGTAAACATGTATGCAAGCTCGAGTTCTATTGGAAACTTGTTGGGTATTTGGGAACTGTTGTCATGTTCTTGGTACTATGATGATTTTGATTCATTTCATAAAAATAAGGAACTGAGAATGGAGTAGTAGATGGCTTCGTTTTTGTTTCCTAACTTGTGAACATTGTTGTTGCTAAAACCCTAACACGACGTGATATTTGTGTGGTATTATCATGATATTATGGACTATTACTAGTCTACATTTGGCTGGTGTTTGTGTTTTATTGTGACCTCATGTATTATTGAGATTTCATTAAGAATATGGTCTTCGTACTTTTGTGGTGTTTAAGTCTGAACTCTTTTAGCAGATCTTATAAACTGCTTTAGTTGTTAAGAAAGGTTTGATAAAATAGTTATTTGAAAATGAAGCTTGATTATTAATTCAAACTCTTTAAAGGTTTATCCATCGCATCTTATTTTGTATTACAATGTGGGAGTTAAAATAACCCAATAAAGGCTTATATGATGCAAAGCGATTTAGGGAAATTCTTTCTTAAGTATTGGAAATGGAAACCTGAGTAAGGTGTTGGTTTAGATGGTATTCCTTCCGGGTTTCCTTGTTTAAAATGTAAACCAAGAGGGAACATAAGTTACCTGAGCTTGCTTATAATCATTTGACTGATTTTTATCTTGGTAGGAACTTATGCTCAGCATGATTTCATAATTCATGTCTTGAAAAGAATGAATTTGTTAGGAATTAGTATTCACATGGTTTATTTATATGGTTAGTTTAATGTGTTATTAATATATTATTGTTATATAAACAATAATATATTATTGGTGTTGAGTTGTGTATTGTTACGGGAGTAACAATCACAACTAAATAGGTTTATTTGTTGTAACACTTTCCTATTTTATAGGAAGTCAGTTTTCCTATGTATATGGCTATTTAATAGCCTGTGTATGTAATTCAAATTGGTCGAATACAATATCAATATTATTATTTTTCTTGTGACAATATTGCTGTCCCAACATTTGGTACTAGAGCAGGTTATTCCTATGAGAGCCAAGAAGATTTAAGAGGCCAAAGAGAATATTCAAAAATCCGTCCAAAAAAATACAGCAAGTAGTGTTCAGTAAAATGATCATATCTTCCTCATAAAATATCGGATTGAGGCGATTCTTTTTGGGTTGAAAAGATGAGAAAAAGGCGCACAACTTTGTAGTTTACATCAGGGTCAGATTCAGAATGCAGATATGACGAAATTGCTGTCAAACGGACGTTTTTGTGGCTGGAAATGCACATCCGGGAAAAGAAATCCAACACACAGGTTTTTTCTTATTGGTCAATTTTTTTAAATTATTTAGCAAAACTATAGTTTAAAATATATATATATTTCTATAGTTTTTGCTTAATAATTGAATTTTGAGGGCAATTCAATTTTATTTTAATTGGACCAATTTACGGGAAATTGTAACCTCAATAACTTTTGCACGGTAACTCAAAATTGAGCGCCGTTTTTTCCAAAAGTGTATATTTTTTTATTCCCGTCCTAGTGGTTCTAATTTTGGGAGAAAATAAAAAAAATTGAAAATCACCCTCTATTTTGGCCATCTTGTGGACGCATTATCGGTTGTACCCGACGTCCTGAAATAAAAGGTTTCACATTGAGGGGAGAAGCTTAAATAAATACAATGTGGAAACCATGTAGTCTCATGTTCAGATCCGGCTGAGTTAAGCACCCATATGATGGAGGAAGGAGGCATCGGAGGCTGGAGGTCGAACAGCGACCTCTCGTCAGTCACCAATGACGGGGCCGCACAGAATGATTTGGTGGCACAGGTGTGCAGTGTGAGTACTTGTTTTTGAGTTTTGCAGTGTTCCAGTTTCAGCTTGGTGTGATTCTTTTTCAGAGTTCCTGTTTTGTTTGGTATTTGATGGATGTTGGAAAGAAAGTTGTGTTGGAGCACAGATGACTGTCAGTGATCCTCTGACTGACTTGGTCCTCTGACTGCCGTACTTTGTTGGAAGATGGTCAGCTAGGAGAATACGTTCACTAGCATTAGTGACCATGTGCAGCAAGACCTAACTAGCAAGATCCATTCAGGAGTATGTTCTTCGATGCAGTTTGCTTCTCAGTATCTATATGAGTGGAATTTCACATTGTGGGGGGGAATACATACCAATGTTCCATTCCCATTCTGCACCCAAAACGACTTAGTCAAGGAAAGCTTCCAGTGGCAGTGGCGGTTTTCTATGCTGTTCGAGATCGAGTGGCAGCGATCAAAGACAGAGACTACAATTAAGAACATTACGATTCTTATAGGAAGTAATGTGAAATCTTTTCAGTATATCTTCTATTGTGTAGTTTTGTGATTTGCATGTTGTGTTTCCTACATAATTCCCTGATGTATAAGCATAGTGGTGAACAGTAGCACCAGAGTAAGTCAGTTCATGGATCTTGAAAGGGTTTGTGGGAGGATCCAGAAAACCACACGAGGTGGACAGTTGATGGGACCTGTTCACATCAAGGTTTGTGGTAAGCCTGTTTAAAACCATGGAAGGAGAGAACCTTTCTTTTGGATCAAGGTCATGAGTCACAGAGTTGGACATGCCACAGGGGTGAGCATACTGCAGAGGAGTGTGTGGATGTTTTTCTACCATGTAAACACTAAGGGGGGAATGTTAGGAATTAGTATTCACATGGTTTATTTATATGGTTAGTTTAATGTGTTATTAATATATTATTGTTATATAAACAATAGTATATTATTGGTGTTGAGTTGTGTATTGTTACGGGAGTAACAATCACAACTAAATAGGTTTATTTGTTGTAACACTTTCCTATTTTATAGGAAGTCAGTTTTCCTATGTATATGGCTATTTAATAGCCTGTGTATGTAATTCAAATTGGTCGAATACAATATCAATATTATTATTTTTCTTGTGACAATATTGCTGTCCCAACAGAATTTTCTTAATTATGTTGTTAGATCTTGTCATTTAATTTGAGTTCGTTTATGGGGTGAAATATTTTAAACTCAAATCTCTTAAAAGCAAACAGTTGCATGCATAAGAATTAGTTGTATGTGCATGTAGAAAATTGGAACATGGTCTTGTGACATGTTTGGTAAAATCTGCAAGTTTTGATTGGAATCATCTTTGAAGTTTATTGTTCTTAATGAGAATTAAATGTTTTTACTTTATATGTAATATGTTGAAAATTATGGAAATAACATTGTCTTTATTTAGCTCTTGGGTAATTCTGAGTGCTAATTCTTACTCTGATTTCACTTCCAGATTGGGACCATTGAAACAATGTAGAACCCATAAAAAGAATTACTTTTTATTCCTTTTGTGACTATGGGTTGTGTATGGCCTTCACGGTTTTAACGTTCTTATTTGAAATGAATCTCTTGCTTTAATGGGAAGATTATGTTTTTTAAAAGAAAATTTTCATTGATACTTTCTTACTTTAAGGTGTTCTTGTTCTTCTTTGGGAACTCCTAAATGAACTTAAATTGTTTATATCTTGAAAAAGGGGTTTTTACTAAATTAAGTTATAGGGGATGAATACTGGGTAAGATCATTTATGTTAAGCCTTTTTTCTAATACAGTTGGGAATAAGTTCATTTGTATGGAATCTTTTGTTGATGATTCTTTAAGAAAAATTTAATCGTTAATTGGTTAACCTTCTCTCACTTGTCATTGATGGAAATGAAGTAGAAGGGGAGAAATGACTAGTTTGTTTAAAAGAGAATGTATCATGCTGGTTGGTTGATGTTTCATCTTTCCATCTAGGATCTTTATTTTATCATGTTCTGATGAATATCTTAAATGTTTAATTTAAGATAGTTAATCTTAAGATGAAACAACTTAGGTTATGGTATGAACCTATTTCTGCCTTGCGGATGTTATGTACTTTAGCATAATGAAAAGGGTTTCTCTTCTTCTTTAATTGAAAATTAGATGAGACATCCTAGTGAGAACATGTTGTAAACACTTCTTGTATCTTTTAGTTAAGATAAGTGTTGTATTCTATTTTGGTAGAATGGGAAATAATGAGATGGTATGTTCTGTTGTTGGTAAAGATGATTGGTAGGACCAATCGTACTTTGATTTTTAAGACAAATATTATAGATTATATTATGTTCCTCTTTTAGAAGTGAACTATGGTTCATTAATGCTCTTCTTTCTGATTGTTATTACTTATGTTTTGAGTGTGAAATACTAATTGTTCATTAAAGCAAAGTTTTTTTAATTGGAACCATTAGTGGAATGCATCTCATTTTAAGGCTTAGTGCTTATCATGCTCAATTCATAGAACTGACCCGTGCTAGCAATTTTTATAGATGGACTTCATAAGTGATAAAAGATGGCAAATCTTATATGATGCATTGGTTGATCTAAGTTTGATTCTAGTGAAGAATTCTGATTCGTTCTTGAATTGTATTGAAAAAGAAAAGTTATATTCCTTTTGAATGAAGGTTGTTGTCATGTAGTAAGCCTAAAATGCATAAGTTTGTAAATGTATAAGTTTTGAAAATGAATTGAACGATGAGAATTTACTTGTATGGGTTGTGTAAATTTTTTCTCTACCTTTGTAAAAGAAATGGAATCTTATTTTGTTGATATTCTTCATATTATTTATATGATTAAATGAGGATTCTTGAATAAATAGGATAAAAGGAATTAGAGTAATTTCCCTAATTAAGATGCAACTAGATAAGTTGCAGAATTTAATGTTCTTATATAAACAATTTAATATAGTAAGATGATGTGTAATGAACATACAATGAAAACTATAGAATATGTAAAGAACAAAAAGGGTGTGTTAAACCATAGAACTTAGCCATGGAGAGGAAGACTCTTCCTCTCTCATGAAAAAAAAAGTAAACAAAAAGAAGGATATGATTTATAATCATAGACTAAATTTAATAAAGTCTATTAAGATACAACCTTGAATGGTTAAGTCACATTAAACAGAACTTATGAGGTCGTTGTCCTTTTTTTTTTGCTAACTTCTTGTTAAGCCAAAATTAACAACATTGAAATCAATCATAAGTTATGGAAGTTCTCTAAGGATTAATGGAACCTGATTTGGAAAATAACTTAGGGAGATTAGGATTAGGGTTTGGACAGGGTTGCTGAAATCTGCTTTTAATTATCCAAATTAATTAAATATTAATAATCTCCTATGGGTATGTACATCTCAATGATGTTGTTCTATAGGATGCTGGCACATGCCAACTACAAGGTTGTACCTTCGAGAAGATTAGGATCTTCTCAAGGATACAACATTGTAGTTGACATGTGGCAACACCCTTCTACATTGATCATCTAGATCTACATGCTTATGGACTTGAACTTAGTTTTTCTCTAGGATTGGATAGTAGCATAGTTATGATACGAAGTAGCCCTCTAGGACTTAGGGTACCTTGGCACACGGGGTTGACCTAGGTTGACCTAGCATGCCAATATATCCTAAGTCTTTAAGAGCCTCTTCATATCATAACCTATGTTGTTAACCCTAACTAGGGTTAAACCTTGGGAAAATGGACTGACGGAAGTCAGTAAAGGACATTCTAGATAAAAATTGAGTGAGGTGAAGGACGTATTCCAGATTGACGAGTATGTCATCAAGGAATAAATAATACAAATAGTATGTTAGAAAACTTTGGCCAAAGTATCGCAATTTGTTGATTGTGTTGTCCTATGTCACCTAGTCTAAGGTTCAAGATGCAAATGAATATTGGTAGAAAATATTTAGATAGGTTCCTAGATAGATAACTCAATACCTCGATCAGGGTAAGAGAACTAAGTATACATAGTATACAGAAAAGTATTCAATACTTGCGTTAAACATGAATAGATTGGTAGTTTGCCAAGTTATGAAATGAATAGATCGGTGGCACACCAAGTCATTACAGATGCATATGGTTCTCAGTTATAAGAATGGATGTTACAGAATGTGTGTTCTAAATTATGTATTTAGAATAGAGAACATTACTAAAAAAAATTCCCTTATTTCTAAAGTCTTAAAATGGGAATGTTACATCTTCGTATCAGAGCTGAAGGTTGCAGCTCTTGGACCTATTGTGTCCATAATCTGATAAAAACTTGAATTTTCTTGTAACAGAAAATGGTTAGAACAAGAGGAAACATTGTGAATAATTCTCTACCTGATGAAGGAGCAGCAACAACCCAAAAGCTTGATGAAATCCTTACTGCCCTGTTGGACACAAGAGATCGTTTGACTTTACTTGAACAATAAGTGATGGATAATGAGGAGGAAGAAGAAGCTGGTAATAACAATCAGACACCTCCTGATGACAACCCCAATTTGGGTGTTGATAATAACAATACTAATGTACCTGTCCAGGTAGAAAACACAAAGGCTAGGTTAGTAGTTGAACTCACCAATGATATAAAAAGGATAAGTTCACCTAAGTTTGATGGCACCACATTAGGTGATGGAGATAAGAATTGGCTCAGCAAGATGGAGAAGTACTTTGCAATAAGAAACTTCTCAGAGGAAACCAAAGATATTTGGCGAGCATGTCCACTTTCCCATGAAGCATCTTCATGGTGGGACAATCGTAAGGATGAGCTAAACATTGATGAAACTAACATAACTTGGGATCAATTTAAAAGTTATTTTAGGCAACGTTAGTTTCCAAATCTTTATTATGATCAGAACATGACTGAATTTCACAACTTGGCTCAAGGGAAGTTAACTGTAACTGAGTATTAGGAATGTTTTACGAAACTACTCAAGTATGTACCTCAGTATCAAACTGATGACAAGTTCAGGATACATAAATTCATCATGAGATTGAATCCCATTATTGGGGGAGAGGTTGATGTTCACAGGCCAACCACTATGGAAGGGGTTGTTGAAAAATCCATAAGGCAAGAACAGAAATTAAAGGCTATTTCGGCTCATAAGGAGGAAGTATCGAAGAAAGTGCCAAATTTTTCTTCGTCTTCTCTTGCACCTAAGAAAGGACCATGGAAAAAGTTTGCTAACAAAAGTAATTTTTCAGCTGATAATAATAAGAAAAAAACAATGAATAAGTTTGTTAGAAATACAAGGAACAATTTTGCCAAGAATAATAATAATGGACATAAGTCCTATGGAGGCCAAAATGATAACTTTAAGGCTGGAAATAATTCTGAGTCTAAGAAGGGACTTGTAGGAGGCTGTTATAACTGTGGAAAATATCATTACGCAAATCAATGTCCTTTGAAGAAGGATGGTCATAATCAACAGCACAAGATACATGCTGCAGTAGCTGACAAGCAAGCTGAAAAAGCATGTTACACTTATAGAAGTTCCTGGTAAGTTATTTGACATACCTGTAACTATTCTTTTTTATACAAGAGCTACTAAATGTTTTATTTCTAGTAAACTTGCTTCAAAACTTAAAAGAAAATCTGGAAAAATAGATAAATCATGGACTGTAAATTATGGTAATAATTATGTTCATACAGTTAGTATGTGTCTTTTTGGGGCAATCCTTGACTTACCTAGCTTTTCCATAGAAGTTGATCTCTATGTAGCACCTTTGGGATCTTAAGATATAGTCACAGGCGTAAATTGGTTAGCAGAGCATAAAGCAAAGGTAGACCTTTTTTTTTAAAATATTGGTTGTTTAGATGATTTACAAAAAATAGCAGAGATTTAAGGTGTAAAACGAGAAATTTTTGTTAGGAAATTGTTTGCTATGTAACTTAAAAAGGCCAAAAATAAGGGTTGTACCTTATATGTAATAAAAATTTCAGAATCTGCGGAAGAAAACAGTGATTTCACGGAACATAATTCACTGTTACAAAACTACGATGATGTGTTTCCAGAAGAATTACCAGGATTACCACCCAAAAGGGAGTTTGACTTCATGATTGAAATCAAACCAGGTACTGAACCTATTTCTAAATCACCTTAACGAATGACTACCATAGAGTTAGTAGAGGTTAAGGCTTAGTTGCAAGAACTTTTGTCTAAAGGTTTGATTAGACCAAGTGTTTCACCTTGGGGAGCACCAGTGATCTTTGTGAAAAAGAAAGATGGAACACTTAGATTGTGCATTGATTACAAGATGTTAAACAAAGAAGCAATCAAGAATAGATACCCACTTCCTAGAATTGATGATCTATTTGATCAGATGTGTGGAGCATCAGTATATTCTAAGATAGATCTTCGATCTGGATATCATCAATTATGAATTAAGGATGAGGACATTCATAAAATGGATTTCAGGATAAGATAAGGGCATTATGAATTCAAAGTTTTACCCTTTGGATTAACGAATGCACCTGCAAATTTTATGAACTTAATGAATAATATCTTTCAAGAATACTTGGACAATTTTGTACTTGTATTCTTGGATGACATTCTCATATATTCTAAAATTATTGAGGAGCATCATGAACACTTGAAAATAGTTTTGGAGATTCTGAGAAAGAGACGATTGTATGGTAAGTTGTCCAAATGTTCTTTTTATGACACCAAAGTTCACTATTTGGGTCATGTTATAAGTAAATATGGGATTGTTGTAGATCACTCTAAAATTGTAGTTATAACTAAGTGGCCTACACCAAAGAATGTACATGAAGTTAGAAGCTTCATGGGCCTTGCAGGTTATTATAGAAAATTTGTTAAGGATTTTTCTAAGGTGGCCGCACCAATAACTTCATTGTAGAAAAAGGATAAGAAATTTTTTTAGAATGACAAATGTGAATCTACTTTTAAAATTTTGAAAATTCAGTTGACTTCAGCACCTATCTTAGTTGTACTTGATCCTAATGGAGACTTTACTATTGTAACGGATTCATCTGGGGAAGGTCTTGGAAGTATTTTGTTACAAAATGATCATGTCATAGCTTATGAAAGTAGAAAACTTAAGTTACATGAGTTGAGTTATGCTCCACATGATTTAGAGCTTGTTGCCATAGTTCATGCACTTCAAGTTTGGAGGCATTATCTGTTGGGTAAACCATTTGAGTTGAAAACTGATCATCTAGGGCTGAAGTACATTTTCACTCAGCCAAATCTAAATGCAAGACAGCGAAGGTGGTTAGAGTTTTTGTCTCAATATGCTTTTGACATAAGTTACATTAAAGGAAAAGAGAATAGAGTGGTTGATGCTCTAAGTCTTAGGAAGCACATTTCTACTCATATAACACTAAGAACTTAGTTTAAGGATGAAGTAAAAAGTGTTATGAAATCTGACTCTTACTTTTAGCAAGTAAAAATAACACTTGCTGCAGACCCAAAGGATGAAAGATATAGAGGTTTTCACTTTGATAATGAAGGAATCTTATGATATGAAAACAGAGTATACATACCTTTGCCTAACGATTTGAGAAAGAAATTGTTGGCAGAGTTTCACAATTCACCTTTTTCTAGACACCCTAGCATTACAAAAATGTTTGCTAATATAAAACAACAATATTTCTAGAAAGGAATGAAAAAGGATGTTATTGATTTTGTGACTTGTTGTCTTAAATGTCAACATGTAAAAGTGGAAAATATGGACCCAATTGGTTTATTGTATCCTCATAGCATACCACAGTATAAATGGCAGGTAATAAGTATGGATTTTGTACAAGGATTGCCTATGTCAAGAAGTAAACATGATGTTATTTTGGTAGTAGTTGACAAACTAACAAAAGTAGCTCATTTTATTGCTGGAAATCTAAAGGATGATTCTCTTGTTTTGGCTAAAATATTTGTACACAAAATTTTCAAATTACATGGAGTACCTAAACTAATCATATCTGATAGAGACCCTATAATGACATCAAGGTTTTGACAAACACTTAATGCAACTCTTGGAACTAAATTAAATTTCAGTTATGTGTATCACCCGAAAACGGATGGACAGACTAAAAGAGTAAATCAGGTTTTGGAGGATATGTTACGGATGTACTGTATGGATCAGCAGTACAAGTGGTAGGAGTACCTTTCATTAGTTGAATTTGCATACAATAATACATATCATGCTTCTCTTAAGATGGAACCTTTTGAGGTGCTTTACAGAAGGAAATGTAGAACCCCTATTAGTTGGGATAGCATTGAGGATAGAGAGGTAATTGGACTTGAAATCCTTATGGAAATGGAACAATAAGTTAAAATGATTCATGAATGCTTGAAAGAAGCTGCAGATAGGAAAAAGAGTTATGCTAACTTAAAACGGGTTGACAGGAAATTTGAACTTGGAGATAAGGTTTTTCTTCATGTTAAACCAAAAAAGAGTTCTATAACTTTTGGCAAGGCTGCCAAGTTATCACCTTGTTATCTGGGACCTTTTGAAATATTTGAAGTAATCAACCCTGTAGCTTATCGTTTAGCACTACCACCTGCTTTGTCACGAATGCATGATGTTTTCCATATTTCTTTTCTTAAGAAATACATTTCAGATTTATCACATGTGTTAAATTAGAATTCCTTGCATGTCCAAGACCCAAGAATAATCGTGGTTAAACCCATTCGAGTGCTGGAAACTCACCAGTTGCATTTAAGAAATAGAGAAATAAGTCAATGTAAGGTCTAGTGGGACCAGTTTAACGAGGGAAGTGCCAATTGGGAAAATCTAGAGGATATAAAAACTATTTTTCCATATCTATTTGAATAGAATTGAATCTATTGACTCATAAATTTTTTATGATTTTATCTTTATATGACATTAAATAAGCCAGTTTTGGGAAGATAATTATTTAATTTAAACAAACAGATATTTAATGCTGATTTTTGGAACTATAAGGTTTTGAAATATTTGACTTTGAGTAAGAAAAGTGAAGGATTTTACTGTCCTTGATGTAAATTGTTAGAAGAAATAATCATAGGGATGATGATTCCTTTTAGGAGGGAAGCATGTAACACCATTGACAGTTGTTATTTTCCTCCTTTACATCTCAAGTGTTGGCATGTGATTTTCTATGTAGGATATGTTCTTTTGACTTTGGGAAATCATGCTTGATGTGGATAAGTCTTTTCTACTCTTAAGATCTTTTGATGAATTGGCATTCCATGAATTAAGAATCATATGGAATGAACTTGGTATATACAAGTTCTTTAATTCTCTTTTTGTGTGAAAATATTTCCATTCAGTGGTATGTTTTTTTGGGTCTTTGGAGATTGACAAGGCAGGTCATTACTGATGTAATTGGGATTTCAGCCTGTTCATGGCGTAGGAGAGAACCATTGCTGAGAATCCTATAAAGGACTAACCTACGGGATCCTAAGCTAGGTAAAATTATTTCCTACCTAAACTATGTTACTTGATATAATTATGATTCTAACCTAAACTTGTTGCTAAGGGAATTGGAAAGGTTACTAGGTATTAAAACTAAACTTGAACCTATTACTATAAGGCTATATATTGATCTAACCTAGTGCTTTAAACTATGGAATTTTTAATTATTTACCTATGTGGAATTATCTAAACCTATTTTCTAAGGCCTATGGTGGAGGTTAGTTGTTAGTGTTATATCCTAAGTTATAAACCTTAATCTACCTAAGATCTAACCTAAGCAAGTATTATGTCCTAAACTATTGGGCATGAATGAGGACTTATGTCGTCGCATACATTTTGGTGATATTTCCTAAGGCATTTATGATGTTGATAAGGTTTTTAATGTATGCGGTACTGCCAGCTTGGGTAGGGGCTAGTTGGCTTGGTGGAGGCTTAGGTGGCAGTATCACTAAAATGGAAATACATGTTATTTTTGACTTGGCATTCGCCAGACTTGGTAGGTGGTCACAAGGAAGATTAGGTGGGATATTTGGAATTAATAGAATTAATTTCTTTTGGTTTACGAGCCCAAACCATCTTGTTTCACTTTGCATGTTTTCTGATTTTCACTCTGCATGCTCTCTGGTTTTTGGAACCAGCAGATTGAACTGCACTTCATGGCTATTTTTGAGGTTTCGAATCTATTTTCATTTCATGGAATTTATAGGAGGCATTATGGAAGAGGTATCTAGTTGTTTTATCTTTCGTGGAAAAGAGGAGAAGCAGTGAGCTCGGTTGGAGGTCTTCTTCGATTTGACAGAGACACTATCAGGCATGATAGGCTCTAACTGTTAAAATCTCTTGCTATCCTCTAAGTGTTTTCATTAAAGAAACTCTACTCTATTTAGTTTACATGATGTACCTAGTTGTTTTGTTACTGAGTTTATTAAATCTTGAATTCTTGGTTTCGAATCCTTTGCAAAAGTGGTCTAGTTTAAAATATAGTATGCGTTTGTTTAAGCACATGAAAAATGCATGCAAAAATGATTTTGTAACTCTGTTTGGCTTAACTAGATTTGGTAATTAATGGTTAGGTTTTTGTTGACTTATGTATGAATGTATTCTCACTAAAGTTCTTTGAAGAATCTAGTGTTCTGCTTGTTTCTGTTGAAACTATTGTTTAGTGACCTCGAGCTGGTAAAGAGCTCATGTTTGTTTATGTAAACTTGTATGAAAGCTTGAGTTCTGTTGGAAACTTATTGGGTATTTGGGAACTATTTTTGGGTTCTTAGTACTATGATTCTTGTGATTTGTTTCATAAAAATAAGGAGCTGTGAATGGAGTAGTAGATGGCTTGGTTCTTGTTTCCTAACTTATGAACATTGTTGTTACTAAAACCCTAACATGGCGTGATATTTGTGTGGTATTATCATGATATTATGGACTATTACTAGTCCACATTTGGCTGGTGTTTGTGTTTTATTGTGACCTCATGTATTATTGAGAGTTCATTAAGAATACAGTCTTAGTACTTTTGTGGTGTTTAAGTTTAAACTCTTTTAGCAGATCTTACATACCGCTTAAGTTGTCAAGCATGGTTTGATAAGATAGTTATTTGAAAGTGAAGCTTGATTATTAATTCAAACTGTTTAAGGTTTTATTCATTGCATCTTATTTTGTATTACGATGCGGGAGTTAAAATAACCTAATAAGGGGTGATATGATGCAAAGCGATTTAGGGAAATTATTTCTTAAGTATTGGAAATGGAAACCTGAGTAAGGTGTCAGTTCAGTTGGTATTCCTTCCAGGTTTCCTTGTTTGAAATGTAAACCAAGAGGGAACATAAGTTACCCGAGCTTGCTTATAATCATTTGACTATTTTTTATCTTGGTAGGAACTAATGCTTAGCATGATGTTTGGATTCATATTTCTTGTCTTGAAAAGAACGTATTTTCTTAATTATGATGTTAGATCTTGTCATTCAATTTGAGTTCATTTCTGGGGTGAAATATAGTAAACTTAGATCTCTTAAAAGGAAACAGTTGCATGCATAAGAATTAGTTGTATGTGCATGTAGAAAATTGGAACATGGTCTTGTGACATGTTTGGTAAACTCTACAAGTTTTTATTGGAATCATCTTTGAAGTTTATTGTTCTTAATGAGAATTAAATGTTTTTACTTTATATGTAATATGTTTAAAATTATGGCAATAACATTGTCTTGATTTATCTCTTGGGTAATTCTGAGCGCTAATTCTTACTCTGATTTCACTTCCAGATTGGGACCATTGAAACAATGTAGAACCCATAAAAAGAATTATTTTTTATTCCTTTTGTGACTATGGGATGTGTATGGCCTTCACGGTTTTAACGTTCTTATTTGAAATGAATCTCTTGCTTTAATGGGAAGATTATGTTTTTTAAAAGAAAATTTTCATTGATACTTTCTTACTTTAAGGTGTTCTTGTTCTTCTTTGGGAACTCCTAAATGAACTTAAATTGTTTATATCTTGAAAAAGGGGTTTTTACTAAATTAAGTTATAGGGGATGAATACTGGGTAAGATCATTTATGTTAAGCCTTTTTTCTAATACAGTTGGGAATAAGTTCATTTGTATGGAATCTTTTGTTGATGATTCTTTAAGAAAAATTTAATCGTTAATTGGTTAACCTTCTCTCACCTATCATTGATGGAAATGAAATAGAAGGGGAGCAATGACTAGTTTGTTTAAAAGAGAATGTATCATGCTGGTTGGTTGATGTTTCATCTTTCCATCTAGGATCTTTATTTTATCATGTTCTGATGAATATCTTAAATGTTTAATTTAAGATAGTTAATCTTAAGATGAAACAACTTAGGTTATGGTATGAACCTATTTCTGCCTTGCGGATGTTATGTACTTTAGCATAATGAAAAGGGTTTCTCTTCTTCTTTACTTGAAAATTAGATGAAACATCCTAGTGAGAACATGTTGTAAACACTTCTTGTATCTTTTAGTTAAGATAAGTGTTGTATTCTATTTTGGTAGAATGGGAAATAATGAGATGGTATGTTCTGTTGTTGGTAAAGATGATTGATAGGACCAATCATACTTTGATTTGTAAGAAAACTATTATAGATTATATTAGGTTCCTCTTTTAGAAGTGAACTATGGTTCATTAATGCTCTTCTTTCTTATTGTTATTACTTATGTTTTTTGTATGAAATACTAATTTTTCAATAAAACAAGGTTGTTTTTATTGGAAAAATTAGTGGAATGCACCTCATTTTAAGGCTTAGTGTTTATCATGCTCAATTCATAGAACTGACCCGTTGTAGCAATTTTTGTAGATGGACTTCGTAAGTCATAAAAGATGGCAAATCTTATATGATGCATTGGTTGATCTAAGTTTGATTATAGTGAAGAATTCTGATTCGTTCTTGAGTTGTATTGAAAAAGAAAAGTTATATTCCTTTTGAATGAAGGTTGTTTTCATGCAGTAAGCCTAAAATGCATAAGTTTGTAAATGTATAAGTTTTGAAAATGAATTGAAGGATGAGAATTTACTTGCATGGGTTGTGTAAATTATCTTGTACCTTTGTAAAAGAAATGGAATCTTATCTTGTTGATATTCTTCATATTATTTATATGATTAAATGAGGATTCTTGAATAAATAGGATAAAGGGAACTAGAGTAATTTACCTAATTAAGATGCAGCTAGATAAGTTACAGAATTTAATTATTATATAAAAAATTTAATATATTACGATGATGTGTAATGAACATACAATGAAAACTATAGAATATGTAAAGAACAAAAAGGGTTTGTTAAATCCTAGAAATTAGCCATGGAGAGGAAGACTCTTCCTCTCTCATGAAAAAAAAGTAAACAAAAAGGAAGATATGATTTATAATCATAGACTACATTTAATAAAGTCTATTCAGATATAACCTAGGTGGTTGTTACACTTCCTTGAATGGTTAAGTCACATTAAGCAGAACTTATGAGGTCGTTGTCCTTTCTTTTTGGTAACTACTTATTAAGCCAAAAGTAACAACATCGAAAGCAATCATAAGTTATGGAAGTTCTCCAAAGATTAATGGAACCTGATTTGGTAAAGAACATAGGGAGAATTGGATTAGGGTTTGGACAGGGTTGCTAAAATCTACTTTTAATTATCCAAATTAATTAAATATTTGTAATATCCTAAGGGTATGTACATCTCGATGAGGTTGTTCTGTAGGATGCTGGCACACGCCAACTGCATGCTTGTACCTTCAAGAATATTTAGATCTTTTTGAGGATACAACATTGTAGTTGACATGTGGCAACACCCTTCTGTATTGATCGTCTAGATCTACACGCTTATGGACTTGAACTTAGTTTTTCTCTATGACTAGGTAGTAGCATAGTTATGATACGAAGTAGCATTATAGGACTTAGGGTACCTTGGCACACGGGGTTGACCTAGGTTGACCCAGCATGCCAATATATCCTAAGTATTTGAGAGCCTCTTCCTATCATAACCTATGTTGTTAACTTGAACTAGGGTTAAACCTTGGGAAAATGGACTGACGGAAGTCAGTAAAGGACATTCTAGATAACAATTGAGTGAGGTGAAGGATGTATTCTGAATTGACGAGTATACTGTCAAGGAATGACTAATACAAATAGTATGTTAGAAAACTTTGGCCAAAGTATCGCAAGCTACTGATTGTGTTGTCCTATGTCACCTAGTCTAAGGTTTGAGATGCAGATGAATATTGGTAGAAAATATACAAATAGCTTCCTAGATAGATAACTCAATACCCTGATCAGGGTAAGAGAACCATGTATACATAGTATATAGAAAAGTATTCTATACTTAACGTTAAACATGAATAGATCGGTAGTTCACCGAGTCATGAAATGAATAGATCGGTGGCACACCGAGTCATTGCAGCTACATATGGTTATCGATTATAAGAATTGATGTTACGGAATGTGTGTTCTAAACTATGTATTTAGAACAGAGAACGTTACTAAAAGAAATCCCTTATTTCTAAAGTTTTAAAATGGGAATGTTACATCCTCCTCAAGTGACCAATAATGGCTCTTTAGTAACGATCAAGGAAATTTAACAGCTCACATAAACACAACATCCTAAACATTTAAGTTCTAATAATATGACATATACCATGGAGTCAGGATCATTTCCTCGTGTTTTATTCAAACCGCAAATCAGTATGCAGTTTGATCAAATCCCGTTACTAAACTAAGAGTGTTTAGCATGTTATTCGCAAAGAAAGAAATGCTTCCAAAACATGGATGGGATGCAAATACATAATGATATCTTACTTCAAAACAACACCTCTACCCCTCTCACAATAGAAAAAATTCCTAATGAGGTATGACAAAAAAATGAACAATTTATAGCAGGATATCACACTTCTTTGCCACCTAAAAAAATTAAACAATGTACGCCAAAAAAAATTCCATGCCATCACCAAGAAAGGCTATCTCCACGTTGGTAGACAAGGTCAGAGAATTGGAACTTTCCTAGGCTACCCATGCTTCATATTTTGGTGTGAATGCAAATATTCTCTATCAACCACATAACTATGGCCAAGTGCCAACTGTGACAAATCCTCCAATTTACACGGGTGTTCCTATCCCTACAGATCTCCTCACTGGATCGAGAACCTTGGGTATGCCCTCTCATGTTGTGTATGGATACCCATAATAGGCACAAGTTGTAAGTTCATTCTCAAACACCATCCTAACTAGAAATGTAACACTCCCTTCCTTTGTGCCTCTAAATTCGTACCAAGGTGACATTACCCCTTACATACACATGTATTCTAAGTCACTGTTAGTGCAAAATCATAGCACCCCTAGATGTTGATCAGATTTATAGGTTGATCATACTAGCATCCAGTGTGATTGCATAACATTGAATCCTTTCTCCAAGTGTGGGACTTGCAAGAATGAGAAAGGAATCTCCAGAGAAGGCTGGTTCCTATTCCTCTGTTCAGATGCACACAAAAAACGCAGAGGGTTCACTCAAAACCTAATCTAATCTGCCAAGGAGACAGGGAAGAAGATGCATGAAAAATAAACCTAAGCTAACAGAGGTGATGCACCGAGGAATGAAGAACACCTATCTTGCCAATAAACACAAACCATTCAAATGTGATGCAAGATCATGCACATATAACAAAATTTGTAGTGAAAGACCAGAAGGATGTAAATGAACACAGAGAGGGTTGAGAATCATCCACAGACATGCATTACTTGCTCCATGGATTAATATAATACACTACAAAATGCCAAGAGGCTGAGTTGCATTACAGTTTCAAATGGGAGGTTCAAACTCCACAAATTTTCCTGATAGAGAGAAGAAGGGAGGAGCAAAACAGGAAATGTTCGACCTTTAGAAAGAAGCCCCTCCTTACAATATATAGGAAGAATGAAAGAGGGAAGAGAGAAGAAAGTCAGATCTACCACAACCACTTCTAGATTGCATTTAACTCATTTCATTATGGCAGAAATGGTAAATCTTGGAAAAACGGTGGACTGTCTAGCAGAAACGGCAAACTGTCTGTTGCATTAAAATTGGTTGTTGAACGTCACTTCTGTCTATTTTACGTGCAAGAGGTGTTTCTCAATTCTATCTCTCCACACTAAACCAAAATGCAAGATTGACCCTGGAATCGTGTAGAGAATTTCACCATATTTTCGTTGATATAAAGAACGCGTAAATCTGAGCTCTGGATCGAAAGATATGGCGATCTGAAGATTTAGGGCAAGAAACAGGCCAAAACGGATATTTGAAATTTTCTCGTGCTCTGCCACTTGGACGACACATGTCGGGCGCTGATTGGATGAGAAATTCTCTCTCCTCCACCTTTCTGTGGGCTTTCATTTGAAATTTGGACCTTTTTATAACTTTAGAACATTTTCCATTTTTTCCCCGCGCCCCCGCCGCTTGGGACACGTGGTGTGATCTGGTTGGAGGACAGGGGCATGGGGAAAACCTTTACCTTTTAGTTTTTTGGCCCAAGACTTTTGCAAATTTTTCTAAGTCTTCCCCTGGCTCCAAACTTCCCTGCTCCATAGGACATGTGTCACATTCTGATTTGCTGACGGCTTTTCCGGGATTTCGCGTCCCTCGCGTATTTTTGGCCCAGATGTCCCAAACCTTCTAGGAAAAATTTCTCTGATCCGCCCGATTCGGGCTTCCCTGTCCCTCTTTGTAGCGAAGAAACATGGCAAGATTTGATTGGCTCTCGGCTCTTTTAGCTTTTCGTGCCCCTCACGTCCCTTTGTCCCAACTGTCCCGGGAGAAAGTTCCCTGTTTCAGCCGATCCGGGTGGTTTGCATCCTTCGCATACATTTGTTCCAACTATCCTGGACTATCTGGGGAAAATTCTTCCGAACCACCCAAAATGGGATTCCTTTGCTCTCGACCGCTTCACCTTTTCACGTCCTCACGGCCCAGATATCCCAGCCTTATCTGCACAATAGTTAGTCAATTTTTCACCTTCAACCGGTTTGCCCTTTCGCGTCCCGCGCGTCCTTACTTTCTGGATGTCCCTTTACTATGTGGACCACCTGGCGGCCTTTCGGCCGATTCGGGCCCCGACATCCCAACTGTCCCAAGGACTGTTTGGACTGGGACTTAGATGATTTTCTCCATTTTTCTACCCCAAGCTTGGTTTTCTGCATTTCTTCCATTTCCTCGACCTGTTGGGATTCCTTCTTAGATGGGAGAGTTAGAGAGAAGCAGAGGGACCCCAAAAAACATGATTTTGGGCCTTAGATCAATCTATTGCTTGGGACTTGAATATTCTGATGCATGTTATCAAAATTACCCTGGGGAGTGAATTTTGGATAACAATTTGGTGACTCAAAGGGGTCATCTGCCTGCTAGGTAGAAGATCAGTGGCCTTTTAACAATCCATTGGGAATGGAGTAATAACCTGAAGCCAACTTGATCTCTGATCCTGATCCTGATACCGCAACTCATCTTTGAGAGCACTCTGAACTATAGAAATTCAACTTGAGAGTGAAAAAACCTGTGCCAAAGCACTTAGGGAAAAAGAAACCTAACTACAACAAGACAATGTGCATACGCACTTAGAGGAATTGAAATCTATGCTAATATTTACAAGGGTAAACCTTTTATTTTTAGTAACAATGTTTAAGATAGATTCCGTTAACCGGAATTGGGAGTTCTTCTCCATCCAATGTAGACAATTGGAAGGCATTACTATCCTTACATCCCGTGACCATGTATGGGCCACTCCAAATGGCATCAAATTTTGAATGCCTTCCTGGCTTTGCTCTATCCACATCCCATTTCAACACTAGATCTCCAACTCGGAAGGATCTATCCTTGGCCTTCCTATCAAAGGTCTTCTTGATCAAAGCTTAACCCTTTTCCATTGCTTGGGATGCCTGATTTTTGATCTCTTGCAGCTCCATCAACTCTGCATACCTGGCCTCCATTGGTTCAAACTTAGCCAACTCCAACTGCTTCATGAACTCTAATGCAGGCAGTTCTAATGATATAGGCAATACTGCCTCTTTTCCATAGACCAACTTGTAAGGGGAATTACCTGTAGACCTCTTTGGTGTTATTCTGTCAGCCCATAATGCTGATTTTAGCTTGGTATGCCATGTTCTTTGATTTTCATCTAGAGTTCTCCTGATGATTCTTAGCAAATTTTTGTTTGTGGACTCTGCCTGTCCATTACCCTGCGGGTAATAATTTGAAGAGGTTCTCAAATAGATTCCATTCTTGAAAGCCCATTCTGTAATCTTGGAACCTATGAATGCCAATGCATTATCAGAGATTATTGTAGCAGGTATACCAAATCTGGTTGTTATCCCCTCATAAAAGTATAAGATGCTAGACTCAGTTGCCTCTTTGAGTTCTACTGCTTCTGTCCATTTGGTGAAATAGTCCATGGCTGTCAAAATCCATTTGTGCCCTTGGATTGAATTAGGATTAATGAATCTAATGAAGTCCAAACCCCATTGCATGAATGTCTGGTCAACTGAGATTGGATGCAATGGAAGGGCAGCAAGTCTCTCCTTTCCTGTGAAGAATGCACAATTCTTACACCTCTTGATCCATGAATAGCAATCACTGAAGATTTTAGGACAATAATAACTAGCCTTCATGATTTTTAGAGCTGTCACTCTTGGTGCAAAATGACCACTAGCTGGTCCACCATGGAACTCTTCCAACACCCTTTGAATCTGATTTGTGCTAATGCATCTCAGCAGCATTCCATTCACATCTTTCTTGAACAAAACTCCATCAACAATGGCATATGGGACAGCCTGCAATTTGAAGTGTCTCCTTTGGGTCTTGTTCATCCCCAGAGGGCATAGGCCTGTGCCTAGGAAGTGCATAATACCTTGGGTCCAGTAAGGAGTGGGCACATCATCATTTCCCGGTTCTTGACCATCCTGTAGTACCAAGACAGCCTCTTTTCCATTACCTACTTCAACTTGTTAACTCAAGGCTAGTTGTTCGCATAGTCCCTTCCCACGTACTAGTTTGGTGACCTTAATCTTGATGTCATATTCCACGACACAGGTTATCCATCCTGCACGTTTCTCATTCAGATCCTTGTTTAGAAGGAAGTCCTTGACTCCCACATGAGAGACCAATAATTGGATCTTGTTGTTTGAGACTAGGTGTTTGAATTTCTTTGAACTCCTGATCACTGCAAGTACATGCTTTTCAATGAAAGAGTACCTAGTTTCGTATTCCTCTAAGCCTTGACTGAAGAAAGCAACTGGTTTTTCTAATCCTTCTTTGTTTTATTGTGCCAGGATTGCAGAAATTGTGTCTCCACCACCAAAGGCGTATAGCATGAAACCCTTGGAGAAGTCTGGATTGACGAGAGTGGGAGCTTGAGATATAGCCTCTTTTATTGCCTCAAAACTTGCCTTGCCTTTAGATTTCCACTTAAATTCCATGCTCTTTTTTAACATCAGTGTTATTGGATTTACTAGAGTTGCAAAGTTTGGAACAAACCTGCAGATAAAATTGATCCTTCCCAAGAATCTTTGAAGAGCCTTCTTGTGGCTTGGCAATGGCAACGCTCAAATTGCTTCAACTCTTTCTGGGTCAATCGTCAATCCTTCTTTTGAAACAATATGGCCTAGAAGCTTCCCCTCATGAGCCAGGAATATGCATTTTTTGGGATTCAACGATACCCCAAATCTTCTACACCTCTGAAATACCTGCCTCAGATGAAAGAGGTGATCCACTGCATTTTTGGAGAATACAGTGATGTCATCAAGATACATCAGAACTATTTTATTGATCAACCCCTTGAATGCCATATCCATTTCCCTTTGGAAAGTGGCTCCAGCATTTGATAGGCCAAATGGCATCTTCTTGTAGGAAAATGTACCCCATTTGGTTGTGAAGGCTGTCTTGAACTGGTCTTCCTCCTTCACCATAATCTGGTTGTAGCTTGAGTAGCCATCAAGTAGTGAAAACCTTTCTGAACTAGCTACAACTTGCAATATTTTCTCCATGGAAGGGAGTGGGTAATGGTCCTTGAGAGAGGCTCTATTCAAGTCTCTGAAGTCAACACACAATCTGATCTCTCCACTCTTCTTTCTGACTGGAACTAAGTTGGCAACCCAACTAGAATGATTGATTAGGAATATGATTCTTGATGTCCAATTCTTTTCTCATGAGAGGCTCCATATGTGGGTTGACTGGTCTTTGTTTCTACCTGACAGGCTTAGTATTCAGATCCAATTCAATGGTATGCTGAGTTAAGTTGGGATTGAAACCTTTCAAGTCTTCATATCTCCAAGAAAACACGTCAGGGAACTCTTGACATAGCTGTATGAACTCATACCTTTCTTGTTCAGTTGTCATCCTTCCAATTTGCAATGGTTTGTTCTCTTCTACCAAGATGGATACTAAATCCTCTCTCTTGACATGAATGTTTTCTTTATCCTTTCTAAACTGATCATTGGGATTAAAGATGGACTCCAAAGTGATAATTCCCTTGGGCAGCTTTTTAGTTCTCAGCTGTACCACCTGATCACCATACTGTTATTCCAATTTTTCTTGATTCTTGGCTGAGAACTCAGCTTCTTCTTGCAAGAAATGGATGATTTGCTGGTCATTTTCAAACACTTGCCAACTGAAATTGTTATCTGGCACTGAAGGCCTCACAATCACGTGGATGTTTGGTTGTACCTTGTCTTGTTGAATACTTTCCACAATGTCAAAGGCTGCCCCTACTGCTGCAAGCCTGTCAGCAGCTTGATTCTCTTTCCTAGGAATGGATTTGATGCCAAAACCCTCAAAATCTTCCATGAGGTCCCACACCTTGTTCTTATAGCACTTGAGCAGATCATTCTTGGCAGCATGATGTCCCTTGACCTAATTTACAATCAATTCACTATCCCTAAAGATTTGCAAGTTCTTTATTTTCTTCTTGATTGCCCAATGCATCCCTTGCACCAAGGCTTCATATTCAGCAGTGTTATTGGAGCATGCAAACTGAAATCTAAAAGTTGAATAGTACTTTACTCCTCGAGGTGAAACAAGCATGGCTCCACTTCCTGCACCTTGTCTACTCCTCGATCCATCAAAAAACAGCTGTCATACCTCATTGTCATCCTTGTGGTTTGGCTTGGTGATGCTAGGAATAGGTTGATTTTCTTTGGGTATACAATAGACTCCCAGCTCAGATTCTTCTATTTCTTGATAAGGATCAAAATCATGCACCTTGCTTGCCCATTCATTAAGAGTTAGATCTAGGATGCTTCCAACCTTAGTGTCAGCTTCATCAGTGCTTGGGTGATCTTCTTGATCAAATGCTGAGCAATTGGCATTAATCTGACTTGGAGTGTAAGGCTCAATATGGAAGTTTGCAATAGGTTCTGACCTGATTGTAGATTTGGTTCCATACCTCATTCTAAAAAACATGTGTGACCAATCAACAGAAAGATAGCCTCTAATTTTGGCTGTGAAGTCCCTTTATAAGCATAGGGCAAAGAGTGGTGGAAGGTCTATAACCGACACATCTTGTAAAACAACAACATTTGGACATGCATGCAAGGTAAGGCTCAAGTTTTTAATCACTCCAACTGTTGCTACTATTGTCCCATCTAGCTACACTACCCCTTTGGATATTGTTTCATACTGGAGCCCTAGCTAATCAGCTATTTGTTTAGGAATCACTGAGCTACTTGCCCCGGAGTCTATCATGCAATTGTGCACTAGCTGATTTCCAATAATCAATGAAACATAGAAAGGAGGGGGCTTCAACATTTTACCTTGCTGTCCTCCATGATTTCCCTCTGGCTAGGAAGCATTTTTGAGCACTTTGTCTTGCATCTAAACTTGCTGATTTGAAGTTGGCCAGTCCTTCATGGCAGCTTGCAGCAGATGTCTTTGGCCTAGGATGGATAGGGATTCCCATATTGATATATTGACGTTTATCTTCTTCATCTGATCAATGATACTGAATGGTGATGAAGGATCTCTTTGTTGTCCCTTGGTTTGCACATTCACTCCTTGCACGTGGGCAGCAACAACTAGTATTTGAGTTGGCCTGGGGGCTGTTCTTGGCTGCCCTTGTGCATTTGAAATTGGACCTTGCTTGCCAACCATTTGTGGAGCCATGGAAGGTCGTGGATTGGTTGGGGCTAATGGTTGTTCTTCACCCAAATTCCTCCTCTTTGACCTTGTGTTGGTTGCAAAACCTTGAGAAACTACTTGATTCATGCCACAGAAATCTTCTGCTTACCAGTTTACCAATGTGGTGTCATTTGGGGCTGATTGCTGTTGGAATGTTTCTTGTTGTTGGTTGTTTCCTTGACTTCCCTCACCCTCCACACCAGTAGTTGTCACCATTAATGCTTGATTCAAAGCACCATTGAAGCACATGGATTGGTTATGAGGCTCATTGCATGGAAAACACCAATCATACTCTTGAGCAATGTTGTTTTGTGTTGACACCAATGCCTTAGAGGCATATATGGCATTTGGATTGTAGGGATGAAATGGTCTAATTGTAGGAGGCCTTGTTTGATTCATATTTTCAGCTTCATTAGGTGGTCTTTGTGGTTGGTATGGCTACCTGTTAGGCTAAGCTTAGGGTTGATAAGAAGGCCTAAAACCTTGGGCTTGTTGCCTCTTGAGAGTAACCAGCTCATTGCCTAGGTTTTGCAATTGCTTCATGACTTCTTGAAGCTCATTTGGGGCACTTGGAGATGAAGTGGAAGATTCATTTGAACTCTGATTTCTAGGAGTGGGAGAAGGAGCCAAATTAGGTGCTTGATTGGTGTTTGGACTCTCTAAACTTGGAAACAATGGCATGGGAGGTCTAGGGGCAAGTTTGCCAGCTTGGATCAAACAATTTTCAGCCCTAATGGCAATGCTATAATCCATAGGGATAGTTATGCCTCCCATGGACTGAATGAACATAGAAATATCAGAATTTAGAGCTTTGAGATAGTAGAGAAAAGCACCTTCTGCTGTTTTCCTAACTGCCACTGGAATTCTCTCCCAAGTCTTTTGAAATCTGAAGTTGAAATCGGTCAACTGCTCATTGGGAGCTCTCTTGATGGTTGTCAGCTGCTCCAAAAGAGACAAGTTGTCTCCCTTTTCTCCAAATTTCTCATGAAGTGCTATACACAGCTGATTCCAATTTGTGATAGAACCAGCTCCAAGGCTCGTAAACCATAACAATGCTTTACCCTTGAATGAAGATGCCAGTAACTTGACAGCCACTTGCATCTCATTGATTTCATGGATTGCACAAAGGTTAGAAATGTCTTTAACATGATCACCTGGAGTATTCTAATTTTCTCCAGTGAAGTAGGGAATGTTCTTCAAGGCTGCAAAAGGAATTGGATGTTGTGCATTGAGGGCAAGTGGGCTGCTGCCTGTGAAGTTGACATAGGGGTTGTTTTGTGCCATTCTAATTGGTCTTAAAACCCTTGTTGACTGAATGAAAGGCCTATCAGGTGGAGGAGTTGAGAGAGTTCTGTTTGGTGGAGATGGAGACCTTTGAATCCTTCTTCCTCTTTGCCTTCTTCTTGGAGATAATTGCAGGTATTCAAACAGCACTTCTTCTTCACCAACTCTTGACCTTGTGGTGACTCTTCTCGTGAGTTTTCAGGCCTGCACTGCTGAAACCAGTTGATTCTTCCCCTTGAAGTTTCCAGATATGCAAATAATATCTCTTTTCAAGAAAGAAAAATACAGCAGATGCACATCAACTTCACTCCAATAAAAATGAGACCTCTGAGGTCCCACCGGGCGTGCCAAAATTGTTAGTGCAAAATCACAACACCCTTGGATGTTGATCATATTTCTAGGTTGATCATACTAGCATCTAGTGTGATTGCATAACATTGAATCCTTTCTCCAAGTGTGGGACTTGCAAGAATGAGAAAGGAATCTCCAGAGAAGGCTGGTTCCTATTCCTCTGTTCAGATGCACAAAAAAAACGCAGAGGGTTCACTCAAAACCTAATCTAATCTGCCAAGGAGACAGGGAAGAAGTTGCATGAAAAATAAACCTAAGCTAACAGAGGTGATGCACCAAGGAATGAAGAACACCTATCTTACCAATAAACACAGACCATTCAAATGTGATGCAAGATCATGCACAGATAACAAAATTTGCAGTGAAAGACCAGAAGGATGCAAATGAACATAGAGAGGGTTAAGAATCATCCACAGACATGCATTACTTGCTCCAAGGATTGATATAATACACTACAAAATGCCAAGAGGCTGAGTCACATTACAGTTTCAAATGGGAGGTTCGAACTCCACAAATTCGCCTGATAGAGAGAAGAAGGGAGGAGAAAAATAGGAAATGTTCAACCTTTAGAAAGAAGCCCCTCCTTACAATACATAGGAAGAATGAAAGAGGGAAGAGAGAAGAAAGTCAGATCTACCACAACCACTTCTGGATTGCATTTAACTCATTTCATTGTGGTAGAAATGGTGAATCCTGGCAAAACGGCGGACTGTCTAGTAGAAACGGCAAACTGTCTGTTGCATTAAAAGTGGTTGTTGAACGTCACTTCTGTCTATTTTACGTGCCAAAGGTTTTTCTAAATTTTCTCTCTCCACACTAAACCAAAATGCAAGATTAACCCTGGAATCGTGTAGATCATTTCACCAGCTTTCTGTTGATATAAAGAACGCGCAAATCCAAGCTCTAGATCAAAAGATATGGCAATCTGAAGATTTAGGGCAAGAAACAGGCCAAAACGGATATTTGAATTTTTCCCACGCTCTGCCACTTGGACGACATGTGTCGGGTGCTGATTGGATGAGAAATTCTCTCTCCTCCACCTTTCTGCGGGCTTTCCTTTGAAATTTTGACCTTTTTATAACTTTGGAACATTTTCCATTTTTCCTCGCACCCCCGCCGCTTGGGACACGTGGCGTGATCTGGTTGGAGGACAGGGGCATGGAGAAAACCTTTACCTTTTAGTTTTTTGGCCCAAGACTTTTGCAAATTTTTCTAAGTCTTCCCCTGGCTCCGAACTTCCCTTCTCCATAGGACACGTGTCACATTCTGATTTGTTGGTGGCTTTTCCGGGTTTTCACGTCCCTAGCGTATTTTTGGCCCGGATGTCCCAAACCTTCTGGGACAAATTTTTCTGATCCGCCCGATTCGGGCTTCCCTGTCCCTCTTTGCAGCGAAGACACGTGGCAAGATTTGATTGGCTCTCGGCTCTTTCGGATTTTCGCGTCCCTCACATCCCTTTGTCCCAATTGTCCCGGTGAAAGTTCCCTGTTTCGGCCGATCCGGGAAGTTCGCGTCCTTTGCATACATTTGTTCCAACTATCCCAGACTTTCTGGGGCAAATTCTTCCAAACCACCCGAAATGGGCTTCCTTTGCTCTCGGCCGCTTCACCTTTTCGTGTCCCTCGCATCCTCACGGCCCAGATGTCCCAACCTTATCTACACAATAGTTAGTCAATTTTTCACCTTCGGCTGGTTCACCCTTTCACGTCCCGTGCATCCCCACTGTCCGGATGTCCCTTTGCTACGTGGACCACCTGGCGGCCTTTTGGCCGATTCGGGCCCCGACGTCCCAACTGTCCCAAGGACTGCCTGGACTAGGACTTAGCCGATTTTCTCCATTTTTCTGCCCCAAGCTTGGTTTTCTGCATTTCTTCCATTTCCTCGACCTGTTGGGATTCCTTCTTGGATGGGAGAGTTAGAGAGAAGCAGAGGGACCCCAAAAAACATGATTTTGGGCTTTGGATCAATCTATTACCTCAGACTTGAATATTCTTATGCATGTTATCAAAATTACCCTGGGGGGTGAATTTTGGATAACAGTCACCACAAGAGGACATGTACTCTTTCCCTAGTCCATATGGTAAGCCAAAAGGGATGCCATACGCCCCCACCAACATTTACACTACACCATATCAACAACCTATTCCACCTCAACCATGGGCAAGTCATACATAGTGGGGACCTACTCTTAATATCTTAAAGAAACCCTCAACTTCACCATACGGAGCGTTATGCTCCCAAGACCTATACCATACCTTCTAAAATTCAAATGGGAGGGAGATCCAAATGCGCACATCAAGGCATATGTCACTGCCATTTGAGAGCTTCTCTCATCAGATGCAGTCGTAGAAAAAATCTTCCTTAAGACTTTAAAAGGTATTACTCTTGACTATTATTATATAATACCTAAAGCCTTAATATATTCTCTTAAACAACTCATGTCTGAATTTGTCAAAGCATTCGACATGAACAAATTGCTGAGAAAAGGGATTCAAGAATTTTTTCATATAAAGCAAGAACACAATGAGTCTGATGCACATTTTATCCAGAGATGGCGGCAGGTACTCTACTCTTCTGTAAGTGTTCCCAACTTGGATCAGACAGAGCTCTACGATCTATTTCTTCACTCTCTTAGCCGGGAAATGAAGGAAGAAGTCTAGAATTTCCCACTGAGGAGCTACAAAGATGTGTTATAGGGTTCCCTCTATATAGATCAAGCAATAATAGACAGTGTTTGAAAGAGCTACAACTTGAACAAGAGATTTATCATTCCCAATCAAGGTAATTCAAGTTACCGAAACAAATCAAATAACAACCAAGGACCTAAGGTCCTAAAAAAAAATTAGTGCTAAGACTGATGGTGTTATGGACCAAGAAAAGAAACTAAATGTTGTTAACACACCAAGCACAAATAATTCTAACAACAACACAAACAGTAACAATCAGAAGAGAAAAAACTTTGATCCTACAATCAATATAGTGGATTTTAATCATGCTCCACCCCAACAACAACAACAAGTTCAGGCTCAAAGCCCTAAACAACACCCAAGTGGGTACCAAAACCAATATCAAAATTAGGGGCAACTAACTCTAAACTTCAATTATAATAAGCAACAGTTGAACAATAACAATCAGAAATTCAGACTGTAAGAAAACACGAACCAAAGACTTCAAGATTACGATCCTGACTTATATTACATTTTCCATAATGTCTAAGGCCATGATGCAAGAACATGCCATGATTTTAAAAAAATTCTACAACAATTTATAGAAGACTAAAGGCAACTCTTTATTGATATGTTTAGGAAAATCATACAGTGCCAACTCAAAACACTTTCATGGGGCTAGTATCCCCTCTAAACAAACCACTTAGGATCTTCAGTGATCCCCTTCCTACACGTCCCAATGATGGAAATTTGGACCCTAATGGCTCATCAAGGGCATTTTAGTACAAAACAATGATCATGAATCTTCAACTTCATCAAACCCATTGGTGGCACCTATGTTGGATGACCTCTAATAAATAAAGATCATGGAGTTGGTAGAGATAGAAAATAAACCCCAAATAAATGTTGCTAAAATAACTCGAAATTATTCCTCATAGCCCATCCCTATTTACCCATTTATATCAAATGATATTCATCAAAAAAAATTGAAGATGGTTGGGGTTTACGACTTGATCAATGATTCGAAAAATACCTTTTCTCACATCTCCTTTTTGGATTTGCTAAAGAAATCCCTTTCTCATAGAGTATCTTCATTGGAAACATTGGGTCTTGGACATTTGATCAATGTCACTCCTCCTCCGAAAGATCAAATAAATCACATAGATTTCGATTTTTATCCTCCTAAGAAGCCAGAAAGAGATGTTGTATTTGTATTTGACATCAGTAAGATGCCCATGGATGCTAAGAAAGAAGATAGAGGTGATCCATCTCTGTATCTATAGGTTTGGATCTACAATAACTATGTAAAGCTTGCGATGATCAATGATGGGGAAGAAGTTAACATTTTCCCCTTCTCATTTCTCCAAAATTTAGTATACGGAGAAATCAATTGCTCTTCAACTAAAAACATGCTCAGAGGTTATGACAACCTCAAGGAAACATAAATTGGTACCATTGTACTACCAATTACCCTACGGCCTAAGACAGTTATTATGGAATTTTATATTATAGATCAGGAAACCAACTATAATATTATTTTATTTATTCCTTGGATACATCGCATGAAGGTGATTCCCTCCACATTTTTTTAGGAAGTTAAATTCCTACATCTAGGAAAAATCCTCATTGCACAGCGTGACCCAGAGCCCTTTGACATTCACTTGGTTAATCTTAAGAAGAAACTTGGGGTGCATACTGAGTTTGAACTCCCCATAAACCAATTGAATAAACCTGAGAGTTCAACTTCAAGTACGAAACTGAATCCCACAACAAAATTAGAAACCACCAGTTTGATTGAAGCATTTCTTGAGATCATAGATGAAACTATAGTTGATATGGTGTCGACACAAACCACAAAAAATATTGTCGAGTTGTTAGAGAATGACTTGCCCATTTTCCTTCCATTTGATTCCATGGGCATAAGACATGATCTGGGACTTGACTCCCTGCCCATTGATAGAATTTTCATGGTTGAAGTATCAAACGAAAAGGAATAAGATACAAAGACAGATAAAATATCAATCTTTCCAAGAAACTCCTAGAATTTGAACTATGATGGAGAAAAATTCCACTTCGGTGCTAGGGTAGGTGTGATCCTCATGTCTCCTGAAGGGAAGGTCATTCCTTTTTCCTTCAAGCTAAATTTCAAATATATAAACAATGACACAGAATACGAGGCTATCCTTCTTGGTCTCATAGTAGCCAAGAGGATGGGTGCTTGTAACATTAGAGTGTTGGGTTATTCACAACTAGTCGTTAACCAAGTTTCAGAGGTGTACAAGACTATGGTTGAACACTTGCAGCTCCATAAGACTGAAATACTCGATCTAAGAAAAGGTTTTGATTTCATTTCAATCAAAGAAATCCCACGTGAGAAAAACCTTCTTTTCAAATCAATAGCCACTTCTGCATCCCGCTTCTATCTGAGAAAGGATTTGGAAGATACCATCTTAACAGTATTGGTTCAAATTGAAACCTTAGTTCACAAAATGCCAAAAAATCCAATCTTGGCATACGTTGAGGCTAAGAATGATCCCCTAGATCATGTGGAAAATTACAAAGCTATCTTAGGGTACTTTAACGCTTATACAGATTTACATCCTGCGTATCACAAAATAGGATTTTCTCTCCTTCCTCACTCATCCTCCTATTTCAGATATCACATAATGAGACATCCTTTTGAAGAAGTTTTTAAGTTTTTTGAGATAGAAAAGGAGGGAGAACTCAAACATCAAGATGGAAGAGGACCCAAAAAAAATTTAATGAGGTTCTTTGCTAACTCTTAAGGAAGTACAGATACACACGAAGATCCTTTAAGAACATTCCAAAGCCTTCACATTTAGTTACAAATAAATGACATGAATTTCTCCACATGTTGTAGTTCACAACCTTGTGACCAAACCTAATTCTAAACCCATTAAACAAAAATATAGGCCTATGAAACCAAAGGTGACGTTAATGGTCAAAGAAGAGGTCATAAAACTCTTACAAATGGAGTTCATTAAGCTTTTCAACTACTCAATATGGATGTCTAACATTGTCCCCATTCTTTAAAAAAATTCCAATCTATATTGACTTTTGAGATATCAACAAAGCATGTCCCAAAGATGATTTCCAACTACCATCCATCGATGTTATTGTTGATGCAACAATTGGTTATGAATTTTTGTCATTTATGGATGGATTTTCTAGGTATAATCAGCTTAGGATCTCCGAGGAATATCAAGTAAAGATTACTTTTATCACTCCTTGGGGAGTTTACAGTTACGCGGTCATGTAATTCAGACTCAAGAACATTGGTGTCACTTACCAATGGGAAATGAATTACATATTCCATGATATTATTCACAAGTTTGTGGAATCTTATGTTGACCACCTTCTATCTAAAGCTAGAAAGCACTATGATCACCCTAAGGTGCTTCGTATTATCCTCTCTCATCTCATTAAGTATGGTGTTACATTAAATCCTAAAAAATGTGTGTTTCGTGTCACGAGATGAAAGTTACTAGGGTATATCATCTCTTCACGAGGATATGATGTAGATGTAACTCAAATCTGAGTAGTTATTGAAATGACTCCACCAAAAGACGAGTCAGGTATTTAGTCATTTATAGGAAATCTCGGTGCTATCTAAAGGTTTATTCTATATTTAACTTATGTTATACATCCAATAAAAAATCTATTGAAGAAGGATTGCTGTGAGGTTTGGAAAAATGAGTGTGGTGAGGAATTTGAATCAACCAAATGATTCCTCCTTTTACCTCCCACGCTCATGCCTCCAAATTCATATCACCCCCTCATCCTATATTCTCAAGCAATAGATGTCTCATCAGCCTACATGCTAACGTAAAAATATGATGACAAGTGGGAAAATGCAATCTATTTCATTAGTCGTACGCTACTAGATTACAAGACACATTATATGTAGGTGAAAAAAGAGTGCCTCACTATAGTGTTTGTGACTAAACAGTTAATTAATTACATGCTTGAACAAGAAATGGGAGTTATTGTCAAGACGTATTTTCTACGGACATTCATAACTCAAAGTTCTATGTCCAAGAAATTTGGACGTTTTATAACTCTAATGGGAGAGTTATAGTTGAATTATGTCAACCAAAAGTTTTTCAAAGGACAAATCATTGCCAATTGGTTAGCAGAAAACACTTTAGACAGAGGGGAATTAGTAGACTTGAGTTTCCCAGAAGAATTTGTTTACTATGTAGAGATTAGACCTCCCATCACTACATGTCCATGGTATTCCGATTGTTAATTTTATTATGTATGTAACACCCTGAACTGTTGTTACTTCCTCCTGAGCATACAAGTGTTGATATGTGATTTCTTTTATAAAAAGGATGTGTTCCTTTGATTGAGAAGTCATGCTTGATATGTACTGTATCTTCTTTGCAGATTGCAGATCTTTGACTGAGAAAGAATATAATTGGACTCTTTTAATTCTTTCATTGTATGCCTGAGTTTAATCTAATCTCGGAATGAATTATGGAGTTATCCATATATAAGACCCAGCCTTGGATCAGTGGCATTGATACAAGTAATGATTTAAGTTTGTTCGGGATGAGTTAAAATTATAGACCTTTCGCAGGTTACAAGGTCTGAATGCGTTGAATAAGCAATGTCCCGGAGTCTAACTTAGGTTGATCATGTTAAATGGATTGGTTCCCGATATCGAAATATATCAGGAAGGTCTTGATCGCGGACCAGGTAATAATTCAATTACATTTAATTCTGTAGCCTATTGGCAGTACAAGAGTGAATCCTGTTCGAGAATGCATGTTGTAGGTTCTTTTTCTGAGCATTTGAAATGTTAGACCTAAACTGGAATTATTAATGTTAGTCACCTAAAACTAAACTATGATCTATGGGTTAGATTAGTGTTAATCTAACCTAGGCCTAAGCTATAGAGATAAATGTTCTAAGTTAGTAACTTTGCTGCTATGGAGGTTAGACTAAGTCACATCTTAAATCCTAACCTATGTTACTAACCTAACTAATGAGCAAGGAAGAAAGGGGACCTATGGAGGGGTGCGAGCCATGGGCGGAAGTTTCTATGGCATTAAATGCGAGGGATAAGCATAAGAGGATAGGTAATTTGGTAGAAGTTTTAAAACGGCTAGCAAGAGCCGACGTGGCAGAGTCACCAAAGTTAGATATGGTCTTTAAATTTGCTTTTGTCCATTTCCAACTATGGTGGTCGGTGGCAATGGAGATTGAGCAGGAAAATTGGAGTAAATGCAATTTATGGACTCGGTCTTCGAGCTTGGGTTTCATGGGGAAGGCATGCAAAATGGAAAACTAGTAGTTTATTGGGTTTTGCATGCGCTCCGGTTTTCCTTTTGTCTGATCACTGGTTCTTCACACCATTCTTCTTGGTGTTGCATGGCAAATATGAGTGTAACTCGCTCTTTCCTCTGGCAAGGAAAATTTACAAGTCATGGAAATAACAAATTTTTGTTTGGTGAATCTAACTTGGAAAAAGAAGGAGAAGGCTCGAGCTCTTTCAATGGTCTTCTTTGGATTTTTGAGCAAATATCTAGGCATGTTAGGCCCTAACCTTTAAAAATCTTACTCTCTTTCAAATGATTTCATTAAAACAACTTTGTTCAGATGATTTTTGGAATTCAGATGGTTTTTATTGTAACTTTGTGTGATTTTATTATTGTATCTTCTTACTGGTTCGATTTTTTCAATTTAACCCTTGATGGGTGTGTATTGTGTTTCGAACTATTGCAATATCTCATTGGTGTTGTGTGAATTCTGGATTTAAGTTTGTGTAATATACATGCAGGAAGGTATAGTGGGCTTTCTCTTTGAGATCCCATAAATGGTTTCTCTTGTTGGGTTTAGGTTACAGTTAATACTTGTTGTTAATGCTTACTGTTGCTCTATCTTGTTGGGTTTTGCATTTCGGTTAGAATACTGTTGAAATTCTTTCAAGGAAAAATACACGAATGTTCAGGCGTAATTCGGAGTTCATGCATTGTAAGTTCTTGTCGTTGATTCAGTCGAGACCTGGTTGTTTTTGAATCTTGTTGAGACGGTACTGCTATGAAACTCTTGAAAGTTATTTGTGATATGGATAACTTGCTGTATTTTGTATGTTCGTGGGTATTATCACGTTATTGATGTTTGTAGAACTTCATTAAAACAAAAATTATGTCTCGTTGTGTCTGAGGAAGTACAGTTGCGAATCAATCTTGTTATTGAATACTTTGAAATGATAGTTATTTGACTATACTGAATGAGTTTTTGATGGAGAATATGGACTTGGGTACGGCTATATTTTAAACCACTAGATGCATATGATATGCCATGTCCTCTCTGTGTAACTAAGAGCTGGTACATTTGATTCTGTGGGCTTAGTCCTGGAATCCTTGTTACTTAACCAGGTATTACGACTTCTATATAGGCCTGAACAGTGAATACCTTCCTTTAGCAATGAAACTTTGGTAAAGACTGCAGTTGGTGTAACTTGTATTAGCGTTTCCTATCTGTAGTAAGTTTGATTTGTAAAATATCACATGTTGTAAGAGGCTCTTTTTTATTCCTGGAGGTGTACGAAATCAGTGATTTAGCTTCTGTATTTTCCTCAGTTGTGAATACTGTTGTGACCATTCTTGAGTCAAGGTTGGAATCCTCATGAACTTATATTTAGCTTGTACATCGGTATTCTGTAGAATCCTTATCGTAATAGAGCATTAGTGGTATTGGATACAGTTAGAGAATCCTTGAAATGTATGCGAAGTGTTTCTGGTTTTCGATATAACCTTCGATATACATGTATACACGTTCGGACACTTATTTTTGGCTCTGTCTCGTGTTCCTTAATTGTCTATATATAGGGGACAGTAATGGATCTTGGCCTTCTATTCATAACTTACTTGGTCATGAATACCTTACTTTTCAACCTATTTCCTGGAAAAAGACTCCTCAGATGTGAGTACAGTATGGTTGTGTTATCCTAAATTCTAAATAATTCCAGTTAAATGAAGCTGTGCGTGTTGCGTGGATTTCAGTACGAATATCACTGCATAGTCATAGGGAAAAACATCATTTGCTTTAATGATTGTTGAGCCTCTTGGTTGACTGTGATAAAAGAGAAGTTGTTTTGATTACGGCCCTGGAAACTAAAGTCCTCACAGATTTTTAGTAGGGATTAGAGATTGAGCCGTATGTTGCAGAGAGTGGATTTGTTGTCATGTTTGTGCGTAGATTACGTCTTCTAATATGTATGAGGTTTTTCTTGTCTTGTGCGTGACTGAGACTAAAGAGTTAAAAGTTGACTGCACCATGACAAGCAATATGCGCCAGCTATTTTCTCGTTTGCCTATAATAATATGGAAGGTCTATGTGGAGTCTGTTTAGGATAGAATACTCATCACTGCCTTAGCGTGGGAGCTGCTGTACTGTTGGATAAGCTACAGGATAGTTGTTATAATTTAATCTATTCGCCAAATCGGTGATGTTTCTGGTGGCCTCGTTTGATTATATCTCACATGTGTTTTAGGTGAATGCTTGTGCTCTTGGAGAGACGGTACAGTCATGAGCTTAGTTCTGAGAGAAATATGTATGATTTGTTTGATTTCTCTTCTGTTGTAAAGTATATGTTGATATATATTTTTATCTAGCTTTTGGAACTGTTCTAACATGCTGATGGAATCATGAAAGTTGTTATGATATTCATTTATATGTTGAATATATTGAGTTCGTCTAATGTTTGCTGTCCTTGGGAATTCAGATGGATAGTTGTTTAGATGCATTTGTCTTCTTGGTCACTAACGTTTTGATGAAATATTTGAAAGGTATCTAGGACTATTTAGTGACTATAATGTGAGTTACGCGTGTATAGTTTGTTGTATTTCAAGAGCATAGTTTGAAAAATGTTTACTTGTTTGGTAAAGTGATTTCATTTAAACAGGGTGTTTAATGAAAACAGTTGGTGGATTGCAATTGTTTTAAGAGTTAGTGCTTATCATGCTTAGTTGATCGAATTGACTCATGTTGACATTTTTTTGCAGATGGTTGCCGTAAGTGGTAAAAGCACGCAGATCTGATAGGATGTTCAGATTGTTTAATTTGGTTTTATGATGAATTACAACTTGATGTTCTAAATGTACTATATGAGGAAAGATGTTCTTCTTCTGTTGAAATAATTGTAACAAGTATGCTAAAAGCATAAAATGTATTTGATTAGTTCTGAAGGGAATGGAAGAGAGATATTTGTTACTTATGTGTTTGTATTCTTATCTTGACAGTTTGACCTTCTTCGGTTCAAATGATATTGAGAGCATTGTTATTATTGTATATATATTTGGAGACTTTTGTGATTGTCAATATAAGCTTGCAAGAATATGAGACTGAATTCTTATGATTGTTTAGCAGTTCCTAGCATGTTCTATCTAGAAGCTAAATTGAAATTTAGATCACTGTCTTTCTGAAAGATAGGGTAAAAATAAACCTAAACAGGATGCTAAACAAGCTGAATTAAATTATTAATTCCTAGTCTTGATTATGCCAGGACAATGTATAATTGGATTCTTAATCATTATATCTTGATACTAATAAGTAAGATATAAATTCAGTTATGAGAACTGATATAAACCTAGATGGGGTTCAGGTTAGCAATCTCATGTGAAGTTTATGAGAGTAATTCTCCAATTTCGTTTGATTTAGAATTATGTATATTCTATGAACTCCTTGATGAGACCTCTAATCTTAATAGCTCCTCTTGTGTATTGGGTTTTATTGAGAAAGGTCATCCTAAGGTGAGGAATCCCGGGGATTGGGAAAGGCTACCCTTAAAGGGGAGCGTCTTATGGTATAATTTAAACTCAATGTGATGTAACGCTTTTTAATAAGTAGATCTTTTCGAGGTGGATTTAAAGGTTGACGGTACAAGTCAACTACAGGGTTGTACCTCTGAGAAGATTAGGATCTTCTTGAAGTTACAACAATGCAGGTGACTTATGACAACACCCTTTGCATTGATCACTAAGATTTACGCCTTAAACTTGATCAAGTTACTCTTGGGACCGATTAGGAATGTGGTCACATTATATGGCTGCCTAGGAGACTCGGGGTATCATGACACACTGGTTTAACTAGGGTTGACCCAGTATGTCATCTTATCCCTAGTCCTCGAGGAGCATCCATATAACTTTGTCACCTTACTAATCTGTTTCGCGAGTGAATGAACCTGGGGATAGGAGGGACTGAAAGAAGTCAGTATAAGACATTCTATATAACATAGGAATGGGGTGAAGGACGTATTCCAGATTGATGAGTATGCCATTAAGGAATACGAGACATAAGTAGTATGTTTCAAATCTTTGGCCAAAGTATCGCGAGCTGCTGATTACATTGTCCTAAGTCACCTGGTCTAGGGGATGAGATGCCAATGAATAATGGTAACAGTTATCCAGATAGGTTCCTTAGACAGATCATTTTGAATCCCAGATTAGGGAAGAGAACTACAAGAGTGATTGTGTTAAAGTAAAAAAAAACGCCAACTCTTAATACACATGAATAGATCGGTATATTACCGAGTGATGGAATTAATAGATCGGAGGTACTCTGAGTCATTACAGCTGCATATTGTTATCTGTTATAGGAATGGTTGTTTTGATTGGTGAGATCTAAATTATGTATTTAGAACCATGGAAGCATTTATCAAAAAAAAAAAAATTGACTTGTTCTATTATATAAAAATGAGGATGTTACATAATTGCTTGATATAGTCACAATAAATGCTCGGTTTAGGGTTGGACAAGTAATAGATGAGGGTGAAGGCAAACTGGGTTACCAGAGTGAGGGTTAAGCCCTAATGATGATGACTCTTCATAAATCCTGTCGTGAACTTCGTCTGATTAGTGCATTAGAGATTTCACGAAACAGGCCCTAAGGGTGAGCATGGATGAGAGGATACTGTTACACAGGGGTACTTATGTAGTGTATAGAGAATACCACCCATGATCCCTATAGCGAGAAGTATATCTCCTACAGATTGAAGGCTCGTTGTCCCATTACGAGTAACGGGGATCTAGAGGTAGAACTGAAATGGACGAGGTAGTCAGCACAACTACTTATACAAAAGGTCACTTGAGTTAGTTTCAATATTTCCGGTGAGGATACATGAAAATCTCAGAATGGAGAAGAGGAGGGTGGTGAGGAGGATGACAGTGATACTATGAGTGAATATTTTCACAAAGAATATATTTAGGGTAGAAGCTGGTATTTGAGAAGTGAGAGGCAGACCATGACGCTCTTTCACAAATTTATTAGCCAATTCAACACAAGGGAGACGGCGATGAGAAGTCCATATAATGGGTCAACAGGTCAGTCCTCAATCATGTCAACATGAAGCTTAAAAGGTGTATCCACTAAGTATCTCGTTACAACACTAGGTATATACCAGATGATACTACCTAGATTCCTACAGATCCAGTTGAGAGTTGTCAAAGATATTAATTGATCTCTAAACATTGCTAAGGCTAGTGTTGGTTTGAAGACCTAAAATTCCCGATTGTGTTTCTTCATATTCGGCGATATTTTTACGTACAATTAAAATATAGTCGTTGAAAGATAATGGCATATGCTGCACCATCCACTGTGGAATGGTTGGTAAGATCTTATTCACCAGCCCCATGTGTTGATATCTTGCTGATCCCTATTGAAAAGACAAGGTCATGTGGTAAACAGTATCATCCGGAGGATTTGGGATAGCCAATGGATTCATCTAGGGAAGTCAACAGTTAGAAGATTGATTTCTTGGGAGAGGTGCATCTGCGAGTTGGTCGCACAATGATTTAGACTTGCTTAAAGATAACATATTTTTGGATATGAGATGACAGATTCGATGATGAGGTGGAACCACTCATGCAAAGAGGCCACGAATAGTGGTCACTCTCACAGTCACGTCTCACCGCTTGGTAAGCATTCAGCGTAATATATAATCCGCAACAGGAGTCCTAAGTATTGGTGACAACGAAGGTTTCTCAAGGTTCTTGTAGGTAAGGGATAAGTTTAGTGGTGAAAAAGACTAAGGATATGAAATTCGATTTCAACGTGAGTATATGCATACTCATGATGTCTAAAAGTGTATGATTTATATAATAAACTGCTTGCATTGCGAGCTATTTTGACTCATCACCTAGATGAGTGATAGCCTTGTACACCCAGACCTAACTGATCAGTGGTATGATATATGTAAATATCTATTTGTCATTTGGTTGGTCATCCTTTGCACTAGAGTGGACTTCGAGCATAGGTGGTTACATCACATGCGTATTGTCTTAAAGGTGTCGAAGGATTATGTGGCATTAATAATCCCATTTTCAAGGAGACATGCTTTTTGATGATAGATGATGATATGGATGGTAGTTCTTTTTGTTAGAAAGATTTAGATAATGCAAATATGATGTAATAGATTGACAACTTTGCCTTTTCAAACTAAATGAAGTTGACGAAGGTTAGTGTTTTGGAGGCAAAATCATGATGAATGGCCTTTGATAATAAAATGAAATCAGTAGGACTTCTACTTGGTTCTAATGCATACTATTAATAGCATGAGATGATTTTTCCTAAACCAAGAGATCTTACTAGAGAACATCTTGGTATGACACATTTCTTAGAATGGAAGTTGAATTCAGGTATTTGACATGAAATACAATTAAAGATTTTACCTGGATACCTTAACTCTATGCACAGCCTTTTCTGAGCCCAGTCTAGATGTTTTGATTTGGAAAGAAGATTGTCAGGCTAGATGAAATATGCTATGTATGATGTCGTGAAAGATATAAGTCACAACCTGTTGAAATGTAGTAGTAGTGTTTTTAAGGCCTAGGGCATGACATGTCAAGTCAGAAGGTCAACCCAAAGTGATTTTTTGAATGCTTACACGCTTCTGGGGTGAGTACCAACATTTGGTTATGAGCCCCATCTCTTACTAGTGATAACATCTCATTGGATGACAGGGGGGAAGTGCAACCTATGCCTTGTCCTTGTAATCATCCCATGCTTACTAATGGTAGTTTGGGGCAAGTCGTCTAGGGGGTCTCAACTAATCAAATTAATACCAGATCTACAAATGAATTTCATTCAAATATGGAGCCTTTCTTCACTTTTAAAATGACTAAGAACAAGTGAGTTATTGGGGATGATCTATGGTTGCCAATGAAGGAAACGGAAAGGAGGTTTGGAGCTTCATTGATTTTGTCAAGCTTAATGGTCATGGCTTCAGGATTCCCTTTTTCTAGGTAAGATTCTTGTAATGAATTCACACTCTAGACTAGGTATCTAGGAACTGTCAAGTGGTATGAACTAGGTTTTGGGTTCCATAATTAGTTTTCTATCAATATCGCGTTTCCCTCGTCGGCATTCTCACTGATCAAAATCATACTGCCTCATGATCCCTAGAGGATAACTTTAGATGATAAGCACGCTTGTTCAGTAACATTAATAGTTTTTAGGGTTAGAATGGACTCGGGTCACAGTCATTATGTGAATGTTGATTCATTGATGGCCGATTCATTCATCATGAGTTTGATTCATAGATAAGGTAAGTGTGATGAATATCTTGCATTTTTGCACACAACTCAAAGTCTTCAGCATTTAGAATATGTCTCATCATCAACATTGTATCGAAGATTAATGACAACAATGGTGTATTGTCATTGATCTATATTAGGATACATCAAGGTTGCAAGATTCTGAAGAGGGAGCATACTACAATTAGCACTGACAAGTCTAGAGGTACGTAGTGGAAGAGTTGTTCATAAAAACAAAGTCAGACTCTAGTGAAAATATTTGTGGATCCATAAAGATAATTTGTAGGTATAATTGGTGGCTGTTCGTAGAATGGGGTGTGAGAATTTCCCTATCACACATCTAAGTGTCCACGTTTAAAAGGGCCTTCTTGCAAGGTGTTGACAAATCGGCTATATATAGATATATATGTGTATATGTATATATATATATATATATGTAGTATGTATGCATATATATGTGTATATATGCCTCACAAAATGGTCAGACAAGGCAATAACAGGCTTGGTGGCCTTGCATACGTATTCTACTGCATCGAGATTCCTGAGATGTTGCACGGCCAGAAATCCAACTCATTGTGGCTGTAACATTGATGGAGGACAGGTGAGTGGTGATAGTAGACACCCAAAATTGGTGAACAAACCTCTAGGCCATGGTCTCAGACTAAATACCCCTTAATGGACCCCTCCGCACATTATTATTAATCTCTAAGGTCACAACATACCCTAAGTTAATAATTCGTGTTACCCCTCCAAAGTCAGATCTCTCCACCTTAACATGTTGGTGTCGAAGCCTCGTTGAGGCAGCCATCTTAGACTAAGGTTGTCACCACATCCTCCTTAACTATCTCTACTCTGGTGATTCTAACCCGTCGGGGATGTTGGTGAACATTACCTATTATCTCTTCCAGGAGTAAGGAATGTGTCTTGCTTCATTAAAGGTGAGTACAAAACTAAGACTCCTAAAGATGAGGTGTTGAAAAATACCTTAAAAACTCAAAAAAAGTGGTATGTGGGTACAATGTGTATTTATTAATCATTTCGATAGCTGACAAGGTTGAGAAGCAAGACTGTTAGATACTCAGATCTTTAGGCAGTGGTCACGATGGGGTCACCATCTTGTAGTAGCTACGTGGTACCAGTGGGAAAATCTGCAAGAATCCTTATGCCCGTTTGTGGAAGATCGTGAAACAGAAGTGGTGGCCATGATGCTTAACGACTCCAAGCAAGACTCAGTGATAACCAGAAGTGGTAGATGCTTTAAGAATTATGATAACCTACACCACCATCAATAATGTGTCGATAGAGACATCCTCAGTATCACTTCCATAGGGAAGTATTGAATGCGTTCTACTGCTACTGCATGTGATCTCCTCACCTAACTCCTCCTCGGTCTCCTCACTCTGCCCTTCATGTTCATCAATATTCTTATCTATAACTGGTGTAAGGTTGAAGGAATATATAAGTAATGTGACATTCTAACACTCCTCCATGGTTGTGCCAAGTAGCAGGTTATACAGAATTCCCCATTCTAAGATTGTTAAATAATTTAGGAATGGTTTCTTGTTGAGCCCAGGAGAATGTGGAGACATGATCATCGAGGGCAATAGGAACCCGTCATGAAATCACCTTAAATGAATGCAACCAACTAGGTCACATTATGGAGTTCCTATGTACCCATCCATAAATGCACATTTGGTTCAACTGCCGATGGGAGGAAAATCCTACCATGTATGATAAGCTAACCCAACTTGTTGTGCAATCTATCAAATGCAGGTCAAAACCACCCTCATATTAATCATTTAGCACCCAATTTCCCCTAGGCATCGGTAACATGCAAGGCAGTCATCTATTACCCAGTAGTGTACGATCGGTCACTCATTGGATACCAGTCTAAGATGTGGTAATGTAGTCATTTTTACACCCACCAAAGAACAAGGGAACCCCATGCACACCGGCCTATCACCCAGTAGGCTGCTGAGCGCTCACCAGAGGCACGCGTGCAGGTGCTAAGTCTCTACTTTATGTGAGTTTAGTGGGAAACATCATCTATGATAGGAACTTAAAGAGAAGTGAGTGGAAAAGAGACATGCAATCATCATAGAGCTCAGAACAACCTTCTAGATTAATGCAGTCATTCCAAACAGAAAGATACTTAATAGATTATAGGACTGAAATCAAAAAAGAAAGGAAAATGCATAAGGATTTATACTCATTTCATAAACATCCATGAAATAGAACTATACAGATATGAGGATGGACCATAATCATTAATGATCATATTAAAATAAGTTGGTAGCCTCATTACATCCATTAGATTCATTACAGAACATCAGTATGGAAGACCGAAGTCATACATCATAACTGGATCTACATTCCTTAGCTCTCAAAAAGAAAATTTACAATCCCAAGCCCCTTGATGCATCCTTCTCCTATATTTTATCTACCTAACCCAATACAACTCCTCACAGTGGATTTCTGTAGAGCTCCACTCTCTCTTGATCTCTCTCCTTTATTTTCTCCTATGGGCGCTTGTATTTATAGGCCGCTTGAACTGCAAAACCACCTTTCTAAGGATTTAGATCCATCGCCAAGTGTCCAGATGTGGTCCTCCATGGGAGCATGCTCCTCTAGGATTGAGCTCTCCACTGCTTGCCATGATGGTCTTCTAGAAGCTTCCAACACAGGGCATATTCCTTCCTAGGCCAACCTGTCAGCCAGGCTGACACCTTATCCACTCATGCATGCACAGTCAGGTCACGCTTTTCATGTGTCCTACCCGATATACCAAATATGGCTAAGTCCCGAGACCTTGTTCCTACCGACACGTATCACAGGTCCTACTAAGATCCTCCTAGAACCCTTCCTTGTGCATGCCTTCTCCTTGTGTGCCCACCCTTCAACTTAGGCCTTACGCATGCTCATGCACCTTTCTGTACTTAGTCAATATTTTAGGGGCCCAACATCACCCCACACTTTACCTGTTCTCTTCTCCACAGAAACACTTCTTCAATGAATAAAGAATCACAATAGACTTAACATCTTGGGAAAAGAATAAGGGAATGAAGAATTTGGGAAAGAAGAAAGAATGGGGAAGTGTTGTCATTACTACAACAAGATAGGAAAATATTTTCGCAAGTTCGGCCTCCAACTTGTTCCAGGCATTGACTTCATTTTGCGCTCTCTAGCAGAGGTCACCGACTAGGGCACTTACCACCTCAAAACCCAGTCCATTTCCTCAAGTGTTCAATGTTTCAACCATTCCTTCCAATTCCTTGCCCACTTCCTCAAGAACATCCATCCTTCTTGTAATATGTGGGTATAACTCCTTCAACTGGTTTTTAATTGAACCTCGTAAGGTTTCAATAGCTTCTGACTTCTTCTCGACCTCAGCTAGGATCCTCTCCCACTCTGCTCTGTTTCCTTTTTTCTTCTCTTGGAATTCCTTGAGCTCTACCTCATGAGTGGTGACCAGAATACTCACCACTTTATCTCTATCTATGCAATTTTCATACGTGGCCTCAACAGTATGGGTAGCAATTTTAACATCATCAAGAACCTTATTGTGCTCGTAAATGATTGCTACAACCTTCAATTTGTCCTATTTTTTCAGGCATGCTGCTACTTCTTCCATGGATTCTAAGGCCAAAGGTTTCCTTTCCATGGTGAGGATGTATGTTAAGTCTTCAAGGCACTCAAGGGAAGATCCATACTTTGGCGTGGGTGGTGCTAGGTCTAGATGCTTCAAAATAATGGCATTTGAGATGGATTCTACCTTCTTATATACCTCAAGCACCCTTGCCTTTTCTTCCCTTAGTTCACGCTTTAGGTGCGTGCTAATTAGTTCCTCATGCTTTAAGTTCTTGGCCTTCTCTTCTAGCTCTTCCTCCCCTCTTTTCTAGCTTTGCCTCTAGAAATTTTACCCTGGCATTCCTTCTTAATAACCTAGCTTCCAGTTCAACTAAGACTTTATTCAATGCATTACAGACTTTTTCATCTGAAAGTTGTTAGGTGCTCACCAAGGAGTTTTCTCCTTTTGACTCGGGTAACTTCATTATTTCCCCTTGGCTTACCTCAAAATGTGGCTCATTGATGTGGGACTCAATTTCTCATGAAATAATTTTCCTCGTCAAAGGGTATGCACCTCCTTCATCAAACGACTTCATTGCCAAGAGTTGATCTATTGAGACTGTGCTTGCGAAGCATGTGTGCAACACCTTGTTTGGATCATCAATATAGCTCATTCATGGTCTCTATATCTCCATGCACTTTCCTCCTATGTGCGTGCCCTTAGGAATAGTTACCATTAGACTGGGGCCTCCCATGTTACCGTGATCTTTTCCTACGCTCTCTTCCTTATCTTCATTCATGACTATTTCAGCGCTGCACTCCAACTCTTGTTCTACCAAGGCCTCAATGATTTTCATTACTTCTCTTTCTGCCACCTCATTTATCTACTCCTTTGTGAGGCTTGGAGTTCTTTGATCCTGCGCGCCAACCTCCTCACTTCCTCCCATGTCTTGGGTGCCTTCCTCCTCATGGCTACCCTTACGCTTCACTGAAAAGGAACTCATGTACTTCTTCTCCGCCCTCTTCTTTTGAATCATGCACGCTAAAAATAAGTGGTTCTTGGTCTCCTTAAGGTTCATTTTCTTCATCATCATCCCTCTAACTCCTGTAGTTCTCCAAGCTCTCTATGTCCTTTGAGTCAACCTCTTTTATCACTTTCTGTTTCTTCCTAACTGGGGATTCCAGTATAGGGGATTTGGATTTTTCTTCTTCCTCTTCTAGTGATTTCTCCTCTGTAATAGGATTTCCTTGTTCTGGTGCCTCCTCTCTGACTGGGGACCTCTTCCTGTGCATGTAAGTACTTGTTCTAGTGCTTGTTCTCGGGCGCCCACCATTTGAGTATCTTGGACACTTGGTGCCTTTTTCTTTATCTCTTCTGTACCCTTTTTCTTGGGTGTGGTCTTCTTTCTACCTGTTAGGTCTTTAGGTATAGCTATCTATTTCTCAAGATAAGTGCCCTTCTCAAACATGGGCCTTATGTGAAGGTATACACACACCGTGGACCTCCCTGCAATAGGTAGAGTTAGGTGTTTCATCATCTTAACTTCATGCAATACATAATTTTCCACATATGCACGCTTGTTGGGGTAGACCAACATCCCGCGCATCTCCATGTGGTCTCGATCCATACTTCTAAGGTCAAAATTCAGCTTCTTGGACTCCTTGAATTTGTTTACCCCTGCCTGGAAGTACTGAGTGGTGAAGAAAAATGGAAGTTTACACTATGGGCTTATGCTTTCATCCACTAACTTAAATTTGCCAATGCAAAAGTGTTGGTATATTGTGAATTCAACTTCTCCCTCTGTGAGCTTTGGAAATTGCTTTGGGATCCTCCATTATGCCCCAAATGCATTCCTCAAGCATGTATACCACTTCTCAAGATGCGCATCTTGTGAACAGCCATCATGCTATCGCAAGTGTATTTTTTTGAATCTCTTTACGGGTGAGGGGTCTTCCTTTGGGTACTCCCAAATGAACTTATCTGCCCCATCTGGCATTCTGATCTCTGAAAATACAATAAGTAAGAGAACATTGCTGAAAAGTATCTTGTCACACTCCTGAACGCTACTGATGATTTTCCCCGATGTACAGAAACAAGTTGTAGATGGTACACTCTGATATCCTTTTGCAAACATTGAGCCATGACTTGTTCACTTGCGTCCACCTCTCTTGGTCATTAAGTTTGGTTAGCAGGTGCATGTGACCATTCTCATCACTCGGGTCTTGGATATCCACAATATCAAAGTACCTTGACCCCTTCTTGTAGGAATATGTAGTGAAGGTTTCTTTGATGGCTTCTTTTTTGCATAGGTCATCCTCTATAATTTCTCCTTCACAAATGAGACCTGTGAACCTTGAAATTAGATTAAGGGGTTATGTGCATCTTGCGTCCTGCAAATTGATAGTGGTCTTCGTGTACGCATGACATTAACCAATGATAGAGGCACTTAGGCTTCCCCAAAGTGAGGGTAACTCATAGATTTGCAATAATCCATGCCTTCTCTAACTTTACTTTCACATCGTCGCTATAAATGGGTAACCCTTCTAGCATCCTCTTATTTTTCAGGTGCAAACTAACTCCAACACCATTTATTTTTTAGTTACGTCTCGTGTGATACTTATTAATTGCTTACATGTCATTTTTATAAAATGGTACTCCCACTCCTTTCCAAGCAAAACCCCATATGGGTACTGCATTTAGGCATACCATTATTCATTGGTCCTCGTGGTATTTTCTTGTTGTTTTTCCCATATCATTTCCATTTCCCTTCTTAGGTGTTACAAATGGTTTCTTGGGTGGCATGGTGTAGGTTATCTCTACACTTCAAATTTTCTTGCTCTGCTTCTCCACCCTTACCAATCTTAGATATCAAACTTATGAAGAAAATATTTTTCCAACCCGTACCCTAGCTATCAAACCCTCACTAGAATATCCCTTTCACAAGAAGATGCACTTATCCACAACTCTCTCTACACCCATGAACTATTTCTCTCCTGGTTTGTAGATCCAAACTAGTCACTCACTAGTTAAATTTTTTTCCAATTTTTCTTCACATGGATCAGCTCTAGAAATCCTAGTTTGCAAAAAAGCTCTTCCTTCTTCATATTCTACAATGTAAATAATGAAGTACTTGACCTTGTATTTATAGTTCTGGCTACTTTTTAACATTAAATTCTACCTCACCTACCCCCATACTTCAACATTTTAATGCATGGATTTTTCCACTAAAACCTGGACTCTAGCACCCCAATTCACGTGCCTAACCTTGCACAGACAATCCCCCAACCTTTTAGTGTGCGCAACCAATCCATCTTGATAGGAGACCCTTACATGCGTGCGTCACCAACGCCAAAAGTACTTTCGTCATGATTTTTGCTCTCTCCTATCTCATGTTGCTTTTGCAATTTCTTCCTCTCTTATACGTGGATCAATAATGTATCCTTACCCTAACACCAACCATCCTTTTTCACCTTTCCTTCCATGCACTTCCTTTCACAAGGCCATTCAACTGGGCTTTCCAACGCAATCCTTCCCGACACTTCACACTTTACAATTTCTTCCACCTTACTCCACCCCACACTAAAATGATGTGTAGTTCTCTGCGCATTCACAACCTTTGAAAAAGTAATAAGGTTACCGGTGCCCAAGGCACAACACAAAATAGCAATGAGAAAGGGAAACGCGAGAAAAGAAAATGCAGTAAAGTCAATCCTAAACTAGTCTGTCAATAATACCTTATTACAAAAACCAAGAAGACTTCTTTATAGTAGGGCTTCAACCTACTGTCATTAAAGTGTCATGGAAATCTCATCCCATCCAGCACTTGGAGCTGGCAAATGCCTAAATCAAGGATGTAGTAGATGATGTAGGGACCCAACTAATACACTTTTAACTTCACAGGATGGTGTAGAAACTTAATATCATACAATAAGACCATATTCCCTACCTAAAACTTCTTTTCTTAATGTGATGATCATGTCATTCCTTTTGTTTTGTTTTTTGTCTTCTAGTTCCACCTGGTGAGTGATTGTCTTTTGTCCAATTGAATTAACTTGTCAATTCTTTCCTTCCAGTGCTTGTTCATCTGCCAATCCTCCTAGCACATGCTATACGCAGGAGAAGGTAACGTGAATTAAACTAGTATGACAACCTGCTGTGCCAAACACCAATTGAAATGGTGTGGCCTTATTTAACCTCTTATAGGTTTTCCTATATGCCCACAGAACGTTTGATACTTTATCATCCCAATACCGTCTACCAACATCATAAATCTTAGTCAATGTGTAGCTAAGTATCTTATTAAATGCCTCAACAGTTCCATTTGCTTAAGTGGATGATAAGGGAGTAGTTTTGTGATGGGCCACCATGAACTGTGCTAATAGAATCCTTGACTATCTTATTAAAGAAATGTGTACCCCTGTCACTAGTAAAAATCGAAGGGCATATATACCTTGTAATGATGTTTTCCCATAGGAACCTTATTGTAGTAGTTACTGTGCAATCATTTGTATGTGCTGCTTCTATCCACCTTATCAAGTAATCTATACACAAGTGATTATATACCATGATCCAGTCCTATGCACAGTAACTAGTGCAATAGGGCCTATGAAGTATATAGCCCATTTTTCGAATGGATCGGTGCTAGGCATAGGGCACAAAGGAATTTCATCTCTTTGCCCTGGTTTGCCAATGCGCTAACAATGGTCACACGCCTTGCAATATTCCTTGTAGTCTTAATATAGGGTCTCCCACTATAATCCAGACCATTAATATCTTGCGTGTTGTGGTGTCACATGTATAGTGTCCACCTGCACTACCTCCATGCACTTCTTCTATCATGGCTAGGCGCTCATGTTCTAGTACACACCTGTGCAGATCTTCATCATGTCATAATTTGTATAGATCTCCACTAATCAATATGTAGGGCACAGAGCGTATATCTAACCACTTTTTATCCAATGACTTCATCCCTTCCGGTGCTACACTTATTTTGAGAAATAATACAATATCCTCCAAATTCGAGGGTGCACACCGCAATCTAAATAGTTGAGCGTCTGGAATAGTCTTTGCAATACTCTACACATCCTCCCTTAAATCAATCCTAGAGAAAATGATCGGGTGCAGAATTAATTTTTCTTGGTTTTACAACCATCTGTGAACTCAAATTATTGGAACAATAGTACTCACTGACATATGCACTTTTGTAGAACGGGGCTTATTTACCAAGTATTTCAATTCCATATGGTCAGTGTAAAATATAAATAGGGGTTTCCAATAAATGATGTCTGAAGTTGTGTATCCCGTAGATCATGAACAATGCTTCATGCACTCAGTTCACAGTGTAACTCTGCTGCTCCGTTGGTGTCAACTTCCTACTTATAAAGCATAAGGGATGATCAACAATCCCTTCACCAAGATGTGCAAGTACTGCTCTAATGGCAGTCCCTGAGGCATCAACATGAACATGAAAGGGCTTATCCTAAGAGGGGAATCATAGGATATGGTCGTGGTGACAAGCCTATGCTTCAAAGTGTCAAATTGCCTTTTGATGTGCCTCTCCCCAATGAAAAGGCACTTTTATGTCTAAGCAACTCTTCTAAAGGTACAATGATCTTAGCGTATCCCTTGATGAACATCTTGTAGTAATCTGTGTGTCCCAATAAATCCACGCACTGTGCTTTGAATAGTAGGCTCCCTCAATCCCAGAATTACTGTAAATTTTACAGGATCTACTAGTAGCCGCCCTCCTTACATATGATGTGTCAAAATAATGTTCCAAATGGGGTAGCAAAGACACATTTCTTAATTTTGAGGAATATCCTCAATTGTTGACATCTTTTAAGCATCAGCCTTAAGTTGTCATAATGGTCCTTCACTAACCCATATACTATCCAATCATCCAGGTAGACTTGAAGAAATTTATGGATGAAGTCCTGGAACACTTGTTCGACAATGTGTGAGAGAACAGTAGGAAGATTCTTCAATCGAAAAGGCATGACTGTATAGGCAAAACTTCCCCACTTAGTGGAAAAATTCATCTTTCTCTGGTCCTCCTTTGCAATCCTTACTTGGTGATAGCCTGAGAATCCATCTGTGAAGGAGTAGACCTTGCATCCTGCTACTCCCTCTAAGATTTCTTTAGTAAATGGGGTTGGGAAAGGGTCAATGAAACACACTGCATTCAGGTCCCTGTAATGAACACATATCCTTATCCTTCCATCCTTCTTGATACTAATCACCATTGGACTTATCCATTCTGAATCTTCCATAGCCTCAATGATACCTGATGCTATCATTTTGTCTATTTCTTCCTTGACCTTTACTCATAAATTGGGATTCATCTAGTATGGCCTCTTCCTGATTAGGCACGCACCTTCCTTCATCTTTATCCTCATCTCGCAAAATGGTGGACACCTTTAAGCTCATGGTACCCACGTGGAAAAAAAAAATTGAAATTCGCATAATCGATCAATGATTTAAGAGACTTCTTTATCTGACTAATATTCACCAATTATTACCTCCTTGGGTTCTACTTTTGAGCCAATGTTAACCTTCTTTGTCTTTAAAGGTTCATGGTAGGCATGCACCTGTTCATTAGTACTACCTATGACCTCACGTGTCCCTACAGAGTGGTTAACATCCAAGATTTCTACCTCTTCTCCATAAATAACATACACCATCTTCCCTTTTTATTTCTCTATACATGCGCGCTCAAATTGTATCTCTTTTGTTTCTTCCTCCTCAAAGCGTACCTCCAATCTAGGTTCACCTAGAAACTCTTGTAATTTTTCTTCCACCATAGCACTATCCCCTATTGTAAGGCACTTGACACCCTGCAACGCCTTATGTACTAATGGATTTTTACTCTGGCACTCAAATGTTTGAATGAGGTCAACCACCAATTCTTTCTAATTACCAGTTTGGCGATGCATCTCTAAGTGGATATACCCCACGCGTGCACAACCTTGTAGGGTGAAGTACAACTTGTGAACCCATAATGAAGGTGGTAATGCTTCTGCACTTCCTATCCAAGTTGTCTCACATTCTTGGATATGAAAGGAAGCAGTCTCCTTACCATGGTAGTCTTTTATAGTTGGGGGCACATTTCTTCTCCAAAACCTTATGGAGAAGGAAATTATCACCTCCCGTCATTCCAAGATGTTATCTTGATGTGTCGCCCACCAACGTGCAGCAGTTCCTAGTATGTTATAATTGACAATATCTCTTCTTTCCTTTTCATTTCTCCATTGGGCCTCCATTTCTCGCAAGAAATATTCTAGATTAGCCCCTCCTGAGTAATTTGGTAGTGTTCTTCCACCTAGGTTCTGGGATATACATGCCTTTGTCACCTTGGTTACCGATCCTCTTAAATGTCGTATGATCAGCTCATAGGTCCCACCTGCCCAATTTTCACATGTTATGCTTGTGGTATCACTCACAAACTAGGCATCCTCAAACTAGATAACTCCCTCTGTGGGATGGATTATCTTAGGGTCCCTCATTGAGTGCACATATATTCTATTAAGCACTTCTTCTCCCAATGGCTTTGTGTAGGGCGTTGACTTCCCATCTATCAAGGGGATGATTACTCGTTCTTCCTTAATTTCAAAACTAATATATCCTTTGTTAAACCTTATGTCAGCATTATTCTTATAACACCATGGGCGCCCAAGAAACACTCGGCAGTTGTCCACCTCTATGAGTGCTAAGACCTCAAAGTCCCCAGTAAACTTGGCCCCCTAAATGGTGATAGCCGCATCTTTTAAAACACCTATGGGCATTACCTTCATCTTGTTCGCCATATACATCACATTCAAATATGGATGTAATGCAGTCCTTCCCATCTGATGCCAAGCATCTAAGGTAATAACATTCACTTCCATGCCTGTGTCAATGAGGATATTACTAAGTAGCCATCCATCCACAATTACATATAATGTGATCTCCTTTTCATACTCAAGGTTGTGCAGGGAAATATTTGCATGTAAAACCTACCTCTCATGCTCTGTTCCGGTACATGGTGCTTTCTCCCTCAGCCATTCCCCTGGCAAGGGAATGATATTCTCTTGCCTTATCATTTTACATACTTCTTTGACCTCATCCAGTTCACTTCTTAGAACCTCGTTATCCTTCCACTGCCCTACCTGTCTCGATTGCTCCTTAAGATATTGTATCTCCCCTTGTAAACTCCTAATCACGTCCATAGTCTCCTAGTACACTTCTTTCTAATGGGAAGGGTCCAGATACTTTCCATGTGGTACTTCCTCTCTTGAAACCAATGTCCTTGGTCTGGGCATCTCCTTGGCACATGCAGCCTCTACATGCGTTGTCACCAGCAAAGGTTCTAGTTCTAACTCACATGCCACTCTTGGCATCCATTACGGATTGGCCCTTTTTACACTTGCCATAGTAGATCCTATATCTTTCCAGTGCTGCTGGTTCATATGCTCATAGAGTTCCTGACACTCTTCATAATTGTGCTTTTTTCCACGCCATGAGCATTGTAATAGATCCAGAAATTCTCATTTGTAATGCTCTGTAGATCCACAATTATAACATGTTCCCCATGGGTACTCACTTCTTCCTCCTCCGCGGTTACCATGACCATGGAATCCTTCATGAGAACTTCTTCCATTCGCACCCCCATCTGCGTGCTCCTCATAATGATGGTCATCACCCTTAGAACTACTGGCAATGTTTTTCTGGTGCACCCCGTGATCAATGGCCTCATGGATATGATTAATAAGCCTACAATCCTTGGTACCATGGATTGTATAGGTGCTAATCTTATAATATCAAGATACATTCTTTTGAATTGCATACTATAATAAGGGACATCTACTCACATCATGGTCCCCATGAAAAATTTCACAATCTACTGCTACGGCGTGTACTATCTTTCGGGGGAAACTATCCTTGGCATGCCCCTCTACTACATAATCCATACACCACGTTCCACTATGAGTCTCATGAGATATTTTATGGATAAAATTTCCATCTCCTTAGACATAGCAATTATTTGAGCTTCCAGGAACAGGATAACCCCAGTATCAACACTACCAATTGCTCCGGCACATAGGGAAGCTTCCAACGCCTCGCACGGGTCTATGAATGTTTTATGAGATAAATCTCTTCTAAATGAAGTTATCAAACCTCCAACAAACCATTGAGCATGTTGCGAAGGGTGGATGTCATATGATAATTTTGATAGGAGAGTATTAAACTATGCATCATACTCCCACACACTCTCCACCATTCCCTGTTGAATCTCCTTAAGGGTGTTGATGCTCTTCTGCTTGAACTCAGGGATGTGGAACTCTACTAGGAAGTCATTTTTCAACATGGTGTAATCTACCACTATCTGATGGGGGTCATATTTCCTATACTAGCTATGCACGTGCCCTTACAACATCATTGCAAAATGATTGGCCTTCCACTCTGGGGTTGTGATCCCTTTCGCATGCCATAGAAATTCACACTTGTGAACATGCTCTGTAACATCCTTTATGCCCTGGTAGTCTGGAAAGTGTAAAGACATTTCAAAGATTTCTTGAGGAGGTGGCTGAGGCCCTTGTCCCCCTGGTCCATATCCTTAGTTTCCTCCGATGTTTCCTCTACCAGATCCACTAGATCCACCAGGTCTTATGCCTCCCAATCCACCAGTTCCACCTCTAGATCCTCTTACCACCAGTAATGGGCCTAAAGTTATTGCACCTAGTGTTCCCAACGTCCCACTGAATTACATGCCAATGGTCTATGAGATCGTTCCACTACCAGATGTATGCCCAGTACCACTTCCTGACACGTTACCCAAACCATGTGTATTTTCTCATTTCCCAAAAATTCCCCCAAACACTAGAATGGTATGTGTATCCATAGAAGTCCAAAACAAGAAATTATATCCCCTGTGCACAGATCTGTCACTTCAACCAATACCAAATGGGTCAACGATACTCCTCCCTTGATCTGGAAAACCAAGCACCAAGGTTTGGTCATTAGGTGGCTTTAGATGCGTGTCAACGACTCTCCTCTCTCTACGTGATGAACTCTCATCAGAAGCTGAAGGGGTCTCTCTCCTACACTTTCCAAGATGGGGTAGCATAGACTGCTCAAGTTCCTCATCCTCTGTGTGAACCTCAACTCCTTCCCGTGATGTCTTCCTCCATATATCCATCACACTTACAACCTTGCATTGTCTAGAAATCTCCCTTTCATGTGCTTCACTATACTTGAGTCCTCTCTCCTCCCTTTCTCTCTCAGTCGCAATGTCTTCCATCTTCCTCCACCCTAGCTTCCTCGCCCAAAGCTCAGGAAGCTTTAGTTAGCCATCGGAAATGCCTCTAAACTCAATATAAAAATCAAGATCTTCATTGCTAGAGGGATAGCATGTATAAATGATCCTCTGGGCTCTCACAGAAACTCAAACTCAGCAACTTCCAAACAAAAATATGTAGAAATAGCGTACTCCAGAGTGTAGCTAGCAAGTACTCCTTTCCACCAATGATCCATAGCATGATTCCATGTCAAATCTGCATCTTGCATCCTCTGGTATTCTTCTTGGGTCCACGCACAAAATCTATAATACCAGCTTGATCTAGATGTATATGTTGAGAACCTGTAGATACCAAATTTGTGTCTTACGACCCCCCATGCCCCGCATCTTATTTCGCAACCTAGCCTCATCACCTAAACCTTACACAATTATTTATTAATTACCTTATAATTAATAAATCCACATCTCCAAACCTGCCACCTCATTTTGCCACCTCATCATGACCTAGTCCTATTCCTAAACTAACCTAATTAAGACCTATAACTTGGTCTACATCCACACCCATGACTAATTACTCCTCACCCGCACTAAAATCAACCTAATAATGACTTGACCAAGCCCACAACTAATTCCTCGGGAGAAAAGGAGGGAAAGTTGGCTATTTTACTAAAAATAGCCCACTTTGACTTAACCAATATCGGTTCCTACTCGACCGCCGTCCATTACGTAATCGCCATCGGTTCCTTGTAAATGATCTCCCCCAACCAAAAACAAAGGGTGGGATTTTCATTGATCGGAACCGGGGAATTGATTGGAAGGATCGTGAATTCACTTGGCTGAGCAGAGACAAGTGAAGGAAAGAGAAGAGTTTGCAGAGGAGGACATCAAGCCCAAGACTGCAACTGAGTAACCAGAGCCCAGTGACACTCATCTCAGCATTGGGAGAGAAGATAGCTCATCTTTGATTTTCTGATCATCCTACCTGAGCCCTGCCTTCGTTATCACAGCCCTTGAACCTGTATCTTCATCAGGAACTAGTAAGTAGTGTCTTACACGTTCTTTTAATATCATTTCTTGGATTTCTGAATCACAGTAATTACAAGTCTATTCTTAGATCTACTACCCGGTAAAACCCTCCATCTAACTGCCATTCCTCTACCCCTACATTGCCCCCAAGAACAACCCCCATACTCTCCCTGTCTTCTCCATCACCCCATTACCTATCCCCAATCATTTACCAGCCTTATAAACACCATAGCCACCTTATTGCCAACCTTCACTAAAAGCCCCTAAACCACTGCCCCTACCGATATCGGTTAGTAGAAACTAGTACCGGTGACAGTGATCGGCATCAGTCACTGTGATTCAAAACCAAAACTAGCCCTTTCCTCTATTGTTTTAACAAGGCAATTAAATTGTAATTTGGCAATAGCTTCTTTGTTATAATTTGTGTTAATTCATATTAGCAGGGGAACTGACCACCTTCGAAAGGAAGTTTAATACTTCCTGGGCCCAAGGCAGTTCCCTCATTTATTGTCTAATTAGAATCTAGTGGTCTTGTATTCTTACTTGCAGGTAGTCCTTCCCAGACAAAAAGGAGTTCTTTGCAATCAATCTGATCTCTCTCTACGGTACGCACACACCCTCTCAACATTCAACAGGTATTCCTCCTAGCCCTAACCCTTATCTGTTTCTCAAAGGAATGAAAGGATAGAAGCAACTCTATTCCAGGAACGGAAGCATTTCTGTGAGAAACATTTTGGCACGCCTTGTGGGACCATTTTGGGTTTCTTTCTTTCTTGCTTGCTTTCATATAGGGAGCATACTTGCTATTTTTCTTCTTCTAAAATATTCACAAGATATTTTGTTATCTTTTGGTAAAAGAATTTGTCTTGCTTTCACATCTTTGCATTAGTGAAAGTCATCTTCTTTGGTTCATCAAATATCATTTTCGATTTGGGTTTAAAACACTTGCATCACATTCTTGCTTACTGTTTTCAATTCTAGTGAATGTAGATTAAGTAACAGGCCGTACACGTGGGGGTGATTTCCACGGCATTGACAAGAAATTAATCTTACTTTCACTGCACAACACATACTGAATCACTTCATAATTAACACAACAGCTCAAAATATCCCCCCTTTTCCGTGGTATTCCTCCGCCCGATTGAGGTAACCTTATAAGCCAAAACAAACTTGAAATTTCCCCTAAGTCTTCTATTTAGGATTGACATCATCTTGCGTCTAAGGCATAAGCCCAAAGTGATTAAAACTAATCCTAGGGTTAGTCTATTAATTTGCTTGTGCATCTTGCTTGTTTCTGGTTCTGTTTCTCTGTCATACACTGTTTTCTGTGATCACTTCACAACAGTTTGGTAGGCATACTAAGCACTGTCAACCCCAAATCAGCAACTTCCTATAGATTCTTACACCAGTCCTATTTTACTGACATCGGTTAACCTACCGACATCGGCTATAGTCTAACCGACATCGGTTCCCTGACCGATATCGGTTACTGTCTTTCACAGTTCCCAAAACTAGCAACCCACCAATTCCAACACTTTTTTGTTGCTTCTGTTCCTGATAGATTACATCATGCTGTGTACCCTTGTCCATGGTTATTATCACTCAGAAACAAGCTGCAGCCATGGTTTCACAAGCCTGCTCCGTGCCTTTTCCTGAATCACCCCCTTCACATCCTGTGGGGAATCCTATGGACACCAGCGAGGTTCCCAAAATCCCTGTGGGAGATAAGGAATTTGTGAAATTTTTGGACGCTAATCCTAGCGCTATACAATACTATTTGTCTCATGCCCCTGACTGTACACCCGAGGTCAACTCCTTGTTGGCATGCCTATTAGTATAGCTGCTCATTTAGCTCCCTCTCCACCTAATAATTCCACCTTGCCTTCTTCATCCTTAGCCCCGTCACCCAACTCAGTAACTTCAGAGGTTCTTACGGCATAGATTGGCTTTCCTTTTGTTAATCTGGGGCCCCACATATCATTACCACCAACTTCTCCTACCTCGTCTCTCTCGCAGACTGCTCCTTTCATAACTTGCTCTCTGCCACCTATTCACACAAGCTTTCCTTCTCAAACTCCGCCCACCTTTTCATTTCCAAAAACGTATCCGGTGACTTCAACATCTTATATAGGACATCCCTATTCGGTCGCCTCAACATATTCGTCCTCAATACCTTATCAACATTTAACCCCACCGTTGTCTAGTGGTGGCCCTTGGCCCAATCCCCCTCCATTTACGGCAACCGCACCATCATCTCATCCAACCACTGATTTAATCAAACAAATGATGGACAAAATGCAAAATCTGGAGGCTTCTGTTTCAGGAAGCCGTAGCACCCTGACATACGAGCAAGTTTTTCAGGAGCCTATTCATCCTTCTGTCCCCCTTCATTCATATCCTCCTCAATGGGAATTACCAAAATTCACTCGTTTTAATAGTAAGGAGGATCCTCAACAACATTTGCGATCATTTAGACATGCCTGCTATCTGATTACTCATGACGATGCCTTACTACTCTGCACCTTTCCCATGTCCTTATCAGGACCTGCCTTGGAGTGGTATAGTGCTTTAACCCAGCACTCAATCTTCTCTTTTAACCAATTAGCCCAATCTTTCTTGGATCATTTCTCCATTAACATTGCTAATAAAGTATCTATCACCAACCTCTATGCCATCCGACAATTTGAAGATGAATCTATCACAGATTTCATTGGACGATGGCAGGGCCTTATCAACCAACTTACTTATGCCTTGCCTCAGGCCGAACTTATCGAACTATTTACACGGGCCTACGCTAAGCACATTTCTCCTACCCTCCAAATTCAAACTTTCTGCACATTTGACGAGGCCTTTACTATGGCTCGAAAACTAGAGATTCGAGCCTTAGAGGAAGAGAAATTGCGGTTGCGCAACAAAAACCCCAATTTCCGAACCCAAGACTCCACCAACAAACCTAACACCACCAATTCTCATGCATCGACTGCTTCGAAATCAAAAGGAGCTGTCCATGCAGTGATGGTCAAATCCCAAGTACCGTCTAATACCCCACCAAAAACCACCTATAAGTATAAAGCCAAGCCCATCAATTACACTCCCTTGGGAGAAACTTATGGTGTGATATTGGAAAAATTGCTCAAGGTAGGAGCTATTACCTTACCTCCTGTTAAACCTCACTCTGGGTTTGATTCCACCCGTGCTATACCTTCTTGGTACAAAGAAAATGACTTCTGTAACTTCCACTGCGTGAAGGGACACAACCATGAAAACTGCAAGATGTTGAAAAACATAGTGCAGGAAATGGTTGATGCAGGGGATATAACCCTCGATAATCCTAACGCCCCTACTAACCAAAATTTGAAAATCTTCAACAAACCATTCTCGAACCACTCATATAACAGTAACATAAACCAAGATATCTTAGCCAAGGAGAGTGTTCATGAAATCCATGCAGTCTTCGACTCCCAGCCAAAAGCCTCTATCGAGAAAATTCTAAATCAAGCCTCTTCAGTAATGCAGGAACCCGAACCCCCTTCACTACCATCAAAACAAGATGAAATCCTTTCCGTTCCTTTACCCATAAAGGAATTAACCGCCCAGAGTTCTCTTCTCACAGAGGAGCCTTCTTACACTGCATTTCTGCAAGACTGTGAGCAGATGTTATCTAGCTTATCTATTTCCCAAACATCTCCTTCTACCATTATTGCTGTACAAGAGGAAGACTCACCACTTTTTTCGTCATCCTTAGACGAGAAACCCCTCAAACCGACATCACCAAATTCTTTAATCATGATTGATCCTCTCAAACATGCCCTCCTACCTATTAGTTCTTCATTACCTAAATATTTTCAGTGACCGGTTGACCTCTTAACGCCCATTGATACAGTGCCTCATTTACCCTCTGTATCACACCCACAGTGGACCGGAATCACAACTCACCTTTCGTTCATACAAAAGTTCCTATTCACACGTGAGGATTGTCACCCCTCAGGAGATAGACGAGTCCTATGGGAACGTTTGAGTACACCATATTCTACTCAAATGCAGATGACCGATCCAGACACCTCTACCATATACCCGAAGTGTTTACAAAAGCTTAAAATGCCTGTGTCCTCATCTTCACCGCCCTCATCTCTACCAAATACCTCATCCACCTCTATTGACCTAACCAAACCTTCCCCTACACTTGGGACCTCACCAATACCCAGTCTAACACACCCACCTAAACAGTTAGATTTATCCAAAAGTAAAGCCGTCCATCCACCTACGAGACAAACTCGAGCCCCTAAAACCCAAGTCCAATCTATGCCTCTGTCATAACTAAAACCCTTGCCGTCACACCTACCTTCTATATTGGGACCTCATCCCTCCACCTTGCATCAATACATCATACCTCCTGTGTTTTCTTTAAAATGACCTACACCCTCTGCACCCATACAAAGATCCAAGGGTATATCAACACCGTCACCCCAAGTATCCTGTCCACCTATCAACCCTAAGAAAACTCCATTATCAAAGGATTTGTTTACTGTCACTCCTCTTTCTCCGTGGTTGTTTTCTGCTACCATGTCATCTGACCAGCTAAACATAACTTCTGTGCTGAAGAGGTCACATTTAGTTAAATCCAATTATCAAAACCCCTTTGCTAAGCCACCACCCGTACAAATCAACCATACCAAGTCATTTCCGAAACGTACCCAGTCAATAGCCTCATTTTCATCTAACTTTGACCCACTCAATGGGTCTTACGCCAAAATCCTTGCGATGTTGGTGGAGAATGTGACCATTTCCCTACCCCCACTTATACCCTATGATCCATCTAAACCTCGACCTATAGGTTATGATGAGTCTAAAATCTACGCTTACCACCGCACACCAAGACATGATGTAGAGGGATGTAAAGCGTTGAAATCCATACTTCGTCAGTCACCTCCCTCGCATAAAAAGGTTAAGAAAGATAATTTATGAAGGGAGAAACCTTTAGCTTCAATCCCCTCTCCTATACCACCTATCCCTACCTCATCAAGATCTATCATTATTACAACCCCACCTCTCGAAGACCATGAATTATCCCTATTGTTTTCCTCCTCTCATGTTCATGAGATCAACATGACTAGTATTGCTACTCGAGGGCAGAAAAAAAATGGGAATGTTAAGGAAGGCACACCTACGCCCTCTCTTTCTCCGTCCGCCATCCCAATCACCCCACCACCTAAAGTGGTTATTCATAGACCTTCCTACCCCATCTCTAATGGAGTTACGCACCGAACCATGATCAAACCACTTCACCAATCACCTATAAAAATGACACTATATGATCTCATTCAGACCTCTGAATCTCATCGCCAAGTGCTTGTTGAAATCCTTCAAGGTATAGAGGTCTTACCTAACAAAACCTTGCCCATTACCTCCATCTTAACACCCAACCCACATTGCCTCTCTCACCAAAAAATCTACCACTTCCATCCCTATGTAGCAAACCATTGCTGTCAGTTTCTCCGAAGATGAAATTGTTGACTTTGGTGCAGAAGATCCTAACCCCGCTCTTTTCATCTCAGCTTACGTCCAGGACATCCACGGGTGCATCGTGTTATGATTGACGGGGGTGCTAGCCTAAACATCATCTCTTCCAAAGCCTTTCAACAAATGAATATCCCCTCTAGGTGCATGTGTGCCAACCCCACCATGCTGCGTTCATTCAACGATGCTATTACTTCTACCTTAGGCACTGTAATCCTTAACATTCGTGTAGGGCCATGTACCTTACCTGAAATCTTCTATGTCCTTAAGGGATAATTCCAATATAACATGTTGTTAGGCCGCCCTTGGATTCAGGCTATGGGATGTGTTCCCTCCACCTTACATAGATGCATAAAATTTGAGTACGAGGGGAAGTCCTACACCGTAAAAGCTGATCCTCCCCCCTTCAAAACCTGCAATATGTTATATCGCCCTAATGATGTGCTTGTACCAGTAAAGACACCCATTCATCCAACTCAACCATCCACTTCAACTACACCTCTACCATCCACCTCAACCACACCTACACCTTCAACCAATGAAACCGCTGTCGCAAATACCACTTCCTTTCCCGCAGACAACATCCTAACCTCAAACCCCTTAGTAGATTTTTTTCAATGCCTTACGCTGGGGGAGTATCGCCTATATAACGTTAGCTCTTTCCATACCCCACAAGAGTACGAACAGTTACATGTACATCGTACCTATGACCGTCGTGTGGGGGAGATAATATCCTACGGACCACCTAATTGCCGCACCAACCTAACGTATGGGGGTGTCAACACATCCTCCGTTACCCCTGAACCTCCACTTGGTGTCGGTTTCCCTTCTAATCTGATTTTCAATACCTGACAAACCATCATTTTTCCCTCACCTTCTTGACTCACTGTGCTTGGAAAGGTTTTGGTTTTGGTCTTTATGAACAAGGCCGACATACTATCATTCCCGTGACTACACGCAAACACAAAGATCGTAGTGGTCTTGGATTTCCTGAAACACTTACACTAAAGAAACCTCATGGCAGTTGTATCATGGAAGATGACAACGTCATCCCTACCAAACCATCATCACCCATTTTACCATTGTCACCCACATAGTCTATAGACCCTGAATCTATCCCTCCTAACTTTTTTTTTTCATAAACGCTATCTTCCTGGGTCCCCTCACTTATCAACGTGATAATGAGGACCCGTCTTCTCTTCCCCTTTTGTATCCAGACATGATCGAAGAGGATTCACCTTTAATTAATGTTGTTGAGTGCCAGGATTATGACTCCATCCTCACTTACCTTGGTGTGGATGACTCTTATAGTCAACGGGCCTTACCATCTGAAACTCAAACCATGTTGAATGACTTGAATATAGAAATCAACATCCACACTAGAGGACGATCCTCACATTGTGAAGATCAGACAATCTCTTAACGCATCAGAATAAGCCACCTTTACTACCTTTCTCCGTGCCCGCAACCAAGCTTTCACTTGGTCCTACGCTGACATGCTAGGAATTGATCCTGATATTGCTGTCCATAACATTACCCTGAAGACCCGATGCCAAACTAGTTAAGCATAAACTAAGAAAAATACGTCCATGCATTGCCCTCTTGGTTAAAGAAGAACTTCAACTACTCCTTTCTGTTTCCTTCATCTTACCTATTGACTATCCTCAATGTATTTCTAACATTGTACCTATTACTAAAGCAACTGGGGGGACTTCGGATATGGATGGATTTCCGGGACCTTAACCTCGCTTTCCCAAAGGATGGCTTCCCCCTCCCAAGTATTGCTCAACTTGTTGATCTCACTGTGGGCCATGAGATGCTTTCTCTCATGGATGGCTTCTCGAGATACAATCAAATTTTGGTAGCTCCAGCCGATCAACATAAAAATGCCTTTATAAATCCATGGGGAACCTTCTGTTATCATGTCATGCCATTTGGCCTTAAGAACGCTGGTGCAACCTATTAGCATGGGCTATGAATTACATTTTTCATGAAATTATGCACACTATCCTTGAGGATTATGTCGATGATCTTCTTAGAAAATCTAAACATCGCAGTACACATCTCGATGTTTTTACCATTATTTTCGATCGCCTGTTACAATATTGTGTTCGTCTTCAACCAAAGAAATGTGTCTTTGGTGTCCTTTCGGGAAAAATTCTTGGTTTTATCTTCTCTTTACATGGCATCAAGGTTGATCCAGCTAAAGTCAAAGCTATCCTAGAAATACCCCCACCTACTAACCTCAAACAATTATGTAGTTTATAAGGTAAACTCCAATCTATCCAGCGCATTTCATCTCCCAACTCTCGGATCGATGTCAACCTTTCCATCACCTCCTTAAAAAGGACATTTTATTTCAATGGAGCAAAGAGTGCCACCAAACCTTTGAGGCTCTCAAATCCTATCTCTTGCAGCCACCTGTGCTTATCCCAACTCAGGATGATCGCCCTTTCTACCTTTACCTTTCTGCCACTGACCATGGTGTAGGAGCCATGCTTGCACATCGTGACTCTGAGCATTGAGAACAAGCCATTTATTACATAAGTCATACTCTCATGGATTACGAGACTAGGTATACACATGTAGAAAAATTGTGCCTAGCCCTATCATTCGTAGCCACCAAACTCCGACGCTACCTCTTGAATCACAAAACTTTTGTTATCACCAATGCGGACCCCATTCATTATATGTACGCCGAACCACATTCTAATACCAACCCATAACCAAATGGCTTATGCTCCTTGCTGACCTCGACCTTGAAGTTATTACACTAGAAGTCAATGGAAGGACAAACTATCGCAGACCTGACTCGTGGAAGCCCCTTTGCCGTTTGGAACAATTTATCAGACTTTAGCATTCACACCCGACGAACTAATCGCCACCCCATTCTCTTAGTGAGTTTATGGTATCGAATGACTGTCTTGCCTCTCAATGGATACAAATACCCTCCACGACGGAGGAGCCGACATTGTTCTCATTCCTCTTGACGCTGAGCCTATTCCTCTTTCCTTCCGGCTCGATTTCCCCTGCACTAAGAATACGGTTAGCCCAATTGGAGGCTTCTTGATTTGAGTGTCCAGGTTGCGTTACAGCTCTAGGTGACCAATCTATCAATATTTTTGGCGACTCTCAATTAGTACGTCAATCAAGTTATGTGCATCTACCAATGTATAAATGAGGAACTTCAAAAGTATAAACATGACGTGGATTCAATTTTGACCTTATTTACTCATTATTGGTGATCCAAACTATTCCCCGCTCCACTAACAAATTTGAGAATACTATGGCATGCTAAGCCTCGCAAATTCCTGCCTCACCAACTGACTCTGACATATTCATGTTGGTCCAACAACTCTTTGCCCCATCTTACTCAGCCCCGGTTGTTTGTATGATAAATAATGTGTCTGCTAATTCGCAAGATACATGGTATCACCACTTTCACGACTACCTTACGAACCTCAGTTCTCCCACCTGACCTTACTAGTAACGGCAAACGCACTTCACTTAAAAGTGTAATCTTGTAATGTCATCATGGGGGGACTCCTCTATAAATGTGGCTTTGATGGCATCCTCCTTCGATGTCTAATTGGTGCAGAGGTCACCTATACCATCCAACAAGTCTATGACGGTATTTAGTGTTATATCACTTCTTAGTGGCCTTGCCTTGTGCCAAACGAATCCTTCGAGCTAGGTTATTATTGTCCTACTCTCAATAACGAGTGCTACGAATATGTTAAGCTTTGTGTTATCTGTCAAATAGACATGCCAAGCTTCAACGTGGTCCTGGTCATCCGCCTCCTGTTCGCACGAGATCTTTGGCCTTCCTCACAATGGGGTTTAGTCCTTATCGGTGAGATTCTCCCGCCCTCTTCGCAACGTCATCGTTGGATAATAACATGCAACTCAAATATGTACACTTAATGAGTGGATAGCCATTCCAGTCAAACTTCCTACCAAAAAATAGAAAATGCTTCATGCCAAACAGACATCTAGACCTCTAAGTTATACAGATAATGAAAAATCTTTAAAAAATAAGTTGTTACAAGACCTTTGTGCAAAGCCACTTCTACTATTATAAATAGACTGCTCCCTCGAAGGAAAGCTATACACAAAAACCGCATCTGCTACTATAAATAGACTACTCCCTTGAAGGACAGCTATACAAAGTCATCCTTTATCAGAAGCTTCTCGCATTGATCAGCTTCGTGAAGACCTCAATTACAACCCTATGGACTTCCGGCATCAATCAGTCTATATCCAGAAAAATAAAAGCAGTGTTCCAAAGCACTTTTGAGTCATGGACATGTCTATTTAGGTTTGGTTTTCTTTCGTCAGAATAATCACCTTATAATAAGCTATCTGCACCCCAGCTATACCAGCCACCTCACCTCACCATTCGTCTATGTAACAAAACTCAAAGGACGTGATGTATATCCGATATATTGTGATTATACGACTCTTTTCACCTATCGACTTCTCGCCTATGCAAGGCACCTAGGGATTCAAGCCCATCCTATGTTAATATATGTGGTTTGTTTAGCTCTTCTCAACTATGGGACACTTTTGCCTCTTTTACTCGACCCTAGGGTTATGTGTTGACCTTAATCAGGACACGGTTCCCTACTACTTGGGTAAGCTAACTTTTGTTTCACCTATACCTACACCAACATCGCTAATCCCTTACTAACACCAATAACATTACCCTACCAATATCAATATTTTTTTTACCAACCAACAAATTGCCTAACCATAAGCAAATTACCTGAATTCACCTCTCTTTAGTCCTAAAGGAGAACTACATCAGTCTGACGCCCCTCCTTGCTTTGTGCAATGGGCTATGTAGGCAGCACTTAGGAGACATGCGGTCTCCCAAGGTTAGCTCGACCATCCCCTACCATTACCTATCATGTGTGGTATATATAAATCTATTTGTGTATTTCTATTTTGCTCAACATTCATCTTTATCCTTTTTTCAAAACAACATAAAACATCCAAAACACAACCATTCTTATTATTATCATAACTCAAATCAACATACATATTTAGTTTTATTTAGATTTTAAACAAATACATCTTCTCTTTCATCAACGCACAGGTCGGCATCCTTATTTATTCTTATACTTTTATGAAATTCACTTAGACCCTTGCGCCTCCTTCCGAATCAGGTGGTGATTGTGATGGTCAATGCCACTCACTTGGCCTCTCCATCCTCAAAGGTGCCATTGCTATTGGTTCCTCCCACTGATCCGCCAACATCTCCTGTAACATACGAATACGTCCTCTCGTGTGGAGGAATCTTGCCTCTAGTCTCTCCACTCGTGACTTTGCAACCGCTAACAATCTCATTGTCTCATTCACCCTGCGTTTGGAGATGCTCAACTAAACCCTGTAGACAATCTCTCTCTGTTGTAATCACAGCTATGTCAGGATGACCACATACACCTCGCAGCTCTACTACCCACCATAATCTATAGGCCTATGTTGCTCCTACATCCATTACCCTACGATCGGATGCTATCTCCTATAGCCCTTCTGGAGGTGTTGGCCAGGGAGGTGAGAATGCGGCCTCAGCATCCATCCTCATGTATGGTCTTTAAGCCATAGGTATATCCTGAACAAATCTAAATTGTCACCGCACGCAATCTAGAGGAATCCTCTCGTACTCACCTGGCCTGTGCCCTGCGATCCAACTCAATTGCTCTACACCCCTCAACTCCTCAGCTATGTGCTCCGTCACCATATAATTCCCATAAGGTCTCCAACAAATATCCGCAATCGTCACTATCTCCCATACCTACCTATAATACTCGATGTCATTTATCATGGCCTGAGATCTCGCCTCTTATTCTATCTAGACCTATCGTTTGAATCCCAACCTCTACACGCTTGTCTCTCTCTGACTGGATGGGTTGGCCTATCGATCGCACACAAACAATGTGCTCATAGGCCCAACAATGTAATAGGTGTGAACAATCCAGTGTCGTCCTGTGTTTTCACCTGCATGCCCATAAACCCCTGTATAACTCCGCCAGATATGCAGGTGCCCATGTGAAAGTCACACTTCTTTCTATCATTTCCCAAATAACCCTCATCAATGCTTTTGGAAATATTCCCCCCTCTGCCCTTGGTAATGCATAATACCCTACCACTATCATTAATACCACTGCCAACCTCGTTTCCTCAGGGTGTGTTGCATACATTGTACCATAAGTGAATGTCAAACCTCACTGTGTCAAATATCATACAGCTGAACCAAATACTACTATTATCGCTCCCCGCCCTGCGCTAGGCAATGCCTGATACATTGGTCTTCCTGTAATTGGGAGCCTCAAAATTCTAAACACATCTTCCAACGTCATTGTCATCTCCCCTATTGGCAAATAGAAGGTATTCTTTTCCAGATTTCACCTCTTAATCAATGCTTGCAACATAGCATGATTGCATGTGATTCGTGAATAATAGCGGATTCCACTTAACCCCACATGGTTTATCAATGCCCATTAATCTGGTGTTACATCCGCTCGGATTCATGACAACAAAGCTGGCACACTATCATTCATCCTCAACCCTACCTATGCCTACATACATCAAAACGACACACAACCATTCAATAAATCAAATCCCCAAGTGTTTTTTCTCACATTCTAGAAATTCCTACAGTAACCGGTATCAGTTATAGATAACTGATACCAGTTTACTAACCGATATCGGTTATCTCTAAATGATATCGGTCACTGTCAATCCTATACACCCTGCTTAAAACCACCACCTATGATAATTATTTTGCTCGTTTACTCCTCTCTCTACCTATAAACATACATGAACACCCTTCTTACCTACCCCATAACACTCACTCTATCCCAAACCATTGCCTATCACCTTTTCTTTCGTCATCTCTACCCTCTTACCTTTTCTCATCCTATTCATCAAAAAAATGCAAGAATTAAAATACAACCAAACAGTTTACCTCTCAAGATGCAGCATCTTGGGGTGGAACTTGTCTTCCCTCTTGTCCCTGCCTGCTGGATGTTTCTCCTTGTCCAGCCATGTTCATCACCCTCTTCAAATCTAACTTACCTTTCTACCTTCTTAATCTCAGCCCACACTCACTTTACCTATCTCTTTCCTCCTTATCACTCAAATATTTCATGCAATTACCTGTATCAGTCATCAAACAGTGTCACATTCGCGTATTTAACTTATTGCATGACTCTAAAAATAAGAACTCTAAAAATAAGACCTTAAATTACCACCAAAGCTTTTCTATTTTTAGAAAAGCTCGTTTTGGCATAACCGGTATCAGTTATCTAACCGATATCGGTCCACAATCTACCGACATCGGTTACCTAACCGATATCAATCACATGCCTCCTTTTTCTTATACCGGGGCCTTCTCTTTATTTTTTACAAATTTTTGTGGCGCCCACCTCTTTTTCCTGCAAAATGACACCATTATCAATATTTTTCATCAAAATCACATCAATATGCCATCACAATTTCATCAACATCATCTAGTCTACAATAAAACAACCATCAACAAAATACGTACGACATTGTAATTTCTACATCAAACCCATCAGTATATACACCATTTGGATCTAACTCATCATCTATACACATTAAATTTCAAAAACCATCGACAAAACACGTAAAACATTTTATACACACCATTTGGATCAAAATCATCATCTCTATATATATCAATGTTTCAAATATATAACTTGCCCTGCATGGGGGCCTTTGTGATCTCAAAATAATACAAATCCGGAATGCAGGCCGCTATCACTGTCAAAATATTGACACGGCTCACAGGCTGGTCTCTCATGTCAAAAATATACTCGGCTTGCAAGCCGGTATCTACTCTACAACCTATACTCGACTCACAGGCCAGTATCAACTATACAACCTGTACTTGGCTCGCAGGCCGGTATATACAACAATAATGAATAATTGAATCATATGTGGGCACACAGACCTCTATATACATACCCGGTTCGCAGACCAGTGTCTATGTCCAAAATCTAAAAACCCCTCTCTGCTCCAGGGTTATCTTAACTCTCCCCACCACCCTCAGCTCCTCTGCACTGCTAATCCCTGTGCTGGCTCTCGCCTCATCCCTTATCACCAAACCATCAGCTGTGGCTGTGCCCCCCTGGGATCTCTGGCTCTGAGAGGTCTCAGCTCGGTGTGCTGCATATGGCTGATAGTCAGCCCTGGTACCATCAAGGACATCCTGATAATACAGGGCCTCTTCTCTCGCCTCCATATAACGGGACCGTGCCACCATGGCTACTGGGGCTGGTCACCCCGACTCCTAATAGCAGTGGCCCCTGCCCTACCAGTATACCCTATACCTGTGGTGGCACCTGTACTTGTGCCCGTGCCTGTGGCTGTGCAGGTGCCTGTGCTGGTACTTGTGGCTGTGCTGGTGCCTGTGGCTGTACTGGTGCCTGGGGCTAAGCCTAAGCCTGTGCCTAGGCTAACTTCCCCTGTAATACCCTGATCTGTGCCTGTGGAGCAGCAAGCTGCCACTGTAACAACTACACCTATCCTAGGAGGCGGTCCCTCTCTACTGTAACAGCCGCCAAATCTGGCTATGCAGGCTATGCTATCCTAGCTACTCTCTAACCTACCCACCAAACCAAAAAAGTACCTGTACACTCCGGCATCATCCACTGTCTCATCTCGCCGGTCTCTCTGCTACCTAATCTGGGTCCACGGGTTGTGGTAGCAGGCAGTGGGGCCTCTACATCATCCCTTCGGTACTGAGGGAAGGGAGGCAGCTCATCCTGTCGCAGCCCCAACTGTCGTCGTACCCTCTCTAGGGGTATCCGCTTATGCTCTCCAGGCCTCCGTCCTGCTATCTAGAAAGTATACTGGATCCAGTGCATCTGTGTTCGGGATCCTCCTCGGGGCTGATGGCCTCTGTACAGCTTCCATACAATGTCTAGTGCGGTCAAGCCCTCTAGCATATGATGGTAGTAAGCTACGTCTCGTCCTACGAGCACCACTCGTGGTTGGCCCACGATGCCCAACCACCTCTGAAAGCCATATCTGTAGATAACCTGTGGCCCTGACTGCTGGGGCAGCCCTACTGGTCATATACATATGATGTGCTCATATGCCCAGAAGTGTAACAAAAAGGTGGAGAAAATCCCAAATCACCTCATCCGGCGATAACCCCACATCTCTCTGTATAGCTACAACAGATATACCAGTGCCTAGGCATAGAACGTATGTTCATCTACCATCTCGTGTAGCACTCCCATCAAATCTTGTGGGAAGCGAGCCTCCCTCTGAGTCCGCAGAGGGCGAAGCAGGTGATACCTATCATCATCAACATGACAAGCCATGTCTCATGTTTGTGGGCGCAATACATGTCCCCATAGGTAATGCTCACACTGTGATAAGTCAATAATGCGGCTGCATCCCCAAATACCTGAAGGATATTGTCCATAGCCGTCTCCGCATCTACCTAGAATACTGCCTCCCCTATGATCGGCAGTCTCAGGATGCAATATACATCCTCCAGGGTAATAGTCATCTCTCTGGTAGGGAGATGGAAAACATTGGTCACCGGATCCCATCTCTTGATGAGGGAAACCATAAGGCTGTGGTCCCTATCCATAGCCCTATACTGCTGGACTCCGCCGAGTCTCACCTCGCGCATAATGGCCGACTGCGCTGCGGACACATGTGGCCGCATCCGTCTCAATAGTGAGGGCATCTGATCCCACATCGTAAGTTGCTGACGTGCCTGCAAAAATAGCCCACTTCATTAGACCTACCCATTACCACAACAACTACCTTAACCCTCTATACCCCCTTTTTACCCACCCAACCACACCCCGACTCTATAACACCCACCTATCTTACCCTAAAACATCTACGATATCCACTTTCCTATCAACTCTACCCCCTCCTTCTTCACCCCAAATAATAACCAAACAACAAAACAACAATAAAAAACACAACAACCAAAAACCCAAACAATAACAAACAAACACAACACACAACACAACAAACAAACACAACAACCAAAAACCCAAAACAACAACAAAACCAAACACAAAAATAAATAATCCTAACTAATGACTGGTATTGGTCACCCTTGACCGCCACCGGTCCCCTCCCCAGTACATCCTATACACTGGCGCCGGTCGACATACAACCGACGCCAGTCTACCCAAAAATCCAAATTTTGTGAATATTTGGTGACCAATGTCGGTTGCCTAGTGACCGACATCGGTCACTGTCCAGGTCCGGAGCCGAACCCGACACGGCCCCCCCCAAACCCATTTTTGACTATTTCTACCCTTATACCCACTGGAAAACCCTACAAACCTACCGACCCTACCATTTTAGCCTAACTAACCCACCTACCCTCTCCATTTTTCAAACAACTTCAATTTATTCATTATTTTATTAAAAACTTGGATTCCTACCCAAAACCCAAATCTAGCTTAAAAACATTAAATTCACATAATTAGAGATTTAGAGCCTACCGGTACGATGACACGTCGTCGTGGTGGTCCAGCTGGTCCAGCACCTCCTGCTCCTCCTGGCTGTGCCATGGCTCCAAATCTCCTCAACTAGGTTCTCCACCAATCAAATTCTGCCTCCTACTCACTGGGGTCTACCAATCACTCACTTCTCCACTCAAATAATGCCACCTCAGCTGACAAACTCACCAATATCACTAAAACACCTCAGACAGCTAAATTTGGTTTTCAAATTGACAATGTGATGATGACAGGCCATATTTTTCTTTTTATAGGTTTTTGACCTATAACCGATATCGGTTATATTGTGCCCTAAACCACCGGTATCAGTCATCTAACCGATACCAGTCATAGCTAACTGATATCGGTTTTAATACCTTTTTCACCACAATTTCCACCCTTATTCACCAATCTCCCTTTCTCACCACATCACCTAAACCCTCCTTTGCTACATAGCCTTTTTTGACTTCATTGGCCACATTCACGGCCACACCCAACCAACCAAGCCCAACCCAAGGCCGCAACCAACCATTTGGCCTAACCCAAGGCTGCAACCAACCATTTGGCCCGACCCAAGGCCGCAACCAACCATTTGGCCCGACCCAAGGCCACAACCAACCAATCAGACCCGACCCAAGGCCGCCACCAACCAATCAGGCCCAACCCAAGGCTGCAACCAACCAATCAAGGCCGACCCAAGGCCGCAACCACCCATTTTACCTGACCCAAGGCTGCAACCAACCATCAGGCCCGACCTAAGGCCGTAACCACCCATTTGGCCTGACCCAAGGCCGCAACCAACCATCAGGCCTGACCCAAGGCCGCAACCAACCAATCAGGCCCGACCCAAGGCCGCAACCAACCATTTGGCCCGGCCCAAGGCCGCAACTAACCAATCAGGGCCGACCTAAGGCCGCACCACTTAAGTCCCTTGCCTAAAACCCACAAATTATAATTTTATCCACCCATCATGTAGCTTTTTGTTCAATTGAGCTCACCTATTCGTGTTTTAGCATGATTAGGGTACTTGATTTGATCAGTCGACCAACTTTGCCTAGACTGAGACCATGATGTTTATCTCAACCAAACCAACCATTTGGTACTACCGAACATGCCTAAAACGTTCCTGTACCTTACCCGTTATATCCCCTGGAGCTACTTCATATGCCTTGGATACCAGGATTATATCACCCTTTTTTGGATAAACTATCAACCTTTACCTATGAATTGCTTGTTTACTCTTCAAATCATGTACCCTGGTCGCACTACTACATTTCAACATGCGTCTGCTTCCTTGGACCTACCCCACCATCTTACCATCATCTCAACACCATTTACCCTTTATTAACCCTATCCCTGATTTCACGCTACCTCAATCTGTGATAGATTTGAGGGGGATTACCTATACCCTTAACAGGAGTAACCACTTCTTATTATTGTCAGTGCAGCTTTACAAGACAAGCTACACGACAACAAGGGGCTAATGTAGACACCAAATTTGTGTCTTACAACCCCCCGTGCCCCGCATCTTATTTCGTAACCTAGCCTCATCACCTAAACCTTACACAATTAGTTATTAATTACCTTATAATTAATAAATCCACATATCCAAACCTGCCACCTCATTTCACCACCTCATCATGACCTAGTCATATTCCTAAACTAACCTAATTAAGACCTATAACTTGGTCTACATCCACACCCATGACTAATTACTCCTCACCTGCACCAAAATCAACCTAATAATGACTTGACCAAGCCCACAACTAATTCCTCAAGAGAAAAGGAGGGAAAGTTGGCTATTTTACTAAAAATAGCCCACTTTGACTTAACCGATATCGGTTCCTACTCGACCGTCGTCAGATACGTAACCACCATCGGTTCCCTGTAAATGACCTCCCCCAACCAAAAACAAAGGGTGGGATTTTCATTGATCAAACTGGGGAATTGATTGGAAGGATCAGGAATTCACTTGGCCGAGCAGAGACAAGTGAAGGAAAGAGAAGAGTTTGCAGAGGAGGACATCAAGCCCAAGACTGCAACTGAGTAACTAGAGCCCTGTGACACTCATCTCAGCATTGGGAGAGAAGATAGTTCATCTTTGATTGTCTGATCATCTTACCTGAGCCCTGCCTTTGTTATCACAGTCCTTGGACCTGTATCTTCATCAGGAACTAGTAAGTAGTGTCTTACACGTTCTTTTAATAACATTTCTTGGATTTCTGAATCACAGTAATTACAAGTCTATTCTTAGATCTACTACCCGGTAACACCCTCCATCTAACTGCCATTCCTCTATCCCTACATTGCCCCCAAGAATAGCCCCCATACTCTCTGAGTCTTCTCCATCACCCCACTACCTATCCCCAATCATTTACCAACCTTATAAACACCATAGCCACCTTATTGCCAACCTTCAATAAAAGCCCCTAAAACCACTGCCCCTACCGATATCAGTTAGCAGAAACTGGTACAGGTGACAGTGACCGACATCGGTCACTGTGATTCAAAACCAAAACTAGCCCTTTCCTCTATTGTTTTAACAAGGCAATTAAATTGTAATTTGGCAATAGCTTCTTTGTTAGAATTTGTGTTAATTCATATTAGTAGGGGAACTAACCACCTTCGAAAGTAAGTTTAATACTTCCTGGGCCCAAGGTAGTTCCCTCATTTATTATCTAATTAGAATCTGGTGGTCTTGTATTCTTACTTGCAGGTAGTCCTTCCCAGACAAAAAGGAGTTCTTTACAATCGATCTGATCTCTCTCTATGATACGCACACACCCTCTCAACATTCAACAGGTATTCCTCCTAGCCCTAACCCTTATCTATTTCTCAAAGGAATGAAAGGATAGAAGTAACTCTATTCCAGGAATGGAAGCATTTCTGTGTGAAACAGAGCCATTCATACATCTCTAGTAGGAAGCAATAGAAAAAAGTTTCAAACAACTCATGGTAGAGGTTCTCTTCTACCCATCTACGTGCATCAAACTCATGTCTATTGCTAAATCTTTGAGAAAATTCTTCCTCTGTGCTGGTTAACCATGATTCAATACTCTCCAGATTTAGGTGTTCTGTCATCACTCATTACACAGATCATGATGTATGCCATTTCCCACTACAACTTTGAAAAGATATCCTAACAACGGAACCAAGATGTAGTCATTTTTACACCCACCAAAGAACAAGTGAATCCTATGTGCATCGGCCTATCACCTAGTGGGTGTTGGGCACTCACCTAAGGCACACATGGGCACCGAGTCTCTCCTTTATGTGAGTTTAGTGAGAAACATCATCTATTATAGGAACTTAAAGATAGTGAGCGGAAATGCGACATGTAATCATCGTAGAGCTCAGAATGACTTCTAGATGAATGTAGTCATTTTAAATAGAAAGATACTAAACAGATTATAGGACTGAACCAAAATAGAAAGGAAAATGCATAAAGATTCATCTTCATTCCATAAAAATAGATGAAATAGAACTATGAGGATATATGTATGGACCAGAATCATTAATGATCATATTCAATAAGTTGATAACCTCATTACAATCATTACAGAACATCACAGTATGGCAGACTGGAGTCATGCATCATAACTGGATCTACATTCCTTAGCTCTCAAAAGAAAATTTACAATCCCAAGCCCTTTGATGCATCCTTCTCCTATATTTTATCTACCCAACCCAATACAACTGCTTGGAGCATTTATGTAGATCTCCACTCTCTCTTGATCTCCTCCTTTTTTTGTGGGCACTTGTATTTATAGCCCTCTTGAATTACCAACCCATATTTCTAAGTTTTTAGATCTATTGCCAAATGTCCAAATGTGGTCCTCCATGGGAGCAAGATCCTCCAAGCCTTGGTTCTCCACTCCTTTCAATGATGGTCTTTTACAAAATTCCATCGCAGGGCATATTCTTTCCTAGGCCAACCTGTCACCAGGTTAGCACCTTATCTTCTCTGCATGTGCATTCAGGTCATGCTTTTCATGTGTCCTTCCTGATATGCCAAATATGGCTAAGTCCTGAGACCTTGTTCTACCGGCGCATATCATAGGTCCTTTAAAACCCCTCCTAGAAACCTTCCTTGTGCGCCTTCTCCTTGCTTGCCCACCCCTCAAATTAGGCCTCGTGCACTCATGCGTCTCTCTGTACTTAGTAAATATTTTAGGGTTCCAATAGGAAATGAGTTCAGTTGTAGTCAAAGTGGCCACTAGCTTATATGGTCCTCTAAGAAGTGACATACTAGTCCATCTCACGGCCCTGAAAACCCCTGGGTTCTGTATCCTAACTCCCCTCTGATAGGGGATGATCCCCTCATATACCCAGCTCATCACTAATGTGGGTTGGCGTAATGACTGTCCATATAACCTCACCACCCGGTACAAGTCATGGTATGTAGATCCCAGAATGTCTACTCATATGAAAGTTCATCTGTATTGCTCAATCTGCATAACAATTGGGGCCCAACAATAAATTAACTTGTCTCTACCCTTATCTCCTATCAACCACGAAGCCAAAATACCCATGATAGCCTTACAGAGAGTAGGGATAGGATCAGTTTTAACAGAACAAATTCTCATACCCTATTTTGGGCCCACTAGCACCCCATCATCTCCCATATAAATGGCCCAATGCCTAGCTCTAGTTTTGGACCCTACGGTCTCAAGAGTCAAATGTCTCCTAAGTATATGAACTTCAAGTATCATGTATAGGTCCTTGATAGTGATGGTCTACTCTCCTTTGATACCTAGAAGTTGGAAAGTGCTCTAGTCTGCATCCTAATAATAAAGGAGATCGCATAGTATATGGTTAGTAGGTGCAATGTGTGGCACCCATGTGAACTTTCATATCCCTACTCGGTTTAACAAGTCTATCTTGACCTAAGTCGACTGATTAAGGATAGTTGGAAGTTATTCACACTCTCTCTCTCAACTCCAATGGATGTATTCCTCCTTCTGCATCCACCAAAACAATTAAAAGAGCGAGTCAGTAACAAATTTCAATAGGAAATCTCATCAAAAACATTACAAAACAATCTAAAATCTAAAATAAAATAGTTTAACGTGGTCAAATTAGCTTGTTGTCTTGACAATCACAAGACCAATGCTCTGTGTAGAGCAGTAATTTTATGACCACCACTTACCCAGGGCAGTGATGTTATAATAGCCACCCTGTACAGGGCAGCGGTTCTGTAACCACCTCCCTGTGTAGGGAAATGGTCCTATCTAGAATGTACAACTCACCCCTTTTGACCCAAAAGCTTAAATAAGAAAAAAAATAACTCATTTTTCGCAAAAAAAAGGCTAACCCATGTGCATTACCCCCTAGGGACCATATTAAAATATGAAATTTCAAAATTTTCCCCCCAGGTAAAGAATTTCAACATTTAGGTTTCAAACAAACAATTCTAAAATACTAACATTTGACCATGCCACTGCATCTCTCGGTCTCAGGGCCATGATCACCTCTTTGCACTGATCATTTGACTAGAATCTCATTCGAAATAGTCACCGTGGGCCTAGAGCTCAAAAATCACCAATAGGATATGTGCAAATGAATTGAAAAATGAGTTATTTGATATATATATGCTTTGTTTTTAAAAAAATAGTGCTTGTACCCACAGGGCTAGAGCATTGGCGTAGTTATACTTTTATCCTGGTGTAAATGGTAAGTTCTCTTTTCATTTTGATTTAGTATTTATTTTTTGATATTGCATCTATCTGCACTTGAGTCTTTCTTTCATCTTACATGTAGGGGGAGTTTAGACGGAAAACTTTTGACATGGACTTGTTATGTATAGCGTCTAACTCCCCATTTCGAGAACATTATACTCAGACTCTACTTTTTACACCTCTTCTTTACTAAAATGCTTCTCCAAGGGAGCAATATGTACATACCCAAAATTACACGTTGTACATTAACGAAAAATAGTATAAAAGGACCCCAATGATTATTCATGTCTTTTCCAAAGGTGTTCAAGCTCGAAAACCTCCTTGCAATTTATATTTGTAGCCTATTATGCCTTACTTAGCCTTTATATGATTTTCCTTAGCTTCCCACATCATTTTTCCAGTGTTTTGGCTATTAGTTACAAAAATGCCACCTTGCTTAGGTGGTGGTCCTGTAACCGCCACCCAGGTAGAGTAGTGGTTTTGTAACCACCACCCTGTATAGGGAGATGGTCATTTACACTTTTCCATATTCTTCCAATGTCAATTAAGACATGTGTTGCCCCACTTAAGTTCACTTTTAGTGCACGTTTGCGAACCATTTTGGCTGATTTCAAGCTTGATTGCCTTATGCCAATCTCTTCTTCACTTCTAATTTGTAATTGATCCTGATTGATTATTAAAATTTCCTCTTCATTGTTGATCTGGCACCCCATGGATGTCATGTGTTATTGTGCAAAGCCCAGCCAACCTTCTATAAATTTATCTCTTGCTCTCAAGAAAATTGTGTATTCTTGCATTGTTAAGATGTAACATTCTTGTTGGAAATTACATAGCCAAGCTCATTTCACTTGTGATATCCATCTTCCACCTACATTTCTATCAAATCACTACCACCTTCTCACTACTCCTTCCACTCCATTCCCAATCCCTTGGACTCATGTGAACTAATGAGATTAAGAAGACAACATGAGGGGACAAAGCATAGCACAACCGGATTTACCACTACTCTGTATTTCTTGGTTGGGGTTGATGTTTTTTTTTCTTCATTTCTTTACATTATTATTTATGAATCATATCTATACATATAAAATAGAGTAGAGGAAGTAATTACAAATGGTCAAATTCACATAAGCTTTATAACTTCCATAGAGGTAGTAAATTAGTTACAAGTTGTGGTTTCCCTTAAATCTTCACATATTCTATCTAGGAAGTTATAGGGGAAGGAAAATATTCATAATATTTCAATATTCCTGTGTCGCTAAGGTAGAAGAGGATTTAATAATTGATAATTACAAATTGGAAAAGGACTTTGTTTAGTTAAATTAGATTAATACATTGTTGCACGGGCAATTAACTACATCCGGTTGATTTTCCTATTTAGGATTATTAATTAGATTAGAAGATTTCATTTGTTCATTTGTTTACATAGTACTAGAAAAGGATGAAAAAATTTATTTTGTTAGAGTATTTTGGTTTACTATTTCATTTATATCTTGAAAAGACAAAAAATATAGCGTAGTTTCAATTCAACTACATTAATTGTTATTTCCTTAATTAAGTTAGATCTTTTTAATTCATGACCATCAACGGTCCCTAACAAGAGCATACATACAAAAGTGATCCACAAGTACCACAACCGAGCAGTCTCGAGTCACTCATGGACATAGATACGGAACTTTGTCTTCTTGTCCTTAGAACACAAGCACAATACACTGAGAAAATCAAACAATTAAACATTTTAAACATCCAAGTTGATAAACCTTACGATTACTAGACTACCCCTAGAAATAGAGTCTAGATCAAATTCATGACCATACAGGGACCATGACCTTATATAATTTAAATTTTTGATCCTATAATCCCCAAACTGAATGGGACCGAAGGCCTATTAGACATAGACACTGAGTTATGAGCATTAGTTTTCAGATCATATCCGCTTCGAATTGACATCATAAGACAACTAAACTTCCTAAATTAGGAAGCTCATTGAGCCATCCCATTTTTTACCGCACCCACCAATCGTTCATAGAGCTAGTGGAACCATGCATCCTCTTCATTCATTCCATGACCTACTATGGACATATTTATGAGGATCCCATTGGTCTCCCACAAATTACACAACTGGTAGAAAGTACTTCTACGGAGCTTGATATTGACTGGAGTCTCCATGTAGCCATTCTTTCTGATCCGACCAAGAGACCAATTCAGGTTAGAAGGGACTTCACTGCCCTTGACAAGAAGATACCTTTATTGCATTTTGAGGAAATCACTCTTCCTTGATTGTTTTTTCTTACCATCCTCACACTTTTCATCCACATACCATATTCTCTACATCCAACCATCCATAATTTCCACATTGGCTTCCCTAGCATGACCTCAGGGGGTCGAGTGTGGTTGAAGGTGGCATGTTGATTTTCATCTGCACAAGTACCCTTAGACATTAAGCTGTGGAATATCCACATAACTATCAAGTTACAATGTTTACCAGTAATCAATAAGGCCTTAGAAGTATCAATAACAAAATATTCTAGGTATGTCCCATTCTAGAGAAATATCCATCATAGTATTAATTAAAAAAAAACTGAGAGAAGATTTATAGTAATTCACAGAATAGAAGAAATCAATTATTCTCAAAAACATCATCATTCCAAATTTCATTACTTATATAAAACAACAATACCCAGGATTATTACAACCCAAAAACCCAGTTTAACAAGATCTAGCAAATAATATTTCATAGATTATATTTATGCCTTTAATAAACATAATAAGCCATTAGGAGAGAAATAGAAAAAAGCATGCCTGAAAATGAAAGCCTAATTCTTTCTTCTTTTCCTAACTTTCCTCTGCAAGCACATACCCAAAATCAATTCCTCAACATAATGAAGACATCCAAAATTCACCATGATTATTTATTGAATCCAAACACTAATGTATCCCACTCTTATCTCCACTTATAGTTTCAAAACACATCCAAGATCAAAAACAATAGAGACCCAAAAATATGGAGAGCTTCATGCATGCAGAGCTAAAACTATACCTCTAGAATGAAAAATAACAATAACAAAAACAGCCCAATTTTTTTCCCCAAAACCACCAATGCTCATCCCAAGATCTATGTCAGATTTCGATAAAATTAATGCATGCAGGGATGTGTAAAAATCCCTTTGAAACTCAATGCTTACCATTTGATCATTTAAGTTCAGTAGTGGCTTAATAGCTCACAAAACAGGCCACCAAGTTTTAGTGGATCACAAAGATAGCCAGCCTCCAAGTAGTTTCTTTCCCAATAGAACGGTTGGAGGTGAATAATAAATTGCCTATAAATATCACAATTAGTACAATCCATGAATGGGTGGATGCTAACTTACCCTCATCTACTTAGGCTTTTCCCTCATGATTTCAAATGCACATAAGTTTTAGGTTTGCCTTAAATAGGACTTCATTATTTATGCCTCAACTTTATAAAGTTTGCTTTAGTTTAGCCTCTTATTATTTAAGCCATGCTTTATAAACATTGCCATAAAAATTACAATCTAACATTATAGATTAACACATGAACAATATCACATTACTTAAGAACATGAAGTCCAATTTGTTATCTGAATATTATCATCTAGATCCAAGGTAAGTGGTAGTAATAATACCAACATGCCCCACATACCTAGTCAAACAAATTAGGATAGAATTATAAGATAAAACAAACATAGTCTTATTTACCTTGGTCCATGAATTATTTTGCATACCTGTTAACGGTTATCGAATAAATCTATTATAGCTATGTTATGCAGGAACTATACCTGAATAGTTTAATACTTAGCATCCACAATCAAGTTTATCAACTTTGTTACATCTTAAAGAGATTAGTGTCAATATAACATTTTTATACAAACATTTTCACTGTTAGTGTACTAATTCCATTATTTCAAGCATGCTACATCAATACAATAGATTAATATCATGCATAGTAACCAAATAGGAATATAGGCCTACTAAAGAGATAAAGAATTAATCCACCATTGTTATCATAACAAGTTAACAAAACAACGGGGATGTTACATACATCCCCCCTTAAAAGGATCATAGTCGCGATGATTTACATCATTAATCGCATTCATAATAATCAAATACAGAGTTATATCTAATAGATTAAGGAGAATAGTCAACCTTTCACCTAAAATGAGACAATTTTTTTCATATTTCATTATATCTGAACTCAATATTTATTAGTGGTAACAACCTTTCAAATATAAAAAATTGTCACACAGTCAAAAATATGACATAATTTTGTCATTACAATCATTCATAACATGTAATATTATTAAATATGCATAACACAAAGTCAAAGACAAGTTATATATCGCACAAACAACCAAGGAAAACTTTTTTTATCCTTGCCTTGTCTTTCCAAACCATGTTGTTTCATTCTTACACTTGTATTTTAAGATTTTTCCTTGTGCAAATCCCAATTTTTATTTTTTTACAATGTGCTTGTTTTTTTAAAGTAATGATCAAAAACATCATAAGGTGATCTTTACCTCTGATAGCTATAGTCATTCCGCCTATTACAAATAAGTAAACCCTATTCAGTAACATCCCATGAAGGCTACATTCATACAAGAATTGAATCATTCCTTATTGAATTTTTAAGGATCAACCATCCTTAGTATATTGAAATCAATGTAGTTCTGAAATAACATTTCCAAATAACAATGATCTCTTACAATATCTTCAATATAACTTATTATTCAAGACAAACATCCCCAGGTAATTGCATTCAAATCCTAATGGTATTTTATATTCATTAAGTCAGCTTTCCCCTGTTAGGTAGCCTTAATTGCCTTCCATTTCTTAATGGTACTTTATTTTATATAAAATGGTTCCATATATGGTTAACATTCACAGTTTTATTCCAAATAGATGTTGATCTTTATACTTAAGTATGTAAACATCATAAACCAATTTATCAAAAGGATCACCATCTAGAAAATCAAAACTACATTTAGTATTTAACAATGCCTTTTCAATATCAAGTCCTCCCAACCAATCCAAGGTCTTACATATTAGGTTTAAGTACCTTATTACAATTCTTTGATTCATCCTTGGTCGGGTAACATTTAACAAGAAAACTAGAACATCTCATGGAATGAAAACTTTGTATATTCATAAGCCCATACTGTAGCCTCCTTAACTAGTTCTTTTCAAGTCTAAACAAGTGATTTGAATGCTCTTTCATCTGATTTCTTTTGCCTCCCCATAGAAATTTGAACAACACATTTTTTTCCTAAGATGACACAAGTAATTGTAGAAAAAGAGATCCTCTGATTCTATGGAGGAAATTTTGTAAGAACATCCCAACCATTCTTAATAGGCACAACTTTCACCAGGGAAGTCTCAACTAATTTTTACATTCCCACTATCCCCATCCTAAGTTGTACCCCCATCCTAAGTTGTAAAGTGATATATGGTGGTGTGAAAATCTAACCATGTCCATTATTTAAGGAGTAAAATATTTTAGATGCAAGGATATCGTACCTATATCACAAGGATATTGTACCTATATCACGGTCCCAGAGAATTTAAATAAGTTTTCTCAACCAAAAAACATTACCTTCCCTTGAATTTTCAATCCTCTATTAATCTTATTCAATAATAATGCTAATTTTACTCTTATGTAACTTTTTATCCATTCCACAAATGATCATCAACAATGTTTGCCACTATTGTTAGGTTAAAAAATGTCTACAAGCCATGTTGTAATAAGGATTTTCCTTAATTCTTATATGAAGTAATTAATATATTAGCTTATATTGATAATCATTTCAAAATAGAGATGAAAATTATCCCTTCATAAAAGGGAAGATTAATAGAATCTTTGGTGATCTAAGGTACATACCAAAAACTTTAACGATATGAAATACATTAATCTTTACAACATATACTATACTATTCCTTAATATAAGAAAAAAGAATTGTTGATACCACTGAACTTATTTGACTACATAGTGAATGACTATACCCTCACTCAGTCAATATTGTTATCAAAAACCTTAGTTCATAAAGTCATAGGATTGATTCCTGAATCTTATCAATAAAATATGAGCCATATAAGGCTCTCAAATAATAGATCACAGACATAACTTTCATCCCAATTTGGAACCCCAAATAAGCATCTATATATTCAAACTATCATCCACAATCTTCTCACATATCTGGTTCCATATTAGTAATATCCATATAATTTATTTTATATGGTATTCAAAGCACCTATATGAAACCCAACAAGATTTACATCCAAGTTCCTAATTACATCCATAATGGGTTTATAACCAATAAACAACAGAAGGTGATCATGCAAAATCAGTCCTGGATATACACCCCATTGATTAAGCATTCGCAATCCTAAAATTAGAATACATGTATCCATTTGAATCAGTTCAAATAAATTGGTACTTGAAATGGAACTAGGAACAATAACCATGGATACAAAGCCAACTGTTATATGATTAAGTATATTCTTTTGCTTAGATTAAAAGGTATCATACAAACCCAGATACAATTAAACAACATATTTTTTATGTACCCTTAATGGGTTTCTAGCCTATTAATCAAAGGATAATATATACATGGTCATGTTGATAAAAGAAATTCCCAAATCATATGATTATTGGATACCTAAAAAGGTATCCATAACTATGTTTTAACCATCCTATTCAAATCAGATAGAATATTCTTGATTAGGTTAGTCTATGATAACTAATGATTACTCGATAATTAGTTTGATCCTTAAAGAATTCAATTATGACTTACAATAACAACTCATTTCCATATTTTCTTTTTAAAATAATTAGCAAAATCAATCTTACATTTCTAGTTTAAAGTTCCTTATTATGCCATGTATGCTTTCTGATTTTTGCATACCTCTAAAGTATCTAATTGGTTCCCAAACCAATATTCCTTTTATTTACTTCGGAACAATCTTTTTTATCCATTATGTCTTAAGTCTTTTAAATATTTCCCTTCTAACTTAAAAAATTGTGATGAAGCTCAGACAATGTCAATGTTGTATTGATAAACACAAGAGTACCATTATAACCAGATTTCATGTCATATGGTAAGGAAAAAATAGATTTTAAATTTTTTCAACTAATCACTAAATACAAGTAATTCATCTATGTTGATATCAACCTTTTTTTAACAGTAACATGAATTTCTACCCAACTTTACCTGATATCCTGCTAGGAAACGTGTTTCTTATTTCTAGCTTATTAGCCACCACAATGTTGTTCTGCTCCTAGTTGGAAATTGCATACTGTTCTTATGGTTTTCATCCTAACAATCCATGTTTTCTGCCAAAACATTCTTACCACTTTTCCTTAAATTTGTAGGTGAATGAGAGCTAATACTCTCGTAAAATTATCATATGAGTTAGAATTTTACTACAGATTATGTTCTATCCTTTTGGATTTTTCTAATCTCTACATCACAATAGACAATCCATGTTTTCTACTTCATCTACCCTATTCAGGTTTTTTTTTAATATTGGATTTAAGTTCCAAATATGCCATCAAGGGAGTTCAACAATCAAGCAACTTCTCTTGTTGATTTTCATCAATCAGTTCAAGTTATTTACCTTAGCTGATCCTTTTCACTCTTAACAATTACTCAAAACAACTTTTTAGTTTTGTGTGTCATGAAGGATAGTTAGATTTTATATAACTTATTTATTGTTGAACCTATAACATAATCCGATCTGACACATTCTCTATGTTTCACCCTTCACATACCCATTACTTTCAGTTAACAAATTAAAATATTTTATTAGTGTATGGACCCAATAAGTCCAATATCTACAACCTTCACCTTTGCTACCAAAATGTAATGACCACTTTCTAACACCATAACTATGTGATTTTTTTTAATTTCCCAAATTAAACATATTCCTTCAAAATGTACAAACTAGCATTTAAATCTAGCATCAAATAACTGCAATTTTTCAGATAAAAAAAAAATCAAACATGTGTATATGCATGCATCAACTAGATCCTTTTCAATCCTCCATAAGGTTCTCTTTCGAGTTATTAGACAAAGTATACTTGTTAGTGCCCTTCTTGGCATTGATTTTCATGTTTTTTTTTCAAAGTGTCTACGTGGGGTTTAGTCAATTGAATCCCATCAAATATCACACACTTAGTTAGAACTAGGTGAACCTAACAGTGTACTACCATACCCTACTTTGGAAAAAAATTATGATTCATGCATTGCATGCTCTATTTCTCAACTGTACAAAGTCTCTGAAACATGTCTCATCACTATGTCACTTGGTTCCATTTTTATAATTGGATCATTCATAATGATACAAAACTTGTGCATCCAGTAAGATGAGCATGACTATGCCAACTTAGGTTTCATATGGGAGAGAAAGAGCTTAGGTAACAAATTTCACCATCACGTGGACAATTTCTTCCACATAGCCAACATAAGTTTGTATAGAGGAACTAGACTAGCTGGATGGACAATTTGTGCTTCATAGCACAACTTGATTTCCATATTGATCATGGCATGCGTAATAAGTGGAGTTCAAGGGAAAACATAGGATAATTGTTGTGAGGTAGTATTCTTTGATTGACCCATGTCATTCAGAGAGAACCACAATACAATAACCATCTAAGGTTTTCCTGTTGAGCTCCACATATGAAGTTTGTCGTAACTTTTCACTTTATTAAATTTTTTAACTATAGTTTAAATATCATAACACAATGATATCAATCGCATTAATTATTCAATTCTAAGGTCCTTAACTTAGTTTCAATTAACTAAATGTAATCAATTTCCACAAGTTTTTTAAACATGTTCCTTAAGCATTTGAGTTAATTAGGGCAGCAAGTTTCATCAATTACGCAATCCCTAACTTATTAAATCACGACATTGTCAATATATTTCCTTAAGTACACAATTGTAAAAATAATCACAAAATGTATTCACTCATCAACGTCCATAAGGTTTACATACTTAGGTATAATTATTAAAATTCCAAAAATACATTGGTTCATATCCATAAGGAATATATAATATCTAATCATTAATCAAATATCATCATATAATAGTTCCTTCATTTAATCTATAAAACAATAGTCACCGTTATTTAATTTAGAAGAGTGTCTCTTATATCCATTTTACAGATTTAGTATAATTCACATTATTAAATCCATCACACAAAGGATATTACTCACACTTATTCATAGTTTAATTTAATAATAGTAAGTATCATGAATAGGAGTGTTTAATTCAATCTCATTTGTATGTGAACAGATTCACAAATCTGAATAAATGTCATAACCAGCCAAGATAAGTAATACATAATTATTCAAACTTGGATTAAAATTTTATTATCCATTTTAGAAATTGATTCAAAATCCTATTAGCTTAAATTCCTTCAACTCTTAAAACATCAAGGACCATTTTTCTTTAGAAAAGTAAATTTAGAGTACATCCTTTAATCATGTTATATAAAATCAACCTATCCTTAACAAATCATCTGCTAAGAAGATTTAAATCCTTCCATTTGAAAAATGTTAGAAAAGGTCAGTTCGATTGAAGTGGCATGATAATTCCTCTTTCCCACTTAATAGTTTATGTCATTTAATATTTGTATAAATTAAATGTTACAATAATTAAAATCATATAAGCAACATAATAACACACAATATCATATAACATCTACTAAATATATTTTTCTTTACATTATTTTTAATAGATTCTATCATTGTCTTAATTTTTGAATGAATTCCACAAAATTACATTAAGACAGATCTCATAACAGTGACAAATAAACTCATCCATTCATAATATGGATTTATAATTCAACATTTCAATCGGTGATACATTATTTTAAAAAACTTGTGTGTGTGTGTGTGTGTGTGTGTGTGTGTGTGTGTGTGTGTGTGTGTGTGTGTGTGTGTTTGTGTGTGTTTGTGTACTTATTTTGTAAAATAAAAGAGTATAACATAACTTATACCATTACTGTCTAGTCATATTAAGGATATAGATTATATGAATCTTACCAATCAGGCCCAATTTATCTCAAATAAGATAATCCTTCACATACTAAATTTATATAGTCAAATAAATCCTAATTGTTACTCCATATCATTACCCAAAGTCCTAGTCACATAAAATTTTACCAACAAAAGGGTGAACCTACAATAACCTAGAACATCATCTTCCTCGAATCAAGAATATTCTATAAATCAATGAGATTAGGGTAAATCAAGTTTACCTTAATCATTATGAAGACTATCAAAACCACAAAGTGCCTGAATTATTTTCAAATCCAAACCATACTTCACAATTAATAACCAATGTACAAAAGTGAAATACCACAATATAACTCTACACCCAATCCCATATATCTCTCTTTCATTATAATAACACAAAGAGTAAATCATAATTATAAACATTGAATAGGCACAAGAGGAGTGATGTGATGGAATAGGTGTGACCATATGGCGCATACATACTAAAATGATATCCCTTAATGGGATCTTAAAAATTATTCAACAGTCTTAAGGGAAGATCGATTACGTCAAACAAAACAAGTCTAGAGTTGAGAACACTGATATTGATTCGACATCATAAAGTGGGCACCCAACTAATACCCCCAAAATCGTCCATAATCCCATAGAGTAGTGCTCTACATAAACAACATAATAGTACCAAAAAATATTTATATATTTTTAATCCCTCAAATCATTATATTATTTCTCAACAGACTAGCCATTTTTGTAGGTTTGTATCAAGTACAACTAATGTAAAAAGTTTCATCATGCACATCCAGATGGTGGATAGAACCAATCAAATTAAATGACCAAACCACCTAAACCCAAATCAATATTTAATAAACCATTTATATATACAAAACACTAATATGGTACCCTCTTCCGTTAAGCCATTTAATATCCACATAACTACCAAGTTACAGTACTTTCTAGTAATCGATAAGGCCTCAGAAGTATCAATAACAGAAGTGTTTGGGTATGTCCCATTCTAGAAAAATTTCCATCATAGTATAATAAAAACATGAGAGAAGAGTTATAGTCACAAAATAGTAGAAATCAAGTATTCTTGAAAACATCACCGTGCCATATTTGACTACTAAAATAAGACAACACCGAGGATAATTACCACTCAAAAACCCTGTTTAAGAAGATCTAGAAAATACTATTATAGAGATTATTTTTATGTAATTAATAAATATAATAAGATGTTATGATAGAAATAGAAAAAATCATGCTTGAAAATGATAGCATGATTCCTTCTTCTTTTCCCAACTTTCCTCTGCAAGCACAAACCCAAAATCGATTCCTCAACATAATGAAGACCTCCAAAATTCACCATGATTATTTATTAAATCCAAACATTAATGCATCCCACTATTATCTACACTTATAGTTGCAAAACACATGGAAGATTGAAAACAAAAGAGAACCCCAAAATAGGGAGATCTTCGTGCATGCAGAGTTCAAACTATACCTCCAAAATGAAAAACAACAATATCAAAAAAACCCATTGTTTTTCCTCAAAAATTACCTATGATCATCCCAAGGTCTGTGGCAGATTTTGATAAAATTAATGCATGCAGGGACATTTACAAATCCCTCCAAAACTTAATGTGTATAATTTGATCATTTAAATTTAGTAGTGCCTTAATATCTCACAAAATAGGCCACCAAATTTTAGTGGATCAAAAAGATAGCTAGCCTCCAAGTAGTTTATTTCCCAATGGAATTGTTGGTGGTGAGTAATAAATGGCCCATATATATCATAGTTAGTATAAGCCACGAATGGGTGGATGCATAATACCCCCATCTACTTAGGATTTTCCCTCATGAGTTCGAATGCACGTAGATTTTAGGTTCACCTTATATAAGACTTCATTATTTATGCCTCAACTTTATAAAGTTTGCAGTAGTTTAGGCCCTTATTATTTATGTGATTCCTTTATCAATATTATTCCATTCCATAAATATTGCAATCTAAAATTTTAGATTAACACATGAACAAGATCACATTACTTAAGCACATGAAGTCCAACTTTCTTATCTAAATATTATCATCCAGATTCAAGGTAAGTGGTAGTAATAATACCATCATGGCCTACATACCTAGTCAAAAAATTTAGGATAGAAATGTGAGATGAAACAAACATGGTATTATTTACCTTGGTCCATGAATTCATTCGCATACCTATTTATAGTCATCAGATCAATCTGGTATAACTATGTTATGCAGGAACTATACCTAAATAGTTTAATATTTGGCATACGTAATCAATTTTATCAACTTTAATGCATCTTAAAGAGATTAGTATCAATATAACATTGTTAAACAAACATTTTCACTATTATTGTACTAATCCCATTATTTCAAGCACATTACAACAATTCAATAGATTAAGATTGTGGATAGTAACTGAATAGGAATATAGGCCTACTTAAGAAGTATGTCATTAATCCGCCACTCTTATCACAATAAGGTAACAAAACAACATGGGTGCTACACTACCCAAATCCTATGTGCATCACTATGGATATTTTTTCACTCTTTCTTCACAAGTATCTTGCATGCTAACCCATCTCTATTTTTAATATCCACACTTCCATTCATTTCACCTTCCTTCCAATCCATTGCACTAAATCATTACACTATTCTGCATCATTTCCTTTTTGCTCTTTTATGCTCTTCTTCTTCACTCTTTATGAATCCATTATTTAAGAAATCCACACCTAGGAAAACTTTGTGGAGAATTTCCTTAGACCTTTTATTCTTTTACGTCAAACACCTAAGGTACTTAAAACATTAGGTCCTCCTCAAGTAGACTAAGTGAGTGGTAGAACAACCCTTGAAACTAATGAGGTAAATAGTTTCATCCTCTAAACATATTCCTATCCTTCATGTTTCATTATATGTGGGTTGTCTAAGATATAATTTGTAAAGGTCATCCATTGCAGAATTGCCAAGGAAATGTGGGAAAATTTACAGACTATATATGAGGAAGATGAAAAAGTAAAACTTGCTAAATTTCAGACGTATAGAAAACTTGAAGGCCTAAAAATGAAATAGGATGAGATAATTGTTTCATATTTGTAAAGATTTAATGAAGTGATAAACATGATAAGAGGTCTAAGTGATAAGAAAGAGGAATCTATAATTTTCTAAAAAGTATTAAGATCCCTAAATTCAAAATATGATGCAAAAGTCTCAGTTGTGGAGGAAGCCAAGGGCATAACCAAGCTAATATTGGATGAACTTTATGGTATCTTGAATGCATATGAATTTAGAACCTTGTGATAAAAATCAAGTGGGAAAGAAGTTTTCAAAGCTAATGAAGAACCAAATCCAAAGAGGAACAAAGATAAAGAAGATTTCAATCTCGAAATTGATGATGAGAAGGTAAAGGCCTTGTTTGTGAGAAAACTCAGAAAAGGTTTAAGCAAACATAAAGGAAAATTTCCCTTTAAATGTTTCAATTTTGGCCACGAAGAAAAAGGTAAGATACATATCAAACACAAAAATAACTTCAAAAGGAAGTAAATATTAATGTTTTCAAAAGAATAAGAAACTTCTGCTCCAAGGAGCATTTAATTTTAACTGAATCAAGTGATATCACTAGTTCTCAGAGTGAGAAGGATGAATCCTAAAATGAAACCTTTTTCATGGCCCTTGAAACACCACATGAATACATCTCTAAAGGAAAAATACATGTTGAAGTTAAAGACTCAAATGAAGAGGGTGTTGTGGTAGACCTTGAAGTTGAATGGGTGAGAGCTCTTGAAGAATTGAAACTATTTAGAAATAATTACCACAAACTAAAATCCAATATGAATTATTATGAGGAGAAAATTGGTATTTATGAAAGGAAACTCATAATGAAGGATAGAGTTTAGGGATTTTAGCTCAATGAACTAAAATCTAAACTAGAATTTATGTCATTTTCCTTCATTTCTAAAGAATAAGAATGTCTAAGACTCAAATTAGAAATGGAAATTCTAAAGAATGAGTTGGATCATATGTTAAGAAATGTGAAGTTACTTGAGAATTTTTACAAAATCACACATGATCTAGCTGATCTTCTAAGTAGCCAACGAGATGCAAGAGACAAATCAGGTTTAGGATACATAAAGGACAACAAAGATGATGGAGTAGATTATTAGAAGAATGGAAATATTACTCCAAATAAACATCACACCACCAACAAGAAGATAAAAAAATATTTCAAGAAATGGAACAAATCCTTCAAACACTCCCATGTAATCAAGTACTCCCACTCCTTTTATGGTTACTTTTTTTCATACAACATATTTTGCCATAAAGCTATCAAATGGAAGAAAAATTCTAAATGACATGGTAGGCATTATAATTCAAAAAAATGAGAAGAGACAAGTGTGTAATATGTTAAATTTTTCAAAAGATTGGACACATTGCAAAGAAATGCAGTCAGAATCCTATGATAAAAGATGGAAATGTCTATGTAATAAAGTCTAATTCTACAAAGAAGAAAGAAAAACTATGATATCCCAAACAAAATTTCATTTTCAAGATGAAGAAAGGATATGGTATCTTGATAGTGGTTTCTCTAGTCACATGATAGGTGATAAAAACAAGTTCATCTCTCTAACTATGAATTCCTCAGGAGCTATTAGATTTGGAGACAACAATTCAACTAATATTATTGGTAACGAATCATTAATCCTAGATAATGGAAAATAAATCACTGAAAACGTGTTATATGTGGAAGGTATCAAGAAAAATATCCTAAGTTTTATCCAAATGTGTAAGCAAGGACACACAATAGTTTTCCATGACAAAGGATTTGACATCAAAGAAATAAATGCATCCAAAATGATTGGAAAGGCTAAGAGAAAAAATAATAATATGTATGTGCTAAAGGAATTCTACAAAGAAAAGTGATTTACCACTCAAGAATACTAAAATTGAATTTGGCAGAGAAGGCTTCGGCACATGAATTATGATAACCTTGTCAAAATCACCTCAAAAGGTTGTGTTAGAAACATGCCAAGGATAATAAAACTAACTGATACACTTTGTAAGGCCTGCCTACATGGAAAACCAACTAAGAGAAGTTTTAAATAAAATAAACATACAACATCAAGGACATTAGAATTGATACACACCGATCTTTTTGGACCCACAAGAACTGAAATTATACAAGGAGAGAAGTGTTTTATGTTGTTGATTAATGACTTTAGTATAATGACATGGGTTACATGTTTAAAATAGAAATCAGAAGCATTACACAGATTCAATAACTTCAAAGCCTTGGTAGATAATTACAAGAATACAATGATCAAATTTTTGATATCAAACATAATCAAAGAATATAAGTGTGTCCCACTTGGTGGCCAAAACTATTTTAAAATCTAACAAGTAATTAAATATTAAAAAATAGTATTAAAAATATGAAAAAAATCAGGTAAATTTCAAGATGCCTTGCACCTTGGTATTTATAAGATCTTAAAAATACATGTTTGTTCATTTAATGTCTTTGGTCATGTTTTGGTTGTCAGACATATTTTTCTGAAATACAAAAACTACAAAAAAATTGGGACAAAGTTATATGCTTTGATTCAGTGTTGATTTTTGGTCTAATGAATTTTATGCCTTCTGTACAGAGAATGGAATCAAGAGACAGTTTTCATCAACTAGGAAACTTCAAAAAAATGGGGTGGTTGAGAGAAAGAATAAAATAGTTCAAGATATGGCTAGAACAATGTTGAATGAGTCTAAATTTTAATATGTTATTGGAGAGAGGGAGTACGTATAGATTTATACATCTCTAATATGGAACAGATAAGAGTGAATAGAAATAAGACACCATATGATATTTGGAGAGAAAGGTCAGCAAATGTTAAGCATCTTAGGGTGTTTGGGAGTAAATTTTACATTAAGAGAGATGATGATGATCTTGGAAAATTTGATTCTAAATGTGATGAAGGGATATTTTTAGGATATTTAGCATTGAGTACGACATATAGGTGTTATAATAAAAGTCTCTAAAAGATATTTAAAAGCACTAATGTCAAATTTTATGAATCCTACCCTTTGAATACAAAATCTCATCCCAAAAGAGATGAAGAAGATGCAGAAGACAAATCTCCTTGCATAGAAGTTAAAGAAGATGGTAAAGAGAGAGAAAGATCTTATGAAGAAGTTGATGAAGAATAAGATAGACCTGATAAAAAGACACCTTAAAGGAAGGTAAAGAAGGATCATCTAGTTGATCATATTATTGGAAGCAAAGATGAAGGCATACTCATAAGAAGGAAGTTAAAAATCTAAAAACTCATGAGAATACAGGCCTCCTATCCATGATAGAGCCCAAGAATGTTGAAGAATCTAGAAAAGATCAACATTGGGTGAAAGTAATGAATTGAGAACTTGATCAAATTAAGAAGTTTGAGATTTGGTCACTAGCTTCTAGACCCAAGGACAATAATGTTATCATCACTAAATGGTTTTTTTAGAAATAAGATGAATGAATATGGGGTCATCACTAGAAACAAGGCAATGCTAATTTGTAAAGGCTATAGTTAAGTGGAAGGAGTATAGTTTGAAGAAATAATTTCACCTGTGGAGAGAATGGAGACAATTATAATGTTATTATCTTATGCTAGATTCAAAGGATTAAAATTTTATCAGATGGATGTGAAGTCACTATTCCTAAATGGCACATTAAAAGAGGAGGTTTACATAGAGTATCTAGATGGTTTTATACTCACTGATAAGCATGATTATATATGCAAACTAAACAAATCACTCTATGGCTTGAAGCAAGTTCCTAGAACTTGGTATGAAAGACTAGATAAGTACCTCATAGAGGAAGGATTCAAGAGAGGAGATGTTAACAAAAATCTATATGTCAAGAATGAAAATGGGCAAAATATAATAGTGATAGTCTATATCGATGACATTATTTTTTGTAGCATAAAAGATAACATGGAAAAAGGATTTGTAAAAGCTATGAAACAAGAGTTTAAGATGTCAATGTTGGGTGCGTTGACATAATTTTTTGGGCTGCAAGTGAGCTAATCAGTCAGATGGAATATTCATAACACAAGAAAAGTACATCAAGGAAATGTTGAAAAAGTTTCATATGGAAGATTAAAAAGAAGTGAGCACTCCCGTGATCATAGATGTAAAATGAGAAAAAAAAAATATGATGCTCTAAAAATGGATCAAACTGTTGTATAGGTCTATGATAGGTAGATTACTCTATACCACAACCTTTAGTCCTGACATCATGCAGAAACTTGAATGAGTAGGAATATACCAAGGCTAATCCAAGAGAAAGCCATATGAATGTCTATAAAAATAATACTTTAAATACCTCAAAGGAAATCTTACTTATGGAATAAGGTACCCAAGGAGTAAATAATTCAGTCCTAAAAGCATACCCAAGATGTTGATTGGGCAAGTAATCTAGATGATAGAAAGAGCACTAGTGGTGGGGTCTTCTTTCTAGGTGAATGTATTGGTATCATAGATGAGTAAGAAGTCAATCCTCAATAGCACTATCTACTTGTGAAGCAAAAATACATTATATCTTGCTACATATTGTGCACAAGTAATATGGATGAGGAAAACATTGAATGACTAAAACTTGGAGTATGAAGGACCCACTCCTATCTTTTGTTAGAGCAAAAAAGTGTAATAAGTGTATCTAAGAATCATGTAATATACTCCAAGACCAAACACATCCCGATCAAGTACCACTTCTTGAGAGATTAGGTCAGTGAGTGAAAATTCAAGCTTGAATATGTGCTTAATAAATAGAAAATAGCAAAACTTTTAGAAAATCCATTACTAATAGCAACATTTGAATATTTCAGACATAAATTGGGAGTTGTGCATACTCCTAAAATCTATTGACAGATAATCCAACAAGGGGGAGATAACCACAGTTCCTTTAGCTCTGATAAATGAGAAGAACATACATGGACGTAGGGGGAGCATGGTCCTTGAAGTATATGCCTTTTTCATTTATGGAAAAAAGGGAGAGAATGGCAAGGTGAAGGAGGTGTTTATCATTAATGACAAAGGGGGAGTTTATTGAAAAAGTTTTCGTTGATGTCAAATTGTCTTGAGCATGTATGTCACTCTTCAGGATCCCTTGTTAAATTAATTTATAGTGTCTTGTGTCTTGCATTGTAATGTCTCACTGGTGATTTAATTTCTTGTAATGGGTTCAAGGTTCTAACATGGAGTCATCATGTGTATAGTGTCATGAGCTCATTAGTATTATAGTGTGTGTCATTGAGTTATCCTTGTTTCTATATCCACTCCTAATAATGTTCCTAAAGTATGAGATACATGTATCAATTCTCTTTAGGTGTTTACAAGGGTCAAGTAGTGTTTGGATTAGATGTGTGTTGATGCATTACTTAGGTGTGTCTTAAAGTCCAAATGTAAAAGTGAACTTGTAAAAATTATTGGTTCTTGGTATGAAGCAAAAATGTTTCCAAAATTTACTTTAAGGTGTGTTAGAGGTGTGAGAATTGTCTCTTAGTGCTCTTCAGGTCACATTACGTGTTCATAGTAAAAAACAAGCCAAAATAGGTCTAGTGTAAAGGTTTATTTCCAATTATTCATGGTTTATGATGCCCTTCTGGTATAATATGGATGTTCCAAGCTTTTGAATGATGGATAAATATTTTTAAAAGATATATAAGGGTGATAAAAAGTTAGAAATTAGAGGGTTTTATATGTTTGAAGGAGACCTAGTGTAAATAAAGGGTGAGACCATGCCTAGTAATCATAGGAAAATGAGATGGGTAAGGAAAATTTAGAGGGCCTCATGAAAATTCAATCATCAGAGATGGTAGATGAGTGAGTCTTGATGGTGTGAGAACACATTAAGGGGCAGAAAGTGAAAATTGAGGTTTTAGAGCCAATGTTTCCAAGACTGGTTTTTTGAGAAGGTCAAAATAAGAACCTCAAATTCTTAGCAGTTGTGCTAAATTGACAGGGATTCTTCAAAGAAATCATAGAAGACTTTTTTTAGGGAATTTGGATAAAAACCTAATGTAAAATGTCTTGAGGTCAATAAGATGACGAATTTAAAAAGTTCTATCCAGTCTTCTAAGGTAATTTGATGAACTCCATCAACTATGTCGTTGAGCGATAGAAGGAATATGGAAGGTATTTGGGGGCGAAATGCAGTTTTTGAAAAGATATTTTTATGTGTTAGATATGTAAAGGATTCCTCAGGGCTTCAAAAATAACAATTTTACAAGTATAGGTAGGACTGTAAGGAACAAAAAATTACAATCTTTAATAAATCTTGTAGGTACATGTGTATACTAGGTGTTCCATGAGTAAAAATTCAATGGTATAGATAGCTTATAATGTCCTTCAAGTCATGATGAAGTTCTTTGAGAAAGGTAGTGTGAGGCAAATGTGAAGTTGAAAAGTGAAGTTTATTTTGTCTACCAATTGAGAAGGTCTATGTAAATATAACTAGTCTTGAAGTTTTGAGTAAGTGTTTGTATGTGTAACACATGTTTTTCAAGATTAAAATTATTAATCACATATGATACAAGACTAGGATGACCTGATGGAGTCAATTGTATGATTCTATGAAGATAGTTGAAGTCTCAAATCTTGTTGTTTTCTTACTGTGTCAGTGGTGTGTTCAAAGGAAAGATGATATAAATTGGTACTTCTCTCTTGATAAATCATGAATTCAAGTGATTTATAATACTTTGAAATATTCTAGTGAAGTCATAATTTATTCATAGTTGCATAAAAATTAATTACAAGGTGGTTTGAGCCTTCAAACCTCATTGCTAGGGTTTAGTGTGGCAAAACCCTCACTAATGCACAGTTTTTAGAAAAAAAAAGTTGTTTGATCCTAATGACATGTTCTTAGATAATTCAATGGATCTTGAGAATATTCATAATGATCATGTGGCCCTAGAAGGATGTCATTACAATCATGATAGACCAAAATGTTGAGGAATTCTTCAAATCTCACGTTGTTGTAGTCTGAGTTGAGAAAATAGTGAATGCACTGACTTGGAGCTTGAGAACTGAAGAAGTTTTATTAATGAATTTATTTCTTAAGCATGGTGAGTTATTATTTACTCCTAAACCATCATCTTCATTCCATGAAAATAGTGGAGTGTGGGTTCTTTATGCTTTGGTAATATTGTATTCAACTATTCCAAGTTTCATTGTGACTGTGAATACCTAGTTTAGAGCTTCCAAAAGGAAGTTGTACTATGATAGTTTGATCTCTTGAGTATAGTAAAATGGTAGTATGTTCCTTTGAAATAAAATTCATGTTATGTATATGTTAATAGCTTATCCTTGGTGAATTTCTATGTACTTAGTTGATTGAGATAGTGTGACCCATGACCGTGAGCTTGAAAATATGAAGTAATAGTGATCAAAATGTTCCATCTCTTCCTCCTTTGATATTTAAAGACGTGAATAGTTGATGAGATTCCCTTTCAGTATTTATAACATATTTAAAAGGTCAAAAATAATCTTGTATATATGATTAGTCTTCATGAGAAATTGTCATGATCTTTTCTTGCATCTACATTTTCTATATGACTCAAATGAAGACCGTGATACAAATAATAAAGGTAGAAGAATGAGTTATTAAGAAGGATGTTGTGTGAAGGGTCTATAATTATTGAAAAATTCTCTTGAAGCTATACCTGACTAAGATAGTGTGTAAATCATTTGAAATCCTGAAGATTCTCCTTGTACTAGCTTCTAATGCACTCTTGTGTTCTCAAATGAAGGACATAAGAAGAATTGTGAAGTGTAAGGGTTGAAATGAGAATCCAAAGGTTGGTTTAAGGTGTATGTAATGTGTATTCATTGTGTAACTCCTCTGTAGGGGTTGTCATCACTAAAGTAAAAAAAAATCGCAATGAAGGAACAAAACAAGATTGAGAAAAATGTTACAAAGTCAGAATATCTGATTTAGATTGAATGGAATGTTATAAGTCATGACTAGTATGTTAGAGAGTTGAAAGGACTCCCTCTCACCCTATTTGTCTAAAAATAATATTATAAATCCTATAAACCAAGAGGACAAGATTGGAAACTATCAAAAGTAATTGAAGAGGTAGATTAGAAGACAAATAATTTCTTTTGTATGTAGTTTCGGTGTTAGATGAAAATGTCTTTAAACATGAAGATGAAAATTAATATACATGAGCATGATAGTTGATTATAAATCTTAGTTCTCAAATTTTTAAGTTGCTCACTATGCAGATATAAGAGTGTGTGTGCACTAAATATTTAAAAAGGTGATGAAGAGCTGAAACTGAGATCACAAATGTTGATATAAGTAAATAAGAAGAAGGTGATCAAAATCAATTGATGAAAGAATGATTTGTAGCTCACCAAGTTGGAAGTGGGTGATTCTAATGTAATTAGGTTATTGCAAATTCAACCAAGTAGGTTATTAGTTTCAAATTTTAGTGGGTTATTCAAAATGAAGTGGGAGCTTCATGGTCATTTTAATTGGTGTAGTACAGTTGTTCTGAATATTGCTTTGATCCTTGTGGGATTTTTCTCATATTGGGTTTCCCACCTAAATTCTTGTGTCTCCATATGTTTTTTCTTTCCTTTCTCATGATAGTATGTATTGATTGATCCATGGTTAAATGGAATTTACTGAATGTGGTCTGGATTGCTAAGTACAAATTTTCAAGTTTTTAAGGGCGTTGATTCACCCCCTCCCCCTCTCATTGCTTGAAGTCTCAACAGTAATTTGGGGTTGGTAAATTGTAATTTATGACACTTTAAAATTTTATTTTACTAGATGGGGGTAAGGTACTTAGGATAATGATATAATGATAGGTTTTAGACTAGTAAATATTTGTATAAGATCAAGTAGGCAGGTTAACAAAAACATGATGTCTACCTTTCCCCATTTTTGTCGAATAGTTTTTGATGATTGAAGTGCTAGACAAAAACAACATGATATATGTTTTTTTTTTTCCGTGGATGAGTGATACCCCCTCAAACTGGGGGTGATTGGGATGCACTGTAAGGATCACTATTTTGATTGAGTTGAATGGATTGTTTTGACATATGTGTTTCATTTAAATTTCCCCCAAGACGAGGTATAGAACCAAGATGGATATCACCATGGAATCAAATGATAGGGGAACTAAAATATTCATGTTTTATATATGTATGATGTGTAGGGATGGATAAAATAATGTAAAGCCAAGTGATAGGGTAACCAAAGGGTTTTTGGCCTAAAGACGTATGGCCTACTAGTTCTAAGGTCGTAAAACAAATCTTATGAAGGATATCCAGTTTTGGGGTCCTTAAAATGAGGCACACTATTGGAAAATGCAATAATGTTGTTGAAAATAGTTTTTAATATTAAAAAAAGGTAGTTTTTGATAGAAAAAGTATAATCATTGGCAATTTACAGGGATCGCAAGTGATTATGATGAATCTTCAAAAACTATGGTGAATCACCAACAATTATAGGAGTCCTCGATGATTCCTGTGTGGGATAATTGGTGCCTATAAATAGTTTATTTCATTAAGAAAATTTTCATTTTTGATTTACCAGTTTAGAGAGCTAATTGAGAGATTAGAGAGTGATAATTTACAAATGGAGGCTGCATGAGTGTCTAAAAGGTAAAGGAGGACCACTCAGGAAGAGGTATGTATCCTTATTTGTCGTTTTGTGTGTATTTTATTTAATTTGTAGATTTATTTTTTAAATTTTCATACAAGGGCAAGTTTTTTAAATTTCCAAAATCTCTGGCAATTTTGATGAATCGTTAGTGATTTTGGTGGATCACCAAAAACTTGGATGTATCGCTAATGATCGGTGTTTTTGTATAAAGTTATAAGATCTTGATGGAAACTTATTCTAATCTATGTTTTTGTTTTTTTGGATGCAAGTGAAATCCAAATTGATCATGCATAGGATTATAGTGATTTTAGATGATGTGAGAGTAGAGGTGTGGGATGATGATTGGGTGTATTTAGAGGATGTGGGCTTGGGGGCGGCAATGGTGTCGGTGATGCTCAGTGGAGCAGTGTTCATGGGAGTGCTTTATTTTTAGGTGTGTAGTTTACTTGGTAGATGTGATGTATTATGATGTATATAGATCTTTGTGAAGCCTATATTTGATGTATATTTTTTTATATACTGAGCTTGTGAGAATCCATATGATGTACATAGAATTTTTGATATGATTATATATATGACAATGATGATTTTGATTCATGATTTGTGTGTGGATTTTTATGTTAATGTGATGTGATTTTCTTATGATTATGCTTGATATTGATGAATGTTTAATGTAGAGATGTTTGATAGAAAATGTTATTATGTTGATTTGATGTGTTATGGATGTTTGACTTTAATGTGATTAAAATGTGTATCAAAATGTGTTTCTCCTCTTGAATAAGAATAAAAAACGTGGAATGGTTGCTTTATATTGGATTTGATACATATGTGATGGGAATTAATATGGTGAAGGCACTTGATATTTTTTCCTTTATAACAAATCATAACATATGACTAACAATGGGTAGTTACACATAGGATCTCGGGCATAGATTAAAGTGAACAATATACCTTCCTAGAACATGGGAAGGGCTAACATATGTAGGTTGTGTGGGAGAGTAGGTTCTCATTTCAATGGTTTCATAGGGATTTTCCCTAGCTATATTCTTTATTTTCAATGTAAACTGATCGATTCAGGAAATTTGTTTTGATGGGAAAGCTTATCTATGCAAGAAGCTTTCCTAGGATTTTTTTTATATTTGAATTTTTTATGGCTAATTGATGTGTGGATCCTATTTACATAGGTAGTCATCCTTTGAGGGAGTGGTTTATAATATTTACTTTTTTTAATAGCCATCCTTTGAGAGATTAGTACATAATTTGGATAGGTAAACGTTCTTCGATGGATCAGTCTACTTTCTTTTTGATAATATGATTTTTTATTTTTGATAGATATCCTTTGAAATATAAGTCTATTTATTTTGATAAGATGCATCCATGGATATTTTTGACTTTCTGTAATCTTAGGAAAAACCCTAATCGACCATTTCAAGGAGGGGGAGAGGTGTGTGCACAAACTACACATGTGTGCCCCATGACATGTCATTAGTTGATACATAAGGTAGATGGATTATAATGATTGCATGGGTTCCTGCTAAGGAGGAACTTGTCCATGTGAAATATGTGATGAACAGAGTCATGGTGCTCATCTTTAAGGTTTCGAAGATTGTGATGGAAAACCACATACTTTCAAATCATTATGATGATAATATAATTAGTTGATGGTGAAATAAGAAATTTAATATGACTACCGTCATGATAGTCAAAATGTTAACAATAAAAAGGCCACAATTTCAAGGCATTCAAAGGTTCCTTTTAAGGTTTACCATCAAGGGAGGCTAGATGATAAGCTCCCAATGCATACTTGTGAGTGATGACATATGGACCGATCCAGTTAAGGGAAACTTTCCATGCTTACTCCTTTCTAGAGTAGTGACATTTTGATTTTCCTTGAGAACAAGATCACCTATGTTAAAGCCACATTCTTTCACATGTTTTGTATACGTGTGTATGATTTTATCTTGATAGACATGATGATGTTCTAGACTTGTTAATCATTTTTCATCTAGCAACACTAATTTTTCCAAATGGTCTTGTCGATATTCCTCTTCAGATATGATATCCCTTAGGGACATGCATAGTGATGGGATTTAAACCTTAAGGGATAAAAATTCCTCGGAGCCATAGATTAGTAAAAAATATTGTAGCACATGTAGGATTTTGGATGTTAGTTTGATAAGCCTAGAGAGTAAATTGGATTTGGAGATGTTAATTCCTACCTGCTTTATCAATGGTTTTCGTGAGGATTTTGTACATTTTTTTTTTAGAAGCTTCATCTTATCCATTTTATTATGGATAATAAGGTGATGAAAATATTTTTTTGATGTTGAATGTGTTGAATTATTTCTTAACATCATTTTTTTTACATGATTTTCCATTATCAGTAACTAGTGTGTGAGGGATACCAATGTGAAATAATTTTTTCGTAGATAAAATAGACAATTTTATTATCTTTCGTATATGTCAAAGAATGGATTCTACCCATTTGGTGAAGTATTCAGTGGTTGTGAGATATAATGTTGTTTTTATGATGAGTAAGGATTGATGGTGCCAATGAGGTCTAACCCCCATTGAGAGAAAGGCCAGATGTCTTGAGTAGGTTGTATGGCTTAACTAGGAATGTGAGTGAGATTCAAGTGTTGTTGAAATTTTATGCTCTTCTTGACATAGGCTTAACACTCTTGATTGATAGTAGGCCAATAATAGCCCAGTCGTAGGACATACTTAGCAACAATAGTGTCATTAAAATGTCCACCACATATAGATTCATGGATGTCTTGAATGGATTTAATAGAATCCTAATATCTAAGCCATCTTAATAAGATGCCATCTAATTGATGTTTATAGAAGACACCAACTATGATGAAATATCGGGTAGCGCATTGAAGAAATTATCGTTTGCATTTCTAGATAGGACTGGAGGAATTTTGGATTCTGAAAGATAGTCAAATATTTGAGTGTACCAAAGATCAATTGGATTATTTTTGATGATATTGATAGAAGGTATTTCATAATTGTGGGACTGTTGATCAAGTATGTGGACAATAAAAAACAATTTATAATTATTAGTTGAGTCATCGGTTCATAAGGGGGTGAGGGATGCTAAAGAATCCATTGTATCCGTAAATTTGTTAAAAGATCACAGAACTGTCTAGATGGTGTAATGGTCGAAATATTCTAGGAGGAATCAAATAATGGATTTATATTTTTGTATAATTTCATTTTTACAATGGTAAATTCCTTTTATTTGATTAATGAAAAACTGTTAGTCTCCATAGATGTCCACGATTTTAACACTGAGCATGACGGCAGTTTGAAAACCCATGATTAAATCTTGGTATTTGGCCATCTTGTTAGTATATTCAAAGTTAAGTTTGAATGATAGGGGAATAAGAGTACCCCACGGAAGTATAATGATGATACCAAAACCTCCCCCTTGCTGACACTTGGATCCATCAAAGAAGAGGGTCATTATGAGAGGGTTGTATTCTTAATCGATGATAGTGTTGATAGATTCGTCAGGGAATTGTTCATGAGGTGATTGATTGTCTGGGAGGGGGATTCAGTGAGATGATCAATGATAGCCTATCCTTTTGTATATTTTTGTGGGATAAACTAAAGATCAAACTCGGTCATTAACATAAGCCACCAAGTAATGTGGTCACTATGATATGGTTTGGAGTGCATGGTTTTAAGTGGATTGAAACTAATAATGACGTAAGTCTTTTGATTAAGTAGATAATGGAGGAGCCTATACATTGTGAAGTAAAGGGCCCAACACAACTTCTCAGCTTTGGTATAACATGTTTCGTATTCGTGGAGAGTGTGTTTTATATAGTAAACATCCTATTCTCAACCCTGCTCCTCTTGATGAGAAAGCATGGAACCCAAGGCATGATCGATAGAAAATATATCAAGTTAGAACAAATCCCCTTCATGCGGAGGTGTGAGCACATGAAGCAATAAGAGATATTACTTGAGATCATCGAAGTCCTTTTAACAATTATGGTCTCATATGAAGTTAACATCTTTTCGAAGAAGGTGGTGAAAGGGATGAAAATGATCTGAAAGATACAATATAAGGCGATAGATAGATTGAAGCTTACCTTAGAGGCTACAAAGTTGTTTGAGGTTTTGTGGAGAAGGAAGTTTGATGATAGGTTTTATTTTAGCGAGGTCTACTTCAATGCCCCAGATAGATACGATAAACCCTAGAAGTTTATCGATGATGACACCGAACACACACTTAGCAGGGTTGAGATGAAGGAGATATTGAATAAGACGAGTGAAGATAACACCGAGAATGGCAAGATGAAATTTATGTTGTTTTGATTTCCCTAAAAGATCATCTACGTAGTCTTCTATGGTTTTGTGAATAATATCATGGAAGATGTATGTCATAGTGCATTGATAAGTGGCCCATGTATTTATAATTACGAATGGCATAACAAGGTAGCAAAAGTACCCCAAGGAGTGATGAAGGACGTTTTTTGTTGATCAACGATAGCGATAAGGATTTGGTTGTAACTGAAGAAACCATCCATAAGGGAGAGCATCTCTTGGCCGGTTGTTAGATCATCAAGGTGGTTGATATTTGGAAGAGGAAATTCGTCTTTCAGACAAGGGAGATTGAAGTATCCAAAGTTAGTGCAGATGCATAATTTTCTTGAGGCCTTGGTTACAAGTACAATATTAGAAACCCGTTGTGGATAGCTAATGGGTATGATGAAGTTAGCAGACAATAGGCATTGTAACCCTTCTTTAATAAGAATAACTATGCGAGGGTGCATCCTACGTAGCTCTTGTTTGACTTGTTTGGCATTTGGATAAGTGACGATATTGTGAACAACGATGTTGGGATGGATATTTGGCATATCACTATATGACCAAGCGAAGGCCTGACTATATTTGGATAGGAAGGTGGTGAAGTCATTTAACTCCTATAGATCTAAGGATTGTCTAACTTTGACAATGTGAGGTTCCTATGGAGTCCTTGTAGTGACGTCGGTGGTGGATTCATTGAGGAGTTTCAAAGTATCAGGTGGGAATTATTTTTGAAGGAAATGATCCTCTGCCCCCATATGAGAGAGGATAGCTTGATTGTCTTGACATTGAAGAATGTTAACAATGGGTGAATCCTCTTTTATCATTTCAGGCTAAATGAGGGGAAGGGTTTCGATACCATGATTAATTTGATAAGTTAGTGGTCCTAACATAATATTATTTACTAAAAAAAAGTTAGGGGGAATGGAAATGGTGTCCTCAGTGTCCATGGGATCATCGTGTGTGATTGAGGAGGATGGTTCAGGTTCTGTGATAGTTTTAGATGCGGTATGTGTGGAGTATTCAGAAACGGGTTTCTCATAACCTAGTCCATACTTTTTGTGGTTTAGTGGAATGTTGGGTGAATAATTTTTGGATCCCATGTTCATAACATCTTAATCCAATGCCTTTCCAGGTGCAACGATGGAGATACATCTGAATAAGGACTTGTTTATAAAAGAATTTTAAGTTCGATATGAATGGCACATCGTGACGGTTATAAGTAGGTTATATAGAGGAGTGGTTTTTTTACATGTGGGGGTCCATACGAGATGACATTTTAGACATTGGGTTCGTACATGGGTTTCTTATTAGGTATTTCATATGTCTTTAGTGTGGGAAGTAAATTAATTGTGAGGAGATGATACTCCCCCAGTAAAAGAAATTGCACACCATCATCAAAGGAAGAGTCATTTGGTAGTTTGGATGATGGGATGGATAAAATGGTATATGCTTCGTCAGAGGTTTTTTGGCTTAACTTAGGAACAAACGTGTCATTCGGATGATATGTCATGCTACAAGCTCTAAAATGTTTGGGATCTCCACGGACAATAAAGGTCTTACCTTTGATCTTGTAATTAAGACATCGATGGAGTGTTGATGGGATACAAATCATAATGTGTATCCGGGGTTGGCCTAATAGTATATTATATTAGAACTCTCCTTCTACTAGATAGAAGAGTTCAAGGAGAGTCTTAATGCTGACTTTAAGTGATAAGATGATCGTGCCCAATGTGGGGGTGATGGTGTCATTGAAGGCTCAAATCACAACTACTGTTTAGGAAATAATGGTATTAGGTAGTAAAATTTGATTTAAGGAATATAATGATATGATATTGATACTGGCATCATTATCAATCATGAATCTTTTTACAAGGATATCATTGATTTGGAAAGTGATGAAGAGGAGAAGATTGTGGTCTTCTAGCTGTAATGATGGTATCTCATAACTGTCAAAGGAGATAGTAGTGGGTTTTTTAAGAGTTCCTACTAGGTTTACGAAGAGTTTTGGGACATCTAAGCGAACTGAAATGGATTGGAGAGATTTGATCATTACTTGTTAGTGGGAAGGTGAGGTTTACACCAGATCATAAAGGGACATCTTGACCAGAGATTAGTGAATTTGTTTGATGATGATGTTTTTACTGCATTGTTGGATTGTGTATGAGAAGCAGCAAGGATGGAGACCTTTCCCTTGGTGGGTGGCATTTGGTTAGATGACTCAAGAGCTACCAGAATGGATAATTTAGACTTTTTTTATCTGAGGGGTTAGGTTTGTCGCTACATGCTCTAGTGGTTATATGTACTACATCAATTTAATGTAGACGAGTTTACTTAGAATAACCTCCACTTTCAATGGTTGTGGATTGTTTAGATGTAGTGATTATATATTTTTTATGAGGTGTTTTTAATGTGGCTAGGTATACACGGAGAAGGCCTTTTTTTGCAAGGATTTTTATAGTGGAAATAAGGGCCTTACAATCTTATGTATGATGTCCTGGTGTGTGGTGATAATCAAAAAATGTTGTGAAGTTATACCACAAAGGATTCCACCCTCAAGAACTAGATGTTTTAAGAGGGGATAGTGCTATGATGGATTGTTGAAGGATCCTTTCAAGGGTTGGTACATAATACCCTTTTGAGGTAGACATTGAAGGAAGTAATGATCCTATTTTTTATACAGTTATCGATGAATTTACTTTCATTGTAGTTTCTTTAGATATGTGTTGAGGAATGGTTTTTGAATATGTATCAATGATTGGTAACTTAGGTGAAGTATGTGGCCCTAGAATGGATGGCAGGGAGTTTAGTTTTTGTGTTGAAGGGGAAATAGGGTGATGTGTTATGATTTTTAGCATTTTAGATGAAGGGACGCATGGTTTTATGACACTTTTAGGAATGTATGCAAGTGATATTGGGCAACATGGTCATCATATGAGATTTTCATAATTTGTATGACATGTATCTGTTGTAAGGTTTTTGAATATCTTGTGGATGAATTAGATGTGGATAGAGTATATGTAAATGAAAGTGTTTTCTTTTCTATGTCATGATTAGTATATGTTGCTAATTTTATGGATGCTTGGTTTGTTGTTTCAGTGACAGAGATACATATAAATGGTTGGGATGTGGATTTTGTGACTATGTTGATAGTGTGATGATCCTAAATAACATTAGATTGTGGTTGGATGGTGGATGGGAAGTGATTCGAAAAAAGGTTGTTTGAAAACATCCAATTTTTGATTTTGGGGTGCTTTTGGGATATTTAATTTTAGCGCACCTTTGACAATAATATCTTGAAGGGCATTTCAGAATTAATGACACCTTTCGATTTCATGGCCCTTAACCTTATGGTATTTACAATAATCATTTTCTCTATACCAAGATGATTTTGAGATGGATGTATCGATTGGGAAGATAGTAGGAAGATTGATCACGTTGGTTGCCAGGATTTTTTCAAAGACTGCACTATATGATTCACCAATAGGATTATAGTTACATCAAGGAAGAGAGCATTTAGATGTCGAACATTCTTTGAGAGTGGTCTTGATGATGACTGTGTTGGTTGATGAATTATATTTGTCATTAATAGATGATGGTTTAGATTAAAACTCGTGTTTTTCTTTCTTAGACATAAGTTTTAATCTACTGTCTTTGAGAGCACGCAGTTCAATTTTTCATGCCATAGTGAAGTCTTCATAGAATGCATGGAAATATTGGATTTGCAGTGTGGATGAAATGTGTTTGGCGCAAGAGCGGGAAAACAATTCTATTAGTGATGTAAGAGCATCATGGAATGAGAAACACTATATTGACAGTCCTCCTTCTTGGCATGCTATTTAGTTGTTGGAAATTTTTAGAGTATTCAAAGATTCCAAGTGATTCATTGCAAGTAAGCAAAAAGGTTTGAAAGGGTGAATTTTCCTCTTAATGTATTTTCCCTCCAAAAGGAATTTTAATTGTAAAAAACTTGGAAAATAGAATATTGGATTGAAAAGAGATTGAAAGGTGGATTAAAGGGGGTTTCCAAGTGGGTTAAGTATATATGTTTGATTTCTTAAGTTCCTAGGATGAATGGAATCCAATGAAATGTTTGAAAATTTGTAAAATGCCTTAACATGTGAAAAAAGGCATATGGGAAGTTGAAGGGTCACAAAAAGTAATGGTTAGGAAGAAAGGAGTTGTTGCATACATAAGAAATTCAAACATGGAGAAAGGAAAATTAGTTTTTAGAGTCATTCCTCAAGGTTGAGGATGATAAAAAGGATGAACAGTAAGGGAGCTCAGTAATTTTATGTGAAGAAGTACAGTATCATAGGAATATGAGCTCATTTTTGTGTTTTTTATCTTGTCCTTTTAAGTGTATTTCTGAGTGTGAGTTAAGGAAATGATGGTTCCGTGCTATAATTATTATGTGATTCCATTGTATTACTTTTAGTGAAAATTTTCATGCATTTTCTTAGCTTGGTTTGATAATCTAATACTTTGTTTGGGTGAGTAGGATGGACACTTGACTAACATATTAGTGGATGGGAGTATGAAAATGTGTACAAAGGTAAAGGAGGATGATTCACATGGAAAGGAGAGGGGAGAGTTGTTTTCATAATGTATTTTAAGAAATTTTCATGGTTTAGAAGTAATATTTCATGGTCTTTACTTTTTCAGACTGAGATATCCCAAGGTATTGAGCATTGTGGTTGTGTGTGCAATTTTGATGATATGTTTCAGAATAGTCATCATACCTTTTTTATTTCAATTCCAAATGATCTTAAATTTTTACCATATGAGGATGATAAATTTTTGTAGATGGCTTTTAAATATTTTATCTTAATTCTGAGTATTGTTTTATTTATGAAGTATTTTCCTACATGGACTAAGAATGCATGCAAATTGTTTAACCTAATGCCTACCTGGTAAAATGATCATAACTCACATGTTTTGACGAGATATGTTATAAAATTTGGAGGGTATAATATTGGGAACATTTGTCAAGTGGGTTTTTAAGTATTTTGTGATTTAAAAACTGTATAAGAAGTTATTTATGTCATAATTTTCTGATCTAAATGCAAAATAAACCATTTTGGGCTTAGGAAGGATCCTCAAATGCAGAGTTGGGGTGAAGTTAGTGGTTTTTCATATTATTAATTGAATGAATGTATGATTGAATCTATTTTATCTAAAAAAATTAGCTCCCTTTGTGGGATAGAAAATGATAGTTGATTGATAACACCCCTCCAATGGGTGGCGAAGTCTGCAATGGACTCGTCTTCAAATTGTTTGATTGTGTATAGGTTAGTGATAGTGATTTTACGTGAAATATTGATTGAAATTTTCTCTAGGAAGAGGTAAGAAAATGAAATAAAAGTGATTATTGAGGAATGTTTTTATACCAATCTAAGGCGGGAAAGCTAAAGACATGGGGAATATCCTCAACATAAGGTCTTGATCATGTGTTATAAGGTAACAAGCATGTTAGAAGGCCCATATGTGTTTTCGAGGGTCTTCTTTGCTATAGAATTTGAGGAACTTAGGATGTTTCAAGTGTGGAGGATATACATTTTATGGTAAGGATGGATGAATGGGTTCATTACATATTTTTTCATATGATAATGTGTTCTTAAGACCCATGGAAATGATTTCAAGGCTAGATATTTTCTTCATTAAATCCTATAGTGGATTTATTTGTAGTGGTTGTTGGATGTTAGATGATGAAGGACCAGGATGATTATATGAAAATGTATTTGGCTATTGATATGGATGTGGGATGTTATATTAGAGATGGGTACAGATGGGAATGTTATAGATGGGTTGGGAAGGTTGGACATATTGGTATTAAAAGGAAAAGGATGTGTTCATGAGTGGTTGTGATGGTTGTGGTATGTGTTGAAAGGGGGCAGAGGAGAAAATATGTGGTTGATATTGTTGAGGTATGTTTTTAATGAGAGGTTTAGATGGTTGAGGTACGTGTTGGAAAGGAATGGAAGTGTGGATGAAAGGTTGAGATTTTTATGAGATAGATTGAGAGGAAGTAGGGATGGTCGATGATTGCTGTGAGGAGAGATGAACAGTTAAAATAGAACTTATGTTAATGGGTGGTATCGATGATAGAATATACATAATTGTATTTTGGACAACTAATGTGGGTTTTTTGGATAGGGGAGGTTGAGGTATGTTTTTCAAAATGGATACTGAACTCATAGTAGGAGTTCGGATGATAAAAGAGATCAAAGGGGTTAATGTGGATGAGGATATATTTGTGTTGTTTTGGGATTATGTGGAACTAGATGAGAGGTCTCCTAAAGATGATGATTTTTTATTGTTAGTGTCCTAGGAAGAGATCAAATTAAGTTCAAAGGAGATGATAGGAGATGAAGACATGACATTGGAAGATTATAATTGGTTACTAGTGGGATAAGGATGTATTTGTTAGATGACCATATCATGACTAGGATCAAGAAGCCAAGATAAATCATATGAAGTGTTGGACATAGGTGGTCATGGTCTAGGTGTGAATGGTTGTAAGTTATCACCCCCAGCAACAAGATATGAGTTAAGGGAAATGGGTTTTGAATCTAAATTTTTAGAAAATACCATATTCCCACTATCAAAGAAATGGGTTTTGGAGGGATCAAGTACTTCGAATGAGGTAAATTAAATGCTAGGGGAATGTGGATGTTCTTTATCTTCAGGTTGAGGTGATAGGGATGCTTGATGTTGATTAATTATATGTGAAGCATTCTTAATGCAGGTGTAGACACTAAATTATGCACTTTGATTCATTATTTAGTCTCAATCTCATACTACTATTTACATGGTTCTTAAGTGGAAAGAGTAATTATAAACCTATGTCTTTGGAAATGTTGCATTCCTTTCTATCATTATTTTTTATCTTGCACCCATACTTTCCCAATCTATATTGTCATACTGTGTTTTTCCTATTTCTGACTGGGGCACACAGTCAGGACTGGGGTGCCCTAGGTGCTTTGGTCCCCTCTGGATGCCTTGATCCTCTTTATAATTTCCTCTCACTTTTGGGCACTTTCTAGCCATTTGAGCTTCTTATATTTTTTTTGGTCAGAATTTTTAGGGTTGATTATGAAACTAAAGCAAGAGAACCATATAAATATCACACACACACACACACCTATAACTACATTGGGTATGAGACCATAATGAGGGACCAAGCATTAAGAACTTAACATCACCACCTAAGGTTGTATTCATCAAAGCATCTATAGCTACCTTTTCATCCATCTATCTCCATCACAAATCACACAAGGCTAGTTCATCTCCATCACACTTCATAGGAGGGGAGTCTATTGTTTCCATGCACACATTTATTATATTCTACATATAGTTACTTGCTCTTTGCTTCACAAAGTGTGACTAGAACAAGAGAACTAGGGCACAATTACACACACCTAGAACTGCATTGGGTATGAGATGTAGTGCATCGATCGGTTAGTATGTCCACCAGTGTGTCAGTTGATGACACTTCGACCCCTTCATATGTATCTTTATTTTTTAAGGTTTTGATGCTTTGTTTGGGTTTTTACAGGTGATTCTTCTATTATAGGTTTACCAGTGCTTCAGCGATCATACAGTGATATTCATGTGATAGGAAGTGACATAGGAAAAGATCCAGCGACACTTCAAAGGATGTTACATGCTCATTTTTGGAGACTAGGGTGTCCCAGTGCCCCACTCTAGCTAGATAGTCCATATCTGTACTTTCTCAGGCTCATGTGCAAAGGTTTCCTCCTCCCATTCATCCAATATCTACTGTGACATGGTCATGTGAAATCATCAAATCAGCTAAGGCCTTCTTAACCCTTTTTACACATTATGGTTTTACATTTCATTTCTTTAATTGTTTGGGTATTATTTCACTATTTTATTACTTCATTGATTCAATTATTTTACATCTCATATAGCTTTAGATTACACTAGAATTTTTCAATGTTACTTTAATAGTTTTGGTGAACCTATTATCGATCTTCACGCTTTTAGGATCCTATTTTATTTATCATCCTAGATTTTGGTCATCATGAGTATATCAATCAATGATTACTCTCTTACAAGTCCTAATTTAAGGCATAGAGTTCAACATCTTCTTGCTAATACTCACATTCATGTTGATATGCATCTTGACCCAATAACTAAACATTCATAGATGTATTTTCTCAACATATTTCTTTTCCATCTAATCCAAATGATGATCTTGCTATTTTTGACAATGTTCCACCCCTCCATATCATGATTCACATCTATAATTTGGGTGTCAAGCATACTCTAATTGATAATGGATCTGAAATTATTATTTTTCCTATGGCATTCCTTGAAAATATTTGTCTTTCTTCTGCCAATGTTATTCCATCATATCTTTCACTTCATGCATTTAATGGTTTAGTTCGCCCATGCATAGGTCACATTATTATTCTTATCACTGTATGGCCAAAAAATCTTAACAGAGTCTTCTTTATCATAGAATTTTCGGTCTCATATAATTTCTTACTTGGTAGACCATGGCTCCATTCTATATAATTCACCACCTCTATGGTACACCATTGTGTCAATTTTTTACATGAAAATGTCAAGTATACTATTCTTTATGACTATCACCCATACCAATATTGCAACCATGATCAAACACCACATTGCCTATTCCAAGGGTTGACACAACTTATGACCCACAACCCATAGATGAGATACCACATAGACCACCACTTGAATGTGTCATTTGCATGATAGATTCTGCACTGACTACACCTACACCTCCCTCTACTACTGCTACTACTATGATTGTCTATCAGGGGCCTGGTTCTATGTCAAACACTATTGTAGCTCCTCCACCTTCTCATGTGCTAACTCCACCACCACGACCCCTTTTCACGTGCACACTACTCATGAATGATCCTTATTGCAAGCATATTCCATTCAATTCTACTTGATATGACACAGTATGTACACATGAGGGGTTAAATCGTCTAGGTTTTTCTTTTGAGGATAACTACCCTCTGACACATATTTCTTATCTTTATCATGACTTTTTTTATATTACTACTGCATATGGCTTATGTGTCTTTCATCTCTAAGTCATCATTACATGAAATTATCATGTTTCACACTTACATTAGGACAGTCCTAGCTTGATTACATTAGGGGCACACTTGACCCTGACCATACTGATATATCATTTCCCATACCCTTTACATGTGTATTCATTTTCAACATTCCTTTCTTGGCCATACACAAAATCTTACTCATTGGTATACACATGGATGTCCTTTAGCACCCTTCATTGAAAAAGAATATGTCATGGGTATGTACAACTTACAACGTAATGGTTCATTGTGTGATCAACTTGACACCATTGATTACCAGGTCTCTGATGCTTGTTCATTTGGCTTTGACCATGAAAACGATGAACTCCTAGATGACCATACATGATTGACTTCTTAATCTTACACACTTGGGGACATTACACCTATATAACCCCTAGCTTCGACATGTGTCTTATATTCACCTTAATCATACATCTTTCCATGCATATATATTGACCATTACCCAATGATACACTCTTGTGCTTTGGTTCACACTTGACTGTTGAGGGAATACTATACACACGAACCTCACACATTGTAGAATAGACAATACACATAGCGCATCTTCACACATCTTACATACATACATCTTACAGCATACATCTTACTGTGCATCTTATCTCATCTATACATTTAACATTACATACCACGCATCCTATATTACACAGTACAGACTACACATGACGGTTTCTCATCACCACATCCACTACACATATTGCACATCCTACTCATCTGCTAACATGTGTTGCACTCACTATCCAATGATGCACTCTAGTCACATGGTCCATACTAGATTAATGAGGGTATACAAATCAAATGGACCTCATCACCCTTACACATTCATCATTCAATCATTTCTCATTTGACATACCTAGAATAAGTGATATACATTTTAGGCTATAAGGTCACTTCTTCTACCATCAACTTGTGATAGGCTACATCATCACTCTCACTTGCATCATTTAGTGGTATACATTTAAGGCTAAATCACCAATTCTTTCTATTCATCTTGTCCTGATATACGCTTAGGCTACAATGTCACACATAGCTCATTTATATCGTATACCATCACTACACACTCACCACAACACGTTTCACACAACACATAGTTTGGCCATTTCCTGATGACACGCTCTCGCTTACGGTTCATTCTTGACTTTTGAGGGGAATAATAAGTGAAACTCATTGCATAAAATTCCATCCACTCGAGGAGCACACATATCCTATCATTCACTCTGTATTCAATCTCATTCATCCACAACATACAACATTTTATGGTTGCATTTACTCTTTCTTGCACTTTCTTTTACTTGTACGCTTTATTACACATGCTAGATAGATATCTTGTATGTCATTATCATTATCATACACACAAGTTCATTCACTTGCTTTCTAGTCATGATTGCAGTCTATACAAGGATACTACATGCAGCATGGATGCTTGACTATGAGTCCCGCAGTGGCTCTTGTGGGCATCTACATTTGTCCGCTACAGTTGTTATTGTTTCTTTTTTTCATAGTGCACTACTTTGGTTTATACACACTTTGACATACATTTTATATTTCTAACATGTGAATGGGTGTTTCATGTGCAACATTTCTTATGTAGGGATATTTTTTCCCATACTTATTTGTCCCATTTTATTCTGTTGTTTTCTTTTGTTTGTGAGCTTTTCACTTTTTCTTGTGTGCATACTTGCCTTTTGGTGACCACTACGGCCTTGAGTGTCTTGCGATATCGTGAGTGGTGTCTCATGTTTCCAACCTACTTTATGTACTTTACATTGTCTTCTTGGGTGTTTACATTATCTACTTATATTCTAACTTACACATTCTTTGTTTGGTTTACACTTTTCTTCTACGTGCATGTTCATACTAATACTTGTTTTCTAGCTACCTTTTTTGTTTGTTCCTTGGTTTCTACCAAAAAAATCCTCTCCCCCCTGTAGGGCATAGTCTTCGTGGTCGGTCCTATTTTGGGGCCGCATTCTTGTATTGGTGATCTGTAAACTTCTACTTTGGAATTATACAAATCACACAACTATTTTGTTCTAGTTTCAACTTTGGAAAATGACATATTTGGTTGAAATTTAGAACTTCGTGATTGATTATCTAGTGTTATAGAAAGAAATTGCAGAGAAGGAAATAATTCAAACTTCAACACCAACAATTTTATCTTAGAAACCTCCAATGGAGAAAAAATAGTCGGGAAGGGAAACTACTCTTTCTTCCCACTTTTACTGGTCTAATATAGACAATTACAAATTATAATAAGTATGAAAAGAAGCAACAATGTAAACCTTCTCTCTGACTACTTGTTTTCTTTGTTTCTACACCTTGCTCCTATAATTCCATTCCAGCACTGAAGATCTTGCTCACTGCTCTCATTAAACTATGCTTCTCGATCTCTATGAATCTTCAAATTCCTATTCTCTTGTTCCTTTCATGAATTTATAGGCCTTCTCATGTCCTCCCATGCACTGGAGGATGTGAAAGGGCATGGAAGGGAAGAGACATGGCTGGGCACTTCAAAAACGCGTCCACTCACATTCCATTCTTTTTTTATCTGTTTAAAATTGTTAGGACCACTACCTTGAGTAGATCAGCAATCTCAAGACCTTCACCCTGGTTGGGTGGTAGTTCTGAAATTGCCGCTTTGCACAGAGTGGTAGTTCTTTCCAAAACCTCCATTTACCTCAATTTATTCACTTTTCTTGTTTTTCCTTCTTAATGTTGATGGAACTAATGAAGTGGTGTGTTTTTCTAGATCCATATGGATCAATCGGTGACGTTGTATGCACCCTCAAAGAGGGGGGCATCATTTTTGTTTACACACAGTATTGGTACAGTTCAGTTTTCAGTTTTTGTCCTTAAAACAGTGGGTTACATAGCGAGTGGGTTTAGACCAGTCTACAAACTCCATACACAACATATTTAATAGGATAGGGTGTCGTAAGAATATTTAGGATAATTTGAAGGATAGAGGATAAACCATACCTTCCTCTCTACACTTCCATGGTGTTGGATCACCCAAAAACCACATAGTACAAATATCTCTTCACTCTTGGGAAGTAGTTACAAGATGGAGGATAAATAAGACTTTCCTCCCTACACTTCTTCATCCAGTGGCATGAGATCGCCCAAAAAACTCACATGACATCGACAAGATCCTTACTTCACCTTCTTTCTCATCATGGATCAAGTGAACATGTTCCTTTTTCATTTCCGTACTTTCTTTACATACTTTTTACATATATGCATGCATTTTTACACATTACACATATACATATGTATTTGACTACATGAGTGTCTTCTCTTTTGCATGTTCACCTGTATGGGAAGAAAGAAGTCAACAACACACACAATACTAACCATGTAGGTATACCACACACATTAACATCTACACACGCTTTTCTACATTAGGTTCACTCTCATCATTATTTCTACACTTTTGCATATTTAGTCTCCACACTCCATTTTTTATCACTCCACGCTTTTTCTATTTCTTCGGCATGCATTCTACATAATTTTACATGGATATCTGGTATTCATCTCTATCTACTTGATGTTATCAATCTTCTCACTCACCAACATAAAGTGTGGGATAATGTAGACATTAAATCATGCACTTTGAGTCATTATTTAGTCTCAATCTCATATTACTATTCATATAGTTCTTAAATGGAAAAATCAATGACTAACCCATGCCTTTGGCAAATTTTGCATTCCTTTGTGTCATTATTTATTTTATTTTATACTCGTAATTTCCTAGTCTATATTTTCATATAGTGTTTTTCCTATTTTTGATTGGAGCACCCTAGGCACCCTGATCATCTTTTTACTTTCCTTTCACTTTTTAGGAACTTTATAGTCATTTGATATTCTTATACTTTTTGGTGTTCAGTCTTTTGGGGGCTATTTATGAAATTAAACCCTTAGGTTACATCCATCAAAGGATATATAGCTACATTTTAATCCATCTAGCTCCATCACAAAGTATAGAAGGTTGGTTCATATGCATCACACTTCATAAGAGGGGAGTCTATTGTTTCCATGAAAACATTTATTACAATCTACATCTAGTTACTTGTTCACTACTTCACAAAGTGAGACTAACACAAGAGCAAATAGGGAACAATTACACACACACACACACACACACACACCTAGAACTACATTGGGTCTAAGATGTAGTGCAATGCTCAGTTAGTAAGTCCACTATTGCGGCAGATGAGGACAATCAGACCCCTTCATATGCATATTTATTTTTTAGGGTTTTGATGCTTTATCTGGGGTTTTTTAGGTGATTCTTCTATTGAAGTATTACCGGTGCTTTGTTGATCATAGAATGATATTCATGTGACAAGAAGTGAACAAAGGTGAACATCCAACAACACTTTAGATGAGGTTCCCTTGTCATTTATACAGACCAAGGTTCCTAGATTTCAGACTAGACATCCCAGGTGCCCTAGTCTAGCTAGACAGTCCAAATATGTACTTTCACATGCTCATGTGCAGAGATTTTCTCCTCCTTTTAATCTAGTCTCTCCTGCGACACAGTCTTGCAAAATCATTAAATCATCTAAGGCCTTATTAAGCCTCAATTCACATTAGGGTTTCACATTTCATTTCTTAGATTACTTGGGTATTATTTCATTGTTTTATTACTTCATGTATTCATTTATTTTCCTAATCTTATAACATTAGATTACACTAGAATTATTCAATTTTAGTTTAATCAACGGGTTTGAATGTTTTCAATAGTTTGTTGGAAGTTTTTAGTCATAGTGTTAGGATTTTTTGAATGGGATTATTGTCTGGTAAGATCCATGAAAACAAACAATCACCTAATAATGAAAAATGAATCTAGATTATTGATTACAAACAACAGAAAAAACACACAAAAGAATTTTTTAATTGTCCTGATTAATTAGAGAAAGGTGAAATGTACAAAATGGTTAATAGGGTCCTAGGAAATGGAAATCTATGGATGGTTTTAGGTGATGTTAAAGGTAAGAGTCCTCAATATAACCAAAGGCATGTGAGGCCTAAATATGTGCTCGTATTGGTATAGGGCCTGGTATTGGGGCCTACACCCTCACTTCATGGTCCTGTAATGATCAGGGAGTTGTATGCTTATCTAATATACCACCCACCAAATTATTTATCCTTAGCCAGAACACCAAGTCGGCTTATCCCCTTGGTGATGAAATCCAAGTGGCTCCACCTGGGTAGGAATGTTCTGATGCAAGTTTTGTTTAAATAGATTTATTTGTATGTGGGGAAGATTAAGTGAATGTAATTTGTTAACCTCTTAATTCAGCTATGTGATCAAATAGAATGAGAGGTTCTTTTCAATACCAAAAATAAATGTGAGTCCGATAAAGGAAGTAGACAAAAATGCAATGCTTGGAAAGAAAAAGAAATGAAAATACCTACCTATAAATGATTCCTTTTAATTGTTTATTTTTAAAAAAAATTAAAGCATAGCTACAACACAAAAAACTTAAGATCCTAAGGAAGGAACTGTACATACCAAAATTACACGTGCTACATTATCAAGATAACGGTTACAAGAATCCCCAATGATGACTCAAAATCCTTTCAAGAAGGTGTTCAAGTTTCAAAATCCCATTTACAGTATATATTTGTAGCCTAGATGGCCTTACTCATCTTTTCCATATATTTTTCCATCTCCCCGCCTCTTTTTTTGCTTGTTTTGGCCTTCAATGTGAGGATCGCCACCATGCCTGAGCAGCAGTTCATAAACCACCACCCGAGAAGGGTGGTGGTCCTGCCTGCTTTTTCCAGATTCTTCACATGTGTTTAAAACATGTGACAGTTCACTTAAATTTACTTTTTGCATGCGTCTGTGAGCCGAATTAGTTAAAATTATCTTTGTTTGCTTAGTTATCCTTGCTCCTATTTTTAATAAGATTTAATTATTTGGAACTACCTCTTCTTGCCTTGTGCATGAAGTAACCTCCTATCCTCCATTCTTAGATATTCCATTTTTGTATTCAAGCAAAAGGCCTAAGAATTTTATGTATCTTGTATTGTTGTTCTACCATAATCTTGCTAGGAATTGCATAGCCAAGCTTAGATCTCTTATGTTATCTCTCTTCTACCTGCATTGCATCTAGATTGCTTCCAAGATGTCATTTCTCAAGTGCCATACTCTTATTGATGTTATTTGCATTCCCAATCCTTTGGACTCACATGAACACTCAGAGAAACAAAGGAAAGAACTAAGGGGATAGACACTGATATTACTAGATTTTCCAAGGTTCTTGCTCTTCCAAGTTGGATTTGTGTATTTGTTTGCTTTGTTCATCAAATTGTCAGTTACAAATTGTTAATTTCAATTGCATATCAAATAGAGTATAGAAATAGATCATTTCAATTAGCTAGATAATCTCAAGAAGATCAAATCAATAGGAAGTTTTCTCTTCAATATTACCAGGGAAGATGTGGGGAACAATAGCTCTGTTAGGGTTATGATTTTTTCTTCACTTCTGAGGTAGGGTTGGAGGAATTTTAATTGAATTAGAATATATTTTAGATTCAGATTCACACATCTCGATAATTTTTTGTATTTAATTTTATTATTAGATTAGATGCATTATCTGAAAAGTTAGAAAAGAACAAAAACATTTACTTTCCATAGATTAGCTTTTTTTTTCTTTATTTCGATATATTGAGAAAATAACAAAAATATAGGTTAGATTTCCATTGATACATAGTTTATTTATAGACAACAAATCGATTCATCTTGCATGACCATCAATGGTCCACAACAAGAAAATACTTACGGTTGTGATCCCCTAGTCCCACAACCCAACAGGTCAGAGCTAATAACTGACATTGACATGATTTTATGTTTAACAGTCTTACGCACACCTTCCACATATGCTAAGAAAATAAGACAGTTAGAGACATTGAACATTGTTGCTAATCAAACCTAGGATTTTTAGAATGCTCATGGAAATAGGATTTGATTGCAAGCATGACCTTACAAGGGTCTCAACCTCAACGAGACTTTCATTGTGACCCACAGGTCCCGCAACCGAACGGGCCTACTAGTCAGTTAGATATTGACACTATTTTATGCACATTATTATTCATATCTTCATCGCTTCCACCTGATATTATTACACAACCTTCATTGTTGAACATAACAGCCAATTAGGCTAAGACTTTCTGGACAAAACTAGAAAATCACTAATAGTCCTTGCAGCTCCGCTACACCTCTTGTCTCCATTTCCATGACCTTATCTGGAAACCTATACAAGGCACCTACAGGGTACTTCCCACATATTCTGCAACCAATTAATAGAATCTCGGCAAAACTAGACATCAATTGGAGTCTCCTAGTAGCTATCATATCATACCATACCATCACACCTCTTTAGGTTAGGAGAGCATTCTTTGCCTTAGATTCATAGATTCTAGTATTTCATGTCGAAGACATAAGGTTGCTCAATTAGCTTAACCGCCGCCATCACTTTCACTTCCATCTCATTTCCACACTAGTTGTCTCAGCACGACCTCGGGAGGTCAGGTGCGAAGAAGGTCACGTGTTGATTTTCTATCATACAAAATTGGTGAACTTGACTTAAAGAGCTAGTCTCTAAACATTTCCACTTTCTTCATCCATCCTTTTATTCTAAGGGTATTCTTATATCCCCCGAATATGTTAGGATACAAAAATTATGGTTATCCCATCCTAGGTTATGACATGTACCATTACCAATCAAGTATACCACAACAATCACCTTCACTTTCAACATGGGCAAACAACCACTCATCCACTCAAAACCCTCTACTTTAGGGAACCAATGTTGGTTCTTTTGTACACATTGAAGAACTAGATCAGGTCACTCAGACTTATCCCCTCAAGTAATAAAGTTAAAATAACATGACGTTCACTAGTGAAATCAGTTCATCTCCTTGGGTATTGTTTCGACAACCCATTACCGTGTAATTCGATCAACTCCCCCATCTTGATGAGGAGTATTCAGCACAGTAAGCTAGGATTCAATAACAATTCCAACACATGAACCAATATTTCAATAGGTTGCAAGGACAAGGGAATGTCCTACTTTTAAAAAATAACGCTACCCTACCACGAAATGATAATACAACTAATGAGGGGTGGTAACATCATGAATAGTTCATAGCAGAATCCCATACTCCTCAACAACCTCCAAGGGTTCAACCCAAGGTACCTAAGAAAGGTACCGCCCCATCAACGGGCAATGTCATTTCAACTTTGGTTAATAAATTTAGGGAGTTAGAGCTTTCCCAAAATACATAGAATTTATATGCAAGGCAAGCACAGACTCCTTCCTACCCATAGAACTATGGTCAAATACTAACTGCACAAAATCCTCCAGTCTACATGAATACTCCAAACCATAGGGATTTGTTAACTAGGACAGGTACCTTGGGTATGCCCCCTCAAGCCACATATGGATACCTATAACAGGCACCATCCGGAAGTGTGTTCTCAAACACTATACCAACCAAAAATGTGACATTCCCTGACTTCATGCCTTCATCTTCATATCAAAGTGGCAAACCCCCCTATATGCACGCATATGCTAAAACACCACAAGGAGATGTGTACACCTATCTGGGTCCTTATGGTTATCCATAGGGGATGTCATATGCCCTGACAAACTCTTATGCCATGTCATTTCAGCAACCAATGCAACCTTTTCTTCCCCAACAAGGGTCTTCAATGGTGGAAACATATGCAATGGGGACTTATTCTAAATATCTCAAGGAACCCCTAGATTGCTCCATTCAGACAGTCATGCTCTCGAGACCCTTTCCTAATCTCCCAAAGTTCAAAGGGGGGGCGAACCTAATGCCCACATCAAGGCTTATGCAACGGCCATTTGAGAACTTCTCCCATGGGATGCAGTTGTTGCAAAGATTTTCCCTAAGACACTAGAAGGTATTTCTCTCAACTGGTATTATAGGATACTGGAGGCTTTAATACACTCATTTAAATAACTCATATCAGAGTTTATCAAATCATTTGATATGAACAAGCTTTTGAGAACAGGAATCAGGGAATTCCTTCATATCAAGCAAGAACACAATGAGTCTGTAGCCCACTTTATTCAAAGGTGATGATAGGCTCTCTACTTCTCTGTAAGTGATCTAAATATGGATCAAATGGAGATTTTTGATCTGTTCCTTAACTCTCTCAACAGAGAGATGAAAGAAGAGGTTCAAAAGTTCCCGCTAAGGAGCTATGGAGAGGTGTTAAAGGTTGCTCTTTGGATCAACCAAGCGGCCATTGGCAGTGGTCATAAGACATATGGAGAAAATGGGAAGTTAGTCACTCCCAGTCAAAATAACCCCAGTTACCCCAACAACATGAACAAAAATTAAGGACCAAAAATCCTTAATAAGAATCATGGAGTCACGACTGACGGTGTGACTGACCAGCCCAAAAATCTTAATGTTGTCAATACTACCAACATATGTGCTATAAATAAAAAAAACAATAATGGAAATAATTAGAGAAATAATAATTTATCACCTTCAATAAATGATGTGGATTTCAATCATCCTCAACAATAGCAGTAACAGAGACAAGCACCGACCCCAAACCCTAGTCAATACCTCAACCAATTCCAGAACTAGTGGCAAGGGTTCCAAACTTTTAATTATAACAATTAACAACAAAACAATAACCATAGTTTCAGACCACAATAAGGAATAAACAAAAGGCCTTGAGATTACAACCCTGGCTTATATTACGACTTCTATAGGGTTCGTGGGAATGATGCAAGAACTTGTCGTGATTGAAATAAGTTTTTACAATTTTTTTCATAGGACCAAAGACAGTTATTTGTTGACATGTTTTTGTAAAACCCAACAGCACCACCTACTCAAAATGCATACATGGGACCAGTGTCTTTATAGAACACACCACTGGGAATCTTCAACGATCCTCTCCCCACATGTCCAAAGGATGATAGACTATATCCCAATTGTTCGAATAAGGGTATTGTAATAGAGACTCATGACCGTGAAGCCTCAACTTCATCAAACCCACAGGTGGCACCTCCTTTGGATGGTCGTCAATAAATAAAGATCGTAGGCTTGGTTGAGTTAGACGTTGAACCCCAAATTAACGCCACAACAAGAGCCAAAGACTATTCTTCGTAGCCAATCCTAATTTATCTGGTTGTGTCAGATAATGCTCATGACATGTTAAGCAAGCTAGTAGGAGCTTATGATTTGATTAGTGATCTAACCAAGACCTTTTCACACATTTCCTTCTTAGATCTACTAAAGAATTCCCCTGCTCATTGAGTCTCTCTTTTGGAAGCGCTAGGTCTTGGCCATTTGATTAATGTTACCCCTCCACCAGAGGCATAGATAAATCATATAGACTTTGACATTTTCCCTCCAGGGAAACCTAAAAGGGACATTGGGTTTGTATTTGACATAAGCAAGATGCCTACGGATGCTAAAATAGCTCGTAGAGGTGATCCGACCTTGTTTTTACAAGTTTGGATCTATAACAACTACGTGAAATGTGTAATGATCAGTGACGGGGTAGAGGTTAACATAGTCCCCTTATATTTTCTTCAAAAGTTAGGATATGGGGAGACCAATTGCTCCTCAACGTGAAACACACTGATAGGTTATGATAGCCTCAATGCAACCTCGATCAAAACCATAGTATTACTAGTTACTCTCAGGCCCAAGATGGTACTAACTAATTTTTATATTATAAACCGAGAAACTAACTATAATATGATCCTCGGTCATCCTTGGATCCACCGCATGAAGTCAATCCCCTCCACTCTATTTCAGGAGGTCAGATTCCTGCATTTAGAGAAATTCTTTGTGGCACAAGGTGACCCAAAACCCTTTGATATACATTTGGCTAACTTACAGAAAGGCCAGGGGTCCACTCTGAATTTGAGCTTCCATGAACCAGTTAAACAAACCTACAAGCACGATACCAAAAGAAAAACTAGTTCTTACAAAGGAGTTAGAATTTATAGGCTTGATTGAGGGTATTATGGCGGTCAAGGATGAAAACCTTGTTGTAGAGAGAGTATTGCTAGGAACCACAACAAATATTATCTAGCTATTAGAGAAGGATTTTCCTATTCTCCTCCCCTTTGATTCTATGGGTATGGGACATGCCTTGGGACTTGGTTCCCTTCCATCATATGAGGTTTGCATGGTTGAGGTAACCAAGGTAAAGAGGGAAGGTACAAAGAAGGACTCAACTTCCATCTTCCTGAGTAGTTGTTAGAGTCTCCATTTCGATGTATCCAAGTATCGCTTTGACGCTGGGGTAGGCGCAATCCTTACTTCACCTGAAGGAAGGATTCTACCTTTCACTTTTAAGTTGAATTTCGAATGCACAAATAATGGGGATGAATATGAGGCTCTCCTACTAGGCCTCATTATAGCTAGGAGGATAGGTATCCTCAATATTATGGTGTTGGCCGATTCACAACTAGTCACAAATTAGATATCTGAAGTATATGAGACTAGATTTGAGCATCTACATCTTTACAAAACAGCAGTTTTAGGTCTAACAAAAGAGTTTGATTTCATCTCAATTGAGGTGGCTCCACCTAAACAAAACCTTCTCGCAGATTCTATAGCAACTTCTACTTCACGCTTTACCCCAAGTAGTGACCTAGAAGATACCAACTTCACGGTTTTAGTTCATGTTGAACCCTTGATTTGTAAAGCACCAACGACCCCAATGTTGACATATGTTGAAATCAAGAGTTAACCCAATAGTTTAGAGCATGTTAATAGTGATGAATCAACTTTGATTTATTTAAACGATTTGGCGGAATTACATCTTACCTACCACGAGATATACCTTTCCTTGATTTCACGTCCCTCTTCTTATTTTACGAATCCCATGATCAAATCTTCCCCAGGAAGGGATCTTGAAATCTATGAGGTAGAAGAAGAAGGAGATTTAGAGTTACCTCTAGTCTCTCCTGAGTTTGAGGAGGTCAAAACCTCCTTATTCAAGAGAACGATTGATATAAACATTGGAACAGAGGAAGAACCAAATATTTTGAAACTAGGATCCTCTCTAACTCCAGAGGAAGTAGAAATACATACCCAAATCCTCAAAGAACATCAAAAGGATTTTGTGTTTAGTTATAAAGAAATGATAGGGATTGCACCGCATATCGTGGTGCATAATCTCGTCACCAAACTGGATGTAAAGCCGTTTAAGCAAAAGTTGAGACCCATGAAACCAAAAGTGTCCCTCATGGTAAAAGAAGAAGTAATGAAACTTCTTCAAGTGGGATTCATCAAGCCAGTCAATTATTCACAATGGGTATCTAATATCATCCATGTCCTTAAAAAGAATAGGAAGACTTGTATCTGCATATAATTTTAGGACATTAACAAAGCTTTCCCCAAAGATGATTTCCCATTACCATCCATTGATGTTATTGTTGACACAACAACTGGATTTGAATTGTTTTCTCTCATGGATGGTTTTTCAGGATATAATCAAATCAAAATATCTGAAGAGGATCAAGCTAAAACTACATTTATAACTCCTTGGGGAACCTACTGGTTATGCGGTCATGTCATTCGGTCTTAAGAATGTTGACTCCACATACCAATGAGAAATGACATACACATTCCATGATCTTATTGATAAGATTGTGGATTCATATGTGAATGACCTGTTGGCTAAGGCCAAGAAGCACTGTGATCACCTAGAGGTGCTTCGTATCATTCTTTCGTGCTTAATTGAATATGGTGTCACATTAAATCTAGAGAAATGTGTATTCGGCATAACAAGAGGCAAGCTTCTTGGTTACATTATATCTTCATGAGGGATTAATGTCGACCTAGCCAAAATTTGGGTTGTGTTAGAAATGGTTCCACCATCAGACGAGTCTGGTACTAAATCTTTTCTTGGGAAAATCGGTATAATCCGAAGTTTCATCCCTGATTTGACCTATGTTGTTCATCCCATCAACAATTTGTTGAAAAAGGATTATAGCAATGATTAGATGGAAGAGTGTAATAAATCCTTCGAGGTAGTTAAGTGATTTTTGTTATCTCCTCCCACACTAATGCCACCTAGATCGGATCACTCGTTGATTTTGTATTCATGAGCTATAAATGTCTCGCTAGCCTGCATGTTGGCTTAAGCGGATGCCGAAAAACAAGAACATGTAGTTTACTTCATTAGTCAAACGATACTTGATTATGAGACACGTTATATATAGGTATAAAAGGAATGTCTTGCCATAGTCTTTGAAACAAATAATTTAAGGAACTATATGTTGAATCAAGAAACAAGGGTTATTGTTAAGATATACCACTTACGGACATTTCTCATGCAAGGATCCTTGTTTGAAAAGGTCAGGCATTTCATAACCTTAATGGGAAAGTTCAAATTAACATTTGTAAATCAGAAATCCATTAAGGGACAAATCATTTTGGATTGGTTGGCCATTAGATGGGGGTGACTTGGTAGATCTGGACTTTCCTGATGAGTGCGTATACTTTTACGAAACTAGGCCCCCTATCTCTGTATGTCCTTGGTATACTGACATTGTCAATTTCATCATGGACCACATATACCTAGAAGGGGAAACATCACAACAAAGAAGGTGATTATATATCATTGCTGCTAAGTATTTTATTTTAGAGCAAGTGCTCTACCGCAGAGCCTTCAACAGAATGTTGTTGAGATGTGTTGATGCCGAAGAATCTAAAAAGATTCTTTATGAGTCACATGGCGAGTATGTGGAGGTCACTTTGATGGCCACACAACTACCTGAAAGATGGATCGGATGGGATATTTTTGGCCCACTCTAGAGCGTGACGTAGTGGAATGTGTATGCAAGTGTCACAAATGCCAAGAGTTCTCTCATGAGATCCATATACCAGCAAAAGCCTTGCAACCAATTACAAAACCATGGCCCTTTTCTACATGGGGCATGGATTTGATAGGGAAATTCTCTCCCTCATCAATGGATGGCCATAACTTTATAATCACGGCCACAGAATACTTTACCAAGTGGGTAGAGGTCATGCCCCTTACCATTATGCCTGACTTTGTAATTGCTAAGTTCATCCTGAACTAGATAATTTGTAGGTATAGGGTGCCATTAGGTCATTATTTCTAATGATGGAACATGTCTTTCAAAAATGATGAATGTACATGTGTTGTGTATAAAGTTAAAAATAAATCATCACATGGCTTCTCTCTACTATCTCTCAGGCTAATGGACAAGCTAAGGCTACCAATAAGACTTTAACTTGCATTCCTTCTCTAAACACCGTTAAAGAGAATAAAGGAGATTGGCACCTAAATATTTTTCTGGCCTTGTGGGCCTACTGAATGTTGGTTTAGAACACCAATGAGGGGTAACCCATTTTTCCTTAGTATTTTGGTGCTGAGGTGGTTCATACCACTTGAAGTCGAAATACCTAGTCTCCGCATTTCGCTACATGGGATCCTGGGAGAGGAGGGTTATTGAGAACCGTGAATATCCCAGTTATAAAGTATTGACGACGAGCTAGATATAAATGCCGAACAATGGAACATAGCATTTAGGTTGATCATATGGCTTGGTAATATAACAATAAGGTGTATGAACATGAGATATATACAAAAGAGATTTAGTATTAAGACTCAATAGTCGAATAGACAAGAAGACCACCAAGGGAAGAAAGTTCAGGCCTAGGTGGTTAGGTCCATATCAGGTAGTGGAAGACTAAAAAAATGGCACATTTTTCTTGTGTACAATAGAAGGTGAGGAGTTTAGTGAATCCATAAACTCTCTTCATCTAAATAGATACTACGCATGATCCACCAACATTTTCATATGTACATTATTTGCATCTTGCATTGAATTTTCATTTGTCCGTTCATTTTATAGAAAGTGTGATCAAGGAGATTATTCTTATAGAAATTCCTAGAAAACTTCTAAAAATATTGCCAAAACATTCAAATCATGTCTCTTCAAACCTTCATAATATCATCAACTATTTCTGAATCACTTATCAATCCAAACAAGATAAGACAAAGGTCTTGATGGTAACGATACCAAGGCCTGCATACTTGGTTCTAATTTTGGTATCTTCTTAGGTTAGGTGTATTTTGTTCATGGTCTATTCTATAAGATTCATTGTGTCACATCTATCCCATATACATCTTCTTAGAAATAAGATCATTCTATACATTGTGCCCAAATAAGTAAGTCAAATGCAAATCCACAAAATATTTTTATTTTTTACACATTTCTCTTGCCCTACCAACCTTCAGTGTTGAGCCTGCATCTCTTACTAGTGACATATGGTTGGGAAAGGAGGGAAATGCCATTACTCATCTCTGCCTTATCCATGGTGATAATCCCACGCTTCCTACTGGTAGCATGGGGCAAGGCATAGGGGGTCTATTTGATAAACTTAAAAGTTACAAATTAGTCGAACATTGTGAAATCATAAATAAATAAACAAAGTGAGTTAGATCTCAAAAATTCCAAGAGAGTTTAAAACCTGAAAACCAGATTTTGTTAACCAAGTGGCCATCTACGAATCTAATTCTAGATAAACTGCAAAGAAATTCACATTCTAAACTATGAAGTAACTTGAGTAGAGTAAGGTTGTAGCATCCCAATTTGGTTCTGCCAAACCTCTATCTTTCTCTCATCACTGTCATTCAACAAATTTCATAGCTTGTTCCCTTTCTAGACTCTTAGTGTTAAACCCTTGCATCTTACTAGTAATGTGGGGTTAGGAGTGGGGAAAGTAAATATATTTATCATATCATTGAATCATTACATTTTATTAAGACAATATGAAGTACTGAATATTGCAAAAGAAGCTAAGTTTAAGATCACATTTTTTTCACATCATCATTTATTAGTCAGCATTATGAAATAGAAAAGGAAATCATTTTGTTTATCATTTCACATCCATTGCATATATTCTGAAAAACATTGAAAAGTGGAAATTCCAAATATCTAGAGTACACATGAGAGATAAGCCAAAAGAGAGTCAACTTAGATACAACTGAATACTGAACCAAAAATAGAGTCTATATATATTGGAGTAGATCAAGTTTGTATATAATGTCATCATGTGCTAGACATGGCCAAAACACTCACAATGAGCCCGAAATATACATAAACAAATCATATAATGTCAAAAATGGTATCAAAGCAATAAAGGCTCAATGACCTATCAATCCCTGTGGGATCCCTCAGATGGTGCAAAACCATGTCTAGGGATCCTGCTACGCAGTTGTGAAGATGTTGAGAATGGACTGAGATGGTGTGAGTGCTTGTGGTGGCATGCTTACTTCCTGTAGCCTCAATGGGAGAATGGCTCCATGCCTCATCAGGCACTCAGCAGTCTCCGTATCCAGCTACCTGGGTATAAAAAAGGAAGTCACTATCTTTACCACCTTCAAGACAAGAGAAAACACATGTCAGTATGTCGTTTGGCCAGCGGCTAAGGGTCTGCCCTGATTCAACAGTCAACTTAGCCCGAGTCTTCCCCGAGGGGATCAAAAGTGGTGTGCACACATACCCGACGAATGATCTCTCACCACTCATGTGCAGACGCTACAGAAAGAACAGAAAAACATAGAGATATAATGAGATAGAAGATTCATAGATTACAAATCAAAAGGATAATGCACAAGATAAATAACATACAAAATCAATAGATAAAATTGAGAAAGGAGTATTGCAAACATATTCGAGTCTCGAAGTATCCATGTGGGATCAGTGGCTATATGTGGCTGCAGGTGCTGTTAGTGGATACTGCGGAGCCTCACAAAATCTAGAGGCATGGTGAAATGTTCCGATCACAGATTCGTCATCCTCTCCAAGTGTCCTCCTCTGATACCAGTGTCTCTCTCTCTACACTCGCCTCCTCCATGCGTTTCTCTTAGGATCTCCTAAGTATCATGCCACTCAGGGTCACTCTCAGCTCCCTCTGAAGGGTCCTTCCGCCACATCTTCCTCTCCGAACAAATCCCTCTTTGTATCATCTCCTGCATCCTCCTCAGAGTAAGAGTTCCAAATCCATTAAGCTCCTCCTCCTCCCCAATGTGAGCAGGAGCTTCCCCAATCTGAAGTAATGGTTCTCTGAAGATCATCAGCTACCCACTGAGCATGGACATACATGCCTAACTACAATAGGCATGCATCAGGAGTAACAACTTTCCAACTAATATCCCCTCTAGGACTCCTTTGATGCCTCCCAAATAGTCCTGTAAATAGGCACCACTGGAGGAATAATGATAGGGTATGGAAGACCGAACTGTTGAGGTACCTAGTCAAATGGGTGAATATCTAATCACCCAACTCTGTCAACTAGCTGGCTTGTGGAAGAAAGAGCTACCATCGTCTTAGCCTCCTCACCCCATACCCTTGCCATATCTAGGTAGGGTGTGGGAGTCATGTCTACTGTAGTCAAGGAGGCCACTAGCTGATGTGGTGTCTAGAGCACTGACATACCCATCCATTTGGCTTCCCAAATAGTTCCTAGGTCTAATACCAGTACCCCCTGTCATAGGGGAAAAAATGCTCATAACCAGAGTAGGGTGGATCAAAGATTATCCCTATAATCTAACAACTCTGTACAAATCGTGGTACATAGTCCCCAGAATATCTGCTCCCCAAGTATACTTATGGCCATGAGCCTCGATATGTGTAATGATGGGGTCTAAATAGTATAAAAGTTTATCTCCTCCCTTGTCCCTAACTAGTCTCAAGGACATGATACCCATGATGGCTCTCCAAAGGATAGGAATGGGAGAAATAGCAATGAACCAAACCTTCATTCCCTTCTTCAAGCCAGATGAGACAATGGTGTCTCCCATATATGTGGCCCATTGTATCACCACAACCTTAGACCCTATTGTCTCTAATATCAGTCTCCTACCAGGTACCGAGAGTCTAGGGATGTGATATACATCCTCCAGAGTGATAGACCACTCACCCCTACTGCCTAGAAACTGGAAGGTAATCTAGTCTACATCCCAGTAAGAGAACAAGTCACAAAAAATGTGACTTGCAGGAGAAACATTGGGAACCCGATGCTATCTGCTGAATGCCCACCCTCTGAAGAAGATCTGGTCTCATCCTGGGTCAGTTGATCCAGAATCCTAGGGAGCCAATCACTCTCTCTCTCTACTCTCTGCTCCAACGTATGTACTCCACCTTCTTCTACATCCACAAAAAAATCATAAAAGCAACAAGTTAGTAATGTACATCACATGATAAGCTCATTAAAAACATAGCAAAACATTGAAAACACAAAAAAAAATTCAGGTTAAGGGAGCATTTCAAACTTTATGTTTAGAACCATCGCACCTAGTGCAGAGCGGTGGTTCTAGGACCACCACCTTGTCTTGGGTGGCAGTTCTGACCTGATTTCCCAAAACATGCCCTTAACCCTAAAAAATGATTTAAAATGACAAAATTGATCATTTCTAACAAAATAAAAGAATGCCCTATTGGCGCCCCCCCAAAGGAATCATTTGAAACAAGAAAATTTGAAAATAGTACCCCCTCATATGTGAAATTTTCAACATTTTAATATTCAGGGCAAAAAAAGATAAAAGATAAAATAACTAACCTAAGAATTCATGCCGACGGATATCCCACTTGTGGAGGCATGATCACTAATCTCATAACAGTCATTTCAGCTATCTTCGCGTTAGAAATGGTCAACATAGGTCTAAAGCCCCGAATTCACCAAATCAACAATGCACAAATGAATTGAAAAATGAGTTTGTTTCAATATATATATGTTATTTTGAACCCATTTTGAGTGTATGTGTTCTATAGGGTTGGAGTGTTGGCGCAAGTATATTTCTAGATCCCCGCACAAATGGTAAGTCCTCTAGTTCATTTCGATTTAGTGTTTATTTTTCAATATTTTATCTATTTGCACTTGAGTTCTCTTCTCCTTCTTGCATAGGAAGTGGGAGCGTGGATGATGACATTTTGACACATGAGATGTGTTAGGTATAGCTTCTAACTCTACTATTTCAGAGAATGCCATACTCAGAACTCCATGTGTTACGCCTTTTCGTGGCTAATACGCTTCTTCGAGGGGGAAATATGTACGCACCCAAAATTGCACATGCTACATTATTGGGAAAACGGTTACAAAGTTCCCCAATGATGATTCAAAATCCTTTCAAGAAGGTGTTCAAGCTCCAAAAACCCATATGCAACGTATATTTGGTAGCCTAGATAGCCTTACTCATATTTTCAATGATTTTTTCCATCTACCTACTTCTTTCTACACTTGTTTTGGCCTTCAGTGCCAGGAACCACCACCCTATCTAGGCAGTGGTTCGCAAACCACCGCCCTGCCTAGGTAGCAATCCTTAATTTGCCACCGTGTATGGGGTGGCGGTCCTACCCACTTTTTCAAGAATATTCACGTGTGTTTTAAACATGTGACGGTTCACTTAAGTTTACTTTTTACATGCATCCATGAGCCGAATTGGTTAAAATAGCTTTGTTTTCTTGGTTCTCCTTACTCCTATTTTTAATAAGATTTAATTAGTTGGAACTACCTCTTCTTTCCTTGTGCATGAAGTAACCTCCTATCCTCCATTCCTATATAATCCATGCTTGTATTCAAGCAAAAGGCCTGAGAATTTTGTGTATCTTGTATTGTTGTGCTATCATAATCTTACCTAGGAATTGCATAACCAAGCTAAGATCTCTTGTGCTATCTCTCTTCTACTTACATTGCATCCAGATTACTTCCAAGCTATTATTTTTCAAGTGTTATCCTCTTGGTGTTGTTCTTTACATTCCCAATCCTTTGGACTCACATGAACACTCAGAGAACAAAAGGAAATAATTGAGGGGACAGATACTGATACTACTGGATTTTTCAAGGTTCTTGCTCTTCCAGGTTGGATTTGTGTATTTATTTTCTTTGTTCATTAAATTGTCAGTTACGAATTGTTAATTTCAATTTCATATCAAATAGAGTAGAGAAACAGTTCATTTCAATTAGCTAGATAATCTCAAGAAGATCAAATCAATACAATTTTTTCTCTTCAATATTACTAGGGAAGTTGTGGGGAACAATAGCTCTGTTAGGGTTATGATTTATTCTTCACTTCTGAGGTAGGGTTAGAGGAATTTTGATTGAATGAGAATATATTTTAGATTTAGATTCACACATCTGCACAAATAGTTAGCAACATTCGGTTAATTGTTTGTATTTAATTTGTTTATTAGATTAGATGCATTATCTGAAAATTTAGAAAAGAACAAAAAAACATTTACTTTCCATAGATTAGCTTGTTTACTGCTTTGTTTCAATATATTGAGAAAATACCAAAAATATAGGTTAGATTTCCATTGATAGATAGTTTATTTGCAGAAAACAAATTGATTCATCTTGCATGACCATAAACGGTCCACAATAGGAAAAGACTTATGGTTGTGATCCCTTGGTCCCACAACCCAACGGGCCAAAGCTAATAATTGACATTGACATGAGTTTGTGTTTAATAGTCTTACTCACACCTGCCACATACGCTAAGAAAATAAGATAGTTAGAGACATTGAACATTGTTGTTAATCAAGCCTACGACTTTTGGAATGCTCCTGAAAATAGCATTTGATTGCATGCATGACCATATAAGGGCCTCAACCTCAACGAGTATTTCATTTTGACCCACAGGTCCCACAACCCAATGGGCCTACTATTCAGTTAGATATTGATACTAGTTTACACACATTGGTATTCATATCTTCACTGCTTCCACCTGATATTATTACACATCTTTCATTGTTGAACATAGCAATCGATCAGGCTAAGAATTTCTGGATAAGACCAGAAAATTTCCCATAGTCCTTGCAGCTCTACTACACCTCTTATCTCCATTTCCATGACCTTGTCTGGAAACCCATATGAGGCACCTATAGGGTACTTTCCACGTATTTCGTAACCAATCAATAGAATCTTAGCAAAACTAGACATCGATTGGAGTCTTCGAGTAGCTATCATATCGGACTGTACCATCACACCCCTTCATGTTAAGAGAACATTCTTTGCCTTAGATTCACATATTCTAGTATTATGTGTCAAAGACATAAGGTTTCTCAATTAGCATGATCATTGCCATCACTTTCACTTCCATCTCATTTCCACACTGGCTGTCTTGGCACGACCTCGGGAGGTTGGGTGTGAATAAGGTCACGTGTTGATTTTCTATTATACAGGAACCTACAATGGTTAAATAGAAAAAATAATAGGAAAAATAAATAAATGTTTAAGGTTGAATGAAAAAACAATAAAAAATAATCTACAGAGATCGTTGACAATTTATAGGAATCATTGGCGATTCACCAAAATCATCGACGATTTGACTTGATTATTTGTGATTGCGAAGTAGAGAACCTAAAGGTGGAAATTAATTAATTTGAAATGAAAGAAAGGGGACAACATCTCACCGAGTGTGCTAGAATGTACTAGATATTTTTTTCTTTACAACTTTAACTTAATAAAATGAAATAACAAAAACAAACTGACCTCGAAAGACGGTAGGGTTTACCAATACCTGCGATGATGAATGTTGATATTATTAGATAGAGATCCTTCTTTCACTAATGGAGAAAGCTACAAATAAAACACAACTAGACATGAATTATTTGATAGAGTGATAAATGATTTGTTTGGAAAAGGTGATTCTAGGAATCCAAAGGGAATTCCTTAAAGGATGTCAGTTCACTTTGATATAATTAAGTAGATTAGAAAAGATAATGATAAGGATATGTAAATGAAAAAAAAAGATAGATAATGGATAATAGCTTTATAAATCAACAGTGAAGGGTTAGTCTTGTGTAAATTTGTAAGTAGCCCAAGAAAGAGTTGATGCGATCTAGACAGATTCGAAATAATTGCATCAATAATCGTTTATTTCTTGTTGTATTTTGTGGAGGAATTCGATCTGATCCTCAATATCATCGATGTCAATTGCAAAACAAATTACACATAATGTAAGCTCATGGAGTATGTTGTACTATTCCCCAAATAAGGGTTGTTGAAAAATTGGAAGGTCATAGATGTTTGTGATAGGGTGTGATTTTCCTAGAATTGTCATCTAAACTAGAGCTACACTTGCAGAAGACAAGTTAAATCTAGAAAAGTTTATAAAAATTGATATAAATCTGTGATTAATTGAAAAAAAATTTGAAACAAAGGGATCGACGGTGATTCAAAGGAATCATGGGTGATTAGACATAATCATGGGGTAAGTGCATGGAAATGGGAGGCCAAAAAGTGGATACAAATTTGTTTTTCAGTCATTTTTGTCATAACGCGCTTGTGTTATGGCTCAGTCACATTATATCATGTAGGGAAAATTCAGGGTTGCATTATAACATGAGCACGTTATGGCTCAATAAATCTAAGCCATAATGCGCTAGAGTTATAACGCGAGTGTGTTATGACTGCTAAAAAACACAGTTGAAAACCAAAGTCCTATCACTTTGCAAAAATGAAAAAAATAAGGGGACAAAACGCGAACGTAGAAAAACATGAGCTCATTTTCTGGCATTGAATCTCTATGGAACCTCGAATCGGTGATGGTGGTGAGCTCAAAATTTTGGTTATAGTTTGTTTTAGGTTTATTTTCCTTATTAATCTAATTTTTTTGAATACTTTTTTAATTTTTTATTTATTTTCATTTTCGAATGTATTTGTAGCTTCTATTCAACCCTAACATTCACCTCCACACCAAAATGAAGAAGAAAACATCCCTCAAACACCCCCTTCTATGGCACGACATCCTCCCAACACCCAACAACAAGTTTTGGGGGAGATTGAAAACAGTAAAGCTTAAATTAAGGGTTTGATAAAAACATTAAGAAGCCCTAATACCACAAATACACATCGTCAAAAACTAGTTACATCTTTAGGATCATTGGTATCTAATATTGATAGTGTGGTTGAGAAAATTAACACATGGGAGAGTTTTAAAACCAACTGCTGTAATTTTTATACCAACAAGTTATCGTATGATGCAGTGAAGAAGAAAAAAATAACAAAATACAAATTGTGTGCATTATTTATTGATCCTAAAACAAATGCACTGTTACGATTAGATTGCAAAAGATTCCCCATCCACTGGTGTAATCATGAGGGGATAAAAAATAATTTTTGGGATAAGTGGTGGATGGTTTTTGACCAAACACCTTGCAATAATTTTGAGGTGCCACAGTATTTCTTAAAGAAAATCTACTATGGCGAGTTCGTCCTCAAAGAAATACGTAATTATTATGACATTCGAGATTTTCAGGGTAAAGGTAAGGGCTTTGACTCCAGGATAGAGAGGGGGTACAATGGTTACAAAACTAGGTGGTTAGACCCATTTCCCAACCACCTGCTCATCATGTTTCAGTCCCTGGAATGCTATGAAGGAGAATAGTGGAGGTTCAAACCCTTAGTTCTATTAGATCATTGACATAGTCAATGCTTCAGCATAACACTCGTCTCTCCCAGACTGACAAACCTGGTCCTTCTAGGCAGCAGGCATCATATACCATAGAGTTTCATGTTTTTGGGTGTAGAGGGACCTACGTGGTTGACATGGCATCTTCACAGCCTCGCGAGGTAGTTCCACAGGCTGAGTGGAGTGTCTGACTAGAGGAGGATCATTGTGATTCAGTGTTGGAGATTATCATCAGCACAGATGATATATTAGATGTGGCATTTGGTATTGACTAGCAGGTAATTTTACATGAAATGAGTTGCAATTATATATATATATATATATTGTACAAAATATTATAATTTAGAATGTTAATCAATTGTGAATGAAAATTAATCATGTGTGTTTTTTATAAAATTACAGGGTCAAAGTATGCATCGTATATCACATTCCACAGCTTCATAGTTGTTTGTAGGCACTTCATCCCCATAGGTATAAATTGGTAATAAATTACTAAATTTATTATGTTATTTTGTTTTCCATGTACAGAGATGTTATATCCTAAAAGTACATTTTGACATTGAACAAGTGAGTGTTTGTATGAGCTCGCATGTTGGAGAATTCAGTAATGTGTGTTTTATAATTATTATTTTTCATCATATAGACATGAAGAGAATGTACTATAGTTAACCTAGGAATTTACTAATGTGAATTTTATTATTATTTTAGTTGATGGCCTCATTGCAGTCTCCTAATGATATTTGACACTCATTTGATATTAGAGTTGTGATGGGCATAGCTTATGTCGTGCCTCTTACATAGGTATGCGCTAGTAAATAAATTTTCATAATGAAGAGATTGTATTAAATAATATCATTTAGTATAACTAAATAACATTCATGTTTATTCTAATTTATGTCATCACAATTTCCAACATGAGGAGTTGACTACACCACTGCGTGCACCTCGTACTAATGTTGTTGATGATCTTGAGAGGTAGAGGATGATTGATAGTGATCATCAGATTGTAGTAAGTATTTATTTTTAAGTAGTGTCATTTTATATGTTACTAATTGTATAATAATGGGTATGTTTTTTATTTGTATTGATTGATGGATCTACATGCATCCTTTGAGCATAGGAGGTTCACACACAATATAGGACGTTCCACTGATGTGCCTAAGTCCTCTTCCTAACGAGTGAAGAGAACTGGATTATTTGATGATGCCCCATAGCTTTGATGTACATAAAAAATTTTTTGTCTTCCTTCATGGCATATTGGCTTGGATTTATAATTTTTCAATCTATATCATTTTATATTCCTACATGGCTTTGTTAAGACATTGATTTGGATCAATTTTTGTATGCTATCAAGGATTTTTGAATCAATATAATATATGAGAAAAAAAATGTTTTAAAACTTGTACAGTCGATGAAACATGTTTTATACATATATCTAAGTCTCGATAAATATGATAGCATTTTTATGTTATGTTAATAAGTATTATTAGTGTTGATTGTTTTTATGTTTTTAACATGGGAATTAAAATATGTGTAAGGAATTTACAAATTTTCTATTGTACTATAATCAATCAATGCCATCAATTATAATAATATAATGTCAATGTCAATGCCATCCACTTTAAAGAAATATAAATATATATAATTTTTTTAAAGAAAACAACAATCTTATAGTCTCAACAGCCTATAAATATTAGAAGCCAACAACAAGCTTATTATGAATTAGAAGCCATCTAAAGAAAAATTTCTTTGACTGAATACAAAAGGACCACAAAACATTAAATATATGATTCCATCTACTAATGGTCTCACAAACATTCCAATTATTGTTAAGGTCCAATGAAAAGTTTTAGGAGAAGGCAATATTTTCATAGATTTATTCAGAAGTATCCTCTTAGAGAGGGGAGCCTTTGAGCCACCTAATAGTATCCAAAAATTCATTCTCATCCTCCATAATTAGTCCAATAGAGGGTGATGTGAAAGAATTTATGAGCATTTTATACATTCTGAACTGAGATTAAGGTAGCTTATAGAAATCTTTAAGGTCTGTCCATTCCATCACTTCCCAAATCTATACAAGTCATGAAATATTTTAATTCCTTTCTCAAACCAAAGGAGGGCATAATAACTTCTTGTCAAGATAAGGATCTTGTCATTATATTTCATATTCGGTGAAATTGATTTATAGGCTTGACACCTAATGTAAAATGAAGAGAAGATAGGTTGCCCAACCACCAAGTGCTTCACTTGTTCACATGCCTTCCAAATTGACTAAAGAATAAAGGACCCATGAAGAGCAACAAGAAATCTCAAAAATAGTAAGTCAACCGTATGAAGTCATTTTCATCTCTCTTGGGCCTTGGGAGCCAATTGGCAATATTGACTTTGTGGGTAATTACCAACAGACCCTGGGTATGAGAGAATGAGAGAGAGAGAGAGAGAGTGTGTGTGTGTAAGAGAAAGAGAGAGTGAGAGAGAGAGAGAATGTGTGAGAGAGAGACAAATATAGTGTGAGAGAGATAGAGAGAGATTGTGTGAAATAATGATAGAAAAAGAGACTGAGAAATCCCCCGTCAAAGTTATAACATTTTTTGGTGTCAAGGATCTTAACAGACTACACTCGGACGAAGTAGTTTGGAAGCAATGACACCATTTAGCACTAGAAATAAGCCTCCAAAACCATTTAACAGACCACTTGGATGTGTTGTTGTAGTCGATTTGGTGCCAAGAGCTTCTGTTTGCAAAATATTGAGTTTGACAGCCTTACACTGACTCAAACTACAATATTTTGTGCTTTTACAAACAATAGGAAAGTGAGAGAACCAAATTAAGATGTAGAAAATCAAGATAGTTTTTTGTAGAGGGTCTTGATATAGAGGTGTTGGATTAGAAGAGACCTCTCTAGGTGCCATGGATAATGAGAAATCACCCATCAAAGTTATATCCTTTTTTGGTCTCTGGGGTCTTAAGGGACTATGCCCAAACGAAGTATCCTAGAAGAAACGACACCATATGGCACCAAAACAAAGCCTCCACAAGAGTTTAATAGGCCACTCAGATGTTTTGGCATAGTTATTTTTGTGCCAAGAGCTTCTGTTTGCAAAATATTACGTTTGACAACCTTACACTGACTCAAACTATAGTATTTTGCACTTTTACAAACAATAGGACAATGAGAGAAACAAATGGATATGGAAAAAACTGAGATAGAATTTTATAGAGGGTCTCGATATGGAAGTTTTGGATTAGATGAGACCTCTCTAGGTTCCACAAAGAGTGAGAAATCACTTCTCAAAGTTATAGTCTTTTTTGGTCTCCGAGATCTTAAGGGACTACACCCGGATGAACTATCCTGGAAGCAACGACATCATCTGGCACCAAAATGAATCCTCCAAAAGTGTTTACTAGGCCACCCATAATTTTTTGTGCATTCGGTTTGGTGCCATGAGCTTCTGTTTGAAAAATATTGTGTTTGAAAACCTTACACTAACTCAAACTATAGTATTTTATGCTTTTGCAAACAATAAGACATCGAGAGAACCACATTGAGATGGAGAAAACAAAGATAGGATTTTGTATAGGGTCTTGACATGGAGGTGTAATATTAGATGAGACCTCTCTAGGTGTTAGGATGTGGAGCATGTTTTCATGTGTGAAAGTGTTGAAGACTTTACACTAAGACTATTGTACACTTTCCACAGTTATCTTATCAAGGTTCGGGGTTGGGTCGAGAAACGTGCCTGATATACCGAGAAACATGCTTTTCTCATATGGGTGGGATTTTTGACCCATAGGATTATGGGATAGTTTTTTCCCATGGTTTTGATACCCACGGTTTTTGTAAAATTGTTTAAGCAGTTGTCTACTTTTGTGGTTTTGAGCATATGGTAGGGATGATGTAACATTGTAGATGTGTCTGAATTTGGGTGTGAATTTTGTAGAGTTTGTTGAGCATAGCTCTAAATAGATCTGTGTATTTTATTGAGAGAGCGGTGGCTTATAATAAAATCATAGTAAGTGATTCTTGGTGGGTGTAGCCCAATTTGGGTGAACCATGTTAAATATTGTCTCTTTGTTTTGTTATTTTATTATTCTGCACTTTTATTTCAGATCTGTAATATTTTCTACATATTAGTTTCTATTGTTGCAATTCTGTGAGGGATTATTCTACATATTTTATCCCTTATTTCCTAACACTAGGTGCCACAGAGACCGAGAAATCACCTATCGAAGTTATATCCTTTTTTGGTCTCGTAGATCTTACAGGACTGCAACCGAACGAAGTAGCTTGGAATCAATGACACCATCTGGTACCAAAACGAAGCCTCATCAAGTGTTTAATAGGCCACCTAGATGTGTTAGTGTAATTGGTCTGGTACCACAAGCTTCTGTTTGCAAAATATTGAGTTTGACAGCCTTGCAATGACTCAAACTGCAGTATTTTGTGATTTTGCAAACAATAGGAAAACGAGAGAACAAAATAGAGATGGTGAAAACCAAGACAAAATTTTGTAGAGGATCCTAACATGGCGTTGTAGGATCATACAAGACATCTCTAGGTGCCATGAAGAATGATAAATCACCCATCAAAGTTATATCCTTTTTTGGTCTCCAGGCTTGTAACGGACTACGCCTGGACTAAGTAACGTAGAAGCAACATCACCTTATGGCACCAAAACAAAGCCTCCAAAATTGTTTACCAGGCCACCCCTATGTGTTTTTGTAGTCATTTTAGTGCCATGAGATTTTGTTTACAAAATATTACTTTTGACAACCTTACACTAACTCAAACTACAGTATTTTACACTTTTGCAAACAATAGGACAATAAAAGAACCAAATAAAGACGAAGAAAATGAATCACCTATAATATCCTCTCCTCCAGAGAAAGAGAAATATTTTCTACTACTGGAATGGATAAAAATTTGATATAATTTACCGAAGTGTTAAAACTAAACATAACAACAAGGGAATGGCTAAGAACACACATGGGTTTTCAATCACCTAGTAGATCTTTCGTGTTTATTTCTGAATGGGATTTAGTTGGCCCGCGGCTTATTGAACTTCCATTCATTGATAATTCCTTCTATGATAAACCCATGGATGCTTTCAAAAGCACCTTCAAAAATATAGGGGTAGTCATCAACCCTAGTGAAGGGTGTGATGTGATTTCCAAACAACTTGAAAAACACTAGGATTGGACATTCAGAAATCATGTATTGTTTGAATCAAAGTGTCTTTGCATCTAGAGAAACATTCTCAAACATTGGAGTTATGCATCTTGGAAATAAAATTAAACCTCAGAAATCCTCTCAAATTGTCATCTTACACAAGCACTAGACATATCAAGCTCTGTTCTTTGAATCAGATAATTGTATTGGGTAACATTTCTTTGTACCAAATTTTTCTTAGATATCTCACATTTCCATCCTTCAAAACATCTGGCATTTCCCATTTAAATTGTTGGCAATGCCAATGGCAGTGGTGGTTCTTATGGAATTTAGTTAGAGGAAGATGGGGTTATGCCCTTGTTGGTTTTTTCTCATGGAATCATAGGTAGCCTTTCTCGTATTATTAGAGAGAACTCCCCATGCTTGTGTGATAAATTTAAAATCTCCCTCGACTCCTGGGAACTTATTTTTATAAGGTTGTAATAGCAAGACTATTTTTATATATTGTTTCTTAATGAGAGTAGAATCAGAGGAGGAGGTTACTTGTAAGATGGCATACCATTCAATGAGGCCTAAAGAGAGTTTAGAATGAACAATAAGGTACACCTCAATGGCATTTATCATGGATGGAAATCCCTTAAGGGTAGGGTATAACTTGTATGCCTACTAGGTGAACTTGTAGCTTCCTCCCACATCACCTGCCATTGAAAAATTATCTACAATTTCCTTGGCTCAAAAATATTCCTCTCTTATTCTCCATTCTTCATACCACCATCGAATGGTTTGGATTTATGGGTTTCTAAATCATCGTTATGGATAAGGATATTTCACAAATTTCTCACTATTTTTGAATAAGAATCCCTCCATCCAAGGAGTTGTCATGCTCCTTTAATCTACAGTAATGATTACAAATTGAAAGTTGCTCTTGATCTTCTACACTACAAGGATCAAAAAAACCTCATATATTTCAGGTAGGTATCATGAGTGAGTTAATATTTTAGAATATCAATATTAGGACCATATATCCTAGTCTCATGCCTAGAACTATCATTGAGTCTACTTTTATAACTACCTTGTTTATGAGAGGTGGGACAAGTAAATGGATACGACATCTACCTTGTGCCTTACAATACACATTACACATATCTTCCAAACATGTTTCTCCCCACATATACCTACACTCTTGAATGTCAATTTCTTCACACTCTGAAAAAATTCACACTATTACATATTTAGTTCTCTCGATGTCCTATTGTTTGCAAAAGCGTAAAATACTACAGTTTGGGTCAATGTAAGGTTGTCAAATGCAATATTTTACAAACAGAAGCTCATGGAACCGAAATGACTACACAAAAATGTCTGATTGGCTTGGTAAATGATAGTAGATGCTTCATTTTAGTGCCAGACAATGTCGTTACTTCTAGGCTACTTCGTTCGGGCATAGTCTCTTAAGAGCCCTAAGACCAAAAAAGGCTATAAATTTGACAGGTGATTTTCTTGACCTCTATGGCACATGGAGAGGTCTCGTATGATCCTACACCTCTGTGTCAGGATCATATACAAAATTATGTCTCGGTTTTATCCATTTTAATTTGGTTCTCTCGTTGTCATAATGTTTGCAAAAGCCCAAAATAATGTAGTTTGAGTCAGTATAAGGCTATCAAATGCAATATTTTACAAAATGAATCTGATGGCACAATTCCAAATTTTCCAAGATGTCTGGGTGGCCTGTTAAACAATAGTGGATGCTTTTTATCCGTTTTGGATGGTGTCGTTACTTCCAAATTACTTCGTCCGAGCATAGTCCATTAAGATCCCTGAGACAAAAAAAGGCTATAACTTCGATGCATGATTTTATGTTCTTCATGGCACCTTGAGAGGTATTTTCTAATCCAAAACATCCATGTGAAGACCCTATACAAAATCCTATCTCATTTTTATCCATCTCAATTTGGTTCTCTCGTTGTCTTATTGTTTTGAAAAACACAAAATATTACAGTTTGAGTCAGTGTAAGGCTGTCAAACACAATATTTTGCAAACGGAAGCTTGTGGCACTGAAATGACTGTGCCAACACATCTAAGTGGCCTAGTAAATAATTTTTGAGGTTTCGTTTCAATGTAAGATGGTGTCGTTACTTCTGGGCAACTTCATCTGGGTGTAGTCCATTAAGAGCCCAGAGACCAAAAAAGGATATAACTTCGACGAGTGATTCCTCTATCTCTATGGCACTTGGAGAGGTCTCATCTGATCCCACACATCCATGTTGGGACCCTATAAAAATCCTATCTTATTTTTCTTCATCTCCATTCAGTTCTCTCACAGTTCTATTGTTTTCAAAAGTGCAGAATATTGTAGTTTGAGTCAGTGTAAGGTTGTCCAACACAGGATTTTTCAAACACACATTCCTAGCACCAAAATGCCTATGTTGTTGCATCAAGGTGGCCTAGTCAATGCTATGTGAGGATTCATTTTAGTGCACAAAATCCTTTGATTCAAAACAAGTACTAGGAAACATGTTAAGAAGAGGTTGTTCATATTTGATATAGGTTATGCAATGAGAATTTGAAGAAGACATTTTTCATACAATACAGGTGGTGAAATGATAATTTTTTCTTGTTTTTCATTTCCAATATTTAATTTTCCTTATCTTCAAGAATAATAAATTCTCTACTAACAGTGTCAGACACGTGAAGGTGGAAGATTTTTTGGCACTGCTAATCTACATAAACATGTTAGTAATTAAATAGAATTTTAAAACCTACACAATTTAAAAATAAAATCATTAAAGTAAATATTCAAATTAAATCCATGTAGATGTACATATCTAATATTAAGTGAGCATACCTTTGACTTGAGAAAGTAAGCCACTTGGCACGCTTAAGGGTAGTTTTGTGTATCTTCATTTGTACAAATTCAATCCAATGAACCATCTGGGTCCGATCTAATTTTTAGAATGTTGAGTATTGCTTCATGGTTAGACTCATGAAGTTTCCACAAGACCTTATTATGTGGTCTACCTCCATATTTAATCAATTGAACATTAGATGCAAAAACTAGGTGAGAATAATGAAGAATCTTTCTATGAGCTTTAAAGTCCTCAAACAACTACACATTAGATTTATTCATTGGGTATCTTATTAGCCATGTTCCAGTAATAACCACATAACCCATAGGATATTCTAGGCCTTCTCCATCTATGATTGGGGATATCAATTTTCTTTTCCTCAACAAAATGACACAAATAATAAGATGTTCCTTCTTTATTATTTTCTTCTACAACAACCGCAAAAACATGACCTACATCACATTGTACACAAAATCATTAGTTTTAATAATTGATTCATTAATAAGTTCCATAACATGAGAAAAACTATAAATTTTTACAAAATAATGTAGATATATAATTTACCCGGTTGCACTAGATATGATATATGGTCAAATTCAATTGATGCTTCTCTCACTATGAGTTGTAGAGCTCGTAGAAGTTGATAGGTGTCAAGTGGATATAATAGTCTAAAACATCATTCATCAACCCACTCTTTTGACTCGCATTCATCCCAAAATGAATACGTACATGAAGAGAAAAAACATGCCATTTTTCTTGTATAAATAGTCCATGAATCTGCATTTAAACTTTTAAAAGAACTAGATCCCGTTCGTATACAAAAATCTTCATATTTTACAAAAATAGCTTCTTCTACCAACCAAAAAAACCTATGAACTAGAGAATTACCCTCATTACCTAGACCCATTATTGAGTTACACCATTCCACAATGGATTTTGCATCGATCAACTTGGCACAGTTTTGTACTTGAATTTGTCTCTTTCTAAGGCTCTTTAAACACATGCTCATGTACCATCATGTTCTCCTTTTCTATGTCCAACCTCAATGAAATTCCAAAAAATTTGAACACCCCTTATCCTATGCATCCTTCTCAATAAATAGAACATTTGCACATTCTTGAATTGTTATGTGTAATTATATGACCATATGATGTGTTTATCAAATATGATGTTTATGTTATTCAAATTGCCATAGAAGATATCGTAACAACCTTGCACGAACACTGATGAATGTATATTATGATCACTAATATAGAAATGGTACTCCCTCAAAATATTTCTCTCTTCCAATGTAATTTCAAGAGCATGAGTGAATAGAAACATGAATAGAGTTGTAGTATTACACTTCATTTTTTGGCTGTAGAGCATAGTTCTCTACAAAATCAACAACTGAAACAATGGTACCTAGAGGAATTGTGTCCTTACATAACATGAATTACTCATCTAACCATCGAGCTCTATGTGTATGTCATGCATACTCATACAATAGCTTCTCTCGAAATATAGTAATAAAATTTGATACGCTTATTTTTTTACTCACTAATTCACACCTCTTGGCTTCATAACCATGTTTTGAAGTGCATGTTAGTGACTTGTATTTTCCAAAACTAACTAGTTCATATCCGATTACATGTGTATTCTCTGTGTGTATACATCTTTGCAAACATTGCAAACCACCACAACTATCACAAATTCCTTCTAAACATGATTTCTTATAAAACAATTTTCCTTCTTCTCTTGTACAAAAAACACTTGAGATGAACTCTCTTGCTGATTTAGGTGGAACATTTATCATACACTCCTAAAAAATATTCTTAGTATGCAAATTAACACATATATGCCAAAAACTATCATAGTGCATATCAAATTCAATATGGATCCTACAACAACAAGTAGTTTGTGAGTGATTTATTTTAACATAAAAAGGTTTTGACATTTCAAAATACCTTTGACTAGTTTGTATTTCAGGATGAGTCTCTTTAAACTTATTAAAAAATTGTGATTGTGTCATGTACAGAAAATGTTTAGGATGTGATTAATGGTTTCTAGAACCAATTCTTAGTTTTAAAACATCTTTTTCATTAGGTGAAACCCTTCCAAAATTCTAATTTTTTTAATTTTAACTCATCAACTATGTCTTTGTCTTTTCGTGGAAGTCTACCAAAGAATGCCCAAAATTCATTGTTATTTGTATCCTCAATTCTTTCACAATGCTCAAGAGCTTTGTATAGTGTTTTCCTATTTATTTTTAGTGAACTACTTGTTTTTATAATTAAACGAGATTTTTTGTTTCTTTACTTACTATAGTCGATGTAATAACACGTTGAGTAAAATTACTATCTTTGGTATGTGAGATTGAACCTATTAATTGGTATGCATTCATTATATTTTTTACAATAAATTTTTCACTGTTGGTCTTAGATGTTCTTATACCAATAGCATTCATTGTAGGTCTATAATTAATATTTTTCATCATTTCAACAAATAATTGACATCTACCTATTTCATTTAAGTCATTAAAATATGTTTTCCATATCTGATTAGCTTTTCTTCTAAAAGTACATTGACAAATCTTATTAGGCGTTGGATTTAAAATATTTTCATCAATCTCAAGTAAAAGTTTGGGTATTTTCCGTAAAATTTTAATCGGTGATTTCAACAGAAATTATTGTTGAATATTGTCTAAACATTGTTCACTTTCTATTTGTCATTCATCTTCATAATTTAGTAAAAAATGTGTGTTTTCAATAGGTTCGTCATCTGGTTTAACATCTATGTCATTCATTAAATATTCATTATTTATTGATTCAATTGGTGTTTCAACATATCTTGTACCATCACTTTCATTTGGAAGAGATGACATACCTTCATCTCCATACGTTGATTTCTTTTTTTCACATATTTTTTTTACTCACTCACTTGTTTTCCTTTTTTTTCTTCTTTCTTGGATTTGTAGGATGATATATTGTCATTAGAATCATCTTCAATCTCTAGTAAATACATGTTAAATTTATTTTTTCATGCCCTTTTTTCATTCGTTTAACTTGATTTTCCAACTCCTCGAGTGTTTTCTTTTGTGGTTTGCTCCGCATAATTCTCAAATATCTTTATCACCATACAAAAATTTAAAAAAAATGAAATTACATGTTAGGGATATAAAAAAGAGTACAAACACACTCATATCTCAAAAAATGCTTAAATAATTCACCAAAAAAATCTCTATATAAGAAAAAATAATCAGAATTGTCAATAAGAATAAAAAAGTGTAGGAATATATAGGAATATTCAGTAGTTTTCAAACAACTCATGACCAGTGGGACCTAATTTGAAAATTCCTTTTGTTTTTTGTACTTTTGGCATTTTTAGTTCAAGACATAACACAATTGCGTTTTACCTTATAAGGGTTTGGGAATCCTGATCCATAGGATTAGATTTTCCTTGGATACCCTACCCTTTGGCTTGGACTGTGTAATCCATGAGTAAATACTTGATTTACAAAAAAAACATCAAAATGTCATGTGTACACCCCAATATTGCATGTGGTATAACATAATATTCCAAAAAAATTATACTACGGCGTCAAGATCGGTTTTACCTTAGTGATAATACACTTCTTTCTAAAATCGGATTAGTTTAACACTTTCATCCTTAATTTCTTTTAATAGTGCCTTCTTTTCTTGTCAAAATGTATGCATACGTTTTTTTAAACAATTTTTGATTTTTTCATCCTTTTAAAAAAAACTCCTCTTCTGAACTCCATTCTACACGCATTAAAAAAATGACTATTTTTCTTAAATTTACAAGGGTGTACACACCAATATTTCATTTTTCGGGATGTGTGCACTTTGAAAATTAATTAAAAAAATTATGTATTCATCCAAAAATTATGAAAAATTAGTGGGACCTCGTACATGGAATTACCTAACTTTCTACCGAAGGGATTTGAAAAATAATTTATAAAACTCAAAAAATGGGGGGTGCACACACAATCGGTTCTTATATTTTTGACACAAAAATAGACATACTTTGTGTGTGCACCACATTTGACCCTCTTAATATCCACCATTTAAAAAAAAAACTATAGTTTAAAAACTAGATTATGAGATCTACCATACTCATTTTTATCACTTTGTCGATTTTTGAGCACATGCATGTCAAATTGTTTGATGAAGTTCAAGTTTTGCTAATTTCAGGAAAAAAAGTGTCACTTTTTAACCCCCTTTTGGCCCTCCATTTCCATGAACTTACCCTATGGGCGATTCTAGTAATCGCTAGCGATTACTGTTAAAATAATTTCTTTTTCTAAGAATGATGTTTTGATCTAAAAAGAGAGTGAAATTGATTACTTTGATTTTTTTGATAATTTATAGGACAAGAACAATGGAATGATGATAAAGGAATACCTTATAATGTTGAAGGAACTTGGATGATGCTTACATAGAAGTTGGATGAGGTTGGTGACGCTGATTATTGATCCCAAGCCACCAAATTTGATGTATGAGGGCTTCTTGAAGATATTCTTGATACTGTAGATGGTGATAATTGTCTTGAAGATCTTTGGAGTGACAGAGTTTCGTTGCTTGAGGAAGACAAGAGTGCAAGAACATACAAAAAGTTTCTGAAGATTTTTTCAAATAAATGATGAGGGAAAATGGTTAAGATGATGTTATGGACGAGTTCAAGAGGCTAATATGTTAAGATAAAATAGGTTTGAGGTGGTTTTTTTATTTTTAAGTTGTTTTAAAGAGGTTAAAGTAATTTGGGGTGGGTAAATAATAATTTATGATAGTGTAAAAATTGATTTTACTAGATGGGGGGAAGGTGACTTAGGATAGTGACATAATGATAGGTTTTAGACTAATAAATGTGTGTATAAGATGAAGTAAGCAGGTTAATGAAAACCTGGTGTCTACATCTCTTGTGCAGTCTCCTCTATCATGCGTAATATATTTTTATGCTATTTTACACACCCTCTTCCCCTCATGGATGTCTTTCCATTTTTCTTCCTTCTTCCTTATTTGGTGTTCCATTACCTTCATGCAATTCCAATAGTTACTTATCATTTGGTTGCGTTCTATACTTTTTACACAATATCCTTAGGTGTCTCTGGGCCACTTCCTCATTCCCTCTTGTTGCGAAAATTTCTCCATGCCACTTTTCATTTCCTTATTTTCTTCTCTTACACCTCTATTTTGCGTAGCTTTTGGATATCATTCATGGCACTCACCTTCTTTCTTTATTTCATGTAGGGAAACCTCTACCTCCTTCTATAATGTCCATACACTACTTTTTGTCCTTTGTTTGTGCATTCTTTCTCCTCCTCTGACTTCTCTTCCTAAATTTCCTTCAGGGTAATTCCTTTGTACAATTTTATGTTGTGATGTTTTTCCTCGGCACGTTCTTCCTTCATATATATATACCCTTTTCTTCAGCATGCTACTTTTCTTACACACTCTAGCAACCTACTTCGTGGGATGCTCTATTTTGGCTTCCTTTGGGGAAACTCCCTCCTTCTCCACATCTTCTTTCTTTATAATGGTTCTCACTTTGTTGCATGCATCATTTTCTTTGCACTCCTCAACTCCACTGCCATGAGTTACTTCACCAGCACAATATTTTTCTCTCTAAATCTCTCTACCAACATCTCTTCTTCAGTGTACTTAACTATGCACCCCATCTTTCCTTTCTCTATGATTTCTTCTTTTGTACAATCATTTGTGTATTATGTTCCCTGTGTTGGGAAAAATTATCTTGCATGATCTGTATTATTCATCCATACACTTAGCCAGTCCACTCCTTGGACTCTACACACGTATCTCTATTCGTTCTCTATGGCCTTCGTTGGTGACATAAGGTCACCTTATTTGTGTACATGGCCTTCAAAAAAAATTCTTACCTTGTCCCTTGGCTAGGAATATTAAATTTACGCACCATTCTTCACTTGTCTGCACACTCTCTTCTATCCTACCATCCTCCTCTATTTTTGGTCCCATGTAATCTTTAGTGCACTCATGGTCTGCAGTGACCATCTTTCTCTCTCTAACAGATTCCATCCTTTCCGAAATACTCTTGCACATTATCATTTTCTCCGGGGTGACTTCTTTTTTCACCATTCTCTCATCTCTTGAGATCTATCCATGAACTTTTTTTAATGCATTTTCTATTGATAATCCTACACATGCTTCTTCTTCACTCTTGTATTCCTCTCATGTAGTTTTTGGCTATTCCTCTACACACACCTTTTCTCCTCTTTAGCTCTCTAATGGTGCTTTCTTCATATAATATTCTTTTTATTATTGACTCTTTCATGAGTCTTTCTCCTCTTTTTGGCTACTTTGTACCACAAGACTCCCTCTCCTCCTATGGTATTTCTCTACATCCTCCAATCTGGTCCTGCCACCATTTATCCCCTCCATCACTATCTCCAACATTTTTGTGAATGTTGTGTCTGAAAGGTACCTTTTATTGGTATAATATTACCTTCTCATGCAATATCTTTATCTCTTATGGATGTTATACTCTGGGATCTCGTCTTGCATTCTCTACGCAACTTTTCTTCATGATAGAGAATACAAAAATTTATGCTAACTAACTCACATTTGGAGATAAACTAGCAATTTTGCTTCCTCGCTGTCCTATAGGAGATAACTAGCTCTAATATCAATTGATGGTGAGGCCTCCTACCATCATATATTCTCCAAATTTTTCATTGCAAAGTCAACATAATAGAATGGAACACAAAAGTTACGTTATATTTCTTCTCAGGAATTTTCGACATCTATAACGTAACTGTTAGTGCAAATCAGCAGCACCCCCTGGATGTTGATCAGATTTCTAGTTTGATCATTCTAAGCATCCAGTGTGATTACACAACATTGAAACCTCTCTCCAAGTGTGGGACTTGTAAAATGAGAGAGGAATCTCCAGATTAGAGGCTGGTTCCTCAAACTCCTCTGATCAGATTTGTTATTTGCACAATCACAGTTTGAATCCTAATCCTACTCTAAATTCCAAGGAGACAGAGATAGAAAGTGCAAAAATTGAAACTAAACTAATAGGTGATACACCAAAGGAGGAGTGGTGAACACTTCTAGTTCTGCAAATAGACACAGATCATGGAATGCAACATAAACATCATGCACATGTTGATAAGATGTAATCAGAGGTCTGAAATGAAGCAAGCAACACAAACAAAGGACTGAAACCCATTCACAGAGCCTGCATTGTCATTTCCACTGTCAAAATCCCTGCATTACAACATCAAAGAGGTAGAAAACCTGTTACAATTTTAGAAGAGGTCTGATACTTCCAAAAATCAATTGTTGAAGGTGAAAGAAGAAGCTTGCTATCCAAAGAAATGTTCCCCCTCTAAAAAAAATGAGCCAAATCTGGCTTTTACAATGCATGGGTCGAGCCCAGGAGAGAGAAAACGTGTAAAAACGTGGGAGCCATTCCTCATTGAATGAAGATGCATTAAAATAGCATGGGCACCCTTACAGACCCATGCCCTAACATTTTTGGCCATACTGAAGGAGAATGCGACCCATTTTGCATTAGAACTGGTTGTTGAAACATCACTTCTGGCCATTACCACGTGCCAGAGACGTTTCTTGATTTTCTATCTCCAAAATAAACCAAAATTCAAGATTGACCTTGGAATCATGTAGAGAATTTCACCAGATTTCCATTGATATAAAGAACGTGGAAATCTGAGCTCTGGATCGAAAGTTATGGCCATTTGAAGATTTAGGGCAAAAACAGGCCAAAATTGGATCGGCGGGCAAAAAGTTTGAATTTTTTACCCATTTGGTCCCACTGCGTCCCTTGCGTAATTCGTGGGTCTCTTCAACATTTTGACTTGGACATGTGTCAAAATTGTCCCAACTGTCCCACAGAATACCCCGGATGAATATCTCTGAACTGCCAGAAATGGACTGTCTTTCGGCAAACCAAGTCGATTCACGTCCCACGGGCTTCCTTGTACTTTTGTCCCAGTTGTCCCAGACGAATATCTCCTGAACTCCGAACCCGAAATGGATTGTCTTTCGGTGAACCAGCTGCGTCCCACGCGTATTCGCTGTCCCACGTGTACTTTTGTCTCATTTCACGTCCCATGCGTACTCATTTGTCCCAAACCGCGTGAAACAAAAGACTTAGGTGATTTTTCTGGTTTCGGCCATTTCAGACTTTTCACGTCCCACGCACCCCGATGTCCCAACTGTCCCGCAGATCACCTAGGACAAAAAATGTCTGACTTAGCCAATTTTCTTGCTTTTTCGGCCCCAAGATTGGTACGATGAACCTCAGTATGACCCAAACCCTTCAGCCCCGAAATGCTTTAAAACAGTCCTGCAACCTTATTTCTTGCATTTTTTCCATTTTCTCAACTTGTTGGGATTTCTTCTTGGATAGGAGAGTTAGAGAGAAACCGAGGGGGCACCAAAAACATGATTTCGGGTCTTGAATCAATCTACTTGCTCGAGACTGAATAATTTGATGCATGTTATCAAAATTACCTTGAGGGGTGAATTTTGGATAACAATTTTGGCGACTCAGCGGGGTCATCTGCCTGCTGGATGAAGTTACCAGTTGCCTGAAGCATCCATTGGGCATGGAGTCATGAGTTGTCTGTTTGGAACCCCAACTGACTTAGAATGTTGCAAGGAGGAAGATGGAATATCACCCGATGGAAGTAAGGGCTGCAAAACATTTCCAGGGACAGCAAGCCTGTGCCAAAGCACTTAGGGAAAGTAAAAAAACCTACGGAAAAACAATGTGCACAAGCACTTGGAGGAATGAAAACCTAAGCTAATACTTACAAGGTGGAGAATTTCCCTTTAGTAGCAATGCTTTAGATAGATTCCATTAACTGGAATCTGCAGTTCTTCGCCATCCAATGAAGATAATTGGAAGGCATTGTTGTCCTTACACTTTGTGACCATGTATGGGCCACTCCAAATGGCATCAAATTTTGAATGCCTTCCCAGTTTTGCTCTATCTGCATCCCATTTTAACACTAGATCTCCAACTTGGAAATATCTACTCTTGGCCTTCCTATCAAAGGTCTTCTTGATCAAAGCTTGATCCTTCTCCATTGCTTGGGATGCCTGATCTCTGATCTCTTGGAGCTCCATCAACTCTGCATATCTCACCTCCATGGGCCCAAACTCTAGCAACTCTAACTGCTTCATGAGTTCCAATGTTGGCAACTCAAGTGACATGGGCAAGATTGCCTCTCTTCCATAAACAAGCCTGAATGGAGAGTTACCTGTGGATCTCTTGGGAGTTATCCTATCAGCCCATAAGGCTGATTTCAGTTTGGTATGCCAAGACCTCTGATTCTCATCAAGAGTCCTCCTAATGATCCTCAACAAGTTCTTGTTTGTAGATTCAGCCTGGCCATTACCCTGAGGGTAGTAGTTTGATGAAGTACTTAGGTAGATCCCGTTCTTGACAGCCCACTTAGTCACCTTAGATCCAATGAATGCTAATGCATTATCTGAGATTATTGTAGCAGGTATGCCAAATCTAGTTACTATCCCCTCATAGAAGTCTAAGATGCTAGACTCATTTGCTTCCTTGAGTGCTACTGCTTCAGTCCATTTGGTGAAATAATCTGTGGCTGTCAAAATCCACTTATGCCCTTGGCTTGAATTGGGATTAATGACTCCAATGAAGTCTAAACCCCATTGCATGAATGGATGGTCAACTGAAATTGGATGCAATTGAATTGGGATTAATGACTCTAATGAAGTCTAAACCCCATTGCATGAATGGCTGGTCAACTGAAATTAGATGCAATGGGAGGGCAGCAAGCCTCTCTTTACCTGTGAAGAATGCACAATTCTTGCACCTTTTGATCCACGTGAAGCAATCACTGAAAATATTGGGCCAATAATAACCAACCTTCATGATTTTTAGGGCTGTCACTCTTGGTGTAAAATGACCACCAGCTGGTCCACCATGGAACTCTTCCAACACCCTATGAATCTGATTTGTGTTAATGCATCTCAGCAGCACTCCATTCACATCTTTCTTGAACAAAACACAGTCTACTATGGCATATGGGACAGCCTGCAATCTGAAGTGTCTTCTTTGGGTTTTGTTCATCTCTGAAGGGCATAGGCCCATGCTTAGGAAGTGCATTATACCTTGGGTCCAGCAAGGAGTGGGGACAACATTATCCTCTTCTTGAGTGCTACCTTGCACATGGCTGTCTTGAACTGTCAAAACAGCCTCTTCTTCATTGTATACTCCCTTTTGCTTGCCCAGAATCAGCTGCTCACACAATCCTTTTCCTCTTACCAGCTTGGTGACCTTGATCTCAATGTCATACTCCATGACACGAGTGATCCAACCTACCCTTTTCTCATTCAAATCCTTGTTGAGGAGGAAGTCCTTTACTCCCGCATGAGAGAACAACAACCAAACCTTGTTGTTTGAGACTAGATGCTTGAATTTCTTCAAGCTTCTGATTACTGCAAGTACATGCTTCTCAATAAAAGAATATCTCACCTCATAGTCATCTAGGATTTGGCTGAAGAAAGCAATTGGCTGTTCATCATTGTCCTTGTTCTGCTGTACCAAAATGGCAGAAATGGTATCATTACCCCCAAATGCATAGAGGATGAAATCCTTGGAGAAATCTGGGTTGATGAGAGTTGGTGCTTGAGAGATGGCTTCTTTGATTGCTTCAAAACTCTCCTTACCTTCTGCTGTCCACTTGAAAGCCATGCTTTTCTTTAACATTTTGGTGATAGGTTTGACAAGGGCTGCAAAATCTAGGACAAACCTCCGAACAAAGTTTATTCTCCCCAAGAAACTCTGAAGGGCCTTCTTGTGGCTTGGCAATGGTAGTGCTCTTATGGCTTCAACCCTCTCTGGATCAATTGTTAATCCTTCTTTGGAGACAATATGGCCAAGGAGCTTTCCTTCATGTGCTAGGAAGATACACTTCTTAGGATTCAAAGACACTCCAAATCTCTTGCACCTTTGGAAGACTTGTCTCAAATGAGAGAGGTGGTCTGCTGCATTCTTTGAAAAAACAGTGATATCATCAAGGTATATCAGCACCATGTTGTTGATCAAACCTTTGAACGCCATGTCCATTGCTCTTTGGAAGGTAGCTCCAGCGTTGGACAGCCCAAATGGCATTTTCCTGTATGCATAAGTTCCCCATTTGGTTGTGAAGGTTGTCTTGAACTGATCTTCTTCCTTCACCATAATCTGATTGTAGCCTGAGTAGCCATCAAGTAGTGAAAACCTCTCGGAGCCAGCCACCACTTGCAAAATTTTCTCCATAGAAGGGAGTGGGTAATGGTCCTTGAGAGATGCTCTATTCAAGTCTCTGAAGTCAACGCACAATCTGATCTCTCCACTCTTCTTTCTGACTGGAACTAAGTTGGCAACCCAACTAGAATGCTTGATTGGGAATATGATTCTTAATTCTATCAACTTATTCAATTCCTTTCTCATGAGAGGCTCCATGTGTGGATTGACTGGCCTTTGTTTCTGCCTGATGGGCTTAGTATTTGGATCCAATTCAATGGTGTGTTGAGATAACTCGGGATTGAAACCTTTCAAATCTTCATAGCTCCAAGCAAACACATCAGGGAACTCTTGACACAGCTATATGAACTCATACCTTTCTTGTTCAGTTGTCATCTTTCCAATTTGCAATGGTTTGTTCTCTTCCACCAAGATGGATACTGAATCTTCTCTCTTGACCTGAATTTTTGCTTTCTCTTTCCTAAACTGATCATTGGGATTGAAAATGGACTCCAAAGTGATAAGTCCCTTGGGCAGCTTGTTAGTTCTCAACTGTACCACTTGGTCACCATACTGCTGTTCCAATTTTTCCTGATTTTTAGCTGAGAACTCAGCTTCTTCTTGCAAGAAATGGATGATTTGCTGGTCATTCTCAAACACTTGCCAACTTACATTGTTATCCGGCACTGAAGGCCTCACAATCACATGGATGTTTGGCTGTACCTTATCCTTTTGAATGCTTTCCACAATATCAAAGGCTGCCCCAACTGCTGCAAGCCTGTCAGCAGCTTGGTTCTCTTTCCTAGGAACTGATTTGATGCCAAAGCCCTCAAAATCTTCAATGAGGTCCCACACCCTGTTCTTGTAGCACTTGAGTAGATCATTCTTGGCAGCATGCTGCCCTTTGACCTGATTTATAATCAATTCACTATCACCAAAGACTTGCAAGTTCTTTATTCCTCTCTTTATTGCCCAATGCATCCCTTGCACCAAGGCTTCATATTCAACAGTGTTATTGGAGCATGCAAACTGAAATCTAAAAGCTGAATAGTACTTTACTCCTTGAGGTGAAACCAGCATGGCTCCCCCTCCGGCACCTTGTCTACTCCTTGATCCATCAAAAAACAGCTGCCATACCTCATTGTCATCCTTGTGGTCTGGCTTGGTGATGCTAGGAATGGGCTGATCTTTTTCATGTATGCAATAGACTCCTAGCTCAGATTCTTCTACTTCTTGATAAGGATCAAAAGCATGCACCTTGTTTTCCCATTCATCAAGAGTTAGATCCGGGATGCTTCCAACCTTGGTGTCAGCTTCATCAGTGCTTGGGTGATCTTCTTGATCAAATGCCGAACAGTTGGCATTGATCTGACTTGGAGTGTAGGGCTCAATGTGGAAGTTTGCAATAGGTTCAGACCTGATTGTAGCTTTGGTTCCATACCTTGTTCTGAACAGCATGTGTGACCAATCAGCAGACAAATATCCTCCAATCTTGGCTGTGAAATCTCTTGACAAACATAGGGCAAAGAGTGGTGGAAGGTCTATAACTGATACATCTTGTAAAACAACAACATTTGGACATGCATGCAAGGTAAGACTCAAGTTTCTAATCACCCCAACTGTTGTTACTACTGTCCCATCCAACTGCACTACCCCTTTGGATATGGTTTCATATTGAAGTCCTAGCTGATCAGCTATTTGCTTGGGCATCACTGAGCTACTTGCCCCGGAATCAATCATGCAATTGTGCACCAATTGGTTTCCAATGATTAATGAGACATAAAAAGGAGGGGGCTTCAACATTTTACCTTGTTATCCTCCATGATTCCCTTCAGGCTGGGCAGCATTTGTGAGCACCTTCTCTTGCATTTGGACTTGCTGATTTGAAGTTGGTCAGTCCTTCATGGCAGCTTGTAGCAAATCTCTCTGGCCTGGGATAGATAGGGATTCCCACATTGATATATTTACATTTGTCTTCTTCATCTAATCAATGATACTAAATGGTGATGAAGGATCTCTTTGTTGTCCCTTGGTTTGCATATTCATCCCTTGCATATGGGCAGCAACAACTGGTATTTGAGTTGGTTTAGGAGCTGGTTTGGGTGCTCCTTGCATGTTTGGAACTACATTTTGTTTGCCAAAATCTTGTGGAGTGGTAGAAGGTTGTGGATTACTTGGAGCCAATGGCTGTCCTTCACCCAAATTTCTCCTTTTTGACCTTGTGTTGGCTGCAACACTTTGAGAGGGTATTTGATTCATACCACAGAAATCTTCAGCCTGCCAATTGACAAGAGTAGTTTCATTCGGAGATGTTCCTTGCTGAGGTGCTTCTTGCTGCTGATCCTCTTCGTGGCTGGATTCTTGCGACCCACCAATGGTTTGCACCATAAGAGCCTGATTTAATGCACCGTTAAAGCACATTGATTGGTTATGTGGCTGACTGCATGGGAAACACCAATCATATTCTTGGGCCATGTTATTTTGCACCGGTACCAAAGCTCTGGATGTGGATGCAACATTGGGGTTATCGGGCTGAAATGGTCTGTTGGCAGGAGGCCTTGCTTGATTCTGATTTGCAGCTAGATTGGGTGGTCTTTGAGGCTGATATGGCTGCCTGTTAGGCTGAGCTTGAGGCTGATAAGAAGGTCTAAAACTTTGGGCTTGCTGCCTCTTGAGTGTAACCAGCTCATTACCTAGATTTTACAATTGCTTCATGACTTCTTGAAGTTCGTTTGAGGCACTAGAAGATGAAGTAGAAGCTTCACTTGAATTCTGATTTCTAGGAGTGGGAATAGAAGCTAAATTAGGCACTTGGCTAGTACCTGGGCTCTCTAAACTTGGATATAATGGCATTGGAGGCCTAGGAGCTAGCTTTCCAGCTTGAATCAAACAATTTTCAGCTCTAATGGCAATGCTATAAGCAATAGGGATAGTTGTGCCTCCCATGGATTGAATCAACATAGAAATATCAGAATTTAAAGCTTTAAGGTAATATAGAAAAGCACCTTCTGCTGTTGGCCTTACTGCCACTGGAATCCTCTCCCAATTCCTTTGAAATCTGAAGTTGAAGTCGGTCAGCTGCTCATTGGGAGCTCTCTTGATGGTTGTCAGCTGTTCTAAAAGGGACAAGTTATCTCCCTTCTCTCCAAACTACTCATGGAGGGCTATACATAGCTGGTTCCAATTTTGGATAGAACCTGAAGCAAGGCTCCGTAACCATTACAAAGCTTTCCCTTTGAATGAGGATGCCAGCAATTTGACAGCAACTTGCATCTCATTGATTTCATGAATTGCACAAAGGTTGGCAATGCCTTTGACATGATCACTAGGAGTAGTTTGATTCTCTCTAGTGAAGTATGGAATGTTCTTCAATGCTGCAACTGGGATTAGATGTTGTGCATTGAGAGCAAGTGGGCTACTGCCAGTGAAATTGACATACGGATTCGGTGGTTGCGCCATTCTGATTGGCCTGAGAACCCTTGTTGATTGGATGAAAGGCCTACCAGGTGGAGGTGTTGACAAGGTTCTATTAGGTGGAGATGGAGATCTTTGAGCTCTTCTTCCCCTTCTTTCTCTTCCTGGAGATAGGTGTAGATGAAAAAACAATCCTTCCTCCCTAGTTCTTGACCTGGTCTGTATTCTTCTCATAAATTTTCCAGGCTTGGACTGCTGAAACCAGTGGATTATGCTTCTTTTGGAGTTTCCAGATGTGTGATTTTAAGCTTCTTCAAAGCTGGAACTTACAACAAGTGCACATCAATCTTGTTGCAATAAAAGTGAAGACCTCTAAGGTCCCACCGGGCATGCCAAAACTGTTAGTGCAAATCAGCAGCACCCCCTGGATGTTGATCAGATTTCTAGTTTGATCATTCTAAGCATCCAGTGTGATTGCACAACATTGAAACCTCTCTCCAAGTGTGGGACTTGCAAAATGAGAGAGGAATCTCCAGATTAGAGGCTGGTTCCTCAAACTCCTCTGATCAGATCTGTTATTTGCACAATCGCAGAGGTTTGAATCCTAATCCTACTCTAAATTCCAAGGAGACAGAGATAGAAAGTGCAAAAATTGAAACTAAACTAATAGGTGATACACCAAAGGAGGAGTGGTGAACACTTCTAGTTCTGCAGATAGACACAGATCATGGAATGCAACATAAACATCATGCACAAACTGATAAGATGTAATTGAAAGTCTGAAATGAAGCAAACAACACAACCAAAGGACTGAAAACTGATCACAGAGCCTGTATTGTCATTTCCACTGTCAAAATCCTTGCATTACAACATCAAAAAGGTAGAAAACCTGTTACCAATTTTCAAGAGGTCTGATACTTGCAAAAATCACTTGTTGAAGGTGAAATAAGAAGCTTGCTATCTAAAGAAATGTTCCCCCTAAAAAATGAGCCAAATCTGGCTTTTACAATGCATGGGTCGAGCCCAGGAGAGAGAAAACATGTAAAAAATGTGGGAGCCATTCCTCATTGAATGAAGATGCATTAAAATAGCATGGGCATCCTTACAGACCCATGCCCTGACATTTTTGGCCATGCTGAAGAAGAATGCGACCCATTTTGCATTAAAACTGGTTGTTGAAACGTCATTTCTGGCCATTACCACGTGCCAGAGATGTTTCTTGATTTTATCTCTCCAAACTAAACCAAAATGCAAAATTGACCCTGGAATCATGTAGAGAATTTCACCAGCTTTCCATTGATATAAAGAACGTGAAAATCTGAGCTCTGGATCGAAAGTTATGGCCATTTGAAGATTTAGGGCAAAAACAGGCCAAAATCGGATCGGCAGGCAAAAAGTTTGAATTTTTTACCCGTTTGGTCTTTGGAAATTTTTTCAAATTTTCCCCGCACTCCACCACTTGGATGACACGTGTCAGGATCTGATTCGTCTATGGGCCCATCCTTTGAAAATTTCTTTCGGGCCCTTCCTTAAAATTTTTTGCCACTTGGACACGTGGCACTATTTTATTGGCTCGGGCCTGAGGGGCGCACTTTGCCCTTCGAAAATTTGGCATTTTTCACTTTGGGAAAATTTCCCATTTCCCCCCTGCACTCCGCCACTTAGATGACACGTGTCAAGATTCCATTCGATGGCGGGGAAGCGGGCCAAAACTTTTACCTTTGAAAACTTTGACTGAAACTTTGAAAAAATTCTAAGTCCTCTTTATCCCGCCACTTCCTGGGACACATTCTCCCGCATCGGCCGATTCGGGCTTCCTTGTCCCTATTTGCAGCTTTTTCACCTTGTCACGTCCCAGCTGTCCCAGATGAAAATCTCCTCACGGCTTTTGTCCCACCCCACCCGGCATACTTTTGCCCTGGACGAATATCTCCAAACTGCCCGAAATGGACTGTCTTTCGGCGAACTGGCCGATTCACGTCCTCCGTGTACTTTTGTCCCGGCTGTCCCGGACGAATATCTCTGAACTGCCCGAAATGGACTGTCTTTCGGTGAACCGGCCGATTCGCGTCCCACGCGTACTTTTGTCCCAGCTGTCCCAAACCGCGCGAAACAAAAGACTTAGGTGATTTTTCTTTGCTTTCGGCCATTTCGGCTTTTTGCGTCCCTCGCGTCCCGACGTCCCAACTATCCTTTCGCGGACCACCTGGGACAAAAAATGTCTGACTTAGCTGATTTTCTTGCTTTTTCGGCCCCAAGCTTGGTACGACGAACCTCAGTACGACCCGAACCCTTCAGACCCGAAATGCTTTAAAACAGTCCTGCAACCTTATTTTTTCCATTTTTTCCATTTTCTCAACTTGTTGGGATTTCTTCTTGGATGGGAGAGTTAGAAAAAGGCCGAGGGGACCCCGAAAAACATGATTTTGGGCCTTGAATCAATCTACTTGCTCGGGACTGAATAATTTGATGCTTAGAGTCATTTACATGAAACCTTAAGAAACTTATATGGTTTTCTCCTAAAATCTATCCTAGAGTGGACGATGTGCTCACATGCACATTCCACCAGCTCTTCCAACTCATCTAATAATGACCTGAAAGTTGTGGATTCTTCCTCAAATAGTTATGTAGCCTGCTCTTTTCTTGCTTCTTTCTCCTTATCTAAATTTGTCTTTTAGGAAGGTTGTCTTCTTTTGAATGCTTCCATATTCTCTCACTCATATTCAAATTTCAATTTGAGCTATTTTAATGCTACAATTTTCCATACCTCTAAGTTTGTGTCATTTCATCTTGTCATTAGATTCACTGATTTTTCATCCTTTTCAATATCCATGCTAAGCAACTTCTGACATCCGTATTTTTTGCCAATTAACCATTTTCTATGCACTCACAACTCTCACTCTCTTACCACGACTTTGTCTTCCCATATCATGCGCTCACTAGTTTGAGCCTCACATTTAACTCATCTCATGCAATGTTTTTTGGGTTTCATCCTTCTCCTAAAAATTTGTGTACATTCTTCATTATTTGACCTATTGTACAATCCTTTCTACTATTCATGCACATAACTTCCTTCATAAGCCTCGTGTGCCTTTAGTTCACTCATCTAGATCAAGATCCATCATTCTACCAAAATCCCATGCACATCAACATGCCTTATTTTTCACACCTTCTCCACAAGTATCTCACATGCTAACCCTTCTCTACATGCATATCCACACTTCTACGTATTGCAACTTCTTTCTAATCCATTATCCTAAATCATTGTGCCCTTATATGCCATTTCCTTTTTTCTCTACTATACTCTTCCTCTTCACTCTTTGTGCCTCCATTCTTGCCTACATCTACACCTAAGAAAAATTTGTGCAGGATTTCCTTGGACCTTGGATGCTCTTACACCAAAATGATTTTGGATCTCTTGAGTTGAGGATGTTTGAGTGCTTGTAAATTGGGGAAGTTGATTCCTTGACCTAGTTGAATGTTTTTAACATATAGTGATTTTTGTCCTAATTATTTTACATAATCTAGGGTGAGATTCAGGGACCCTTGGGTGTTTTTAGTGCTAGTCTTTGTGATAAGAGTTCATGATAATTCCTTCTTAGCAAGTGAGGTGAGTTTACCTTACTTATATAGGGCCCTGAAGATAAATTATTATGGAAATGTTGACCTAGAGGGATTAAATGTCCCCAAAAAGAATATAAAATTTAAATATCATATGAAAGATATGTTAGTCCAAAACCATATAAGTCAGCCAAGACCATATTCAACTAACCAACCAAATTGGACATTTTTGAATAGGGGTGAAAACATGAAAATGAAGGTTGCATACTATCAAGTAGAGTATGTATATGGATTTTATGTATTTAACTCTTAAAATATGTCATCATATAAGCTTGTATGAATAAAAAAGTTAGAAAAGAGACCTTAGGATGTACTAAGAAAGGATAGAAAGAGTGTGTTTGTCTTAGAAAGAGCGCACTGTGAAAGATAGAAATGTCAAAGTGTAAATTACCAAATTTGAGTGTCTATAATATTGAACTTCAGAATTATAATAAACATCATAACCATATACTTCGCGTGTACTAATATTATTCAAAAATTACATTTTGAACAACACGTTATACATAAGATTTTGGATAATGGAATATAACAAATGAATAAGTATAAAAATAGAATAAAGAAGATCCATTTCTTGAAGAGTAAATAAGAAATAAGGAATTCCACTCAATGTCAAAACCCTATATTGGATGAGTAGTATAACTGCATGAAAGCAAAATAAAAACATTGAGTTACATACAATATTGTGTTATCGATTCACTTCAAGTTCAATTAGATGTAGATATTCAAAGTAGTGTTACATTAATAAAAATTGAATTAATTAAAGTGTATTTGAAACTAATATGAATTTTATGATAATAATAGCATTGGAAGCTATTTTTCCCAAGTAATGGATGTCAACCATAAATGATTTTATGAAAAAATACTTTGGGATATGATCTATATATGTTAGTACAAACGTGTCGCGAACAAATTTGTACAAGTACATAAATGGTTAGAAATGTTCATACAAGTAAAAAAAAAGTCACTTCATGTCAATATGAACATGATTGTTTCAACCTAATATTTTTCTACGCTTTGTAAGCACTTATCAATTTTATATAATTAATTATGAGTCATCGAGAAACTATTATGCTTCTTGAAAATAATACTCTAACATCTAGTTATCTAAAATTCTTAAGGAAAGTTAGTGTCTTTTGGGGCCTAGTGATAAACCATAGTAAAATAGATATTCCTTAATATTTGGAAATCATGTCAACTATTGAATAATGTTGCGATCTACATATAACTCTAATGTATTCAACAAATCGTCTTATGTAATGAATGTTTCCTAAGGTCCTTATATTTTAAATGGATGCAAAAAAAAAAAATAGTAAATAATATATGATGCTCTAAATGTTAATTCAAGCAACCGATTTTTTTTTAATAGTTAATCGTTCCTTTCCATTTCAACACTAATTTTTATTACATTTTATAGCTTAAATATGGTTCTTTGTTTGCACTAAAAAAAACAAGTATAATATAACATTTATTAACTTCAATTTTTTAATTTATATTCAAAAGAGATTATTCTTATATAAAATTATTTCACACTGAAAATAGAAATGTCATAATAGATGTAGAACGTATATTTTTATTGGAATTGTTGATATAACATCTAGACTGAAAATAATTAAACATCTTTAATTTTGTAGACCCTTAAACTAATATCGAGAAGTATTCAATATTAAAAATTAAAGTTTTTATATATACAATTAAAAGGTGAAAATATTGAAAATTTCATTAGAATAGATCAATAGGAAAGTTTTGCTTTCTCCATTGCCACCGTTAAAGTTAACTACCAAGCAAGTTGTCATATGACAATGCAAAAGTTTCACCCTATGCTTGCCTATTTTGTATGTAATTTGATTTGGCTCACTAAAAAAGATCACATATATTTGCAAGGTTGAATGGTTAACCAACTAATGACAAAGTACTCCAAAAAGTGGTAAACAAACATTGGTTGGTTGACCATTACTAAACACTTGTTAACCCCTAAACTAACACCTAAAATACAATTCTAAATTGAAAACATTGAAAATCTCATTTAAATATAGCAATATAGTTATCCTTTTTCTATTGTCACAATGCAAATTTCCATATGACGATGCAAAATATTCACCCTTTGCAATTTTATTTTACAAAACTATAAATTACATATATTGTAAGGTTGAATGGACAACCAACTAATGATAAAACCCCAGACAAGTGTGTCTCACATCTTATCACATTTTATTCCGCGAGCAAAATATTTCCCACAGCTAAAACTAGTCATTTAAAAAACCTATTTTAGGCTATCAAATGGGACTACCATGCACGAGGCAACTAACTTTGCTACAAACGAGGCATACATAATCTACCCCTTGCAGGGTTTAAACTTTACCGTCTATTTCAAGAGCACATGTTCTTCACCATCAAGCCAACTCAAGTGTACATACACATGCTTTGAATCCTTTAAAGATTGGTTAATCATTCAACCTTACGAACATATGTGATGAAGAGACTCTTTTGTTCAACTCAACTATTCTATCTAAATCAACGTTGTTACCATTGACCATTTCCAATTTAACACAAAAATATTCGTTCGCACGGGCCATGAAAAACACTTGGGCACACCGGCAAAACAGGGGCTATCATCCACAGATATCTAGTGCGCAACTTGCATGGTCGATAACACGATCCAATCGCCACCATATCTCACCTGTTTGCTTCGCAATCATGTTTGCTTTTCAGTCACTTTACCAGCAAAGCAGGAAAAGCCGAGCTTGCCCAGGCATGCCTTGCACGCAAATGTCGTCCTAAAAATAATTGCAGAATCCCAAAAAGAAGCCCGAACCTTCAGATTTCCTGTCAAGTCTCGTCTGCAAACATTGACACAATCCAATGCTGCTCCATAATTCACGAAAGGGCACGGTTCAGCCGGATCTCTTGAGACACGTCGGAGATTTTCTCAGCCTTATTAAGTCAATTGCAATCAAATCTCCTTACATGTTAACGTCACAGGCAACTGTTGGAAAATCTCGTCTTCTGCTGCTTGTCATGTTTATACCAACTGTTCCCAAAGATTCTAACGTCTTGTCCCGCCGGATGGATATTTGGGTAGATCAAGATCCGTGAAGGGTAGGTATGTTGCTGAATTCTTTCATCGTGCGTATTGCACTGTTTCTGATACTCTCCGTACCAGAGTAAGAAAATAACGTCTCGTCTATGTCGGCGGATATCAAGTGGAATCTAAGGTCTAATATTATCTCTTTTTGACTTTGAAATTTCCAGGTCAAGTGGAAAAAGACTATCTGCAACCTCCACTTTATTGTCTTTTCACAGATTATGATGGCATTGTAAGGTACCACCATAACTTCCTTTTCACTCAGCGTTTTTGAAAGGGCCCATAAACCATTTTACATCCACACAATAGAGATATAAGAATGAACTCTCACTTATAAATAATAAATTAACTGTAAATCGTCAATGAAATTGAAGTCTCTCTCTAGTAAAGATCGGATTTCACACAATTCCAAAGGAAAAGATAGCTTACTTTTGGCTCTAGGAACCTTTTTCTAGTCTTACATTTGACTGGTCCACACATTGTCCTTTCTTGGCCTTGCCTTTCCTATTTGACACCACATTCCAACTTTCTAATCCATTCTCCTATGTAGCTAAACCTTCACAGGGAGGGTTTGCTTGAGAAACCTCCAACAACCTATGTTCTACTTCTGCTTTATTTTTCTCCTCTTGCGGCACTTTAATTTCCCCTTCCAGAAGGATTCCTATGATTGCCTCCATCCACCTCAATCTCTTAAGAGACGACTTCAACTTCTTCCCCAACATCCCTTTTTATCTCTTCCAATTCTTCACCCTCTATTTCTGAATCAAAGTGTTCCTTTGTTTTTTTTCCGTAGTTCGAGCATAAAATCTTTAGTGATAGCTCACCCTTCCAACAACACCAAAGACTCTATTCAAATTTTATTAATTTGTTACTGTACAATCTTAGAAGCAATTCAAAATAGGGTTATGTAGCTTATTATTCAATTGTGGTGTGCCATCATTTAGGGTTATGTAGCTTATTATTCAATTGTTATCCTTTGAAAATTTCATAAGATTTTATTTATCTCTATTTTTATATTTGTGAGTTTGTGATGGTTTGATAAGTTTTGGTGTAATTCTAATATACTAATTTGTTTTAATTTAAAGTAAAAAATTGCATAATAATATATGATGTCCTAAATATTATTAGGTATTATTAAAATATAAATTTGACTATTTTTAGGTATTATTTAAATATAAATTTTTATTTTTAATCTAAATAAATATTTATAAAATAATACAGGGTTTCATATTTATAAATGATAATGTTGATAGGTAACTTACAGTTATTAGTAATATTTACGAGCACTTACACTAAAAGGAGGTGTAATGTTATGTCGATACTTGAATATGAGTGTTTGTAGAGTGATTGAAGAGATTTCAAGATGCAAATTAAAGAGGTATGCCTTCCCTGGCTAGTAAGGAATGTAAGGATTGTACAGTCTTAGAAGCAATTCTAAGGTGCATCGAGCCCACAACACCAAGCATGTTCGGTGCCTCCGCCACTAGTGGCGTCGGTGGCATCACCCAAGCCAAAGATGGAGGTTGGGGTGTCACCATTATTAACATACTATATTAGTGAGAGTGCTACCTCCATTCTAGTGGCAACCCTATTGGCGTAAGGATAACGACTTGAGTAACAAGACATCAAACTTACATATCCCGCAATGAATTGACCATTATCTTAGGGAGAGGGCCATGATAATTGCATCTTCACCCCTTTTGACATAACGATCATTGTATATTACTCTATACCAAGCTAATCAACCAAGGTGGGACTGATTTTTGACTGAATGTAGATATTTAGAGTTGTAAAAGCAATCCCACAATGCACTGATCCCATGTCACCAACCATGGTTGCTGCTGCAATTCCCAATAGATATGTAAGGGTCGGAGACTTGGAACCTCTCCTTCCAAGAACACTGAAATCATTTGCCACATGATTAAATCATTTCTATTTTAAAATAGTTTAGAAACATCGTATAAATGACCTATTATGTGTCACTTATACAAACTTAAGTGTATAAGCTCAAATCTCTTCGTCCAAATATATTGAAGAACCTAAATATTGTTTTTGCATTTTCATACTAAAAAAAACATAAATTGCTTGTATATGAACTTGCTTGTCATGAAAAAATTGACTACCAATGTCATCTTGGCTAGCCAATAGTGATTCATAATGATTGGATCATGAAATATTTCACTAAACTATCTATATAAATCACTAGGGGAAAAATGGGAAAGAAGAAGTCAATATATACAAAATTAAAAACTCTAAAAAAGATTAAGTTGGATGATGATAGGTCACTTTTGATGGAAAAAATTGGCATGAGACAATTCCAACAATATTTTGGAAGGGGCTCTTTCTCACGCTATATAGCATATCGATTAATTACTATTATTGTAGACATGTTATGGATTTTTGATAGTTCAAAACAATCACAATTTTTGTGTGGATAAATTGATGTTAAATTATAATAATAAAATATTTTTTAGCATTCTAAGATGATTTTCAACATTACATCCAACTTTTACAAGAACTTACACCAATTCAAAATTAACTAAAAACATATTCAACATCTCACAACATATACGATAGTACAATTAGCCACAAAACATCCCCATGTTTTGCACATTTCAGTTTCTATTTTCCTTAACAATCAAGAAGAGAAAATGGTTTTTTAGTGTAGTTAATAATTATTTCTTATTTGGGGGTAACAAGTCTAATAGCAATAAGAAAAATGATAAAAGAACATAATATCCTCCCTTTAAGTTGAGAGAAAAAACTAAACTTGTATAGAGTAACCAAATGAAATCTAGATCAAATAGAATTTTTTTTATGACAACAAGGATAAGCCTCTTGTACTCTTATGTGAAGCTCTTGGAAAGAATCACCAATATTTTTAGTGGATGATTTTTTTTTTCAATGAAGATTCAATGCTCATTTTTGAGGTGGGTAATATGATAAAGAGAAAACTCTAGAATTATGTGTCATCATTAATGGTTGGGATTCTATTTTATGTAGTTTTTCTTCTTGGTTTTGTTTAACCCTAAATTAATTTTTTGGTTCAATTACATTAGGTGTAGTATATATTATAGTTGATTACTGACCAAACAAGGATAATATAATATAAACACTAAACCATATTTACAACTTAGATAAGATACGAAAGATTACTATACACCACTTAATCTAACATGCAATTGACAGTTAAAAATGAAAGTATAGAGGAACTTAACTTCCCATGATTGATTTTTGGAAAGATCTAAGACTGTGCACAAGAGAAACAAGGAGAATGGAAATGGAGAGATCTTCACAAACTAAGATGAAACTGGGAATCTTCCCAGGTCAAGACTATACAACATAGTCAGGACCATATTGTAATGTCTAGGACCTTCTATACAGTCTTGGACCTACTTTGAGTTAGCTTCTAAAACTTTTGGGGTTTCCCTCCTTCCTATATTTGTTTTTTGTTGTTAAACTCTACTTGTCACACATGTTACAAAGTTGTGTGTGTGAACTTGTCATCATCTCAAACATTAACCATGGATGAAGAGTCTTGTAAAACAAACATTAGAAGGGTTGTGGGTACCCCTATGTATTGCAAACATTGGCGATACTTTGAAGAATCCTCGAACTACACATCATTATCCACCTAGCATGTGATAGTTAGATATATCAATTAGATTTGGCATTTACTTTGACCATGCTTTCTTTAACTTGAATCTAGCTTAATAAAACTTAGAGAGAGGATTTTTTATGATTCTAGCTGAGATATATGGCTACCTTGACCTGGTTTGTAGCTTCATACCTAAAGTGGGTACTACACTAATGGTTGTAGATATGTAATTATGAGATTTGGGGAGATTTAAATAAATTTTACAAGCGTATGAAGTGATTTCTCTAGTGCATTACCTTAGGAGTTATAGATTAGCAAATCGCGTAGTGTTTACTTGTTTACATAGGGTTCTATAGATGTTTTATCTAAAAAGGGATAACTTAGAGGAAGTATTAGACCCAACGAAAGATTTTTAATTTGAAATGTAGTTAGTAGACATGTCAATCCAAAACCATAAAAAAAGGTTAGGACCATATGGTATGGGCCTAACCAAATTATATGGTTGTGGACATGATCAAAGAACATTTGAAATGAATTTTGAAGTTGAGAAAAGGATGCATTTCTATAGCTTTTATGCATTAAATTTTTGAGATGTCTCAACATGTCATTGTGCAGATAAACAAGCTAAACAATGGACCTTAGAAATTACGAAACATGAATGGAATTTTTTTTTATAGTATAGCAAAAGTGCATAGTGAAATCAAGGTTTGACAAAGTGCAAATACCAAATTTGAGTGTATGCATTTCCCCCCCTTTAAGTATAAAATTAAGAATTGCATGCTTAAAGGATTTTGTAGCTGAGTGTGTAAACAAACTTTTTCTTTCCTTGAATGTTTGTTTTGGAGTTATGTTGTTGTGCTTGGTATTGGCATGCTCCATGATGAAGCCTACAATAGAAGGTGTAGTCAATGTCCATGATTGATAATTAACCGTAACACAAATATAACTTGTAACTAAAAATATTTTCATATGCATGTATAAAGTGAAAATATGTTAAAAAAAGAAATAAGACATTGGTTTTCTTGTGCTTGGAGATATGTATTACGGAACTTCACTGAAGGATTGGGGGAAATCAATCCCAAATTGGTGTCAAGGAGAAAAAAGGTGTTAGGTGTATCCCAACACAGAAATGTGCAAGAGAACAAATAAGAAATAGGTACAAATGTACCCCTGCAAAAGGAAGAAGACTATGTATCAAATTTATTCAACAACTTTGATATATTCCCCTTAAAGTGTAATAGAGAGGAAATCCTACCCACAAATATATTAGATTCTTTTTTTCCTTCCATAACACCATGGATCATACCACTGCTGACAAATCTAGAACCAATTATGTAAATAAGGACATAACGTACTAAATATAATAAGTTGCCCCAAAATCTCCCCATATGCCAAAAAATAAGTATGTATTTAAACAAACACTAAAACATGTCGAAAATCTGATAGCAATGCTAAACAAGGAAGGAGACCCATGCCCATGAGATTATTAAAACTAAAACTAAGATCGAGTGTTGGTGTGAAGAAGGAATGAAGGATTGCATGCCATTGTATTGATCTGAACTATAAAAACTTGCAAAAAACCTATGTATACAAGTGAAAGTATGAAAAATTTGAAATATGTTTCTTAAATTTCTCCCATTCAAATGTGTGGGGGTCTAGTACCATACCATATGGTCTTTCTCAAAGTGTATGGTTTTCACCATGTGCTAATTTTTCCAAAACTATATGTGTAGTTATATTTTTGAGTGTATGTACCATGTTTGTACTTGCATTTTCCCCAAAATATTTTATGTCTACTAAAAAATGTAGAATGAACCCATATAAACGCCCCTTCTTTTAAGGCATGTGTGAAAATTGTGTTTGAGAATGTGCCTAAAAAGTAAATAGGCGTAAACTGATAAAGGAGATGTCAGAGGATTTTTGTAAAGTGTTGAAGAGGTGGACTCCTTGGAGAACATGTACCTAAAAAAGGAAATGTTTTCTTGCGTGTTGGAAACCATGACATGCAAAAAAAAATTCTAGCAATAATAAACAATAGTATTAACAAAATCAAATAACAGAACAAGGTATGCAAACAAACAAAAACAATATCCATACAGCTAATTCGCAAACAATATCATATAAGAGCATACAAAAGGCTTTGTATGCCTACAAACATGGGACACCCATGGTGTCACAAGACAATAAATTCCCATAGGACTGAAAAAATAAGAAGCAATTGTAGAAAATATGAATGAAACCACAAACATGGGATACCCATTGATTTAACAAATATGGAAATTGTAAAAACCCTAATTACAGAGTCACATATGATAAATAAAAATGCTAAAGTACATATCTGACCTAAGTAATAAGATAGATAAAAATGGAACCTTATGTTCAAGAGAGAGGGAGAAGAAGACTTAGTTGATTTCGTAATTACACCAAAATTATGTTGGACTGAAAGACATAAACAGGAGGAGAAAACTATGGCAATTTTTCTTCAAAATTTTTGGAGCTGTCAGACCTGCCTGGATTGGGGTGCCTATATTAGGTCAGGGGCGCTTTGGTGTTGGAGACTTCTTTTGGGAAACCATGACTGTGAAACACCTTAGAAAATGATTTCTCCTATGTCACAAGATGTTTGTTATTCTTCTTTATTGGTCACATTTGTGTAGTTGGATGATCATTGTACTTACCTGTAACCTATGAAACAAATGATATCCTACAAAACCCCAAAACTCATCAAATTCTAAAAATAAAAAGATGTAAATGGGAATTCAGACTGACCTCATTGGTCACCCAACTAAGTGAGCTTATAACTAAGTTCTACACTACATTTCAAACTACATGTAGTTATTGTGCATGTGTGCAAGAATCGTTTCATAGGTGGCTCTTGTACAAGATGCACTTCATAGAAAACAATAGCTAGATGTAATAATGTAGATAGATGTATGGATGTCAAAATGAAATTTCACTCCTATACACGTATGTAAAAATTACAGTCCCTTGTCCCTTGAGTGATTGCTAAATGGATGTTTTGATGCTCTTAAAATTCCTTCAGATGCAACCTTAGGTGAAAATAATAGATTCTTAGAGCTTGGCCATTTATTATGGCCACATAGCTTTGTATTTATATGATTCCCTTATTTGAATTTTGTAATTGAAAAGCAAAAGGCCGACCCATATGCAAACAAGATGCCCAAAAGATAAAAGTGGCCCAAATAGGTGAGTACGATACAAAGAGGGGGGCACCTAGAAGAGATGAGGGCACCTGGATGTTGGCGTCCTAGCTGGGAATTTGTGTCCAGAGTCAAGAAAGATAAAGAAAAGAAGATCAGACTGGGTTGTGGGGTGTGAAAGAGCAAAGAGGATACCAGAAAGACAGAAAAGAGGCCAAAGATAGATTGCAATTACTAGTTTTCTCACTTAGGAATTATATGAATAGTGGTATGTGATTAAGAGCTAAAAATGTACCCAAGTGCGTGATTTAGTGTCTACATTTGCCCAAACTTTATTTTGTTTATTGAATACTTGATAACATAAAGTAGATAAGAGATGCGTACCTGATAACCATGTAGATTGACGGTGAATATGTACCAAGGAGACAAGAAAAAGCATAGAGTGTTAAATATGAAGCATGGAAGCTAAGGAAGAGGAAGTGACCCTAGGGGTGAAAAGCGTAATGTGTTGTATCTTGATGTTATATACCTATTGTTGTCACTTGATTAAGGGTTGCTTCTTGTTATGTATTAAGGACGAACCTGCAAAAGAAGAGGGAAACAATAGTCAAAGTCACGTATATGTGAGAAATTCGATCTAAGTACTTAAAAAGTATGTAAAAATATGAAAAAGTAGTCAAAGAAACATGTGCACCTAATATGTAATGAGTGAAAATGATATAAATTGTCCAAAAACACTATAGAATAATGATTTTTTTGATGATCTCATGCTGAGAATGAGTTTTGTTTGCGATCTCCTGACAAGTGTAATTTTTTTGGGCGATCTCATGTCAAACCTGAAGAGTGTTAGGGAGAAAGGTTTAGTTTTATTCTCCATCCCTGATTGCTTCTCGAAATTTATACATTGTTGCAGATGGTGTGATCCTACTTTGTTCATGTTTGATCTAATTTGATCCAAGTGGAAGTAGAAGATAGAATGCATTTTGGTTTCTAGAGGACTATGTCCATGCTATGAAAACTGCTATGTAAATAGATGAGAACTGCGTTGATATGAGAAAGTGACTGTAAATGCCCCCTAGTCATAGGCTATTAGGAAAGGTCAGGAGCACCTACGTGCTCATGTCTATATCCGGGGGCTGGCCTCTCTGATGAACTAATGATCCAAGTCAAATTCTAGGCCATTTCTATAACTGTATATTATGTTGTTGCTATACTGTGTACTCCTTTACTGAAGCTCTAAATTGCTGAATGGGTGACTGTATCATCCAATGTGTGTCCCCCTTGTTTGGGGTGCATATGACATCACTAGGAGGATGTGGCCCAAAGGAGAGGACCAGACGCTGATTTGAAACTGATACCCTACAGAGCGGAGGGAATGTGCATGGTAAAAACCAAGCCACATGTAAACAAAGTGGATTAAAAATATGTGTTAGTTTAATCAAGACAAATACACATATAGAAGAAAATGTATAAGCTAACAAGCAAGAAGACAATGTAGACCGCGAAAAGAGGGGTTCAAACATGGCACATCACTCACAATGTCACAAGATAATCAGGGTTGAGGTGGCCAAAATCATACAAGTAATGAACAAGCAAGACATAAGGCATAAACCATAAACAATGACGTACAATAGAAGATAAAAGAAAATAAAGTGTCAAACAACCATGGTGGAAAATATTTCTTGCAAAGAAAATGTTACACATAAATCAGCCATTAACATGTTATAAAGATAAAAAGTATCTCAATACCTGTATATATCAATAGAGTAGTGTGCCAGGAAGAATATGAATTAGTAAAAAATGAAACAATACCACTTGTAGTGTGTGTGAAAGTAGATTCCCCCAAGAGCCTCGGTGGGACAGGTAAGAGGTATAGTGCCAAACATCATTACTTTGTGTAAGGATCTGAAATATGTATGCATTCATAATGGGAGAACAAGTTAATGCACATGTGTATATGAAAAAGATAATGACATATAATGTATCTATCTAGCATGTGAAAAAAAGTGTAAATGTACTTAGTATAAGCAAGAAAGAGTATGTGCAACCAAGGTATGCAGTATGTTGTGAATGAGTGAGATGGAATGATATACAATGTGAGTGTGATAGGAGTAATTTTCCCCCCGAGAGGATATGTATGAGCATGAGAGGAGGTTCATTTATAGAAGACCCCTCGGCAGTCAATAATGAACCATAGAACAAGAGTGCATCACCAGGAAATGGTTTGAATTGTGTACACTAGAAAGATAGACCAGTGATGCGTAGAACATTAAGAATGTGAATGTGGTGAGGTTCATTTCATATTTATACCCTCAACATTTGATTATGAACCATGGAAAGAGTGTGTTATAGGATGGTGTGTTGTATGAGAATTTTATGCTTGAAAGATATGCGTAAAGTTTGAAATGTGTAGTGTGCGAGGTTAATGGATGTAATATGTCCTCAACAGTCAAGTGTGAACCATAGCACAAGAGTGCATCATAGGGTAATGATGATACAAAGTGTATCAAATTATGTAACGATTCTTAGAAAGATGAGATATGAAGCATGGAGTGGAATAATATAAATGGTAAACACATGATGATGCTAGGAGGGGGGAAGAATGAGCTTGATGCCTCCCAAGTGTGTGATGAAGATCTATCAGGAATGGAAGAGAAAGCATGCCATAGTGGCATATGTGGCAATGTGTTAAGAGGAATATATTTACTAAAGTAAGTTGTAGCATTTAATTAAAATGGAAATTTCTTTTTGTGATGGTGAGTATGTGAAATAGCATAAACCTCAAGAGGAGATGTAGAAGGAACAAAAGGGGTGATCTTATGGTGATATCCAAAGCTGAGTCTAGTGGATTGTGTGGGAATAGAGAGAGGATATTTGAATCCTTTTGCATGTTTTCTTAATCTAGTGCTAGTGAAGCCATAACAAGGCAATTACTTATATCCAAAGCCATATTTACAGAAATGTTGATTAGATGCAAAAGAGATAGGGGTTTCTATGGAATGATCAAGGGAATTACAATATGTGAAAGGGGATTGATCCACTAAAATTTCATAGAAAAATATTTGATAAAATAATTTAAGCCTTGTATGAAGTGTGGAAGGAACTATGTCTATGACATGGATCCAAGTCCGTCCAAGAAGAAGATTATAATTAAGATTTCTAGGCATGATATGGAATGGGATGGATAAATTACATGGTCTAATAGTAATGGGAAACATGATTGTACCTAAGACTAACTTAGGAATACTATCAAAACCAAGGATGTAAATAGATTATGGAGTTAAAAAGGCTTCAGAGAGGCCAAGTTTCTTAAGGAATGTAAAATTACAAATGTTAATCCCAGATCCATTATTGAAAAATGCTTGTTTAGCCCCAATATTATTATTACAGAATTGAATATAAAGGGGGAATCATTATCTAATGTAGCTTGAGAAAGAAACTCATCTGATATGAAAGTAATGCAGTATTCATTGAGGGATAGACATGAAGTAAACTTATGGTAGGCATATTGAGGTGAAGTATAAAGATGAATGTGAGTATTATCCAAATAAGATATGATTTTATTCACACAATTAGGATTAGCTTGCAAGAAGTTATGAATGGAGATATTTATGCTGAAAGAAAGAAGCGTAGGATACAAACATAAGAAACATCCACAAGTGTTTGAATGATGATTTCACCAAATGATTTGAAAAATATGGAATTTGTAAAAACCCTAATTACAGAGTCACATCTGATAAATTAAAATTATAAATTACAGATCTGACTTAAGTAATAAGCTAGATAAAAATGGAACCATTGGTGTAAGAGAGAGATAATAGAAGACTTAGTTGATTTCACAATTTCTCCCAAAGTATGTTGGACTGAAAGAATGATAAACATGAGGAAAAAACTATCGCAACTGTGCCTAGAAAATTTTATAGCTTTCGTATCTTCTTAGACTAGGTCAGGGGCATTGAAGACTGCTTCTGGGTTCCCGTGAATGTGAAAGAAATCATTAACTAATTTCTATTGTTTCGAAAGATGTTTGGTAATATTTAATGTTGGTCAATAGATGATTGCTATATTTTCCTGTAACATGTAAAACAAATGATATTTTGTTAAACCCCAAAACTCATCAAATCATAAAAAGAAAAAGATGCAAATGGGGAGTTAGAATTACCCTGAAGGTCACCTAATTGAGTGAGCTTACAACCAATTATTTCACTACATTTCAAACTCCATGTAGTTCTTGTGCGTGTGTTCAAGAATCGTGCCCTATGCGGCTCTTGTGCAAGATGCACTTGATAGTGAGAAATAGCTAGATGTAGCAATGTAGATAGATATTTAGATGTCAAAATGAACTTTCCCTCCTATACATGTATGGAGAAAATGCAGTCCTTTTCCCTTGAGTGAGTACTATATGGATGTTTTAATGCTATTAGAATGACTTTGTATGCAATCAAAGGTGATGATAATATATGCTTAGATATTGGTCTTTTATTATGGTCACATAGATTTTTATCTATGCGACTCCCTTTTTTGAATTTTTTAATTGAGCTAAAAGGATAACCCATATGACAATAAGATGCCCAAAAGATTAAAGAGGCCCAAAAGAGGCGAGTAAGATACAAAGAGGTCAGGGGCTCCCAAAAGAGAAAAGGGCATCTGGGCTCTGGCATCATGGCTGAGTGGTGGTGTACAAAGTTAAGAAAGATAAAACAATGAAGATCAGACTGGGATGTGGGGTGTGCAAGACCAAAGATGAAACCATAAAGAAAGAAAAGAGGCCAAAGATAGATTTCAATTACTAGGTTTCTCTCTTAGGAATCATATGAATAGTGGTATGTGATTAGTACCTAGAAATGTACCCACGTGTGTGATTTAGTGCCTACGCCCACAATGTCAGAACAAATTCAAGTCACATAATCCACAAGAAAGTATAATAATAAAATAATTACACACATACACAAACATGTATACTTGAACAAAACATGTCAAAATATGATAATATGAAGTAGTAACCAACATAGGAAAGATAGATTAACCAAAATATATTGACTAACTAAAATTAAACTATAATAAAGTATAAAAACTAGTTAATCTAATATAAGAGGACTAAAAAGTTGTAAAATACACTAAGATAAGATGGAAATGATTTAAATAATTATACTAAATGAAATACAACCCTAATATGAAAGGAAGTAGAGAGAAATGACTTAGCTGATTACAGAAGACTGTCATAGGTTATCGTAGGTCTAAGAGTAAAATCTAGAAGTAGGAAAGATCACTTAGAAGTCCTGAAAAGGCTAGATCTAGAGGATCTGAGAAGAATGAGGTGCTTAGGAAGGTACTGGGGCACCTTGGTCTGCAGAATAGGTGCTTTGGTCTCTGTAAATTATTAGAATCTACTTTCAGAAGTGTTGCAATATGTCATAAAATTATTTTTGTCTGTTACACTAAATCTTTCGAACCACACCTAGTGTTTGAGATAACACAAGATGAAGGAATGAACTGAAAAAGAAAAAGAAGTATCAAAACCCTAAAAATAAAATATGAAAAATGAATGGGTCGAACTGACCTCAACTGCCACAACAACGGGCTTACTAAACTAAGCATTGCACTACATTTCAGACCTAAATGTAGTTTTGGTTGTGTGTGCATGTCATGCCCTAGGTGCTCTTGTGTCAGTCGCACTTTGTTAAATAGTGAGCAATATTAAATATAGAAAATGTAATAGCATGTGTGCATAAAATAGAATAGAATCCTCCCCCTATACTATGTGTGTTGATGTAGATATCCTAGCCTTAATGCAGGACACTATGTGGATGCAAATAATGCAAAGGATGTAACTCTAGATGGAGTGATAATAGTATGTGATGGTAGGACCCTCATTATGGTCTCATAACTTTGTATTTATAGGTTTCTCGTGTTCTAATTTCATAATTAATCCCAACATGGCTGACTAGGAAAGAGATAAGGATGAAAAATGTATAGAAATACCTCAAAAAGAAGTGGGAAATTAGAACATAGATGAGGGCACTCTAGGTGGGACCATGGTTCCTTGGGGCACCCTAGTACAAGCCTGGGCATCTCGGTGTAGGATAAAATGACAGGACAATTGTGAAATAGGTGGATATGTATAGGAAAATACATAGGAATGACTAAATAAAAGATAAAAATAAGATGGCCAAAATGTGGGATTAATTAGTACTTTCTTCACTTGAGAACCCTCTAAATAGTAGTATAAGACCGGGCTAAATAATGCCTAAAGTGCATGATTTTGTGTCTACATTTTTCCCCCACTTTATGTTGGGGAGTGGAATGCTTGGTAGCATAAAGTAGATAGAGATGTGTACCTGATATGCATGTAGACTGTAGAAGAGATTTGCCGATGGACTAGACTTAAGCGTGGAATGGAAAAAAGAAAAAGTGGAGGAGCACGGATTCTAAAGATGAAAAATGCACATAAAAATGATGAGAGGGAACCTAGGGTAGAACACATGTGTAGCTGCTACAATGTGTAGTGTACCTGAATGATTAGTGAAGACAAGTGTCGTTGCAGTGTGTTATCATTGTTGGCATCATTATTGTTGTTGCCCCTAATTTGAATGCTTGTTTCGCATACGGACGGACCTAGAAGGAGAAAATGATTAAGTAGTCAAATATGTATGTATGTAAAAATGTTGTGTAAAATACTCATGCATATAGAAATGTGTAAAGTACACAAATGTAAAATATGTTAAAAGAATAGTGTAAATGGAACATGTGCACTTGATATATGTCAAGAAAAATGGTGTTAAAGGATATCTTGTACTGTTGTGAGTTTTTTGGGTGATCTCATGCCACCCTGGATAAAGAATTATACGGAGGAACTACTCTATGCCCTTCACCATTTAACCACTTTTGTTGAAATGTGTGAAGATATCTATTTACTATCCTAGTTTTTTGGATGATCCAACGCCACTAGAAAAAGTAGTGTAGAGAGGCACACCCATTGTAACCTCTAAGCCTGTAATTACTCTGTAGAAATACCAAAGAACAAAATGTCTTGTAGAGGCTACCGTGTATGGAGTTCATAGACTGGTCTAAACTCACTCACTATATGTAATCCCACAATGCCAAGGGCAGAAAATGCAATGTACTGAACCGGTGTAAATACGATGTGTTAGTAAGTAAAAACCTCTATGATACTCCCTGTCTTTGGGGGCACATGTGACGTCATTGAAAGGAGAATACAACTCCAAAAGGGGAACTACTGCACTATTACTTGTAGAACTATACCCTGTAGGGGGAAAGGGAAAGTGCTTAGTAGAAACCAAGGCATGCACAAAAGGGGATGGCTAGCCAAAACTAGTGTTAGTCCAAAAACACACACATGCAATAAGACAAGTGTAAAATACGCAAAAAATGTAGTAACTACCAAACAAAGTAGTGTAAACATGCAAGAAAAAAAGTAAACTGCACAAAGCATGTTGCAAAAATGGGACATCACTCACGATGTCACAAGACACATGAGGTCATCATGGCCGAAAACAATAAATAAATGTGCACACAAGAAAAGGGTAAAGCCCACATGCAATGCCAAACAAAGTAGACAATTAGAAATAAAGAAGTAGTCATGGAAACATATAATCCTAAAAAACAAGTGTTGTACATGGAACACTTGTTAACATGTTAGAGAAAGAACCAATATGTCAAAGTGTGTATGAGCAAGTAATATAAGATGTTAAGTACAAAATGAAACAATAGCACCAGGTTCATGAGATGAATGTGGATGCCCCCAGTGACTAGTATAGGAAGGGTAGAAGGCGGGCATCCATGTCATGTGTAAAATCCTGTATCAAAATGTGATTACAAAAAACAATGACATGAATGTGCATGTGTGGATGATACAGATAATGACATATAAGAAATCGGTCTAACATGTGTAGTAAAGTGATAATGCAAAAACCCTAGCAAGACAAGGACTTAAATGCCCCCAAGACAATGTAGTATGATGTAGATGAATATAATGGATGGAATGCACTATGGAATGATAGGATCCTTCATTTGCCCCCCTAGTGGAATGGAAGTGTATGCAAGAAATGACTGTTCATTTTTTTTGCGCACTACTTAGCCTCCTCAGGTAGTTCAACTAATGAACCGTAAAAGAGAGTGCGTCATCGGGAAATTGTCGAGTAGTGTTGGGTGTTTCTAACGCAGTGTGGTGACTGTGTATATGTAATGGTGATGAGATACGACATATGGAGAAGTGTGCGTAAACCCTATAGCCAAAATTTCTATACCACGAATTGTTGAATGGAGGAGTGATGATTTACCACTAAGCAGTATAGGACTATGAGATGAAATAGGAGGGGTGCCGCGGCATGGTAGCACTAAGTTGTATATGGCAACTATGCAGATGACTAGAGCTATGAGTGTGATTTATTCCAAAGTGTCATATCACGAAAGGTGTATGTCACTAGTTAGAGACACATGGAAGTGTCACATGGTGACATGTGAGGTCCATTTGATTTGTAAACCCTCAACAGATCAATTATGGATTGAGGAACTAAAGTGTGTCATAGGGTGGTGAGTGACAACACGATAGAACAATGTAGTATAAATGACCCAGTCTGAAGAGTATCTTCCTGTGAATGCATAGGAAAGTATGTTAATGTAATGTATAAATGTGTATGGATGTGCCCAACAAATCATCATCGTAATGTTGGATGAAGATGCATTGATAGGTGTTAGATAAGAAATAGAATATGTGTAATAGATTATATAAAGCTAGACCAATATTTAATTTATCTAGTGTAGTATGTAGAATGTATGCTTGAAATGCTAGTGTAAGGTATGACTATGTATGAGGCATTATCCGTGGATAGCCTAATAATGTATGTGCAGTTAGGGTAAGTCTAGCTTCTAATGTAGAGATGCATGGATGAAATGCAAATCCTAGACTCATGTGTAATGTACGACTAGTGTAGTATATAGAATGATGTATGATATGAAATTTTGCACGCTATGTAATGATAAGTGTGTAGACATCTATGAATATAGCTGTTTGTAGTTGCAGATGCGCTCCATAGTAGATAATGTAGATATGCTCTGCTTGTGTATGACAATGCCATAGTATGAATATGTAAGTATCTAATTAAATAACACTATGGTCTATGGCGTGTAATGTAATGGTAATGCCTCAATAGTAATGTTTGACGCCACAAGAGTGTGGTCATCGTGATGAAAACATGTAATGTAATTTTTGGAAAATCCATCATAAGTAATCAATAGCGTGAATGAACTATTCAGCATAAGTATGTATGCCCATCATAGCTAAGAGACTAGTTATCGAGGAGATCATCATCTAACTACATGATCGAAACTGTATTGGTGCAACCATTTCTAACTAAATTGATCGGGTAGTACAATGGGGAGGGTCATATAGGGACTAATTGCGGTGGACTGTATGAGAACTACTTCAGCATGTGTTCTTCACTAAAGAGAGATGATTGGTGAAACATAAGTATGGAAGCAGTTCCATACAAAATTCATGTTCGCCAATTCAATTCACATTAAAGAGTGAGGCTAAGGAGGAACTTCGATGATAGACCGAAAGGCATGAGAACCATGTGAGTGAAGATGTGAAGGGTGTCTATTGTTAGTTACTTAGTGTTGGGTTGTGGAGCCTTGTTTTCATGTGATAATGAGTGTTAAAGATTGTACATTAAGAGTACTGTACACTTTCCATAGTGGGCTTACCATGAGAATTTTTTTTTTGGCCTTAAAACGTTCCCGATATATCTGAAAATGTGATTTTCTCATATGGGCAGGATTTTGACCCATAGGTTTATGTGACGGTTTTGACCCATGGTTTTGATACCCATGGTTTTGTAAAACTGCTTAAGTAGTTGTCTATTTATATGGTTTTGTGCATATGGTAGCATAGATAAGAAACATTATTGCAGATGTGTTTTGAATTCGGGTGTGAATTCTGTAGAGTTTGTTGAGCATAGCTCCAAATAGATCTGGGTATTTTTATTGAGAGAGTGGAGGCTTGTAATAAAATCTGAGCAAGTGATTCTTGGTGGACATAGCTACAAATTGGGTGAACCATGTTAAATCTTATCTCTCTGTGTTGTGTTATTTTATTCTGCACATTTTATTTGAGATCTGTAATATTTTCAACATATTAGTTTCTACTGTTGCAATTCTGTGAGGGATTATTCCACATCTTTTATCCCTTATATCCTAACAATTGGTATCAGAGCCTGGTTTGGCTTGCTGAAGTGTTGAATTGTAGGGAAAGTTTTATCTTGAGTGGGAGCTATTGAAAATGATGGAAGATCTAAGGTTGATAAATTCAATGGGCAGAATTTCAGTATTTGAGAAGATGCAAATGGAAGATTAACTTTATAAAAAAGAATCTTTATACTCCATTGTCTGAGAAGGTGAACAAACCCTCGAGTATGACAGATGCAGAATAGGATTTTTTGGATCAGAAGGCACTTGGAACAGATCTAGTTGTTTCTTGCATTTTTGGTATTATTTAATGTTTCAAAGGGAAAGACTACAAAAGAACTGATAGATGCATTAGGGAAGTTGTATGAAAAACCCTCTGCCTCTAATAAGATATTTTTTAATGAAAAAGTTGTTTAATATGAAGATGTCTGAGAATGGTTCAGTAGTAAATCATTTAAATGATTTCAATACGATTGTGAATAGGCTAGCTTCGGTTATAATGGAATTTGATGAAGAAGTTAGGGCTTTATTAATTTTGTGCTCTTTACCTGAAAGTTGGAATAGCCTGGTGATGGTGGTAAGCAACTTGGTTCCAACTAACTCGAAGTTGAAGTTTGAGGATGTTGTAGGGGTGATTCTAAGTGAGGAAATGTGAAGAAAAACCTCCGGGGAATCTTCTACTTCAGGGAATGCTTTGACAGTGGAAACTAGATGGAGACAAAAGAATAGAGGAAACTGTGGAAAATCGAAAGATTGGGCAAGGTCAAAATCAAAGAGCAAGATTATATTTTGGAACTGTGGAAAGTCTGGGCATGTAAAGAAGGACTGTTGGGAGCTTTGGGACAAGAAGAAACAACAAGAAGAAAACAAGGAGGAAAATGTGGCATCAGGTAATGTATGCCAGGATGCTTTGATTCTTTCATTACATAATATTACTGAATCTTGGGTTTTAGATTGGAGGGGCTTCTTTTCATGCTACTCCACATAGGCATTATTTTGTTGATTATGTTCAAGGATATTTTGGGCATGTTTTTCTTGGTGATGATGAGCCTTGCAGTGTAGTTGGAAAAGGTTTTGTTCAGGTTAAGATGCAGAATGGGAATACATGGCTATTGAAGGATGTTAGACATATGCCTACATTAAGGATTAAATTTGATATTGGTGGGGCAAGTTGGGAAGTGATGGTTGTACTGTGATATTTACAACCGAACTCTTGGAAGGTTACCAGGGGTGCTCTTGTGGTGGCAAGAGGTAAGAAGGTTGGAACCTTGTATTTATCCACTGATAGTACTAAGGATTGTAATCTTGTGGCTTTAGATGCAGATACAACATTATGGCACTATAGGCTCAGTCATATGAGCAATAAGGGCATGGACATCATAAAGAAGAATTTTCCTGAGATATATAGAAATAGGTTTGGAGTTCTGTGAGGACTGCATATATGGGAAATAGAAGCGAGTAAGGTTTCTCAAGGTTGGACCTACAAAGCAAGAGAGTAAGTTAGAGCTGGTGCATTATGATGTGTGGGGGCCAGCTCAGGTATCGTCTCTTGGGGGTTCAAGTTATTATGTTACTTTTATTGATGATGCAACAAGGAAAGTTTGGGTTTATTGTATTAGAAACAAATCTGATGTATTTGACACTTTTGTTAAATGGAAAGCCTTGGTAGAGAATGAAACATGTCTTAAGATAAAATGTCTTAGGTCAGATAATGGAGGGGAGTATTGCAGCAATGAATTTAATGATTACTGTTCTAAGAATGGAATCTATAGGAAAAAGATGGTTCTAGGAACTCCGCAGTAGAATGGGGTATTGGAAAGGATGAATAGAACAATAATGGAACATGCTAGGAGCATGAGGCTACATGCAGGACTGCCTCTTTTCTTTTTGGGTAGAAGCGGTGAGCACAACTGTGTACTTGATAAATAGAGGACCCTCAAGTGCCTTGGATGGAGGCATACTTGAGGAGGCTTGGTATGGTAAGAAAGTTGATTATTCATTTCTTAGAGTCTTTGGATGTGAGGTGTTTGTCCATATAAATGAGGATGATAGGACCAAGCTAGAGGCTAAATCAGAAAAATGTACTTTCATTGGTTTTGGTGGTGATGACTTTGGATATAAATGTTGGAGCATTAAGGACAAGAAAATCATTTGATCTAGGGATGTGGTCTTGAATGAGAAAGTCATATATAAGCAGTAGTTATTGGAAAATAGGGAAGAATCCAAGAAAGAATATGCAGCGGTAGAGGATCTTTCGGATGGAAAAGTGACACATGAATCAGTTCAGGAACCCCCTCAACAGAAACCCCAAACTCCTATATTGAGGAGGTCTTTGTACGTACCCAAAATTGTAAAGTACTGCACTGCTGGAACAGCGTAACACGTGCCCCAATGATGATACAGGTCTCCTCGCAAGGTGTTTGGGATCTAGAAAAGCTCTCCAAGTATGCGTAAACATCCTGCATGCCCCGCTTAGCCCCTGCATGCTTTATTGTTCTTTTTTCCCCACTTTTTCTTTGCGTTTCGCCTTTCAGTGATGAAACCGCATCCTTGCCTGGGCGGCGGTCTCATGACCGCTACCCAGGAAGGGCGGCGGTCCTGTAACTACTGCCCTGCTCAAGGCGGTGACGGTCCTTCACGCATTTTCCAGAATGTTCTTTTTAATATGATTCACGTAAATTTCAATGTTTACCATATTTTTTCACCGCCTTTGGCTTGCATTTATGATTATGGTTCCATGGAATAGTGTTTTGACATTGTTTATAGTTTAAGAGATCAATTTGGTTTTTACCTTTGGGTAAATGCAAATGCTATAAATAGTTGGCTTGTGCTCAAGAAAATGGCCCCCCAAAATTTACCTCTCAATTTCTCAATCTAGTAGTTCAGTATTTTATTTTGCTTAGGATTCATAGTTTAGTTTATTGCATGCTTAGTTAATGTTATTTTTGCTATTAGGAAGCCACATATCCATCTTGTGTAAATGCTGTCATTACTTCATGCAGTCCATTGAAATAGAGCAATTTAATTCTCAGTAGGAAGCCATTAAAGTTACAGGTTTTACTTGTCAAACATGATAGTTTCAGGTTCTGGACGTTTTATGTTGCATGGACTCGCAATAAATCCCGCTAGGAATTACATAAGCCAAGCTCTATACTCTTGCGTTATCCCTCTCCTACGCGCATTGTATTCAGTCTGCATCCTAAACTGCCTATGTTCCAATATCGACTTTTGTTGATGCTATCATTACAAGCTTTTCTGGATCCACGTGAGAACGAAGGAACATGAGGAGATCACACTAAGGGGACAAAACCGCACACACCATTGGATTCGCCACTGTTTTGCAAAATCCAGGTTCTAGCTTTCAAAGTTATAGTTAGAAGCATATAAAAAAGAGTAGCCAATCACTTTATTGTCAGTCAATTTTACTTTCGATATTACCAGGGAAGCTATGGGGACTGATACTTTCTGAGAAACTATGATTCATTCCTCACTTATGAGGTAGGATCGAGAGTCTTTCAAATAGATTAGATTAGTTATTTCATTATTTACAATAGATTTACAACTGTACAAGCAAGTAGCTATACTTGAGTTGCTTTGTTTGTTTTAAATTGGTCATTAGATTAGTTGTTATAATTCTAGGTATATTAAAATGGTTGTTCATTCAATTTCATTCATTCATCAGAAAAATACAAAAATAGAGAAGTTATATATGCTATAAATACACTTCATATAGTTAATTTTACTTTACTGCAATTGGATTCACATTGTTGCTTTCGTATGACAATCACGGGACCTAGAGAACCTAGAGAATACATATTCAAGCCAATCATGCCCCAACTTAATCTCATCATAGCAATAACTGATATAGATCAGAATCTTAGGATCCAAGTCTTCCGAACAACAACAAATCTACAACATATCAGCCTCCAGTTAAGCGGGTTAAACATAGAGGATGACAAAGCGCACACATTTTGGTCAAATCAACCAAAATACAGATTATCCTAGATATATATCCGCATGACTGTGGAAGGGCTTGAAAGAGAGAAAACATTCAGATTTGATCCTTTAGTCCCCATAGCCAGATGCAGGAGACACTCTCACAGACATAGATACCAGCTTAATAATTTAGTTTGCATGAACGCTTGTGAGATACTCTGAAAAGATTACACAAATGATAATCCTGAACATAGAGGCCGAAAATGCATACGACTATTGGATACTAGGGGTTAGGGACTAATTCCGTACATGACCATAGTAGGTCCACAACAACCATGAATCTACGATTGTGACCCACAAATCCCACAACCCAACGAATCCACAGGTGGATCAGACATAGATGCTGGCTTACGCATATTGGTATTCAGATCTACTCCACTTCCACCTATCATCATCACACATAGTTATCCTTGTTAGACGTAGCAGCTAACAAAAGCTAAAGATTTCTAGACTAGACCAGAGAATCTGACCATAAATTCCACTATATATTCATTATCCATCATATGACCCTGTCTGGAGATATACACGAAACAATCCCAGGTCCTTTTCCACATATCCCACAACCCATAGATCGGATCATGCCAGAGCTCAATATTGATTGGAGCCTTTGAGAAGTCATCCTTGTCCGACCGATCTATCACACAAATTCAAGTTAGGAGGGCCTTCTTTGCCTTAGATTTGCAGTTTCCATTAGTGCACGTCGAAGACATCATATTACCTAACTAGTTTGTCTACATCCCACACGTATTCCATCCCCACCGGCTGTCTTGGCATGACCTCGAGAGGTCGGGTGTGAGGAAGAGTTACTTGTAGATTCCCATGCTCACTTGTCACTTTTCCATCGTACAAAATTGGTGAACCCGACGTGGAAGTTCCTACTTTCTAAATCTAGAATCTTATTATTACTTCTGTTGTCAAACAATTTTACTTTTCGTCTTCTCCGTCACATCAGTCTTCACATCAGCTTCACCAACAAAATTTGTGAACCCGACGTGAACCGCATGGTTCTTTTTCTTACCTCTTTTGTCCACCTTCGCCCTTACAAATTATTCTGCGGGTATTTATATACCCTCTGAATGTTTCGGGATTCGATGCTTATGGTAGACCTCTCCTAGGTCTTGAAGCATACTACGCTCAACTGAATAGACAGTCATCACCCTCGCTCTCAGTATGGGGTGAAAACTATTCAAATAACCAATTATCAACACAAACTCCATCTCCAAGGGTCAGATATAGCTCATCTTTCCAAACAGAGGAGTTGGATCAGCTCGCTCAAACACAACAAACAGAGCCTTCAGGCTCGAACAATATGACGTTCATAGGAGAATTTGGTTCGTCTCCTCAAGTACTGCTTAGACCACAAATTAGTAGACAAACTAACCCATACCTGGTTTTAGATGATGAACATTCAGTAAATTATGCCAGGAATGAACAACACTCTCGAAGTATAGACCCACCTATAGGAGGTTTACAAACACAACCCGAGGTCTCTTTTTAGGAAAGTACCTCCATGCCATGTCATATAGGAAATGTCCTCGGGGAAACTTGGCAGGGTAATGATCAGTTCATAGCGGGATATCACATGCCTATATAACATCAGGATATACAACAATCACCACTACGACAAAATACCGTAACTTCACTAAATGAAGTCATTTCAACTTTAATAGAAAAAGTTAGGGGGTTAGAACTTGCTCAGGAAAATCACCATTCTCAATTCATGCAGGTAGGAAATTCTAATCCTCCACACCATCTTAGCCAAGTAGAACTCCTCATAGGAATAGGCACATTAGGCATGACTCCTCAGTATTCACAACAAATGCCAACAAGAACCACTATTTTTAACGCCGCTCCGATACCTCTCGGTCCAGTACAGAATAATCCATTTCTAGACAATACCCCTTCATACTTAAACATGTACTCTAAATCTCCACAAGGGGACATGTTCTCCTCTCCCTACATGTTTACTCAACCACAGGGGTTTCCTTATGCCCCTACCAATGCATACGCTATGCCGTATCAATAACCCATTCCGCCGCCATCCCCTCAGCAGGCACCATCAATGGTCGAAACCTACACGATAGGGACTTATTTAGAATATTTGCAAGAACCCTTAGACTTCACCATATGAAACCTTATGCTTCCAAGACCTCTTCCTGATTTTCCCAAATACAAAGGTGAGGGAGATCCGAATGCACATATCAAGGCTTACGCCACAGCCATTCAAGAATTACTCCCTTGGGATGGGGTTGTTGCTAAAATATTTCCCAAAACCTTCGAAGGTATCGCTCTCGATTGGTATTATAGAATACCTGAGGCTTCCATCTATTCGTTTAAACAACTTGTTTCAGAGTTCATTGAGGCATTTGACATGAACAAACTATTAAGAACATGAATCAAGGAATTCTTGCACATTAAGCAGGAACACAATGAATCTGTTGCTCATTTCATCCAGAGGTGGCGTACAGTTCTTTATTCTTTAGCCAGAGCTCCAAACATGGACCAAATTGAACTATGTGATTTATTCCTTCATTCTCTTAGCAGAGAAGTGAAGGAAGAAGTACAGAAGTTCCCACTAAGGACTTACGATGAAGTACTTGAGAGTGCTCTTCGAATAGATCAAACGGCAATAGACAGCGGTTGTAAGACGTATGGAACAAATGGGAGGTTAATCACCTCCAACCAGAATACTACGGCTTATCCTACCACCACAAACACCAATGAAGGACCTAAAATCATTAATAAAAATTACGGAGTGACAACAGATGGATTAACTGATCAGGCCAAAAAGGTAAATGTTATGAATACTCCACCATTAATAAACAACCAACGAACCAACTTTACCCCAACAAATAATACATTGGATTTTAATCATCCACAACAAAAACAACAACAACAGTGAAACCCTACACAAGGTCCAAGCTAAAGCAACTAGTGATCAAAACTAAAAACAGCAAATGTAAAACTTTAATCCCAATAGGAAACAGTTTGATTAGGGCTTTGGGTCACGATATGCACCAAACCAGCAGACTAGGAATTACAATCCTAACTCGTATTGTGGTTTTCACAAAATCTGAGGCCATGACACCAGAACATGCTGTGACTATAATAAATTCATGCAACCTTTGCCAGAGGAACAAAGACAACTTTTCATAGATATCTTCTTGGCAGATCCTACGTCACCGACACCAAATACTTTTATGGGGGTTGTTTCCCCTCAAAATGCACCCCTTAAGATCTTCAATGATCCACTCCCAAATCACAACAAAAATGGGTTAAATTCGAATGGGACAAACAAGGGTGTAATGATAGGAAACCACAATCATAAAGCCTCGACTTCATTAAATCCATTAGTTGTGCCACAATTAGGAAGTCAACCGTGACCCAAGATAGTCGGTTTCGTGGAGTTAGATGCCGAACTACCCGTGGAAGCTGTAATAAGGACACGAGAGTATTTTTCTCAGCCAAATCCAAGTTACCTACCAGAGACAGATAACATCTAACAAATGTTAGTAAGACCCGTAGGTACCTACGATTTAATTAGTGATCTAACAAAAACCTTCTCGTACATTTCATTTTTGGACTTACTACAGAATTCTCCTACCCACAGGGCTTCTCTTTTAGAGGCATTAGGTTTAGGCCATCTAATTAACATCGCTCCACCTCCTAAAACACAGGTAAACTATATAGACTTTGATATCCACCCTCCGAGGCAGCCAGATAGGGATATCGAATTCATATTCGAAAAAAAAAAAATGCCAACAGATGCTGAGATTGCACGCCGAGGTGATCCAACCCTTACATTTGCAATTATGGGTTTATAAAAATTATGTAAAACGCGTGATGGTTGACAAAAAGGCAACGGTTAACATAGTCCCCTTCTCTTTCCTTCAAAAGCTAGGGTATGGAGAAACAAATTGTTCCACGACTTGAAATACAATAAGAGGCTATGCTAGCCTTAAAGCCACGTCGATTAGAACTATAATACTACCAGTCACCTTAGAACCCAAAACAATCCTAACTGAGTTTTATATTATAGATCAGGAAACTAACTATAATATGAACCTTGGCCGACCATGGATACACCGTATGCAGGCAATCCCTTCTACATTATTTCGAGAAGTAAGATTCTTGCATTTAGGAAAGGTGTTCATAGCCAAAGGTGATCCAAAACCATTCGATGTACACCTGGCTGACTTAAAGAAAAGACCAGGCATGCACTCGGAGTTTGAACTCCCAACAAACCACCTTAGTAAACCCACCGCAGCAAAACTGGAGGAAAATTTGGTACCTACAACAGATCTTGAGACTATGGGCCTAGCCAGGACAACCCCAGTCCTCAAAGATGAGGTTAAGATTATAGAAATAGTATCATTGGGAACTATTGCAAAAATTGTTGAATTGCTAGAACAAGATCTACCAATGTTCCTACCATTTGATTATGTAGGCAGGGGATACACCCTAGGTGTTGGTTCTCTTCCGGCAGTAGATCTCTGCATGGTAGAGGTAGAGGATGTTAACACAACAAATATCCCAATGCCCATATTCCCAGCTAAGTATTGGAATCTCCATTTCGATGGAGCTAGATGTCTTTACGGAGTTGGGCAGGTGTAATCTTTACTTCTCCCAAGGGAAAAGTCCTACCATTTTCCTTTAAACTAAATTTCGAATGCACAAAAAACGACGCTGAGTATGAAGCCCTCCTCCTTGGCCTCGTCCTAGCTAAGAGGATTAGTGTTAATAATGTCAGGGTGTTAGGAGACTCATAATTGGTAGCAAACGAAGTCTCTGAGATGTATGAAACCAGAACCGAGCACTTACAGCTCTACAAAATAGCTGTATTGAATTTAAGCAAGGAGTTTGACTTCATATCAATTAAAGCAATCCCACGAGAGAAAAATCTTCTTGCTGATTCAATAGCAACCTTGGCGTCACGCTTCACTCCAAACAATAAGTTAGAAGATACCCACTTCATGGTATCCCTTCGTACCAAACCATTAGTAAAACAAAAAATGTCAAAACCTCTCTTAATGAATAGAAATGAGAACAAATATGCTATCCTAGACCACATTGATAGTGATACAACCACTTTGAATTACTTAAACACCTATGCAACATTACATCTCACCCATCATGCAGTAGATTTATCCTTAATCCCGCATTCATCTTCCTACTTCGGAAATCCCATGACAGAGCTTCTCCCACAAAAGGAACTTAGCATATACACAGTCAAGAATGGAGATGATCTGAAACTACCTCCAGCCCCGCCGGAGTTTGAAGAAGGTAACACTTCTCTAATCGAAGAAATAATAAATATTAACATCGAAACAGAGGATGAACCAAGGATATTGAATTTAGGATCCTCGTTAACTCCATCGGAAGTAGAAATACACACTCAAATCCTCAAAGAACATCAAAAGGCTTTTGCATTTAATTATAAGGAAATGGCAGGGGTTGCACCACACATTGCGGTACATAACCTCGTCACTAAATCAGATGCAAAGCTGATTAAACAAAAATCGAGACCAATGAAACCTAAGGTAGATCTTATGGTAAAAGAGGAGGTAATGAAACTCCTCCAAGTCAGATTCATCAAGCTAGTCAATTACTCTCAGTGGGTATCTAATATCATTCCCATTTTAAAAAAGAATGGGAAGATACGCATTTGCATAGACTTTCGAGACATTAACAAGGCATGTCATAAGGATGATTTCCCGTTACCATCATAGACATCATTGTTGACGCAACAACGAGATTTGAGATTTTGTCTCTCATGGATGGATTCTCAGGATACAATCAAATCAGAATATCCAAACAAGATCAAGCTAAAACCACATTTATAACTCCTTGGGGAACCTATTGCTATGTTGTTATGCCATTTGGTCTCAAGAACACTAGTGCTACATACCAACGGGCTATGACATATATATTTCATGACCTTATTCATAAAATTATGGAATCCTATGTAGATGACTTGTTGGCCAATGCCAAGAAGTGTTGTGACCATCTGGAAGTGCTTCGCGTCATTTTTTTACATCTGATAGAATACAGAGTCACCCTAAATCCAGAAAAATGCGTCTTTGGTGTAACAGGAGGGAAGCTCCTAGGTTACATTATATCATCACGAGGGATCGATGTTGACCCAACCAAAATTAGGGCTGTTCTCGAAATGGTCCCACCTTCAGATGAATCTGAAATCAGGTCATTTCTTAGAAAACTCGATGTAATCTGGAGATTCATCCCAGATTTAAGGTTTGCCATTCATCCAATTAACAATCTACTCAAGAAAGATTGTAGTATTGATTGTACCAAAGATTGCAATGAAGCTTTCGAAGCAGTTAAGTGTTTCTTGTTATCACCACCTATGTTAATGCCGCCTAAGCCAGACCACCCGTTAATTTTATATTCACGAGATACCAATGTCTCGCTAGCCTATATGCTGGCTCAAGAAGACGATGACAAGAGAGAACGTGCAATCTATTTCATTAGCCGAACGTTTCTCGACTATGAAACAAGTTATACACAGGAAGAATGAGAATGCCTTGCCATAGTCTTTGCAACCAAACACTTAAGACATTATATGCTAAATCAAGAAACGAGGGTCATCGTAAAGACAAAACATTTATAAACTTTCCTCACACAAGGGTCCTTGTCTAAAAAGGATGGACGCTTTATAACCTTAATGGGTGAATTTGAATTAACATTCGTAAATCAGAAGTCCATTAAAGGAAAAATCATCGTGGATTGGTTAGCTGATAACCCACTAGACAGAGGTAATCTAGTAGATCTAGACTTTCCTGACGAATGCATATACTACATCGAAACAAGACCTCCCATCTCTGAGTGTCCTTGGTATACTGATATTATTAATTATATCATGGATCATATGTATCCGAAAGGTGCAACACCAAAACAAAGAAGGTGGTTATGCATTATCGTAGCCAGATACACCATTATAGAGCAAGTGCTCTATCGAAAAACATTCAATGGAATGCTTCTAAGATGTGTCGACACAGAAGAAGCCAAGAAGATTCTCCACGAATCTCACAGTGGAATGTGTGGAGGCCACTTCAGTGGCCATGCCACTGCTCATAAAATACATCGAATGCGCTATTTCTGGCCTACTCTAGAACATGATGCAGTAGAATTTGTACGAAAGTGCCATAAGTGCCAAGAATTCTCCCATGAGATTCACATGCTGGCACAAGCTCTATAACCAATCGCTACTCCATGGCCCTTTTCTATGTGTGGCATCAATTTGATAGGGAAATTCTCCCCCTCATCTACAGATGGCCATAATTTCATAATCACGGCCACCGAATATTTTACCAAGTGGGTAGAGGCTATACCTCTTACTACTGTACCAGGTTCTGTAATCACCAAGTTCATTTTAAACCAAATCATTTGTAGGTATGGTGTCCTACAAATCATTATCTCGGATAATAACACTTATTTTAAGAATGAAAAAGTTCATGAATTGTGCAATAAATTTAAAATAATCCATCATACGGCCTCCTTGTATTACCCTCAAGCCAACGGATAAGCTGAAGCAACAAACAAAACATTAAAATCCATTCTTCTTAAAATGGTGAAAGAAAACAAATGAGATTGGCATTTGAAGTTATATCTGGCCTTATGGGCCCACCAAACCTCAATAAGAACACCAACAGGGGTGACTCCTTTCTCGCTAGTATTTGGGGCAGAAGCAATTCTCCCACTTGAGGTTGAAATACCTAGTCTCCGCATCTCATTACAAGGGATTCTAGACGAAGACGCTTATAGAGAAGAACGTCTCTCCCAACTAGAAAGCCTAGATGAAGCTAGGTTAGATGCTAAACAACGGCACATAGTCTATGCTAACCGGATGTGCTGGCAGTATAATAAGAAGGTCTATGAATGAGACATATATGAAGGTGATCTAGTTCTAATGCTAAACAGCCAGATCGATAAAAGTACTCGCGAGAGAAGGAAGTTCCGGCCCAAATGGTTGGGCCCATACCGAGTCATGAAGGACTATGGAAATGGTGCATATCTCTTATGCACACTAGAAGGTGAAGAATTTGGTGAAACAGTCAATTCCCTACACCTTAAACGATTCTATGCATGAACAACCAACACTACTTGTATAATTATATCTACATTGCATCTTCATATAGTTAGGATCATTTTGTTTTCCTGTTTCATACAATTTTGTGATCAAGGAATTTATTCTCAAAGAAATTCATTCCAAACTTCTGATGGTATTGGCATAAAAAATCTAATCATACTTCTCCATTTCCATGATATCATCAACTATTTCGGAAACATTTCATGAAATAAAGCTAGATATGACAAAGTCTTAACGGTAACCATACCAAGGTCTACATACTTGTTCTCACTTTTGGTTTCTTCTTAAGATAGATGTCTTGCCTATGGTTTGTTCTAGAAGCTTCATCGTGTCACATCTATCCCGTATGTATATCTCTTTGGAAGTAAGAACATGCTGACACTTTTCTCAAGTAGACAAATCAAATATAAATCAAACAAAAAAATTTAAATTTACACATTTCCTTGCCCCACCAACCTTTGGTGATGAGCTTGCATCTCTTCCTAGTGACGTAGGGTTGGGAAAGGATGGAAATTCCCTTACTCGCCTATACCTTGCCCATGGTGATAAACCCATGCTTCTTACTAGTAGCATGGGGCAAGGTGTAGGGGGTCCTTTTGACAAATAAACGTTAAAGGTCATAAAACAAACAATTCAAATTTTGAAGTCTTGAGTCAAAAACAAATGAATCAGATATCCAAAATTCCAAGAGAGTTAAAAATCCTAAAAACTAGATTTTGTCTACCATGTGGCCATCTACGGATCTAAGTCTAGATAAACTGCAAAGCAAGCTACATCCCAAACTATGGAGTCACTCAAGTGGAGTAGGCTTGTAGCATCCTAATTTGGTTCCACCGAAGCTTTGTCTATCTTTCATCACCATTGAATTTCGACACATTTCATAACTTGTGCCCTTTCTAGCTCTCGGTGACGAGCCCTCGCATCTCATTAGTTGCATGGAGTTAGGAATGGGGCAAATTTATCTGCTCATCATACCAGCTTATCTTCACCACTTTGCCAAAACAAATATGAGGTATCAAAAATTGCTTAAAGAAACTAAAAATTCAAAATCACATTGTATCTATATTATCATATATCAGCATCACAAAATACAAAAAGAAAGTAAACATTTGTATCATTTGTTCTCCATTTGCATACATTCTAAAAAGCATATAAGCATAATATCATAGTTCACATAAGGGAATGGAAACAAAGTCATAGATGCCAAGAGCCTGATCCAAAAAGAATATATATATATATATATATATATATATATATATATATATATATATATATATATATATAAATGGTCAAAATTTCTGTACAATGCCATCATGCGCTAAACATGGTCAAAACGCTCAAAGAGCACGGGAAATACAAAACCATCATACAAAAATCTAACAGAGCCAATTGGCTTATCAATCCCTATGAGACCCCTTTGAAGGTGTGTGCCCACGTCTAGGACTCCGGCTATGCCAGCGCTTTGAGTGCACGGAGGGCTCATGATCCCGAGGGGCAGCCGCGGTCTTGCCATGAGAATGACTCCTCATCGGGTGCTCTGCTGTCATATACCCTACCGGCTTAGTACGGAGGGTAGATACCATCCTAGCCACATGCCAGATGGGGGCAAAGACGTCAATATGCTTACCAGCTGCTGAGGGCTCCCCTGCATCCACAGACAGCTCTGCATGGGTCCTCTCTATAAGGATCATCAGGGTATCGGTGCATACCCTGAGAATCAGGTCTCGCCACTCATCGGCGGTCTCTGTAAACAAAGGAGAAAACGAATTAGAAATAAAACAAGAGATAAACACAAGTGTAAACAAAAGGAGAGATGGAAATTAAAGCAATCCTAACTCAAAGCAAAGGGAAGATAACTTACTCGGGTCACCAGGCCTTCAGGATGGATCTCTAGGGTCAGCACCTGCCATAGATGCCGTCGTTGACTGAGGTGCTCCCCCCATGGCTGGAGCTACGTAGCATCCTGAAACAGACTCATCCTCCCCACCATGGCCTTGGGAGAGTGGCTCCTCTGAAACAAGAGTCACCCTCTCTGCACTCTACTCTGCCCTCTCTACCTGCATGATATCCTGAGTGTCATGCCACTCAGGATCACTGTCCCCCTCTCCCCCTGACTCACTGGCCTCGGCCTCGGTATCCTCCTCTATATCTCCCCCTGTGAAATCCTCAAACTCAGAGTCTATGTCGATAGGGTCATCACTGCTATGGGCAGGACCCGCGGCAATCTGAAGTAAGGGTGCCTGAGGAGCACCGGCTCTCCCTCGGGCACATACTACCCGCCTAGCCGCAATAGGAATGCCAGGGGTAACAACTATCCAACCCCAACCTCTAGGACCCCCTCTGGCCTCTCGAATTAACTTGTATACTGGCACTACCAGGGGAAGCATACCCATGTAAGGTAGGCCAAACTGCTGAGGAACTCAGCCAAAGGGGTGTATCTCCACTCGCCCTACTCTGTCAACAAGCTGCCCTGTGGTGGAGCAGGAGATCAAAGTAAGAGCCTCCTCGCCCCATAAACCTATTATGGCCTAATACGGTGTGGCCTCCATGTCATTGGTAGTCAGGGAAGCAACTGGCTGGTGAGGTGCTCTGATCACCGATATGTCTGTCCATTTAGCTGCCCTCATAGCTCCGGGATCTGCCACCTCTACACCTCTGCCATAGGGGATGAATGTTCATAAACCCAGCTCATAACTAGGGTCGGGTGGCTCAAAGAATACCCTTGTAAATGGAATACCCTGTACAAGTCATGGTAGGTAGTCCCAAGTATATCTACTCCTTAGGCGTAAATCTGGCCATGTCCCTTAATCTGTGCAATGATGGGTGACCAACAATATAGTAGTGTGTCTCCTCCCTTGTCCTTGATCAATCTCAAGGAAAGGATCCCCATAATGGCCTAGAAAATCAAGGGGATGGGTAGGCTAGGGATAGATCGGATCCTCACCCCCTTCTTCGAGCCAGTGGAGATAACTGCATCTCCCATATAAGAAGCCCACTGTGCTATCTGGGCCCGTGAACCTGCTGTCTCGAGTGTGAGTCGTCTCCTGATGATTGGGACCCCCAGGATACGGTAAACATCCTCCAAAGTGATGGTCCACTCACTTCGGACCCCTGGTAATCAGAAGGTGTTCCAATTAGCATCCCAATAGGAAAATAAGTCACAGAGTATGTGACTGGATGGTGCAACATGTGGAACCCGTGATATACGCAGTATGCCGGCCCTCTGAAGAGTGTCCTGCTCATCATGAGAAAGGGCATCTAACACTGCTGGGAGCCAGTCACACTCTCTCTCTCGACTCCACCGAATGTACTCCTCCCTCGCTTGCATACACCCAAAAACACACAAAAAAGAGAAAGTTAGTATCTAAATGGCATTAGAAAAATCACGAAAACACATAACGATGCAAAAAATGCAAAAACAATTTGAAACAGGTGTTCCTTTGGCATTTTGTTAGGAACCGCCACCCGGAGCGGGGTGGTGGTTTTGTAACCGCTGCCTTAAAGGTGGTGGTCTTGTAACCGCTGCCCTGAACACGGCGGCGGTCACGTGACCGCCACCCTGTTCAGGGCGGCGTTCGTGTCCCAAAAAGCCACGTGAGTTTTTACATTAAAAAAGCCAAAAAAAATGAAAAATGACACTTTTAGACTAAAACAAAGCCTACCCAATAGGCACCCCCCCCTAGATGGACCTTTTGAACCTAACATTTTCAAAAATAACCCACCCATGACAAAGATTTTAACATTTTAAAATTTTAGGGGTAAAAATGATAAATTGAGAAAAACTAACCTGTGATCTCACGGGTCAATGATTTACTCGCGGAGGCATGATCACTATCTCGTCACAAACGTTTTGACTCTACTCTCACAAGAAACCATCACCGTGGGTCCCAGAGCTTAAAACCAATCAAATCAACATGCACAAATGAATAGGAAAATGGGCCCACTTTCATATTTATAGCAACTTGACTCATTTTGAATCCCCTTTTCAGAGGTTTGGAGTGGCAACAAAGGTAGGTTCTTACCCTAGCACAAATGGTACGTCCTCATTTCCCATTATTTTAGCATTTATTTTCCGATCTATTTTGTCTATCTGCACTTGATTCCTCTTTTCATTTTGCAGGTGGCAGGAATTTTGGATGGCGTCATTGCGACACACAGACGTATCAGGTATAACTTCCAACTTCCAATTTTGGGACCGCCATACTCGGACCCACCGTTTTACGCCTCTTCATGGCTAAATCACTTCTCCAAGGGGGCAATATGTACGTACCCAAAATTGTAAGGTACTGCACTGCCAAAAGAGTGTAACACATGCCCCAATGATGATACAAGTCTCCTTGCAAGGTGTTCAGGATCCGAAAAATCTCTCCAAGTATGCGTTAACATCCCACATGCCAAGCATAGCCCCTGCGTGCTTTATTGTTCTCTTTTCCTCGCTTTTTCTTTGCATTTCCTTTCAGTGACGAAACCACCACCCTGCCTGGGTGGTGATCTTGTGACCGCCGCCCAGGAAGGGCGGCGGTCCTATAACCGCCACCCTGCTCAGGGCGGTGGTCCTTCATGCATTTTCTAGAATGTTCTTTTTAGCGCATCTCATGTAAATTTCAACATTTACCATCTTTTTTCACCACCTTTGGCTTGCATTTATGATTCTGGTTACCTGGAATAGTGTTTTGGCATTGTTTATAGTTTAAGAGATCAATTTGGTTTTTACCTTTGGGTAAATGCAAATGCTATAAATAGTTGGCTTGTGCTCAAGCAAGTGACCCCTCAAAATTTACCTCTCAATTTCTCATTTCAGTAGTTCAGTCTTTTATTTTGCTTAGGACTCATAGTTTAGTTTATTGCATGCTTAGTTAATGTTATTTTGCTATTAGAAAGCCACATATCCATCTTGTGCAAATGTTGTCATTACTTCATGTAGTCCATTGAAATAGAGTAGTTTAATTCTCAGTAGGAAGCCATTAAAGTTGTAATTTTTACTTGTCAAACAGGATAGTTTCAGGTTCTGGACGTTTTATGTTGCATGACTCACGATAAATCCTGCTAGGAAGTGCATAGGCCAAGCTCTATACTCTTGCGCTATCCCTCTTCTACTCACATTGTATTCAGTCCGTATCCTAAGCTCCCTTTGTTCCAATATCTACTTCTATTGATGCTAGCATTACACGATTTTTTGGATCCACGTGAGCATGAAGGAACAAGGAGATCACACTGAGGGGACAAAACCACACAAACCATCGGATTCGCCACTGTTCTGCAAAATCCAGGTTCTAGCTTTCAAATTTCTAGTTAGAAGCATATCAAATAGAGTAGCCAATCACTTTATTTTAGTCAATTTTACTTTTGATATTACCGAGGAAGCTGTGGGGACTGATAGTTTTTGAGAAACTATGATTCATTCCTCACTTCTGAGGTAGGATCAAGAGTCTTTCAAATAGATTAGATTAGTTATTTCATTATTTACAATAGATTTACAACTGCACAGGCAAGTAGCTATACTCGGTTGCTTTGTTTGTTTTAAATTCGTCATTAGATTAGTTGTAAGAATTATAGATATATTAAAATAGTTGTTCCTTCAATTTCCTTCATTCATTAGAAAAATACAAAAATAGAGAAGTTATATATGCTATAAATACACTTCACATAGTTAATTTTACTTTACTGCAATTGGATTCACATTGCTGCTTTCGTATGACAATCACGGGACCTAGAGAACCCAGAGAATATGTATTCGAGCCAATCATGCCCCAACCCAATCTCATCACAAAAATAACTGATACAGATCAGAATCTTAGGATCCAAGTCTTTTGAACACCGAAAAATTTACAATAGATCAGCCTCCAGTTAAACGGGTTAAACATAGAAGATGACCAAGCGCACACGTTTTGGTCAAATCAACCAAACTACAAATTATCCTAGATATATATCCGCATGACTGTGGAAGGGCTTGAAAGAGAGAAAACATTCGGTTGTGATCCTTAGTCCCATAGCTAGACGCATGAGACTCTCACAGATATAGATACCAGCTTAAGAATTCAGGTTACACGAACACCTGTGAGATACTCTGAAAAGATTGCACAACTGTTAATCCTGAACATATAGGCTGAAAAGGCATATGACTATTGGATACTAGGGGTTAGGGAATGATTCTGTACTTTACCATAGTAGGTCCAAAACAACCATGAATCTACGGTTGTGACCCACAAATCCCACAACCCAACGAATCCACAGGTGGATCAGACATAGATGCTGGCTTATACATATTGGTATTTAGATCTACTCCACTTCCACCTATTATCATCACACAATTATCCTTGTTAGATGTATCAGCTAAAAAAAGCTAAAGATTTCTGGACTAGACCAGAGAATCGACCTTAAAATCTACTATATATCCATTATCCATCATACAACCCTGTCTGGAGATATACATGAAACAATCCCAGGTCATTTTCCACATATCCCACAACCCATAGATTGGATCACGCTATAGCTCGATATTGATTGGAGCCTTCGAGCAGTCATCCTCGCTGACTGATCCATCATGCCAATTCAAGTTAGGAGGGCCTTCTTTTCCTTAGATTCGCAGTTTCCATTAGTGCACGTCGAAGAAATCAGATTGCCTAACTAGTTTGTTTGCATCCGACATGTATTCCATCCCCACCGGCTGTCTCAGCACAACCTTGAGAGGTCAGGTGCGAGGAAGAGTTACTTGTAGATTCCCATGCTCGCTTGTCACTTTTCCATCGTACAGTCTTCTAGGGTAAGAAGAGAAACTGAATGTTTTTCTCCTTCTCTTTATTATTTATTACTCACTAATAGTGGAGAGCCAGAGAACTTTGATGAATAAATGTAGGAAAATTCTAGGAAGAAGTGGGAGCAAGCCATGGATGAGGAGCATCAGGTCTCATGGAGAACCAGACATGGGATTTGGTAAAGCTACCTGAAGGAAAAAGAGCATTACAAAACAAGTGGGTGTTCAGAGTGAAAGAAGAAGAAGGAGGAATGAAAAGATACAAGGCCCGGTTGGTGGTCAAGGGATTTAAATAGAAAAAGGTATAGATTTTGATGAGATTTTATCTCCTGTAGTAAAAATGACTTCTATTAGAACTGTTCTAGGAATAATTGCAGCAAAATACTTGCACATAGAACAACTTGATGTACAAACTACATTTCTCCATGGTGATTTGGAGGAGGAACTATATATGTAGCAACCAGAGGGCTATGAGGTAAAAGGTAAAGAGGAGATGGTGTGCAAACTGAAGAAGAGCTTGTATGGCTTGAAATAAGATCCACGTCAATGGTATAAGAATTTTGATAGCTTCATGATAGAGCAAGGTTATATTAGATGTCATTCTGACCATTGCATGTATACAAAGAAATTTGAGGATGACAGTTATATTATCCTTTGCTTGTATGTGGATGACATGTTGGTTGCAGGTAAAAACATGCAGGAAATAAAAGTAATCAAGAAGCAGCTAAGTGAATCCTTTGCTATGAAGGATTTGGGGGCAGCCAAACAAAGCCTTGGTATGAGGATATCTCGGGATAGGAAGGAACAAAAAATGATTTTATCTGAGGAAGAGTTCATTAAGAAGGTCTTGGAGAGGTTTAATATGCAGGATGCTAAACGGTTGGGACTCCTTTGGCAGCCCATTTCAAGTTATCAAAGGAACAATGTCGTAAGATAGAGTAGGAGAGAAACTAGATGTCCAAGGTACCTTACTCATAAGTGGCGGGCAGTCTGATGTATACCATGGTGTGCACTAGGCTTGATATTGCCCATGCAGTGGGAGCGGTGAGTACATTTATGAGTGATCCAGGTAGAGATCACTAGCAGGAACTAAAGTGGATCCTTCAGTATTTGAGAGGGACCATGGGGAGAAGTGTGCGTAAACCCTATAGCCAAAGCATATATCATGAATTGTTGAATGGAGGAGTGATGATTCAGCCATAAGTGTATATCAATATGAGAGAAAAGGAGGGAGTGGTGATGTAACCTAAGTTGTATACAACTACAAGATGATAGAATGGGTGACAATTTAACCTAAGGTGTATGTCACTAAAGCTGGAAATGTTGCATGGTGAATGTGAGGTTCATTTTATTGGTAAACCATCAACATTATGGACCAAGGAACTAAAGTGCGTCATAGGGTGGTGATGAAAACACATAGAAAACAATGTAGTAGAAATGACCAAGTGAGGAGTATGGTATGTGAATGCATGGTTAGGTTAATGCAATGTAAAATGTGTATGGTGTGTAGAATATGTAATATTTTAGATGCATTGATAGGTGTAGATAAGAAATAGAATATGTAGTAATAATTATATAAAGCTAGACCCATATATAATTTAGTCTAGTGTAGTATGTAGAATGTATGTGGAAATGCATAGTGTATGGTATGACTATGTATAGGTTATGCGTGGATAGCCTAATAATGTATGTGGTGTGTAGGGTAAGACTAGTTTAATGTAGGATGCATGGATGAAATGTAAAACTAGACTCATATGTAATGACGACTAGTATAATATATAGAAAATGTATGATATGAAAATATGCAGTATGTAATGTGAATAAGTGTGTAGATACCATAATGAGTATAATGTGTAGATGAAGATGAGTATAATGTAGAATAAATGTAGAATGAATGGTGTATGACACATAATGTAGGATGAAATGTAACATGTAATAAATAAGTGTGGTGTGTGGGGTTTAATGCAAAGGTAATCCCTCAATAGTAAAGTTTGAAACGAAGCACAAGAGTGTGTCATTGGGTGATGAAAAATGTAATAAACGAAAAATGCACATGAGTAGATGTGGGGTGAATGCTATGCCCCCAAATTATGTATGTGATGAAGGTAGCTAAGAGACGTTATCGAGGAGATCATCATTGTCATGATTGAAACCTATTGGTGCAACATCAAAAAATTGATAGGGTATAGAATGGGGAGGGTCATATAGGGACCCATTGTAGTGGAGTGTATAAACTTTCATCATGTATTCTTCATCAGTATAGATGATTGGTGGAAAACCATGAGCATTCCAACGAGAGATGTTCAGAAAATAATTAGGAGAAGAATAATTAGAATAGAGATATGACCGAAAGGCATGAGAAATGTGAGTGAAGAGTGAAGGGTGTCTATTGTACCACCAATTGTTAGGTTGTGGAGCCTATTTTCATGTGATAAAGTGTTAAAGACTGTACACTAAGAGTACTATACACTTTCCACATGGGTATTATGTAATTTTTTTGGGCCGTAAAACGTGCCCGATATATCGGGAAACGTGATTTTCTCATATGGACAGGTTTTTTGATCCATAGGTTTATGGGATGGTTTTGGCTGATGGTTTTGATACCCATGTGTAAAACTACTTAAGTAGTTGTCTATTTATATGGTTTTGTGCATATGGTAGCAATTATGAAACATTAAAAATGTGTTTTGAATTCGGGTGTGAATTCTGTAGAGTTTGGTGAGCATAGCTCCAAATAGATCTGGGTATTGTATTGAGAGAGTGGTGGCTTGTAATAAAATATGTGCAGGTGATTCTTTGTGGATGTAGCCTAAATTGGGTGAGCCACATTACATACTAGCTATTTATGTTGTGTTATTTTATTCTACAATTTTATTTTAGATCTGTAATATTTTCAGCATATTAGTTTCTACTGTTGCAATTCTATGAGGGATTATTCCACATATTTTATCCCTTATATCCTAACAATTGGTATCAGAGCTTGGTTCAGTTTGTTGAAGTGTTGAATCATAGGGAAAGTTTTATCTTGAGTGGGAGCTATGGTAGATGATGGAAGATCTAGGGTTGATAAATTCAACAGGTAGAATTTTAGTCTTTGGAAGATGTAGATGGAAGATTACATTTATAAAAAGGATCTTTATACTCCTCTATCTAAGAAGGTGAAAAAAACCTCGAGCATGATAGATGCGGAATGGGATTTGCTAGATAAGAAGGCACTTGGGATAATCTAGCTGTGTCTTACATCTTCGGTATTATTTGATGTTTCAAAGGAAAAGACTACAAAAGAAGTGATGGATACATTACGGAAGTTATATGAAAAACCCTTTTCCTCTAATAAGATATATTTAATGAAAAATTTGTTTCATATGAATATGTATAAGAATGGTTCAGTAACAGATCATCTAAATGATTTTAATATAGTTGTAAATATGCTAGCTTCGGTTACAATAGAATTAGATGAATAAGTTAGGGCTTTATTAGTTTTGTGCTCTTTACCTGAGAGTTGGAATAGCTTGGTAATGGCGGTAAGCAACTCAGTTCCAGCTAACTCAAAGTTGAAGTTTGAGGATGTTGTAGGGGTGATTATAAGTGAGGAAATGCAAAGAAAAAGATCTGGTGAATCTTTTACTTCAGGGAATGCTTTCACACTGGAAACTAGAGTGAGACAGAAGAATAGAGGAAGCCGTGGAAAATCAAAGGATCAGGAAAGGTCAAAATCCAAAAGCAAGATAGTATGTTGGCACTAAGGAAAGTCTAGGCATGTAAAGAAGGAATGTTAGGAGCTTCAGGACAAGAAGAAACAACAGGAAGAAATGAGGGAGGCAAATGTGGCAATGGGTTATGTATGTCAAGATGCTTTGATTCTTTCTTTACACAATATTATTGAATCTTGGGTTTTAGATTGAGGGGATTCTTTCCATGCTTCTCCACATAGGCATTATTTTGTTGATTATGTTCAAGGATATTTTGGGCATGTTTTTCTTGGTGATGATGAGCCTTGTAGCATAGTTGGAAAAAATTATGTTCAGGTTAAGATGTAGAATGAGAATACTTGGCTATTGAAGGATGTTAGACATGTGCCTACATTAAGATGAAATTTGATATCGGTAGGGAAGTTGGGAAGTGATGGTTGTACTGTGATATTTACAGCCGACTCTTAGAAGGTTACTAAGGGTGCTCTTGTGGTGTCAAGAGGTAAGAAGGTTGGAACCTTGTACTTAACCACTTATAGTACTAATGTTTGTAATCTTGTGGCTTCAAAAGTAGATACAACATTGTGGCACTATAGGCTCGGTCATATGAGCCATAAGGGCATGAAGATCATAAAGAAGGATTTTCTTGAATATACAGAAATAGGTTTGGAGTTCTGTGAGGACTGCATATATGGGAAACATAAGTGACTAAGGTTTCTCAAGGTTAGACCTACCAAAAAAGAGAGTCAACTAGAGTTGGTGCATTCTGATGTGTAGGGGATGACTCAGGTATCGTCTCTTGGGGGTTCAAGTTATTATGTTACTTTTATTGATGATGCAACAAGGAAAGTTTGGGTTTATTGTATTAGAAACAAATCTAATGTATTTGACACTTTTGTTAAATGGGAAGCCTTGGTAGAGAATGAAACATGTCTTAAACTAAAATGTCTCAAGTGAGATAATGGAGGGGAGTATTGCAGCAATGAATTTGATGATTATTGTTCTAAGAATGGAATTTGCAGGCAAAAAATGGTTCTAGGAACTCCACAACAGAATGGGGTGTCTAAAAGGATGAACAAAACAATAATGGAACATGCTAGGAGTATGAGGTTACATGCAGGAATGCCTTTTTCTTTTGGGCAGAAGCGGTGAGCACAAATGTGTACTTGATAAACAGAGGACCCTCAAGTGCCTTGGATGGAGGCATACTTGAGGAGGCTTGGTATGGTAAGAAAGTTTATTATTCATTTCTTAGAGTCTTTGGATGTGAGGTGTTTGTCCATATAGATAAGGATGATAGGAACAAGCTAGAGGCTAAATCAAAAAAATGTACTTTCATTGGTTATGGTGGTGATGACTTTGGATATAAATGTTGGAGTATTAAGGACAAGAAAATCATTTGATCGAGGGATGTGGTCTTGAATGAGAAAGTCATGTGTAAGCAGTAGTTGCTGGAAAATAGGGAAGAATCCAAGAAAGAATATGCAGCAGTAGAGGAACTTCTGGATGGGAAAGTGACACAAGAATCATTTTAAGAACCCCCTCAATAGGAACCCCAAACTCCTATATTGAGGAGGTATTTGTACGTACCCAAAATTGTAAGGTAGTGCACTGCCAGAACATCGTAACACATGCCCCAATGATGATACAGGTCTTCTCACAAGGTGTTTGGGATCTGGAAAAGCTCTCCAAGTATGCGTTAACATCCCGCATGCTCTGCTTAGCCCCTGTGTGATTTATTGTTCTCTTTTCCCTGCTTTTTCTTTGCATTTTGCCTTTTAGTGACGAAACCACCGCCTTGCCTGGGCGGCCGATCCCATGACCGCAGCACATGAATGGCGGTGTTCCTGTAACTGCTGCCCTACTCAGGGTGGCAGTCCTTCACGCATTTTCTAGAATGTTCTTTTTAATGCGAATCACGTAAATTTCAATGTTTACCAGCTTTTTTCACCACCTTTGGCTTGCATTTATGATTCTGGTTCCCTGGAATAGTGTTTTGGCATTGTTTATAGTTTAAGAGATCAATTTGGTTTTTACCTTTGGGTAAATGTAAATGCTATAAATAGTTGGCTTGTGCTCAAGCAAATAGCTGCTCAAAATTTACCTCTCAATTTCTCATTTCAGTAGTTCATTCTTTTATTTTGCTTAGGATTCATAGTTTAGTTTATTGCATGCTTAGTTAATGTTATTTTGCTATTAGAAAGCCACATATCCATCTTGTGCAAATGTTGTCATTACTTCATGTAGTCCATTGAAATAGAGCAGTTTAATTCTTAGTAGGAAGCCATTAAAGTTGCAATTTTTACTTGTCAAACAGGATAGTTTCAGGTTCTGGACGTTTTATGTTGCATGACTCACAATAAATCCCGCTAGGAAGTGCATAGGCCAAGCTCTATACTCTTGCGCTATCCCTCTTCTACTCACATTGTATTCAGTCTATATCCTAAGCTCCCTTTGTTGCAATATCTACTTCTATTGATGCTAGCATTACATGCTTTTCTTGATCCACGTGAGCATGAAGGAATGAGGAGATCACACTAAGGGGAAAAAACCACACACACCATCGGATTCGCCACTGTTATGCAAAATCTAGGTTCTACCTTTCAAATTTCTAGTTAGAAGCATATCAAATAGAGTAGAAAATCACTTTATTTCATTCAATTTTATTTTCGATATTACCAAGGAAGCTGTGGGGATTGATAGTTTTTGAGAAACTATGATTCATTCCTCACTTCTGAGGTAGGATCGAGAGTCTTTCAAATAGATTAGATTAGTTATTTCATTATTTACAATAGATTTACAACTGCACAGGCAAGTAGCTATACTCGGTTGCTTTGTTTGTTTTAAATTCATCATTAGATTAGTTGTCAGAATTCTAGATATATTAAAGTAGTTGTTCCTTCAATTTAATTCATTCATCAGAAAAATACAAAAATAGAGAAGTTATATATGCTATAAATACACTTCACATAGTTAATTTTACTTTACTACAATTGGATTCGCATTGCTGCTTTCGTATGACAATCATAGGACCTAGAGAACCCAGAGAATACATATTCGAGCCAATCGTGCCCCAACCCAATCTCATCACAACAAGAACTGATATAGATCAGAATATTAGGATCCAAGTCTTTCAAACAACGACAAATTTACAACATATCAGCCTCCAGTTAAATGGGTTAAACATAGAAGACGACCAAACACACACGTTTTGGTCAAATCAACCAAAATACAGATTATCCTAGATATATATCCGATGACTATGGAAGGGCTTGAAAGAGAGAAAATATTTGGTTGCGATCCTTTAGTCCCATAGCCAGACGCATGAGACACTCTCATAGATATAGATACCAGCTTAAGAATTCAGGTTGCACGAACGCCTGTGAGATACTCTGAAAATATTGCTTAAATGTTAATCCTGAACATAGAGGTTGAAAAGGCATATGACTATTGGATCCCAGGGGTTAGGGACTGATTCCATACATGACCATAGCATGTCCACAAAAACAATGAATCTACGGTTGTGACCCACAAATCCCACAACCTAACGAATCCACAGGTGGATCAGACATAGATGTTGGCTTACGCATATTGGTATTCAGATCTACTCCACTTCCACCTATCATCATCACACAATTATCCTTGTTAGACGTAGCAGCTAAAAAAAGCTAAAGATTTCTAGACTAAACTAGAGAATCGACCATAAAATCCACTATATATCCATTATCCATCATATGACCCTGTCTGGAGATATACATGAAACAATCCTAGGTCATTTTCCATGTATCCCACAACCCATAGATCGGATCATGCCAGAGCTAGATATTGATTGGAGCCTTCGAGCAGTCATCCTCTCCCACCGATCTATCATGCTAATTCAAGTTAGGAGGGCCTTCTTTACCTTAGATTTGCAGTTTCCATTAGTGCACGTCGAAGAAATCAGATTGCCTAACTAGTTTGTCTGCATCCCACGCGTATTCCATCCCCACCGGCTGTGTTGGTATGACCTCGAGAGGTCGGGTGTGAGGAAGATTTACTTGTAGATTCACACGCTCACTTGTCACTTTTCCATCGTACATTATTCTAGGGTAAGAAGAGAAACTGAACGTTTTTCTCCTTGTCTTTATTATTTATTACTCACTAATAGTGGAGAGTTAGAGAGCTTTGATGAAGAAATGCAGGTAGATTCCAGGAAGAAGTGGGAGCAAGCCATGGATGAGGAGCATCAGGTCTCATGGAGAACCAGACATGGGATTTGGTAAATCTACCCGAAGGAAAGAGAGCATTACAAAACAAATGGGTGTTCAGAGTGAAAGAGGAAGAAGGAGGAAATAAAAGATACAAGGCCCGGTTGGTGGTCAAGGGGTTTGCACAGAAAAAGGTATAGATTTTGATGATATTTTATCTTCTGTAGTAAAAATGACTTCTATTAGAACTGTTCTAGGAATAGTTGTAGCAGAAGACTTGCATATAGAACAACTTGATGTAAAGACTGCATTTCTCCATGATGATTTGGAGGAGGAACTATATATGCAGCAACCAAAGGGCTATGAGGTAAAAGGTAAAGAGGAGATGGTGTGAAAACTGAAGAAGAGCTTTATGGCTTGAAATAAGCTCCACGTCAATGGTATAAGAAGTTTGATAGCTTCATGATAGAGCAAGGTTATATTAGATGTCATTCTGACCATTGCATGTATACAAAGAAATTTGAGGATGACATTTATATTATCCTTTGTCTGTATGTGGATGACATGTTGGTTGCAGGTAAAAACATGGAGGAAATAAAAGTAATCAAGAAGCAACTAAGTGAATCCTTTTCTATGAAGGATTTGGGGGCAGCCAAAAAAATCCTTGGTATGAGGATATTTTGGGATAGGAAGGAACAAAAACTAATTTTATCTCAGGAAGAGTTCATTAAGAAGGTCTTGGAGAGGTTTAATATACAGGATGCTAAACCGGTTGGGACTCCTTTGGCAGCCCATTTCAAGTTATCAAAGGAACAATGTCCTAAGATAGAGTAGGAGAGAAACCAGATGTCCAAGGTACCTTACTCTTCAGTGGTTGGTAGTTTGATGTATACCATGGTGTGCACTAGGCCTGATATTGCCCATGCAATGAGAGCGGTGAGTACATTTATGAGTGATCCAGGTAGAGATAACTAGCAGGAACTAAAGTGGATCCTTCGATATTTGAGAGGGACCATGGGGATAGTTTTGTGCTACAGTGGATCAAACACCACTTTGTGTGGTTATGTAGATTCAGATATGGTTGGAGATGTAGACAACATGTTATGTTTACATTATAGGTGGAACAATAGTAAGTTGGATTTCACGACTACAGAAGTTGGTGGCTTTGTCAACCACGGAGGCTGAGTATGTTGTTGCCATAGAGGAAAGCATGGAAATTATTTGGTTATAAAAATTACTTGAGGAGTTGGGGCATAAGAAGGATGAAAGAAAGTTGCATAGTGATAGTCAGAGTGTTATACACCTAGCTAAGAACTCTACTTTCCACTCTAGGACAAAGCATATACAGTTAAGGTGCCATTTCATCAGGACAACTTTGGAGGGAGAGGAGTTGAAGCTATAGAAGATTCATACCAGTCAGAATCCTACAGACATGATGACCAAGGTGGTCACAAGGGAAAAACTGAAGCTATGTTCTATTTTGGTTGGTTTTCACAAAAACTAGTGAAGGGTTGAGAAGCTTGCTCAAAGGAAATCTATTCTAAAGTGGGAGATTGTTAGGTTGTGGAACATGTTTTCATGTGAGAAAGTGTTGAAGACTGTACACTAAGAGTACTGTACACTTTCCACATGGGTATGATGCAATTTTTTTGGGCCTTAAAACATGCCTGATATATTGAGAAATGTGATTTTCTCATATGGGTGGGTTTTTTGACCCATAGGTTTATGGGACGGTTTTGACCCATGGTTTTGATACCCATGGTTTTGTAAAATTTCTTAAGTAGTTGTCTATTTATATGGTTTTGTGCATATGATAGAAATTATGAAACATTACAGATGTGTTTTGAATTCGGGTGTGAATTCTGTAGAGTTTGTTGAGTATAGCTCCAAACATATCTGGGTATTGTATTGAGAGAGTGGTGGCTTGTAATAAAATATGAGCAAGTGATTCTTGGTGGACGTAGCCCAAATTGGGTGAACCACGTTAAATACTGTCTCTTTGTGTTGTGTTATTTTATTCTACAATTTTATTTTAGATTTGTAATATTTTCAGCATATTAGTTTCTACTGTTGTGATTCTGTGAGGGATTATTCTACATATTTTATCCCTTATATCCTAACACCAATGTAGTCTAGCCAAGACTATCCTAATTTAAGTGGAGAGTCATGAGAGGCACATGCAACGAAGATTGTCAAATGAAAAAACTGTAAGCCATAAGTGGTTATGATGTGGAAATAGCCATGATAAAGATGTGGTGAATGAGGAGGGGGTAAGATGTCATTAATTGTCATACCAAACCTAGGTTAACTATCACATGTATAAATAGTATATAAACAAGTGGGATCAATAGGAATGTGCTGCCAAAAGGACTTATTGATGAATAAGGTGCATGTAAAGGGAGGTCATGGAGTGGCCGTGAGTGGAGGAGAAAATGACATGGTGTCAACACTATGAAAAAATACCTTATATAAGATCATAACATTAGTGGATGGAGGGTTTTTGAACTGGTATTCACCTGGGCTGTCAGCTACAAAGTTGTCTTCAAAATAAGAATTATCTATACCAAGAGGAGTAAAATCAAGTTGTCATAATGATTCATATGTGATTTATATTACATCAAACTCATCATCAGACTCTTTAGAAGTATCAATTTGTGCATCATTAGTTTGGGTAGGGCGATATAGGAAATTGGTAGGTGATGCTAAATTGGGAGGGGAAGAATAAGCAATGAATGTCAGAGGTGGAGTACTAGCAGGGACAAATACCATAGGTGAAAGGATAGTCGAAGTGTTAGTAGATATAGTAGGAGGAGTAGTAATAGGAGTGGTGGAGGAAGATGCACTGGATTGACCAACATCATATTGATCAAGAGTAACATAAGTAATACGTTGTGGAGGTGGAATGGGCATAATGGTAACATGATTAATGCGGCAGTATTTGAATGGTTTGGGATCAACACTAATGGTGTTTTCACATCCATCATGAAGGAACTTGACACAATGATGTAAAGTGGGTGGCACAACTTGCATTGCATGAAGCCAAGGCCTACCTAAGAGGATATTAAATTAAAACTAAGCATCAATGAAGTAGTATTCAGTGAGAACAATTTTAGGTCCAACCCAAATATGTAAGGAGATGGTTCCTAAGCATGTGTGAGTGCAAGAGTCATAACCATCAATGAGGGTGGAGTTCTGAGAGATGAGATAGTCATGCATACCTAATTGTTGTAAGAGAGAGTGGGAACATAGGTTGACTATATATCTATTATTAATGAGGACACACTTCATATAATTAGTACTAACAACGATGATAATGAGAAATGAAGCACATGGGTTACTTTTCACAAGAGGGGATATACCCTCATTAATAAAAGAGATAGAACGTGGTAAAGTAGAGAGAGAATGAATGAGATGGGAAAATAATTCTATAGAGTTATCATGCTTAACATGAATAGAGTAGAGGGAATCCTCTAATGTGTTATGACAATATGGCACATTCTACAATAAATCATAGAGAGATATTTTAACAGGCTTATTTTTGAGTTTCTCAATAATGTAGTAGCCTTTAGAAGTGGTAGGTTGCACTGTCGGTGTAATGGGTGGTGGAAGAGATATAGGTGGGGTTGTTGGTGGAGTAAGGCGAGTACGACGAGTGGCGACTACATTGATAAATAGATCAGGCTGAGGTGTGACAAAGCGAGGAGGGTGTTGGGTATGCACACACATGAAATTAGCGGTGGTAGTAACTATACCACTTACCTTAGTAGGTGTATAGGTAGGATAAGAAGATTGAGCCATAACTTGATAAGGGGATGACATGCAGAAAAGGAGGTGTGGAGATGCTGGGTTCACCAAAATGATTAACTAAAATTAAACTATAAGAAAGTATAACAACTAGTTAATCTAATATAGACTAAAATATTGTAAACTACACAAAGACAATATGGAAATGATTATAAGTAATTATACTAAATGAAATAAAACCCTAATATGCAAGGAAGTAGAGAGAAATGACTTAGTTGATCACATAATACTATCGCAGTTTTTCACAGGGTTTACAGTAAAATCTAGGAGTAGGAACGATCATTCAGAAGTCCCAAAAATGCTAGATCTGGAGGATCTGAGCAGATTGAGGCACTTGGGAACGTACTGGGGCACCTCGGGGAACCCTGGTATGCAGAATAGGCACCCTGATCTCTGTAAATGATCAAAAAATTATTTTGGAAGTGTCATAATATGTCCTAAAAATATTTTTCTATCACACTAGATCTTCCGAATTGCGTCGAGTGTTTGAGATGACAATAGATGAAGAAATGACCTTAAAATACAAAGAAGTATCAAAAACCTAAAAATAAAATATGAAAAATGAATGGGTTGAGTTGACCTCAGCCACCACAATAGTGGGCTTACTAAAGTTAGTGTTGCACTACATTTCAGACCCACATGTAGTTCTTGTGTGTGTGTGTGTGTGTGTGTGTGTGTGTGTGTGTGTGTGTGTGTGTGTGTGTGTGTGTGTGTGTGTGTGTGTGTGTGTGTGTGTGTGTGTGTGTGTGCATGTCACACCCTAGGTGCTCTTGTGCTAGTTGCACTTTGTGAAATAACAAGCAATCATAAATATAGAAAATGTAATAGCATGTGTCTAAAATAAAATAGAATCCTCTCCCTATCTTGTATGTGTTGATGTAGATCTCATAGCTTTGATGCATGAAACAATGTGGATGCAAGTGATGCAATAAATGTAACTCTTGATGGAGTGATAGTGGTATGTGATGCTAGGACCCTCATTATGGTCTCATAACTTTGTATTTATATGGTTCTCTTGCTCTAATTTTGTAATTAACCTTGAATTGGCCAACTAGGGAAGAGATAAGTATGAAAATAGATAGAAATACCCCAAAAAGAAGAGGGAAAGTGTTAGAGTAGGTATTTACCTTAGCTCATGTTCACCTAGGTACTTTATTTACCTTTATTATATTTATCCTCACCCACTTATGTGTGTGGATATTTATTTTATCTTATTTAGATATTAGGAGATATTATCCAGTTGTTAGGTATAGTTCTTTCCTTGATCTATGGTATTGACTAGTTCTTTCCTAGATCTATGGTATTGACTAGATCCTTGATGTCTAGTTATCTCCTAAATCTATGGTCTTGACTAGTTATTTGATGACTAGTTATTTCTTTGATTTATGGCTTGATCTATGACCTTGATTGGTTCTTAGATTGTTATTCCTTGCCTATGTAAGCAAGGCCCATTCTCAATGTATTGCATTGAGTTCTGAAATAATATATAATATTGCTGCTCATTTGTTTGCAAAGGTTTTATGTAAAGCTATTGTGGAGATTGTTGTTGACATCCATCTGTAAGTTTTATTTTGCAAATAAATTATTTGTGTATTCATATATTTTGGATTTGGTCATATATTATATGCTACGTGCATTTTTATGCAAAAAAAGGATTCCATTGGATTCAGAAGGCATGAAAACCCTAAGATTGATTGTAAATTCGGCCAATTCTAGAGGTAGTTAGTTTTTGTGGTTATTTTATTTTTGCAGAGAAGCACACAGGTGTGCCTCAGGATTCGAGCCAATAAAAAATGTGATTTTATTTATTCAGGTTTGTCAGATTTATTGAGATCTGTACAGGGTTTTTTTCTGTTACAACATATTTTCCTTGTAACAAAGCAAAATATTAAAAAGCTTGTAACTTTTGATCGGTAACTCAGTTTTGAGTGCTAGTTTTTGCAAAAGTGCTTGTTTTTTTCGTGTTATTTCCATTGGAAATATTTATTTTGAGACTTGCACTATAATTATAAAGTGTCAAATATGGAGGAGTGTTTTAATAAATTGTGGATGCAATTTTAGCTGAGCCCAACGTCCTAAACTTTTGGAAGTTGCAGTTTGTACCTATCATGGATTCTGAGAATGATATGCTTTTCTCTGAAGTGTGTGGACTTCAAGAGGATATTTTAAAATTTTTGGAAGAAAATAGATCTCTCAAGAAGTGAAATTATCTTCTACAATCACTCATTCACAATAAGGATACAATAATACACTCCCTGCAAAACAAACTTGCTAGCCTTCAGCATCACCATCATATTGTGGACAACTGTATCCATGCTCCTAGTCCACCTGTAGCTGTTGCTCTTGTACCCACTAACATTGATCAGCTGGTCTTTGAGCTTGAAACTATTTTTGATGCTTCTAAACTTGTGAGGCTTGTTACTGCATGCTCTTCCACATCTGTGCCTATTACATTACCACATGTTCTGTATCCTACTTCTGCTCAGCTGCATGGATTTTTTAAGAAGCATACCATTGCATTAAGTTCTCACATGCTCCATTCTATGGGTCTCACTAGTGGAGTCATTAACAAACATTCACAGGGTATTTTTTCCTCTATTCCACATGTTAAGTGGAATTCTCATCACGACATTGGTTTTCGAGCAGATACTTCATTGAGATCACACATTGACAGAGCTCCTTTTTTTGTTCGCTTGACTCTTTTTTAGGATCATGAGCAACACATGAGTTCTACACCTTCACTCAGGCTTAAGAAACCTGACATTTCAACTGTCAGACATGATCAACCTGACACACATTCTGATGTTCTTTTGCATGCACCCATTTTGAATTTTGCACCAAGTCATATACAGGTATCTTCTTCATCCATCCATGTTAATTTGGGGTGGATATTTGATCACTCATGGAGGTGACATAGGAATTCGTTGAGAGGACTCTATAGGCATGGCTCCTCCACCATTTGGCCTCTTACTCCACTTTCTATACCTTCTGCATTGTGATGCTTCTTGTTTGAGCATTTTTCTTTAGCAAGTGTAGTGTATCTCTCTTATTTATTGAGAGATTTTGTATCTGTATTTTCGACACTTTTGGCATGTTGATAGTATCTCTTAGATCTATTTTGGTGCATTCCAGTGTTAGTTTTTCAGTGTTCGAGTAGTTATTTTAACATCTCATATAGATTTGTAGCATCACTCCACCCATTCAGTAATATGGGAGGGTGTGGTGTTGATCATACTTCTTCGGTTTTCATGTCCTTGCCTTGTTACCTTGGCTTTTCTTAGATCGTGACACTCTGGAGTTAGTGTCCTTTCTTTGTTGCTTTGGTTATTATTCTTGGATCGTGGCACACCTATTTGTAGTCCGTCGACAGTCTCCTTATGTGGAGCTATTCTGGTGAAACCCAGTGTCAGCAAACTTCTTCAACATTGTATGAGTTTTTTGAGCCGAGATTCTTGGGATGCCTTGGAGTGGGTCTTTACTCTCTTTACTTTGTTGTTACTATTTTTGGGTACCTTGTGGTGTCCCTTTTTTCCTAGTTATTGTACATGAGTACCTCATCAGGCCTAGTTGCCGGGACTGATACTGTGGACACGCCACTTCTATTTTTTCCCCTATCTTCACTTGAGGGGGGGTGTTAGAGTAGGTATTTACTTTAGCTCATGTTCACCTAGGTACTTTATTTACCTTTATTGTATTTATCCTCACCCACTTATGTGTGATATTTCTTTTTATCTTATTTAGATATTAGGAGATATTATCTAGTTATTAGGTATAGTTCTTTCCTTGATCTATGATATTGACTAGATACTTGATGTCTAGTTCTATCCTAAATCTATGGTCTTGACTAGTTATTTCCTTGATTTATGGCTTGATCTACAACCTTGATTGGTTCTTAGATTTTTATTCCTTGCCTATTTAAGCAAGTCCCATTATTAATGTATTTTATTGAGTTCCATAATAGTATATGATATTATTGCTCATTTGTTTGCAAAGGTTTTATGTAAAGCTATTCTAGTGAATTGCTTTCATCTTATCGACCATGGTGTTTGATTAGCATCTGTGTTCTTGGCTTGGTATGATCTAGTTATCATTCCTTTCAGAAAGTAGAACATGGATGAGGGTGCTCCAGGTTGGACTAGGGCACCCCGGGGCACCCCAGTACTGCCTGAGCACCCCGATTTAGGCTAAAATGATGGGAAAATTGTGAAATAGGTGGATATGTATAGGAAGATACGTGGGAATGAAAAAAATAAAGATAAAAATAAGTTTTCCAATAGGTGGGATTAAGTAGTACTTTCTTCACTTGAGAACCCTCTAAATAATAGTATAAGATTGAGCTAAATAATGCCTAAAGTGCATGATTTTGTCTCTATATATATCAACACTACACAAGACACATATGTTATTCATATTAGTCTAAAAAGTAGTAATTACACAATGTAGATGATTGAGCATAAATGAGGAAGTGTAAATGAACTATAATAGAAAAATAACACTTGTAGGATGTGGAGGGATTTCTGCCAAATGATTTGAATGTAAGGATACATGAGTGTCCCTATAAGTGTGTACCAATCGATGTGTCATCCATCCAACTCAATATACCTAGTGAACCCATGTGTGTAAAGAAATAAAATGTGTTATCTATCAAACCAAAGTGATCAAAATCATGTCTAATGTAAAGTGCAAATAACTCTAGTAAAATACATAGGTCCTTATTTTATCTTTTCTTGTAAATATTTGAATGTTTTTTAATTATTATAATGCATAGCTATGTATAAGATACGTGAGTAGAAAAGGATATTAACCAATGAGAACCCATTAAGGAGGTGAATGGGATATTAAAAATTATGGAGATTCAGGTGTCATTGAAGATGTAAATTCTAGCAGGACTATTATAGTGGCATGTTCCAAATAAGGCTTAATAGATGTAGCATTATGATGCATAGAGTGGTTCTAATATAATGGAATAGATGATTTATTTTTTATGGCCACTAGGATGGTAAAAAGAAGTTGTGAGGATTATTTGTGTACTATAAGACCAACATACAACTCTAGATGAGTAAGAATTATGGGAAATAGAACCTCAGTCGGGAATATGAAGAGGAGGCATATAGTCATTATATGTAGAATGTGCAATCGGAAGACTATTAGGAGATCTAAGAGGATCAAAACCAAGAGATGAAGTGTTTGTAACAAGGGGTTTAGGAAAATCTACAGATGTGGAACTATAGTGTAAGAGTAATAGGCTAAGAAATAACATAGAAATGCTAAAGACATTATGAAAAATAAAATACTTGTTTGTAATAGGACCAATATGAAAGACTTTAGGATTAATAGTAGGCATACTAGGGAAGGAAATCTCAAAGGGAATACCTCTAATGGTGATGACCTGCTGATTGTGGATGAACTTAACACACTGGTGAATGAACCTAAGAAAACGTAACCAAGGGAGACCTAAACAAAAGGCATTAAAACTGAGAGTAGATGCAACCAAAAATTAAACTGATGTGGTAATAGGTCCCACTATAATTAGTAAAGTAATGTGGTTGTATATATTATTGGTATTAATTACAAGATTGTGTATGGAAAAACCTAAAAATTTAATTTACGCGAGAGAAAAATAATTTTCTTCATTGTGTAGATTAACCAAAAAATTGTAGTATTTATTTACTAACACCACTTAGTCAGGTATGATGACACATCACTTGGAATAATGTACTTGTGCTCAACCCGAAGAGAGCACAACCCACCAGGTCCTTATTTGTTAGATCATGCAAGATATATATTTAACATAAACCATTGCACAACATAAAACAAAAGACAAAAAAATTAGGAATCATGAAAAAAATAACAATAAAGAGCTTGAATCATTCACTCCATAATAAATACAATTAGTATCAATATCTGTATTCCTATGAAACCTCATTCATCACTCCTAACCTTGGAAATCCATAATAGATCATATATTACATTTTTAAATTATTATAAACCATGACATACCATTGTGTACTCTCTATTATGCACCACACACACATATCCAATGTCTCCATATTTATTACATAGACATAACACCTATCAATAGCTGGTGGGAGCTTATCCTTCACCACTTTTCAATATTTTTCCTATTAATAGACCCCCGTGTACTTATACTTCATGCTCCTTCAACCTACACTTTCATCTTCAACTAGTCATTCTTTTTCCACGTGTGTTATTAATAGATTACTTGTGCCCCAAGCCAAATTATATATTTAGTTGCTTTTGACAATGCATCCTCTATCTTTATCGAATGACCTACATGTGCTTTAACGTTGCTTTTATCCATTCATATCCTTTCTTTTCTTGTCACACCATCTTTATTGTTCCTATGTTTAGACCATTCGTAACTTTGATTAACTCATGTATTATTATCCTATACATGGACCTTCATGCATCTTCTTATTTTACCCCTGTAAGCAGACCTTCAAACACTATTTCATACTTGCATTTTTTCGTCTCATGTTGTTACGTGTAACTTTTCACGTTGCTTATACTTAGCCAATTTACCCAGATCAAAATTACCCCACACTAGGTATATTGTTCATTCTCGACAATATAATGAATTAACGAATGAAAGAATATGCACTGAATTTCTGGAAAAATGTTTGTATGAATATTTTGAAAGAATATTGGAAATCACCAAATGAATAAGGAACAATTTCTCTATATGTATAAAAATTAGGATATGGTGATGGAAAGAGTTCATGAAATTGTAGGTGGATCCCATTTTCTAATTATTTCCACTCTTCTATCTCACTATTCACCTTATATGGGGTTGTCTTACAAATGTCTATGATGTTTTCCAATGTTACGCCATTAGCATTCTCCAATCCATCCACCTTTCACATCACCATTATCTATACCTTTCTAATCCATTTTTCTACTCTTTCACACTTTGCCTTTATTTCTTTTTTCTACTTGCCAACTTCCTTATTGCACTTAGATCTATTTGTCAATAATGAGACTTGTAATTTATTCAAATCTACTTCATCATCAATGATACACATGGTCAAGATCATTTAAATATATTTGAAAGTAAAAACCTTTTCAGCTTTGGAAGCACAATTATTGAGAGGGGGTGAACCATTCCTTAAGAAATTTTACTTCAATTGCTTCAACTTGTATGAACCATCAAACCATCCATTCAACATTTATTAACCATTGTCATCTTATTAATCATAAAACAACCATTCACAAGATCATGAAGAAAGAGAAAACACATGAACACAACATATAATGTGGGAAAACCTCATGGGGAAGAAAACCCACTGAACTTATGCATATATTACATAGCATAAACTAGCATAAATGAATCTAGTGAATATTACACATCACAAGAGATTTTTTTAGTGAGGCACCAACCCCAAAAGAAACACAAACCCCTAATTTAGTAGGGTAAAAAGCCTAAAAGGAGGATAAAAACCCATAAGATGAATAAGAATCCACCTATACACCTAAATATGAAGATCACCTGATGTCCTTGTTGCTTCAACTACTGATGGTGATCACCTTTTTAGCTCTCACCACACAAAACCCTCTCAAACATCCCACTCTTTTTCTTTGCTCAAGAATGCACCTATAAATGATGATTAGGTCAAGTGACCTAGTAGATTATTCTCCTCTTCCATTCTCATATTCGCATCCTCTTTATTTCTCTTTTCTAGATTCCTCTATAACCTTCATTCACCTCTTCTTACTCGCTCAAGCATATCTCATCACTAGTAGCGCAAATGAGCTTTACACTTGAAATTATATACATGACACAAGCGTATTCACCCATAGGTAAACAAATACCATTAAGTTAGGTCATAATAACATAATAAAATGACCGTTTAGGTTGGCACAAACCTTACACACAAAAACATGCCCAAAGCTTCTCAATTAGGCCTAACTTACTATTCTTCTCCAATTGTCACAAATTTGAATTTCAAAGAAAAAATCAACTTCACCAAATCTCCATAGGATATAAAAACATCAACAACATCCTCTCAAGGTCATATCCATGAATTAAATATTGTGTTTTATCCATCTTTATCATACACTACTCTAATTTGCAAGCAACTCTCATTAGGTCTTAAGCATCTAATTTTCACTCTTTAAGAATGACATGGTTCAAGCATCAAAAATCCTCATCAATATTCAAGTAGCATATCAATAGAAAGGTATTATCATCATGAAAATGAAACAACTCATGGAAACCTCAAAATGAAGGTACAAGGAACTAAAACACTCACATCTCTTAAACTACTCAAACACGCTTCTAGGACTCAAGAACTTGTCTTGAGAAATCTGATCTAAAACACCTCAAAATCCACTTGCAGACACTTCCACCACTTATAAGACTTCAAAAGAAACCTTATACACACCCTCAAGCACTCTGAAGCATATGTCACCTAGAGAAATTCACCTTTGTATACATGTTCCATCATACCTTCTTAAAAATTATAATATAGATTATTAGGCCATGAGGGCTTAGGCATGCCAAAACCTCACATGATCAAACCAAAGGCTCAAAAAATTCATATGAGACCTCTAAAAACTTGATAATGCATCAATAACATGAATATCGCACCAAGATACTATACTAATCAACACTTCATGACATAAACCTAGGACACTACCAATCAACATTTTCCCTTTTTCCTGATTGAAACCTCATGCTAACTCATATGCCACCTAGACACCATTTTCCATAAATTCCCCTTGAAATCAATGACAACAAAAATGACATAATGTCCAAAAAAATCCCCCTTTTTCATTGATGACAACCATAATAAAAAACATTGATGGAAACCAAACATGCAAGCACCTTCATGACTCTCGTTTCTTGTTTTTGAGTACACTCTTCCCTTTGACATCTATGAAAAATTATACTATAACATCTTGACACGTAAAGAAAAATAATAATACACACAAACATACTTGCAAGCTCCCCCTTTGTTTTCATTCACCTTCTTGACTTCAACTACTGTAAAGGAATCATAGAACCTTTTTTAACATGCCCATTCTGCCCCCTGAATTGATACAAACCAATTTTGGTCTTTATTCTTGTTGTAGACATATTCACTTTTGACTCATCGTTGATCAACCAAGAATGCAAATTTATGACTATCATACTGATTTAGGACACCTTTGTGACTCAACTCATCTCCCCCTGGGTTGATACATCCTTCTAAAACTTATAGACACAATAAACAATCTTCTTCATACCTATTTTGTCATCAATACCATGCATGGAACTAACTTCCCCTTTGATCATGATTTTTATTCATGGAGACCTAGTGGAATAGGTATGTTCCATCTAACTTGCACTTTATATCCTTTTAGACTCATATACCACACTTAAGTGATATAAGAACATATCAACCAACTACTTATGAATAATGAGAAAATTTTACCTTTCCTGATGCCAAAAATGTCTTCAATGATTCAACACATATTCCTCTGGGATGATGCACACATACACAATTAGTGAAATAAAAAAATGAACCTCGCTTGTTTATACAACATACTACCATGCATTTGATGGTATGATCAAGTCATCATATAAAGTATCATATACACTTCTTCACTTGAATTGATGTCTAACAAAATCCCCTTGAAGCATATTTCATGATAGTTCATCATTCATGTAGCCATCTTTCCATGCTCTGCCTCTTAGAAATAATAATCAAATCTTGTAGACCTTCTAAATCAACTTACACAAGTACATTCCTTGCATAACCTAGAAGACTATATGATGGATACAAACCCATACACAATCTTCATGCCAAAAATTTCAATAAATCATACTTGTTCATGGATTTTAACACAATGTACCTAGACTTCAATCATCATCACAAATCATCAAGTCATTGTTGTTGATTTAATGTAAATTGAATTATTAAAATCTGATTGTAGAGTTACTAATATAATGGCAATGATATAAAAATGCTAATACACAATGAGATGAAAGAAATAAAGCATGTGCAATATAAAAATCTAAGAAAGTAGGAGAGATAGGGGGATTTATCTAATTTTTGAGTGAAAAAAAGTGATCTAGGAAGATGAAATAATGGAACAAAATGTGATTAACATCGTCACTATAAACTAGAGGTTATGAGATTTGGAAATGTGTTGGATAGGAGTTGCCATGGGAGGGAAGGATAACCCACACGCTAGTGTCTGGATCTTGGTACTAGTGTCTGTGTAGGTGCTCTAGATTTGATTTTTTTGTATGGGATATGCTTCATCGTTGGTATTTTTTTGTCACTCTGGATTCACTATCTGATTTGTGAATGTACCTGTAACCTACAAGAAATAATTTCACCAACACATACCCACAAAACACATCAAACCTAAAAATACAAATGTAGAATGGGGAGTCTAACTAACCTCGGTAGTCACCCGAAGAGTGAACTTATGACCGAGAGCTGCACTACATCTTAGAATCCATGTATTTCTTGTGTGTGTGTGTGTGTGTGTGTGTGTGTGTGTGTGTGTGTGTGTGTGTGTGTGTGTGTGTGTGTGTGTGTGTGTGTGTGTGTGTGTGTGTGTGTGTGTGTGCGCGCGCGTGCGTGCAAAAATGATGCCCTATGATGCCCTTGTGTAAGTTGCATAGTGATAATGAAATATATCTAAAATGTAGAAGATGTATAAAATGTGTGGGATGAAATGGAATAAAATTCCCTTCCTATGTTGTGTATGCAGAAGTGATACAACCCTTGTCCTTTGTATGAGTGTTAGATGGATGCCTTTGGTTCTCTTGTGCCTTTGAATGCAAGCTTAGGTGGTAGTATGCAATTCTTAGTGCTTGATCCTTATTTTTGAAAGCATAACTATGTATTTATAAGGCTCCCTTATTTAATTTCATAATTGACAATTGAAAGGCCAACCCAGAGTAGTAAAAAGTAATTAAGAAGTGAAAGGGGTAAAAAATGTTTAGAAAAATATAAAGATGGATATGAGCACCCAAGAGGACATGAGCTCCCTGCGTTAGTGTCCTAACTAGGTGCTAATGACTGAGGCCATAGAAATATGAAACAGTCAAATGCCGATAAGAGTGTAATATGTATAAAGCAAATAAAAGTGCAAAAGACAAAGCAAAAGATTAAAAGGATTTTTTAATTACTATTTTTCTTGCTTAGGAACCATGAAAATGCTAACATGATTTTAGGGTCTAATAATGTACCCAAGTGCATAGATTTTGTGTCTACATTTTATGCCACTTTATTCTATTGAGTGAATACTCGATAGCATAAAGTAGATAGAATATACATACCTTATGATCCTATAGAGAGTGTGGTGAATAACATGACTAGTGGAAAAGTGAAGCATGAAGTGACTAAAAAGTGAAGCATGAAGACTAGGAAAGGAAAGTGGACCCTAGGGATAAAGCGTGTGTATAGCTTGTACCTATTTTTCTTGTATTTTCTGATATAGGATGCTTCTTGTTGCATATTAAGGATGGGCCTACAAAACAAGAGTGAAATAGTAGTCAACGTCTTGTATATGAAAAATCTAAGTGAAATATGTATAAGTATGTAACAGTTTGAAAATATGTAAAAGTAAAATGTGCACCTCATGTATAAGAGTATAAAGGATAGAGAGATGTCCTAAAATGCTACAAAGGGTGAGATTTTTGTGTGATCTCGAGATAGGAGAGTTTTTTGGGTGATCTCATGCCAAATGTAAGTGTTTTACGTGATCTCATGCCACGGGTGAAGGGTGTTGGGGAGAGAGGTATAGTTTTACTCTCCTTCCATGAATGCTTCTCAAATGAGTACCACTCTAGATGGTATTTCTAGTTTTTTTCTATAGTGTAACTAATTATAGGAGATATAATGCATTCTTTATTTGGAGGAAAGTTCCTGCTACTGGAGAACTGTAATAAAAATGGTTGAAGAATGCGTTGAACTGAGAAAAATTCCTATTTTTTCCTCCAATACATTAACACCCAGGGGAGGACACAAGCACGAGGTGCTACTATTTGGGTCTAGGCACTAGTTTCAACTCTATGTGTGAGGTCCAAGTCTTTTTTTTGGACCGTTTTATGACTATGTTTTTGTGTTGATTCTTTATTATTCTATTTTGAATTGTATATATAAGTTGTTGTAGGGGTGGGTTTTTGGGTTTCATGTGTTGTCTATAGGAGAATGTAGCCCAAAGGAGAGGACCTGATACTAATATGAAATGGATACCTATTGGTGGTAGGGGATGGTTATGGTAGTAACCAAGTAAAATGCAAACAATGTAGACTAGTACAAGTGTTAGTAGTAAAAGTAACTAACCTAAAATAAAAAACAATGTAACAAGAAATTTTACAAATAAGAGGGACCGTGAAAAGTGAGTTTAAGACATGGGACATAACTCAAAATGTCACAAAGTAATTAGGGCTGAAGTTTATAAAAGCATACAATGATCACACAAGACATAAGGAATAGCTCGTAAACAATAACATACAATAACAAACAAGATAAAGAAAAATTTATCAGATAACCATGGTTCTATATAGTCCTGCAAAGCCAACGCTACACACAAAGCACCCATTAGCATTTTCAAAAGATAAATAGTAGTTCAAAACATGTATAAAACAGAAAAAAATAGACTAACTGTAATGAGAATTAGTGAATAATGTATCAATTGAACTTATAATGTGTAGGATGTGATAATAGTAAAAGTAGATTCCCCCAGGAGCCTCAGTGGGAATAGTAAAAGATATAGTGCCAAACATCATTGCATCATGTGGAAATATGTAAGAGATATACATTCACCTTAAGTGACCAAGTGAATTCACATGTGTATGTAGAAAAATCTAATGACATACTAAGAGTTTAGCTAGCATAATAGGAAAAGTGCAACATGTAAGTAGTATAAGGAAGCAAGAGTAAATGCAACCAAGATATGTAAATGTTATGATGGTGTAATAACATGGTATGTAAAATGTCAAAATGGAAGGATCCACATTACCCCCCAATGGATGTGTATGAAATGAAGTTCATTTATAAATACCCCCTCATTAGTCAAGAATGAACCATATAACTAGAGTGTGTCATTAAGAAATGGGTTTATCATGTGCAAGTAGATTCTAGAAAATATATGTCATGAAGAACAAATACTGAAATGTGAAATGTGAGGTTTATTGATGTGGTGTGCCCTTAATAGTAAATTTTTAACCATAAAAAAAGAGTGCATCATAAGGTAATGATGATACAATGTGTTTACCAAGAGATGATAATGCTTATAAAATTTAGATAAGAAGAACAAAGTGTATAGTGTAGTAGTAGATAGTAGAGACAACTGATAGTGATAGAAGGGGGGAAGGTGATTCCCCCTAAGTAGGAAAGTAGTAAAGAATTAGGTAAACTTATCAAAATCTCATCAGTGTTAGGGTCATAACCGATAGGATATGGATTAGATACTTGGTAAGTGATAGTATGAGGATTATTATAGAGGGAGGCAATGCGCATAAACGATACATGCCCATAACATATTATTCATAAGTAAAATGTGGTTGTAAAAAATTATGTGCATACCAACTAGTGATATCTTGCATATAGCCAAGGAATAAATCATTGCATATAGAAAGATGACCAAAAGGCATTAGAAAGGAGATATCAATGTCATTGGGATCAAGAGTGCCACCAATGTAGTGAAGCCAAGATTTCCCAAGGGTGAGTGGAGAGGAACAATGTGTATGTGAAAGAAATAATGACAAGTGGAAGACACGAAGATCAAAGGAAATAGTAATGAGAACATATCCATATTATAGGTGAGGTGACTGAGATGGAGGAAGGAGATAATCAAATGTGAATCCTAACTAGGAAACAACTTTAGGTGTACACACAACGTCAGGGAAAGTGGGATCAAATGGAAGATGAGGCCAATAAGATTCATGAATGAATAAGGTATATGTAAATGTATAAATAATTGGAGTAGATGTAACCAAAGGAGAAGGCACGAGATCTAGTGCATGTATAAAATCCTGAAAATGGATCATAGTTGTAGTAGGAGGGTTTTTTGAATTGATATTCACCTGGACCACTAGAAACAAAAGTATCTTGGAATTAGGATTCATATATTTTTAGAGGAATAAATTTGACATTGTTTAGGTTTTCATCGGTAAGATCAACGATATCGACCTCATCATCAAAATCATCAATGCTAACATTTTCATGTCTCATAATAGTCTCAAGAATATTAGGAGGATTGGTGTTAGATGTGTGGTAGGGAGTAGTGGTAATAGATGGATTAGTGGTATTGATAGAAGTAGATGATGTAGGTGATATAATATTATAAGTATGCATAGGATGGAAGGGAGGTGTGTGGAGGTAGAAGAAGAAGTGGGAAAACTATATTTCCCAACATCGTATGTATTGAAATTATGATATGGAATAGGATGCATTAGAGGGATAGGCATGGTAGTGACATGATATATGTGACAAAAATTTAATGGGTCAGGATCAACAAAAATAGTATGCTCATAGCCATCATGCAAGAATTTAACACACCGATGAACTCTAGAAGGAAAAACATGCACAATGTGAATCCATGATTTGTAAAGTAAGCAATTGAATTGAAATGAGGAATCAAGGACATGGAATGCATTAGGAAGGGTTTTAGTTACAAATTATAGGGGTAAGGTGATGGTGTCGATGCATGTACGAGTAGTGGAATCATAGCCATGAACAAGAGTAGAGGATTTAATGATCAAACTTTCAAGAACTCCTAATTTCTTGAGTAATGACAGAGCATATATATTTATATCCAAGCCATTATCAATTAGGATATGCTTGATACATATGGAAATAAAATTATCCATGATGAACAAAGGTGTGGGAAGATCACTAGTGGCAGTAGGTAGAATAGCCTCATTACTGAAAGATATACCATATGGTATATTTTTGAAGGATTGAATGAGATGAGTAAAGGCCACATGTGAATTATAACTTTCAATATGGATGGAGTGTAAAGAAAATTCTAAAGTATGGAAACAATCTGGTCCACTGCGTAAGAGATCATAAAGATACATTTTGGAAGGATTTTGGAGGTTGTAGTAGGAACCAATGATGCAATAATTGGAGGGATAGTAATGAGTGTAGTTTTGGGTGGCCATGTGTAGTGAGTAGGGACTAAATTGATAGTTGGATTAGGAATTGGAGTAATGATGTGGGGAGTGTGTTGAGTACAGACTTACAGGAAATCAGCAATTTGTGGTAATCGTACTAGAAACCTTGGAGCATATGATGGATAAGAAGAGTGGTCCATGAATCTAGAATAATGAGATAGAATTTGAATCATTCTCGTAAGTAGGGTTTGAGCGATGGGGTTCACCAAATGATTTAATGTAAAGTGAATTATTAAATATGATTTTAGAGTAACTATTATACCTAATGATGCAAAAATGCTAATATATAATGAGAAACAACAAATAAAACATGTGTAATATAAAACCATAATCAAGTAGGAGAGATAGAGGGATTTAGATGATTTTCGAATGAAAATGAAGCAATAAGGGAAGATGAAATACAATAATAGATTATGAACAACATTGTCAATATAAAATGGAGGTTCTGAGATCTAGAAATATATTGGATAGGAGTGCCCATGGGAGGGAAGAAGTGCATAGGCATTGATGTCTATGTAGGTTCTCTGGATTTAATCTTTTCAATACGAGATAAGTTTCTTCATTGTTCTCTATTTATCTCTCTTGATTCACTATCTAATCTGTGGATGTACCTATAACCTACAAGAAAGAAATTCACTTGCACTTACCCACAAACCACATCAAACCAAAAAAGTAAAATTTAGAATGGGAAGTCAAACTAACCATGGTGGTAACCCGAAGAGTGAACTTATGACCGAGTGCTACACTACATCTCAGAATCGATGTATTTATTTTGTGTGAGAAGAAATGATGCTCTAGGATGTCCTTGTGTAAGTTGCATAGTGATAACGGTCTAGATCTAGAAAGTTGAATATGTATAAAATGTGTGGGATGAAATAGAATAATCTTCCCCTCTTATATTGTGTATGCAGAACTGATTCAACCCTTGTCCCTTGTATGAGTGATAAAATGGATGTCTTTGGTGCTCTTGTGCCTTTGAATGCAATCTTACATGGTAGTATTTAATTCTTAGCTATTGGTCCTTCATTTTGAAATAATAACTATATATTTATATGATTACCTTGTTTTAATTTCATAATTGACAAATTAAAGGCCAACCCATAATAGTAAAAAATTATTAAGAAGCGAAAGGGGTAAAAAAGGATTAGAAAAATTTAAACAAGAGCACCTAAAAGGACAATAGCATCTGGTGCTAGTGTCCCAACTAAGCACTAGTGTCCAATGCCATAGAAAGATAAAAAATTAAATGTCAAAAAGAGTGCAATATGTATAAATCTAATAAAAGTGTAGAAGAAAAAGAAAAAAAATAAAAGGAGTTGTCAATTACTAGTTTTATTTCTTAGGAACCATATAAATGCTAGCATGATTTTAGGATGTAGAAATATACCCAAGTGCATAGATTTTGTGTCTACAGTTGCTCCACCCAATTTAATGTAATCTAATGTTAGGAAATCAATTATTTAGTGCTCCATGGTTGATATTATAATGTAATTTGGTGGCATTATTGTTATGTAACAATAATGTATATTAGGAGTTTGTTGTGTACGTGAGTTTAGAGATATTTATGGAGGAGTGGTTGTAGCCACCTCCTTGATCATAGGAGAAGTTTTCTTATATATTTGTAATCTACTGTGCAACAAACATATAGAGAGAAAATAATAATATATCGATTACATTTGTGTATTCTGAACCAAATTCAAGATTTGGTATCAGAGCGATGGCTACCTGAGTTTGTGAGGGGCTGATTACTTCTTGTTTATGGTCGGCCGTATTACGAGAGATTCATTTTATTATTAGTTTTTGTGGTAATAGTTTATAGGTAGTTTATTACAGACCTATACTTGGCATCCCACATAGAGAAAAGTGGATGAGAGGAGTGTGTATGCAGCTTGATCCAGTGTATCTATTCTGCCGAAAATTGAATCTTTGTCCATTAAATTCTAAGTACCTACATGTTACTCTAACGCCTACTGTTTTCAACAAAAAATATTCCAAAAAGCGTGACCTGTTTGCATTAGCTCCATCAACGCATTTGGTTTTTGAATCTTGCATTTTGACTGCTCCTCCCAGTGGTGGATATTCACCTATTTGACGTGATTCCCATATTGCTCACAGCCTATTATTAATCGACAATCTTTGTGCTGAATACATATCTGCACATATAGCTGAGGGGATCTATTTAAAAATAGATAAATTCAGTTGTATCAGCCATCGTCAGAAGAGTTCAACACAAAAAAAAATTGCTATTTTGAAGAAGGCGGTGCATCTAACATCCAACACGTAGTTGCTGGCACATATCACAAAACTACACGTAGTTGCTGGGATCTGAGAGCTCTAAATTATCTCATCATCGTTTGATCTACATGCATAAAAAGGTAAATTCGAGTGCCACGTGTGTTTCATTGGTGTCAGATTTGCATGCATCTTCCTGGTGTTGGGCAGATTTTTACCTTACGGAGCATATTATTGTCGAAAGCATGACACAACAATGGACTGTTAAAAGCTATAAGTGATTCATTCAGATCTACAAATAACTCTTGCATCAAATTTCCTACAGGATCTGTCGTTCTGTAAACAATATTCTCAAAGTGTTTGGCAGAAAATACAATGTATTCAAGTATCAACCGTAATAGGTATTTTTGTCTTAAATTATATTGTTTAGGTAGTCATTTTCCTATAAGTTTTTCATTTCTATTTTGAGTCAATTTTAGAGTCACCATATGTTCTCTATGGTCTACAGGAAAGTCCCATATTTTTGTGTGGAGTCATTCAAATTGATAAGTATTGTTTTGAAAGTTAGTTGTCAATGTAAAAGAGTCTTGTATAAGTGTCAAAGCAATAATGGTATGAAAAATCATGTCATTAAGAGTATAAGTGTCTTATATAACATTATTAGTGCATTTGTCGTAAAGTGTCATGATATGTATATATGGTAAAATAGTCATTTTTGTGTCCATTTTCAAAAAATCAAGGAGTGAAAATATTGAGAATTAATAATGTAAAAGTTAGTTGCGGTCAAGTCAAGATTTGATTTTTGTTTTGTCGTCAAAAGTTCATTGTGGGTCAATCTATTGTAAAAAGTGTCGTCTTCCAAAGTTTGAAAAATAAAAAAAATTTGCCCGTATTTCAATTTTGGACACATTTTCACTTGTATGCGACGTCTAAATTATTGAAGGTATTTTGAGCTTCATGATCACATCCGGCTAAACTAGTAGCATGATGATGGAGGAAGGAGACATCAGAGGAAGGAGGTCGAACAACGACCTCTCGTCAGTCACCAACGATGGGGCCGCGCAGAAGCTGTGGTGGCATATGTATGGTGTGAGTATATGATTTTTAGTGTGTTTTCCTTTTTCTCAGTGTGCTTCAGTTTGTAGTGTTCCTGTTGATTTGAGTGGTGTGATTTATTGTTAATACTGGAAAAGAATTGTATAAGAGAGCAGAAAACTACGGAGATCCTCTGACTGCAGAGATCCTCTGACTGCTGTACTTCATTGGAAGATGATCGGTCAGTGAATACGTTCATTGGCAATGGTGATCATGTGCAGCAAGATCAAGACAACAAGATCCAGTTAGTATGATACAACACAATACATTTTTCCCTTTCTGATTTCTTATTTGGAATTTCACATTGTGGGGGGGAATACATACCAATGTTCCATTCCCATTCTGCACCCAAAACGACTTAGTCAAGGAAAGCTTCCAGTGGCAGTGGAAATTTTCTATGTTATTCGAGATCGAGTGGCAGTGATCAATGATAGAGACTATGATTAAGAACATTACGATTCTTATAGGAAGTAATGTGAAATTTTTTCATTATATCTTCTATTGTGCAATTTTGTGATATGCCAGTTGTGTTTCCTACATAATTCCCTGATGTAAAATCATAGTGGACAGATGAAAGCACAAGGAAAAGTAGCATCATGATATTGAGGTTGTTGGTTGTCCTGTAAAACCATTCTTGTTGAGGTTGTTGGTTGTCCTGTAAAACCATCCATGTTGAGGTTGTTGGCTGTCCTGAAAAACCATCCAGATCATGAGCAGGCACGGGCGACATGCTACAAAAGGAAGTGCAATTGTTTTTCTCCCATGTTCTCACTAAGGGGGGGAATGTTAGGAAATCAATTATTTAGTGCTCCATGGTTGATATTATAATCTAATTTGGTGGCATTATTTTTATGTAACAATAATGTATATTAGGAGTTTGTTATGTACGTGAGTTTAGAGATATTTATGGAGGAGTGGTTGTAGCCACCTCCTTGATCATAGGAGAAGTTTTCCTATATATTTGTAATCTAATGTGCAACAAAGATATAGAGAGAAAATAATAACATATCGATTACATTTGTGTATTATGAACCAAATTCAAGATCTAATACTATAACCCTTTTCTTGCACTTAACTTAGCCTCTCATACTTTTCACATATATGAATTAGATCATGCAATATTAAGCCAAGTTGTAGTATACATTTCCCATTCTTCATAGAAAATAGGGTCTTCAAACACCTTGCAAAACCTACTTAAATCTCTTTGGAGATTTATATAATGCATCTTAAATTTATGTTAAAAATAACACATAGACTCCTAGAGTTCTTGTCACACACACACACACACAACTACCCACAATAATTTATTAGATTTCCCATTTCACTTGAACAATATAGAGTAGGTTAAGACAAACATGCCTTCTTTTAACACTACTACCTTCTTCAAACAAATGTACTTGAATTAGACTATCAAACACAGATAACTTCATAGTTATTACAAGGAAAGAACATAGTTTAGGACACATATTAATCATAAATATGTCAAGAAATTATCATGATTCAACTATAAAGGAGATGTCTCTATTAATCCTAGTGGAGGAACTCCATATAACTGATATATTCAATAATGCAAAACACCCATCTCCTCATGGGACATGTCACCAACCTTGACCATCCATTTTATTGGTTTTTGTGTTTTTGACTCTCCATCATCCACTTGGTTTTCTTCTTGATCTAATAGAAGGATTTCTTGAGGTTCTTCAACAAAAAACAAGCGTATTTGAATAGTATCCTCTTCATGAATAGAGTAAGAAATTTTAGGTTCTTCCTTTACTTCAGGTTATTCCTTTGATTCCTCAACATAGTTATACTTTACATCTAGATTCCTTTCATATATATTATTCCTCCACTTGCAATATCTTGCAATATGCCACACATTATTACAATTGAAGCAAATAATAGGATTCTTATGCCCCACATTATTAGAATTGAAGAAATTGAAGAAAATATAGGTGCTTCATCTCTCCAACTTTGTCTTGATTTCTCTTGATAATAATATCTAGTAATATGTCCAACACAATTGCAATTTAAAAAAACAACATGAATCATACCTTCATCTCTCCAATTCTATCTAGATGGCTCATGATGAAGATATATAGAAATATGACACTTCTCATAACAGTTATAGAAGATATTGTCTCTTTGATATGAATGATCACGTATACCATTGCTATATCGATACTCATTCTTGACTTACCTTGTACATTCCCTATCTTTATGAATTTTTTTTTGCATGAGTAACGATAAAAATCAAACTTAATTGAGATTATCATTAAATTAGGTTGTCTTATGATATTCTTGTGAACCTTGATATCCTTCTTGGCTCCAGCAGGTCTTTGGCTTGACTCAATATGATTCCCATCCTTCTTTGTTTCTTCTTTGAAGCCCAAACCAGATATGTCACTAGAGAGCCTTTGAATGTTGAACAAATCATCAAGATAGATTATGATCTTCTCAATTCTTTAGTACATCTTCAGTCTACTAGAGGCAATTTCTAGCTCTGTTGTTAAGGGCTCCATATCCATACTAAATTTGATACACTCATCCTCCTTGGCCTTGAGATTGCATGGGAGAATTCCAATGTGAGTTTCATAACTTGTGCATAACTCGGTACATTCCTTTACCTTGGCTTCTAGATTTGTAGTTTCCATTTTAAGTTCATATTTTAACTGTTTATAGATTTCTTCAAACTCCTCAACATACTTGATTAGTCTTCTTTCTAGAAGACTAATTTTTTCTTCATATTCCTTATTTGATGACCTCATTTTATAATAATTATTATTTTAAAGATTTAGCTCTTTTAGGGAATGTTCATATTCTACCTTGAAGTCATTATCTTCCTCTTCTTCGTCTGAATCCAATCCTTCACCATAAATCATGGAATCTTTTTCTTTGGAGAAACTCGATCATTTTTCCATGAATAGGGTATCAAAATTATCATTCTTGACAGTTTCATCCTCAATCTCATAAGTGCTACTGACACTATAATCAAAAGAACTAAAATATTCTTTAGTATAAAATCTTTTATTGTTCTTAGAAAACTTCTTCTTTCCCTTAGACAATTTAAAGTTCTTATTTATCTTTTTGTACCTATAGGACTACTTGTCTTCATCATGATATTCCTCAACTTATTCATCACACTCAACCTTATGCTTGTGAGGGAACCTATTGGAAAAATGACCAATCTTACCACAGTTAAAAAATTTGAAAGGAAATTTACCTGTGTACTTATGTGAACTGGTCTTCAACTTCCTAGAAAAAATTGCAATAAGTTCATCATCATTAATCTCATGAAAAACATCATGAGTTATCTTATTATCCTTTAAATTATTCTTATATTTTTATTCCACCTCCTTATTAATGGGATTTGTATCAAAAATCCTCATCTCATAAGCTATCAAAATGCCATGGAGCTCATCCATCAACATGGTACTCAAATAATTGGATTCTTCAATGGTTGACACTGTAGCATCAACATTGGGAGTGAGTGATCTCAACACCTTTGGCACCACCATATCTTATTTCACCTCTTCTCCTAAACCTCTGATGATGTTGAAAACTTGATTAACTGTGAGTAGGTATGCAACAACTTTTTATTATTCCTTCATCTTTATTCTTTCAAACTGATTCATGTATGTCTAATGATTTTCCATATTTACCTTAAAGTCACCTTCATGAATAACCTTAATATTTTCCCACATGTCCTTATCATAAGTACAATTCACCACATATACAAGTTTAGATTCTACCAAACCAAACAAAATGGCATTCATGGCTTTAAAATTATCATTGTAAGATTTTTTTCCTGATGCATATATTGGAGGAGTCTGAGGAAAAGTATACCTATTTATCACTGACTTCCAAACATCACATCCCAAAGAACTTATGTAAGTCCTCATCTTGATACACTAAAATTAATAGTTAGTCTCATCAAACATAGGTTTTTTCCTTGTAAAAGAGCTACTTAGCTAACTCTCTACTTTTGTTCTTTAAAGGGTCTACTTTAAGTGGAACTAAACCTACTTCATAAGGAATTTTATCTGATACCAATTTTTGGAAGAAAAATGACTAAGGTGGGGTGAATAAATGTTTAAAAACTTTTAATTCAATTTCTTTAACTTGTGTGAACCATCAAATCATCCATTAAACATTTATTAACCATTGTGAGCTTATTAATCATGAAACAACCATTCGCAAGATCATGAAGTAAAAGAGAACACATGAACACATCATGTAATGTGGGAAACCCTCGAGGGGAAGAAAACCAACTAAACCTATGCATATATTACAAAAAAAAATGACTCTAGTGAATATTACACATAACAAGACAATTATTTAATGAGGCACCAACCCCAAGAGGATTAAAAACCCCTAGTTTAGCATGGCACAAACCCTACAAGGAGGATACAACCCCCTAAGATGACTAAACACCCACCTAGCCACCTAAATATGAAGATAAACCAATTTACTTGTTGCTTCAATAACTAATTGTTATCAATTTTTCATCTCTCTCCACTCATAACACTCTCAAACAAATCACTCTTCTTATTCACTCAAGAATGTGGTTATAAATGTTGATTAGGTCAAGTGAGCTTATAGAGTCTTCTTCTCATCCCTTATCAACTTCTCATCCTCTTCCTTAATTTGTTCTCTATTCCTCTAACACCTTCACTCACCTCTTCTTACTCTCTCAAACCTCTCTCATAACCACTGGATCAAATGAGCTTTACACTTGACCTTATATACATGATACAAGCCTAATCCACCTTGTGTTGGAAAATACCATTAAGGTCAGTCATAAATATTTTTTAAGACTCATAAAAATATAATCAAAGGAACCTTTGGGTTAGTATAGAACTTACACAAAAAAACATGCCCAAAGCTTATTAGTTAGGCCTAATTCACTAGTCTTCTCCAATGGTCAAAAATTTGTATTTCAAGGCACAAAGAAAATTCACGAAGCATCCACATGATCTATACACATCAGGAAAATATTCCCAAGTTCATATCCATGCATGAAACATTATACACCATCCATATTCATCACACACTACTCCAATTTACAAGTAACTCTCATTAGGTCTTAATAACCTAATTTTCACTCTTAAATAATGAGCTAGTTTGGACATCAAAACTCCTCATCATGAAACAAGTACCATATCAATGGAAAGGTTTAATCATTAGGAAATTGAAAAAAATAATATAAACCTCCAAATCAATGCATAAGGAACTGAAACACTTGCATCTATGATACTGCTAAAACATGCTTCTAGGACTCAAGAACTTGTCTTGAGCAATCTGATCTATAACACCTAAAACTCCACTTGCAAACACTTCCACCACTTGGAACACTTCACTAGCAACCTGATACACCTCTTCAAGTAATAAAAAGCATATGTCACATGGATAAATTCACATTTGTATACATGTTTCATCATACCTTCTTGACAAGCCTAATAAGACTAATTAGGCCATTAGGCTTTAGGCATGCCAACACCTCACTTGATCACACCAAGGGGTCAAAAAATTCATATGAGACCTATATAATCTTTCCCATTCATAAAGAACTTGCATATTACACCAAGATACCATACTACTGCAACACTTCATGACATCAACCTAGGCCACTACCTATTAACCTTCATCCCTCTTCATAATTGACACCGCATGTTGAATCTTATGCCACATGGAAACCATTTTCCATCAACGCAACTTGAAATAAATAAAAAAAAATGTTACAATGTCTAACATTCATCCCTTTGCATGAAATCCTTCAGTTCTATGCCAAGTGTTTTATATTTTTCTATCTTCTATTCCACCTTGGCTTTATTTATACTAGATAGATCTTTTACTATTGGTACTAGACCACTATTTAATTTAACCAGTAGTAGGTGTACCAACTCCTACAAGTATTCCATATCTATTATAATCAATTTTTTCCTACATCACAACATATGGGCATGTGTGCACAATATTATTGAAAATGTTAGATGCCTTATTTTATGCATCAACCATTCTTTTCTATGTTAATCAAATCCTCACTAAACTTCTGATTTTTATCAGTATTGCGCTCTATGTCCTTATAAATCATCTTTATTGTGGCCCCTTTATTATTATTTCACCTTCAAACTTTGGTGTCCATATTATTCAAAGAATTTATCACTTTCTTCTATGAGATTCAGCTAGAGTCAATTATCAGTAAAGGTCCCATTCATTTCTTCAACCTTTACTCAAAAATTGACTCTTTTCTCACCTCAAACTATGGCTCCTCCATAAAAGTATGCAATGCTAAGGAGAAATTTTTTATCGTGCGTGGATGGGCTTGAGCCTTGCCTGAAATACCCCAATAAAATATATCTTTGGTGGGTACCAAACTCTGAAACCTTGCCCTTAATATATTTGAAGGATAATCTAAGTAGTGTAACAACCCGCTAATTAATCCCTTTTATTCGACATTTAATTATACAAATAAATATGAATAATGGTAAAATGTATGTTTATTTTGATTAAATATGTATTATTGTTGGATGAAGGTACATAGTCATCTAAGTAATTAATTAAATATTAAGTACATAGATGATTAAATACCACCATTTTATTAGTATAAAATGCAATTTTATTTTATTGTGGTGCTATGTATGTTTGATTAATATTTTTGTGGCTGACATCGAGATGATTATGATGACACCATCCTTAAGTGATATGGTTGTTGTGTAATGTTATGTTGTGTTGGCACCCATATGGACTAAGGGCGATTTTTGTCCTAAGTCGACTTGCACATTGTGCTCGTTTTATAGGCTTGGAAGGATTTATGTCATTGTGGTAATTATATTACATCTGCGTAAATCATTTTTGAGTTGACATATTTTGGTAAAAATATTTAAGGCTTATAATCCTAGTTGAATTACTATGTAACATTAAATTGTTGACCTTATTATAAATATTATTACTATTTTTAATTAATGATAAGATGGGGGCATATTGCCACACAATTGAATGGTTAAACTCAATGATGGATGCTTTTGAATTAATAAAAATTGGTGATAACACCATACTTACATGGAAGGGTCTAATGTTTTAATTGTGTTGGGATTCAATTTTAAAAAAGGGTAATGATAACCAAAAATTTGCATGAATAAGTTTTTAATTATTACTAAATCCACAAAGTTGGACATTCACGTATATGGGAAGAGTATGATTATTTGCTTATTCAATTTTGACCTTGAATCCCCTACCACGATGGCAAAGGGATCCCCAAACCATCCAATTGGAAGATGGAAGAGAAAAGGTGATAGGATTTTTGGGGATTCATGGAGAGAAAGGGGGAATGAGATAGATTTGGTTTTGTTTGCATTCATTCACTTTAGCTAGCTCCACTCATGGAGAAACTCTGGAAATTTTTTCTACATGTGGGTGAAATTAAATTTTATGGAGAAACCTCTATTTATTATGGAGAATACAATGGGATGGAGGTTTTTTGTTGGCTAAGTTGGAAGTTTTTCACGTAGGGAAATCAATTTCAGGCTTGGGTTTGAATTCAACTCGAAGTAAAACCTTTTTAGGAAACGATTTTTTATCCTTGCTTCTTTGGTTTTTTAGTATTAAAGGGATTGTCTTATTTATTTTTGTCTGGATTCGTTTAATGAATGAGATATGTGAAAAATAATTTGAATATGGTTTTTATCATGAGATCTTGCCGCAAAAATTGTTGACTTATATGGGTTTGATTAATTAGTTGTGCAGATTGATTTTAAAGGTTTTTACTGGTATTTTTGGCATGAAATATTTGGCTATCATGGGTTTCAAAAAATGTTCTGTGAATTTGTTAATGAAATGGTATTATTTCAGAAAAACATGTATAACATTCCTTAGATTTATTTTCCAGCTGAGATGATCTAGTTGAATATATAAAAAGACGTTATTTTGGTTTGTCCCTAGTCTTCCTTACCTATTTCTCCAAATGAATCGATTTTCTCTCTGAATTTTAAGAGTACTTGTGAAAACATATGACATAGGGTTGAGGAGTTTAACTGATGAAGTTTTTGGGTTTTATGAATTTGTATATATACTTGAAAGTAGTATGGATGTTGGGTTTGGAATATAACCTAGAAAATACTTTGGGTTTTTCTTATTTAAGTTCATTCCTAAAAACAAACTATTGTACTTGTGTTCATTTTGAATATATACATTTATCAATGATGTAGGTAAGAAATATGAATGATATTTTCTTCTTGCCATAATAGTATATATCAAGTTGATAGAAATGAAACTTATGACTGTTAGTAGTGAATTTTTTAACCCATATATGATCAAGCTAACTTGAGGATAGATCCATGTATCTTCATTATGTGATTGATAATAAATAAAGAACATCTAGACTAAGAAACTCAAAAAAAATATGAAACATGTGTTATCACCGAATCACAACACACTTTGATTGCTTAGCATGTGAGTGTGTTAAGGCAACCAATGTGACTGGGTAACATGGGTACTAACTCTCAAGTTGTAGGACTTGATACTTGAGATAGACCTCCAGAGAAGGTTGGTTCCTCTTCCTAATCTAATGAAAGCTAACTCTAATGAAGAAAAACTACTGACTATCTCTATCCTATAATTTCCAAGCAACCATGGAGAGAGAAAGAGCTTGAAAACAAGGATAACTCTCCAATGTGTGAAAAGGAAAATAAATACCGATTAGAGAGGGTGAGAAAAATTCTCCACATTCTAACAACAATATTCACAACACCATTTCTATGAAAACACATTAATAACAGATCCTGCAAAGTGAATAAAGAGACATAATACACTTACAAATAAAATGAAGAGGTAAGAAGAATGCAGTAAACACAAAAAATGTAAGGAAACATCCATAAATTTGTATCTACTACTTCATTGATATGCACAATTCATTTCCACAGTAAGATAAAGGCCTAGATCAACATGTAAGAAGTCCAATATGAAGGCCTGTAGCACATTGGTTTCCCAAAACAAAAATGACAAAGTTTTGTTAGCATGGTATGAGCTCGGTTTTGTGAATACAACCTGTCAATAGCTCGTTTGGGTTTCAAATGACCCAACTTGCCCATCTCACCTTCAATTTGAGCTCGATATAATTATTATGTATGGACTTGCCATTCCAACACCAGAATAGCTTGGTTAATTTGCAATGTAACAAGGAGTTCAACTAAGGAGTTAGCTCGGTGGCTATGTATAAATAGTTCGATGAGCTTACCTTAGAGTTGAAGGACCCCCCTTCAAAATATACACTTCTCTCAAACATTTTATGTAGTTTTTTTAGATCCTCTTAGTGTACTAGAGCTATATGGAGATGTTTGGAAGAATCATTAGATTTTGTCATTTTTTCTTACAAGTAGACCTCATGCTTGATGCTTCTCCTTTTAACAAAACTTGAACTTCGTGGAGACTAAGAAGAGGAAAAATTCCTCTTGTGAGTTTCAACCTTCCCAAAGAATATGATGCTTCCCTTGGGACACTGAGATCTATTTTATTGCTTCAGATTGGTTATAGAAGTCACTTAGTGTAATCCCACTCAGTTTTCCAATTTCACATGAGGGGAGAAATTGGATAACAATTTTGGCAACTCGCGGGGCCATTTTCCCGCAAGATGAAGTATGATCAGCCTCCTATAGCTATCCATTGGGCATGGAGTCTATGTGATTTGTGTGAACTGATATAACTTTGAAAATTTGACCCCCGGGATGTTGAAACACTATTGGTTGGACTTGGAACCACCTTGCCGCTTGCATTATCCAATTTTGATAAGAAAATATTGAAATCTATTTTTTGAGAGTGGAAAATTGTCTTCAAACTTGAATTCCACCTTTTCTTATAACTGTGAGACGTGAGGATGAATGATGAACACCTGTAACTTCTACCCCAACATTTGATTTCTTGGTGGCTATGGTGCACCATAGAGTCTAAAATAAAATGACTGTTAGTTTAGACATCATGGAACTCTATTAAAATCTAAATTTATTCCTCTTTTGAATGTTCCATATATGACATGTTACCTGGAGTGTTGTTGAGGGCTGGAGTTGTTCACACACAAGTCAAGCTTTTTACAAACTCATAACATTGCCATCCACTACTACAAGCTGCCCCAAATTGATCTTTCTGATTTGGTGGAGGGAAAGAGAAACTCAGCTACTAATATGAAGAATAAAGGAAAGAAAATATTGAACTCTGCCTCTTTATTTGATTTTAGTTTCTCTGTATTTGAATTTTGTATAGGATAACAATTGTTTCTTGCATCTTTTGGTATATTTGCTATAATTTCTCTTTTCGGAAGCATGATGAACCATAAACAAAGACACTCGAAGCAATGGGCACATGTGCCCAAGGCACTTAGGCAAAATGAAAACTACTCTAACGAAAAAATAGTGTGTACCAACACTTAGAGGAATGAAAATCCTAAACTAATATATACAAAGATGAGACGTTACTCGTCTAGTAACAATGCTTGAGGTAGACTCCATTAACCAGAATTTGTAGTTCTTCACCATCCAACTTGACTAGTCAGAAAGAATTTCTACTCTCGCATTCTATCATCATGTAGGGACCACTCCATATTACATCAAACTTGGAATGCTTGCCCGATTTTTTCTGATCTGGATCCCACTTTAGCACCAAATCCCCCTCTTGTAAAGTTATTATGTTTTCCTTCTTGTCAAAGCTTCTCTTGATCAATGTTTGATCTTTCTCCATGGTTTTAATTAAAAGCTCTCTTATCTCTTCCAACTCCATGATCTCAACATACCTAGCTTCCATAGGCTCAAACTCGGCTAGTTCCCGCTGCTTCATGAACTCTAATGTTAGCAATACAAGTGATATGGGCAGCTCTATTTCTTTTCCATAGACTAACTTGTATGGTGAGCTTCCTGTAGACCTTTTGGGTGTGATTTTATCAGCCAATAAGGATGAATTGAGCTTGCTATGCTAGGTTATTTTCTTCTCATCTAGAGTCCTTATGATTCTCAGACAAGTCATTGTTTGTGGATTCTTCAGTTAGTACGTCTCCCTTAGGGAGTAGTAATTAGAAGAAGTGATGAGATATATCCCATTCCTGAAAGCCTACTTCAGTGATCCTTGTGCACTAAGGAATGCTAGAGAATTATCTGATATGATAGTGGTAGGTACACTGAAACCTCGTTACTATCCCCTCGTAGAAGTCCATAGTATGTTGGATTCATTGGCTTCCTTGAGTGATACTTCCTCGGTCCATTTACTAAAATAATTTGTCACCATTGTTAGGATCTATTTGTGGGATCCTGACTCGAATTTCAGGATTGATTACTTCAATGAAGTCCAATCCCCATTACATGAATGGTGTGATCGACTAAGATTGTATAAGTGTAAGTGTTGCTAGCCTCTCTTTTCCTGTGAAGAGTGCACACATCTTGCACTTTTTAATCCATGCATAGCAGTCACTGAACATTGTAGGCCAGTAATAACCAGATTTCATGATTCTGAGAGATGTTACTCATCGAGTAAAGTGTCCTCTCACCTCTCCATCATGGAATTTTTGTAGCACCCTCTTGATCTTATTTTTTCCAATGCACATCAAGATAACTCCATTTGTGTCCTTCTTGAACAAGATACCACCAATCAAGGCATATGAAATGGACTAAAGTATAAAATATCTCCTCTTTGTTTTTCTTAACTTTAGAGGGCATAAACATGTTTGAAGGTAATGCATCATATCTTGGGTCCAACATGGTGTAGCACATCATTTGTTAGCTTCTCTTCACTATCTTGCAACACCAAAACAGCTTCATTTTGATTACTAGTCCCATCATGTTGACTGGAAGCCAATTGTTTGTAATATCCCTTTCACAGACCAGTTTGGTCACCTTTATGTCTATGTCATACTCCATCACACCAGTGATCCAAACTACTCTATTTTCATTCAAATTATTGTTCATGAGGAAATCCTTGACTCCAGCATGAGACACTAACAATTGAATCTTGTTGTTCAAGACAAGGTGTCTAAACTTCTTAAGGCTTATTATGATAGCGAGGACCTTCCTCTCAATGAAGGAGTACCTTACTTCTTAATCCTCTAAGATTTGACTGAAGAAATTTTGTGTTGTTATAACCCCTCATTATTCTGTTGCGTTGAGATGGCTGAAATTGTATATGCTCTACCAAAGGCATACAAGATGAAATCCTAGAGAAGTCTAGGTTGATGGGAGTTGGAGCTTGACATATAACATGTTTGATAGCTTCAAATATCTCTTTTCCCTCAGTTTTCCACTTAAATGTGAGGTTCTTCTTTAACATCATTGTTAATGGTTTAACAAGAGTGGAAAAATATGGCACAAACCTACAAACAAAGTTGATCCTCCCTAGAAAACTCTTAAGGGCCTTCTTGTGACTTGGAAATGGAAGTACTCGTATAGCTTCAACTCTTTTTGGGTCAATGGTTAGCCCTTCCTTGGACACTATGTGCCCTATTATCTTTCCTTCATGAACTAGAAACACACACTTCTTAGGATGTAGGGACACACCAAACCTTCTTCATATTTGGAACACTTTCCTGAGGTGGAAAAGGTGATCAAATGCATTCTTGGAGTATACTGTGATATAATCTAAGTGTAGAAGAACTATCTTGTTTATTAGTCCTTTAGACACCATATCCATTGATATTTGGAAAGTAGCTCCAGTATTTGACAATCCAAATGGCATATTCTTATAAGTGTATGTGCCCCACTTGGTGGTGAAGGTTATCTTGTACTGATCATCCTCCTTCACCATAATCTTATTATAGCCTAAGTAGCCATCCAGTAGTGAGAACCTTTCCAAACCAGCTACAACTTGCAATATTAGCTCCATAGAAGGGAGCGGATAATGATCTTTAAGAGACACCCTATTTAAGTCTTGAATTCTACGCATAACCTGATCTCTCTATTTCTCCTCTGTACTAGCACAAGATTAGAAACCCAACTTGAGTGCTTGATCGGAAAGATAATGTTTTCCTCTAAGAGATTTTTTAGCTCTTTCTTCATCAAAGGTTCGATATGAGGGTTGACTGGTCTTTGTTTCTACCTAATAGGCTTAGCTTATGGATCTAGTTCAATAGTATGATGTTCCAACTTTGGATTAAACCCTCTCAAGTCATTATAGCCTCAAGAAAAGACATCTGGGAACTCTTGACAAAGTTGTATAAATTTAGATCTTTCTTGATCATTACTTACCTTGCCAATTTGGAGTACATTTCCTTCATCAACTAAAATTGGCTTCAAGTCTTCACTTTTGACTTGAATGTTGGCTTTATCTGTCTGGAATTGTTCATTAGGATTGAAGATGGATTCAAGTGTTACTAAGCCCTTTGAAAACTTGTTTATTCTCAAGTGGACTACTTGATCACCATATTGTTTCTCCAACTTGTCTTACGAGAACTATGCTTCCTCTTGTAGGAAATTTATGATATGCTAATCACTTTCAAATGGTTTCTAGCTTGTGTTATTATTTGGTACAGCTGGCCTCACAACTATTATTATATGAGTTTGAGTTTTATCTCTCTTGATATTGGCAACAACATCAAACGTTGCCCTAACTAGTGTGAGCCTATCTAACCTCATTTCTCTTCTTTGATATGCCAATGATGTTGAAATATTCAAAGTATTTGATGAGATCCCATACCCTATTCTTATAGCCCCTTAAGAGATCATTCTTAGCAGTATTTAACCCTCTTACTTGGTTCACAACCAACTCACTATCTCTGAAGACCTACAAGTTCTTAATGGTTCTCTTTCTTTCCGAATGCAATCCATGAACTAATGCCTCATCCTCAATTGTGTTATTCGAACAAGCAAACTAAAAATGGAAAGATGAGTAGGACTTTATACCTTGTGGTGACACAAGAATTACTCCTCATCTAGCACCCTGTCTACTCCTCGAGCCATCAAAGAATAGTTGAAATACCTCATTCTCATCTTTGTCCTCTGGTTTGGTCATGCTAGGGAGAGGTGCATTCTCTTAATGCATGCAATAGATACCCATCTTAGCTTATTCCATCTCTTTGTAAGAATCAAAAGCATGCCTTTTGTTTTTCCATTTATCGAGAGTCAAGTCTAGAATTCCTCCAATCTTGGTATTTGTCTCTGGAATTCTCAGGAAGTCTTCTTAGTCAAAAGCTGAGAAATTTACATTAATTGGGCTTAGCACATGAGGCTTAATGTGAAAGTTTGCAATATGTTTGGATCTAATTGTAGATTTAACCCCATACCTTGTCCTGAAAATCATATGAGACCAATCAATAGACAAATAACCTCCAATTTTAGCTATGAAATCCCTTGATAAGCACAATGAAAAGAGTGGTGGCAAGTCAATGATTGATATGTCATGTAATATTGTGACATTAGGGCATGCATGCAGTGTAAGGATCAATCCCTTGATCAGGAAAATAGTTCCCACTATTGTCCCATCTAACTATACTACTTTTTTTGTCACCGGCTCATACTTTATTCCTAGCTGATCAACTATTTTCTTAGGCATCGCTGAGATACTCACTCCCAAATCTATCATGCAATTTTGCACGAAGTTGCTCCCAATGATTAGAGATATATATAATTGAGAAGGTTTCATATTCTTACCTTTTAGACCTCCTTTGACTCTTTCTTACGGAGTTGCATTAGGGAGCACCTTCTCTTGATATTTGAAAGGCTCATTTGGGATGGACCAATTGGCCATGGCCACTTGTAACAAGTATCATTGGCCCAGAATTTCCAATGACTCCCACATGGAAATAATGGCATTGGTATTCTTCATTTGATCAATAATATTAAAAGGAAGTGGGCTTTCCTTTTATTTCCCCCTACTCGGCATGAACTTCTCTTGCACATGAGTTGTTTCGGCTGGTACTTGAGTTGACCTAGAAGGTAGCTTAGTCTAATTTTTAATGTTAGGGGTTGTTTTAGGGTTGCTAACACCTTGAATTGAAATAGAAGGCTAGGAAGTGCATGGATTAAAAAATTTCCCTTCCTCTATATTTATCTTTTTAAACCTCGTATTAGTTGTCACTCCTTGAAAAGGAGACTGATTGATTCCATAGAAGTCTTCTTCTTGCCAATTAACAAGTTTTGTCTCACTTTGAGGTACTTCTTAACTACCATCATGTTGCTGATTTTCTTCTTTTGTTCCTTTTATAGGCTAACCAACTATTTGCACCATCAAAGCTTGATTTATTACACCATTAAAGCACGTCAATTGATTTTGTGGTTGGCTACAAGGAAAGCACCACTCATACTCATGTGCCATATTGTTTTGGACTAGTTTAAGGCCCTAGATGAAGATGGTGCATTAGGATTGTAAGGTTGGAATGGCCTAAAAATAGGAGGTTTCCCTTTATTTTGATTTTCACCCTGAGTAGGAGGCTTATTAGGCTAATATAGAGGCCTATTAGGTTAGTACTAAGGCTGATAGGGTCTAAAACTTTGGGCTTGTTGCTTCTTGATGGTCACCACTTCATTCCCTATAGCTTGATGCCCCTTCAACACTTGTATCTTATTCAGGACCTCCTGGAGCTCCTTAGAATTGTCGAATTAGGTGGAGGCCTCATTGTTACTCTGATTTCTCATAGATGGAATAAAGGTCAACTCAGGTGTTTGACTTGTTGTAGGATTCCCCATTTCTGGATAGAGAGGCATAGGTGTCTTAGGCACAAGTTTTCCTTCTTAAATTAAGTAATTATCCGCTATAATATCTATAGCATAAGCTCTGGGCATTGTGTTTCCTCCCATATACTATAACATTATTGTTATGTTAGAGTTTAAATCTTTCAAGAAGTATAGGAATGCTTTAGTTGCTCTTCTGATAGCAAATAAAATTCTATCACATGTCCTTTGGAATCAAAATTGAATTCAACCATCTACTCATTTGGAGCTCTCTTGATTGCGGTCAATTGTTCCAATAAAGACAGGTTGTCTCCTTTTTATCCAAATTTTCCACATAGAACTGTGCATAATTGATCCCAATTTGTAATTTTTCCTACTCCTGAACCACTACAAAAATTTTCCTGTTATGTCTAAATTACAACACCCCTAATTTCTAGTGATTTATGTGTGATGCAATCAGTGTAACCTGTATAACATGGGATTATCTAGTAGTGTAGGACCTTGCAAGTAGGATAACCATATCCTAGTGCCAACTTCATGTTAGGATTATGGAGTTGAATTGCTTCATAGATAGCATGATTTACACCTTGTTGGTTTACACAATAACCGACACCAGTCAAGGTAACCATCATCAGTCAGGGTAACCATCACTGGTCAGGCAATCGTCATTGGTCAGGGTAACCATTTCCGGTTACCTGTGCATGAAAGTTTATATTTAACTCAAAGGAATTTAATCTATATTTTTTCTTAAATCTGATTTAAAGGATGTAATTGCATAGTTATTATGCCCTAAGTTTGTATATGCCTATATAAGCATGAAAGTTAGGGTTAGAAAGTAAATAGAGAAGGATTGAATTAGATCCTTGATTCTCCTAGATTGAGAGGATGAGGAAGAAGAGAAATAAATAACAATTTACATGAAGACAGAGCTTCCATGGAGAGGTGCTGGACATAAAGAAACAGCAGGTACAACTATGGCAGGTACATCTCAATGGTGAGAAGAGGGTGACATGTTCTACTGTATTTCCTTTATATAGTTATTATCTCGTTCTAATGGCTTACATAGTATGTAAAGTACACAGATTTTATTCTTGTAGATCCACATGTTGGTTAGATATTGTATTATAGATCCATGTTGATCTAGTCTTATATTGTTAGATCCGCAATTTTTTGTGAGATCTTGTATTGTAGATCTATGAGATCATATTGTATTATTGATCCATGTAGGTCTGGATATTGTAGAGGAGGTTGTCTTCATGTTTTCACTATTTGATGTAGTGATGGAGAGATAGACTTAATTCTTAGTGCACAGTCATGGTTGTACATTGGTAGACCAATGTGAGAGGTCTTGTTGTAGATCCACAGAGAACTTGGTCGCAGTTTAGAGATGCAATAGTTCCTGGTTATATGAGATCTATTGGTGGCATTTGGAGGAATGGTTGTAGTGCCCTCATGGAGATCTATTTAGAGATTTGGAGGAGAGGAGATATTCTTTGAGAGATTTATTGAACTCTTGTATTAAAGATTTGTTTTATACTCTTGTTATATTATATATATGAGATCTCTATCTTTGGTGGATGTAGCCCTCATTGGGTGAACCACGGTACATGATTTTTTATGTGTATGTACTTTGTTTTAATTTGGATTATTCTAGTTTATAATTCCACTTCTGTAAATTTTGGGGAATTTTTTAGATCATGTGTGCATGACTGGGTTTGTTATTGAATCATAACACTATTCTGCAATCCTGAATTCCTAAAACTAGTATCAGAGCTTGGTTATTTTAGAGAAAGGTTTTGCTTCAGTATATTGTTAGTGCTTTACTAACAGGTGGATGATAGTAGGGGTTTTTTCATGATAATAATATCACAGGAAGAGATTCAATCTCAATTTAAAGCTGAAAGAGAAAGGTTGCTAGAGAATATAGTGACTGACATCGGTAAGGTGGCAACCGACATCGGCAAGCTGACCGTGATTGGTTACTGGGTAGCCTACTTTTAAACAGAAAATCACATATCTGAAGAATTAAATAGATGCATGGAATGTGTCTCGTTTGCTGAGGTGTCCCTAGTTCTTGGAGGCACAAACATGTTGGTTAGATTGTAGATCCGGGTTATAGAGGTATGGTTGTATCTTGGTATTGTAGTTCTTGTATGTTTTTGTTGCGCATGCATGGTTTGGGATTGCATATATGAGTATGAGATAGAGGAGAAGTTATGCATACTTTGGTCTAGTTAGACGCATGGGCTTCGTTAGAGAATTTGAATATAGTAGCACAAAATGAAGATGTCGTTTCCATCAGAGAAGCAGGTTCTTCAGTTGAAGATGTGGTTGAGTATCTTGGTGATGGTAAGGTGATGTATTTTAACTTGGTGTAGTTTTATTACATGTATTATTTTTGTTAAGTTTTTTGTGCAATACTTGGGTGCTTCTTGAAATGACTGGCTCAGCACAACTATCATCTTTGGTTAGATTAGGCACCTACTTTGGTGACCTATGCCAATTTCTAGCGTTATGTTTGCTTCAACAGCACTGACATCAGTCAGGGAACTAACATTAGTCAAAAAGGGTAACCGGTACCGGTCAATGAACCATGCTATGTCTCTGTGACAACAAGTTTGCACATGGTTTCTTACAGTAGAAGAGGGCATGGATGGTTCAGTGTCTAATTTTGGAGAATCGGGTTTCTTGCACATTGTGTATAGGAAAAAAAAATGTTGATCACTTCAATGTTTGGATCAGAAAGAGGACAGAGTTGGCTCAATTAGTTCAGTGAGAATTTTAGTCAGGTATCTCTATATGATTCACCGATTTTATTTCTTTTCTTTGGAGCAACTGATATTATGATTGGATAGTGTGCACAGATTTACACCATGGTCTTTTGGTGTTGTTTGACTTTTATTTCCTGGTTGTGTGGAATCTTGAGGACAAGGGTATTTAGTCTAAAGAAGATATCCTCAATGAAAATTCATGTTATAGACACAGTTGTAGGAACTAAAGATGTTACCATGTACCGGGTGGGATTGAAAATACATTTGATTCACCATGACTTCACAAGAAAGGGGACCCTTTCACTAGTATGTGTTGTAGCACAGTATCCTTTGATAAGAAGGACCTTCCCAGTCTTATATTTTCTAAATCATCATTGTTTTATTTCTCACTGACATATATAGATTTTGATCTATGGTGATTAGAATCAGTGTTGCATGGTATGAGTTTAGGTTTCAGTGGGAGATAACCTGTCAATGGTTCCCTTGGCATTGTATTTTGGACCACAGTTGCCCATGTTCACAGTACAATATGAGGCTCAAAATCATTGTTATGTATGGAATCACCATTCCAACACCAGAATAGCTTAGGTCATTTTGTATTTTATTACTTTGTGATGCTCGGCTTTTGGTGTTATTTTTGTGGTTATGCCTAAATATCCCTATGGGATATGACCTCAGAGTTGATGGCTCTAGATTCAGATGGGTGAAGACTGACAGAGAACATTTTATCAAAGTTTTTTTGCATCCTAAAGAAGGAAACTAGAGTGTATATAGAGATCGATATCGGTGTATAACCTAACCATGGTTGAATCATCATAGTTTTTCATGGTTGGTTGGGAAACCGTGGACCTCATGGTCATTGGTTCATAGGTTTGACAACAGTATTTGAACTTCGTGAAGACCATTTTTATGGTGCCCTTCTGTTTATGAGTTTCATCCTTCCCATGGACTTTGATGGAGCCCTATGTTGACTAACATGTATTGCTTGGTATTTACACTATTTATAGAAGTCACTCAGTGCAGTTCCAGCATGGTTGTCCAATGTTCACCCAGGGGTGACATTGATGAGTACATGATTCTATATTCAAATTTTGGAGTTATGATTGGTGACAGACTTATGAGCTTCTGGATGAGTACTACGTGGTATGGTATGGATGTACATGGTGAGTTTGTACATCGGTTGAATAGACTCAGATTTGCTGAGTCCTATGTAATGATGCAGATGTTTAATTTAAACATGGATGCCTTGAGCATGAGTAGGAATATATTCGATATTTAATCTCTTGTTACTATGTTACTCAATTGATATGTTATCTACATATGGTCTGTCTTGGGACATGTTCATTTATGTTAAATGTAGGGTGTGTGATGTGTATAGATGTGCAGTGTGTGTGTGATGTCTGTTGTGTTATGCGTAGGTGTGTGTGTGTGATGTGATCACCCTGTAGACACCAAATTTGGGTCTTACAATGCCCTGTTCCCCGCATCTCATCTTGCAACCTAACCCTACCTCACCACCTAAACCTTACACACTTAATTATTTATTAATTACCTTATAATTAATAAATCCACATCTCCAACCCTGCCACCTCACCTCGCCACCTGCACCATGACCTAGCCCTAACCCTAAACTAACCTAATTAAGACCTATAACTTTGTCTAGACCCACACCCATGACTCATCACCCCTCACCCGCACCAAAACGAACCTAATAATGACTTGACCAAGCCCACAACTGACCCCTCGGGAGAAAAGGAGGGAAAGTTGGTTATTTTACTAAAAATAGCCAAATTTGATCTAACTGACATCGGTCTCTATGCGACTGGCGTTGGTTAGGTAACCGCCATTGGTTCCTTGTAAATGACCTCCCCCAACCAAAACCAAAAGGATCCAATATTCATTTTGCAAGAGGGAGACAAGTGATAGAGAGAGAAAGAGGTTGTAGAGAGGAGTATTGAGCCCAAGACTGTAACTGAGAAACTAGATCACTGGTCACACTCATCCAAACATTGGGAGAGTCAGAGGATAGCTTCATCAGCTCACTTCCGATTGCTCGAATCATCCCAACTGAGCCTTGCCTTCGCCACTGCATTCCTTGGACCTACATCTGCATCAAAAACTAGTAAGTAGTCTCTTTTATTACCTTGTATGCTTCTAGACACTACTTTGTGTACTTTTTATTCATAGTGATTATAAGCTCACTCCTGGATCTACCACCCGAGTAGCACCCTGTACCTCACCTTCATTCATCCATCTCTATATTGCTTCAAAGACATATTTCTCACTCTCTAAGTCTTCTCTATCACCCTATAACTCCCCTCAACCATCTACCAACTTTCTAACCCCCATAACCACCTTACAACCAACCTCCATTTAAAATCCCCTAAATCACTTCCCCTACCGATATCGGTTATCCCCTGCCGGGGTACCGGCTCTATAACTGTGGTCGGTTATCCAATGACCGGCATCGGTCACCGTGACTTATACCAGAAACCAACCTTTCCCCCTATTTACCTCCAAACAATCTCATATCCAACCTTATCTATCCCTATAACTTGAACTGAACGTATCAATAACCAGTGAACAAATAAATAGCATGACATTTTATTATTGGTAGTTTAGTCTCTATTGCTTTTATTAACGAGGTACCTAAATCATGATTTCACAATAGCTTCTTTATTATCATTTGCATTAATTTGTATTAAAAGGGAACTAACCACCTTTGAAAGGAAGTCTAATATTTCTTGGGCCCAAGGCAGTTCCCTCACTTATTGTTTAACGAAAATCTAGTGGTCTTGCATTCTTATTTACAGGTAGTCCTTCCCAAAAAAAAGGATCTCTTCACAATCGGTCTGATCTCTCTACGGTACGCGCACACCTTCCCAACACTCAAAAGGTATTCCTCCTAGCCCTAACCCTTATTTGTTTCTCAAGAGAATGAAAAGATAGAAGTAACTCTATTCTAGAACAAAATTCTGTGTGAAACATTTTGGCATGCCTGGTGGGACCCTTCTTGGGTTTCTTTCTTTCTTGCTTGTTTTCATATAGGGAGCACACTTGTTGTTTCTTTCTTCTAAATATTCACAAAATATTTTGTCATTTTGGTAAAAGAACTTGTCTTTCTTTCACATCTTTGCATTAGTGAAAGTCATCTTCTTAACCTCTTCTCTTTCTTTGCTTCATCGAATATCATTTTTGATTTGGGTTTAAAACATGTGCATCACATTCTTGCTTGTTTTCTTTAAATTCTAGTGAACGTAGATTAAGTAACAGGTCGTACATGTGGGGGTGATATCCATAGTATTGACGAGAAATTAATCTTACTCTCACTGCACAACACATACCAAATCACATCATAAGCTACACAACATCTCAAACATCCCCCCTTCCTACGGTATTCCTCCACCTGATTGAGGTAGCCTTACAAGCCAAAAAAAACTTGACATCTCCCTTAGGTCTTTTGTTTAGGATTGACATCATCTTGCGTCTAAGGCATAAGCCCAAAGTGATTAAAACTAATCCTAGGGTTAGTCTCTTGATTTGCTTGTGCATCTTGCTTGTTTTTTTGTTTTTCTTTCAGTTCTGTTTCTCTGTTATACCCTGTCTCAGTGATCACTTCAGACAGTTTGGTGGGTATACTAAGCCTTGTTATCCCCAAACCAGCAGCCTCTTACATTCTCTCTTTGCCTTCACAGTGACCAACACTGGTCCTCTTCTACCGACATCGGTTACACTGAACCGACGCCAGCTACCATCTGACCGACATTGGTTACCAGACCGATATTAGTTACTATGTTTCACAGTTCCTGACAAACTAGCAACCTACCAATTCCAACATTTTGTTGCTATTTATGTTCCTGATTGACTAATTCCCTGTTGTATCCTCTCATCCATGGTTGTTATCACCTAGTAACAAGCCACAGCCATGGTTTCACATGTTTGTTCTGTGTCTTTTCCTGAGTCACCCCCTTCACATCCTATGGGAATCCTATGGACACCAGTGCTTTTCCTAAGATCTCTGTAGGAGATCCGGACTTTGCCAAATTTTTGGATGCTAATCCTAGCACCGTATAAAATTATATTTCTCATACCCCTGACCGTACACCAGACTATCAGATCCTCTTGGGTATGCCTATTAGTATAGCCACTCACTTATCCCCTTCCCCACCTAATAACTCCACCTCACCGTCTTCATCCTTAGCCCCGTCTCCCAGCTCAGTGGCTTTGGTGGTTCATACTGCACCAATTGGCCTTCCTTTGGTTAATCTGGGGCCCCACATATCACTACCATCCACTGCCCCTACCTCATCTCTCCCGCATATTGTCTCTTTCATAACTCGCTCTCGACCATCTATTCACATGAGCTTTCCCTCTCAGGCTCTGCCCACCTTTTCATTTCTGCAGGCTCATCCTGTGGCCTCAACATCTTATATACGACACCCTTATTCAGCTGCCCTAACACATTCATCATTGTTACCTTATCAACATTCAAAGCCACCATTATCTAGTAGTGGCTCTTGGCCCAATCCTCCTTCGTTTACGAAAACAACACCATCATCTGACCCAACCACCGATTTAATCAAACAGATGATGGACAAGATGTAAAATCTCGAGGCTTCTGTTTCAGGAAGCCATAACACCCTAACATACGAGCAATTTTGTTGAGAGCCTATTCATCCTTTTTTCCCCCTTCATGTATATCCTCCTCAATGGGAATTATGGAAATTTAATCGCTTTAGTAGTAAGGAGGATCCTCAACAACACTTGTGATCGTTTAGACATTCCTGCTATCTAATTGCTCATGACGATGCCTTACTACTCTGTAGCTTCCCCATGTCCTTATCAGGACCTACCTTGGAGTGGTACAGTGCTTTAGCACATCACTCAATCTTCTCCTTTAACCAGTTAGCCCAATCTTTCTCGGATCACTTCTCCATCAATATTTCTAAGAAAGTATCCATTATAGACCTCTATACCATCCGAAAATTTGAAGATGAATCTATTGCAGATTTCATTGGACGATGGCGGATCCTCATTAACCAACTTACTTATGCCTTACCTCAAGTCGAGCTCATCAAACTCTTTACGCAAGCCTGCGCTAAACACATTTCTCCCACCCTCCAAATTCAAACTTTCTGCACCTTTGATGAGGCTTTTACTATGGCTCAGAAACTAGAGATTCGAGCCTTCAAGGAGGAGAAATTGAAGTTATGCAACAAAAAATTAAATTTCTGAACCCAAGACTCCACCAACAAACCCAACACCACCAAATCTCATGCATTGGTTGCTTCGAAATAAAAAGGAGCCGTACACGCAGTGACGGTCAACTCTCAAGCACTGTCTAATACCTAGCCAAAACCCACCTATAGGTATAAAGCCGAGCCCATCAAGTACACTCCCTTGGGAGAAACTTATGATGTGATCCTGGAAAAATTGCTTAAAGTAGGAGCTATCACCTTGCCTCCTGTTAAACCTCACTCCGGTTTTGATTCCACCCATGCTATACCTTCTTGGTATAAAGAAAATGACTTCTGTAACTTCCATCGTGTGAAGGGACACAGACACGAAAACTTCAAGATGTTGAAAAATATAGTGCATGAAATGGCTGATGCAGGGGATATAACCCTTGATAATCCTAATGCCCCTACTAATCAAAAGTTAAAAATCTTCAATAAACCATTTCCAAACCATTCATCTAACAGTAACACAAACCAAGAAACCTCATCCGAAGAGAAGAGTGTGCATGAGATCCATGTGGTTTTCAACTCCCAACCAAGGGCTTCCATTGAGGAAATTTTGAATCAAGCCTCTTCACCAATGCAGGGGTCCTCACCCCCTTCTCCTTCATTAGGACAAGAGGAAAGCCCCGCCATTCCTTTACCCATAAAGGAATCAACCACCCAGAGTTATTTTCTCACAAAAGAACCTTCTTATACCACATCCCTACAAGACTGTGAGAGGATGTTATCCAACCTATCTATTTCCCAAACATCTCCTTCTACCACTCTTATTGCACAAGAAGAAGGATCGCCACTTTTTCTATCATCCTTAGAGGAGAAACCCCTCGAGCCTACATCACCAAACTCCTTAACCATGACGGATCCTCTAGAAAATTCCTTCCTCCCTATCAGTTCTTCGTCGCCTAAATATTTCCAGTGACCGGTTGACCTCTTAACACCCATTGATACAGTGCCTCATTCACCCCCTATATCACACCCATAGTGGACCAGAATCACAGTCCACTTCTCTTCCATACCAAAATTCCCATTCACACGAGAAGATTGTCATCACCCAGAAGATAGACGGGTCTTATGGGAATGTTTGAGTACACCATGCTCTACTCAAATGCAGATGACTAATCCAGACACCTCTACCATATGCCCAAAGTTTTTACAAAAGCTCAAAATGCCTATGTCCTCACCTTCACCACCCTCATCTCTACCAAATACCTCATCCACCTCTATCAACCTAACCAAACCTTCCCCTACACTTGGGACTTCACCAATACCTAGCCTGGCGCATCCACCTAAATGGTTAGATTTATCCAAAAATAAAGCCGTCAATCCACCTAAGAGATAGACCCAGTCTCCTCGAGTCCAATCTATGCTTCCATTGCAACTAAAACCCTTGCCCATGATCACACCAGTACAGCAGGAAGGTTTCAACCCTCACCGTCACACCTACCTTCTATATTGGGGCCTCACCCCTCCACCTTGCCTCAATACACCATGCCTCCCACGTCTTCTTTAACACGACCTACACCTTCTGCACCCATACAGAAATCCACGGGCGTCTCAACATCGTCACCCCATGTATCCTGCCTACCTACCAACCCTAAGAAAACTCGATCATCGAAGGACTTGTTTGCTGTCGCTCCTCTTTCCCCATGGTTGTTTCCTGCCACCACGTCATCTGTGGCCTCATCATCTAACCAGCTAAACATGACTTCTACGCAGAAGAAGCCACACCTAGTTAAACCCAATCATCAAAATCCCTTGCCTAAACCACCACCCGTACGAACCACTCATACCCGACCATTACCAAAATAATCAATAATCTCACCCACTCAATCAATAGCCTCATCTTCATCTGAATTTGACCTGCTCAAAGGATCTTACACCAAGATCCTTGATATGTTGGTTAGGGATGCAACCATTTCCCTACCCCCACTTAGACCCTATGATCCATCTAAACCTCAACCTATAGGTTATGATGAATCTAAAATCTGTGCCTACCACCACACACCAAGACACAATGTAGAAGGATGCAAAGCTTTGAAAGTAATCCTTCACCCGTTTCCTATCTCAGATGGAAAATCTAAGAAAGACAACTTACGGAGGGAAAAGCCCTTAGCTTCGATCCCTTCTCCTATACCACCTGTCCCCGCCTCGCCAAAATATATCATCATTGCAACCCCACCTCTCGAGAACAATGACTTATCCCTACCATCTTCCTCATCTCGTATTCACGAGATCAACATGATTAGCATTACTACTCGAGGTCAGAAAAACAATGGAAAAGCTAAAGAGAGCACACCTGCGACTTCTCTTTCTCCTTCCGCCATCCTGATCACACCACCACCTAAAGTGGTTATTCATGGACCTGCCTATCTAGTCTCTGATGGAGTTGCCCATTGCACCATGATCAAACAACTTCACCAATCTCCTGTAAAAATGACACTCTATGATCTCATTCAAACATCTGAATCTCATCGACAAGCTCTAATTGAGATCCTCCAAGGGATAGAGGTCCTACCTAATGAAACCCTACCCATCACCTCCATCTTCACACCCAACCACGTCACTTCTCTCACCAAACAACCTACCTCCACAAACACCTCTGTCCCTGTACGGCAAGCCATTGCTGTCAGTTTTTCCGAAGAAGAAATTGTCGTCTTTGGTGGAGAAGATCCTGACCTCGCTCTTTTCATTTCAGCTTACATCTAGGACATCCAAGTACATCATGTTATGATCGACGGGGGCGCTAGCCTAAACATCATCTCTTCCAAAGCCTTCCAACAGATGAATATCCCTCCTAGCTGCATGTGTGCCAACCCCACCATGTTGTGTTCATTCAATGATGCTATTACTTCTACCCTAGGTACCGTGATCCTTAACATTCATGTAGGGCCATGTACCTTACCTAAAATCTTCTGTCCTTGAGGGAGAGTTCCAATATGACTTATTTTTAGGCCACCCTTGGATCCGGGCTATGGGATGCGTTCCCTCCACCTTACATAGATGCATAAAATTTGAGTATGAGGGGAATTCATACACCATCACAGCTGACGCTCCCCCCTTCAAAACCTGTAATATGTTATACCACCCTAATGATGTGCTTGTACCAGTCAAGGCACCCATTGATCTGACCCAACCATCTCTTTCAACCATGCCTCAACCATCCACCTTAGCCGCACACACACCTTTGACCAATGAATCTGCCGACACGAATACCTCTTCCTTCCCCGCAGACAACATCCCAACCTCGGATCCCTTGGTAGGTGTTTTTCAATGCCTTATGCTGGGGGAGTACCGCCTATACAATGTTAGTGCCTTCCATACCCCACAAGAGTATGGGAAGTTACATGCGCATCCTACCTACGATTGTCATGTGGGGGAGGTGATCTCTTACGGACCACCTAATTGCCGCACCAACCTAGCGTATGGGGGTGTCAACACATCCTTTGTCAACCCTAAATCTTCTCTTGGTGTGGTTCCCTTCCAATCTGATTTTCAATATCTAACTAAGTGTCATTTCACCCTCACCTTCCTGACTCGCTGTGCTTGGAAAGGTTTTGGATTCGGTCTTTATGAACAGGGACGACATACGATCATTCCCATGACTACACGCAAACACAAAGATCATAGTGGTCTTGGATTTTCTAAACCACCTACTCCGAAAAAACCTCGCGTCAATTGTATCTAGGAAGAAGACAAAGTCACCCCTTCCGAACCATCAACACCCACTTTGCCATCTTCACCCGCGGAGTCGATAGACCCAGAATCTATCCCTCCTAACTTTTTTTTTCGTAAATGCTATCTTCCTAGGTCTTCTCACTTATCAACGTGATGGTGAAGACCCATCTTCTATCCCCCTTTTATATCAAGACATGATTGAAGAAGACTCACCTTTGATTAATGTTGTGGAGCGCCAGGATGATGACTCCATCCTCACCTACCTTGGTGCGGATGAATCTTATATTCAACATGCCTTACCATCTGAAACCCAAACCATGTTGAATGAGTCAACTATAGAAATCAACATCCACACAGAGGATGATCCTCACATTGTAAAGATCGAACAATCTCTCGACGCATCAGAACAAGCCGCCTTCACTACCTTCCTCTGTGCCCGCAATCAAGCTTTCACTTGGTCCTACGCCGACATGCCAGGAATCGATCCTGACATTACTATCCATAACATCACTCTGAAACCAGACTCCAAACCAGTTAAATAGAAACTGAGAAAAATGCATCCACGCATTTCCCTCTTGGTTAAATAAGAGATTCAACAACTCCTTTCTTTTTCTTTCATCTTACCTATTGACTATCCTCAATGCATTTCTAATGTCGTACCTGTCACTAAAGTGATGGGGGGACTTTGGATATGTATGGATTTCTGGGACCTTAACCTCACTTTCCCAAAGGATGTCTTCCCCCTACCCAGCATTGATCAACTTGTTGATCTCACTGTGGGGCATGAGATTCTTTCTCTCATGGATGGTTTCTCGACATACAATCAAATTTTGTAGCCCCAGCCTATCAACATAAAACCACCTTCATTACCCCCTGGGGGACCTTATTCTATCGTGTCATGCCGTTCGGCCTTAAGAATGCTGGTGCAACCTATCAATGGGCTATGACTTACATTTTTCATGACATTATGCACACTATCCTCGAGAATTATGTCGATGATCTTCTTGGAAAATCCAAACATCGTAGTGAACATATCGATGTTTTAACCATTATTTTTGATCACCTGTTACAATACTGTGTTTGTCTTCAACCAAAGAAATGTGTCTTTGGCGTCCTTTCAGGAAAAATCCTTGGATTTATTGTCTCTTTGCGTGGCATTGAAGTTGACCCAGCTAAAGTCAAAGCTATCTTAGAAATGCCCCCACCCACTAACCTAAAACAATTAAGTAGTTTGCAGGGAAAACTCCAATCTATCCGGCGTTTCATCTCACAACTCTCAGATCGATGTCAACCTTTCCATCATCTCCTTAAAAAGGACATTGTCTTTCAATGGAGTGAGGAGTGCCACCAAGCCTTTGAGGCTCTTAAATATTATCTCTTGCAGCCACCCGTGCTTATCCCACCTCAGGACGATCACCCTTTCTACCTTTACCTTTCTGCCACTGACCATGTTGTAGGAGCCATGCTCGCACATCGTGACTCCGAACATCGAGAGCAAGTAGTTTATTACATAAGTCATACTCTTGTGGATTATGAGACTAGGTATACACACGTAGAAAATTTGTGCCTATCCCTATCATTCGTGGCCACCAAAGTCTGACATTACCTCCTGAATCACAAAATTTTTGTCATCACCAATGCTGATCCCATACATTATATGTATATAAAACCTCATCTAAACCAACGCATCGCCCGATGGCTTATGCTCCTCACTGACCTCGAACTTGAGTTTGTACACTAGAAATCAGTCAAAGGACAAACTATCGTGGATCAACTCACGGAAGCCCCTTTACCTGGGGAACAATTTACCAATTTTACTTTCCCTGATGAAATCATCTCCACCCTTTCACTCAGTGATGCATCTTATCCAATGACTCTCTTCTTTGATGGATCTAAATGTCAGCGCAGTGGAGGGGTGGGCGTTGTTCTCATCCCTCTTGAGGGTGAACCTATGCCTCTTTCATTCAGGCTCAATTTCCCCTGCTTTAACAATATAGCGGAATACGAGGCCCTTGTTTTAGGTCTCCATGTTGCGTTACACTTAGGTGTGAAGTCTATTAACATTTTCGCTGACTCTCAATTGGTTGTCAATCAAGTTACTGGCATTTACCAATGTAAAAATGAGGAACTTCAAAATTACAAACTTTACTTGGATTCACTTTTGACCTTATTTACTCATTATTCTATCGAAACCGTTCCACGCTCAACTAAGAAATTTGTAGATACTATGGCTTGCTTGGCCTAAAAAATTCCTGCCTCACCAACTGACTCTGACATATTTGTCTTGGTCCAATAACTCTTTGCCCCATCTTACTTAGTCCAAGATGTTTGTATGGTAAATAATGTATCGGCTGATTCGTAGGATACCTGGTATCACCAATTTCACGACTACCTTACAACCTCTGTTCTCCCACCTAACCTTACTAGTAATGGCAAACGTGCTTTTCTTAAAAGTGTTTCTCGTTATGTCATCATGGGGGGACTCCTCTATAAATGTGGCTTTGATGGTATCTTCCTTTGATGTGTAATTGGCACTGAAGTCACCCATACCATCCAACAAGTCCATGACGGAATTTGTGGTGGGAACTTTAGTGGCCTTGCCATGGCCAAGCGGATCCTTCACCTAGGATATTACTGGCCTACTCTTAATAAATACTACTGTGAATACATTAAGCATTGTGTTGTATGTCAACAACATTCCAACCTTCAACATACTCCCAGCCACCCGCTACAGGTCACACGAGATCTTTGGCCTTTCTCACAATGGGGTTTAGACCTTATTGGTGAGATTCACCTGCCTTCTTCATAGCGTCACCATTGGATCCTCACGACAACCGAATATCACACTAAATGGGTGGAGGCCATTCCACTCATTTCAACCAAAAAAGAGAAAATTATTGAGTTCATCAATCATCACATTATCTGTCGTTTTGGTGTTCCTCATCGCTTGATAACAGATAATGGCAAATCTTTCAAAAATAAGCTGTTACGAGCCCTTTGTGACAACTTTGGTATCAAACTTAGCTTCTTGTCACCCTACTATCCACAAGTAAATGGTCAAGCTGAATCTTCTAACAAAACCTTAACCAAAATTCTCATGAAATTCATTAATGATTCTGGGAAAAACTGGCATGATCACATCCCCTTTGCCCTTTGGGCTTATTGTACCAGCATTCATACTTCCACTAATGCCACACCATTTTCTTTGGTGTATGGTACCAAGGTTGTCTTGCCTCTCGAAATACAAATCCCTTCCCTCAGAATATCTCTCTAGGATATTCTCACCAATGATGACTTCTGCCAAGAGCGGTTAGCCCAATTGGAGCTTCTTGACGAGCGTCATCTTACAACTCTTGACCACCTTTAACTTTATCACAAGCGCATCAAGCGTGCTTATGATAAGTGAATTCATGCACGTACCTTTAAGATTGGTGATCTTTTTCTCAAAGAGAATCAACACGTAGCCAAACTAGAAAAGACTAAACGTGAAAAATTTGCTCCTAATTAGATTGGGCCTTACATTATCACTCACACTTATGGATCAGGTACTTATCATTTAGCTTCACTTAATCGTAAACCCAAGCCTGAACCCCTTAATGCCTTGCATCTCTGACCATTCTACTGTTGAATTTAGTGTTACATCACTTCTTATCTACCTTGCGCTCATCCCTTGAGCTCATTTACCACCTCATACACCTTGTTTCATGCATCTCAAAGTAGAATCACACTCACGTGGTTTGATCATCACCTCCTCTTAAAGATGCCTTCCCCTTTTTAGTCTGGTCCATGACTTAAAAGTATCAAAATAACAAGTTCTCAATTATACAATTCTGGGATATTCTTGAGTCAAACTTCTTGCAAAACTAGATGCTTCATGCCAAACGAACATCTAGACCTCTAAGCTATAAACTAGACTTCTCCCTCGAAGGACAGCTATGTGCAAAAGCCGCATCTTCTACTATAAATAGACTGCTCCCTTGAAGGACATCTATACAAAGTCAGCCTCTATCAGAAGATTCTCACATTGATCAGCTTCGTGAAGAACTCAAGAACAACAAAATGCATATCCCATATAGACTTCCTACATCGATCAGTCTATATCCAGAAAAATAAAAGCAGTATTCAAAAGTACTTTTGAGTCATGGACTTGTCTATTTAGGTTTGGTTCTCTTTCATCAGAATAATCACCTTATAACAAGTTCTCTGCACCCCAGCTATACCATCCACCTCACCTCACCATTCTTCAAAAACAACAAAACTCAAGGGACGTGACGTATATCTGATATATTGTGATTATACAACTCTTTTCACCTATCGACTTCTCACCTATGCAAGGTACCTAGGGATTCAAGCTCATCCTATGATAATACGTGGTTTGTTTAGCTCTTTCCAACTATGGGACACTTTTGCCTCTTTTACCCGAATCTAGGATTATGTGTTGACCTTAATCAGGACACAGTTTCCTATGCTTGGGTAGGCTAACCCTCACTTCACCTATACCCTTACCAACACCAATAACATTACCCTACCAACATCAAACTTTTAACAACCAACAAATTTCCTAACCAAAACCAAATTACCTGAATTCACCTCTCCCTGGTCCTAAGGGAGAACTACATCGGTCTGAGGCCCCTCCTTGCTTTGTGCAATGGGCTATATAGGTAGTACTTGCTAGACAATGGGGTCTCCCAAGGTTAGCTCGACCATTCCCTACCATAACCTATCATGTGTTGTGTCTTCCTTACAAATATAAATACACAAAAATATTTATAACCAAACCCTTACCTATCACATTTCTTTTCATCTCTACCCACTTACCTTACCACATCCTATTCATAACCATGCAAAATCTAATTCCAACCAAAACTTATACCTCTTGGGATGTAGCAGCTTGAGGTGGAACCTGTCTTCCCTCTCCTCTCTACCTGCTGGACGCTTCTCCTTGTTCAGCCATGTTCACCACCCTCTTCACTATAACTTGCCTTTACGCCTTCTTAACCCAAGCCCACAGTCACTTTACCTATCTCTTTCCTCCTTATCACTCAATTCTCCCATGCAATTAACCTGTATAGACATCAACAGTCTCGCATCCTCGTATTTAACATGTTGTATGACTCTAAAAATAAGAATTTGAGTTGTCTCCCAAGCCTTTCTATTTTTTTTGAAAAGATTGTTTTAGCATAACCGATATCAGTTACCTAACCGGTATCGGTCACATAGTGACCGACATCGGTTAGCTAACCGATATCGGTCACCCGTCTCCTTTTGCTTATACCTAGGCCTTTTCTTTGTTTTTTGCAATTTTTTGGTGGAGCCCGCCTCTTTTCCCTGCATAACGACATCACTATCCAACTCCATCATCATCATAACATCAACCGTTCAAAACATATGCATATCAGCAAAAAATCATCAACATCATCTATATACATCACATTCCAATACGATCGACAAAACACATGCAACATTATAATATATGCATCAAATCAAAAATTATACACACCATGTGGATCAAACTCATCATCTATATATCATCAAATCAATGTCAAAATATACAAATTGCCCTGCATGGGCCTCTGTAATCCAAAATACAAATTCAGCATGCAAGCCGTTGTCTCTGTCAAAATCACCACTCGGCTCGTAGGCTAGTCTCTCATGTCAAAAATATACTCGGCTCGTAGGCCGGTATCAACTATACAAAATGTACTCGGCTCGCAGGCTGGTATATATAACAACAATGAATACATAAATCCTATGTGGGCACGCCGGCCCCTATATGCACACTTGGTTTGCATACTAGTGTCTCTATCAAAAATCATCTATCCACCTCAACCAAAAATGTCTCTACTCTTGGGGCGACTCAGCTCTCTCCTCCTCCCTCGGCCCATCCCTCAGTTGGCCCTTGTGCCGGGTCTCACCTCCTACCTGTAACTGACCCACCGGATGTGGCTGTGGCCACCTGTGACCTGTGACTCCAGGAAGTCTCAGCTCTATGAGCCGCATATGGCTGATACTCTACTCCAGTACCATCTAGTAGGTCCTGATAGTAATGGGCCTCCACTCTAGCCTCCATGTAACGGGCCCATGCAACCATGGCTGGTGGGGCTAGTCCCCCAGCTCCTAATAGAAGTGGGCCCTACCCTGCCTGTATGCCCTGAACTTGAGCCGGTACCTATGGTGGTGGTGGAGCTGCCATCGAAACCTGAATAGGGACTTGAGGTTGTGCCTGTGCCTATGCCTATGCCTGTGCCTGGGCTAACTACCCCTGTAACACCCCAATCTGTGCCTATGTGGCAGCAAGCTGCCCCTGTAATACCTACACCTGACCTAGGAGATGGTCCCTCTCCGCTGTAACAGCCACTAAATCTGGCTGTGCTGGCTGTGCTCTCATGACTGCCCTCTGCCCTGCCCACCAAACCAAAAATGAGCCTGTAACCCCGGCATCGTCCACTGTGTCATCTTCTAGTCTCTCTGCTACCCAGACTAGGTCAAATGGCTGCGGTAGAGGAAGTGGTGCCTCTACATCCTCCCTTTGATACTATGGGAGGGGAGGTGGCACATCCTGTCGTAGTCCTAGCTGTCGTCATACCCTCTCTAGGGGAATCTGCTCATACTCCCCAGGTCTCCGTCCAGCTACCCAGAAGCTGTACTGGATCCATCGTAGCTATGCTTGAGCTCCTCCACGGGGCTGATGGCCTTTGTATGGCCTCCATATAATATCTAATACAGTCAGGCCCTCTAACATATGTCTGTAAAAGGTGACATCCCGCCCTACGACCACTGCTCGTGGTTGGCCCATGACCCCCAACCACCTCTGAAACCCATATCTGTAGACTACCTGTGGCCCTGGCTGCTGGGGCAACCCTACTAGCTGTATACACATGATGTGCTCATATGCCCAGTAGTGTAACAAGAATGTCAAACATATACCAAATCGCCTCATATGGCGATAGCCCCAGAGCTCTCTGTATAGCTGCACTAGATACACTGGTGCCCATGCGTAGCAGGTGTGCTCCTCCACCATCTCCTGTAAAACTCCCATCAGAGCCTGTGGGAAGCAGCCTCCCTCTGAGTCAGGGAGGGCAAAGCAGGTGATACCGACCATCATCAGCATGACAAGCCGTGTCTCCCATCGATGAGCGCGATACATCTCACCATAGCAGATGCTCGCACTATGATACGTAATCAATGGGGCTACATCCCTCGAATACCTATAGGATGCTATCCATCGCTATCTCAGCATCCACCTGGAACACCTCCTCACCTATGATCGGTAGTCTCAGGATGCGATACACATCCTCTAGGGTGACTGTCATCTCTCCAGTAGGGAGATGGAAGGCATTGGTTGTCGGATCCCATCTCTCGATGAGGGCAACCATCAGGCTGTGGTCCCTATCCACAGCCCTATACCTCTGGACTTCCGGTGAGTCCAACCTCCCACATAACTGCCCACTGCTCTACGGTCACATGTGGCCACATCTGCTCCAATAGGGGTGGCATCTGATCTCGCATGGTCAACTACTGGCGTGCCTACAAAAACAACCCACTCTGTCAGTCCTACCCTTAACAAAATAACCTATCCTACCCTAATCAACTTATCCCACCTAATCCCCACTAGTAATTCACCCACCTCACCCTAAAAATCCACCTTCTCCCCCCTCAACCCTATAATCTATCCTACCCCACCTAAACCAACACCCAACAAAGCCATTTTACAATCCTACCCTCCTACCCATGGTGACCGCTGTCGGTCACCCTCAACCACCATCGGTCCCCCACTTGCCTATGTCCAAATTTTAAGACCCGATGTCGGTTGACACATGACCGACGCCAGTCTCTGCACCTACCAATCTATACCTGAAAACTGTGACTGATGTTGGTCGACTAGTGACCAACATCGGTCACTGTGGGGTTTAGGGGCCGAACCGAAAAACGGTCCCCCAAACCCCCTTTTTTTCCTATTTCTACCCATTTACCCAGCCCAATGGCCTAAAACCTTACCCACCCTGACATTTTTGCCTACCTAACATATCTACCCAATCCATTTTACTGTTTACCTTCATTTATTCATTATTTTATCAAATTTTGGATTCCTACCCCAATACCCAAATCCTAGCTAAATTCATAAAATTGACAAAAATAGGGGTTCAAAGCCTACCAGTACGACTACACGTCATCGTGGTGGGATAGGTGGTGGTGGTCCAGCTCCTCCAGCACCAGCACCTCCTGCTCCTCCAGCCTATGCCATAGCTCCAAATCTCCTCAGCAGGGTCCTCAACCAATCAAGCTCTGCCTACCAATAACTCACTCACCCACTCAACTAGTGCCAACTCAGCCAACACACTCAACACAATCAATTCAAACCTCCACAAGAGATTTTCTAGTGCTCAAAATCACAATGTGAAAATGATGTGCCACTTTTTTCTTTTTATAGGTTTTTACCTCTAACCGATATCAGTTAGGTCATGCCCTAGAAGACCGATATCGGTTTTCTAACCGATATCGGTCACCCCTAACCGATATCGGTTACCTACTTAGTTTAACCTAACTCCTTCCCTTATCCACCAATCTCCATTTTTCACCACATCACCTACCCTCGACTTTGCTAAATAGCCTTATTTTGAATTCATCAGCCCGACCCAAGGCCGCAACCAATCAATCAGCCTGACCCAAGGCCACAACCAACCAATCGGCCCCACCCAAGGCGGAAACCAATCAATCGGCCTGACCCAAGGCTAGAACCAATCAATCAGCCCAACCCAAGGCCGCAACCAACCAATTGGCCCGACCCAAGGCCGCAACCAACCAATCGGCCTGACCCGAGGCCACAGCCAACCAATCAGCCTGACCCAAGGCCACAACCAATCAATCGGCCTGACCTAAGGCCGCAACCAACTAATCGGCCTGACCCAAAAACCAACCCATCAGCCGCAACCCAATCAATCGGCCTGACCCAAGGCTGTAACCAATCAATCGGCCTGACCCAAGGCCGCAACCAACCAATCAGGTTGCAACCAACCAATCGGCCCGACCCGAGGCCGCAGCCAACCAATCGGCCCGACCCAAGGCCGTACCCAACCAATCAGCCGGACCCAAGGCCGCACCAATTAAGTACCTCGACCAAGGCCCGCAAATTACGATTTTATCCACCCATCATGTAGTTGTTTGTTCAATCGAGCTCACCTGTTCATGTTTTAGCATGACTAGGATACTTGCATTGATCAGCCAACTAGCTTTGCCTAGACCGAGACCATGACGTTTATCTCAACCAAACCAACCATTTGGTACTGCCGAACATGCCTAAACGTTTTCCAGTACCTTACCCATTATATCCCCTAGAGCTACTTCCTATGCCTTGGATACCAGGATTATATCAACCTTGTTTGGATAAACTATCGACCTTTGCCTATGAATTGCTTGTTTTCTCTTCTAATCGTGTACCCTGGTCGCACTATGGCATTTCAACGTGTGTCTGCTTCCTTAAACTTACCCCAACATGTTACCATCATCTCATCATCATTCACCCTTTATCAACCCTATCCTTGATTTCACGTCACCTCAATCTATGATAGATTTGAGGGGGATTACCTATACCCTTAACTGGGGCAACCACTTCTTATTATTGTCAGTGCAGCTTTACAAGACAAGCTACACGACAATAAGGGGCAAATGTAGACACCAAATTTGGGTCTTACGATGCCCTGTGCCCCACATCTCGTCTTGCAACCTAACCCTGCCTCACCACCTAAAACCTTACACACTTAATTATTTATTAATTACCTTATAATTAATAAATCCACATCTCCAACCCTGCCACCTCACCCTCACCACCTCACCATGACCTAGCCCTAACCCTAAACTAACCTAATTAAGACCTATGACTTGGTCCAGACCCATATCCATGACTCATCACCCCTCACCCACACCAAAATGAACCTAATAATGACTTGACCAAGCCCACAACTGACCCCTCGGGAGAAAAGGAGGGAAAGTTGGCTATTTTACTAAAAATAGCCAACTTTGACCTAACCGACATCGGTCCCTACGCGACCGGCATGTCGGTTAGGTAACCACCATCGGTTCCCTGTAAATGACCTCCCCCAACCAAAAACAAAGGGGGAAATTCATTGGAAAGCATCAGAATTCATTGGCAAGAGAGAGACAAGTGAGAAAGAGAGAAAAGGTTGCAGAGAGGAGGATTGAGCCCAAGACTGTAACTGAGCAACTAGATCACTGTCACACTCATCCAAACATTGGGAGAGTCGAAGGATAGCTTCATCAGCTCACTTCCGATCACTGGATCATCCCAACTGAGCCTTGCCTTCACCACTACATTCCTTGGACCTACATCCACATCAAAAACTAGTAAGTAGTCTCTTTTATTACCTTGTATGCTCCTAGACACTACTTTGTGAACTTTTGATTCATAGGGATTATAAGCTCACTCCTGGATCTACCACCCGGCAGTACCCTGCACCTAACCTTCATTCATCCATCTCTATATTGCCCCAAAGATAGCCTTCTCACTCTCTGAGTCTTCTCTATCACCCTACAACTCCCCTCAACCATCTACCAACCTTCTAAGCCCCATAACCACCTTGTAACCAACCCCCATTTAAAATCCCCTAAATCACTGCCCCTACCGATATCGGTTATCCCCTACCGGTACCGGTTCTATAACCGTGGTCGGTTATCCAGTGACCGGCATCGGTCACTGTGACTTATACCAAAAAACCAACCTTTCACCTATTTACCTCCAAATAATCTCATATCCATCCTTTTCTATCCCTGTAACTTGATCTGAATGTATCAATAACCAGTGACCAAATAAACAACATGATATTTTATTATTGGTAGTTTAGTCTCTATTGCTTTTAGTAACGAGGTACCTAAATCATGATTTTGCAATAGCTTCTTTATTATCATTTGCATTAATTTGTATTAAAAGGGAACTAACCACCTTCGAAAGGAAGTCTAATATTTCCTGGGCCTAAGGTAGTTCCCTCACTTATTGTTTAACAAAAATCTGGTGGTCTTGCATTCTTATTTACAGGTAGTCCTTCCCAGACAAAAAGGATCTCTTCACAATCGGTTTGATCTCTCTACGGTACGCGCACACCTTCCCAACACTCAACAGGTATTCCTCCTAGCCCTAACCCTTATCTGTTTCTCAAGAGAATGAAAAGATAGAAGTAACTCTATTCTGGAAACAATATATATAAAGCTAAAAGAATCCTGATGAATCAAATCAGTAAGGTTATTTCTCATAATTAGTTCATTTTATTTTTATTTTTCCCAAGGTCCTTTGACTTGGAGGGTTGGATCACTTGATCCATACCTTTTCATTTGAAGCCTTTATTTCATTATTTGATTTAAATTAGTTTATACCGATTTTTGGAAAATTTTAAAAGTGGAAAATACGAGGGGAAACTATGGAATTTTTTTTCTAGAATTCTATACTTGGTCATTTTATGGATTTAAAATATATGGAAAACTTTTACAACATTATAATTAATCTGCAATTATATTGGATTTGAATTAAATTTAATTTCCTTGAATGTTATAACTTAAATTCATTGATTGGATTGATTTAGAGTGAGCAATGATAGTGGATCCAACATAGTTCATGATCTTGAATCCTTTTTCCATCACATGGCTTGCGATTGAAGAAACAAGATGATTGTTACAAAGCGGTCCTTTGGGAATGCTTCACATATATCCCCCACACCTCTTCCATCGCCAGTTATGGGATTGTTGGAAGATTCCATCTCCCTAACTGTTGCAGAAGCATTACCATTACAATGTTAGATAGCTAAGTGCTAATGAATAATCTAATTTATCTGTTAATTTTTTTTAAGCAAGTAGATTAACTTCTTTCCAATTATTTTAAGTGACACACCCAAATAAAACAATGTCGTAGGTTTAGTAATGATGAGTGGACATTCTTTCTCTGGCTTGTGAATATCAGTGTTAGAATGGATGATTTATACCACGGATATTATAACCTATTGAACTTTTACTTATGATTAAATAAAATATCCTTGGGAAAATTGTACTTTGTAATATTCCTTCAATGGACGAGAATTGTTATATATAAATATGATGGCCGATGTGTATATGTATAAATACTTTGTCATATTATGGGTTTGGGAAATAAAATGATAGATTCAATAAAATTAAGTCTTCTCATGTTTAATAATCTTATTCTTTAATAGCTACAGTTATGTTATTAAATATGTATCTCATATCTAGTTGGCTCTCCAATATTGTAAAGAGTTAATATGGGTAAATGAAAAGAATATAAAGTGAGATACAAAACTATAATTTGAAGGGTAAAATACAAGAAGCTAGTATTAAATTTGAGAAGGTTTTAAGGTTCTTCATACTTTACTACACTGTGAATAAATTATTAATGGGATATGCAATTAAATTTATACCCGGATTTATGTGACTACTTCTTCTTTATAGAGTCATTTATGGGAAGAATTAAGGATTATTAAGTGATTTCTAAAACTGGATTGAAAGCGTCTAAACATGCATTCTAATAGTCTTAAATTTAAAAGACGTAAGTATGGTTATGGGTAAGAACTTGGTCCAATTTATATTTTTTGTTATGAGGTGAATATTGGATAGCAATCTAGTCAGGGTTTAAAAATACTAGTTCAAATGTTAAGTGTCAACTCCAAAAGGAATTAAATATGATTTTAGGGGCATGATTGGCTCAAGAAAGGGAAAGGGTATATATGAAATAAGGAAATAAAAATAAATAAACTATTCAAGAGTTTAATTAAATGTTTCAATGTTAGTAATAACTTTAAAAGGACAAAAGTATGTCATTATAGCATATGGGTTTATTCCAAAAATTGTTACAAAAATAATCTTGAAATGATACCAAGCTAGTCAATCTTAGTGAAGGAATTTTATAAGGAAGTATAATAACCTTATCAATTAAAGTTTAGGTTACTACTTATAATAGTTAAGATCAAATAAAAGAACTCACCCTACTTCTTATTGTAAAGGAAACTACCTTAAGTGGGTATTACCTCTAGCTTAAAACAAGATGAAGAGATGAGTTTAGTCCTAAAGAAAATAGATATAACATGGTTAAGGGATGTAGTTTCGATATATACTATGGTATTGCTATTTAGGACTAATAAGACCTATTATGAATCTTAATTAAGGACTTAATACACTTTATCTATCAAAATGTTTAGAATATATGAATGGGGTAGCGAGGTGTTAATCACTTTGTGATCTTATCCACGTATCCGAAGTAATTAGACACATGAACTATAATTCAATAAGTAATTGGACTAAGTTTAATGAATCTAGATAACTGTGATGAGATGTTTGTGAGGTTATGGGAAGACAAGTTTATATGCTATATGCAATCGTCTAAAATAAGCGTACATAGTAAAACTAAGAAACTTTGGCCAAAGTAATGTGCTTGCTAGGTACATTGTCTAATCAACGTGATTCCTCAAATCCCGAATTGTAGGATACAGGATGGAGGTTTACTAAATGAAACTCTTGGTAGACAATGGAGGATCAGTAACATGTTCTCACTACCGCTGTGCGGTGAAAGCAAGTGAGGCTAAGTATGAACATTCAAATAAATGTTAAGGGTGATCATGGAGATCAGGGATATTTAACCCTTATAGATGCACAATGATTATCACTATTTTATAGGATGGATTAAATTACTAAGACATGCTACATAAACTAGTTTCATCTAATTACCTAATTTAATTATGTAGAGGAATGTCTACTCATTACTAAATTAATTTGACTTGCAATATTAACTAGTTGTAGTTAGTAACCTAATTTGAAAATGCAGAGGAATGTCTAAATGCTTTTTTTAAATTCTACTAATTTGGGTGTCAAAATTAAGGTTGTTACATTTGGTATCAGAGTTGAAGGTTACAACTCTTGGACTTATTAGGTACTTATGATTAATAAATTATGATTTTATGAACAAAATAAAATGGATGAGAGAAGGATGTACTTTGGATAACAAACCATACCAAACTATGCCTTAGGTTCAGAAAAAAGTAAGTTAGATAATACTCTAACAGTCCTTTGTGACATACTGAACTAGAAGGATGCATGAAGCAACTGGGTAATTGTGAATAGGATTAACCAATTTAAATAACTTGAGTTGAATGATAACAATCAATAGAGGGTTACTTGATTGAATGAGCTGTCTTAATGAAATATTTGGAACTTAAATCCAATATGAAATAAAAGCTACAAAGGGTTGATGAAGTAGATAGGAGAGGACTATTTGTTGTAGCAACAATAATTTGGAAGGCTAGTTAGGCTAGAATGAAATATACAATAAATATTAACTCAAAAAGAGTACAAGTAAAGCAAGAGCAAAAACGCTTCCACACCATTGACTTTTAAGAAGGAAGGTACATGAGAGAGAGACTGAGAGGCTCAAGGGTCTGTAATCTAGATTTAAAAGTAGCAAATCATACCATCTATATTGAATGATCCCTTAAAATCAACCTTTCTTGATCTTTATGATATATGATTCTTGTAAAATACATTATATTCTCATTGTGTTGTATGGTTTTAATGGTAGATTAAGCGGGAGAAAGGTTTTAGAGCTTTAAAGGTGGCTCTGGGAAGAAATTTTCCATTTGGCCTACTTGTATGTAGTGATCAATGAATGCTATGGTAGTTTAAAGAATTCCTATCATGATCACTAGCTCATGGATTGTTTATGGTTTGAATAACACTACCAAGTTATTATAGTCCTTTCAAGTACTTGTGTGCCTTAACAGAGATGAGGAAGGGAAAAATGAATAATGTAGGTGAAATTTATACTCTCGGGTATGAGGCTGAATGAGACCATTCCAATTTAATATTTAATGAATTTCTAGTTTTATCTCCCATTCTTTGATGATCTAGAGTCTACAGGTTGAAAATCATATGTTTTGACTTGTGTGCAATATGCTAAGACCTATAGATTTGTAATGAAGGAACAAAAGCAAAGCATATTTATGGGTGTCATTATTCCCTTCATTTAATCAACTCATGGTTGATGTCATATTCAAACCAAGGGTGTGTCTGAAGCTATATGCAACAAGAAAAATCTTAGTGAGCTAGTAATTGATTATAGATATTTATTATTTTTATTTTCTAGGGGGTTTTAAAGTGTCTTTAAGATTTCCTGGCCAAATCCTTATTAATGCTAAACTATAAGAAACTTGTTGAAATAAACACACATTGCTGAAATGAACAAATCTTACAGAATTGAACACATTGCTGGAAATAAACACACTTTCCAGAATGAAACACACTGCTGGAAATAAACACACTTTGAAGATTTTGTTTAAAATGTTTATAAGGAAATAAAAACGTACACTAAAACACTTGCAGGGACGATAAATAACTTATGTAATATATTTTAATTGAAGAATCAAAAGTACTTACAAAACTACTAAATAACAAATTTATACAAATTGCTTGAAGATATAAATATCAATAAAATAAAGGATCTTATTTCTTGGAGGAGTGGGCCCTTACTCCACCTTGAACCAAGAGTTAACATAGTATGATGCTCTCAAAATTAAATGGCTATCTTATTATTGAATTGTTTTGTCTTACAAAACCCAACTGTGTATATGTCTGTATATCTATAACATCCTCTTCCTTTATCTATATTCAGTTCTCTATATATATTTCTCCATCCAAATATGCATTTACAATCATGAGTGTTCAATAGTTTTCTATCCACCTACAAGTTCTAGTGAAACTAAATAGTGCCTAAAGTAGATATGAATTTTCGAAAACTAGTTGGTCTTACATAAGTATTTATGGAATGTGAAGAACTAGAAAATTGTTGGTCTGTTCATGATTGGAGGGCCCATTAATTACTCCATAACCGAATTTTGATAGAATAAGGAGACTCCCATTGATTCTGAACTTTGGAGAAGTTTCGGAACCAAAGGGAAACCTTCTAGAACTAACTACGAAAGTTTCAGAGCTAAGTTTTGGAGTTTCGGAATTAAGTGATAGAGTTTTGGAGCTAAGTGATAGAGTTTCAGAGCTAAGCCGTATTTTAGCCAACTTCCTCAAAAAGGTGTTGGTTGCTTCACACTTTTCTTATCCGACCAAATATGACCTGTTTATTCCAAAAATTGAATTTTCACACATTTTTTTAGGAACTATAGAGTTTTTAGACATTTGAACTAAATCAAACAAAAGATGGACAATTACATCCTAACTTATACTAGATCAAACAAAAGCCACGAAATGCAGTCAAACTTCATTAAAAGGAGAGTAAAATGAGATCATTCATTGCACATTAATGAGACATCTTTTGGCCTCATCACATACCTAACTTAGGATTTTAGCTTTGTAAAAGTTAATATAAGAAAAAAAAAAGTGGGATGCTAAGTTTTAAATCCTTTTCAAGGTATAAGACACATTATAAGGATACCATAATCAAAGGAGGAACCTAGACAAGTATTTAACAAAATAAAGTGTTTTGCCTATGTTGTTGTTCTTGCAAGTGTTTTTGTATTGCAAATACCATCTACTGGGTATGCAAGAATAAATTTGTGCATGGTTAATGAAATTAGGAAAAATTGCATTATAATTGAGAATGCATACCTTTAAATAAAGTTCCTAGATTCCTTACTTCATTGGCATAAGTTATTGACTGAGACAAAATTCTATGTTGACCGAGATGGCCGAGTGAGGCACATAGTTAAAGAATGGAATTGAGAGTATGATTTTGGGCTTCACCTATGTTAGATGAAATTTTTATGACTCTGATAACTTATTGACAAATGCATTAAATGTGCTGTAATTTCTAAAGACGAGGAAAAACCATGATATATTTGGAAAAATCAGTTGTAGATTAGGGCATTGCTAGAATAAAATCCAACAAATTAAATAAAAATTTGCACAAGGAAAAGAACATGGAAAAACAAAAAGGACAGTGTTTTTCCTATATTTATTTTCATGTATAGATTTTGATTTTGATTACCTAATGCATATATTAAATACTATTGCATGATATGATAAGCGGTGATGACAAAATTATGTCATATTTTTTACTATGTGATATTTTTTCTGATTGGAAGACTGCTATAACCAATAAAATTGATATGAAATGATTAGAAATCTAGAAAAATTTCAAGTTTTTACTAAAAAGTTGACTGTTCCTCATAGCAATTGGATATAACTTTATGTTTGATTATTTTAAATGTGATTAGTTCATTAGGGGAAACCTTTTGAATTAAAAACTAATCAATTGGGGCTGAAGTATATCTTCACATAGTCCAATTTAAACACATGACAATGTCGATGGTTGGAGTCTCTATCATAATACAACTTTGATAGCAGTTATATTAAAGGCAAGGAAAATAAGCTAGAAAACACCTTGAGTCGTAGGAAGTACTTATCATATCTTATAACCTTACGAATGAAATTCAAGGAAGAAGTCATGAAGGAATCAATGGTAGATCCATACTATTTGCAAGTGCAGACAACTTTAGAAGTTGATCCTAAGGATAAAAGGTATGCTGGTTTTAGTTTTGACAACGATAAAATTATGCATCTTGAAAACAAAAATTATGTTCCAGAAGGAAACAAAGTTAGAACAGAAGTGTTGTAGGAATTCCATGATGCACCATACGCTATTCATCCTGGATAACCCAAATGACAAAAAACATAAAACAACAATATTTCTGGAAGGAATGAAAAAGAGAATCATAACTTATGTTTGAGTTTCATAGAATGTCATAGGGTAAAAGCGGAGCATGCACACCCTGATGGACTGTTGTATCATCATAACATTCTTCACCACAAATGGAAATTCATTAGCATGGAATTTTTCCTTGGGTTGACCATGACTAAAAACCGACATGATACAATATTGCTTGTAGTGGACAAGTTAACAAAGGTAGATCACTTTATACCTAGGAACCTTACTGTTGAATCCCCAGTTCTTTCTTAAAGGTTTGTGCATGAGATATTTCGATTACAAGATGTTCTAGAAATAATCATTTCAAATAGAAATCAAAGGATGACATCTCGATTCTTGCAAACAAAAAATTCTGGTTTGGGTATTAAACTAAATTTTTGTTCAACTTATCATCTGGAAACTGATGGTCAAATTGAGTGTGTAAACCAAGTGTTGGAAGACATGCTTCACATGTACTACATGTATCAACAATATAGGTGGGAAGACTACCTACCATTAGTTGAGTTTGCATACAATAACTCATATCACTCTTCACTAAAAATGGCACCATTTGAAGTGTTATACGGAATAAATTTTCATACACCAATGATTTGGGACAACATAGAGGATAGAGAGGTGATTGGGTAAAAAATGCTAATTGAAATGGAAAAAAAAGTTAAGAAAATCTAGGAACGCTTGAAAGAAACAACATATCGTCAAAAGAGTTATGTAGATCTGCATAGGAAAGAAAGATTATTTGAGAAGGGAGAAATTTTTTTTTCTTTGTGTGAATCCTAATAAGAGTTCAATAACGTTTGGGAAGGCTACCAATATTTCACCATGCTATGTTGGACCATTAAAAGTTCTTGAGGTTCTTAGCTCGGTTGCATACCAACTAGCATTGCCTCCTTCACTGTCAAAGTTGTATGATGTTTTACATGTTTCATTATTAAAGAAGTGTTGTCACCTCTACAAATTTCCCTTCGTTCTTCAAGAAAAATTTTCAAAATTTTGAACAAGTGTCCTTTGGAAGTGTTTAAATGAAGGGAAAAGTTCAAAAAATTAGAAACAAATGTAATCTTTGGGGTCATTTTTAATGTTTTATGGCTAAGTCAGACATTTTTGTCCTGCATGTACCAAGTGTTGGCGGGCCTCCTGTTCGTCAATTTTCACTTTAATTGCACACCACTTTACCCGTTGGCTAAATCAGAATCTGTGCGTACCGTGCAGTGTCCCTGTGTCCCATGAATCGCATTTGGGCTATCCAAAACCAATTTTTCCGTATTCTTCTTGGATCGGATGTTTCAGCTCCGTGCGTCCCATGGATTTTTTAGGCCAATTTGTTCCACCTTTTCTGCATTTCACCTTTTTTAGTCAATTTCGGATTCATTTAGTGCACATTCATTTTCTTCTCTCTCCATCCATCTGAATTCATGGCTATATAAAGGAGTGTAATTGTTCTTTCATTCGCGCACTTGCTTGCTCTTTCTCTCTTGCTTGTGTTCTTGCAAAATAAGTCATTTCCCGCATTTGTGCCTCTATGTTTTCTCTTGCTGAGATTGTTTGAAATTGTGATACACTCAATCGAAGGTTGTTTCTCTCCCTATCTCTATCACAATGAAGATTCAATATAAAGGGCACGAGAATATCTCCTCATTAGAAACCTCTATGCCCTATTTCGAGGATAGTGAAGCTCAACACCTCGACCTTGATGACTTTTGGAGTAGGCTTGGATGCGATAACCCTACTCCCATCACCCAATTGATCAAAGAGAATGAAATTACATTTATAGGGGGTTTCCCTATGTATATATAGTGTGTTGATACCGTGCTCACTTGTGGCGCCTGTCTCAATCCGGAAGGCTAGGATATTGTTGATATCCATGGTGAAGTAGTTGCGCGACTAGATTCTGATGCTATTTTTTCTTCCCTATGCATCCTAATGGTGGAATATGCTCATACCCTCACTCTTGATCAAGAAAAAACACTATTTTACCATGAAAGTGATAGATATAAGGATAGGGTAGCTAAATCATGACTAAAGAACCCTAAGAAGGAAGCATCCAGACTTTTAAAAGTCATTGTTTAGGGTTGATTTTAAGGAAGAACTTCTAGACATTATCATTCTTCTTGCTAGGATCATGGGAATTCCTTCTACAAATGAGTTTCACTTTTGTATGTGTCCCTATATCAATATCATTTTTAAAGGGAAGAAAAATTTGAATTGGGGCGAGATAATCTATGAGAACCTAATGGAGCAGCTAAGAAATTTTTAGAGAACTCATACATTCTACATGTCCCCCTATCTCATGTACACCATTGCAGCATCCCAGGAATGGCTTTGTTTATGTTTCATTGAAGGTAAGAAGGATGATCCTATATATGAATACTTTCCTCAATTTACTCTCAAAGTCTACAATCATCACTTCAGGGGATTCAATGATGCTTTCAAAATGTATACTGTGAATATTTTGGAAGGAAATATTACTTGAAGATTTTCTGAGGAAGCAAAGATCTTAATATCTGAATACGGGAGTTTCTTCACTCAATTCACAAAGTTTTCATACATCAGGCTAACTAGTTTTGAAGGCCCTCCTCTAAAGTTTCCTATGTTTTGTAATGACAAAATGGCCCTTGTTGAGATTTGCAGACAATTGGAAAAACTTCACAGGACTCACTGAGATAAAAAGATTACTGACATCCATTTCCCTATCACATTGGGAAATTATACATGCAAGACAACCCTAGATTCTTAGAACATTGACAAAACCATTTCTCCTCTCATCCTTCATCACTTTAAGCCTAGAACTTGTTTTGATATCAAGGGATATATTGTTAAGAATTTTAGGATGAGTTTATATCACCTTGCAGATACTAAAGATAATTGGGATGATTGCGTAGATGAATTTGAAGCTAGGAGAAGGTACTTTGGTAGAATCTCTCTTTAATAAATCATAGTTATCAATCTTTATAAAGTACCTGATAAGCTCATGGATGATGATGAAGACCTGCAATCCATTGAATATGAGAGGTCTATGAAACAGACTCCTCTTGAGACCATTCATTGGTTTATAAGAGAGAAGGTTGATTTGAAATACGTGATCAACCCAGTTCTTATAAGAACCAAGCTCTGAATTGATAAAAAGATGCAAACCTTTAGGATGAGTAAAGCTAGGTCTTCTTCACAATAAAATTCCTCTCATAGGAAAGAAGAACCTATGCTCAATGTTGAAGTGCTTGAACAGTCCACTCCTTCCTCTTCAACAAAGGTATACTTGAAGAAAGGAAAGACTATCAAGCAAGAGAAGATTGTAGAAGAAAAGGAATAATTTATTTTGGAGTAGCCACAGGTTCCTATAGGGCTAGAAGTTGTTTTTTTGAGTGAGGATAACAATGAAGAACTAAAAGAAGAGCGATAGGCCCTTGTCAACACCGCTAAGATGGAAAATAAAATCCAAATGTTTGAGTCTCTAGGTTTGGTGGATCCTTCTTCCAAGGATATTTCTGAAGATATTCCAGCTTTTCCATTGGAGACATATGTGGTGAAAAAATTGAGTGCAATGAGTACACTTGCACTTAGACCCATTCCTTTTCCTCTTCCTTTGCTTGGGTTCAACCATTCGTTGATAGAAATAAATGAAAGTCTACTTCTCAAGTTGTGGTTCCCAAGTTTTATGTTGTGGCAACCTTTCTCATTACTACTCCTCCTCTTGAAAAGAAAGCAAAGATTACCTCGAGGATAGTGTCAGATTCTAAGCGACAACAATTCATGGAGATTGAAAATCCTACTATGGATAAAGTGGGAAAAGACATTTTAGTTTCTGACTTAGAACTCACAAGGATTCCACTTGGAGGGTCAACACCTGAAAGTGAGGTTCATAACCTCAGAGAAACTATGACCAAAGTTATTGAACATGTTGAGAAGGGTAAACAAACTGTGGAACAATTGGAGGAACAAGACCAAGCTCTTTCAAATTTTATTAAATACTTGTTTGAAAAGGATAAAGTCTTGGATCCAGCTCCACTAACCACTCTTCCACCTCCCATAGTTCTCAGCAAGGATGAAGTTTAGACCATAGATATTCATAAGTATGTCACCTATGGAAAGGCCATTGAATCACTAGTTGATATGACAATGGAAAGATTAAAATTGATTTAGGATGCCTTGAAGTCATGTGAGAAGGTGTCCAAATTAAATTTGAAGTTCACCATAACACTTAGTGGCTTAGAAAAAGAGTTGAAGTTATGGTGTGAATGCATCTAGGATCTCTATTTGATGAGTAGGATAGATGAGATGATCTTGTTAGCAAGAAAGGTATTCGATGTAGATAAGAGCAATTTTTCAAGACCCTGGGTTTTTAGTGTTGAATGGAAGATCAAGGTTTTGGAGGAAGCATTAGGAGAACTAAGAAATATGTAGAAAAAAGGAGAAGCTTTCAAGGCTTGTGTTCTAGCTTCCTTCCAAGATATTGATTTTCAAATCCAAAATGAAGCCTCAAGTGATCACTTTTCTTTATAGGAGATCAAGGCTTAGTTTAGTACCTTTGTCAAGGAAGATCTCTTCAAGGAAGAGTCAATGTATAAAGAGAGGATGAAGAAGGTATGCTCCCTTCAATCAGCTATCACTGAGGAAAACAAGGAGTTTCTTAAGAACACAGAGTTTGAAAAGGATATTGAGAAGTGCCTTGGTATATGGACTCATGCCACTTCTAACAACACCATCCCGAAGTGCATGGAGATAGCTGAAACATTGAAAATATTTAGACATCAGATTCTAAGACAGTTGGATCCTAATCCTCCTTTTGATGTTTCTACCTTGAAATCCTAGGACACTTCCTCTAATTTGAAGTTGTAAGCCCATGATGTAATATTTGGTTAAAGACCATTCTATTAATGTATTTCTTAAGTAGTCTTTAATCCTTTAGATAAAAGAAGTTGGAACTGAATGTAACTGTTTTGTAATCTATTTATTGAGATCTCCATGCCTTTGTTTGAGGGGTTGGTACTCTGATACTTTTTGAAATGTAAAGAGAATTGAAAGTAATTAATACAAAAGAATTTCCCTTGTCTCTAATTTTCATTTGTTGTCCTTTTCTTTCTTGTCTAAAATTTGTGAATCATCAACCTTTCATGTTAAGAAACTTTGTGTTCTTATGATATGATTTCCAAAACTTTGTGCATGTGGAATAATATCTGATGTTGCAACTGTGAATGATTCTATTCTATGTCCCTCTTGCTACATGTAAGGTTATATTCTGTTATCTATATTACTTGAAAAGAATGTTATATTCTTCCCTTTTTGTTTCTTTGTTCTTCCATTCTTATGCATTGAAAATCCATGTTGGTATAAGACATTCCAAAATATCAGATGTTCTCATCAATATGAAAGTTGTATATTTTTATATAAGATTTTTTTCTTGCTTTCAATAAGGGAACCTCTCCCATAAAGAGGAGGGACTCTTTGTCCCCTGACTGTTGATCACTATAAAGTGCTAATTCAAAAACCAATAGTTTTTGGTGACTCTACTGGGGATTTCATTTCAACGTATCCCTTTCTAAATAACTTTGAGACCAGTTTGCAACCTGGAAAATCAAATATATACACGTGGTTAGAGAGACCTTGATGTTAAAGATTCCCATTTTCAACTTCTATAACATCACGGTTTCTCTCTTCCTTTGGTAAGAATGAATAGAATAAATTGGTCTGCAAGCACACCTCCTACTAAAGACATAATTTCTAGGAAAAAAGTTCTCAAGATTAAACCATTCCTAACCTCTGTTCTCTAGTACTTTATGGAGTTACCATTCCCCTTTAGTCAATATTTCCAAGGATGGAAAGACCATTGGCTTGGGAACAATGTGTTGGATCTATGGATCTTCCTCAACCATTGCAAAAATTACCCAAGGGTAATAGGAATTTTTTTCCTAAATTCTAAGGTGAGAGAAAAGTACACCCAGATGAACACATTACAACTTTCATTGTAGCATGTGGAATTCTTGGGGTTGAACATGAGGATGTTTCTGTCAGGATCTTCATAGAAATATTACAAGACAATGCTGCTAATTAGTTTTATCACCTTACAACTAGTTTGATTACTAGTTAAACTACCATGAAAAATCAGTTTGAGCAACGTTTCAAACCTGCTGAGGATCTACATGCCCTCTTGGTCCAAATTTCTCATATCAAAAAGCATCCATACGAGCCCATAAGGGAGTTTGTGGCCAAATTCAATAAGTTGATTAATAAAATTCCACAAGCCAACCATCCTGTAGATCAAATCCAAAAGTTCTTTTTCCTCAATGCTCAGTTGCCTGAAGTGAGTTATGCACTAAGGAGGGATAATCTTCCAACTCTGGATGATGATCAACGATTGGCTATCAGTGTTGAGGATGATCTAATCATGTCTGGTAAATTGAAAAGAGAACCCTCCAAGCCTAAAGCATCTTCTTCTTCCTCCTCGGGAGCCAATTCTGATCAGTTAGTGCAGAAGTTGGAAAATGACCTTATTTCTATCAAGAAACAATTTTCTAAACATGCTCCTTACTAGGATATTCCAAGGAAGAAATTTTAGCCTAGGAATCATTTCCCTCTTCTCAACCTAAATTGGCTATTGAAAGCCCACCCATTAAGGTTCCGGTCAATGCAACAAGTGAAGTTCAAGAACCTGATGATGAAGACTATGAGGACTCTGAAGAAGAGGTTGATGAAGAACAAGAAGGGCTTGGTGATTCTCAAGTCAATTTCCTCACCGTTGAAGGTGTGGATGATGAAGATGAATATGATGAAGTAGTGGCAGATATGAATAGTGAGTCATATGTTGTTATGACTCAGGAGAAAATTAACAGGAAGAAAAAATTGGTGCATCTCTCTAAAAAATCTAAGGAGGTCCTATAACTATTCTAGTAGTTGCTAGGAGAGGAGCTTCTATTCCCACTACCTCCACATAAAGGGTGAGTAATGCTATTTCTTCTCCTTCTACCTCCACTTCCAAAAATTCTTACCCCATAACTCCTAAACCTGATAAGTCTAAAGTTTCCCTCTTTCCTAGTAGTAATGCCCCATCCAGCTTTAGATCTTTTGATATCATCAACCATATTAAGAAGACAAAGATTTAGATCTCAGAGGCATAATTTTACCAAACTCACCCAAATGCTTTTGCCAAGGTGGTGAAATTTGTCAATTCCAAATCCAGAACTTCACCCAATACTTCTAAAGGTCTATTTCCCACTCCCTCCCCTCATCTCAACAAAGTATTTTGGCTGTAGTCTCTTCATCTAATGAGAAAATTGAACCATTATATGTAACACTTCTCATAGGTAGCCACAAACTCAGTAATTATGTTATTGACTTAGGAGCATCAGAAAATGTGATTCCTGTAAAATTAGATCATGCTTTGGGCCTGACTCTAATATGTACTTTTGGTTCCTGATATTCCATGGAGAGTAGGGAAATACAATTGGTTGGAAGAATCAAAGATACATAAGTAGCTTTCGTTGCTTTCCTATAGAAAAGGGTCAAAGCCACTATTTTAGTGGGTGATATTCCTCCATCATATGGTATGTTACTGAGTAGAAATTTTTATAGAGAAGTGGGAGGTGAAATCCAAATTGACTGGTCGCATGATCCCATCTAGGTCAATGGAAAAATGAAAAAGTTTCTACCAGAAAGATAGACTGAGTACATTGTGTAAAAGACTAATGACCCAAAAGCACAAATACTCTATGAAGATATAGGGCATGGTAACTATATGATCATGTCAGAGGATGAGGAAAAAATTCCTAAGGGAGTGATTCATAATCATAATGATGTTTGGAATTTGGAGTTTGATGGAAGCTATTCTTCATCTAGTTCTGGAGCTGGTGCAGTCTTAATATCTCCAGAAGAGAAGATTCATCCATTTTTATATAAAATTTATTTTGAAAATACAAACAACACAGTTGAATATGAGGCTCTCCTTCTTGGATTGAATGTGGCAAAAGAAATGGGAGTGAAGAATCTTTGTGCTCATGGTGATGCAGAGTTGATTGTGAAACAGGTCAGGGATCTTTTCCAAGTCAAGAATAAGAGATTGAAACATTATAGAAGTCTTGTCTGGGATTCCATTGAATTTCTTGATGCTTTCTCAATTGAGGCTATACCGAGAGAAAATAACACTATGGCTGATTCTCTGGTTGTTTCAGGATCCCTATTGATTCCTCACCCAGATTTCTCTTAGGAGAAATTTACCATTGAAATGATTCATAGGCCTAGTGTGCCAGATAATGCAAACAACTGGAAAGTTTTCAATGATGATCAACACTTTCTCTCTTTCCTGGAGCTTAAGGATAACTTTAATCAGTTATATTTTAAAGGAAGTGAGACTCTTCCTAGAGAGTATGTGCCCTCCAATGAAGATGATATCAAGGAAGAAATGGATCAGGATGGTTGTATCAGGCTAAGGGGTAACAGGATACCCAAAGGACTAGTGATACTAGAGGATCTATTTGATAAGCATGATAGGTACATCAGATCTAAGGCTTCTCAAGGGACTCATCAATCTACTGAGTATGAGAAGGTCAATATTGGAAGTAATGATGAACCCAAGATGGTGAATATTGGGAAATGTTACACTCAAGAAGAAAGGAAGAAAGCAGTGAACCTATTGAAAAGGTATGCTGACATTCTCACTTATTCCTATGATGATCTCAAAGCCTTTCATCCAAAAGAGATGCAACACTATATTCCTTTGAAACATGGGATTAAACCTTTTAGACAGAAGAAAAGGCAATACAATCCCAAGATTTCTGACACCATTTACCAAGAGATTCAAAAGTTACTAAAAGCAAAGATTATCTTTCCTATACATCATTCAACCTGGATTGCCAACATTGTGCCAGTAAGAAAAAATAATGGTGAGATTTGGATTTGTGTGGATTTTAGAAATTTGAATCAAGGATTCTTTAAAAGAAAACTATCCTCTCCCCATGATGGATCAAATCTTATAGGTTGTCACAGGCTCTGAGATGTTTCCCATGCTGGACAGATTCTCTGGATACAATCAAGTGGAAGTCAGTATCCTAGATTTGCACAAGACCACTTTTACTACTCCTTGGGGAACCTTTTCCTACAAGAGGATGTCATTCAGTCTTATCAATGCTGGTGCCACTTTCCAGATGGAAATGGACTTAGATTTTGGTAGTCTCAAAGAGAAATTTATCATTGTGTACCTTGATGATTTGACTGTTTTCTCCAAGACAAGGGTAGATCACTTTCAGCATCTTGAAATAGTCCTTCAAAAATGTAGAGAACATGGAGTATCCCTTAATCCTAAGAAATTTGTCTTCTATGTTACCAAGGCAAGTTGCTTGGGACATATTGTCTCCAAAGAGGGGATCAAGATAGATCTAGAAAGAGTTCAAGAAATCCAATAGATTCCTCTTCCTACAAGCAAAGAGGGTGTTTACTCTTTCTTTGGAAAGATAAATTTCTTGAGGAGATTCATTCCATATTTTACAGAACTGACTATGAGCATTACTCATATGATGAAAGGGAAACAAAATTTTGGTTGGACTTCCTGAAGGAAAAGAATCTTTTGAGGATATCAAGAAATATATTGCTAAAAATCCTATCCTAGCATGTCCTGATTTCAACAAGGATTTTATTATCTATTGCTATGCTACTGAGAGTAATTTGGCCGCTATACTAACTCAAAAAAATTCTGAGAATCATGAACTTTTGATTGCCTTCATGAGCTATGTTTTGAAATCTCATGAATTGAAGTATACTTTGATGGAGAAACACACTTTTGCAGTGGTCAAAGTTGTCAAGCAGTTTTGTTTTTATGTCCTTAATTCTCACTCTATTGTATTTGTACCTGATACAACTATCAAGTCTATTCTTACACAACAGGAGTTCGAACTAAGCAAGGAAATTGGGTGGAAAAGGTTCAGGAGTATGACCTTGATATCAAGCCAACAAAGCTAGTCTAGGGTAAGGGATTATGTGAACTTATCACTAAGGGATCTGATGAGGAATTTTCCACATAAGGGGTTGATGTTCCTGTTGTTCTCTTTCTCAGTTTGACAAATGAGTGGTATGTAGATATTGCACATTTTCTTACTTATGGAGAATGTCCATCTCACTTAACTACTAAGGAGAAGAGAGCTATTAAGCTAAGGTTTGCACAGTACGTATTGTGGGAAAATACTTTTCAAACGAGGCATTGATGGAAGATTCCTTAAATGTGTGGACAAAGAGAAGTAGAAGAAATTGTTCTTAGCTTTTCATGATCAAGCCTGTGGAGGGCATTTCTTGTCTACTGTCACTGCTCACAAAATTCTTTGTGCAGGTTACTATTGGCTGACATTGTTTCGAGATGCATCAAAGTGGGTAGGAAAGTGTGAAGCCTATCAAACTTTTTTTGGGAGGCCTAAATTGGATGCTTTACCACTCAAACTAGTAATCATTGATAAACCTTTTCAACAGTGGGGATTGGATTTTATTAGAACTCTCAACCCACATTCCAATGCTGGACACACTCATGTGCTAACTGCTACAGATTACTTCACAAGATGGGTGGAAGCCATTCCTGTCAAAATTACTACCTCTAAGGTGGCGTGTAATTTTATCAAAGAGAACATCTTGATAAGATTTGGAATACAAAACAAAATTGTAACTGATAATGCTTCCAATTTCTCTTCTTTGGAGTTGATGGATTTCTGCTACAGGTATGGAATTTCCCTTGCTCATTCTTTAGATTATTACCCCCAAGGGAATGGACAAGTAGAATCAACAAATAATAATTTGGTAACCATCATCTGAAAGCTTGTCAATGAATCTCAAAGGAATTGGCACAAGAAGCTCTATGATGCCCTTTGGGTAGATAGAATTACATCCAAAAGAGCCATTGGAATGTCTTCGTTTCAAGTGGTGTATGGTGTTGAAGCTCACCCACTAGTAACAATTGAATTTCTAGCCTTGCACTTGATGAAGACTATTAAGGATTCAAGTTTCATTAGTTCTTTGGAAAAAAGGATCATATATCTCTAGAAACTAGATGAGGACAAGATGCAAGTTTTTGATAAAATATCTGCTCAAGAATAGAAGGTGAAATTTTTGTTTAACAAAAGGACCAGACCTAGATATTTTCAAGTGGGAGACATTGTCCTACTATTGGAAAAAAGGCATGAGCCTCGTGGAAGCCATGGTAAGTTCGATTCTCTTTGGCTTGGCCCTTTCAAGATAAGACACTTTGCTGGAGAAAATTATTTCTATTTGGATTATATGGATGGGTCTCCTCTCCCACTTCCTTATAGTGTAAAATATTTGAAGTTTTTCAAGTCCTAGGTGGCTAGGTAGTCCTTCTTTATATTGTGTATAGTTTCTTGTTTTAGGTCTTTCCCTTATGTCTTGTTTCTTTTCCCCTTTTTGTGTGTTGTCTTCTGTGTTGCTTTGCATTTGAATCTATTTTCGCAATGGATAAGGAACTAGTATTTTTTCCCAGAGTTTTCTTGTTAGTTATTGATCTTGTCTCATCCCTCTATCCTAGTCAAGCCATCCCCAGAAAGAGCCAACTATTGTCACCTCTCAAAATTTCCCTTCTTTCTTCAAGACAATTTTTCAAAATTTTAAAAAGTCTCCTTTGGAAGTGTTTAAGTGAAGGGAAAAGCTCAAAAAGTAAAAAAAAATCAATCTTTGGGGTCATTTTTAATGTTTTACGGCTAAGTCAAACATTTTTGTCTCATGTGTCCCAAGTACATGCATGCCTCTTGTTCACCAATTTTCCACTTTTCCCATACTGCTTTACCATCGGCTAAGTCAGACATTTTTTTCCTACGTGTCCTAAGTGCTGACAAGCCTCCTGTTCACCGATTTTCCACTTTACCTGCATTACTTTACTATTGGATAAATTGACTCCGTGCATCCCTCATGTCCCTGTGTTCCATGGACCATCTAGTCCAATTTATTCCACCTTTTCTATATTACACCTTTTTCGAGCCAGCATGGGAGTCATTTATTACACATTCATTGTCTTCTCTCTCCATCCACTTGAATTCATGACTATTTAAAGGAGTGTAACCATTCTTTCATTCATGCACTTGTTTTCTCATTCTCTCCCACTCGGGTTCTTGCAGAATAATTTGTTTCTCGCATTTGTGCCTATGTGTTTTATCTTTTAGGTATTTTTTGAATTATAATAAACTCAATCAAACGTTGTTTCTTTCCCTATCTTTCATAATAAAGATTCAATACAAAGGGCATGAACATCTCTCCTCATTATAAACCTCTGTGCCCTATGTTAGGGATAGTGAAGCTCAACAGCTCGATCTTGATGATTTTTAGAGTAGGCTTCGATGCGATAGCCCTACTCCTATCGCCCAATTAATCAAAGAAACTAGAATTGCATTTATAGGGTGTTTCCTTATGTTTGTCCAGTGCATGAACACTGTGCTCGCTTGCGAGGCCTGTTTCAATCTAGAATCTAAGGAGATTGTTGATATCCATGGTGATGTAGTTGCATGACTATATTATGATGCTATTTTTTTTCCCTACGCATCCCAATGGTGGAAGATGCTCATACCCTCACTCTTGCTCAAGTATAAACACTATTTGACCATGACAGTGATAGATACAAGGCTATGGTAGCTAAATCATGGCAAAATAACAATAATAAGGGAGCATCTAGACTTTCTAAGTCATTATTTAGGGTTGATGTTAAGGAATAACTTTTAGACATTATCACTCTTCTTGCTAGGATCATGGGAATTCCATCTATAAATGAGTTTCATTTTTGGATGTGTCCCTATATCAATATCATTTGTGAAGGGAAGAAGAATTTAAATTGGGGTGAGATAATCTGTGAGAACCTAACGAAGAAGCTACAAAATTTTTAGAGAGCTCATACATTCTACATGTCCTCCTATCACATGTACACCATTGCAATGTCTAGTGAATGCCTTGGTTCCTCTTTCATCAAAGGTAAGAAGGATGCTCCTATATATGAATACTTTCCTCAATTTACTCTCAAAGTCTGCAATCATCACTTTAGGGGATTCAATGATGCTTTCACCATGTATACTGTGAGGATTTTGGAAGGAAATACTGCTTAAAGATTTTCTAAGGAAGCAAAGATCTTGATCTCTGAATATGGGAGTTTATTCACTCAATTCACAAAGTTTTCATACATTAGGCTATCTGGTTTTGAAGGTCCTCCTCTAATTTTTCCTATGTTTTGTAATGACAAAATGGTCCTTATGTAGATTTGCAGACAATTGGACAAACTTCATAGGACTCGAAGAGATAAAAAGATTGCTGATATCCATTTACCTATCACCTTGGGAAATTACACATGCAAGACAACCCTAGATGCTCAAAACATTTACAAAACCATTTCTCTTCTCATCCTTCATCACTTTAAGCCTAGAAATTTCTTTGATATCAAGGGATATATTGCTCATAATTTCAGGACGAGTTTATATCACATTGTAGATATTGAAGATAATTAGGATGATTGTATAAATGACTTTGAAGATAGGAGAAGGTACTTTGGTAGACTCTCTCTTCAAAAAATCATAGTTCTCAATCTCTATAAGTACCTGATAAGCTCATGGATGATGATGAAGACCTGCAATCCATTGAATATGAGAGGTCTATCAAACACACTCCTCTTGAGACCATTTTTTGGTTTGTAAGAGAGCAAGATGATTTGAAAGAGGTGATCAAACCAGTTCTTGTAAGAACCAAACTCTGGTTTGATAAAAATATGCAAACCTTCAGGATGAGCAAAGCTACATCTTCTTCACAAGAAAATTCCTCTCTAGGAAAGAAGAACCCATGCCTAATGTTGAGGTACCTGAACAGTCCACTCCTTCCTCTTCAACAAAGGTATACCTGAAGAAAGGAAAAGATTACAAGAAAGAGAAGATTGCAGAAGAAAAGGAGGAATTTCTTTAGGAGCAACCACAGGTTCCTATAGGGACAGAAGTTGTTTGTTTTTGAGTGAGGATAATAGTGAAGAACTGTAAGAAGAGGGAGAGGCCCCAATCAACACTACTGAGATGGAAAGTAAAATCCAAATGTATGAGTCTCTAAGATTTTTGGTTCCTTCTTCCAAGGATATTTATGAAGATATGTCAACTTCTCTATTGGAGACATATGTGGTGAAAACATTGAGTGTAATGATTACACTTGCGTTTGGACCCATTTCTCTTTCTTCCTCTTCCTCTTCCTCTTCCTCTTCCTTTGCTTGAGTTCAACCATTCATTGATAACTAGAAAAGGAAGTCTACTTCTCAAGTTGTGGTTCCCAATTTTGATGCTATGACAATCTTGCTTTGTACTACTCCTCCTCCTGTAAAGAAAGAAAATATTAGCTCAAGACTGATGTTAGATTCTAAGGGACAACGATTTGTGGAGATGGAAAATCCTAAGGTGGAAAAAAAGGAGAAATGCCTTTTAATTTCTCACTTGGAAATCATAAGGATTCCACTTGGAGAGTAAACACCTAAAATTGAGGTTCATAACCTCAGAGAAACTGTGACTAGAGTTCTTGAATGTGTTAAGATGGGTAAACAAACCATGGAATTATTGGAGGAACATAACCAAGTTCTTTCAAATTTTATTAAACACTTATTGGAAAAGGATAAGGTCCTAGATCCAACTCCAGTAACCACTCTGCCACCTCCCATAGTTCTCAATAAGGATGAAGTTTAGAGCATCAAAGATATTCATAAGTATGCCACCTATGGAAAGGGCATTGAATCAGAAGTTGATGATATGATAATGGTAGGATTGAACTTCATTTAGGATGCCTTCAAGTCATATGAGAAGGTGTCCAAATTACAATTTAAATTTATCACAACACTCAATGACTTAGAAAAATAGTTGAAGCAATGGTGTGAATGCATCCGGGATCTCCGTTCGATAAGTAGGACAGATCAACAAATCTTGTTGGCAAGAAAGGTATTTGATGAGGTCAAGAGCAATTTTTCAAGACCCTAGGTTTTCACTATTGAGTGGAAGATCAAGGTTTTGGAGGAAGCATTAGGAGAACTAAAAAATATGTGGTAAGAAGGAGAAGATTTCAAGGCTTGTGTTTTGGATGCCTTCTAAGATATTCATTATCGAATCCAAAATGAAGCCTCAGGTGATCACTTTTCTTTACATGAGATCAAGGCTCTATTTTTTACCTTTGTTAAGGAAGATATATTAAAGGAAGAGTCAATATATATATAGTAGATGCAGAAGGTCTGATCCCTTCAATCAACTATCACTGAGGCAAAGAAGGAGTTTCTTAAGAACACAGAGTTTGAAAAGGATACGGATAAGTGCCTTGGTATATGGACTCATGCCACTTCTAACACCACCATCCTGAAGTGCATGGAGATAGTTGAAGCATTGAAAAGATTTAGGCATTAGATTATTAAGACAGTTAGCACTTCTAATCCTCCTTTGGATGATTCTACCTCATAATCCTAAGGAACTTCCTCTAATTTGAAGTTGTAAGCCCATGATGTAATATTTGGTTAAATACCATTTCTATTAATGAATTTCTTAAGTAGTCTTTAATCTTATAGATTAAAAGAAGTTGGAACCTACTGTAACTATTTTGTAAGCTATTTAATGAGCTCTCCATGCCTTTGTTTGAAGTGATGGGACTCTGATACTTTTTGAAATGTAAAGATAATTGAAAGTAATCAATACAAAAGAATTTCCCTTTTCTCTAATTTTCATCTAGTGCCATTTTCTTTCTTGTTTGAAATTTGTGAATCATCAACCTTTCATGTTAGGAAACTTTGTGTTCTTATGATATGATTTACAAAACTTTGTGCATGTGGAATAATATATGATGTTGCAAAAGTGAATGATTATATTCTATATCTCTCTTGCTAAGTACGTGTAAGGTTATATTCTGTTATCTATGTTATCTAAAATTACTATTATATTGTTCCCTTTCATTTTCTTTGTTTTTCCATTCTTATGTATTGCAAATCCATGTTGGTATAAAAAATTTTGAAATATCAAAATTCCTCATCAATATGAAAGTTGTATATTTGTATATAAGCTTTGTTGCTCATTTTCAATAAGGGAACCTCTCCCATAAAGAGGAGGGACTCGCTGTCCCCTAACTATTGATCACTATAAAGTGCTAATTCAAAAACCAACAAGAAGTATGTTGCATATTTATCTCACGTAATTAATTGGGAATCACTACAGGTTCTGGAACCTGGAATCTGCGTCGTGGAATCCATTAGATTGCTAGAATAACCTAAGTTATTGGTGAGAAATAGAATTTTTTTACAATGCAATGTCCAATGGGACCAATATTATGAGGAAATTGCAACTTGTGAGAATCTGGATGAATTTTAAAATATTTTTCCATATTTAGAAATTTGTGATGAAACTATATTATTTGCAAAAATATTGGTTTTTCACTCTCTGACAGTTGGGAAATTATGGTTTATCAGCATTGAGGATGGTAAAAAAATTTGATATTTTACAGATTAGTAAGCCTATTTTAGCCATGTTGTTACTTTTAAAAAGTTTGATTCTTGAATTTGGGATACTAAATAAAGGTTTATTTTGTTAAAATTTCAACAACATTACTATTTATGTTTACATGAAAATGGTAATTAATTCATATGGGATGATGAATCATTTTAGCAGGGAGGAATGTGACAGTCCACTAATTATTCCCTTTTATTCGACATTTAATTATTTGAACAAATATGAATAATGGGAAAATGTATGTTTATTTCGATTAAGTATGTATTATTGTTGGATGATGGTACTTAGTCATCTAAGTACTTAATTAAATATGAAGTAATGTGATAATTAAATACCATCATATTATTATTTTTAAATGCAGATTGATTTTATTATGGTGCTACGCATGTTTGATTCAAATTTTTTTCATTGGTATCAAGACGATTAAGACAACACCATCCTTAATCGATATTGTTGTCACACAATGTTATGTTGCATTGGCTCCTACATGGACTAAGGGTGATTTCACTCCTATTGGTAGGATTTATGTCAATGTGGTAATTATATTATGAATGCATAAATTGTTTTTAAGTTGGCATATTTTGTTAAAAATATTTAAAGCTTATAATCCTGGTTGAATTACTATGTAACATTAAATTTTTGACCTTATTATAAATACTATTATTGTATTATGGATTGAATGCAACAATAGGATCTTTGAGAACAAATAAGTGAGGTTGTGCAAGGTTGTTGATAAAATAACACATGATTTGAATGACAATGATCAAATTATAAAACACAAACAGGTTCACGCTAGCCCTTAGTGGGAGGAGGGAATTCTTAAAATTTTGGACATTTTTATCTCTAGCACTAGTAATATCAGGTTGAAACAATATGTTAAATGGAATAAAGTACCCAAAGGAAGTTTCAAGATCAACTTTGACGACACAGCTGGGTTAAAGATAAAGTGTCTGGTAGTGGTGGCCTCATTTGGGATCATAGTGGGAGATGCTTAGGATCCTACGCGGGACCCATAGGAAATCACTCTAACAACGTGGTTAAAGTGAGAGCTATTCTTTGGGGTGTTAATATGGGTAAAGCCTTAGGGATTAAAAATATAATCATTGAAGGTGATTCAATGTGTATTATTAGTGCCCTCAAATATAGTAGTAAATGTGGATGGAAACTAAATCATTTGATAATAGTGGCACATGCCATGCTCACATTATTTGAACAGGTGGTCATTCAATACACGTACCATGATGGGAACAAGTTGGCAGATGCATTGGACAAGAAAGGTAATGCTATGGTGGATTTGGTGACATGGACTTGTACACGTATCCCTTGGGGACATGTTAATAAACTCATAAATGAAGACACAAAGTGGGAGGCTACGATATGATGACACCCTTAGCTCACACACATGGGGTTGTGATAGGACTTTTCGTTTTTGGAAAATTTCCCTTTCTCATTTCATTTTTGTTTTCTCCATTTTCTATCAGTCAAGTTATGGTGTCTATGTGAAAAATGTCAACTTGCATGCTAGCTTCATGGGGGGCGATAGACTGCGTACTAAACCATCTACCTTTCCTCACCTCAAGAACGATGTGGTTGTGTGGAAATTTCTACATAAAGGCAGTCTCACTAGATACATTTGTTAGCTCCAAGGTAATTATCACGACCTTTTTGTCCATTTTGTAATTTCCTAGAAGGATGGTGGTTTTGTTTTTAGAGGGGTACATATTGATGTCTCTGAGAATTCCATAGATGAGATCACTGGGTTAAAAACTGATGTACTAATTTTTTTAAAGATAAATCTAGAAAGAAACATGAAATTGTTACTTTCTTTCAACTTGGGGAAAATTTTATTACATATGATGATGGTATTACTTACACTTGCTTGCCGAATAGATAGGCTGATGTCTTCCTAGTTATTACGAAATATCTAACTCTTGAAGGAAATTTCCATTAAATATTTACTCACCACCTATCCATCCTCAATTTTCTTCATCATGATCAGAATATGAGCTTAGCTTTCTTCCTCCATAGGTCACTCCTATCTACTATCGAGTATTTCAAGAACAATAAGGTGGATATCCTCCTTCACCAAGGAATAATTATTCTTACGGCCAAAAGAAGAAAAATTTCCATCCCTAATCAAGTCAAGGATCATGATTCTAACCAGGAAACCCTTGCTTCTCTCCTCAAAAAACTAAAAAAAGAATAAAAATTGTGTTGATCCCGATGAAGGTGTTGTAGATGCCTTGTGTAATATTAAGAAGTAAAGGAATTTGGGGGAAAATTACAAAAAGAGGGATCAGAGTTTGCTAACTGAGAGGCCAGATTGATGAGGGTCGAGTCCACAATGGATACCATTCTCACTATCAACAAAAACCTCATACATGAGATGAAAGATTGTGATCGAAATATTGAAACCCAGAACAAAACCATCAGGGGGATTGAAGTAGATTATGTTATATAGGAGTAATGGATTTCTCTGCTTCAAAACTAGGTTGCTTCTAAGGAGGAAAAAATCAACATGAAGCTGAGTGTGAGTTCTTTTGATAGTGATGAGATGAAAACAAGTGATAACTCGGGTATGGTTGTAGCCAAAAATCAGGGTAAGTCTCAGGAGGAAGATAATTTTGGCAATTAGACTGAGAATCAAGAGGTCAAACACTCAAAGAGAGTCATTATCAAAGTGGCTCATTCGAAATATGGTGGTCTGAGCTCTAGGACCCAAAGAAGGGATACTAAGAAGTAATGGCATGATTTTTGCAGCCCTTATCTTTTCTATTGTTTTTTCCTATTTTTAGTCTTGGTTTAGTTACTTACAAAAAATTGTTGTTAGTATGAAAACTATTTAGTTTGGCTCTGTTATGTGGGGGCTTGGTTATCAATATTTTTTGACTCTACCTCCTAGGCTTCATTGGTGTTTTTTTGTTAAAGACTTACTTCTATTATGTATGGGGTTGTTTGGTTCCCGTTTAAAACCAATTTTTTTTATCTTATCTAAAAAAATTATTATTATTATTATTTTTAAATAGTGATAAGATGGGAGCATATTTCCACACCATCGAATGGTTAAACTTAACGATGGATGCTTTTGACTTATTGAAAATTGGAGATAACACCATACTTGCATGGAAGGGTCTAAGGTTTTAATTGTGTTTGGGATTCAAGTTTTTAAAAAGGGTAATAATAACCAAAACTTTGCATGGATAAGTTTTTAATTATTACTAAATCCATAAATGTGGACATCCACGTATATGACAAGTTTATGATAATTTATTTATTCAATAATGACTTGGAATACTCTCCCATGATGGCAAAGGGCTCCCCAAACCATCCACTTGATAGATGGAAGAGAAAAGGCAATAGGGGTTTTGGGGATTCATGGAGATATAGGGAGAAAAAAGCTAGAGTTGGTTTTGACTACATTCATTTACTTAATTTAACTCCACTCATGGAGGAAATCTAGAAAACAAAAATTGCATGTGGGTGAAATAAAATTTAATGGAGAACCCTCTATTTATTATGGGGAATACAATGTGATGATGGTTTTTTTGGCTAAGATAGAATTTTGACACTCAGGGAAATCAATTTCAAGCTATGGTTTGAGTTCGGCGGGAAGCAAAATGTTTTCTAAGCAAGGGGTTTTTCTCCTTGCTTCTTTGGTTTTTGACTATTAAAGGGATTGTCTTATTTATTTTTCTTTGGCTTTGGTTAATGAATCAGATATGTGAATAATACTTCGAATCTGGTTTTTAGCATGAGCTCTTACAGTAAAAATCATTGGTTGATATGAGTTTGATTAATTAGTTATGCAAATTGATTTTGAATGTTTCTATTTGTATTTTGGCATGAAATCTTTGGCTATCATGGGTTTTGGAAAATGTTCTTTCTGTTAATAAAATGGTCTTCTTTCATAAAAAATGTATGACATTCCTTATATTTATTTTCCAGCTAAGTTGATGTGGTTGAATATAAAAAATAAAAGGGCATTCTGGTTTCTCCCTGGTCTTCCTTTCCTATTTCTCCAAATGAATCGATTTTCTCTTTGAATTTTAAGAGTACTTGTGAAAACGTACAACATAGGGTTGGGGAATTTAACTTATGATTTTTTTGGGTTTTACAAATTTGTAAACATGTTGTAAATTAGTATGGCTTTTGGGTTTGGAATATAACCTAGAAAATACTTTGGGGTTTTCTTATTTAAGTCCATTCCTCAAAAATGCATGTTTGTACTTGTGTTCATTTTAAATAAAAACATTTATCATGATGCAGGTAAGAAATTTGTGTGGTCTTTTCTTATTTACCTAATATTATATATCAAGTTGATAGAAATAAAACTTGTGATGTTAACATTGAATGTTTTTAACCCACATATGCTAAAGCTAACTTTAGGATGGATCCTTTATCTTCATTGTGTGGTCAGTTTGTTTGATAATAAATAAATAACCTCTAGACTATGAAACTCTAAATATACCTGAAACATGTTCTTTTCAAATAAAATATTATATCTTATGTTGATTTGTGGATAGGGTGAATATTGGGTTGTTGGTCTTATTGCTTGGAAATGGAATTGGTTGCAATTTTTTTCTTTCTTGTGTAATATGAAATGATTTTTGAACTAACCTTGGCATAAAAAGGAAGATATTGACAATGAATCTCTTGTTTTAGCTTTAGATGCTTGAAAACCTCTTGTAGGGACATTTGGTAATGTTTATATATATATGTAGATCAAGAATTTCGCGTTTGTTACCTGTCCAAGTTAATGTACCAAACTAAACACAAAAACCCTGAAAAACTCCAATGAGATCGATACCTGATGAAGATGTAGACGGATGAGGAAGCTGATGTAGACAAGACGGGCGCACACGAGCAATTTGCACAATAGCTCCGAATAACCTGCAAAACACCGATGCTTGACAGAAAAAGACCACGTTAAAAGATATTTAAGTGGACTGCCCAAGAAGCGGGTCCGAGAAGCGATGAGCTTCCTCGACGGATGTCAGTCCACGTTTTCAATAAAGAAAAGAAGCATACATGATAAAAGATATAAATAAAGACTAGATTTTCTGATTGCAGTAATAAAACAGAAACTGAACAGCAGACAGAAAGTACAGAAAACAGGGAACTACGAAATAATGCTGGATTTGTGTTACCTGTGACCTTTTACCTGTCTGCAGTGAAATCGGCGTCGACTGGGTATAATCGGCGACGACTGATGTGATCGGCGTCGACTGGGACTGATCGGCGTCGACTGGATAAGATCAGTGTCCACTGAAGGCAGACTGACCAATCAGGGACTGTGCGATGAGATTCGGGGATTGGAAGGTGAATGTAGTCTGCAAGATGTGCCGAAGATGGAGAGACGCTGAAACAGAGTCACTAGATGATAGATGATGGTGTATGATGTTGATATGATACGGGCAGAGTAACGGTGCTCCTCTCAGGGATTGATTAAGACAGGATCTGCCCTAACTGAGACAATTGATGCTAAAAAGATCTCTCTTTCTTGCAACCTGAATCTTTCTCGCTCTCTGTTCGTGCGTAAGTGCTTTCTTTCACTCGTTCGTCTCTTTTTCGGTCCTTCGAACTGAGCCATGGACCTGCTTTTATAATCGGCGCCGCTCCTATAAAATTGGCGCCGACCAAATGGGTCGGCGCCGATCGCGGAGAAGACTCCCGAGATGGCCAAAATTGATCGATTCGAAAAAGACAAGACTTATCCCGACCACGGGAAATATCCCGCTTAGGGAAGATTTAAAAATGGATGTGATACATGGGTAGAATAATTTGGGGTAGATAAGTGATTAAGATGCATGGGAAGAAGCGTAATTAAATATTTAATTATTTAATTACTCATGGGTAAGATGTGATGTGATGAATTAAATTTAGAGTAAGTGATTAATCACAAATTGGATAATATCCCAAGGGGATAGTTGGTGAACGTGAACGTGCCCCAGGTTACCTAAAACAAATGTGAGGGACACTAAATTGAGAAACCAATTTAGGTGTCCTACATTTTGCCCCTTTTGGTCAAGTAACTTGCGATAAGCAAGGTTATGAGACAAAAACAAGGAGATGGAAGAAGAGAAGAACTTGTGGTGATGTGATCCCCCTCAAACTAGGGATGGGATGGATGATAGAACAGACGATCCCGAGTTTGAAAAAGGATTACGGAAAGTGCACTGGTATATGGACTCGGCCACTTCTAACACAACCATCATGAAGTGCATGGAGCGAGTTGAAGCATGAAAAGATTTAGGCATTAGATTATTAAGACAGTTAGCACTTCTAATCCTCCTTTGGATGATTCTACCTCATAATCCTAAGGAACTTCCTCTAATTTGAAGTTGTAAGCCCATGATGTAATATTTGGTTAAATACCATTCTATTAATGAATTTCTTAAGTAGTCTTTAATCTTATAGATTAAAAGAAGTTGGAACCTACTGTAACTATTTTGTAAGCTATTTAATGAGCTCTCCATGCCTTTGTTTGAAGTGATGGGACTCTGATACTTTTTGAAATGTAAAGATAATTGAAAGTAATCAATACAAAAGAATTTCCCTTTTCTCTAATTTTCATCTAGTGCCATTTTCTTTCTTGTTTGACATTGTGAATAATCAACATTCATGTTAGGAAACTTTGTGTTCTAGGATTATGATTTACAAAACTTTGGCATGTGGAATAATATATGATGTGCCAAAAGTGAATGATTTATTCTATATCTCTCTGCTAAGTACGATGTAAGGTTATATTGGTTATCTAGGTATTATAAATTACTATTTATATGGTATTCCCTTGCATTTCTTTGTTTTTCCATTCTTATGTATTGCAAAATCCATGTGGTATAAAAAATGTTTTGAAACTATCAAAATTCCTCATCCAATATGAAGTTTTGTATATTGGTATATAAGCTTTGTTGCTCTTGTCAATAAGGGAAACCTCTCCCCTAAAGAGGGGGACCGATGTCCCCTAACTATTGATCACTATTAAGTGCTATAATCAAAACACCAACAAGAAGATGTGGCATTATTTATCTCACGTAATTAATTGGGAATCACTACGGTTCTGGAACCTGGAATCGCGTCGGGAATCCATTAGATTGCTTAGAATAACCTAAGTTATTTGGTAGAAAGGGAAATTCGAATTTTTTTTACAATGCCAAGGGTCCAATGGGACCAATATGATGGGAATGGCATTGTGAGAATCGGGATGAATTGTAAAATATTTTTACATTTGGAAATTTGTGATGAAACTATATTATTTGCAAAAATATAAAATATTGGTTTTTCACCTCTGACAGTTGGGAAATTATGTTTATCAGCATTGAGGATGGTTTAAAAAAATTGATATTTTACAGATGAGTTAAGCTATTTTAGCCATTTGTACTTGTAAAAGTTTGATTCTTGAAATTTGGGATACTAAAATAAGGTTTATTTTGTGGAAATTTCCAAACATATATTAGGTTTTACATGAAATGGTATAATTAATTCATATGGGATGATGAATCAGTTTAGCAGGAGGAAGGTCGACAGTTCCATATTATTCCTTTTATTCGACATTTTAATTATTTGACCAAAAGAATAATGGGAAAATGTATGTTTATTTTCGATTAAGTTGTATTATTGTTGGATGAGGTACAGTCATTAAGTACTTAATTTAAATATGAAGTACTGTGATAATTAAAATACCATCATATTAGTATTTGAAATGCAGATTATTTTATTATGGTGCTAGCTGAGTTTGATCAAATTTTTTCATTGGTATCAGACGATTAAACAAAAACTATACCATCCTTAATCGTATTGTTGGTCACACAATGTTAGTTGCATTGGCTCCTACATGGACTAAGGGTGATTGCATCCTATTGGTAGGATTATGTCAATTGGTAAATTATAGTATGAATGCAATAAATTGTTTGTAGTGGCATATTTGTTAACAAAATATTTTAAAGCTTATACTCCGGGAATCCTATGTAACATTAACTTTTTGACATTATTATAAATACTAATATTGTATTATGGATTTGAATGCAACAATAGGATCTTTGAGAACCAAAATATCAGTGAGGGTGCAAGGTTGTGATAAAAATAACACATTGATTTGAATGACAATGATCAAATTATAAAACACAAAACAGGTTCACGCTAGCCCTTAGTGGGAAGGCGGGGAATCTTAAAATTTTGGACAGTTTTATTCTCTAGACACTAGTAATATCAGGGTGTTGAATGACTTGAAACAATATGTTAAATGGAATAAAGTGTACACAAAGGAGTTTCAAGATCAAATTTGACGACAAGCTGGGTTAAAGATAAAGTGTCGTAAGTGTTGGCCTCATTGGGGATCATTAGTGGGAGATGATTAGGATCCTACGCGGGACCCATAGTACAGCACTATCTAAAAACGTGGTTAAAAGTGAGAGCGATTCTTGGGGGTTTTGTTAATAGGTAAAAAGCTTAGGGATTAAAAATATAATCATTGGAAGGTAGAATTAATGTGTATTAGTAGTGCGCCTCAAATTATAGTTAGTAAATGTGGATGGAAACTAAATATTTGATAATTAGTGGCTACATTGCCGATGCTCACCATTATTTGAACATCGGTGGTCATTCAATACACGTACCATGATGGGAACAAGTTGGCAGATGCATTGGACAAGAAAGGTAATGCTATGGTGGATTTGGTGACATGGACTTGTACACGTATCCTTGGGGACATGTTAATAACCTCATAAATGAAGACACAAAGTGGGAGGCTACGATATGATGACACCCTTAGCTCACACCACATGGGGTTGTGATAGGACTTTTCGTTTTTGGAAAATTTCCCTTCTCATTTCATTTTTGTTTTCTCCCATTTTCTATCAGTCAAGTTATGGTTGTCTATGTGAAAAATGTCAACTTGCATGCTAGCTTCATGGGGGGCGATTAGACTGCGTACTAAACCATCTACCTTTCCTCACCTCAAGAACGATGTGGTTGTGTGGAAATTTCTACATAAAGGCAGTCTCACTAGATACATTTGTTAGCTCCAAGGTAATTATCACGACCCTTTTTGTCCATTTGTAATTTTCCTAGAAGGATGTGGGTTTTGTTTTTAGAGGGGTACATATTGATGTCTCTGAGAATTCCATAGATGAGATCACTGGGTTTAAAAACTGATTGTACTAATTTTTTTTAAAGATAAATCTAGAAAGAAACATGAAATTGTTACTTTCTTCAACTTGGGGAAAATTTTATTACATATGATGATGGTATTACTTACACTTGCTTGCCGAATAGATAGGCTGATGTCTTCCTAGTTATTACGAAATATCTAACTCTTGAAGGAAATTTCCATTAAATATTTACTCACCACCTATCCATCCTCAATTTTCTTCATCATGATCAGAATATGAGCTTAGCTTTCTTCCTCCATAGGTCACTCCTATCTACTATCGAGTATTTCAAGAACAATAAGGTGGATATCCTCCTTCACCAAGGAATAATTATTCTTACGGCCAAAAGAAGAAAAATTTCCATCCCTAATCAAGTCAAGGATCATGATTCTAACCAGGGAAACCCTTGCTTCTCTCCTCAAAAAACTAAAAAAACAAAAAAACAAAAGAATAAAAATTGTTTGTTGATCCCGATGAAGGTGTTGTAGATGCTGTGTAAATTAAGAGCAGTAAAGGAACTTTGGGGGAAAATTACACAAAAAGAGGGATCAGAGTTGATAAATGAGAGGCCTAGATTGATGTAGGGATCGAGTCCACAATGGAGACATTCTCACGATATCAACAAAAACATATACATGGAGATGAAAGATTGTTGATCGAACATATTGAAACCGTAGACAAACCATATAAGGGGGATTGAAGTAGATTATTGTTAATATAGGAGTAAATGGATTTCTCTGCTTCAAAACTAGGTTGCTTTAGGAGGAAATAAAAATCAACATGAAGACTGAGTGTGAGTTCTTGTTTGATAGGATGGAGAGAAACAAGCTGCTAACTGGGGTATGGTTGTAGCCAAAAAATCAGGGTTTTACAGTCTCAGGAGGGAGAGGAAGATAATTTTGGCAATAGACTGAGAATCAAGAGGTCAAACACTCAAAGAGAGTCATTATCAAAGTGGCTCATTCGAATATGGTGGTCTGAGCTCTAGGACCAAAGAAGGGATACTAAGAAGTAATGGCATGATTTTTGCAGCCCTTATCTTTTCTATTGTTTTTTCCTATTTTTAGTCTTGGTTTAGTTACTTACAAAAAATTGTTGTAGTATGAAACCTATTTAGTTTGGCTCTGTTATGTGGGGGCTTGGTTATCAATATTTTTTGACTCTACCTCCTAGGCTTCATTGGTGTTTTTTTGTTAAAGACTTACTTCTATTATGTATGGGGTTGTTTGGTTCCCGTTTAAAACCAATTTTTTTATCTTATCTAAAAAAATTATTATTATTATTATTTTTAAATAGTGATAAGATGGGAGCATATTTCCACACCATCGAATGGTTAACTTAACGATGGATGCTTTTGACTTATTGAAAAATTGGAGCTAACACCATACTTGCATGGAAGGGTTCTAAGGTTTAATTGTGTTTGGATTCAGAGTTTTTTAAAAAGGGTAATAATAACCAAAACTTGCATGGATAAGTTTTTAATTATTACTAAATCCATAAATGTGGACATCCACGTATATGACAAGTTTATGATAATTTATTTATTCAATAATGACTTGGACTACTCTCCCATGATGGCAAAAGGGCTCCCCAAACCATCCACTGATAGAGGGAAGAGAAAAGGCACTAGGGGTTTTGGGGATTCATGGAGATATAGGGAGAAAAAGCTAGAGTTGGTTTTGACTACATTCATTTACTTATTTAAACTCCACTCATGGAGGAAATCTAGAAACAAAAATGCATGTGGGTGAAATAAAATTTTAATGGAGAACCCTCTATTTATTATGGGGGAAATACAATTGATGATGGTTTTTTTGGCTAAGATAGAATTTTGCCACTCACGGGACTCCTCCATCCCAACTTTCAAGCCCTCTGGCACAGACTTTGAGTTCGGCGGTGAAAATTTCTCCACCCCCCCGACCCGGAATCCACAGAGGTCAAAACTAGCACGTCATGCTCCCCATAAGCAAGGTGTTCTTAATCCTTGCGTTCATGACCAGAAGTGACCAGGGAGGTCTGAAACGCTAAATGCATCGCAGGGTGTGGATTCGTCTCCCACCTACTGCTGCGTGTCAGGTCCCTTTGGCTCAGAGTACATGACAAGGGACCTTCAGATAACCTGTGACTCCATACTGAATTTCTGGTGCCCTCGCACGCATGGCACCCTGCATCCGTAAGTAAAAATCATTGGTGATACAGAGAAAGTAGGGAGTATGGATTATCTACCTCATCTGCTTATGCAAATGACCTCTTGACCCATGTTTCTAGTTGTATCTTGGCATGAAAATCTATGGCTATCATGGGTGTTTTGGAAAATGTTTTTCTGTGAAGAAATATGGTCTTCTTTCATAAAAAATGTATGACATTCCTTATATTTATTTTCCAGCTAAGTTGATGTGGTTGAATATAAAAAATAAAAGGGCATTCTGGTTTCTCCCTGGTCTTCCTTTCCTATTTCTCCAAATGAATCGATTTTCTCTTTGAATTTTAAGAGTACTTGTGAAAACGTACAACATAGGGTTGGGGAATTTAACTTATGATTTTTTTGGGTTTTACAAATTTGTAAACATGTTGTAAATTAGTATGGCTTTTGGGTTTGGAATATAACCTAGAAAATACTTTGGGGTTTTCTTATTTAAGTCCATTCCTCAAAAATGCATGTTTGTACTTGTGTTCATTTTAAATAAAAACATTTATCAGTGATGCAGGTAAGAAATTTGTGTGGTCTTTTCTTATTTACCTAATATTATATATCAAGTTGATAGAAATAAAACTTGTGATGTTAACATTGAATGTTTTTAACCCACATATGCTAAAGCTAACTTTAGGATGGATCCTTTATCTTCATTGTGTGGTCAGTTTGTTTGATAATAAATAAATAACCTCTAGACTATGAAACTCTAAATATACCTGAAACATGTTCTTTTCAAATAAAATATTATATCTTATGTTGATTTGTGGATAGGGTGAATATTGGGTTGTTGGTCTTATTGCTTGGAAATGGAATTGGTTGCAATTTTTTTCTTTCTTGTGTAATATGAAATGATTTTTGAACTAACCTTGGCATAAAAAGGAAGATATTGACAATGAATCTCTTGTTTTAGCTTTAGATGCTTGAAAACCTCTTGTAGGGACATTTGGTAATGTTTTATATATATATGTAGATCAAGAATTTCGCGTTTGTTACCTGTCCAAGTTAATGTACCAAACTAAACACAAAAACCCTGAAAAACTCCAATGAGATCGATACCTGATGAAGATGTAGACGAATGAGGAAGCTAATGTAGACAAGACAGGCGCACACGAGCAATTTGCACAATAGCTCCGAATAACCTGCAAAACCACCGATGCTTGACAGAAAAAGACCACGTTAAAAGATATTTAAGTGGACTGCCCAAGAAGCGGGTCCGAGAAGCGATGAGCTTCCTCGACGGATGTCAGTCCACGTTTTCAATAAAGAAAAGAAGCATACATGATAAAAGATATAAATAAAGACTAGATTTTCTGATTGCAGTAATAAAACAGAAAACTGAACAACAGACAGAAAGTACAGAAAAAATGGAACTACGAAATAATGCTGGATTTGTGTTACCCTGTGACCTTTTACCTGTCTGCAGTGAAATCGGCGGTCGACTGGGTATAATCGGCGACGACTGATGTGATCGGCATCGACTGGGACTAATCCGGCGTCGACTGGATAAGATCAGTGTCCACTGAAGGCAGACTGACCAATCAGGGACTGTGCGATGAGATTCGGGGATTGGAAGGGTGAATGTAGTCTGCAAGATGTGCCGAAGATGGAGAGACGCTGAAACAGAGTCACTAGATGATAGATGATGGTGTATGATGTTGATATGATACGGGCAGAGTAACGGTGCTCCTCTCAGGGATTTGATTAGGACAGGATCTGCCCTAACTGAGACAATTGATGCTAAAAAGATCTCTCTTTCTTGTAACCTGAATCTTTCTTGCTCTCTGTTCGTGCGTAAGTGCTTTCTTTCGCTACGTTCGTCTCTTTTTCGGTCCTTCGAACTGAGCCATGGACCTACTTTTTATAATCGGCGCCGCTCCTATAAAATTGGTGCCGACCAAATGGGTCGGCGCCGATCGCGGAGAAGACTCCCGAGATTGGCCAAAATTGATCGATTCGAAAAAGACAAGACTTATCCCGACCACGGGAAATATCCCGCTTAGGGAAGATTTAAAAATGGATGTGATACATGGGTAGAATAAATTTGGGGTAGATAAGTGATTAAGATGCATGGGAAGAAGCGTAATTAAATATTTAATTATTTAATTACTCATGGGTAAGATGTGATGTGATGAATTAAATTTAGAGTAAGTGATTAAATCACAAATTGGATAATATCCCAAGGGGATAGTTGGGTGACTGTGAACGTGCCCCCAGGTTACCTAAAACAAATGTGAGGGACACTAAATTGAGAAACCAATTTTAGGTGTCTACATTTTGCCCCTTTTTATCAAGTAACTTGCGATAAGCAAGGTTATGAGACAAAAACAAGGAGATGGAAGAAGAGAAGAACTTGTGGTGATGTGATCCCCCTCAAACTAGGGATGGGATGGATGATAGAACAGACGATCCCGAGTTTGAAAGAGGTAGATGGAAAATGCAGGATGCCCCAGTCGGATAGCAGGAGTAGAACTGACCATTGAGGACGCATAAAAATAAACACAAGGGCAGCAACCTAAGGAACTCACATTGGTAGGGAAAACTAGCCGGTCTCCTCATGAGACGACGTTAGTGCCTACAGACCCATGAGTGTAAGGAGAACTGCAAAATAGTCAGCATTCTAGAGAGAGACACATTGGTAGGGAGAACTAGACGGTCGATAAATCAAACGACGTTAGTGCCTACAGACCCGTTTAACTCTAAGCTGCCGAAAGATACGAGTGTCCCCATGCAAAGGGAACAAACCCGAAATAGACAATGACATCTAAAAGATGTGCCAAAAGGCAAGATTCAGCACACAACAATGATCAGATAGATGAGAAAGCCAAGCATCAACACTATGGGCAAACAGACAGGAAAAATCGGCGGTGACTAAACTAATCGGTGCCGACCAAATCAAGCGGCATCGACCCAAAAAATCGGCGCCGACCAATCCAGACGCATATAAATATGCGGACGGAAAACATAAACGATTAATTTTGCAACGTGACGATTGATTCAGACAGAGATAGATTTTTGATTTGAACACAATGGAAGCCTCTGGGAGCGGACAGAAGCGTAGGAGGACACGACCTAGGGTAAGTAGTCACTGTTGAACCCACTTTTCTTAGTTTTTTTTTTTTGTTTGATTTTTCCATGCATATGGGGAGGCCAGGGTCTGGTTTACGCCCTGGGCCTCGCAGTCGGCGCCGATTGGTATAATCGGCGTCGATTGGTTTGGATCGGCGTCGATTGGTAGTAATCGGCGCCGACTGGAATGAACGACGCCGATTTGACCAAATCGACGCCGATGGAAAGATTTTTAGCATTTCCTTCTTGTTTTGGATGTTATTGTTTTGGAAGATGAGATTTATGAAAATAAGAGACTAATTATGCTTTTGATGTCGTGGATGCAGGCACGAGAGGATCTTCATATGAGGGATGCCATCCCTGAGCTATTAGAGACGATCCTTCCTGATGTGACAGATGCAGACTGGCAGCATTTAGAGCGAGCCGGGCTCGGGGGTTTCAGATATTACAGACGAGTGCCACGGGATGTGGAGCTCATAGTGGGCATTAGTGCGATGGTGGGACAGCCACACGTGCACATTTTGGTTTAGGACGGGTGAGATGACTATCACCCATGAGGATGTATACAGGATCCTCCGATTACCGATTACGGGGGACCCGATTGAGATCACACCCCGAGAGCAGCAGCAGAGGGCCCTGGTGCGATTGTACAGAGACAGATCAGATGACTCAGAGATAGTATCTGGGGCAGTGAGGATATCCTCACAGTACAAACAGGATAGCCCTCAGAGCAGGCGGATAGCCCTGATTCAGATGGCTATATCTTATTTTGCCTTGCCAGACTCAGGGAGGTGGGAGATTCCCATTGCTACTGCTAGACTGCGTGTGCGACATCTTGCAGTACAGACAGATTTTTGCCTTCGCTGATGCCCTGATAGCTCAGATTTACTATGAGCTATGGATGTACACTACTGGTCGGAGGACAGGGATTGACGTTAGCTTTGTGCTCCATTGCTGGGCGTATGAGCACATAGCAGTGATTAGGCCATCCGGGCTTCCGGGGATGCCAGCAGCAGTGGGGGGTGTGGACTATGGATTTCGGAGATGGCGGGATGACATGGCCGCTGGAGACACAGGTAGATCAGCTGAGTGGTACTCGGAGCGTTTCAGGACGCTTACACCAGATCAGGTTATCTGGAGACCATATCGGGCATTTCTGATATGGGTTGGTCAGGATGCCCACTTGGTAGGATTGAGACGGAGCCGAGTGGTCAGAGGTCGTAGACCAGATATGTGGGGAGCGAGTCCCATACTTGTGGATACTGAGGCAGTTCGGCTTAGTTCAGACAGTGCCGGCCACATATACGCCATATAGGCAGGATAACAGAGAGACAGATTTGCTGATTTTGATCCTGGCAGACCCATTGCGAGAGGCTCCACCTTCCACGGACAGTGATGATGACGCGGGGGGTGGATGAGGGCTATGCAGCATGGTATGACACAGAGCTTCCACGACATCTCCCGCCCTCTATAGATACTGGTGAGGAGGACATAGCTGCGACACTAGACAGGTTGGAAGGGAGAGCATGCCACACTGGTACAGACACATCAGGTAGCTCTGGAGGAGATCAGGGCCTTGACAGAGGAGAGGGATTCCCTGATAGCAGAGAGAGACACCGCTCGCCAGGAGCGAGATACAGCGATTTCAGCAGAGGGATCGCTATCCTTCGGCACAGGGAGGCCCTTAGGGCCAAGTATGGAGAGGAACTGGGGCCACATCAGAGTCTGGGACACAGGGCACGACTCTAGAAAGGGGCACCACCAAGCAGCGCCAGGCAGCCCCCAGCAGCACCTTTACGAGCACCGGGTATGGTGAGCCTGAGCACATACCAGTCTCTCCTGGATGAGGTGAGATATTATGAGGATGCTCTAGCGTAGCATGCCCCAGATGTGCCTCGGTACGGGACGAGGAGGAGAGGAGCGACAGCTACAGCGAGCGGAGCCTCAGGCGGAGGGAGCACTGGGAGGGAACCGAGGTGGGCCGAGACCTCCAGCAGCAGGTGCTTCGAGCTCGATAGGCGGCGATCAGGAGGGACAGCCTGGGTGCAGAGGAGGGTGGAGGAGATAGTGTCCTCCACGCTTCTGATTTCACCATATAGAGATGTGGTAGATTGTGTATTTGTATAGTGATGTAGCCTCGATTGGAAGGCATTGTATAGATGGCTCGATTGGAAGCCACCCATTTTTTTGTAAAAACACACATGTATATATATAGATTCATCATATTATTGGGTCATATGATTGTACTCATGTTTGTAATTTTGATATACATGGATATATGGATATAGAAAAATAGATATGATTAGAGAGATATAGACTGATGGATGATAGAAATAGATGTGATTAGATAGATTGAAATGTGGATAAAATAGATGTGATTGGATAGATATAGACTAATATATGATAGATGTAATGTGATTAGATAGATTGATTTAATTTTGATAGATAGATGTGATGTATCTTGGATGGACATAGCTTTTAAATATTTTGATGGATAGATATACAGATGTACTTGATGTATGGATTAGATATAAATAGATGTAATGTTACCTTAGATGTACGTATTTTTCGATATTTTTGATGGATAGATAGATATAATGTGTTTGATATATGGATGTAATTGTAATGAGAAATGAATACAGATAGATGTTTTGATAGATAAGATGAACGTAGAATAGAAGAGAAATTTTGATTGAATTAACATGTGAAATGCCAATTTGACAGGGGTTGCGAGACAAAGAAATGGAGAATACTCCTTACAAGAGCCAAATATGAAAGCGGAGAAACAACTGTGACTTAGAAGAGAAGTATACTCGGAGAAGAAGAAAAATGATAAGTTGGACTTCCAAACCGACCATAGATAAAATCCAGAAAGGGAACCAAAAGACCCAAGCCTACAAGGCCCTATATAAGATTAAAATAAATCTGACACTAACTAGTCGCAAACCAGATCTAGGATAGAAATGGAAAGAAAAGTAAGTAAGTATCTTGTCGGAACTTACAAGGGACAGAATACATGTCCATAGTGGGGAAATAGGATTCTCCATATGATCGACAAAAGGTCCTAAATCTCAGCTTCATGACTTTGACAGATAGGCAAACTGATCAATGAGGGAAGTTTGCTTGATATGGAAAGACTGATCGATGCGGGGAAGTCTTTCAGTGATGCTAAAAAGTGTATAAACTGACCTGGAAGGCTGATTGATTACAAGAAGCCTTGAATATTTCTTTGAGAAACAGCCATCCTTCAAGGGAGCGGTCTGTATTTTGAATTTTAATGATAGCCATCCTTCGAGGGTATGGTCTTATTTTCTTTTTTGATTCACTTGATAATGTATGGATAGCTGTCCTTCGAGGGATCAGTCTATCTTTTTGGATATCATCTTTTTTTTTTCTTTTTTTTCTTTTTTTTGAAACTTTTTGAAAGAAGCTGAGTTTAGACCTAGATAGATCAGATGGAGGGGAAGAGAACATAGAAGAACATGCATTCATGACCCGAGTAGATCCGATGAAGATAAGTACTTGGGATAGATGAAGTGGTGATTAAGGTATTCCTACCATGAGGAGGAACATATCCAAAAGAAAACGTGCAATGAGTAGAGCCGCGATACTCATATTTAAGGTAAGCGAGGCAATAGGCGGAGAACCACACAATTTCAAATCACCACGAAAGTAGATGACTGGTTATTAGGACAGATGGAAGATCTGAGTTGCGACTAGATTTGTATAAGATAGATTTTAACAGTAGAAGGGCCGTAAATGCAAAGCATTAAGAGGTTCCGCTTCAGGGATACCATCCATGGAAGATAAACGATAAGCCCCAGACCCATATTTATGAGTGATAATGTAGGGTCCCAACCAGTTGGGAGCAAACTTACCACGTTGACTCCTTTCGAGTGTAGTGACATTTTGATTTTCCTTAAGAACAAGATCACCAATTTTGAAGTCACGATGTTGCAAGTGCTTGTTATAAGCACGTTTGACACGCTCGAGATAGACCTGATGATGCTCAAGAGCGTTAAGATGTCGCTCATCTAATAGTTCAAGTTGTGCTAGACGATTTTGACGATAATCCTCATCGGAGACAAATTCTCTGAGAGAAACACGGAGAGATGGGATTTGGACTTCCAAAGGAAGGACAGCCTCAGACCCATAGACGAGAGAGAAGGGAGTAGCACCAGTAGGAGTACGAATGCTAGTCCGATAAGCCCAGAGAGCAAAAGGGATATGTAGATGCCAATCCCTACCAGCTCGACTAGTTACCTTTGCGAGGATATTACGCAAAGTTTTATTGGAAGCTTCGGCCTGACCATTAGCTTGAGGGTAGTATGGAGAAGAAAAATGAGCTTGATATTGAAAGCATTGCAGAGATTCTGCAAATCAGCATTTTTGAAAGATTTACCATTATCTGTGATTAGCTTGTGTGGAACGCCAAAGCGACAAATGATGTGTTGATAGACGAAATCAACTATGGGTTTAGCCTTTGTTGAAGAAAGAGGGATAGCTTCTACCCACTTAGTAAAGTACTCAGTGGCGGTAATGATAGAATGATGACGTTGTGAAGAACGAGGATTGATGAGACCAATAAGATCAAGACCCCACTGCGAAAAAGGCCACAAATCCGCCGCAGGTTGCAAAGCCTGACTAGGGATGTGCGTGAGATTGGAATGTTGCTGACATTTGATGCATTTCTTAGTGTATTCACAACAATCTTGATTAAGAGAAGGCCAATAATATCCCAAACGTAAAATACGCTTGGCTACAACTAAGCCACTAAAATGTCCACCACAGATACCGTCATGGACCTCTTGAATAGCTTTAGATGATTCATGGGTTTTGAGGCATCGAAGCAAAATACCATCAAAGCCGCGTTTGTAAAGAAGGTCACCTAGAATAGTATAGCGGTTGGCGCGTTGGACAAAAGACCTTCTACCATTGGGAGTCAGATCTGGAGGAAGGACCGAATAAGATAGATAATCAACTATCTGTTGATACCACTCATCCTGAGTATGGGTTGTGATAGCATTGATTGACGTTAGTTGCCCAAGATGAGATGGTTGATCCAATCGTTGCACAGCCACATAAAGACGCGAGTCTTCGGTAAAAGGCGGGATAAGAGAGGCTAAAGAAGCCATGGTATCCGCGAATCGATTTGCAGTACGAGGAATGGCTTAGATAGTGAAGTTATCGAAAGATTGGAGTTGGGCAAGAACGATGTCGCGATATTTCTGAAGGATATCATTCTTGCATTGATAGACACCCGTGACTTGGTTAACGATGAGTTCAGAATCACCAAAGATGTCAATATGGCGAGCGCCGAGATTAATGGCATTTTGAAGACCTAAGACAAGAGCTTCGTACTCAGCCATATTATTGGTGCACTCAAAGTTTAATTTATGTGCGACTGGGATAGGCGTACCCCAAGGAGGAATCATCACGAAACCTGCACCTCCCCCTTGCTGGCATTTGGATCCATCAAAGAAGAGTTTTACTTTAAATGGAGATAGACCAAAGTCAATTTGTTGGATGTATTCATCGGGGAATTGAGCAAGGGGGTCACGAGTGTCCGGAAGAGGAGCATCAGCTAGTTGATCTGCAATAACTTGACCCTTGATAGCCTTTTGCGGGATAAACTCGAGGTCAAACTCAGTCATGAGCATGAGCCAATGAGTGATATGATCATTGTGATAGGGCTTCGCATGGATTGTCTTAAGTGGATTGACACTTGTGACAATGTAAGTTTTATGATTAAGGAGATAGTGACGAAGCTTAGAAGTTGCAAAGAAGAGAGCACAACATAGTTTTTCAGCTTCCGAGTAACGTGTCTCAAACTCATGGAGGGTGCGACTGATGTAATAGACAGCTTGTTCTTTACCACAAGTGTCCCGATGTGAGATCATGGCTCCCAGAGCATGGTCAGTCACAGAGATATAAAGATAGAAAGGCTCCCCCTCGCGTGGAGGTGTAAGCACAGGTGGAGAAAGAAGATAAGCTTTGAGATCATCAAAGGCCTTTTGGCAATGCTCATCCCATTCAAAATGAACATTCTTACGGAGAAGATGGTGAAAAGGTTGACAACGGTCCGACAATTGGGAGATAAAGCGACGCACTGACTGAAGACGTCCTTGGAGACTGCGGAGTTGCTTTAAGTTAGAAGGGGGAGGCATCTCAAGGATGGCTTTTATTTTTGCGGGGTCGACTTCAATGCCCCTGATGGAAATGATAAAACCTAAAAGTTTACCAGTGAGAACGCCAAATACGGCATTTAGATGGATTTAGACGAAGACAGAAGCGGATAAGCCTCTCAAAGAGAGGTGCAAGGATGAAAAGATGATCCTGACGGTGTTTGGATTTGCCGAGGAGATCATCAACATAATTCCTCTACAGTTTTGTGTAAGAGATCATGGAAGATGTATGTCATTGCTCGTTGATCAGGTTGCTCCTACGTTCTTAAGGCCAAAAGGCATGACACGATAGAAAAAGGTCCCCCAAGGAGTTATGAAGGGAGGTCTTATGTTGGTCTTCTGGTGCGATGAGGAATTTGATTATATCCAGAGAAACCATCCATAAGAGAAAGCATCTCATGACCCGCAGTTAAATCTACAAGTTGGTCGATATTAGGAAGAGGAAAATCATCCTTTGGATAGGCCAGATTAAGATCTCGGAAGTTGGTACAAATTCAAATTTTCCCAGTAGCCTTAGTTACCGGTACTACATTGGACACCCATTGCGGATAATCGATGGGTTGGATGAAGTTAGCCGAGAGCAAGCGCTGTAACTCTTCTTTGACAAGAAGGGCTACTCTAGGGTGCATTTTACGCAATTTTTGCTTGACTGGTTTGAATGTTGGGAAGGGGTAACGATATTGTGGACCACAATATCGGGATCGAGGCCCTGGCATATCCTCATATGACCAAGCAAAGGCTTGACGATGTTTGGAGAGAAAGAGAGGCTGGGTAGAAGTCCCCCTAATTCCTGTGGATTAAGGGATTGGCCCGACCTTAATGATGCGAGGGTCTTCAGAAGTCCCTATATTAAGGTTGACAGTGGCTTCGTTGAGATGGGTAGACGTGTCAGAAGGAATAGTCTTGGGGAGATATGAATCCTCGGCCCCTAGATAGGTGAGGACAGAATCATCATCCGCACTGTGGATAGTGTTGATAGTAGGAGAGTCGTCTCCAACTATTTCAGGAAAAATTAATGGTATAGAAGCGGACTGATTGTTAGTCTCATAGACTACCGGCCCCTAAGGAAATGGTATTGATCAAAAAAAAAAGTTAGGTGGGATGGAAGTGTCGTCATCCACATCAAGTGATGCTTCTGATTTAGTGGGAGAGGATGGTTCCTTAGTAAGAAGAGGTTCATCAAGAATAGTGACGGTGGCCTTTGAAAGGGGTTTAAACCCTAACCCAAATTTTTGATGTGGCATGAGAGTAGGAATGGATTGGAGATCATGTATACCTTGTTCATATTTTCCAAGGCCAAAACCTTTCCACGCACATCGATGTAGATAAGTCTTTGCAAACGTGGGATTCTGTAGATAATCAAACCCTGGTTAGGTAAGGTTTGGCTCTAGGAGGAGAATCCGGGCGGATAATGAGGTGTATCAAGACCACAGTAGATGAAATTGGTCTGTTGATTGGGCAAACCAATGGTGACGATGCGACCAAGACCTGGTTGATATTCAGGTTGTTTGTCTGGTCTACCATACTCATTAGGTGTGAGATGGGCATCGAAAGAAAGGAGAGGAAGCTCTCCTAGTGAGAAACGCTGCAATGTCTCTTCCAGGATTTTGTAAATCCGGTAATTTGGTTGCAGGCATGGAAGAAGATGAGGCCACCATTTGGAGAAGATGCATTTTTCTTTTAAAGGGGCGGACCTAATGGTCATGTCGCATTGTGCAGAAGGAAAAGGATCTCCTGGATGGGTGTATATTTTGCCCTCATATTGATATTTTAGGCATCGATGGAGGGTGGATGGGACACAATGCATTGCGCGAATCCAGGAGCGTCCGAGGATCATGTTATAGTGGAATTTTCCTTCGACAATATAGAAGAGTTCATGGAGCAGCTTCTTACCTACTCGGATGGGTAAGACCACAGTTCCTAGAGTGACTGCTAGCTGATCGTTAAATGATCGAAGGGCGAAGGGTGGAGGTGACACCACATTCTTTGGTAACTTAAGTTGTTCGAATGTGTGGGAGGAGATGACGTTGAGTGCAGCTCCACTATCGATCATAACACGTTTTAAGGTAGTGTTATTGATTTGGACTGTGATGAAGAGGGGAGCCTCCAAATCTTCTGAAGAAAGATGAGGAATTTCTGAGTCCTCAAAAGAAATGGCGGTCGATGGACCATTCAAATCCAACAACCAACTCGAAGGGTTGGGGCTCATCGGAATTTACTGCGATGCGACGCAGATTATCGATTAGAGCCTGGCGATGTTGTGGGGAGGATTGGATGAGGTCAAAAAGAGACATTTTGACCGGAGCTTGGGTGAGTTGGCTTCATGACACTCTCCTCAACGGATACGGGAATTTGAGTCCGAGGTGCAGCACGAATGGAGATCTTGGGTCGTGGGGCTGATGAGGAAGGAGACACGCCTTCAGGGGCTGCGGAAATGACAACCCGTGGTTTAGATGTTGGAGATGAAGATGGGTTATGATAACGTTGGGTTCTAGTGGCGATATGGATCATGTCAATTTGAGAGGGTGGAAGATCAGGCGGCGTGGAACCACTAGAGGTCTGAGTGGATGGTTGAGGTTTGGATGGAGCTAAGGTGGCAGGAGGTACTTGTTCCTCCTCCTCTAGCAAAAGGTCACTTTCTTCCAGAAGGTTCTTGATAACGGCTTGGAGAGCTTTACATCCCTCAGTATCATGACCCGGAGTACGGTGGTAGGCACAAATCAAATCAGAGTTAAACCAAGCAGGTTTCACTCCTTTCGGGTTATATGGTTTAATCGGAGGAAGGGTTATAGATGAAGATTGGATAAGTTGATGAAGGATTTCGGTGTAAAATCCGGTAGATTGGAGATGAGGATAGAGATGATGCGGATGGTTCTTGTACATTAACCGACTGCCGAGGTAAAAGAACTTGCATGTTAGGTTTAACAGTTTTATTAGGGATCCTCTTATTTGTTTGGACATTTGGAGGAACAGTCTTGGGTGCTTGGGATGGGAGTAGATGAGACATGATTGACTTTGGTGGAGGGGGAGCCCCTAAGATAGATTTTGAGGAGGATGGAGATGTGACAGATTTTGCGGTCTTTGGAGACAAAGGGGGTTGCTTAGGTCGGATTTACGGATGATTTGGATAATATTGATTCGGATGAGGAAGAAGTCCTCAAGGTAGGTGTAATAGGAGGAATATAGGGTGCTTTGGTTGTTGGTACCAAAGATGAGGATCTTGATGGAAGAGGTGGCATCTTTTTGGTAGGTAAGTCTACTTTTAGGGGTGTTGATGAAGAAGAAGATGATGACTTTGATGGATGTGTAGAAGAAGACGCCTTCTCAACGGGCAAATCCAATCGTTTATGAGGCGTGGAGAGAGATTTTTGTGGAAGAGCACCAAGGGTCTTGATGGTTCGAAATATGGGTTTTCCCTTTTCAGGGATGGTGACAACTTCCACGGCATAAGGTGACTGTAACCTTTTCGGAGGAAGCGAGTGGGGAGGTACTGATGGTGTAGTGTTAGATTTTGGTTGTCGCGGTTTAGGTTGAGGAATCGAGTGTGCAGGTGTTGGTGTTACTTCTTTTGATTTTTCCTTAATAGGTGAAGTAACACTATTGATGGGAGAAGGGAGTGATGAAGAAGGAGTGCCTTGCGGAGGGAGAACTTCTGATGTAGTTGGAAAAGAGATAGGAAGGGTCAAGATCGAAGACACTTCCGTCGAAGTCGGCACAATTATGGGTACATTCACCAAAGGCATAGTTGCGGCGGGAATGGGAGCAACGGAAGTAGATGTGTCCGTAGTGGAAACTCGAAGGGATGTGATTGCCTCGAGCATTGAAAGAATGTCTGATGATGAGACAGATGCGGATGACACTGTCTCAGGGATAGATGGAAGGTCAGACAAAGGAGCGGAGAGAGATGACTCCGTGCTTAGTAATGTGGGGATATTCAAAGACGGGTTGTCTGAAGATATTGGAACTCCCGTGATTGATGAAGAGGAAGGAGGATCTGATTCGATTGATGTGTTTGCAGATGATGTGGTTTTAGAGACGGATTCTTCAGTGGAGATGAAATTGATAGTGTGGGTGTTTGGTTTTTGAGATTCTGAAGAATTATGATTTGGGGCATGATTGGGGAAAGGTTGTTTAAAAAACGTCCAGTGCTTGATTTGGGGGAGCATTCGGATTATCCAGGATGAGCTCGCCTTTGTCAATGAATTTTTGGACAAGATTTTTGAAAGTCTGACATCGTTCGATGTCATGACCTTTGGTTCTGTGATAATGACAGAAATCGTTTTCCCTATACCAGAAAGGACGTTCTCGACTTTCATCAATATCCCTAATGGGTGGAAGTTCGATCATGCGAACTTCCAACATTTTTTCTAAGATAGAGGCATAGGTTCCCCCCAAGGGAGCAAAGGATCGTGAAGATGAAGGCCCTTTTCGAGTAGATGAAGGGTCTCTTCGTGATGGTTGATTAGGAGTACTATCGGGTTCTTGGTGTTTTTAATACGATAGCATTTGTGGACCCTTGATTCTTATCTTTAGGAGGGAAAGAATTTGGTTTGGTAAAGCGAGAGAAATCTTGGTTTAGATTTGGAGCGAAGTTTTAGCTTCCCTTGTTCAATGGCGCGAGATTCAAGTTTGCGTGCCATTGTAAAGGCCTCTTCAAAGGTATGAAAAGTTTGGATCCTTAGAGTGGAAGAAATGTGATTAGCACAAGATCGGGTGAACAACTCGATTTGTTGGGATTGAGGGAGGGGAGAAAGACAATTGGTTGATTATCCCTCTCCAACGAGCGACAAAGTCTGCTATAGACTCATCGTCGAATTGGCGAATGTTATAAAGATCTGTGATTGAGATCTTATGCGCGATATTTATTGAGAAGTTTTCAACAAACATCTGGGCCAATTGAGAGAAAGAAAACAAAGAATGTTGAGGGATGTTATTGTACCAGTCCAAAGCGGGACCCGCTAGAGACATAGGAAAGGTACGGAGCATGAGTTCCTGGTCCTGGACGATAAGGTAGCAAGCATGTTTGAATGCTCGCAGATGTTGTTGAGGGTCTTCCCGACTATGAAATTTTGAGAATTTGGGAAGTTCCCATTGGGGAGGATAAGGCTTAAAAGCCACCGAAGGATGAATGGGTTCATTGCACACTTCTTCAAAGGAGTATGAAGGACGGGCTCCTTTTGTGGAGGCTTCCAAGTCTGCAATTTTCTTGAAGAGAATTTGAACTACGTCGGATTGGGGAGGAGGTACATTGGTATGTCCTACATAAGAAGCAAGTGGTGGATGTTGTTGAGGTGTCAATGGGGGATTGATTTGTTGATTGGTGGGATGGTAAGAGGAATAACCAGGTGTTTTGGGTGACGCCTGGTGAGGTATTTGTTGTGAGGTAGCTTGCGTATAGGCAGGCTGTGAGATAATAAGTGGTTGAGAAAATATAGGTTGGGTGACGGATGGAGCCTGTGATTGGTGGACTCCTATGTTTGTTGATTGAATAGGGACAGATTGAGGAATATGGGTGTTGGTTAGATTGGACATGTTGGGGAACAAGACCTGAAAGGGGCCTTCTACCGCCGAATTTGGTACCAAGGGTGCTGATACTAGGGGATGGGCGAAGGTCACAGTTGCTGGAATATTGGAAGAAAGATTGACCGGAGGACGAGAAGTAGGAACCAATTGACTAGCCGAAGGGGGTTGGCTCATGAAGAGGTACTGACCTTGAGACACAATAGAGGGCATAGATGAATTAACAGCGATATGCGGGTGCACAGACGCACTCGTTATCGCCAAGGCAGAAGACCTCTCAAAGGTAGGTTGAGGAATAGTTGAGGTAACTGCAGTATTAGGAATAGGTAAGGCAATTTGAGAACTAGTCAACATGGTTGGTGGAAGAGAAAAAGGAGGCACAAGAACCTCCCCCTTTTCCGTGGCTCGAGACGGGAGAGAGGATGAAAACTGTTCTACATAGGCCTGGGATGAACCACGAGGATAATCGTACACTTGTTGGATTGGTGGTCCTTGATCAGATATTCGAATGGACTTGTGTACTAGGTAGTCCATGAGGGCTACCGGATTGCGATCAAGGAGAGCCTGAAATTCAGGATCCCCGCGAGGAATAGACTCCAAGTCAGAAGATATTTCTGATGGACTAGGAGAAGCTGGACGTGATGGGATTGTTTTGGCTTGATGGAAAGGATTATACGACCATGAGGGGGAACCCACTAACAGTGGTCCCGAGGAAGATTGGAGGGGTGCCGAAACATCCACGCTGGTGGTGATTTCGGAGGAAGAAGGAACCTGTTGGGCCATTTTCCTAGATTTTGACCGGGTGATAACCGTCATAAGCAAGCAAGAAAGAAGATTGTCCTAGCTAAATGCACAAACAATTCAAGCAGCGCAAGTGATTATCTCCTTTAAATTTTGATGCTTTTAAGAAAAGAAAATGTTAGGGAAGGCTTTTTAGAACAGGAGCTAGTCAGATAGCCAAACTAAGGATGGTTTGGGTAATGTGTGGTGAGGAGTCCCGAAGGCACTTCAGTAAAAAGACCGGTACGTGGCTTGATATAGGGGCCTACCCCCACACTTCACACACCGCTGCGATAAGGGAGTCGGGTGCTTTGCCAATATATACCAAAATCTTCCGTGAATTTATAGCACGGCCTGAGTACCGCGTAGGCTCTTCCTCTTGGATATCACTTCCAAGTAGGCGAGGCCAGGGAAGGAGTTTTGTTTAGATGCTTTATACCTAGTGATTTTGGCTTTGTGTGCAAGGGTGAAAAATAAAAATCAAATAGTGTCACTACCGATTTTGATCAATTCTCCAACCTAATTAAGACTAGATGAAAAAGCATGCAGCAATGACAAAGAAAAGGTTCTTTTTAAGCACTTAAAACGAAATGTTTGATTTCGATGAAGACAAGTCAAACAAGTTCTTTCCCAAATGCGATTAAGTTCCTTTTAAGCACCAAAGATTGAAGTGTTTGGATGTGATAGACAACCAACAAAGAAATCCTAAAAAGGAGAAAACACTGAAAAAGAGGAATACCTGTAGGTTTAGCTCTCCAAGGTGTGTGGACTTCAAAAAGCGCGTTGTTGAGCTCTTCCCCTCGAACAATCCCACGAGCAAGCAAAGTGCTCCGCAAGAAAAGATCAAGCAAACAACAAACAAGATCCGGAAAGATACATCCAGATAATGGTGAAACAAATTTTTTTTTTTTTTCTAAAAATAGAAAAATTTCCAGATAATGATTTCGCCTAAAAAGCAAGATTGAAATGATGAACAGAAATGCTCAAATAGGACCGATAGAAATCAGTGAAGAAAAGGAACAAAGTTCAAAACTAGAAAAGAAATGAACTTACCAATAAGGGACTTTGGTTCAAGTCCCACCGGGCGTGCCAGAATGTAGATCAAGAATTTCGCGTTTGTTACCTGTCCAAGTTAATGTACCAAACTAAACACAAAAACCCTGAAAAACTCCAATGAAATCGATACCTGATGAAGATGTAGACGGATGAGGAAGCTGATGTAGACAAGACGGGCGCACACGAGCAATTTGCACAATAGCTCCGAATAACCTGCAAAACACCGATGCTTGACAGAAAAAGACCACGTTAAAAGATATTTAAGTGGACTGCCCAAGAAGCGGGTCCGAGAAGCGATGAGCTTCCTCGACGGATGTCAGTCCACGTTTTCAATAAAGAAAAGAAGCATACATGATAAAAGATATAAATAAAGACTAGATTTTCTGATTGCAGTAATAAAATAGAAACTGAACAGCAGACAGAAAGTACAGAAAACAGGGAACTGCGAAATAATGCTGGATTTGTGTTACCTGTGACCTTTTACCTGTCTGCAGTGAAATCGGCGTCGACTGGGTATAATCGGCGGCGACTGATGTGATCGGCGTCGACTGGGACTGATCGGCGTCGACTGGATAAGATCAGTGTCCACTGAAGGCAGACTGACCAATCAGGGACTGTGCGATGAGATTCGGGGATTGGAAGGTGAATGTAGTCTGCAAGATGTGCCGAAGATGGAGAGACGCTGAAACAGAGTCACTAGATGATAGATGATGGTGTATGATGTTGATATGATACGGGCAGAGTAACGGTGCTCCTCTCAGGGATTGATTAGGACAGGATCTGCCCTAACTGAGACAATTGATGCTAAAAAGATCTCTCTTTCTTGCAACCTGAATCTTTCTCGCTCTCTGTTCGTGCGTAAGTGCTTTCTTTCGCTCGTTCGTCTCTTTTTCGGTCCTTCGAACTGAGCCATGGACCTGCTTTTATAATCGGCGCCGCTCCTATAAAATCGGCGCCGACCAAATGGGTCGGCGCCGATCGCGGAGAAGACTCCCGAGATGGCCAAAATTGATCGATTCGAAAAAGACAAGACTTATCCCGACCACGGGAAATATCCCGCTTAGGGAAGATTTAAAAATGGATGTGATACATGGGTAGAATAAATTTGGGGTAGATAAGTGATTAAGATGCATGGGAAGAAGCGTAATTAAATATTTAATTATTTAATTACTCATGGGTAAGATGTGATGTGATGAATTAAATTTAGAGTAAGTGATTAAATCACAAATTGGATAATATCCCAAGGGGATAGTTGGTGACGTGAACGTGCCCCAGGTTACCTAAAACAAATGTGAGGGACACTAAATTGAGAAACCAATTTTAGGTGTCTACAATATATATATATATATATATATATATATATATATATATAAAGGTAAATATATTTTGATGAATCAACTGGGTAAGTCTATTTCTTGTAATAAGTTCATTTCATTTTTTATTTTTCCCAAGGTCCTCCTACTCGGAGGGCTAGATCACTTGATCCACACCTTTTCATTTGAAGTATTTATTTTGTTATTTGATTTATATTAGTTTATACATATTTATGGATTCATATATTTTAAATCCATAAAATGACTAAGTATAGAATTGATCTGTAATTATGTTGGATGCAAAACAAATTTAATTTCCTTGAATTTTATAACTTCAATTTTTTGATTGGATTGATTTAGTGTGAGAAATGGTAGTAGATATGACATAGTTCAAGATCTCAAATCCTTTTTCCATCACATGCCTTGTGATTAAATAAGTGGGATGATTGTATGTGAAGCCCTCATTTGGGAACACTTCAAATATACTCCCCATGCCTCTTTCATCACCAGATATGGGATTTCTGGAAGATTCCAACTCCCTAACTGTTGTAGAAGCATTACCATTGCAATGTTAGATAGCTAAGTGTTGATGACTAATCTACTTTATCTATCAAAAAAATATTTCAGTGAATAGATTAGCTTCTTTCCAATTCTTTGAATTTCCACCCCCAAATAAAATAATGTCGTAGGTTTAGTAATGATGAGTGTACCTTCATTCTCTGGCTTGTAAAGCTCTGTTTTAGAATAGATGATTTATATTACGGATCTTGGAACATATTGCACTTGTACTTATGATTAAATAAAATTTCCTTGGGAAAAATTTACTTTTTAATAGTCCTTTGATAGATGAGACTTTTTATATATAAATATGATGGATGATTTGTATATGTATAAATAATTTGTTGTATTATGTGTTTGGGAAATAAAACGATAGATTTGATAAATTTAAGGCTTCTCATGTTTAAGAATATATTAATTTAATAGATATAATTATGTTATTGACAATGTATCTAATATCTAGTTGGTTCTCCAATGTTGTAAAGAGTTAATATGGGAAAAAGAGAAGAATATAAAGTGAGATACAAAACTATAATTTGAAGGGAAGAATACGTGAAGTTAGTCTTAAATTTGAAAATGATTTAAGGTTCCTCATACTTTACTACACTATGAATAAATTGTTCATGGGATATGTTATTAAAGTTATACTAGCTGTTATGTGACTATTTGCTTCTTTATAGAATTAGTTATGGGGAGCATTAAGGATTAGTAAGTGATTTCTAAAATTGAATTGAAAGGAGGTAAAAATGCGTGCTAATAATCTTAACTTTAAAAGACGTAAGTATGATTATGGGTAAAAACTTGATCCAATTTATAATTTATTTTATGAGGTGAATATTTGATAGTAATCTAGTTAGGGTTTAAAAAGACTAGTTCAAATGTTAAGTATAAACTCCAAAAGGAACTCAATATGATTTTAGGGTCATGATTGGATCAAGAAAGGGAAAGGGTGTATATGCAATAAGGGAATAAAAGATAATAATATATTTAAGAGTTTAATTTAATGTTTTAATGTTAGTAATAACTTTCTAAGGACAAAAATCTATCTTGGTAGGATATTGTATTATTCTAAAAATTGTTAGGAAACAAATCCTAAAATGATAGCAAGCTAGTCAATCAAGTAGTGAAGGAATTTTAAAAGGAAGCATAATAATCTTATCAATTAAAGTTTGGTTTTCCACTTGTAATACTTAATATCAAATAGAATAACTCACCCTACTTCATATTGTAAAGGCATTTACCTTATGCAGGTATTACCTCTAGCTTAAAACAAGATGAAGACAAGAGTTCACTCCTAAATAAAATAAATATAACATTGTTAATGGATGAACTATGATAAGGATACTTAGGACTAATAATTCCTATTGGGAATCTTAACTAAGGACTTAATACAATTTTTCTATCAAAATTTTTAGAATGTATGAATGGGGCAGTCAGGTGTTAACCACTTCGTGATCTTATCCACATATCCGAAGTAATTCGAAACATGAACTATAATTCACTAAGTAATTAGACTAAGTTTAATGAATCTAGATAACTGTGATGAGATGTTTGTGAGGTGATGGGAATACAAGTTTAGTTTTTATGTGCAATCATCTAAACTAATTGTACATAGTACAACTAAGAAATTTTTTTCAAAGTAATGTGCTTTCTGGGTACATTGTCTAATCACCATGATTCCTCAAATCCTTAAGTGTACGATATAGGATAGATTTTTACTAAATGAAACTCTAGGTAGATACTAGAGGTTTAGTCACATGTTCTTACTATCGTAGTGTGGTAAAACCAAGTGAGGCTAAGTATGATCATTCAAATGAATGTTAAGGGTGATCGTGGAGATCAGGGATAGTTAACCCTTACATTTGTACAAGGTTTATCACTATGTTATAGGATGGATTAAATTACTAAAACATGATGTATAAAATAGTTTAAAATAGTTACCTAATTTAAGTATGTAGATGAATATCTACTCATTAATATATTAGTTTGACTTGTTGCATTAACTAGCTATAGCTAGTAACCTAGTTTGAAAATGCAGAGGAATGTAAAAATGCTAATTTAAAAAATATCTACTAATTTGGGTGTCAAATTTGAGGTTGTTACAAGTATGACATCAATGGTGGTATTGGTGAGGTCTGCCTCAACTTCATTCATTCAGTGTGCTTCCTACATGGTATTTCTTGTACAATATGTTGCCCCATTTCTTGCACTATGCCTTAGTCTGCCCCACTTCCTCACTCCTCTTGCATAGTATAATCCACATCTTCCTCTTCATGGTCTAGATCATGTAGAATATGAGGATGGTCTACCTCTAGGGAGTTAGGCCTTTGCACTTATTCAGTTGGATATTATTTGGGAGTACGTGAGGTGCTTTCTTCATATCACCTCATTTGAATCCTTTTCCTTGCACTATGCTCCATCAAAAACTTTGTTTCATTTTCATATTCTTCTTCCACTGCCAGATTAATGGACTCACACTTATGATTTATGATCTTCACAATTATCTTCTTCTGTTATTGTGGAAGCTCAAGGTCATGCACATTTACCACTTTGTCATCCCTGATATTTGTTCATAGATAGATATAGAATATACAAGCCTTCTTGACAACTTCTAGAGTCATAATTGGGTTTAGGTCCATATTATAAAATTATAGGGTCTTAACATATAGTTCTTTTGACTCGTACCCATATGTTTTGTGTAAAGTATGATAGTAAACATCTACCTTATCTACGTTGAATTTCAATTAGTATGCATCCTTAATCCTACTCACAAAAGACTTCAAATACCTTGTGGTGAATGCAAATGACACCAGAGCCCCATATCTCCATATTTTAGAGGATCCTAATTTACAACTAACCAGAAATAAAACCACTTTGGTTCTTCAGTTAGTAATGTGTGAGATGTTGAATGCACAACTTCCCCTTTGATACTTCAGTTTGGTGGTTATATCCTCTATCACTACCTCGTTGCATAATTTAAGTGGTATTTCACTGCCACTATCTCCCATCCATGTTACTTTACTGATCAATTGTGTGGTCAATTACATCCTTCTACCCATGAAGTAAAAGTAATCCTCATGTCCTTTGACATGAGAAATTGATACGTAAGGGGTAATTCAAATATTTTTAGCACCCCTACATCTATCAGAGTCCGGTGTAACTTTTCATTAAGGATCATTTATCTTGTATCAATCAATTATCCTATTTCTATTATCACATATTTTCAGATGTATTCTTAATAGCTTGACACGAGATGATTATACTCACTTTTCTTACACTTTCATAGTTTCAATGCCCATGGTTTTCCTATAATTACTTATTAAGGATATTGCATCTTAGAAAACCATTCGTTAGGATATTTTTCTACGGTCTTCTTGTCCTTTGATACTTTCTATTACGTTGATATTTTTCCTATATAACTTCTGTAGTTGTTATAACCCACGAACTTTTGAATTATTTTCCCTAGATGCTAAAAAACATCAATTTTTTGTGCTCAACACGTGTTCTCCCTTAATACTTGATTCATGTGCCCTAGCTCAATTTGACTTCATGCCCTAACACTACAAGTATTTTTCTTTTCATTTTCAAATTCTAGCTCACAACTCAACTTTTTATCCCCTCAAAATCCTTCCACTTCATAACTTTAACTTCAAAAAAGTAGCTATGGTTCTATTTTTTTAGGTTTTATGCTCTTATCGCACACTAGTTTGATCTGATTCACACTTCACACATGTTTGTAGGTTCTCAAGAGCTATTTAACACACAAGTTCTCAATACAAAGGTAAGAATGACTATGGGTTGTAGTATTTTTATAAATTTTTAATTTTATATTGTATTAATTACACTCACCTACTACTAATTTTAGCTATCCTACTTTTTCCTATGTTTTCCATCCTTTTTCTAGCCAAAGAAACTTCTTCCACATGCATCCTGAGAAGTAGTTTTAGACCCCTTTGAGTGCACATTTTCGGGTCACACCTATTATTACTTGATGTAACTTACTAAGTAGTTTTCATCTATGATGATCCCTTGCATTATATTACGTACTTATCCCTTCATCATAGTTTCATATGAGCAATTCCTTAAAGTCAAGATTGTATGACCAATTCAACTAATCCAAACATACTCATTCCTCATCAAGCCAATCATAATAACACTTCCCTAAATTTCCTTTACCTACCTACCCCACACTAATTGTATCTGTGGTCCTCTGTGCATTAGTCTAAAATAGATTGATCAGCTCGTACATACAAACACACTTCTTACCAAAAAATCAAAATTGAAATGGAACCTAATATAACTAGAAATACTTCCTTATTAAAAACATAAAAATGATAGCTTATTTATAGTAGGGATTCATCCCGATATTATTAATGTAATGAGGAAACATGGTGCCATCCAGATCCTATAACTGACATATGCCTGAATCCAGTATCTTTGTTACTCCAAATGGTCCCAACCAATGAACTTGAAGCTTTACCACGTGGAAAAAAAAATAGAATCATAAATGAGTACCATCCTACCATATATAAAATAATTATTTATAAATTTCTTGTCATACCAAGTCTTCTATCATGCTTTTCTTGTCTTTTGGCTCCACTATGTAATTTTTCACCATTCAACCAATTGCATTATTCTATCAATATGCTCTACTACTATTTGATCATCAACAATTCCTTGTGCATGTGTAATACATAGGGAGGGTAACATAAATTCCACAAGTAAAATTTCCTCTTCACCAAACATCAATTGAAAGGGTTTGGATTTATTCAATATCTTATAAGTTGATTGGTATGCCCATAAAAAAATTGATACTTTATCATCCCAATAATTTCTACCCATATAAAATATTTTTTTCAATGTATGTTGCAAGATCTAATTGAAGGCCTCTGCAATACTATGTTTGTGGGTGATAGGCGGTAGTCTTGTGATGAGCTAAAATAAACTTAGCTAACAATATCCTGATTGTATCATTCAATAAATGAGCTCCCATATCACGGGTAAGGCTCATTGGACAACTAAATCTGCTAATAATTCTCTCCTATAATATTCTTGTAGTTTTAGTTGTAGTGCATTCCTTTTTCGGTGCATATTCTTCCCACTTTTTAAAGTAATATGTGCATGTGATAATGTAACACATGCTTATCCTATGCACAAATGGAGAAATTGGATGGATAAAGTCAATTTCCCACTTCTCAAAAGTCTCTAGACTTACTATAGGTCGCAACGACATCTTATCACGTTGTCATGGCTTTATTATTCTTTGATAATGATCACATGCTTTGAAAGAATCTTTAGTATCTTTGTATAAAGTTTCTCACCAAAGTCCTACTAAGAGTATCTTCGGTATTGTAGCCTCACTTGCATAATGTCCACTTGCTATCCCTTCATGCAATTCCTCCGTAATTGTGGTGCACTCATGCTCTAAGACACATCGACAAAATACTTCATCTCTTCCCATTTTACAAAAATCACCTCCTACCAAATGATAGGGTGTAATGCAAATAACTAATTACTTCTTCTCTAGTGATTTCATCCCCTCAGGTGTCAATATTGTGCACAATAATACTATAATATCCTCTATATTAGATGGTGCACATTGTAATATGAATAACTAGGCATCCAACACAGTTTCTTCTATGATTCGTACGTCTTCACCAAGATGGATTTGAGATAAGTGGTTTGGTCCCAAATTTCTCTTGCCAAGATTCACAATAATTGAAAAATTGAATTCTTGGAGTATTAAGATCTAATGTTAGATGATCCCCAGTAAATTTAGCTTATTAACTAGATACTTATGTTCCAAGTGATCAATGTAATATATAAATGGTGTAGCTAATAAATAAAACTTGTGAAGCATGTACACCAAAGACAATGCCTCATGCTTTGTAGTTGTATAATTATACTTGGCTGGTGTCAGCTTCTTGCTTGTAAAAGAAATAGGATGGTCCAAATTTCCTTCCCTCAACTAGGCCAATACCACTCCAATGGTAGTCGCAGAGGCATCCAGATGGAAATGAAATTGTAAAATCTAAGAAGGGAAGCATAAAATAGACGTATTTGTTAGCCTCTCCTTCAATGTTTTGAATGTATGTTGTTGTGCATCCTTCTAATAGAGATTTCATTTTTCCTTAAGTATCTCCTCTAGTAGTGCAACAATCTTGGCATATCCCTTAATAAATTTCTTCTAGTATCCAATATTTCCAAGGTATCCCACACTTTTCTTTGATTACCTAGATCTTCTAACCCTAAGATAATTGCAATCTTGGTTGGATCCAACAAAAAACCTTCCTTACAGATGATGTGTCCAAGCAAGGTACAAAATTATGTCGTAAAGATACACTTCTTAATGTTCAAGATTATACTAAGATTTCTACACCTCTAAAACATCAACCTCAAATAGTCATAACGGTCCTTAACCATATCGTACACCATCCAATAATCCAAATAAACTTGAAGGAACTTATTTATGAAGTCTTGAAATGTCTACACAACAACGTGTGAGAACACTGTTGGCACATTTTTCAATAAAAAATGCATAACTAAATAAGAAAAGTAACCCCATTTAGTTATAAATATTGTTTTCTCATGGTATTCATGCGTGATCCAAAACTAATGGTATCTTGAGAATCCATCCATAAAAGAATAGATCTTGCACCATGGAACACCCTATAATTTCTCTTCATTAAATGGTGTGGGGAAAGGATCATTAACACATGAATCATTTAAAACTCTATAGTCAACGCAAATCCTTATCCTCCCATCCTTCTTGATGATGATAAATATTAGACTGATCAACTCTAATTCTTCAATGGGCTCAATAATTCTTGTCTTCAGCATTTTGTTGATTTAACCTTTTACCTTGATGTGCCAATAAGGATTCATTTGGTAAGGCCTCTTATAAATCACTCACATTTCATCCTTGATATTGATCTTCATTTCACTTAATGATGGATGGAATCCCTTTAACTCATGGTATCCTCTAGGAAAGATATCCTAGAAGTCATGCAATAATTCAAATATTTTTTTGACCTCTGGGTTATACCAATAGTCACCAAATATCACCTCTTTTGGCACATCATCAGATACAATGTTCACATGTTTGGTCTTCAATTGTACATGGTATGCACACTTATTCATCAAACATATCCAATACTTCTCATGAACCTTCTATATGGTCTATGTTAAGGTCCTTAATTAGGTATATAATATTTCTTTTCTCATTTTCCTTCCAAGTACACTCCATAAGGATATCATCCATATCTAGGCCTATGTGTTTGATCGCATGTTATTCAATGGTATTTTCATCATCATCACACACAAACACACACATATACATATACATACATATATATATGTGTGTGTGTGTGTGTGTGTGTATACATACATACATACACACACACACACATATATATATATATATATATATATATATATATATATATATATATATATATAAAGAGTTCCTCTACCTTTGTACTGTCTCTCAGAGTGATGCATTTAATTATCAGTAAAGCTTCATGGACAAGAGTTTTAGTAGAAAGATAATTTAAAGTTTACACTATAACTGAGGTTAACACGTGTGAAATCTATGTTTCCTACTTAAATTTTTTATGTACATACGATGTGTGCATGCATCCTTGTAAGATAGAATAGAAATTATGAACCCACAATGATGGGGGTAGCACATCAAGACCCTTTAGCCGTATTTTATCACAGACCTATCTGTGAGTATGAGAATATGTCTTCCCATCATAATTGGAAAACCTTGTCAAGAAGGCTAGTCTAATCTTGCACCATTTGAGCATATTATTTTTATATGTAACACACCATCACACCACCATTCCATTTAAGGATTAAATCAAAAAATTTCTTCTATCTCCTTCCTTCTGTAACTACTCCTCCATTGTTCAGAAGAACGACTCAAGTTTATCCTCCCCAGTTTATTATGGTAGTGCCACTCTTCTCAGTCACCTAAATGTTCATGGGCTAATCATTCAAGTTACTCTTCTATGACACTTGGAACCTATCATTTCATAAGTTATGTCTACTCAATTATCACAGGTTTTATTACTAGTAATATAATGTAAATCTCCCTAATTTATCAATTCTTCCTTTGTTGGTTCAACATTCTCTGGTGCATGCACTATCTACACATATATTTGATTGAGGTATTCTTCATTAATAGGCTCAGTCTAGTGTGTAATATTGGTATAATCTATCAGGACTACTACTAGTTCATCCTCATTTTCAAAGTTGATATACCGCTTGTTAAAGCATAGGTCTGTATTGTTTGCATAACACCAAGGGATACCAAGTAGTGTAAGAAATTTATCCGCATCTACCAATTCTATTACTTCGAAGTCCCCTATGAACTTTTCTCCTTAAATTGTGATGTTTGTATTCTTTGAAACTCTAATGGGAATTTCCCTTGTCTTTTTGGATATGTACAACATAGTTGAAGATGGCTGTAATGGTGGTCTTCCCATTCAATACCAAACATCTAGTGTTAGGATATTACCTTTCGTGCATGTATAAATAAATATATTACTTATCAACCAACCATCTATAAACTCATCTAAAGTAATTTCCTTGTCATACTCATGGTCATGGGGTGATAAATTTACATGTAATATTTGTTTATCTCTCTCCAGTTCTCTATGAAAAACTCTCTTGTAACCATTCTCCTAGTAGAGGGATGATATTCTCCTGCCTCAACATTCTACATAATTTTTTGAGGTAACCCAGATCCTTTTTAGGTACCTCAAGTTGTTTGGCATGTTCCCTGTCCCACACTTACTCCTTAAGGAACTGGATTTCCCCTACAGTTCTCTAATCACTCCCATGGCTTCTTAAAAAACCTTTTTTTGTTACCATGCATCCAGATATTTATTTGGTTGCACATTCTCATCCCGTGTAATAAGTGGCCTCATTTTTCCCTGTTCAAATGTGCATGAAGCTTCTATGTGTGTAGTTACCAACAGTGGTTGCTTTTCTACCATAGCTAAAGTCTTAGGTTGATAATTTCCTTATCTAGTGCACTCAACATGTATCATTCTTGCTCCCCTATCCTTATTATTTTTACACATGTGCACACATAAATTTGGGTAGTATTCTGATTTCTGTAGCCCCTTTCCACAGTATGTACAAGACCGATTCTTTCAGAACTCACGTTGATAATGGTTTGGTGACCCGCATTTATAGAAAATTCCTCAACTAAACCTACCTCTGCGACTTCCTCACCATTTTCAATTATATCCTCTTTAGTATCCCCCATTACCATTGATGTCTGTGCCAATGTTCTATCCACCATTATTCTCATTTCTTCATTCTCATCCTTGAGCACTACTTTTCACACTATCCTAGCACAACCCTGTCTCACAAGCTTCATGAATATGATAAATCAACTTAAAGTTAGCTGTATCATGGGTATGCACACCATAAATCTTAAAATACATTGACTCCTTCTATGTAGTTGTAGAAACCAAATTTGGGTCACACTCCCCTTGTTCCCCTTCAATAAATTAATGCAATATATTTAACACATCATGACCCCTTCATCCCGTATTAATATTCATCATTACATTATTAATTAATTTAATGATTTTAATTGACTTAATTTCATCCTCACAACTCCACATGATAATTACACCTCGCCCTGGACCCATTCCAGGGGCATTTAAGTCACAATGACCGAGTCATCACTCTCAACACTCAGTCATAACTCCCAGTGCTAAGTCACCACTTGACCTAACTAACTAAGTCTTTTTCTTAAACCTAACTTGACCTTTTATATGTTCTCCCTACCTTCTCTTAGGTGAAATCCACTTTCCTGAGTAGACTTAATGAGAAAGCATTCCAAATCTGGGAAGATCTTCCTATTTTTGGTAAACCTAGACTTTCCCGCCTTAACCAATGTCGATTATCCCTCAACTGATGCCGACCACTTGACCGCCGTTGGTTACCTTATATACACTTTAGCAACTCTTTACATAGGTTGGTCATTTAGTCATTGGAGCCTGATTACATTCAAACATGAATATTCAAGCCTTCATGCATCCAGATGACGAATGCACACAACTACAATGTAAGATAAGTAGTCGGTTCTCCTTCTAGAGCATTGGAATACTCATGGAAGAACATAGGTTATACTGTCGCGGCACTAGACTCAAGAAATTATTATCTGATCAACCATCAACCATCCCAACTCCCAATATTTTCAAGAAATCAACTAAGTACTGTGATTTTAATGAATTGTGCTTATTCCTTTTGTAGATCTCTAGCTTCTTTCAATATTTTATTTCCTCTCTTGCATGTATATTACCATCTTCCCACTAACTCACTATTCAAACATCTAAAGACTTTTCACCATTATAAACCTCCTTCTTAGTATCCTTGAGTCTCCTCAACTTTATTACAACCCAAACCACACTACCCTCGCTCTCTGTGTAATCATAGAGAGCCTAAAATACCTTATTTTTAATAATTTACTACATATTTCCCCTACTGTAATCAGTTCCCTGAATGATGTCGGTTTAGTACCCCTACCGACATCACTCACCTGATCGATATCAGTCTTTGTGTCATTCCACAGTCTAATACCACCAAGCTTCCCACTCACCTAGAATCAACCCAAACTTCAATCAATCAAACCCATACCCTTACCAGACCTTTGACAGACTTGTCTGACATGAACAAACCCCAGTTATAATTAGATTTTGTGTTATTTTATTATCTAGCCTAAAATCTAGTGTATTGTGTGTATGAGAAACCTAAATCATCATATTACAATAGGACCTATTTATTTCAGTTGATTATTCATATTGAATTCTATTAAACAGAGGATTGATAAGAATTTTAGGAAGCATCATGCTTCTCAGATCTAGCCTTGCTAGGAAGTCCTCTGACTCTTTCTATTTAATACTCTTTTTGTGGTATTGCTTTGTATCTACAGGTAGTCCTTCCCATACAAAAATTAGTTCTCTATGATCAACATGGATAAAGTCAGTAACACATGCATTCAACCTTTGACCTACATATCATAGGTATTCCTCCTTAACTGTTACCTTATCTATTTTGTCGCACAACTTAATTTGAGGTGAAACATTTTGGCATGCCTGGTGGGACCCATTTGGGTTATTTTACATTGTTCATTCCTAGGTGAATCATTGTGTGTCTATTTCCTTTTGAAACAGTTCACATTAAATTTTCTCCCTTAGAACATTCTTTTTCTTCTACTGGTCTCAATGACACTCGTATTTCAAACTAAAAAGAACACTTCTTTCTATTTTTGTATTGCATTAGTGAAAGACATACTCTTGCCTATTCATAATTGCTCTCATCGAATTTCATTGTCGATTTGGGTCTAAAATATTTGCATATCATTTTTGAGTGTTGCATCTGTAGCTCATTAAAAAATAATGGGCAACCTATATGCTGGAAGTCATGCCCAACTAATAGTTGAAAAATTGAATAGTATCACACACTTTTTCTTTACACCAAACCACTGAAAATAAATTACACATTTTCTTAAACAACATCCTACTTGGAAGAAGTTTTTAATGATCACATGATCAGAGGATTGATAGTGGGCTCCTAAATGGTTTCTTTGTGCAGTTATTATTTCAGAGAAAGGATCTCCCTCACCAAAACTTACCTGAAACTATCCTTAGTTTTTGGCTTTTCTTAGGGAACCTTTCTCAAACCAAAAACTCTACTCTATTCACAACTCAGTCCTGAATGGAATAAGTCGGAACATAAAATCCACCATATAGGATTTCATGTTTGTTATTTATTTCTTGATCTGTGTTTTGAGGTATGAGTTCGTTTTCTTCATTCTTCTCTCCCTTCACACTCCATAATCATAGTTGGTGTATTCAAACTCTTTCTGAGTGTGTTAGGGTCAATCATTTCCATACTCAGTCTCTGGGTTGGTCTTTTACTTGATCTAAATAACTAAAATCATTGTTTTCCAACTTTTCACAAATTTCATAGTAACTAGTTTTGGTCTAGCAACCATCATCGGTTCCCTAATCTGACCGTTATCATTTTACTTACTGCTATCAGTTTCCAATTTTTTTGTCATTTTTAACCAAAGTAACATTCACCACATTTATGTTCTTTTTGTTATTTTTCCTCAATTACCTTACTATATATCTGTGTCTCTGAAATCACTATCAAGATCCAGATTTACTCCATTTTCATCATTTGTTGCCAAATTTGCAAGACCTTTTATTTTCCATAGTGATTGGTATAAGTACTCTAACTGGCATCGGTTAAACTCTACTACCAACATCGGTTATGCAACCATTGTTGGTCTTTGTGTTTTAATTTTTCAATTAAAATAGCGATCAATTGTCACCTTATGGAACCATTTTCTCCATTCCTTTTATACTCATGTGTCACTTACAGAGCTCAAATTACCAAGTATACTATTAGTCACATGGTTTTGATTCGTAGCCAAGCCAATGCCCTTGTGTTCCATGCTAGCCTATAGCCACTCCCACCTAGCCCATCACTACATTCCATTCTATCACCTATGAATCCCATTCAGCGTAGTACCATTAATACCAATGATGATGAGTTTTCAAGAATCCTTGATCAAAATGCCACTGCTTTACAGTATTATTTATCCCATTCATCCACTCAGGATTCATCGGGGCAGCTTATATATGGCATGCACGTGTCCATTACTCCTACCCTCGCACCCACTTCTAAATTAGCTACTATTAGCTCGGCCTTACCCTCTTCCACCTTACCACCTGTGGTGTCCCAACTTGACCATACATCATTGGTATCTTCTACAGCTATGACATCTATTGTGCCTTTGACATCAGTTTCTCCTGTGATTTCAACCATGCATTTATCAACCACCTTGAGTGTAGGTCTATCTTCACCCACCACCTCTCATATACCTATTGCATCTCAACCACCCATGATGTTGACAGCCCATACTCCCTTCCAAAACATTATCCTCTCCATCTCACAGTCTATTCCTCCAATTTCTACGAGAGTCGTTACGTCCACTCGACCTATGTACTCTTATCACCAATAGCCCCCTATTTCATCTATCACTTATTTAGGATACTTTCCACCTACATCTATTCCTCCCTCACAATTTTCATACTCGGCACCACCACATATTGTGATGTTGCCCATGTCATACCTTCATCATTTACCCCCTTATACCACAGGGGGTTCCCAGTTATCACAACCTACTAATGATTTTATCAAAATGATGATGGAAAAGATGAATACATTGGAAGAATTTGTATCTAGCTCACGTAACTCTCTGATATATGACAAGATTTGCAATGAGCCCATTCACCCATCCATTTTGATTTTTCCATACCCTACGCATTGGGAAATGCCTAAATTCAATTGATTTAACAACAAAGAAGACCCATAACAACACTTGTGGTCTTTTAAACATGGGTGTTATTTGATCACTCATGATGATGCTTTACTCTTGTAAAAAATTTCAATGTCCTTGATAGGACCTACTTTGGATTGGTATAGTGCTATACCTAGGCACTCCATTTTCTCATTCAACCAAGTAGCTCAAGATTTCCTAGACCAATTTTCTATCAACATTATCAAGAAAGTCACCATGACCAACTTATACGTGACACACAAATATGAAGATGAATCTAAAGAATATTTTTTAGCTCATTTGCAGAGCCTAATAAACCAACTCACATTCCAACTTCCTCAAACTGAGTTAATTGATTTGTTCACCAGGGCTTTTTCTAGGCACATTTAACGAAATCTCCAAGTTTATACCTTCCACACATTTGACGAGGTGTTCACCATGGCTCAAAAACTTGAAATTTGTGCCATTGAAGAGAAGAAGATACAATTGTGTAACAAGAATTCTGCGTTTAAATCAAATGACACCTCTTCTTCTTCCGAACCACATAGTAATTAATCCAAAGAAAAAGGATCTACCCACATGGTAGTTTTGAAATCTGACCCATCTCATCCATTCAATGAATCAAATCCTTCTTCCAATATGTCTCATGTTTAGGATTTTCATTTCAAGTGGGAGTAAAGAAAATACACTCCCATAGGATAACCCTAATCTTCGGTTTTAGAAAAAAATTTAAAAGATAGAGCAATCACTCTTCCACTCGTCAAACCGCATACTATTTTTTACCCCTCTCATCCTATGCTTGCATGGTAAAAATAAAATGATTACTGTAACTATCATCACGTTAAAGGTCATAGTAATAGTAATTATATAAATTTCAAAAATATCATCCAAGAAATGTTAAATAGTGGAGATCTCGTCTTGAATAACCCTAATGCACTGGATAATCAGAACCTTCATATCTTTATGAATATATTACCAAATCAAACCCTTTCTTATAACCAAACCAGCAAAACCTTGACTGATGACAGTAACATTCGTGAGGTTCATGCTGTTTTCAACATCATACCATCCCTTCCTCAATTTCCTCCTACTCCATATATCGAGGAGATTCTTACACGAGATCATTCATTTATGAAGGGATTTGTTTAATCTGATCCTTTACCCATAGATGAGTATCCCTTATATCCCCCTTCACCCACGGAGGATTCCACCATATCCCCCAATGTAGTTTACCCACTCACCTCTCAAGTTGACAAAAAACCCACAATATTTACCCTCTTAACCATAGGAGAGTCATGCTTACCTTCCTCTTCAGCAAAAGATGAACCTACCTCATCCTACTTATCATCTCCCCTACCCATAGGGGATCCATTACCAGGACCCCTTCCTATTGGTGATAGTTCTCCATTGGATTTCAAAGATCATATTGATTTTCTCTAGGCTCTTTTACCCACAGAGTCTGAATCCAACCATTTTCTTGTCTCACAGACATTCTTCACAGAGATTACTACCAAATAGACATCATCCTTGGTTCCGTTTTCATGTTGGGCTGACCATTTGGATTATGTCGATAATTCCATGCTTTGGGGATGCCTTCGGCTACCTTTCTTATCTTAGATGTAAATTTTGTCTGCTGATACTTCCACAATCTATCCAAAGGTATTTCAGACAACCAAACCAACCTTACCCATGCTAGTTGTAGCAACCTCTTCTTCATCCCCCTTACCCACACCTAAACATTTACCATCAAATAAAATTTTTCCAATACCTAAATCCTTACCTACATCTATATCTTCCTTTGCATCCGAACCCATTTCTACATTAGGAGTCATGCCAAAATCAAGCGTAGTATATCCTCCTATCAAAATGGATTTAGCCAAGTCCTCACAAGCCAACATAAAGACTATTCCCCCACCTAAGAGGAAGACCCAAACCTTGAGGCCACATACACTGGTTTTGACCACTACCTCTTTTTCACATTCACCACTTCCATCAATCCTAGGACACCACTAATCAACCTTGGCAAAGAAGCCTCCTACCAAAGGTAAACCAAAATCATAGCAGCCTACCTTCTCGTCACAATCTTTTGTTACACCCAAATTACCTACACAGCTTATGCCTTCACTGTCACCAGTATCTTTTCTACCACTTATAGTATCCTCATCATTACCTATGATATTCCCTTCTCTTCAACCAATACCTTCCACCTTTCCTCTTCCCAGATCCTTCACCACACCTACATTGTTTCCTTTGCTAACCCATCCCCTTCTTCCATCTTCCTAACCTTCTACATCATGCACTTCTTCTTCACCTTTATCCAAGAAGGTGCAACTGAAGTCCAAGAGGCCACTACCCTCCAAAGAGGTAGTTAAACCTACACCACCCTCAACAACAAGTTCACCTGCTACATTTTTACCCAAGATGGTGCAATCCAGACCTAAAAATGTACTATCTACCAAAAAAGTGGTCAAACTTAATGAACCTCTAATTCCACCTCTAGGGGCACCTCTCCCACCAAAGTCCCATACAATTCCATCCAGACCCACACTTACTTCACATTGTGATCCATTGGCAAGTTCTTAAGCCAACTTCTTAGCTAACCTTTTGGAAACCTCTGTCATCACATTACCACCACTTAGACCTTATGAAACAATCAAACCTAAACCAGAAGGGTTTGACAATGCCAAAATTTACGCTTTCCATCATTACCAGGGCATGATGTGGAAAACTGTAAGGCTCTTAAAACTATTCTTCTCAACCATTATCCTCCTGAAGAAAGAGTTTGATGATGATGATATTTTAGAGGACCCTATTCCACCTTCACCTATCACCAAAAATCCTCATCCCTTACCTTTTTAGAGACCTTCCTCTCCCCCTCCACAACCCTTTTATCTTCCTCCAACATTTGAGATCAATATGGTCTGCATAAGAGAGCTAGCCAAACCTCCACCAAGATGCTAATGTGCTACATTTTTTTCACAAAACCAGTATATGCCTTCACCATATTTTTTCTCATCTTGTCATTACACCTATCATGACTTACTTGATCCTTTACCACAAGTTAATATAGTTCATATTACCACTCGATCCCAGAAGGAAAAAGGAAAGGAGAGAACAACCAACTCATCCACTACTCTTTTACCCAACATTCCATCGGCACCTGCATAAAAAATCACATTTTGTGGACCCACATACCCTATTTCTGATAGGGTTTCCCATCATACAATTATTAAACAATTACACCAGTATCCTCTCAAAATGTATTTGTATGACTTTGTCCAAAACTCTAAGTCTTATCAACAGGCCCTCATTGAGGTTTTGCAATCTATTCAGGTTTTACCTAATGACCATACTCTTGTTACATCCATTATCACTCCTCACCATGTGGCCTATCTCACCTCTTCATCCCCTTCCTCTACACCTGTTACCACTCATCAAGTGGTTGCCCTCAATTTCTCTAATGATGAGATTTTACCTCTCTAATCAGATGGTCCTAATCCTGCCCTATTTATTTATGTCTACATTGATAATATACACATTTTACGCGTTATGAATAATAGCGGTGCTAGTTTAAACGTAATTTATTCCCATTCATACAACCAAATCCACATCCCTACCAATTAAATGTATAATAACCCAGTTATGTTGCATTCATTCAAAAATTTCATGACTTCCAACCTTGGTACCATCATTCTCCACATTTGTGTAGGCCCCCATACCATTCCTGAATTATTATATGTCTTAAAGGGGAAATTCCAATACAATATTTTGCTTGGACGACCTTGGATCCATGCCATGGATTGTGTTCCTTCAACCTAACACCACTGTTTAAATTTTGAACATGAAGGAAACCACTACACCATTCTATCTGATCCTTCACCATTTAAGACCTGTAATATGTTGTATCGACCCAATGATGTCCTTACAATGATTAAGGCATCTACCACCACTACAACTTCTTCTTCAGCCATGACGCTATCCACTAATACTTCCACTACATCTTCCACAACCAAATCCTCTATTTTTCCTACTGCCATAACTTCTATAGCTAACCCATCAACCAACCCATCTACATATTAACCAAAAAATGCTTCTTCATCCCAATTGTCTAGTAATTCATCCATTCCTACTACCCACATATCAAATACTGATCCCTTAGAAGGTGTTTTTCAACACCTCACTCTGGGGGAGTACCACCTTTATAACATTGACACATTCATTCCTCCTCAAGAGTATGGTAACCTTTACCAACATCCCCGCTATGATCACCGCATAGGAAAGGTTTTACCTTATGGTCCTCCCCACCTCCGCACCAAATTAACATATGGGGGACTCGATACTTCTACCTAATCACCTGAGACACCTTCCCAAACTCGACCATTTTCATCTGACCTTCAATGTCTCACCAATCATCACTTTTCCCACACCTTCCTCCACTGTTGTGCTTGGAATGGATTTGGCTTTGGTTTCTATGAACAAGGCCTCCACATTGTCATTACTTACACCACTCATAAGCATAAAGACCGCAATGGTATTGGATTTTCTAAACCATCACATAATAAGGCCCGAGTTGAAATCATTGAGGATGATAAACATTCCCTACCCCATTCACCAACTTCACCACCTTCACCTATAGAGTTTATGGATCGAGAATCCATTCCTCCTAACTTTTTTTTTGTGAACACCATTTCCCTGGGATCTCTAACTTATCAACGAGATGACAAGGCTCCCTCTTTTCTTATCTACAAAATCTAAGAAAATTTGTGAATTCATCAACCATCACATCATTTTTCACAATGGTGTCCCTCACTGCCTCATCACTGATAACGGAAAACAATTCAAAAAAAAAACCCTACTGAAACTATGTGATGCCTTTGGAATTCAACTCAGTTTTTATTCACCTTATTATCCTCAAATAAATGGCCAAGTGGAATTAACCAAAAAAAACTTAAACAAATTTCTTATGAAAGTGGTTGTTGATACTGGTAAGGATTGGCACATGCACATTAATTTTTCCTTATGGGATTATCGCAGTAGTATTCATACCTCAACTGTTACCACACATTTCTCTTTGGTATATGGTACAAAAGGTGTCTTGCCACTCAAAGTATAAATTCCATCACTTTGTATCTCATTCAAAGATATTCTCAACGATGATGATTTTCACCAGGACCATTTGGCACAACTCGAGTTATTAGACGAACATATTCTAAATGCTCTCAATCACTTTCAAATCTACCAAAAATGTATCAAACATGCCTTTGATAAAAGTGTCCAAGAACGAACCTTCCACGTTGGTGACCTCATGCTGAAGGAAAATCAATATGTAATAAAAGAAGAGAAAAGTAAATGGGGCAAGTTTGGTTCTAATTGGCTTGGACCCTATATTGTTACTCATGCTTATGGATCAGGTGATTATCATTTATCTTCACTCGAAGGTAAACCCAAACCTGGGCCCCTTAATACCTTACATATTTGACCATTTTATTATTGAATCAAGTCCTATATCACCTTCTGTCTATTAAACACTCATCTCTTGAACAACATTCACCATCCACTTACCTATTTTAAGGATCAACGGTTAAACAAGAATCATGTGATTACCCGTCACCTTTCAGTCTTATCTTCAATATGAGCACCACGGATCTACTCATGGCATGATTCTCGTAGATAATTTTTTGTCCTTTTCAAGATTGAATACCATGGTTGTTTGTCATGTAAAACCTCTCTTTCATAGCTAACCCCTATGTGCTATGGTTTTGTCTTCATAAACAGAGCCTATACTTCTCTATAGTCTTGTCCATGATTTAAACGTCCAGAAAACAATTCAAAAGTAATATGCGGTATTTTCAAATTCAAACTCTTTGAGTCAAACTTCTAGCAAAAAAATGACTCCCTTGCTGGTGTGTGAGATCCTATATGTCCTCCACACACATATGGAGGGTCATCTCACTTGGGTTAGGTTTAGGGGTTTGTGTGTGTCTTGCACTAGGGTTACTCAACATCCTATATGTATCCCTTCATTTTACATTTATTAGTATGCCAAGACACTCCACTGTCTTTCTCTACATGTGCAAGATTTGTTCTGTTATGCAAGCTATTCTGTTGATTGATCAATTATTCCTTGTGATTATGTTGGAGCCATTACAATTCAACTAGAGTGAAAATTCATCGTGGTACACAGTTTCTGATAAACATGAGCTCAGGTAAACATGCACTCATTTTTTGAGTTATGATTACTCTTGGTTTCATCTTTTACTCATGTAATTTTTTCGATCGTTATATTTTGGATTTTTTTTGCTAACACTTTTAACAAGATGTTCTTGGAAAGCTGTGCCATTTTTGTGCATTTTTCGTACATGTGTAGGCATCTCCTTGAGATTTCAGGGGTTTCACGGCTACATTTAAATAGCTGCAACTAAATATAGCAGATCAGTTGAAATAGAGGTTCTTTTTCTAGTTTTTTAATTTTTTATTAAACTTAAAAATTTCATTATATCTCTCATTTTTTTTGGTTTGCTGTGTTTTTTACATAGTTTCTGCAGAGATTTAGGTTTGTCTCTGAACCGAGCTAGTCTTTTATCTTTTCATAAGGAAGTGTTTTTTCTTTGTGTGGCTGAGTTGACCTGCTCGTGTTCTTACTGCGAGTCGTGGCTGAACCAGACTACTCTACCCGCATTTTTTTACTGTAGTGGTCGTGTTGTGGTTTCTTCCTGTTATGGTTTCTACCTACCGTGACTACGTATAAGGTGTTTTTTGACCTTTTGGTCTCTTTTTTGTGCTTGAATCTGCGTGGTTTCTAAACCCACCTCCATGAGATTTGTTCTAGTCTCCTCATGGTCTACACCTCCTCTCCACCTACTCAGGCCGGATCTCCTCTGCCCTACGTTATGCCCTGCACACACTGACTTCCTTGCATGTGTCGTGGGCTTCCAAATGGCTTTCCTTGCATGCATCGTGGGCTTTAACATGACTTTCATGGGTTACACCTCCAAACTCAACTTCCAAATGGATTTCTTGGTATCGAGCTCCACACAATGCGGGACTGCAATCCTCCATTTTTGGTAAGTCTGTTTCAAATTTCTGTATGGTAAGTATTTTTAAATTAATTTCTATTTAAAATAAAAAAAGGATTTTTAAAAGCTTTTAACAAAAATAACGTAAGATTTTTTAATAGAAATTTCTTTTTTCTTTTATTGATAGATCTTCTTTGATCTTTCTTTTAAAAAGGAAAGTATACTTACATATTTAATTTGAATTTAATATTTATTAGATCTCAATTAGTTTTCTGTAATTAATTAATATTTAATTAAATCTATTCCAATTAAATACAAATTTCATTTACGATAAGTATTTTAAAATCATCTTTTAAATTAACATTCTTTATCGGTTTTTAGTCCAAATAGCTCTAAAATTAGCTAAATCAGACATTTCCAAATGGTAAATTTTTAAACGTGTTATTGTCGATTTTTTTACTAATCGTGTGCTCAAGTGTGCAGAAACACTCTTAGCACTTCTAGTCTTCTGCGTGCCTTTCTGGCATTCTGAAGATCATCAGAACTCATCTTGAGTTCATCCAAACATTGTTTATTACCCTTATTATTACTTGCGACTAGTGAGCACATCCGCCACTCTTTGCAGCCAGGGGGTATCATTTGTGACGTGAGATGATTTTTCTCATAACCAGGATCTGATTTCACCTCCTTCCTAGTATTTAGCAATTGTGCTTGTGTACAGTGTCACTTTTTTTTGCTTCCCGAAACACAATTATGGTCTCCTCTCTTGTGCGTTATTACACTGATTACAAGGTGAGTTACCAAGTGTTTCTAGACACACGCTCAGACCCGATTGTATTAAACACACTAAACTATAAAGTGTCGAAAGTAGGGGGTTATTATATTGTCCTAGGTGGTTGTGTTTCTTTTCTATATTTCTTCTCTCTTTTCACTATGGATGCACTTTCAATTCCTTTGCTTACATCGTTCAAATTTTTTAAATGGAGATCAAAAATAATAATGAAACTAAGGGGTAAAGGGTTACTGCACATCAACATGGGAACTGAGACTGAACCAAATGATGACCCTGAAAAATCTAAGTGGTTAAACCGTAGTGATGAAGCTTTAGGTCTTCTTTGCATGTCTGTTTCTCCCGACATGCTCTTCCACATTGAGTCATCCAAAAGACCTAAATTTGCATGGAAAATGTTGGATGAAATTTTTAGACAAAAAGATGACATGAGAGCGCATGAGTTAGAAAATAAACTACTAGGGTTAAATCCTAGTGATTTTGAAAACCCATAAACATTATTCTCTAAGTTTATCCACACTAGATTGTTGTTAAGGGAATTTCAAGTATAGAAGAAAGAATATCAACTGATCTTGTCGATTCTCTCTAAGTTAGGTCCTGAATATTCTATCTTTGTGTCAGATTTTTACGCTACAAAAGATGCCTTGGGAAAGGATTGGAATATGCCCTCCTTTGACTATTTTTCATCCCAAATCATTTGAGAACATTATAAACTCATTCAAATGGGGTATCTCAAGTCCAAGTCACATGCCCTTGTAGCAAGTACTAGTAAGGAAAAGAAGACTGAAAAGAATAAAGAAAAAAAGAATCAACCTAAGAAGGAAACCAAGGCCAAAACTAAAATTGACATGAAAACTTTGACTTCTGAGCCTAGAGCATAGAAAGACAGGTATTTATGTTCCTATTGCAATAATCCTAGTCATAAAGAGCATACGTGTATGAGAAAACAAATTGATCACCTTACTCAATTACTTGAGAAAAATAAAATTGGTGTTCCTGAGTCTATAAAAAAAATGCTTCGAAGGCCAAGTCTTCCACTGCAAAAGGTTCTAAATTTGATAATAAGAAAGGAAAGGCCCTTTTAGCCAAAGTTTCTCCTTCATTGACGTGAATTAGAGATTCTGGTGTCTCGCACCACATGGGTTATTCACATGTTGAGTTCTCCAACATCGAGCCTTGTGGAATGTTCCAAATCACGATGGGTAATGACATGACAGTGTCGGTTTCTGGTAGTGGATCACTATAGATGGATGGGGGAACATTTAACCAAGTGTTGAGCGTTCATGATCTCTCTACCAATCTCCTATCAGTTTACCAAATTACTCACCTTGGTGAAGGAATATGAGTGGAATTTGTTCCTAACTTGGTGATTATTCATGAGCTTAACGATGACACTACAGTGGTTAAGGGAAAGGAGGATCACCGTTCAAGGTTGTATACCTTTTTCCCACTTTAATTCTAATTCTACACCCACTGATTTGCTCACTCATAAAAATGAGGTTAGTAATCTATGGCATGAGTGATTCGGACATCTAAATTATCGCTACCTTGAACAATTGAGCCAAAAATAAATGGTCAATGGGTTACCCTGCATCAAATTTTCTAAGGGTCTTTGTGAGGGTTGTACCCTTGGAAAGCATCCTGAAAACAACTTTGACAAAGGAAAAGCTTGGAGAGCTACTCATCCTTTGGATCTTGTTCACAACAAAATTTCTAGTTCATTTCCATCTCCTCGGTTTACTAGAGCTCTTTATGTGTTGACCTTCATTAATGACTATTCGTGATATACTTGGGTATATTTTGTTAAGCTTAAGTTTGAAGTCTTTGAAAATTTTTAGGACTTTAAGGCTCTTGCTAAGAAATAGGTGGAACGTTCTATCAAGGTTCCTCGAACTGACAATAGAGGTGAATATGTAAATAATAAGTTGATTTTTGTACTTCTGAAGGGATCTCCTTGCAGCATATAGTTGCATACAACCCTTCATAGAATGGAGTACCAGAAAGAAAGAACCATACTCTTAAAGAGATGGCGAATTATATGATTCACTCAAAGTCTCTTCCTCCACAGTATTGGGATGAAGTAGTGAATTGTGCTAATTACATTCAAAACCATGTTCCACACAAGGTAGTAAGAGGGATGACACACTTTGAAGCCTGGTTTGGAAGCAAACCTGATGTTGAGAACTTTGAGTCTTCAGATCCAAGGCTATGGCTTGGATTCCCAAGAAGAAACATAAGGCTTTAGAACCACAATCCAAACCTTGTATCTTTGTAGGGCATCCTGATGGATTGAAGGGATATCGATTGATGAATCCTACTTCTCATGATTTTTATACTGACATAAGTGTTAAGTTTGATGAATCTTCTTCGAATTCTACTTCTCCACCTATTGAGTTTCTTCAGCTCATTGATTCAGATTCTGACTCATCAGATGATGATGTTGTTGAGCATGATCCTCTTCTTGATCCTATTGACCATCAGACCTCTGAGTCTTCTAATTCTAATAATAGTGATGATGAGGACTATGTCCCTTCTCACTCAAGTGAAGAATCTTCTAACTTTGAGCTTGATCCTCCTAGTCCTCTTTGGGCTAGGAAAACTTTACAAAGTGCTAGAGATTTAGTTAGAGATACTTCAGATATGAGACATACATGCTCAAATTTTGTTGGACCCAACTCTTTCTTTACCTCTGCTTTTAATCCACAGTATTTCTGAGAGGCTTTTGGTATTCCTAAGTGGGATTCTACCATGTATGAGGAGTATTCCTCTCTTATGAAGAACGATACTTGGGATCTCACCCCTCTTTTGAAAGGAAGAAAAATCGTTCAGTGTAAGTGGGTGTTTTGAACGAAGTATGGAGTAGATGGAGACGTAAAATTTTTTAAAGTGTGATTAGTAGTTAAGGGTTTCTCCCAGATAGTTGGGGTTGATTATACTGAAACCTTTGATCGGGTTGCGAATATGACTTCTATTTAACCAACCCTTGCCATTGCCATAACAAACAAATGGAAATTCCATCAAATGGACGTTAAGAGTGCCTTCCTTCATGGGGACCTAGAGGAAGAGATACATAGAACAACCTCCGGGTTATGTCCATGATCCCTCCCTCATTTTTAGGTTAAAGAAGTCTCTTTATGGCCTTAACCAAGCCCCTCGGGATTGGTATGCCAATATGGAAACCTTTTTACTTACATCAGGGTTTAGTAGGTGTCACTCTGATCAAAATTTTTATATTCTATGGCAAGATGAATCCATACTCATTCTTGTTCTCTATGTTGATGAATTGTTAATCATCGGAAGCTCTTCCTCTATCATTGATTCTGTGAAGACCGCCTTGGCCAACATGTTTTCCATGATTGACTTAGGTCTATTTCATTACTTTCTTGGGATCCAGATTTCACAATCTGAATTGAGAATCTTGATTTCACAACCTAAGTATGATTTTGATTTGCTTGTTTGTTTCAGATATCTGATTACAAGTCTTCTCCTACTCCTTTCCTTTCCAGGGTTAAGTTGGTTTCTGATTGCTCTGCTCCCTTGGTTGATGGTACCCTTTATCAAAATTTGGTAGGGAGCTTGATTTACTTGACTCACACTCAACCGGATTTATCATATGTTATTGGGCTCATGTCTAGATTCATGCAGGAGTCACATGAGCTGCATTGGAAAGCAACTAAACAAATTCTTCATTATGTTCATGGCACCTATACTGATGGAATTCACTATCATGGAGGGGTGGATATTGACTTGATTGGGTTCACAGATTCTGATTGGGCCAGTGACTTAGATCATTGGAAATCTACTTCTGGATATAGTTTCTTTCTTGGTTTGGGTCCTATTAGTTTTTCCAGTAAGATGTAGAATGCAATTGCGATATCATCTATAGAGGAAAAATACAGAGGAGTAGTTAACACTGCCACAAAAGCTATTTAGCTACAGGGTATTTTGACAAATTTTGGCCTCCAACTTAGGCGGCCTACCATTATCTACTATGATAACACAAGCACTATCTCTATTTGCATAAATCTAGTTCAACATCATCGAACAAAGCACATTGAGATCCATATGAACTTCATATGAGAGCTTATTCATGATGGTATCATCGACATTCAATACATTTAGATAGTTGATTAGATTGCAGATTTATTTACAAATCCCTTCATTGAGATGAAGTTTCTTCACTTAAGGTCTCTTTCTGGGGTGAGGTCTTCTATAGTTTCTCATCTTCTTTGGGCTATGTATTCCTTCTTTTCTTCTTCTTCTTCTAGGAATATGTTATTTGTATATGAGTACCTTATCAGGCCTTTAGTTTCCAGGCCCCATTGACACATCTTTCTTAGTTGTTTAGGATTGTCTTATTTTTTTGTCTGACTCATCATAGCCACTACCCCAGCTTCAATGAAGGAGGTTGTTGGTGTGTGAGATCCTATATGTCCTCCACACACATATGGAGGGTAATCTCATTTAGGTTAGGTTTAGGGTTAGGTTTAGGGGTTTGTGTGTGTTTTGCACTAAGGTTACTCAGCACCCTATATGTGTCCCTTCATTTGACATTTATGAGTATACCAAGACACTCCCCTGTCTTTCTCTACATGTGCAAGCTTTGTTTTGTTATGAAAGTTATTCAGTTGATTGATCAATTCTTCCTTGTGATTACATTGGAGCCATTACGATTCAACTAGAGTGTAACTTCATTGTGGTGCATAGTTTTTGATACGATTCGTCAACTCTTTCATCCCTCAATAAGGACATATTTCTTTCTATCTTGATGTTATAAATATACTTCTCCCTCTAAGGACACCTATACAAATCTAGCCATATTGTATGCATTCTAGCAAAAAATAAGACTATTTCTGCAAAATTAAAATAAGAATATTCTGAAGCTTCTCGCATCAATCATCTTCACGAAGACCTCAAGGAGATATTCTATTCATCCCACCTAGAATTCTCACATTGATCAGTCTATAAAATAAAAGCAAAATAAAAGCATAACTTTTTCATCATGGACTTGCTTATTTTTTATTGAGGGTATCTTGCAGAAGAGGCATGTTGGCTCACACTAGGTTATGCTAAAACATCCTCTTTCACCTCATTGTATTTCCTTTCTAATCTTCTAAATACTCAAGGTACATGTTGTAAATATGACATTTCATGATCATGTGACCTTCTTCACACTTAGAACAGTCAATCATGCAACACCTTTTAGGGTTTTATGTTCATAAGACCAATATTTGGTATGATAGACTTATATTAGTTCTTCTCAATTAGGTGGATCTTTTGGCTCCTATTTCCATTCACCTTTTTTCTTACTTGTTAATCCTCTTACACAGGACCAGACCTTTGAACCCTACATTCTAGGAATTCCTCCCCCACCAAACTCTCCCACGCTTATTCAACCTAAAATCGTCAACAACTATTAAACCTATACTCAACCATGCCTAAAATGACCTAGACTCAATCATGCCTAAAACCTACCGACCCATTCCTCTATCTTCCCCCCTTTTTTCCCCAACTTATGGCAGAACTAAATTAGCCAGAGGACCCTTTTTGGCAGGGCTATGTAGGCAGAAATCCAATGGCATGAGGCCCTTGGAGGGTATTTTGGCCACTCTTTCCCCTAACCAATTCTCCCCCTTTTTTATGTTCAAATTCTACCTTTGTTAGTTTCCATTTTACACAAAACTAGAAAATTAAACAAATCATAAAAACGTAGATACCTACCATTTTATAGCATCAACCATATCATACATCAATCATTTCACATTTCCATGATATCAAATATTTGGAAATGTACACCACAACATACATATACATCATCATTTATTTTCCATACTACCCATAACTTGGAAATTAAATAAAAGGCATAAACATGACCACACCATGCCTATACCTCAACTCCACCATGCCTAAACATGACTCCATCATGCCTAAATCACCTAAACTCCACCATTCATATATGACCTTGACTCTGCCATGCCTAACTCACCTAAACTCAACCATGCCTACATGACCTCGACTCAATCATGCCTAATTCAAGTAGTTTCCATAATACACAATAAAAATTGAAATTAGAAATGAATACATCACCTATCTAGTCAACATCATAAAATATATAATGGAGTGTCTGTGTATCAATACAGATATAAATAAATATCAATACCTCCAAAACTCTCATGTACAATCTCACATTTTCGGTATACATGCCGATATATATATATATATATATATACACACGGTACACTATCCATACAGTGACCACTCACCCTCACCTAATGCCATCCTCTCTAGGCTCACCTATCTCCTCCTCCTGGCCCTCTATCAAGTCAAGTATCTGAGAGATTGTAACCTCACCATGGACTTGTCTCTATAGTTGATGACCCCCTGTGCTACAAGAACTTTGAGTCTTGGATCTAGTCCACTCACTGGCTACCTAGTGGGCTCAGAACTTGGAAAATAATGGCACATCAATCCATACGGTGCTGAGATGGTCCTTATAATAGTGAGCCTCATTTAGGGAATCCTTGAACCTCACCATAGATATAGTTTGAGGTGGTTCCATTGGTCTAACTACCCCTTGTGAACTCTGCCTAACGACGAGTGTACCTTGTCCTTGTGTAGGTGCTTGTATTGTGGTACCATATCCCTGTTCCTATTTTTTTACCTATGCCACTACATGGGCCTATAGGGCCATAACCTGTTCCTATGTCATGGCCAAATTATCCTATAATCCAGCCACCTATGCCTATAGGGAAGATAACTTCCCTCTATACCCATCTATAACCTATGTGGGAACATGTCCCTTATCTACCTGGGCCTGTAGGGCCATCACCTATTCATGTAAGGTGGTCACATGTGCCTCTTAACCTATCAGCTATCCATGTAACCTTGTAATCTATGTCTATAGGGAAACCACCTGACCTTGTAATGTATCCCTCTGCACTATGACTATTGTTGAATCAGGCTACCCTGGCCTCGAAGGTGCCGCCCATAGCTGTGCCACCCACCACTTCCTATATCCATCGGTGAAACTTGCATCATCAATCTTTCTATCTTGTACATGCTCCTTCTACCCTGTAGGAACACTCAAATGTTGTTGAGACATGGGTCTCTCCACATCATCGCTGCAGTACTATGGGAAAGGTGGGGATACATCCTACTATAGTCCAAAATTTCATCTAACCCTATCCATAGGTATCATATCATGTTCCCCGACACACCACCCCTATATCCATATCAATAGCTAAAGCTCCTCTAACTCCTCACCCATGCCTCTATATGATGGATAGTCAACATATGGCCTCCACATGATATCTTTCACTGATAGGCTCTCCAACAGCTACCTAAAGTATATAACATCATATGTGGCTCTGGCCCCTCTCGATTGTGCACTAGCTGGTACTCATCTTCTGAATCCTACTCTATACAGTCCACCCCTGAACCATTCCTGTCATGGTAACCTAACTGGATGTACATAAATAATGTGCTCATACACGTAATAGTGTAACAAAAATGTGCAACACATACTAAACCTCCTTAGCCTACCATAGGCCCATAGCTCCCTATATAGCTGAATAAAAAAATATGGTGCCTAAGAAAAATGTATCCTCTCCTTGATCCTCAGAATTTTAAAGCACAAAACATCCCACTATGAACATCATCAGCACAGATAGTTTGGTCTCCTATGGGTAGGTAGTATACATGTCTCCATAGCTCAAACTGGCACTATGTTGTCATGCAAATGTGTGACAGGGAAATTGGAAGTTTCCAAGAATGAAAACTATACACCTATGCCAAATTTTTCATGTTTTATCATTCCTAGGGACCCCAAGTCAAATCCTTCAGTCTAGTCACCCCCTATTTGATGTAAAATTAGTCCCCTAGGTGATTTTAGGAAGTTTTGAAAAGATGTTATCTTCTAGTAGTATTGGGAAAGGGTATGGCTGGCCTTTCGAGGACTGGATCAACCCCTTGGAGTGGAACAAAAAGGAAAAATTCAACACAGAGGTGAATTGAATAACTTATAACATCATGGAAATGATTTTGGAAGGTTTGGAGAAGTTTTGAAAGACTTGGAGCAGTCTAAGTAAAATCCAGAGTTCATAAGCCTAGGTAGTACATAGGCCTAATAATGTTGTTGGGATTCCAAAGAAGATTCTAGAATCTCTAGATGGACTTAGAAGTAAACAAAAACATATTCAAAAATATTATTCCAATACCTACATGATGGTGAAATAATATTTTTCACAACACCTTGGCATATAAGATTTACAGGCAGTTTTTATCAAGCACAAGTGGAGTATCAAATCACAAATATAATTTTTTAGGGATCAGATGGATGAATATAGAAATTAGACTCCCACAATAAGATTCCAAATTCATTTTCCAGTCAATATCATATAAAATTTGACAAAGAAATTTTACCAGGAGCTCAAATTATCGTCGTTCCAAGTTACCCTCTCAAAGGCAGTTCAGGAGTTAGTCAATTTTCGGGAGGACACGTGTCAGTACCAGAAGTTTGGTGGGATTTCATGTCCCTAAAGTCCTTGAGGTCAGGTACACCAGCCTTGTAAAAATGTTTCCAACCCCCATGTGACCTCTGGGACCCTCATGTGACCTCAAGACTTGACAGTTCATCCCCCAGGTGTTTTTGGAGCATCCATTCCCTTCCGTCGGATCAAACGCCACGTGTAAGCTCCAAGACCACCGTGGAATTTTAAATCCCTAACATCCCTGAGGTTAGGGACATAAAATCATGAAAAATTCACCCATCCCCTATGGGGATTCTTTTGGTCATCCATGTGATCGACTTTCAGCCCCTAGTACTTTAAAGCAGTTTTTCTCACCTCCATTCCCTGTCGTCAGATCACTGACACGTGTCATCCTCTTGACCATCATGGAATTTGATGTCCCTCATGTACCTAAGTTTAGGGAATTCAAGCATGGAAAAATGCACCCAAGATTCTCCTTCCATAATTTCAAAAATTTAACAATCTCACTGCTACTTTACCTTCTTCTAATACTTCCAATTGTTTCCACTCTTGCGCACAAATTTTCTCCATTTTTCCTCTGTAACTTCTCATAATAATTCCTCCATCTCTGTACCTTGAACCATACCTAGCATAGAGGTAATTCCCTTCCACTCCAAAAAATCACGTAGGTCCCAAAAGGAAATTTGAGAAAACAAAGAAGAAGAAACACATAACGAAGAAGGATTAAACAAAGAAAACTCCATGGCCATAAACTAGAATTTGAAAAAAAATCTCAAAAGGATGCGTGAAAAAAATATATCTATTTTTTAGTTCATTACTCTACCCAAGTTCATCAATAATAAACCTTAAAACTCTTCTAACTTACAACAGAGCATCCACAACAAAGAAATCCCACTTCTAGCTCAACGAAGAAAAAATCCAATTTCCTTTCAAAATGCTGGGAAAAATGAAGTAGAATTACATGTGAAGCATCAAAATAAGAAACCTATCACATTGAAATTTATTCCATAACAAATGGAGGAAAAAACCAGACCTGTAATTTTGAGGTCCATTAATGGCTGTCGTGTCTAGAAGCACTATCAGGTCTAAAATTTGAAAGTTAAAAATCTCCTGGACTGTTTAGTGGGCAGGTTTGAAATTTCAGAGGGGTGATATTAGGAAAAAAAAAATATTAAAAAATGTTTTTATACCTCAATCAGACCTTCACAAGCCAAAATTTCTAAAAATAGCAGGTCTTCTACATAGGGACAACTATATCAAGAAATTCAACAACAAAAGAACCTACGAAGGAGACAAAGACATTGGAGGTGCACGACAGTTGATAATTCACTAGAACAGACATTTTTAACACTTAATAAAAATAGTAGGTGGTCCTATGAATACCTGCTAAAAATAGAAAGTCACACTGAAAGAGCATTTTTGGCACAATGGGACATTTAGAACTTCGTCGCCTTAGATCTTTCCATGAACAAGGACCATCAAACTTCATCATGGGCAAGATATTCTACTCTTCTCTCTCTTCCCTCTCCCCTAACTTTATCTCCCATAAAATGTTCTAATTCTTTGTTGGGGTTGGCCAAAGGAGATAGCAAAATTCTTCCTTCCCCTCCCCCCTTCTCAATTCCCTCAATTTCTCCACTATGCACAACTTTTGTTTAAGAAATTAATATACGAAGAAGGAGTTTCTAGATTTCTTTGACTAAGGTATTTCTTGATACTTTGTGTTCATCAAATTTCATTTGGTCTTAATGATTCTTACAAAGTTGTTTCTTCTCATAAATGCATGTGTTGAAGTTCCTAACTAGTGTGTGCACATGAATCTGATTTTCTACCTGTAACATTAGTTCTCCTACCTCTATTCTCGCTCCCTTTTCCCTATCTATAGATAAAGTCCTCTCTAGTAAGATATTGCTAGCTTTTCCACAGGGTCAGTGGAGTGCCCGTGTTGGACCCCCAGTCGAAAGGCCACCACAAAAAATACACATTTTCTCATGCATGCATATATGACAACTGCAATGGTTAAGTAGAGGGACTTAGATTCCTAGAGTGTTGGCAAGAAGCCCATAAGTTTTTCCACCTGATAAATTTTCTCACCAAATATTTTTGGCACCCACCGTGGGGTAGATTTAGTAGCATTTGCACTCAAAATATGACTGTAAGGTTTGACAATTAAAAAAAATCAAATATTGAAAAAAAAAAAAGAGTTCGTGAAAGTGCATTGCCAAAAGATACATTGCTGATTTTTGCACATGAATTTTTACATTCCACAGTGTCTTTTCATGTTCCCACTACAAAAGTTTCCAAAAGTTGGCTGAAGGAAGATACACCAAGATGAGCAAGTCGAGAAGTGTTGCTGATTCCAATATCGAGGCTTTATAAAATCAACAAGAATGAATTAGACATAATCCATACTTCTTCTCTCAAGCTTCTTCTTCATTTGGCTATTTAAGAAGTTCCCCTGGAAATCCTATCCAAACTTTTGTTGATACCCCCCTTTAAATTATCTCACTTTTCAATCACTCTTGAGCATTGAGTTCTCGAAAGAAGAAGAATTTGTAGAAGCAAGCACTTAAGCAAAAGAAGAAGAAGAAGAAATGGTAGATAAATAAGAAATACCTCAACCCATTGTTTCATGGGAAAGGAATACAGGCCCACTTGCTCTTCAACCACCTCTTCACAATCTACCAATGGGTTCCCGTAAGAACTTTCTAAAGTTCAAAGGTGACAACACATAACATCCTGAAGAAAAAATCACTGCTTTCACAACATCATGTGGAATTCTTGGTGTCCAACATGAAGAAATTGTTGTGAGACTTTTCGTGGAGTCCCTCCAAGAAAAAATAGCTAAATGGTTTAACCTCCTGCTTTCCCGGCCCCATCACGAGTTGGAATGACATCGAGGATGCCTTTGAAGAGAGATTTGAATAAACTAAAGACTGTCAAGACCTATTGGTATAGTTGGATCAAATAAAGAAAGGAGAAAATGAAACCATGAGAGACTTCATGGCTCATTTCGAATGGTTTCTTCATAGGATACCTGAAGAGGATTCGCCATCTCAATAAATGTCAAGAGATTCTTCATCAATGCTCAATCATCAGAAGTAGGATTTTTTTTACAAAGATCCTAACTAGGGAACATTATAGGAGGACAAAGGATGGCCATTTAAAGTTTTGAAGATCTCATCCTCTCTAGAAAGATCAAGAATCCATCAAAGGGAAAGACCCAACATCCAGGAGATGAGAGAACCAATCCATCGCTGTAAAATTTTACGCATGAGATGGCATCTTTGAAGAGGGAATTATTCGAACAAGTATCTTCTCAAAGAAACAACAAAAATCAGATTACAGGATATCCCAAAGGCTTGCCTTGGAGGCCCCACCCATGAAATCAAATTTTAGGATTCAAAATAGTGAAGAGGAGTTTGAACAAGAAAGTGAAGGTGGCAGCTTCCTGCAGATCGATGAACTTGAATACTATAGACAAATCATATTTTTTGAGTATTTCGAAGGTGATTAAGGAGACGAAGAAAATGCACCCAATTTCTCATGTGTGGTATTCACTCATTCTCAGTTTGAGAAAGGAGTCTCTTCCTCCACTGCTTCTAAGAAAAATAAGGTTGATAATCCTCCTATGATGACTCCGCAAAAAAAAAAAAATCAGTTAAGTATCACCACTTCCATCTTCCATGATGTCTGCATTATTAAAACTTGACCCTTTAGTAAGTAAGAAAACTCCTTTTATTCCAAGTAAGTTTTCCAATTCCTCTTCCATTTCTAAATCTAAATTTTCTCCTATAAAATCTAATACCTTGAAATCTTCGTATGTTCTGTTCAAAATTTTGTCCATTCCTCAAACATCAAATTCTACTCCCAAGCCTGTCCAGACTCCAAAATCACTCCCTTCACCCCCCTTGTCTACATATTCTCCCTTTGAATTCATAGAATATACAAATAAAGCCAAAGCGCAGATCACTGAAACTAAATATTTACAGACCCATCCTGAATAGTTTGAGAGGTTTGTTCCATACATTAGAAATGGTATTCTAACACCCAATTATGTAGCTTCTCATCTTAAAGGAATACTACCAAACCCACCTACACCTCCCTCATATAACATTCTTTCTCTAAGTGCATTAAAGAATGATAAAGTTGAACCTTTCTATGTCTCCCTCCTTATTGGAGAATATGTACTGAACAATTGCATAATAGATTCTGGTGCCTTAGACAATGTGATGCCTTTAAAGGTCACAAAGACTCTCAAACTTACCATGATTCCACCCAATGGCTCTTGTTACTCTTTGAAGTCAAAAGTGATCCCACTTGTAGGGAAGGTCAAATATGCACAGGTGGCTCCCGCTAGATTTCCAGAAAAGAAAGTTTTAGCGATGATTTTGTTAGTAGACGTCCCAGCCTCATTCATAATGTTGCTGAGTAGAAATTTTTTCCGAGACTTGGGAGGAAAAATTTAGATGAATTGGTCTCTTGAAACTATACTAATGAAGGGACACATGGAGAAATGTCTTCTTGAGAAGAAGATGAGGTACACAGTATGAAAGTATGGAATCCCAGAAGCTAACATTTTGTACCAAGATAGCAGGCAGATGAATCACTTTGTGATAACCGAGGAGAAAGAGTATATCCCCATATTGATAGGTCTAGACATGACTTCCTAGAGAGATTTGGAATTTTAAGAAGCATTCAGGAGATTCGAGTTATAAGAGGGCCTCCCCAAATTGCTGGATGATGCAAACCATGAAGAAGAGGAAATGTTTCTTAATGATTTTCAAACAAAAAAATCAGCTTATGTGCTTATCCGTGATGAAGAATTTTTCTCATTCTCATTCGAAGATTACGACTCCCTTGACTGTGTCACCCAGGAAGAGATCAAACCAGTCTGCAATGAACCTTTGAATAGTGAGGAAGAACCATGTGTATAAGAACTACTAAGATCCACATAAGAAACAAAATACCCTGACCCAATGATTGATGTATGCAATGATGAAATGGAGATATTTTCTTTCCCATTTGAAGAAGAAGACTCTTTCCATGTTCAATAATTTGAAGCAAGGAATTATGAGGCCTTTGAAGCTGAGGCTTCTCTTAATGAAATATTGAAAGAATTTGGTGATTCCCAAGATAATGAAGTAATCCCTCCAGATAGTTACATTGAGATGCAAGAAGTAAAAAAGGATATATTTTTGCAAGAACTATTGGATACAGTAGAAGTTGTGGAAGACATCGAGTTGATTCTTTATCTCTTAACTCATGTCATCGACATATAAGACAATTATGAGGCCACGTCCAATCCTTTTTTTAGTACTCAAGCACCTCATAAAGGAGTAAAAGAAAAGATAAGTATGAGGTTTCTCATAGAAAATAGGTCAACGAGCATAGACCTGGGAAATAAAGTAACTCAAAATATTCAAGAAATTTGAATGAAAATCAGCTTTGGGGCAGTGATGATATGCTCAATGGAGAATCAGCTATATGGATAAACATGGAAGGTAATCAACACTATGAAATTGATTTCAAAGAACGTGAAGGCAATGTGATTTATAAGCGAAGGCTTGAGAAAGAAGCTCATGTAGGCTCACTCCTACAAAGAGTACATACAAATGTGGAAGCACATGGCTTTAATAAGCATCTAAGAAGGGGAGGCTAATTTCTGAAACTCGTCAACAGATACACAAAACATCATCATTCGGTGTTTCCTCTTTAAGGGTAGATTTTGATAAATGAAAAGTGCTTCAGTGAAAGAGGATTGTCCCCCACCTTGCACCATAGGTGGTTTTTAAGTGTTTTTCCCCTTCCGTTGTGTGTCGTTTATTTCAATTACGTCATTTTGTGTGTGTGTGTGTGTTTTTCCTTCTTCTAGTATTTCTTTATCGAGGTTGTATATGAATCTGGAAGTCCCAATGGATAAGGAACTGGTCAATGAATTATATGGTCTAAAATTGAGATTTTGGATTCCCATGTCATGTCTTCACTGCACTCAATCCATGTCATGTCCCCAAGCTAGAGCCAGTTGTTGTCATGTAAATGTGTGACAGGGAAATTGGAAGTTTCCAAGTATGACAACTATACCTCTATGCCAAATTTTTCATGTTTTATCATTCCTAGGCACCCCAGGTCAAATACGTCAGTCTGGTCACTCCTATTTGATGTAAAATTGTTCCCCTAGGTGATTTTAGGAAGTTCTGAAAAGATGTTATCTTCTGACAATATTGGGAAGGGTTATCGCTGGCCTTTCTAGGAGTTGATCAAACCTCTGGAATAGAATATAAGGGAAAAATTAAAAATTGAGGTTAATTTAAGACCTTATAACATCATGGAAATGATTTTGGAAGGTTTGGAAAGGTTTTGAAAGACTTGAATTAGTTTGAGTAAAAAATAGGGTTCACAAGCCTAGGCAGTACACATGCCTAAAAATGTTGTTGGGCTTCAAAAGAAGATTTTGAGAGATTTGGATGGAGTTAGAGTTAAAAAAAAAACATCTCAAGAAAGAGGATTCCAATACCTACATGACGATGAAATCATAAGTTTTCACAACACCTTCGTGTATAGGATTTGCAGGCAGTAATTATCAGGAACAAGTGGTGTCTCAAATCACAAATCTGATTTTTTTGGGATCAAATGAATTAATAATGACATGCAACCACTACCATTAGATTCAAAATGAAATTTACAGTCAGGATCATATACAATTTCACCAATAAATTCTAACGGTAGGTCAAGTTATCATCGTTCCAAGTTACCCTCTCAAAGGCAGTTTAGGAGTTAGTCAATTTTCGGGTGGACACGTGTCAGCACCAGGAGCCTAGAGAGATTTCATGTCCCCAATGTCCTTGAGGTTAGGTAAAAAAACCTTGGAAAAATGTGCCCAGCCCTTATGTGACCTCTGGGACCCTTATGTGACCTCAAGACTTGACAGTTCAGCTCCCAGGTGCATTTTTAGAGCATCCATTCCCTATCGTCGGATCAAATGCCACATGTCAGCTCCAAGACCACCATGGAATTTGATTACCCTCATGTCCCTAAGGTCAAGAAAATAAATTCATGAAAAATTTTCCCAGCCCCTATGGAGAATCCTTTTTGTCATCCATGTGACCAACTTACAGCCCCCAGTGCTTTAAAGCAACTTTTCTAACCTCCATTCCCTGTCGTCAGATCGCCCTCACGTGTCGAAATCTTGAGCACCATGGAATTTTATGTCCTCCATATCCTTGAGGTCAGGGACATCAAGAATGGAAAAATGTTCCCAAGCTTTTCCTTCCATAATTTCAAAAATTTAAAAATCTAACCGTCGCTTTACCTGCTTCCAGTGCTTCTAGTTGCTTCCACTGCTGTGTAAAAATTTTCTCCATTCTTCCTCTGTAACTTATCACCATCATTCCTCCATTGCTGGACCTTGAACTAGACCTTTGATATATGTACTTTCCTTCCACTCCATGAAATCATGTAGGTCCTAGAAGGAAATATGAGAAAACACATAAGAAGAAACACAAAACGAAGAAGGAGAAAACAGAGAAAATTCCATGGCCATGAAACAAGAATTTGAAAAAATATTTTAAAAATATGTGTGAAACAACAATCTGTATTATACTATTCATTACTCTACCAAAGGCCATCAAGAAGACACCTTCAAACTCTCCTCCCATTTAATAAAGCATTCACAACGAAAAAATCCCACTTCTGGATCAACGAAGAAAAAATTCAATTTCCCGTTAATTCGCTAGGCGAAACGAAGTAGAATTGGACATAAAGCATCAGAAGAAGAAAAATATTACAATAAAATTTATTTCATCACAAAAAGAGGAGAAAACCATACCTGCAGCTTTGAGGTCCATTAATGGTTGTCACTTCTAGAAGCACTGCCAGGTCTGAAATTTGAATGTTTAAAATCTCTTGGACTGTTAAGCGGGTGGGTTTGAAATTTTAGAGGGGCGATATTGGGAAAAATCCCATATCTATTTTTTTTTTCACGTCAATCAGATCTCCAAAAGGCCACTTTTAAAAAATCTCAGGTCTTCTACATAGGGACTACTATATTGGGAAAGTCAGCAACTGAAGAACCTATGAAGGAGCCGGAGACATTAGAGGTGCATGATAGCTGATAATTCACCGAAACAAACATTTTTGAAACTTAATAAAAATAGTAAGTGGTCCCATGGACACCTAATAAAAATAGAAAGTTAAACTTAAAGAGTAGTTTTGGCACAACGGGACATTCAGAACTTCATCGCATTAGAGATTTTCATGAACGAGGACCATCAAAATTCATCACGGGAAATATCTTCTCCTCTTCTCTCTCTTCCCTCTCCCCCAAATTTCTCTCCCTTCAAATGTTCTAATTCTTCATTTGGATTTTCACTTTTTGATATGCCTTTAAGTAAGTTAAAAGTGACTTTGGAAACATAATGTAAATTAAGTCACATTGATTTTAAAAAAAGGACTTAAATATTTTGTAAGAATATGAATAGTTTAAAGCTAGAAATAAGGCATATGGAGGGTCATGAGGAAGACATTAAGTCACCTCTCCTTCTATAAACTATAACACCAATCCCATTTCACAAGGTTGGTCATTAATTTTGTAAGCTCATGAGTGCATTCTACCTTGAGAGAAAAAAGGTGATAGCAAAATTCTTCCTTTCCCGCCCTTCTCAATTTCCTCTATTTATCCACTGTGTATAACTTTTGGGGTCATGAATCCTCACCATTAATAATGTTAATCTGGGTTGGTGTCCAAAGGTTGTATGTATTAAGAGAAGAAGATCTTGGAAAGCAACTCCTTTAAACACAAACCAAACTTGCATAAAATAAATCACACATGCAGAAATTTAAAGGCACACTTGAAGAAATGTAAACACACTTGCAGGAATATAAAGGAACACTTGCATAAAGGAAATCACACTTGTAGAAATGTAAACACACTTGCATAAATTAAAATTGTTGAATTGAAAATAACTGAAAGATAAAAAGACACCTGTAGGTTCACAACAAAAATTGTACTGAAGAAGGATCACATAACATGAAATCAGAAGTTTACAACAAAAGAAAAAATGCAAAAATAAAGAAACAAACATTAACACATTGATCCATCTTCCTTGGAATGAGTGGCCAGCTCATTCCTTGGAAGAGGACTTAATTCATATTTTTAATTCAGAACTTGCAGGATAACTTTACTTCAAAAGATTGGAAAGAAAGAACAGATCTTTATTTCTTGGGAGAAAGAATTACATATCTAAGTGTGGAAGGTTGCATTTATAATTCATGCATCCAACCAACTCCTTATTTTAGGAAATACAATATGATCTTATCTTTATTCCAATCCTAACAACTAAGATCTCCATCTCCATAAAATATGGAGAGAGATATATTATTGAGGTCAAATCTTATCTTACTTATTTTAGGAAGATTTTCTCCCAAATCTTCTCCTTTCTTTTCGGTAACAAGAATCATAATGATTTTATTCTTCTACATTATTGGAAGGAGGATTTTTTTCAAAATATGATTTTGACCAAATACCTTTCTCAAATTTCCATTTGACTTTGTTGTTTTTAACTGTGGAACTTTTGACGCTTGTCTGATACGCTTTTTCCTCGGACTATAGTTCACTAAAAGTTAAATTTATCTTCATTGGTAAAACCTATTACAAATCTGAATGAGGTTTTTGTTAAACACATTTCTATGAACAAAAATCTCTCAGATTTTCTATTTGAATTTTTTATTTCTGGTTTATGGAACTTTTAGCGCTCATCTGATACACTTTTCCTCGGATTGCAGATCACTAAAAGTTAGATCTCTCTTCATTGGTAAAACCTGTTGCAAATCTGAATGAGGTTTTTGTTAAACACATTTCTATGAAAAAAAACTCTCTCATATTTTCCATTTGAATTTTCTGTTTCTGTTTATGGAACTTTTAGTGCTCGTCTGATACACTTTTCTTCAGACTGCAACTCACTAAAAGTTAGATCTCTCTTTATTGGTAATACCTGTAGAAAATCTGAATGAGGTTTTTGTTAAACACATTTCTATGAATAAAAACCTCTCTCATATTTTCCATTGGATTCTCTTATCTTTCACAATTCCTCAAAAAATGCCAAAAATTGCTTAGTTGCGGAACCAAGCCTGCGAGTTCTGGAACTAACTCTGTGAGTTCCGAAACTAAGCCTGCAAGAGTTTCGAAGACTAATTCTGTGAGTTCTGGAACTAAGGTTATGAGTTTGTAGAGTAACTTAAAACAACTATAAGTTTTTCATACGATCTTGGATTGAGATGATTCTTTTTTGAACTTGCATAATTTTTTGAGAGGAATCTGAATATAAAATCAGATTTGAGTTTAGATATACCATCCATGATCAATTATACTTTTCTCAATACTAGCATTATCTTTCCTTTATGGCCTGTATACATAAGACATTGCATCTTTTCCCAAATAATCAATAGGATTAGTCAACAAAATAGTAACAAAATATTTCTAAAGAATGAACAAGATATATATCCTATATTCTATCTTAAGGAAACTATAAGTTCCTAGATTACATTTAAATCCACTTTCAAAGGTAACTTGGAAGGACAAAATAATGGTAATTTATGGCCAATTTATGGCCTCATCATTGCCCCACACTTAATCTTATGCATGTCCTCATGTATTATATTATTATCTCCTCTTCTTAGAGTCTTCTCCGCATTGAGCTTATGCATGTATGCATTCCATATATAGTTCAAAGATAGGTTCTTGTGGATCTCTTTCTGTTGTTTTTAATTTCCTTTCTTTTGTAGTAGGTTCTTGTGTGGATCTCCTTCTGATGTTTTTGATTTTCTTTCTTGTAAAATAGGTTGTAGCATGGATCTCCTTCTGTTGTTTTTTATTTTATTTCTTGTGCAGCAAGTTCTTGTGTGGATCTCCTTCTGTTGTTTTTGATTTTCTTTCTTGTGCAACAGGTTCTTGTGTGGATCTCCTTCTATTGTTTTTTATTTTCTTTCTTGTACAATAGGTTCTTGTGTGGATCTCCTTCTAATTTTTTGATTTTATTTCTTTTGCAACATGTTCTTTTGATTTTCTTTCTTTTGAGATCATTCTTGCTTTTGATTTCCTTTTGTGTACAACAGGTTCTTGTGTGGAGATCCTTCTGCTTCTTTTGATTTCCTTTCTTGTACAACAGGTTCTTGTATGGATCTCCTTCTGTTGTGTCTCATATCTAAAATCAAAATGCATACCTCGTGCTTCTCCTTCTCTCCCGCACTTAAGCTCATGCATGTCCTCATGCATGTTGTTTATTCATGGCTCCCATAAATTAGAATCTAAAATTTTGATTGCAAAGAGGTGCACATATTTTTATATAAGTAGGGGAGATATGAATTTTATCTTTCCTTTCTTGGAGATTTTAAAAGTGGATCTAGTTTAATAAAAAACTTACAAGAAAGCTTAAAAATAAAATAGTAGAATAAAATAACTTGATCATACCTCTAGTTGTCCTTGTCATCCTATTGTTAACATGGTCAAATAGTGTCGAGAAAGAAGCCACCAGGTAACAGTTGATTGCTTTTGAAGAAGATCTACCCTTTTTGTCTTTAATTGGCCAGCAAGATGGTTTTCCAATCAAAGTTTTTTTTTTTGCCTTTGATTGGCTAGCAAGCTGGTTTTCCAATCAAAGTTTTTGATTTTTTTTCCTTTGATTGGCTATTTTTTTTTTTAATTTACTTTTTTTGCCTTTGATTGGCCAGCAAGCTAGTTTTCCAATCAATATTTTTTGATTTTTTATTTTTTTTTCTTTTTTTGCTGAAATGATAGCATGAGAAGGATTAGAGAAAAATTTGATCCATCATCAAACTATATTCATCAAAGTACAACTTGTGTAAAATAGGAAGCAATGTCTAAGATCTCATAAAAACCTTTTTGCATACTTGGTAACTCCAAGAAGATTTCCAAAAATTGTGTAGACAATTTCTAGGTCTTTCAAAGCCCATCTTGAATTGTGCATTATCGAAATCACCATAGTAATCTTCAAATCCCAGACTAGTGATCTCAGGAGATGGATAGTTGTTAAAAGAGAGAGTGAAGGTATCCATGTGTCCCTTCAAAATTTGCATGCTCCTTGGTTGATACTGTTGGTGCTCCAAAATCTGCATGCTGATATCAAGAACAACTCTAGAAATTCCTATAGATCTAGTCCTCAGATGTTAGTACACAAAAATTTATTTCCTTGATATTCACCATAATTTCTTCTTAACGTTATACAAGCATATACAAAAATGAAGAAATTGAAAGACATGAAACAAATTTTTCTAATGGATATGGTTCAGGGATTGAATTTTATTATGGGATGAAAACTAATTTGGATGGTTGGATTTATTATGAGTGATTTTTTATTTTGGATCTAATAAAATCCCTAAATATGGATGGAGTTAACTAGAAATGCTACCACTTCATTATTACAAACTAGATAAGCCATTTTTTACTAAGGTTATGTGTAATAAGATCACTGAGTTGTTAGTTGATACAAGGGGAAATGGTGGTGGTTATCAAGAATGAAATATGATATTTCATCAACTGGATCTACTTCCAAATTCAATATCATATTCTACCATTTCCAGATCTAAATTCTTTGTTCATACCATTGTACCTTCTTGATCAAACATCACAGTCATTTTCTTATACACAGAGTTAGTTTGTGGGGAGATAAATATTTACAATCTAATATTCCTAATTACAGAAATGAAATTTTAATCTACTTGCAGGAAACAAAAGTCTAAAGAAACTACTTACCAAATACTTCCTATCATAGAATTTTCTAAAAGGTATTCTACTATCACTAGAATATTCTTTTAGAGAACTCTGAATCTCCTAATAACACTGTGTTCCCTGACAACGACACCAAAATGATGAGGGTCTTCAATCCTTGCCATTAATAATGTCAATCCGGGTTGGTGTCCGAAGGTTGTATGCATTAAGAGAAGAAGATCTTGGAAAGCAACTCCTTTAAACACAAACCAAACTTGCATAAAATAAATCACACATGTAAAAATTGAATAAAGGCACACTTGACAGAAATGTAAACACACTTACAGGAATATAAAGACACACTTGCATAAAGAAAATCACACTTGCAGAAATGTAAACACACTTGCATAAATTAAAATTGTTGAATTGGAAATAACTGAAAGATAAAAAGACACCTGCAGGTTCACAACAAAAATTATACTGAAGAAGGATCACATAACATGAAATCAGAAGTTTACAACAAAAGGAAAACTACAGAAATAAAGAAACAAACATTAACACATTGATCCATCTTCCTTGGAATGAGTGGCTAGCTCATTCCTTGGAAGAATACTTAATTCATATTTTTAATTCAAAACTTGCAGGATAAGTTTACTTCAAAATATTGGAAAGAAAGAACACATCTTTATTTCTTGGGAGAAATAAAATTACATATCTAAGGTGGAAGGTTGCATTTATAATTCATGCATCCAACCAACTCCTTATTTTAGGAAATACAATCGGATCTTATCTTTATTCCAATCCTAACAACTAAGATCTCCATCTCCACAAAATATGGAGAGAGATATATTATTGGGGTCAAATCTTATCTTACTTATTTTAGGAAGATTTGCTCCAAATCTTCTCCTTGCTTTTCAATAACAAGAATCATAATGATTTTATTCTTCTACATTATTAAAAGGAGGATTTTTCTCAAAATATGATTTTGACCAAATACCTTTCTTGGATTTTCCATTTGACTTTGTTGTTTTTTACTGTGGAACTTTTGACGCTTGTCTGATACACTTTTTCCTCGGACTGTAGTTCACTAAAAGTTATATTTATCTTCATTGGTAAAACCTGTTACAAATATGAATGAGGTTTTTTTTAAACACATTTCTATGAACAAAAACCTCTCTCAGATTTTCTATTTGACTTTTCTATTTCTGTTTATGGAACTTTTAGCGCTTGTCTGATACACTTTTCCTCATACTACAACTCATTAAAAGTTAGATCTCTCTTTATTGATAAAACCTATAGCAAATCTGAATGAGTTTTTTTTTAAACACATTACTATAAACAAAAACCTCTCTCATATTTTCCATTTGAATTTTTTTTTTCTATTTATGGAACTTTTAGTGCTCATCTGATACACTTTTCCTCAGACTGTAACTCACTAAAAGTTAGATATCTCTTTATTGGTAAACACATGTATGAACAAAAACCTCTCTTTGAGGTTTTCCATTTAATTCTCTTATCTTTCACAATTCCTCAAAAACTGTCAAAATTTGCTTGGTTCCATAACTAAGCTTGCACAGTTCCTCGAACTAAGCCGGCGAGTTCTGGAACTAACTCTGCTTAGTTCTTGAACTAAGCCTGTGAGTTCCAAAACTAATAATGTGAGTTCTGGAACTAATCCTGTGAGTTCTGGAACTAATTCTACAAGTTCCACAACTAAGCTGTGAGTTCTAGAGTGAACTTAAAACAATATAACTTTTGCATATGATCTCGGATTGAGATTATTCCTGTTTTGAACTTGCATAATTTTTTGAGAGGAATCTGAATATTAAATCATATTTGATTTTATATATACCATCCATGATCAATTCCATTTTTCTCAATACTAGCATTATCTTTCCTTTATGGCCTGCATACATAAGACATTGCATCTTTTCCCAAATAATCAATAGGATTAGTCAACAAAATAGTAACAAAATATTTCTAAAGAATGAACAAGATATATATCCTCTATTCTATCTTAAGAAAACTATAAGTTCCTAGATTACATTTAAATCCACTTTCAAAGGTAACTTGGAAGGACAAAATAATGGTAATTTATGGCCAATTTATGGCCTCATCAAATATACTGGCTCCCCAAAAATATAAAGTCACAGGATCCTCTAAACATCCTCCAAAGTTACGGTCATCTCATCCATCGGTAAGTGAAAGGTATTGGTCATGGAGTCCCATCTATCGATGAGAGTGACCATCAAGCTAGGATCTCGACCTATATGCCTATGGCCATGAAATGAGAATTTGAAAAAATGTCTTAAATGAATGTGTGAAAAAACAAGTTGTATTATTTTGTTCATTACTCTACCCAAGGCTATTAAGAAGACACCTTCAAACTCTCCTCCCATGCAACAGAGCATTCATAGTGAATAAATCCCACTTATGGCTCAATGAATAAAAAATCCAATTTCCCATAAAACCGCTAGGCAAAACAAAGTAGAATTGCATGTTATGCATCAGAAGAAGAAACCTATCCCAATGAAATTTATTTCATTGTAAATGGAGGAGAAAACCAAACCTGAAATTTTGAGGTCCATTTATGGTTGTCGTATCTAGAAGCTTTGCAAGATTTGAAATTGAATGTTTAAAATCTCTTGGATTGTTAAGCGGGCGGGTCTGAAATTGCAGAGGGGCGATATTGGGAAAAAAAATATTTCACAAAAATTTGTTTCACGTTAATTAGACTACCAGAAGGCCTTTTTCTAAAAATAGCAATTCAACTACATAGGGACTACTATTTCAGGAAAGTCAACAAAAGAAGAACCTGGGAAGGAGACAGAGACATTGGAGGTACACAACAGTTGATAATTCACTGGAACAAATATTTTTGATACTTACTAAAAATAGTAAGCTATCCCACAGAAACTTGGTAAAAATAGAAAGTCACACTGAAAGAGCATTTTTGACATAATGGGAGATTCAAAACTTCATCGCATCAGAGCTTTCCATGAACAAGAACCATTGAGCTTCGTCACATGCAACATCCTCTCATCTTCTCTCTCTTGCCTCTCCCCCAATTTTCTCACCCTTCAAATTTTATAATTCTTCATTGGGATTTGTACTTTTTTATATGCCTTTAAGTCACTTAAAAGTGACTTTAGAAACATAATGTAAATTAAGACTCCTTGATTTTAGAAAATGGAATTAAATATTTTGTAAGAATATAAATAATATAAAGCTAGAAATAAGGCATATGGAGGGTCATGAGGAAGACGATAAGTGACCTCTCCTTCTATAAACTGTAACACCATTCACATTTCAAAAGTTTGGTCAATAATTTGCTAAACTCAAGAGTGCATTCTACCTCGAGAGAATAAAGGAGATAGAAAAATTCTTTCTTCCCCCCTCCTCTTAATTCCTCCATTTCTCCACTATGTACAACTTTTGTTTGAAAAAATAATACAAGAAAGATTTTCTAGCTTTCTTTGACTAAGGGATTTCTTGATACTTTATGTTCATCAAATTTCATTTGGTCTTAATGATGCTTACAAAATTGTTTCTTCTCATAAATACATGTGTTGAAGTTCCTAACTAGTGTGCACGTAGGAATCTAATTTCTACCTACAACATTATTTCTCACGTCTCTTTTCTCACCCCATTTCCCTCTCTACAAACAATGTCCTATCTAGTAAGATATTTCTCGCTTTGTCAAAGGGTCACTAGAGTGCGCTTGTTGGATCCCCAGTGGAAACACTGCCATGAAAATCCATGTTTACTCACGTATGCATATATGGAAGTTTCACTGGTTAAGTAGAGGGACTTAGATTCCAAGAGCATTGGTAAGAAACCCACAAGTTTTTCCACACGACAAATTTTCTCGCTAACACACTGTGATAGCTCAACAGGCCCATCGCCTCATAAAATACTGCCACTATCAGCTCCACTGATGCCTTAGAGGAAATCAAATATATTGGCTCCCTAACAATAGGAAGTCACAGGATCCTCTAAACATACTCCAAGGTGATGGTCATCTCACCCATCAGTAAGTGAAAGGTATTGATCGCGGAGTCCCATTTGTCGATGAGAGCGACCATCAAGCTAGGATCTTGACCTATATGCCTATGGCCATGAAACGAGAATTTAAAAAAATATCTTAAATGAGAACGTGAAATAACAAGTTATATTATGTTGTTCATTACTCTACCTAAGTCCATCAAGAAGACACCTTCAAACTCTCCTCCCATGCAACAGAGCATCCATAGCAAAGAAATCCCACTTTTTGTTCAACAAAGAAAAATTCCAATTTCCCGTCAAATTGTTGGGTGAAATGAATTAGAATTTCATGTGAAGGATTAGAAGAAGAAACCTATTGTGATGAAATTTATTTAATCACAAATGGAGGAGAAAACAAGACCTGTAATTTTAAGCTCCATTAATTTTTGTCGCATCCAAAAGCACTACCAGGTCTAAAATTTGAATGTTTAAAATCTCCTAGACTGTTAAGCGAGAGGGTCTAAAATTTAAGAGGGGCGATATTAGGAAAAAACCCATATCACTTTTTTTTGCATCAATCGGACCTCCAGAAGGCCACTTTCTAAAAATAGGTCTTCTACATAGGGACTACTATTTTGGGAAAGTCAAAAATAGAAGAACCTGCAAAGGAGAGATAGACATTCGAGGTGCACAACAACTAATAATTCACCAGAACAAAATTTTTTGACACTTAGTAAAAATATTAAGTGGTCCCATGGACACCAGATAAAAATAGAAAGTCACAATAAAAGAGTAGTTTTGGCACAATGGGACATTCTGAACTTCGTCTCATCAAAGCTTTCCATGAACGAGGACCATCGAACTTCATCATGGGCAACATATTCTCCTTTTATCTCTCTTCCCTCTCACCCAACTTTCTTTCCTTTCAAATTTTATAATTCTTCGTTGGGGTTTGCACTTTTTGATATGCCTTTAAGTCACTTAAAAGTGACTTTAGAAACATAATGTAAATTAAGTCGCCTAGATTTTATAAAAGGGACTTAAATATTTTGTAAGAATATGAATAGTCTAAAGCTAGAAATAAGGCATATGGAGGGTCATGAGAAACACAATAAGTCACCTCTCCTTCTATAAACTTTAATGTCATTCCCATTTTAAAGGGTTGGTCATTAATTTTGTAAGCTCAAGAGTGCATTCTACCTTGAGAGAAAAAAGGAGACAACAAAATTCTTCCTTTCCCCCCTTCTCAATTTCCTCCATTTCTCCACTATTTACAAGCTTTGATTGAGAAAATAATACAAGACGAAGGAGTTTCTAACTTTCTTTGACTAAGGGATTTCTTAATACTTTGTGTTCATAAAATTTCATTTGGTCTTAATGATGCTTACAAAGTTGTTTCTTCTCATATATGCATGTGTTGAAGTTCCTTGCTAGTGTGTGCGTAGGAATCTAATTTCTACCTACAACATTAGTTCTCCTACCTCTGTTCTCACATCCCTTTCCCTCTCTATAGACAATGTCCTCTGTAGCAAGTTATTTCTTGCTTTTCCACAAGCTTAGTGAAGTGCCCCTCTTGGATCCCTAGTCGAAATCCCAATACATAAATCCACATTTTCTCATGCATGTGTATATGGTAGCTACACCGGTTTAGTAGAGGGAATTATATTCTAAGAGCGTTGGGAAGAAACCCATAAGGTTTTCCAGATGAAAATTTTTCTTGCCAACACACTGTGATAGCTCAACAGGCCCATCGCCTCACCAAATACTGCCACTGTCGGCTCCACTGATGCCTTAGAGGAAATCGAATATACTAGCTTCCTAAAAATAGGAATTCGCAAGATCATCTACATCCTCCAAGGTGATGGTCATCTCACCCATCGGTAAGTGAAAGGTATTGATTGTGGAGTCCCATTTGTCAATGAGAGCAACCATCAAGCTAGGATCTCGACCTATATGCCTATGGCCATGTAACGAGAATTTGAAAAAATCTCTTAAACGGGAACGTGAAATAAAAATTTGTATTATGTTGTTCATTACTCTACCAAATTCCAAAGATACCTTCAGACTGTCCTTCCATGCAACAGATCATCCATATAGAAGAAATCCCACTTTTTGTTCAACGAAGAAAAAATCCAATTTCCCATCAAACCATTGGGTGAAACGAAGTAGAATTGCATGTGAAGCATCAGAAGAAGAAACCTATTACAATTAAATTTATTTCATCACAAACGGAGGAGAAAACTAGACCTGTAATCTTAAGGTCCATTAATGCTTGTCACATCCAAAAGCACTGCTAGGTCCAAAATTTGAATGTTTAAAATCTCCTAGAATGTTAAGCGGGAGGGTCTGAAATTTAAGAGGGGTGATATTGGGAAAAAACCCATATCAAAAAACTTTGTTTTGCGTCAATCGGACCTCTAGAAGGCCACTTTCTAAAAATAGGTCTTTAACATAGGTACTGCTATTTTGAGAAAGTCAACAACAAAAGAACCTGTGAACGAGACATAGACATTGGAGGTGTACGAAAACTGGTAATTCACTAGAACAGACATTTTTTACACTTACTAAAAATAGTAAGTGGTCCCATGGACACCTGCTAAAAATAGAAAATCACACTGAAAGAGCACTTTTAGCACAATGTGACATTCTAAACTTCATCTCATCAGAGCTTTCCATGAACGAGGACCATCGAACTTCATCATGGGCAACATCTTCTCCTTTTCTCTCTCTTCCCTCTCACCCAACTTTCTCTCATCTCAAATTTTTTAATTCTTCATTGGGGTTTGCACTTTTTGATATGCCTTTAAGTCACTTAAAAGTGACTTTAGAAACATAATGTAAATTAAGTTGCCTAGCTTTTATAAAGGGATGAAAATATTTTGTAACAATATGAATAGTATAAAGCTAGAAATAAGGCATATGGACAGTCATGAGAAAGACGATAAGTCATCTCTCCTTCTATAAAATGTAATTTCATTCACATTTTAAAAGGTTGGTCATTAATTTTTTAATCTCAAGAGTGCATTCTACCTTGAGAGAAAAAAGGAGATAACAAAATTCTTCCTTTCCCCCCTTCTCAATTTCCTCCATTTCTCCACTATGTAAAACTTTTGATTGAGAAAATAATACAAGGAGTTTCTAGCTTTATTTGACTAAGGGATTTCTTGATACTTTGTGTTCATAAAATTTCATTTGGTCTTAATGATGCTTACAAATTTTTTTCTTCTCATGTATGCATGTGTTGAAGTTCCTTACTAGTGTGTGCGTAGGAATCTGATTTCTACATGTAACATTAGTTCTCCTACCTTGGTTCTCACTTACCTTTCCCTCTCTACAAACAATTTCTTCTCTAGCAAGTGATTGCTCACTTTTCTGTAGGATCAGTAGAGTGCCCGTGTTGGATCCCTGGTCAAAAGGCCACCACATAAATCCATGTTTTCTCATGCATGTATATATGGTAGCTGCACTAGTCAAGTAGAGGGACTTAGATTCCAAGAGCATTGGAAAGAAACCCACAAGGTTTTCCACACAAAAAGTTTTCTCGCCAACACACTACGATAGCTCAACAGGCCCATTGCCTCATCAAATACTTGCCACTGATGCCTTAGAGGAAATCAAAAATATTGGCTCCCCAAAAATAAGAAGTTGGAGGATCCTCTAAACATCCTTTAAGGTGATGGTCATCTCCCTATTGGTAAGTGAAAGGTATTGATCGCGGAGCCCCATTTATCAATGAGAACGATCATCAAGCTAGGATCTAGACCTATATGCCTATGGCCATGAAACGAGAATTTGAAAAAATATCTTAAATGAGAACGTGAAATAACAAGTTGTATTATATTGTCCATTTCTCTACCGAAGTCCATTAATAATACACCTTAAAACTCACCTCCCATGCAACAGAGCATCCATAACGAAGAAATCCCACTTTTTGTTCAAGGAAGAAAAAATCAAATTTCCCGTCAAACTATTGGGTGAAACGAAGTAGAATTGCATGTGAAGAATCAGAAGAAGAAACCTATTGCAATGAAATTTATTTCGTCAAAAATGGAGGAGAAAACAAGGCCTGTAATTTTAAGGTCCATTAATGTTTGTCACATCCAAAAGCACTGCAAGGTCCCAAATTTGAATGTTTAAAATCTCCTGGACTGTTAAGTGGGATGGTCTGAAATTGAAGAGGGGGGATATTGGGAAAAAACCCATATCAAAAACTTTGTTTTTCATCAATCGGATCCCCAGAAGGCCACTTTCTAAAAATAGAAGGTCTTCTACATAGGGACTGCTATTTCGAGAAAGTCAACAACAAAAGAACCTGCGAAGGATACATAGGCATTGGAGGTGCATGAAAAATGATAATTCACCAGAACAAACATTTTTTAAACTTACTAAAAATAGTAGGTGGTCCCATGGACACCTTCTAAAAATAGAGAGTCACACTGAAAGAGCAGTTTTGGCACAATGTAACATTCAGAACTTCATCTCATCAAAGCTTTCCATGAATGATGACCATTAAACTTCATCATGGGAAACATCTTCTCCTTTTCTCTCTCTTCCCTCTCACCCAAATTTCTCTCCTTTAAAATTTTCTAATTCTTTGCTAGGGTTTGCACTTTTTGATATGCCTTTAATTCACTTAAAAGTGACTTTAGAAACATAATGTAAATTAAGTCGCCTAGATTTATAAAAGGGAATTAAATATTTTGTAAGAATATGAATAGTATAAAGCTTTAAATAAATCATATGGAGGGTCATGAGGAAGATGATAAGTCACCTCTCCTTCTATAAACTGTAATGTCATTCCCATTTTAAAAGGTTGGTCATTAATTTTGTAAGCTCAAGAGTGCATTCTACCTTGAGAGAAAAAAGGAGATAGAACAATTCTTCCTTTCCCCCCTTCTCAATTTCCTCCATTTCTCCACTATGTAAAAATTTTGATTGAGAAAATAATACAAGGAGTTTCTGGCTTTCTTTGAATAAGGGATTTCTTGATACTTTGTGTTCATAAAATTTCATTTGGTCTTAGTGATGCTTACAAAGTTGTTTCTTTTCATATATGCATGTGTTGAAGTTCCTTACTAGTGTGTGCACAAGAATCTGATTTCTACCTCCAACATTAGTTCTCCAACCTCTATTCTCACTCCCCTTTCCCTCTCTATAGACAATTTCCTCTCTGGCAAGTGATTGCTCACTTTTCCATAGGCTCGGTGGAGTGCCCATGTTGGATCACCGGTCGAACGGTTATCACATAAATCCAAGTTTTCTCATGCATGTATCTATGGTAGTTGCACCGGTTATGTAGAGGGACTTAGATTCTAGGAGCATTGGATAGAAACCCAAAATTTTTTCCACACGAAAAATGTTCTCACCAACAAACTGTGATAACTCAACAGGCCCATTGCCTCACCAAATAATGTCATTATCGGCTCCACTGATGCCTTAGAGGAAATTGAATATACTGGTTCCCTGATAATAGGAAGTTGTAGGATCCTATACACATCCTTCAAGGTGATGGTCATCTATCCCATCAGTAAGTGAAAGGTATTGATCACAGAGTCCCATTTGTCAATGAGAGTGACCATCAAGCTAGGATCTCGACCTATATGCCTATGGCCATGAAACGAGAATTTGAAAAAATATCTTAAATGGTAACGTGAAATAACAATGTGTATTATGTTGTTCATTCCTCTACCGACTTCCATCAAGAAGACACCTTCAAACTCTCCTCCCGTGCAACAAAGCATCCATAGTGAAGAAATCCCAATTTTTGTTCAACGAAGAAAAAATCCAATTTCCCATTAAACCGTTGGGCAAAACGAAGTAGAATTGCATCTGAAGCATCAGAAGAAGAAACGTATTATAATGAAATTTATTTCATCACAAACGGAGGAGAAAACTAGACCTGTAATTTTAAGGTCCATTAATGCTTGTCGCATCTAAAAGCACTGCTAGGTCCCAAATCCTAATGTTTAAAATCTACTGGACTATTAAGCGGGAAGGTCTTAAATTTAAGAGGGGCGATATTGGGAAAAAAAACATATCAAAAAACTTTGTTTTGTGTCAATCAAACTTCCAGAAGGCCACTTTCTAAAAATATAAGGTCTTCAACATAGGGACTGCTATTTTGGGAAAGTCAACAACAGAAGAACCTACAAAGGAGACATAGATATTGGAGGTGCACAACAACTGATAATTCACTGGAAAGGAAATTTTTGAAACTTTTTAAAAATAGTAAGTGGTCCCATGGACACCTGCTAAAAAAAGAAAGTCACACTGAAAGATCAGTTTTGGCACAATGTGACATTCTCAACTTCGTCTTATCATAGCTTTGCATGAACGAGTACCATCGAACTTCATCATGGGAAGCATCTTCTTCTTTTCTCTCTCTTGCTTCTCACCCAAATTTCTCTGCTTTCAAATTTTTTAATTCTTAGTTGGGGTTTGCAATTTTTCATATGCCTTTAAGTCACTTAAAAGTTACTTTAGAAACATAATGTAAATTAAGTCACCTAGATTTTATAAAAGGGACTTAAATATTTTGTAAGAATATGAATAGTCTAAAGCTACAAATAAGGCATATGGAGGGTCATGAGAATGATGATAAGTCACTTCTCCTTCTATGAATTGTAATGTCATTCCCTTTTAAAAAGGTTGTTCACTACTTTTGTAAGCTCAAGAGTGCATTCTACCTTGAGAGAAATAATAAGATAGAAAAATTCTTCCTTTCCCCCCCTTCCCAATTTCCTCCATTTCTCCACTATGTACAACTTTTGATTGAGAAAATAATACAAGAAGAAGGATTTTCTAGCTTTCTTTGACTAAGGGATTTGTTTATACTTTGTGTTCATAAAATTTCATTTGGTCTAATGATGCTTACAAATTTGTTTCTTCTCATATATGCATGTGTTAAAGTTCCTTACTAGTGTGTGCACAGGAATCTGATTTTTACCTAAAACATTAGTTCTCCTACCTCTATTCTCACTCCCCTTTCCCTCTTTACAGAAAATGTCCTCTCTACCAAGTGATTTCTCACTTTTTTGCATGCTTAGTGGAGTGCCCCTATTGGATCCCCAATCGAAAGGCCATGACATAAATCCATTTTTTCTCATGCATGTATGTATGGTAGATGTACCGGTTAAGTAGAGGGAGTTAGATTCCAAGAGCATTGGCAAGAAACCCACAAGGTTTTTCACATGAAAAATGTTCTTTCCAACACACTGCAATAGCTCAACAAGCCCATCACCTCACCAAATACTGTCACTATTGGCTCCACTGATGCCTTAGAGGAAATTGAATATACTGGCTCCCCGAAAATAGGAAGTTGCAGGATCCTCTAAAATTATCCAAGGTGATGGTCATCTCCCCCATTGGTAAGTGAAAGGTATTGATGGCGGAGTCCCATTTTTTGATGAGAGTGACCATCAAGCTAGGATCTCGACCTATATGCCTATGGCCATGACACGAGAATTTGAAAAAATATCTTAAACGAGAATGTGAAATAACAAGGTGTATTATTTTGTTCATTCCTCTACCGAAGTCCATCAAGTAGACACCTTAAAACTCTCCTCCCATGCAATAGAGCATCCATAGTGAAGAAATCCCACTTTTTGTTCAACGAAGAAAAACTCCAATTTCCTGTCAATCCGTTGGGCGAAACGAAGTAGAATTGCATGTGAAGCATCAAAAGAAGAAACCTATTACAATGAAATTTATTTTTTGACAAACGGAGGAGAAAACTAGGCCTACAATTTTAAGGTCCATTAATGCTTGTCACATCTAAAAGCACTGCCAGGTCTAAAATTTAAATGTTAAAAATCTACTAGAATGTTAAGAGGGAGGGTCTGAAATTTAAAAGGGGCGATATTGGGGAAAAACCCATATCAAATAAACATTGTTTTGTGTCAATCGGACCTCCGTAAGGCCACTTTCTAAAAATAGAAGGTCTTCCTCATAGGGACTCTATTTCAAGAAAGTCAACAACATAAGAATTTGTGAAGGAGACATAGACATTGGAGAACACAAAAACTGATAATTCACCAGAACAAATTTTTTTGGCACTTACTAAAAATAGTAAGTGGTCCCATGGAAACCTGCTAAAAATAGAAAGTCACACAGAATGAGTAGTTTTGGCACAATGTGACATTCTAAACTTCATCTCATCAGAGCTTTCCATGAATGAGGACCATAAAAATTCATCATGGGAAACATCTTCTCCTTGTCTCTCTCTTCCATCTCACCCAAATTTCTCTCCTCTCAATTTTTTTAATTCTTCGTTGGGGTTTGTACTTTTTGATATGCCTTTAAGTCACTTAAAAGTTACTTTAGAAACATAATGTAAATTAAGTCACCTAGATTTTATAAAAGGGACTTAAATTTGGTAAGAATATGAATAGTCTAAAGCTAGAAATAAGGCATATGGAAGGTCATGAGGATGATGATAAGTCACCTCTCCTTCTATAAACTGTAATGTCATTCCCATTTTAAAAGGTTGGTCATTAATTTTGTAAGCTCAAGTGTGCATTCTACCTTGAGAGAAAAAAGGAGACAACAAAATTATTCCTTTCACCCCTTCTCAATTTCCTCCATTTCTCCACTATTTACATATTTTGATTGAGAAAATAATACAATAAGGAGTTTCTATCTTTCTTTGACTAAGGGATTTCTTTATACTTTGTGTTCATAAAATTTCATTTGGTCTTAATGATGCTTACAAAGTTGTTTCTTCTCATATATGCATGTGTTGAAGTTCCTTACTAGTGTGTGCGTAGGAATCTCATTTCTACTTCTAACATTAGTTCTCCTACCTCTGTTCTCACTCCCCTTTCCCTCTCTATAGATAATGTCCTCTCTACCAAGTGATTGCTTGCTTTTCTGCAAGCTCAGTGGAGTGCCCTTGTTAGATCCCCAGTCGAATGGCCACCACATAAATCCATGTTTTTTCATGCATGTATATATAGTAGTTGCACTGGTTAAGTAAAGGGAATTAGATTCTAAGAGCATTGGAAAGAAACCAGTAAGGTTTTCCACATGAAAAATGTTCTCGCCAACACACATCAATAGCTCAACAAGCCCATCGCCTCACCAAATACTACCACTATCAGCTCCACTGATGCCTTAGAGGAAATCGAATATACTGGCTCCCTAAAAATAGGAAGTTGCAGGATCTTGTAAACATCCTCCAAGGTGATGGTCATCTCGCCCATCAGTAAGTGAAATTTATTGATCGCGATGTCCCATTTGTTGATGAGAGTGACCATCAAGCTAAGATCTCGACCTATATGCCTATGGCCATGAAATTATAATTTTAAAAAATCTCTTAAACGGGAACATAAAATAACAAGATGTATTATGTTGTTCATTCCTCTACCAAAGTCCATCAAAAAGATACCTTCAAAATCTCCTCCCATGCAACAGAGCATCCATAGCGAAGAAATCCCACTTTTTGTTCAACGAACAAAAAATCCAATTTCCCATCAAACTGTTGGGCGAAATGAAGTAGAATTACAAGTGAAGCATCATAAGAAGAAAATTATTGTGATGAAATTTATTTCATCACAAATGGAGGAGAAAGCCAGACATGTAATTTTAAGCTCCATTAATGCTTGTCGCATCAAAAAGCACTACCAGGTCTAAAATTTGAATGTTTAAAATCTCCTAGACTATTAAGTGGGATGGTCTAAAATTTAAGAGGGGTGATATTAGGAAAAAACCCATATCAATTTTTTTTTTGCATTAATCAGACCTCCAAAAGGCCACTTTCTAAAAATAGGTCTTCTATAGAGGGACTACTATTTTGGGAAAGTCAATAACAGAAGAACCTGTGAAGGAGACATAGACAATGGAGGTGCACAACAACTGATAATTCACTGAAATGGAAATTTTTGACACTTACTAAAAATATTAAGTGGTCCCATGGAAACCTGATAAAAATATAAAGTCACACTAAAAGAGCAATTTTGGCACAATGGGACATTCTAAACTTCATATCATCATAGCTTTCCATGAACGAGGACCATCAAACTTCGTCATGGGCAACATCTTCTCCTTTTCTCTCTCTTCCCTCTCACCCAACTTTCTCTCCTTTCAATTTTTCTAATTCTTCATTGGGGTTTGCACTTTTTAGTATGCCTTTAAGTCACTTAAAAGTGACTTTAGAAACATAATGTAAATTAAGTCGCCTAGATTTTATAAAAGGGACTTAAATATTTTGTAAGAATATGAATAGTATAAATCTAGAAATAAGGCATATGGAGGGTCATGAAGAAGAAAATAAGTCACCTCTCCATCAATAGACTATAATGTCATTCCCATTTTAAAAGGTTGGTCAATAATTTTGTAAGCTCAAGAGTGCATTCTACCTTGAGAGAAAAAAGGAGATAGAAAAATTATATCTTTCCCCCGTTCTCAATTTCCTCCATTTCTCCACTATGTACAAATTTTCATTGAGAAAATAATACAAGAAGAAGGAGTTTATAGCTTTCTTTGACTAAGGGATTTCTTGATACTTTGTGTTCATAAAATTTCATTTGGTCTTAATGATGCTTACAAAGTTGTTTCTTCTCATATATGCATGTGTTGAAGTTCCTTACTAGTGTGTGCACAAGAATCTAATTTTTTACCTGCAACATTAGTTATCCTCCATTTGTTTTCACTCCCCTTTCACTCTCTACAAACAATTTCATCTCTAGCAAGTGATTGCTCACTTTTCCACTGGCTCAGTGAAGTGCCACTATTGGATCCCTGATTGAAATGCTACCATACAAATATATGTTTTCTCATGCATGTATATATGGTAGTTGCACTGGTTAAGTAGAGGGACTTAGATTTCAAGAGCGTTGGAAAGAAACTCACAAGGTCTTCAACATGAAAAATGTTCTCACCAACACACTGCGATAGCTCAACAGGCCCATCGCCTCGCTAAATACTACCACTATTGGCTCCACTGATGCTTTAGAGGAAATCAAATATATCGGCTCCCTCAGAATAGGAAGTCGCATGATCCTATAAACATCCTCCAAGGTGATTTTTATATCACCCATCGGTAAGTAAAAGGTATTGGTCATGGAGTCCCATCTATCGATGAGAGCGACCATCAAGCTAGGATCTCGACCTATACACCTATATTGCCTGGTCACACTAAGTATAACATCGGCCATGTGCTCGCAATCCTCCTTTGTCACACTAGGCCACATCTGTACCAGTAGGGATGGTATTCTATCCCTCATTGTTAGTTGATCTCTCACCTACATCATCCACAACAACATTATCAAGACATGATCCTCTAAATTCACCTATTACCCACCTCTCATACCCAAACCACATCACTCATACCTACCCCTCAACATGGTTTCTAACACCTACCCCTTTACCAACTTCACCTTAATCAATACTGTCTCCATTATCATACTTACATAATATCTTAATTCATTCCACCTACATACCTATCACACATCGACACACAATTATTTTACCCTCTTCTACCTACATAAGTCTTCACCTACCCCTTCCTCACATGCTTAACTTTCCTATCTAGCCCTTCCTTCACTTAGCCCCTTATAAATGTTACCAACATCGGTCACCTTGACCAAAATTAGTCATCTTGACCGGTGTCGATCACCCAAACCTTGACTGATTTCAACCAAAGCCAACCATCCTCGATCACTGTTTTAACCAAAAAATGAAACCCCCATCCCCCATTATAAAAAATTAACCCAATACAACCTAAAAACCTACCCCGACCTACCCAAACCTATCCTACCTTCACTCCCAGCCCAATTTAAGCTACATCAGACCCTCTTAACCCCCTTTTTCATACATTTTAACCACATTTTCAAAATTAAATTTCTACCCGAATTTCTCACGTAAAAATGAAAGAATTTAAAATTTTTCAACTAAAATGAAGGATTTAAATTGTCTCCTACCACTACTCGGTGCCATCTCTGCAGTGGCACATCTAGTCATTATACCAGTGGTCCACCCGCTCCATCACCCACCACCACCATGCCACAAATCAACTCCTCACCTTGCTACTAATCAAATAGCTCCAATTGATCTTGTGGAACCACTTACCAAATGCCAATCATGTGCTAGTCACTCACCAACTCAGCTAGAAACCTCGTACCATCACTTTTCCACTTTCCACTTCTTCTGTATCATTTTCCACAAATGGAAAAGAAACAAATGAATCCATAAAACATATATTTTTCCTTTTTTACCCCTAAATCGACTTGACTGACGTCGGTCATGTCATGTCCTAGAAAACTGATGTCGGTTAGGCTATAACTAGCATCAGTCACCCGACATAACCATTTGACCTACCCTATGCCCATTTATCATGAATGAATGTTTCTCATATAGCTATTATCCTTACCAATACCACTTACACCTTACCTATAGGGTTAAATTACCTAAACATTTCCTTAATTGTGTTTAGGGACATTATTGTGACTTAAACCACCTTTTGTGACATTTAAATTTATGTACTCGCTATACCGTGCGATGTTGTTACCCATGTTGTTTGGCTTAATGACCTTACCCTTCCTAATGATGTGATGTTTATCTCAACCATACCTTGGTGCCATGGAACAAAACCTATTACCCATTCCTACACCTGACCTCATTTTGCTTCATGACCCTATCCTATACCTTGGATACCTAAATCACTTTAACCTTATTTGGATAAAATTATTTCATTTTGATAATGTAGAGTTTGTAAGCTCTTCCACCTCGTACCGTATTGTAATCTATATGTGTGCATGTGTTTAATTTCCATTACCCATTACCTGCAAAGACCATACCCTTACCTACTGGTCCTTAATTTCCTCAATAACCTATTTATCAAACCACTCCCTGACTAAATTTCCCACCTCATAAGTTCGTGGTTTGAGGGGGATAACCTTAAACCCTACTTGGGGTAACCTAACCTCCTCTTATACCTTGGACACAGACTCCCTTTTTTTTCTATGTTGCTTACCAATATAAACTACATGAAAAAAGGGGAAAATGATGAGGCTAAAATATGCCTCATCAATGTATAATGAATGATCTCATTTTACTTTCCTTTTAATCAAGTTTGATTTCATTTCATGGTTTTTGTTTGATATAGCATAAGTGAGGATGTAATTTTCCATCTTTTTTTTATTGAGTTCAAATTCTTAAAACTCTATAATTCCTAACAAATTGTGTGGAAATTCAGTTTTTAGAATAAACAGGTCATATTTGGCCAGATAAGCGAAGTGTGAAGAAACCAACACCTTTTTTAGGAAGTTGGATAAAATGTGGGTTAGCTTTATAACTCTATCACTTAGCTCCAAAAGTCTATCACTTAGTTATGGAACTCCAACACTTAGCTCCATAATTTTCGCAGGTAGTTCAGGAAGGTTTCCATTTGGTTCTAGAAATTCTCCAAAGTTACGAAATCAATTAAAATCTCCTTATTCTATAAAAATTTAGTTATGGAGTAATTAATGGGCCTTCCAATCAGGAACAAACCAATAATTTTCTGATTCTTCACACTCTAGAAATACTTATGTAAGTCCAACACATGTATGTCCAGCTAGTTTTCCAAATGTTGTATCTATTTTGGAACTATTCAGTTTCACTAGGACCTGTAGGTGGATAGATAGTTTTTAAAAAATCATGATTATAAATGCATCTTCAGATGGAAAAAAAATATAGATAATTGAAGATAGATAAAGGAGGAGGATGATATAAATATACATACATATACACAGTTAAGTTTTGTAAGACAAAACAATTCAATAATAAGATATCCATTTAATTTTAAAAGCATCATATTGTGTTAACTTATTATTCAAGGTGAAGCAAAGGCCCACTCCTTCAAGAAACATGATCCTTTATTTTATTGGTATTTATATCTTCAAGTAATCTGTATGAATATGTTATTTAGCAATTCTGTAAGTACTTTTGATTCTTCACTTAAAATATGTCACATAAGTTATTTATCATCCCTACAGGTGTTTTAGTGTACGCTTTTATTTCTCAAAAGAATTCTAAACAACATATCTAAAGTGTGTTTATTTTTGATAGTGTGTTTCATTCTGCAAAGTGTTTTTATTTCCAGCAGTGTGTTCAATTCTGCAAGATTTGTTCATTTAAGCAATGCGTGTTTATTTCATGAAGTTTTTTATAGTTTAACTTTAATAAGGCTTTGGTTAGGAAATCTTAAAGACACTTTAAAATCCCTAGAAAAATAATAATCTACAACCAATTACTAGTTCACTGATATTTCTCTTATTTCATATAGCTTTAGACACACCCTTGGTTAGAATATGACATCAACCATGAGTTGATTAAATAAAGTGAATAATGACACCCATCATTTTTGGCACCATTGTTAGGGATCCACTAGTTAGCATTATCTATTTAGGTTTTAATAAGTAAAATAATCATACATCTAGTAATTGAAAAAATTTCCCTATTTTATCATAAATTAATGAGTAGACAAAGAGACTCAAAGGGTAGATTTCTCCCAAAAATATCTCAACAATAATTATTAGAATCCTCTAGTTTAACTAACGAAGTTGAGTGGGAATTAAAAGCACCATTGTCCCTTGTTAGACAAGAAGCAAAACTTCCACCTTTGGAATTTTTGGATCAATCACATAAAGGAAGTGGGACTTTTAGGCGAAGGATTATATCTCAGGACCCACTTAGAGAAATTTTTGATTCTCAATTGAGTAGTCAACCTCCTACTCCTGACTTCTCACCTTCGCTAAATAAAATCACATACCACATTGATTAGGAAAAATATCTAGAAGATAATATAGATATGACACAAGAAGCTGAAAGAGAACCTAATAGGACCTTTACTTATTTAATTCAGTTCGAGGATGATGATACACCTATAAATAATATTTCACCTACACACTTGCCCAAATTTAGAGGGATGTCATCTGAGGACCCTGAGCAATTTTTGTTTGAAGTTACAGTATTGTGTCATACCTATGACTACAAAACAGATAATCAACAACTCAAATTGTTCCCATCTACTCTGAAAGATGCAAAAATGAGGTGGTTTATGGGATTAACATCCAATTCCATTACCACTTGGGGGAAAATTGAAACTGCCTTCCTAGAAAAATATTAGGACTAATGTAGAGGGAGAAACAAGAAGGAAGAATTTTTTAAGATCAAATAGGAAGAGGATGAAAATATGGAAGATTATTTAGATAGATTCCTCTTTGTAAGTAAAAGGTGTGGATTTGTACATCAAGAAGAGCTAAGAAAAATCATTTTTCTTAAAGGTCTAGATGATGAATATAGATAGGGAATCCCTTAGTTTAATGGGATGTGGAAACATCAGTCAATTGAGAATGAATGATATTAAGGACCTTTTTAGAAGTTATTCAAGAATAAGGGGTCGACCTAGGAAAGTAAAAAACTATGAAAGTTATGAATCTAGACATGAACAAACTTATGGATGAACTAGAAAACTTTAAATATAATATCTTAGTTCAATTAACTTCCACCATGGATGGATTGCAAGCCCAAGAAAATGCTAAAACTAAACCATTAGCTATGTATTGTCCTAGATGCAGAAAGAAGCATGCAATAAGAGATTTTCCTTTGGATAAAACAAAAATATGTCTTATCTATGAATCTATGGAACATGAAGTCAATGCTTGTTCTCTTATTTCATTCATAAAAAATTAGCTTAAATAAACTAGCACTTCATTTACTACAGAGGAAGTAAACTTTTTCCAGAGAAAACCTAGCCAGGGGCAGTTCATACCAAGATCTATTCCTGATCCCTGGATGATGCCATGGGCAACTCAGACAATACTACAAATTTTGGGACAACCACCTTGGGCCCCTCAACGAACATGAAATCCCCAAGATTGGGCAGGATAAGCTTGGTATGCTTAAGGACACCAACAACCATGGTTTGGTCAAGGTAACCCTTATGCTTGGTCACAACCTATGTGGAATCCTAATAACTACACTCAAGGGAAGACATATCCCATACAACATCAACAAGCCATAATGGGTTCCCCAGCACAAGCTTCACAAACTAAAAATGTGGTTCAAACACAAATACTAGCACAACCAGTGGCTAATCCTAAAAACAAACAAAAAACCCTTGTCTATGGAACAAAGAAAGAAAAACTAGTTGATCTTAATGCTATGGACTGTAAGGATATTCAAACTAGATCTAGAAAGATAATTATGTATCCACTAGTTATAATTACCAAGATGTCAAATGAAGCTAAGACCCGTAGTTCAGTCATGCCTAAGGTTGATGAAAAAGAAAAAGAGAAATAACCAGATAACAGTTCTACAGAAACTCCATTTCCAGAAAGACTTAAAGAAGTTATTGAGACCAAGGAATTTGAAGTGGTGCAGGAGTTAAGGAAATTAAATATCAGAATACCATTATTGCAAACAATCAAGGCCATTCCTGAATTAAAAAAATTAATCAAAATGTTATGCTTAAAAAGACATGGAAGGAAGAAGAAGTACCCTAGGACTATTAAGGTAGATGGGAAACTTGCTGATTTATTAGCAGAAAAACTCTTACTTCCCAAATATGGGGATCCCGGAAGCCCTGTTATTTCTATCTCTATAGGGAAAAAACATATACATAATGTTTTGGTTGATTTGGGAGTAGATATAAATGTGATGACAATAGACACTTTGAGAACATTGCCATTAACTTGTATACAACCCACTAACACCATATTGTAGATGGAAGATAAGTCGGTAGAAAAACCAGAAGGGATCATTGAAGATGTGGTAGTCATGATGGAGTCATGGGAGTATCAAGTGGAATTCCTTATATTATGGCCAAAAGGTAAAACTCTTGGTTATCCCATTATATTGGGCAGACCATGGTTAGCTACAGTTGTTTCCTTAATTGATTACAAATCAGGTGATATGACTATCTCCAATGTTAAAAGTTCTAAAAATTTTCCCTATATCCTTCTACATGATCTTTTATTGATAATCAAGAATAATTATGGGTTGATGATCCTAATTCTAAAAAATAAAACTTGTCTTCTTTGGCTATGATAACATTACAAGATCATGTACAGGAGGTGGAAAATATGATTAATCACCCATTGAATGATCACTAATTGTCTTTGGAACAATAAGGGATAGTTCTGGAACCTTAAGAATTAGTTCAAGAACGTACATGAATAGTTCCAAAACCTTCAGACTTAGTTCCGGAACCTTCAGACTTAGTTTTGGAACATTCATACTTATCTCCAGAACTACATCAATTCCATGTAGATGTAAATGATTTCTCTTTAGGAGGGGCATAAATAGCTACATAATTAGTAGCCTTATTCTCAAAGATATCAGGGAATAGTAAGTAATTTTTGGAAAACATCAGTGATGAGGAGTTTGACCAAAGACAAAATAAGTATCATAACTCTTCTTATTATCCTTTATCTAATATTCTTTCTCAAGGGAACTTTAGAAACATTACTACATATCATATTTTTTTACAACATTCATGTCCACTAAACACCCTAATGGAAACTTTTCAGCAAATCAGTTCATCACACACTGGATCCAAACAAATTGAGATTCAACCAGGTAAAATTTTGAACATTAACAGCTAGTTGGAAAATGATCAAGACGTCAAATTGTTTCATGTTATGAAAGGTCATACTAGATATTTTTCTTGGGAATATAATTACATGAAAGGAATCCATCCAAGTATTTTTACCCATCACATTTATACTGAAAATGTTAAACCAGTTAGGCAACCTCAGAGAAGGATCAAGCCAACCTTAAGGGACACAATCAAGTAGGAAATTGAAAAGCTATTACAAGTAGGCTTTATCTACCCCATCTCAAATATTTAGTGGGTGTATCCTCTTGTAATTGTGTCTAAAAAGAATGGAAAATGGAGAATTTGTGTTGATTATAGGGAATTGAACAAAGTTACACTCAAAGAATATTTTCCCTTACCATTCATAGATCAAGTTTTAGAAAACCTTTCAGGTAAACGATAAATTTCCTTCTTGGATGGCTTTAGTGGATATAATCAAATCAGGGTGGCTATTGAGGATTAAAAAAAAACTACCTTTACTAGTCCATGGGGTACTTTTTCCTACATTGTATTACCATTTGGACTATATAATGCTCCAGCAACCTTCCAAAGGGTTGTACTAGCAATTTTTGTAGATCTAACTAATGATTGTGTGGTCTACATGGATGATTTTACTGTGCATGGAGAAACATTTGATGATTCCTTGAAAAATTTGGAATGAGTATTAACAAGATGTGAGCAACACCATTTTTCTCTTAATCATGAGAAATGTTTGATGATGGTTGATGAGGGAATTGTAATGGGACACCAAATTTCACAAAGAGGAATTCAAGTTAATAAAGAAAAAATTAGAATTATTTTAGACTTACCTGTTCCTCAAACCCCCACGGATATCAAGTTATTCTTAGGACATGCTGGGTACTATAGGTGTTTTATCAAATATTTTAGTAAGATTATTGCCCCCATGTTTGGTTTTCTTACCAAGGATTGTGAATTTCATTGGGATGAAAAATGTCAACATGCTTTTGAAGAGATTAAAGAAAAATTAATCACTGCCCCAATATTAAGAGGACATAATTACGAGAAAAAATTTCACATCTAAACATATGCCTCAAATAACTCAATTGGTGCAGTTTTGGGATAGAAATATGAAGAAGGGAAAATGTATGCTATTTACTACCTTAGTAAAAATATTACTCCCACTGAAAGAAATTAAACAACCACTAAAAAAAATTCTTTATGTGATCTATTCAATTAATAAGTTCAAACATTATATTATAGGGTACAAAATATTTGTACATACATATCACTCAGCAATTAGATACTTAATGAAAAAACTAGTGGTTGGAGGTAGGATAATCATATGGTTATTACTTTTACAAGAATTTGATATTATCATTGTGGATAATCTAGGAAGATATAATGTGGTAGCTTATTTATTCTCAAGATTAACCACTACAGGGGAGAAATATCTAGTTAAACACAACTTTCTAGATGAAAAATTATTTGTTATTTCAGATGATACACCATGGAATTCTAATATGGAAAATTATCTTGCAATAGGGAAGTTTCCTCCTTATTTTACTAAGAAACAAATGAAAAGGTTAATCAGAACCAGTGCACAATTTAAATGGTTAAATGGAATGTTATTTAAATGTGGTCCTGATTTGTTTTTACGTAGGTGTGTGAGAGAAGATGAAATATTTGACATACTTAGGGAATGTCATGATGAACCAAGTGGAGGACTATTTTCAGTGAAAATAACAACCCATAAAATACTTAGCACTGGATATTATTGGCCATCTCTGTATAAATATGTGAATAAATACATCAAGTAGTGTGATCCTTGTCAAAGGATGGGACAACCAACTTTTACTAGTGAAATGGCTTTGTAAACCCAAGTGGTTATTGAACCATTTGAAAGGTTAGGGATGGATTTTGTTGGCCCTTTTAGTCCTCCTTCACATGGATAAGAGAACATTATTGTATGTACTGATTATGTGACAAAGTGGGTAGAGGTGCAGGCTTTAACAAATGCTAATGAAGATGCAGTTGCTAATTTACTTTGGCACAAAATTATGATGAAGTTTGGTGCACCAAGAAGTATAGTTTTAGACCAAGGCCCATAATTCATGTCAAATATGATCAAGGACTTCACAATGTAATATAAGATCAATCATATGAATTCATCTCCCTATCACCCACAATCAAATGGATAAGAAAAAGTGACCAACAGGGAATTGGAAAACATTCTCACCAATACAATTGAAGCAAGTAGTAGAGATTGGGTAAAAAGGCTGCGTGAGGCTTTCTAGGCCTATAACACAACTTGGAAGATTAAAGTAGGGTTCTCACCGTATGAGTTAGTCTATGGGAAGAAGTCCTTGTTACCCATTTAATTTTAACTACAAACATTGAGGACATCAAGTAAAGTGGGTATTAAGTTGGATACAACACAAAAATAAAGAATTCTACAAATCAATCAATTGGATGAGATGAGATTGGAATCACTTCAATAGATAGAGATAATCCAAAACCAAAGGAATCAGTGGCATGATACACATATCAAGGAAAGGCAATTCAAGATAGGATATTGGGCATTACTCTTTGATTACAAGTACCAGTAATTCAAGGGTAATTTGAGAACTAGGTGGTTAGGACCTTATCAGATTGAGTAGATATATGACAATGGATTTATTTAGCTACTTCCCATTAATGGCAGTAGAAGGACACTTTTGGTCAATAGACACAAGATAAAAGTCTATAGGAATCCTCCTACCAGGGATGAATTCTTGAAGCAAATTGAAGTAGAGAAGGAATTTGATCATATGGAAGAACCTAGTTCTTCCAAAATGATCAAGTAATTAGATACAAGGATCTAAAATAAAGGGAAGAGAATGAAAAACAACAAATGTCATTCTCTTCCCCCCAAAAAATAAAAATAAAAATAAATAAAAAGGGAACGGGAATGAAAAACAGTAAATGTAATTCTTTTCCCCAAAAAAAATTATCTCAAAAGGCCAATTGAAAACCAGAAATGGTGGTTGGTCTCATCATCAAGTGGGTAATTCAAATAAAAGGAACTTCTTTACAATTCTAGTTGTCTATTCTCACCATTTTTAGTTTTCACTTTTTTTAGGAATGATGAGTTATCAAGGCAGATGGATTACATCAGCAAGTACAGTAATTATGTCTTGATCTTATTAAAGGTTAAATTAAAAGTTTACATGTGTGATTAGACTTGATTTAAGTTGGCAGTATAATGATTCATTTATTACACATCATGATTAAAGGGGAATAATCATGAATGTGATTCTGACTAAATAAATGGAAGTGGTGGTATATAAATAACAAACTATCATTCAAGTGGAATAAAAAAAACTGGGAATAGTTACAGAGAAGTTCAAGGAGGAAACAATGAAGTCATATTTGGAGTTCCACACCCAAATCTAGTAGTTCCACAACCAAATCCACTAGTTATGCAGCCATCTCTTGACAGAGAAAGGGTTTGAAAGAAGAAATAATTTGAATCGACATCTTTGCCATGGGTATCAAAAATAAGTCAAATCCAGAAGACGATACCCAACTCCTTGCAGATAGAAAAGTAACAACCATTTTTGAAAAATAAGGTTGGCTAGAGTTTCTGAAGAAATTCTCAAACTACAACGATGAATTGGTAAGAGAACTTTTCGTGAATATAAAGCAATCCAGAACTAACGTTAAAATTAGTGTAATTCCCTTTACTGTTAATACAATTAACAATGTATCTGAGGTACCAATTGTACATGTTCCAAACTCTATAAAGGGAACACTAAAAGAATTAGTAGAAACCTTAAGGCAAGAGGGTGAATCTGAACCCTAGTAAATTTATAATACTAAGAAGATCATCAATGGATTGAAAATAGCTAGCCTACCCAAACCCTTCAACAGAGGTGTTTTCTGGGTAGTAAAGTACCTGACATGCGATGGCCAATATGGGACTGTTGGAAGGGAGGTCCTTAACATGTTGATTTATCTTAGGTATGGGGAAAAAAAACATGAGTATATTGTAAAACTTCTTGGTTTCCTCTTTGATTCCATCCAAACAATGACTTAGAGATAATATTGGGGTGTAGGGACAGGTAGGCACCATGGGTTAGTCCATTTGGTCTGTCAACATCTTTTTCTCTCTAAGAAAAATGGAGAAGAAGCATGGGAAAAATTCTTCCATAAATTTAGAAAAACTCCTGATATTATCAGAAGGGGAATACCAACACCTTTCTCTCCTAAAATTAACATAGAAATTAATCCTCCTGATGAGAAAAATAAGGAAATAAGTGGGGTTAAAATACCAAAGAGGAGGAGGCCTGAAAGGATGATCAAAGTTGCAAAATCTACTGTTTCTTTAAAATAAAATCCTTCCCCTGTAATAATACTAGAATAAATAATACATGTCTCTGATAGTGACAGTTCACCCAAGCTGGACTATGAAGCAAAAATCAGAAGAAATTCAAGGAGGAAGTCCACTTCAGAAAATTTTGAAGCTCCAAAAAGGAAATAAAATCATAAGAAGTCTAGGGAAACTCCATGGAATATTGAAGTACAGGAGGATTTAGAGAAAGAAGCTACTGATATTCTTGGCAGCATGACAACTTCTCCTCCTCTAAAAAGTTACATTGAGGAGTTGGAGAGAGAAGCTGAAATAATGGAAGAGCAAGCTTTTTAGGAGATGGATGAGTCAACAATACTGTCTGTAGACACCTGTAGTTTGATCAATACACATTTATTTCTAATGGTGCACTAGTGCTTCTTCCTTTTGCAAATTAGTGACACAACGCCAGTTAGGCCTATCTAACTCCCTTCCTACGACACCCTTTTGGTTGTTTTTCCTCTTATAAACCATTTAAACAGGCAGTCCTAGCCTCGTTCTAACTACATTAGCTTCTTATTCTCTTCTAGATTACTTCTATTAGCTCCCCGGAATATAAATCCACTTCGTTGGATTGAGTAAGCCCTTTAGAACCCTTCCAAAACCCTAATTACTCTCTAAGAGAGATTAATTAGTCTAACCTAGATTAATTACCCTCTAACATAGTGAAATCACATTTTGACTTGGTAAAGTTCTTTTTGGACTTTAGTCTTTGTCCCACATGCACCCAAATATCTCTTTTATTCCAAACTAAAAACTATAAATAGGGCTATACCCCCTCCCTCATTTCCTAAGAGTTATCTCTTCTTCCTAGCACAAATTATAGTGATTTGGTTAGGCTTTAGTTTGTATTTCATTTTCTAAATCATTTGAGCTAAAAGCATTTAATCTTGTATTTCATAGCATTAACATAGAGTAAAAGGGAAGATCCATTGGCCTTGAAGCCATTAATGGGGAGATATCTTTCTCTTAACACATAAACTTAATGTGTAGATACTCTTAGGTTCATTATTTCAAGCTTTCAAAGAATAGAGATTAACTTCATTTGCTTAGTTTACATGTTTATTTCAAATTAATGTATGCAAAGAAGGAAACCTTGCTCATTTCTTATCACAAGGTCCATTGAGTAGATTGTTAAAAGCATTTTGGGTTTCTTTAGATATTCTTACCCCAAATCCATGGCTTTTATAACCTTTCATTGAACACATTTGGCACGCCCGGTGGGACACTTATGTCCACCCTCCATTAATGGAGGTCTTTTAGGTTTTTCATAGCTTATTTCCAAGTTTTTTTCAAGTCACTTGTTATTTCCTCATTTTTATTTCTAAACCTAGATAAATGACCATCATTTATATAAATTTTGTGGGTTTGATCTATAAATAGGACACTTTGACTAACAACTAACCTCTTTGCTCTTGAAAATTTGAAAATCCATGTTTTTTGTAGGTTTTTCACACGGTGCACGTAGGTGTCCAACAAGGGGCATGTACATGTCATAACCCCAGGGTACTTGTCATATCAGGTTTGTACCTATCCATATCATTTACAAACTAAACCTTTACATAGACATGCATGCGTATCCGTCATCTAGGGCACGCATATGTCTCTCTGGACGTGCATGCGTAAATGCTCTTATTGTAAAAAATTTAAAATAACCCATACAAGGATGCACACGTGTCTCCGTCATCTGAGGCACACAGCTATCTCTCTAGCCATGTAGGTGTAAAAGATCTGACTGTGTGAAAATTTTACAGTTCTCTATTTAGGCTTACACGCGTGCATGCCTTAACCAGAGCTTTTATGTCAATATAGGTGCGTCTCTATAATTTTGTGAGTGTCTACGTTTACTTCGGTAGGTTTTATTAATTTATTAACTGTAGGTGTACCTATCACGTGGGGCATGTACCCATTGGTTGGGGAGCACTGGTGTTAGTATAGGTGCGTGGGTGTCTGTGTTAAAAATTGAAAGATTTTACAGTCTACAAAATTTTTTCTTCTAATCCATCACTACAGGTTTTTATGACTAACAATTGGAAAAGTAGGGTTCTTTCTTAAACGTTCTAGTTTTCATAGATTAAAAGTGTTTTTTTGTTTTTGACTTAGAAGTAGTTTTTGTAGAAGTGTGTATGCTCTCTCCCCACATCTTCCAAGATGATCTTGGAGATCAAAAACACCAATTCAAAACTCATATAAATTGTGCAAAAAACACTTGTTTTATAAAATGTTGGAGTAAAAATTTCATATGATTTCAGTGGAATTTTTCACGTTGTGTATGATCTTCCTTCACACCTTTTGGCGATCTTAGGAATCAAAAGTAAAGTGAAAAAATCTCTTTCTTAAAACATCAACCTACGAATCAAAAAATTATTGAAACTTGTTGTCTACAGGACCTATCGATTGTCAAAAGGAGGAGCTAAGAAAAAATGCAAAACCTTCTAATACACGTGTTCTTATAGGTTGCAAAATAGTGTGCTACTTAAAACCACATTAAGCTAAGAAAAGATTAAAAAACACACCATATTCAAAACATTGTATTATAGGTTTCAGAAAAGGGTACATCCCTATCAACTCAACTGGAACATAACCCCTTTGGCATAACGCATTAAGCTACAAAAATGTGGGTGGTACCATGAACCCTAAAGTAGTCCACCAATGTGTAACTTCATGGATGAAACAGGAAGCGCTTTGCTTACCCACTTGACTAGTACGCCTTATGAGTTAGATTTGTAAGTTGTATGTATCATGAACTTAGTAGAAGTACATGATGGATGCATTCATTACCCACTATACTTGAAAGGGGATAAAGCCAAGATACTCCCAAACTAGTCATTGTGACTTTTCGGGTAAATTACACCTCGCTCTTAGACAACCTTGTAACACCTAGTTGAGAGAACTTGTTAAGGAAGCCATTTTGTCAAGGAGCCCACTTTACTAGTCTTTGTTGTATCAAGCCATCAAAAAGTGATGGCTCATCTAGAATCTAAACCTTGTTTGTTGAAACAAGGCAAAAAACCCTTGCGAGTTCAAAATGAGTGTATTTTCATCACGGACCTAAACTACGTCCCCCTTTTTCTTAGTTTTGTTTTTGTCTTCGGACAAGGTGAAGATTTGCCAAAATGTTACTTGGCTTGTGTCCATCCTTTGATCAGTATCCTTGCATTCTCATCTCCCATTATTCAACATGAGAAAGGTGCATACATCACGTGTTTTTATGAGAGATAGTACTCGTCACTTTTTTGTCCATTTACACCCATCCATGTTTGCGGCTGGGTTGTTGAACCTCTAAAGTGCATAGGTACACTTTTCATATCATTGATAAAAGTCCTTCCATCTTGATTTCAAGATCATATTCACCGCTGTGTATTCAGTTCATCTTTTCTCTTTTATTGAGTTAATAGTTTTGTTTGCATCTTAGATGTACAATCTTGGTACTTGTATCATATTCTCATTTTTGTGAGGAAATGATATAAGTCCCCTTATTGCGCACTTACGCTGCTCACACGATTAAAAACTTCTTGATATACTTATTACTCGGTTTCACTCTTGACGTCATATTAGTCTTCTTGAAGAGTGTTGATAATGCTTTACATATATCATAATAAAGTTAACATGGTGCTAACACCTTGCTTTCTTGGTTAATTTATCACGGTGACGTTATTACGCTTAATCTATTCGCGACTTCCATTTTTTAGAGGGTTTGGCTTTCATCAGTATTCAAACTAGTTTAAGTATACCTTGTCAAGGAAATATGACAACATCACATCAGTGCTTAGACCTTGTTAGGGTTCTAACTTGACTTACATACAGGTATATCTTTATCGCTATCTTAGGGTATAGGTTTGGCAATAACAAATTGAGTGAATCATAACATTAGATGTGCATATGAATGTTTCTTGATAAAAATGATTCCATAAAATTACATCTATGATACACTATGATATAATTCCAACATCCCCGTAAACAACTTGCAGAAAACCATACACGTAGGGGTTACGCTAGCTACATAAGGACGTCTGCTAGTGATGCCTAAAATCATAAAAATGGTAGCCAAATCAAATGATCAACACATGGGAGAAAACCCTTTTAACACATTCCCATTCAGTGGTCATAATTTAGGACCACTCTTCTCTCAAGTCAAAGATACAGTGACGTTAATCAATCATAGTGGAGAAGATTCAGACTCTTTCGGAGAACAAAAAAGGTTAGACCTAAACAAATTTGATGAGCTCTTATATTATAACAAAGATCAAGTACTTGCAAGATTCTTGGCGTTAGGAGCTAAAATTCCACATGAGTGTGAAGAAGAAACAAAGGTCATTGATCCTAACTTATGAGAATAGAGGTTTGTCTTAGACACAGATAATCCTTTCGATGTGGGATATGCGTCCACTTCTGGGCAACATAAGGCCGCTGTCAAAGGTGAAACATCTTGTAAACCTCACTTTAAGGCTTCACATAAAGTAAAAATTGAATGGAAGGCCTCCCTTCCTCAAAAATTTGATGAAGAAGAGGATCCCGGGGTTGAGGAGGAGATCCTCCAAAAACAAATCTTAAAGTTGAGTCAGAAATTAGCGAACCTAGGCACTTCAAAAAGAAACATAGGTAAAGACAAAGACAAAAGAAAACTTAACGAGTTTCTATTTGATCCACATACAGACTATACCTTTAAAGAAACTCAAGCTCAAAGGTCAATATCACCTATTAAGGAGCAACTCATTCAAGATGAATTAAAATCTATGAAAGATACACTCATGACATTACAACAGGGAAATGTAGGCCAAAACATAAAGTATTTATATGAAGAACTATGTCCTTACCCCTTTGATAAGGACATGCTACAACAGCCTTTCCAAAAACATTTCACTATTCCCACATTTAATAAGTATAAGTGAAAAAGTGATCCTCGCGATCATATAAAATACTTTTACATGGCTTTCCAAGAGGTTGCATATAGCGATAATTTCCTGATACGACTTTTTCCTCGTAGCTGAAGAGCCGTGGGATTAGAATGGTTTTATAGTATACCTAAGGGCTCCATTATAACATGGTCTATGCTAGAAGAGAAATTTGTAAGGCATTACTCCTATGATATGGAGAGTGACATCATGATGAACAATCTATGCAACACAAAACAAAAACCCAATGAGACATCTACAGGATTTTTACAATGATGGTGCAGATTAGCTAGTCGATTTCCTTGTGCCTTACCTAAAAAATAGTTAGTGAGTATATTCATTCCTAACTTGAACCCAGAAATATCCTTTCACTTGCAAATGCATTGTGGCTCGAAATTTGAAGAAGTCATAGAGAAAGGTAGTCAAATTGAGAAAGCGCTCATTGCTAGGGGCACACTTAAACCGGTTATTAAAAACAAACACGAAGCCAAATCCACAGATAAAACTAAATTCTTTAATAAGAACAAACATGTTATTGGTGATGGCATTATAGGCTTCAAGAGAATCCAAGCCGTACAGAAAGGTCCACTCTTGAAAATTTCACAAGGGCCTCATCCCAAAGCACCTATAAATTGTACATTCACATCTTTGATAGAATCCTTATACACCATCCTAAAACAATTAGATGGTGCAAATATGGTAGAATATCCAACTACTATAATTCCCTACCTGGAAGATGCTCCAAAACTGATTTGGTTCAAAGACAATTAATATTGCGACTTCCACTGTGTCAAAGGACACAAAATGGACAGATGTTTGAGATTACGTAGTTATATCCAAGACCTCATAGAGGAAGGGAAGATTGTTGTATAGTCTCCCCTGAAGGCTGGTAGAAGTTCAAATGAAAAAATGGGTATTTACAAGGAACCTTTTCCTGACCATGCGTATAATTAGAAAAAGAAAATAAATCAAGGGAAAACTTCCAATGACTATAGGATTACTGCCTATGTGTACCCTACAAATGATAGTCCTTATGATTCCCTCATTAGATGTATTAACTCAGCTAATGAACATATTAACACCATTCGGATCTTAGAAAAGAGCTGCACAGTCGGGACAAGACATGCCTACTTAATTATACTAGATCTTGTGCCTACCCCTAAGGAAAGTTAGTATAACTTGATAGAGAAATTAGAAAAAACATCTACTAAGATATCTATCCTTGATCTCCTAAATATCTCCAATACCCACAAAAACATACTATTCAAAACTTTGTAATATTCAGGGGTTTCCACATAAATATATCCCACAAACCTTCAAGCCATGATTGCATGCTTAGACACCAATGATCATATTACTTTTGATCATACTACAATCCCACATAATAACCCAAAGCATAACTCACGATTATATCTCGCAGTGGTGGTTACCCATTGTAAGATCAAAAGAGTGCTTGTAGATGGGGAATCTGATCTGAATATTTGCACCTTGAAGCTGGTAAAGTAGCTCGACCAGTCATAAAAAGAGCTAGGTGCTAAATCTATCACAATCACAGTATATGACAATGAAGAAAGAGATTCAGCAGGGACTATAGTGGTCCCCATGGAGGTAGGACCAACATGTCACTATACAACATTCCATGTCCTTGACTTGGACCTTCCATACAACATGCTCTTAGGATACCCATGGATCCATGCCATACAAGCTATTCCATCAATGTTTTGTCAATGCATCAAGTTATATCATGAAGGGTAGGTGGTTAGTATTTTGGGTGACCTAGAACCTTTCACACATTGTAGGGCTTTGTATATTTTTTCTCATGTAGCTTATGAATGTCCTTCTACGGATGTTGTTGTCACTTTACAAATGGAGGCCCTGAAGAGTTGAGTTGATTCAAAATCCCTCACACCTTTCAATCAAGATTTTCCCTCACTGGTCAATCCATTTTCTTCATGGGAGGCCACATCAGTAAAATATGGCCCAAGTAAGCCATTCGCTCTTGAGCAGGCTCTGTTGATATTAGACCTATTAGTATCCCTTAAGACAAGGGGTAAGCCTTAATTTCAATTTAAGAGCACCCACAAGCAATGTCCTAAACCTTTGGAGAAATTTTTCCATAATGGCCTCTTGTCTGAGGATAAAATTTTAGAAGACCCTACCAGTAGAGTACCAGAAGGCACCATGGCTTTATGCAATCAACCACCTCAGTACATCAAAGGTCCTCGTATGATGTTTGTCATGGGCTATGATGGTTTTGGATGTGGTGTTAATGCACAAGGCCGATTAGAGCCTATCCCTATCCCTCATTTCAAAACTGATAAACACAGCCTTAGAATAAGGCCCCATGATGCTCCACCTTCTGAGAGCAACACCACTTCTTCTAAAAGGGAGGACATTTCACTCCATTCCAATAGTGATGCAGATTCCCAATGCAGCCTTTTTGAAGATCTTGCCTCCATGGACCTATTCCTAGATTCATTAGTACTTACCTTATCCGAATGAAATCCCCTAGATAAATATCCAATATCCCTTATGTATCCTAAGATTATAGATTGGGATTAACAACTTCATGTTCCATTGGATTTCTTTGAAAATGATGAGGCATTCATAGAGTTGATGCAACTCAAGGACTTTATTCTAGCTAGAGACCACAAGAAAGGATTTAAGATTCAACTAGATGCTTGTGCATATTTTGGGGGGGAAGCAGAGATGTGTGGATGGTTGAGTAAAAAGGTGTTAACTAAAGGGATACCTACCTCTGAGAAACCAAGAAAGAATACTCAACAGAAATCCCATAGTGACAAACTCTTTGATGTGCTCATAGACAAAAAAAATGAAGAGTCTAAAGATGAAGTGATTTATCAATTCAAAGATGATCATGAAGTACCATAGGAGGTTGATCTTACTCTTCCCCCTGATCCTACATGGATGGAAGACTCTTCTAAAATGCTTATTGAGGAAATAATCAATGTCAACATTGGCTCAGAGGAGCGACCCATAATAGTCAAGTTGGGAGCTTCACTCTCAGTTTAGGAACAAAAGACATTTGCAGAGGTCTTAAAATAATATGTGGACACATTCATGTGGAACTATGTAGATATGCCTTGTTTAGACCCTGAGTTAGTTATGCACAACCTCGTTTTGCACCCAGAGGCCAAACCAATCAAACAAAAGTTAAGAAAGATGCATCCTAAAGTGGCGCTCTTGGTCTAAGAAGAATTATAAAAGTTGTTAGTTGTTGATTTCATAAAACCTATTGACTATTCAGAATGGATCTCTAACATATTCCTAGTACAGAAAAAACCTTTTGGAATAAGGATCTGCATGGATTTTTGTGACATCAACAAAGCATGTCCAAAAGATGATTTTCCCCTATCGAACATCGACATGATAGCTGATTCAACAGTTGGCTATGAAATGTTGTCCTTGATGGATGGTTTTTTAGGTTATAACCAAATATGAATTGTGGAGGAAGATCAACATAAGATAGCATTCATCACTCCTTTGGGAATATTCTGCTACAAATTCATGCCCTTCGGGCTTAAAAATGTTAGGGCTACTTATCATCGGACCATGATAGTTATCTTCCATGATATGATAAGTGACATCATGGAGGATTACGTTGATGATATCCTAGCAAAATCTAATAGTAGAAAAGAAAAACCTGAAGTGTTAAGGCGTATCTTTCAGTGTCTAAGAGACTATAAGGTTCACTTGAACCCTAAGAAATGTGTCTTCGTTGTCTTATCAGGAAAACTCCTAGGGTTCATTGTCTTACAAAGAGGGATTGAAGTGGATCCTAAAAAGGTTATGACTATCACATAAATTCAACCACCTACCACTCTCAAGCAGCCAAGGAGTCTACAAGGAAATATTCAGAAAATCCATCACTTTATCTCACAACTTGCAGATAAGTGCCACCCCTTTACTCATTTGCTCAAGAAATATGTCACATTCAATTGAGGACCTGATTGTCAAAAATCCTTTATGCTACTCAAATAGTACTTGTCCAACATGCCTGTACTAATGCCACCTAGCCCCGGTGAACCTCTCCTCTTATATATTTCCACTACCCAGTTTGTCATTGGTGCATTACTTTCCCAATATGACTTAGCCTATAAAGAGAGAAATTTACTATCTTAGCTGCACCTTGATCACATACAAGCTGAATTATCCCTAAATAGAAAAGGCCTGCTTATCCCTAAATAGAAAAGGCCTGCTTGACGGTTGTATTCACATTTCAAAAGCGTTGCCATTATCTCCTGAATAATAAGACCAAGCTCATATCCAAAGTTGATCCTCTCAAATACCTTTTATCCAAACCCTCCCTCATAGGCCGAATGGCTAATTGGATCATTCTCTTGAGTGAGTTTGACATTAATTTTGTAAATCATAAGTCTTTAAAATGACAGGTACTAGCTAATCAGTTGGCAGAAGCTCCTCTCCCAGGAATGGAACCTTTATGGTTAGATTTACCAGATCCATCTATCATGTATATTGAAGAGTCCGTAGAATGGCATGTTCACTTTGATGGATCTTTTATCTTCCATGGATCTGGAGCAGGAGTGGTCCTCATCACTCCAAATGGTGATGTTATACCATGAGCATTCTGGTTGGGATTCCTGTGTACAAATAACATTACAGAGTACGAAGCACTCATCACCAGCCTCAGGCTAGCTATTACATGGAATATCAGACAAGTATGAGTCATTGGGGACTCTCAAATTATCATAAAATAGGTTAATGATGAGTATAAGGTTAAAGATGAGAAACTTATTCCATATAAGAAAATGGTTGAAAATTTGAAGGAATATTTCACACAAGACATATTTGAACAAAAACCAAGGTCGTATAATAGATCCGCAGATGTTATGGCTACTATTAGGTCTCTCTTGCACATAACACCTGAAGAAAGCAAGATGCCTTTCTTTATGGAATATCTACAGGTACCTGCATATGATATGCCAGAGTCATGTTTGGCATGTGAAGTTATTGGTCCTTTATCCCCTTGGTACGAACCTATCTTCTAATACCTACAAGATGACACCTTTCCCCCTAACATCACCTATTCTGAAAAGAAAGCCCTTATTCGCTGCATATCCCATTATACCCTCCAAGGAGGTACCCTTTATCATCGTGGCTATGATGGGAATCTACTTCATTGTTTGGATGTCATTGATTCTATCCATGCAATTAAGGAAGTACATAGTGGTATTTGTGGATCACATACTAGTGGCATGGTCTTAGCTAAAAAGGTATTGAGAGTAGGCTACTATTGGCCTACTATGGAATCTGATTGTTGCAACTTCGTAAAGAAGTGTGAACTATTCTAGAAATATGGGAATTTAATAAATGCACCGACATGAGCCTTATAGTATATTGTAACACCTTGGCCATTCTCTAAATGGGGCATGGATCTCATAGGGAACCTCCATCCTTCTTCATTGGATGTTCATACTCATACCATCAACACCACCAAATACTTTACCAAATGGGTAGAGGTTGTCCCTCTTACCTATGTCACCAGTGCACAGATTTCAAAATTCATCATGAACCATCTCATATGTCATTACGGGATCCCCTTGGCCATTATCACTGATAATGGTAAATTCTTCAAAAATAGAATGGTTAAAACATTGTGTCCATGCTTCCATAGCCAACTTAAGTGGTTTACCCCTTATTACCCTCAATGTAATGGATAGGTGGAAGTCACCAATAAAACTCTTGTGCGGATTATGGAGAAAATGGTCAGTAAAACCGAGCATAATTGGCATCTACAGATACATTCCTCCCTCTAGGCCTATTGTACTTCCATCCGCACTCGTATTAGTGAGACCCCTTATTCACTTGTCTATGGAACTGAAGCCATCATACCTTTGGAAGTGGAGCTTCCCTCCTAGAGAATATCTCTCATAGACTATCTTGACAAAGATGAAGATTATAGAGTTGCTCGCTTAGCAGAGTTAGAACTATTAGATGAAAGGCATATTAGAGCACTTAATCACCTAAAATTTTATCAGAACAAAATGTCTATAGGATATAATAAAGGAATCATTCATTAGGAATTTGATGTAGGGGATCTAGTTCTCAATGAAAATTAGAATAACACCGTTAAAGATAGAGAAAAGAAATGAAAGTTTGAGGCTAACTGGTTAGGTCCTTATGTTGTAATTGTAAAATATGGATCAAGGGCCTACAAACTTGCATATTCAGATGGTGAAGAGCTTCCAGAACACATGAAATCCATGCACTTAAAGTTGTTCTATGCTTAGGCATGACGATAATATCAAATAAGATCTAAAAATTGGAAAAAAAAAGAGAAAACAAGCAAAAAATGGAAAAATGAGAAAATAGTAAAGAAAAAGTAGGTCGTCCTTGTGTGAAAACCATGCAATTATGGCACAGAGGGCAGGTCTTTGAGTGAAAACTAGTTTTTGGAGCTCAAGAAAGATTCACCAGACACAGGTTACCCTTACAGAAGGATAGGTAATCGTTACCACTTTTTTAGATATGACTTTTTCTACTAGGTCTAGTAACCCTACTAGGATCACCTTTGCCTTGCCATGATCTGGTTTGTTTGCTCTTATATCTGCATGAAGGACATTATCTTTGTATAATCCCATTTCCATCTTCCTGCACATACACCCATGGCATTCTACCCTTTGTATATTCCCACATCATGTTGCAGGCATCCACGCTTTATTGTTCTTGTACATTGCTTTCAGAATATGACCTTGGAAAATACAAAAAAAATTGGAAAACAATACACAAAAAATCTAAACATTTAGAAAAATCCCATTTCTAGGGATAAAGCTACATTTGTCTCACAATGTTATCTTTGGGAAACCTAGACAATACAGTGACAAACGTAGCCGTGAAAACTTATCTCCTTAGATAAACCCAAAACCATTAGAAAATGTGTCAATGTTATCCCACAAAAAAAAAGTAGTGCTTTAATTACTTTTAGTTGTTGGTTTGTATAGTTTTGGTGTACTTAGTCCATTAATTTTTAGTTCTTTAGAATGGATCATTTGCTTATCGAAAGTTGAATCTTATTTGATTTAAATTGAGCATTGCATTACATACATTTGAAGGCTATCATGCTTGTAAACAATTTTTGTAGGTTTCTTTGTTTGTTAGTGTGCTTCCTTTTAGGGTTCATTTTTTCTTAATTAGATTAGATCTCATTTTATCTCTTATTAGAGGTTTGTTGTGTTTGTTTAATAGTAGTATTTGTATATTTGTTTAGTTTTGTTAACTCTTTGCTTGTGTGTTTTTTACACAGTTGTTTGTTATCACATCTATCATCTATCATCTCATCACATTTATAACATCATCCACTACATCACATATATAAAAAAATTCTAAGTATTACATCATGCATGTATGCTAAGCTAATCATCAAATATCATATCATCAATGGGGGCAAGAGAGTTTGCACATAATCACTAATCTATCCCCCCCACACCAATATCATCTAGTATTATCCCAAGTGCTAGCATAAAAAACTTAGAACTAAATCATGAATCTAAAACCATGTGGTTTCATTTGAAAATACATCATCAAATATGAAAGCAAGAAGTATACACATTTGTGAATCTAAGATATGTCATATACATGAAAGAAAGAACAAACATATAACATGAATCCACCATATAAACGATACATCAAAAATGTACATATATACATGTATAACTGTCCAGTCAGTGATCAAAATAATACATCATTAATACAATATGCCATCAAAAAGGGGCATGCATCAAGAAGAATCAAGTCTTCATCATGAGGCATCATCAAAATGAATAATATACACAGCTATACAACAAAATCAGCCTTCATCAGAGGCATGTATAAATAATATCTATATAAAAAGAAGGCAGAGCTCAACCACAGCTCTCACGCTTGCCAAGGCTCCTAGGTTTGTCACTTGGTCAACAGAACAATGGTGGCTAGGGAGGACCTACACTAAATGGACCACCAGGCTTACTAGATGGACCCTATCCAGCTAGCTACTCTAGCATGGGCTGCCCAACTGACCTCGATGAGTGGCTTGATCTTTGTGACCTGGACCCTATCCTACTTGTCCCTGACTATTAAGGGAGTACCACTCACTACTCTGGGGGAACTACCTTGAAGTAGGTAGTCCTGTAAAATAAAAACTTGCCACCAAGCCTCATGGCATCATGGATCAAGTTAGCATCTCCTGAAGTGAGGGCTTCCTAAAGGGCAACATCTCACTCACCTGTCACTTTGCCTAAATCAGCCTTAGCCTGTCTCGAGGAGGTAGCCTCTCGTTCTCATTTTGCAGTAACAGTCTACACCTTGGTTTGTGCCTCATCCCTATGTGCTAAAAGACCCTATGATCGTCTATATATGTGACCCCTCTGGGATACCACCGTATGTACCTGAGTCTGGGACTGGTGTAAGAGGCTCAATATCTAAGCCCCCTGCATGGCCATCTCTTGCACCTGAATCTGCCATGTAATACTACCGCTTCCCTAAGTGGCATGTGCCTGGGCTTGATCTCTCTTTGCTATCAAAATCTATATTTATGCCCGAGCTTGGTCTCGCTCTAATGTGAGGGCTTGTACCTGGGTCCTCATTGTATCTCTCTCGCCATCCACCTGTAACTGAACAATAATGGTTGCCTGTAACTTTTGTTGAAGAGCAGCTCAATGCCCACCTACGCTGCTACTCTCTGGGGTATCAAAAGGTGGTCCCTGCACTGGTAATACATGTTGGAGAGGGGTATAAATCCCCATTGGAATGCCCACTGGGGAAAACTCTATCTCCACGGCCCTGTATATCTATCTCGGCCTATGACTGGGGCCCTGTCCCTATGGCTGCTATGGAATGGGACCCTATCCCCTACCTCTGACATGATGGGATGCATCGGGCCCACCCTCATCATCATCATCATCATCATCACTTTCATCGCTGCCCTCACCACCACTAGGAGGCCCCATCAGAGGAGGCCTCAAGCTGACATCATATGCCACTCTGGGAATTCTCAAATGGTATGGGAGCACACCATGGTACCATGGCCCATACTCCAGCGTAGTACTTAGATCTTTGATCTAAGTGGCACCCAAATAGCAGGTGCCACCTGTCGAAAGTTGGCCAATGATCTATCGCGGGTAATCTATGGACCCATGTCAAAGTTCTCTCTGGCTCTGCGAGCATACCATCTATCTGGCCCAAGAACATTCTGGGTAAGGCCGAACTACCACTGACATCGATCCACTTTATATAACTCCCATATATAGGTGCGGCTTCCCAAAATAAAATTCTCAACTGTAGCGGTGTTGAGCTCTAGACCATCCTCTGGCCACTAAAACTGTCTATAAGGCCTCCATGTAATGGAAGCCTAGAGCATCTCATCTAGATCACACCTATAATGGTATGTAACCCCAATGAAGGGTTGCACATCATCCCCTACCGGGACCCAACCCATCATAGAAGGCTCATCGAGAGCTCGACCTCTTAGCACACCTAGGGGGTGACCAATATTAATGTGGTCCCACACCCAAATTTGTAATAAACAAGTAGGTCCTACCATCTTCTGATGGTGGTAAGTGATCAGATGGAGATCCCAATATAAGTGTGCTAATATGCACTGATCCCAGTAGTAGGTCTATCCCTCCACCAAGCCAAGAATCACTCCTAGGAGTCCCAATAGAAATGAAGTACCAATCTTGTCAAGGAGTAGAACTCCACTAACAAGAGCTATCATATAGACCACTACGTGGTCTAACTCTGGATCATCTATGCGTTGGGATAGTCTGATAGACACCCCGCACCGTGGTATGGTAGGAACACTGAACAAATGTGTGATGTGATGCTGAATGTCACTCCAGCGGCTTGTCATCTCAATAAGTTGTGCCTAGATCAGGACCCGCATGATGCACCATACATCCTCTAATGTAATGGTCATCTCCCCAGTCAGGAGGTGAAAGCACTGGCTCTCGCTGTGCCACCGCTCTACTATGGCCATCAAGAGGCCATGATCTAAAGTAATCTAGGGCATCTCAGCCACATAAGATAGTCCCATCACGTGTAATAGGCTCACCAGGGTCACTCTATCTTCATTATCTAACTACCCTCTATCACAGCTAAGCGGCCGTAGCGCTCATGAGTCTGAAGAATAGGTAAAATATGCTGCAAAATCAATGCAAGTGTTAGGCATCTAACATTTCTATAGTATTTTTCTAAGGAAAAATAATGCTTTTAATACATCTAAGTTGCTAACTATTATTTTCTTCTAAAGTAATATCACCTTTTTCTTTTATAACTTGGCTATTTTCTAGCCAGTTGTCTTTTTCTCGCATGCTTCTAGCACATACGCGCCTCCTTTATCACCTGTGTGCCCTAATCGATGCATACATGCCCTTTTAGATGCATATACACACAACCCCTTCTCCTTTTTGACGTGGACCATATAGGATGCATGCGTGCCTTCCATGATGCCTATGCACCCATTTCAACACACACGCATACGCATGTCCATCCAAACCCCAACTGATGCTTAGTCTATCCCTTTTGTCTTTTCTACGGGTACACGTGCGTGCACCCATCTTTCCCAATGGATACATGTGCACGTACCTACTTCTACCGAATAGGTACACATATGTATCTCTATCCCTACAAACAGATACACGTACATGTCCATGTCAGTTTTGACACATGCGCGTGTGTGTACCCGTCAATCTAACACATACACCTATGCGCATGAGTAAAATTCCTCCTACCTACCCTAGAAAACCCTAAAAAGTGTAATTAATGCGTAATTAATGGGGGGGTTAGGGCACTCACGAATGGTCCATCCACTGGGTCTCGCATGTACTCCTGGATGTGATCCACGTGCCTCGCCCTCCTTGGTATCCTTGCCATCTCACTCCAGGGCTCTTGTTTTCACTCATGGTAAAAATTTAGAGAGGCTCTAGTAGAAATGAATGGGTCCTGATTGTTTTACCAACCCTGGGTGAGTATATTAACCCATCGCGATGCCCCTGGGGCATGTTTTCTCCACTGTGATCATTCTAACCTTCTTTTATCCTCTGTGATAATTTTTTTTGTATTAAAATAATTATTTTTAATAATTTTCACACATTGGGGCACTTCCTGCCATCCAACGGTCCCTTCTTTGTCACACTGAGATAATTTACGAGCCTTTCAGGCACCTTTTCTCACCTTCTCCTCTATTTTTCCCCGTCGTGATGATTATTTACTAATTTATTTTTAAATAAATTATTCTCGACCCATATTTCTTCTTGTGGGCACATATTCTGAGATTTTTGATAGCTTTGCCTTCCCACTACCACCTATGCATGTATTTTGGAAGATCTGTGATCTTTTAAAATTCTCCTGACCAATCAAAAACCTAGAAAATGGAAAAAATCAAAAATATATTTTAGAAAACCACAAAAATATTGGAAAGTACCAAAATGGCTTAAAATTGATTAAACCAATCATCTACGGCTAAATTCTATCTATTACATGGCACTCATCCCATATCTTGCTGACATTCTCAAAATTGTTTGAAACAATGACTTGTGCATGACCAAAATTGTCACTCACCTAAACAAGCTATGTTGCTTACTTCATCTGTACTCTAGGGCACCAACAATCACTTGGTATTGTTTTTGTTGTACACATTGCTTTTTCGTAGGACGGAAGTTTCCTCTATCTCCCCCCTTGCATAATACACCTTTTTTGGGGCATCATTCTTCACCCTAGTCATTTATCAGAACATTTGGGACTTCATCTCGATAACAAAATATTTGTGCAACTATCTTGAATGTTGTTGGTTTAATTTTGTATGATTGTATTTATTTCACTGTCAGGTGATTTTGTTCATTTCTCGTATTGCATTGCATTTGTGTATGTTGCATGGAGTTGGTCGTTTTGGTAGAAGACGGTTGTTTTTATCTTGGCTTTTCATGTCACTTTATGCTTCTGTCGCATGCTCACATTTTAATAAGGACCCATGAGGAGGATTCTAAGCATTATGATGATTAAAATATTATTAGAAATTGATTTGCGGATAGATCAATATCCATTTTTCTTCTCGTTTCTCATCTTCTCTTGGCACTTTTCCCTCTATTTTGTTTCTTCTTTTCGATCATCGATCGAGTTTCTTCGTTACCCCATTGAAACTTGAGGCAGAATTCATCATCCTTCACCCCATTAATTTTTCTTCTACCCCTTCAAAAAATTTCTACTTGCTTGTGTTTGTCTAATTTATTTGAAGAGACATCACTTAGGTCACCTCAAAGAGGGGAAAATGTAGACACATGTAATGTGATCAATACACTATTATTTCTAATGGTGCACTAGTGCTTCTTCCTTTTGTAAATTGACGATACACCGCTAGTTAGGCCTATCTAAATCCCTTTCTATGACACCTTTTTGGTCATTTTTCCTCTTATAAACCATTTAAATAGGCAGTCATAGCCTCATTCTAACTACATTATCTTCTTATTCTCTTCTATCTTGCTTCTATTAGCTCCCCAAAAGATCAATCCACTTCACTGGATTGAGTAAGCCCTTAAGAACCCTTCTAGAACCGTAATTACTCTCTAAGAGAGATTAATTAGTCTAACCTAGGTTAATTACCCTCTAACATAGTCAAATCACACTTTAACTTGCTAAAGTGTTGTTTGGACTTAGCCTTTGTCCCACATGCACCCAAATATCCCTTTTCTTCCAAACCAAAAACTATAAATAGGGCTATACCCCCTCCCTCATTTCCTAAGAATTCTCTCTTCTTCCTAGCACAAATTATAGCAATTTGGTTAGGCTTTAGTTTGTATTTGATTTTCTTTCATTTGAGCTAAAATCATTTTATCTTGTATTTCATAGCATTAACATAGAGTAAAAGGGAAGACCCATTGGCCTTGAAGCCATTAATGGGGAGATCTCTTTCTCTTAACACATAAAATTAATGTTTAGATCCTCTTAGGTTCATTATTTCAAGGTTTCAAAGAATAGAGATTAACTTCATTTTCTTAGTTTGCATGTTTATTTCAAATTAATGTATGCAAAGAAGGAAACCTTGTTCATTGCTTATCACATGGTCCATTGAGTAGATTATTAAAATCCTTTGGGGTTTATTTAGAGATTCTTACCCCAAATCCATGGTTTTTACAAAATTTCATTGAACATAGTCACAGGAGGAAGAACAATTGGCATCCTAGAGATTGAAAGGAAAATGTCCTTTGGTGGAGGAATAATGTTCATTCCCTGAGGAACTCTCAGAAAAAAAATTACTTGAAGTAGACTTTGTTTTTGTCTAGAGAAAAATTTATCATTAGGGAGAAAGATGAGGAATTTAACTTCCTCAAACACAAATTGAAGCATAGAGAAATTCTTATTTAACAATTAAAAAATCAGCTCACAGATAAGAATGAAGAATTGGCATTAGTAAAGCAGCAAATGGTGGAAAAAGAAAAATAATTGCAATTGGCTAATGAACAAAGTGCTATGACAAAAGTACATTTAGTTGATCAAATTGTACAAATAGAGTTGTCTTACTGGCCACTCAAGAAATTATGGGATGATACCTGCAAAAAGCTTGATGAGTTCAAAATATCAAATTAGGAACTAAGAAGCCAGATGGAGGAAGAGAAGAAGGCAAGGAAAGAGTGGGAAGAAAAATTTAAATGTTTGGAAAAAATATAGATGGTCTATATAATGAGTGAAAAATTACTCACATGTAGAATACCTTCTCCTGCATACATTGTCCTCCTAGAAGAACAATTTATCCGTTGGCAACTATCAATGATTTCATGTGGCCTTCCACATGAAGTAAAATATGGAGCAAAATTCATGACAACATATTCCTCAACCAGTGTAGAGCATAAATATATTCTTTGTGAGTTTTATCTTTGAAACTTTATGTTAGAAAAGAACACAGGCTTCATGATTAATCTATATGTGGGGGAAAGCCAACTTAATGCATTTGTTTCTGTGCTCCAGAATCAGTAGCTTGGAAAGAAAGGGATAGTGAACACTAAATAAAGGATAGTTCCTCTAGCTTATGTATGAGAACTCATTATGGAAAACCATCTGCATTTGTTATACATTTTAGGTCCCATACCTTTGATAGTCGATTTAAGGAACATTATATTGCTAGCTTGCTAAAAAGTATCGATGCCTTAACCTTTTATGAAGAGAAAAACTTTGAGGAAATTTATGATGGATGCCTAAAGAGATGGGAATTCCTCACTATAGAATTAAGAATAAGAGAAGTGATATCTCCCACAAATCTAATATGGAGTCTGGAAAGGGCCATAACTTTATGTACACTCATTCCTCAAATTTGTGAAAAAAATAGGGGTATGTGGATGGGTATGAGAACAAGGCCTCCTCTCATTCTTACACTCATGTCTCCATGGTAGAATAGAAAACCTCAGGATCCCACTTACTTTGACGATTGGCATAAAAAAATAGAGGAAGGATCAAGATACATCACTTATGAACAGAAGCACTAGGAGATTCAATTTCAACCATTTGACCTTAGCAGTCATTGGAATGCAGAATTCATAATCCCAATTTTGAAGAATAGAGTTTGTACAAGGAATTACAAACAACTAAGTGTGGGGGAGATGATGAAGCCAAAATATGCCTCATCAATGTGCAATGAATGATCTCATTTTACTCTTCTTTTAATTAAGTTTGACAACATTTTGTGGCATTTATTTGATCTAGTATAAGTTAGGATGTAATTGTCCATATTTTGTTTGATTTAGTTCAAATGTCTAAAAACTGTACAATTCCTGAAAAAATGTGTGGAAATTCAGTTTTTGGAATAAACATGTCATATTTGGTCAGATAAGTGAAGTGTGAAGCAACTAGCACCTTTTTGAGGAAGTTGGCTAAAACGTGGCTTAGCTCCTCAACAATATCACTTAGTTCCAAAACTCTAGCACTTAGCTCTGGACATTTCGTAGTTAGTTCCAGAAGGTTTCCCTTTGGTTCCAAAACTTCTCTAAAGTTCCAAAATCAATAGGAATCTCCTTCTTCTATCAAAATTCAGTTATGGAGTAATTAATGGGCCCTCCAGTCAGGAACATACCAACATTTTTCTAGTTCTTCACACTCTAGAAATACTTTTGTAAGACCATCAGTTGTATGTCCAGCTAGTTTTCTAAATATCATATCTACATTGGGCACTATTAGGTTTCACTAGAACCTGTAGGTGGATAGATAGCTATTGAACACTCATGATTGTAAATTCATCTTCAAATGGAGAATATATATAGAGAACTAAATATAGATAAAGGAGGAGGATGATATGATAAACAAATATATACATAGTTAATTTTTGTAAGATAGAACAATTCAATAATAAGATAGCCTTTTAATTTTGAGAGCATCATATTGTGTTAACTCTTGATTCAAGGTGGAGCAAGGGCCCACTCCTCTAAGAAACAATATCCTTTATTTTATTGGTATTTATATACAATTTGTATAAATCTTTTATTTAGCAGTTCTGTAAGTAATTTTGATTCTTCAATTAAAATATGTTACGTAAGTTATTTATTGTCCCTACATGTGTTTTAGTGTATGTTTTTATTTCCTCAAAATAATTTTAAACAACATCTCCAAAGTGTTTATATTTCCAGCAGTTTGTTTATTTCTAGCAGTGTGTTCAATTCTGCAAGATTTGTTGATTTCAGCAATGTGTGTTTAATTTAGAAAGTTTCTTATAGTTTAGCTTTAATAAGGATTTGGCCAGGAAAACTTAAAGATAGTTTAAAACCCCCCAGAAAATAAAAATTATAAATATCTACAATTAATTACTAGTTCACTGATATTTTTCTTGTTGTATATAACTTTAGACATGCCTCTGGTTTGAATATGACATCAACCATGAGTTGATTAAATGAAGGGAATAACGACACTGATCAGAAAATGTAGACACCAAATTTGGGTAACACTCCCCTTGGTCCCCTTCAATAAATTAACATAATATATTTAATACATCATGACCCCTTCATCTCATATTAATATTCATCCTCACATTATTAATTAATTTAATTAAGTTAATTTCATCCACACACCACCACCTCATCATTACACCTCACCCTGGACCCATTCCAGGGGCATTTAACTCACAATGACTGAGCCATCACTCTCAACATTGAATCATAACTCCTAGTGTTGAGTCACCACTTGATATAACTAACTAAGACTTCTTCCTAAACCTAATTGGACATTTTATAAATTATCCCTATCTTCTCTCATGTCAAATCCACTTTCATAAGCGGACTTAATGAGAAAGCACGCCAAATCTGGGAAGATTTTCCTATTTTTTTATAAACCTAGACTTTCTTGCATTAACCGATGCTGGTTATCCCTCAACTGACACTGGTCACCTAATCACCATCAGTTACCTTATATACACTTTCAAAACTCTTTACACAGGTGGCTAATTCATTCATTGGAGCCTAATTGCATTCAAGCATGAATCTTCAAGCCCTCCTACATCTAGATGATGAAAACACAAAACTACAGTGCAAGAGAAGTAGCCGGTTCTCCTTCCCAAGCATTGGAACACTCATGGAATCACATAGGTCATATTTTTGTGGAATTGGACTCAAGCACTTCTTCTATGATCAACCATCAACCATCCCAACTCCCAAGATCTGCAAGACATCAAGTAAGTACTGTGATTTTAATCATTTGTGCTTATTCCTTTTGTAGATCTCTTGCTTGTTTCAGTATTTTATTTCCTCTATTGCTTGTGCATCACCTTCTTCCCACCAACCCACTATTCAACTATTCTAAGCCTTTTCACCATTTTAAACCTCCTTCTTAGTATCCCTGAGTCTTCTTAGCCATATTAAGACCCAAACCACACTACCCTCACTTTCTGTGTAATCACAGAGAGCCTAAAAAACTTTTTTTTTTAATAATTTACTACCTATTTCACCTACTAACATTAGTTCCCTAACTCAATTTGGTTTATTCCCCCTACCAGAATCGATCATTTGACTGATATCGGTTGTTGTGTCATTCCATAGTCTCATATTAGCAAGCTTTCCACTCACCCAAAATCAACCCAGAATTCAACATATCAAACCCACACCTTTTCCATACCTTTGACAAACCTATCTGAGCTGAAAAAACAATGGTTCTAATTATGTCTAGTGTTATTTTAATATCTAGCTTAAAATCTAGTGTATTGTGTGAATGAGAAACCTAAATCATTACATTACAATACGACCTATTTATTTTAGTTGCTAATTAATATTATATTATATTAAACATAGGATTGAAAACCATTCAAGGAAGCATCATGCTTCCCAAATCTAGCCTTGATAGGCATTCATCTAACTCTTGCTATTTATTTTCATGCAAATGTGCAACAAGGAAATTAACAATTTTTGAGCATGACAACTATACCCCTGTATTAATTTTTCAAGTCTTATCATTCCAAGGAACCTTAGGTCTATCTATTTAGTCCAAGTGACATCTCGATTAACATTATCTCATTCCCCTAGGTGATTTAGGAAAGTCCATTCATTCCCCACTAGGTGATTTTAGGAGTTCATTAAAAGTTACAAGCTACAGGTAGGTGTGGGAAGGGTTGTCACATGCCTTCCTAGGGCTGGAGCAGCCCCATAGAGCGGAGTAGAAAATCCAAAATGGACATGGGGGAAATTAAAATTTCTTAGGACATCGTGGAAGTTATTCAAAAATATTCTAGACGGGATTGGAGAAGTTGGGGCAGTTTCACCAAAATTAGGGTTCACAGGCCTAGTCAGTGCACATGCCAAATCAACTTCCGAGATTCTGAAGGTGGTTTCATGAGCTCCGGATGGAGTTAGGAGAAAAAAAATCAATGAAAAGATAATATAAACCCTTTAAGATGGTGAAATAATTTTTTTCACAACATTGTGGCGCATTATGTGTGCAAGTAGTGTTTCGCATGCACAGGTGGAGTACCAAATCAAAAATATGCTTTTTCAGGGAAAAAATGGATGTTTCAAGACATGTTACCCCTACCATTGGATTTTAAATGCCATTCAAGTTAGGATAATATATAATTTCATCAAAAATTTCCATCAGGAACTCAAGTTATTGTCATTTCAAGATGTCCCCTTGGAGCAAGTTCGGGAGTTAGCCAAATTTTGGGAGGACACATGTCAGCTCAAAGAGCCTAGTAGTAATTTTCTCCCTCACATCACTCAAGGTTAGAGACATAAGTCCTTTAAAAATGTTTCCATCCCCCATATGACCTCTGGATCCTCATGCAACCTCTAAGATTGTCAGTTCAGCCCCTGGGTGCTTATGGGAGCTCAAATTCCCTGCCGTCGGATCTTCGTCATGTGTTAGTTTCAAGAGCACCATGTAATTGTATGTCCCTCATTTCCCTCATATTTCGGGGACAAAAACTTACAAAATGTAGCTATCCCCTTAAGGGAGACTTCTAGTCACCCATATGACCCACTGTGAGCCCCTTAGTGTTTTAAAGTTGATTTTCTAGCTTTCATTCCCCGTCGTTAGATTCTCAACATGTGTCATCACCTTACTCACCATGGAATTTGATGTACCTAAAATCCATCACATTTTAGGGAAATAAAACCTTGAAAAATGCACCCATCTCCTTTCTCATCTTTAATTTTAAAATTTTAAATACTCACCTGTTTCCTACTTTAACTTTTGACACTGCCGTGCACAACCATATCTACACACTTCCACTGCAACTTCCTACCATCACTACACCATTGAAAAAAATAAAAAAATCTCAACCAAGGAATGAAAATACAATTCCCATGGCAATATGTAGGTCTCAAAAATATTTTTGAGCAAGGAAGGAAGAAGAAGCAAAAAACGAAGAGACGAAACAGTGAAAATCTCCATTGCCATGAAACAGAGATTCATAAAAATATTGCAAACCAGTACAGGAAAAAACACACCATTTTTTTTGTATTACTTCCTCTCTCAAAAACCATCAGAAAGACACCTTCAATCCCTCCTTGTGCTGCATAGAAAATTCACAGCGAATAAATCTTCTTTCCGACTCAATGAAAAAAAAGTTAGATTTCCAATCAAACCAGTTGTCAGATTGAAAAAAGATTTAACCTGAAGCATAAGAAGAAAAAACCCATATCAAAGATATAATATTTTTTCAAATAGAGGAGAAAACCAGACCTGCAATTTTTGAGGTCCATTAATGGCTACCATGTCTAGAAGCACTGCTAGCTTAAAAAAATGAAAGTTTAAAATCTCCTAAACTATTGAGCGGGTAGGTCTAAAGATTTAGAGGGGTGATATTGGGAAAAAATAAATATTGGAAAAAAAATTTCCATGTCGATTTGACCTTTAGAAGCCCACTTTATACAAATAGCATGCCTTCTACATAGGGGACTGCAATTTTGGGAAAGCCATCAACAAAACGACTTGCAAAGGAGATAAAGACATTGAAGATGCATTGTAGCTGAGAATTTTTTAGAATGGGAATTTTAGCACTTACTAAAAATAGTAAGTGGTCCTACGTGCACCTCCTAAAAATAGAAATTTAATCCAAAAGGAGTGATGAATGTAGGGAGAAGGAGAAATCATAGTCAAACATTTAGTTGAGGTTCGAGGGAGTTTCTTTTTCATACTTACTAAAAATAGTAAGTTATTATTTCTAAGGAAAACATGAAGTAGAAATGGATGGGACAAAAGCTGGCACATCTCTTCACCTACGAGTACAAGATAAAAGACCAAAATGTCTTATACATGGACCTGAATGACCTTAGAACTCACATAATAGCTAGAGACTAAAAGAAGATTGAAGATCATATATTCACTAGTGGCTTGTCTGCTGCCATAAGACACCTAGTGTTTGTTCAAAGTCCTGAGTTGGTCCTAGCTTGCTCTCACCACTATGATCCTGAAACACAAACCATCTGATCCAATAATGGTACAATAATGGTAGTTAATTTCCCTAGAGCCATCTCACTTTCTCTGTAGATACCAACATCACCCAACATGGTTGTCATCTCAAAAGACAGTGCCTTGTGTGATTGGGAAATAATGGATGCATATGTGTAAGGGGTTACACTTGGTTCATGGTTGACAATAGTGAGAAATCCATCAATGATGCCCAAGAACCTTCCAAGGTGAGAGTTTCAAGAAGGATACTCAGACACCATCACTCTCCTCAGTAGAGTTATGGGTGAAGTAAACACAAGAGACTTTCAAGACTGGATGGGCCTTTTCATCTTGATAGTGACAGAAGGAAAGTAGAGGATTGACTAGGGGAAGATCATCAATGAAAATCTCCATCTACAACTACTCTAGGTACCCATGATGAGGAGGTTCCATATTACTTCTTACTTGGTTTATCTCCTCGTTAGCTTAAGATAATTCAAAGGATTGGATCTCATACATGACATTTTTGTTAAGGTGTCTACGTTTGAGAAACTTCCACAGTTGGTGATGGAGAAAATCCATAGGAATTTCACTCATGTGAATGATACGGTCACAATTTATGTCGTTTAAAGATTAAAAGGATATCTGGAGGCTAGGATGTCATCAAAAGTGGCATTCGTGGTCAATAAATATGGCTATTATTTCATACATTTCTCAACTTTATCCTAACCACGATATGCTAGCTTCAACCAAACTCTGCTAAGGCTACCTAAGTTCCTTAGTGACCAAATTTTATTGTTTGAGCTCTACAAACAAATCATTTAAGTGAATAACAACCTCAGAAGAAGGAAGAAGAAATTGATTCCATTTCCTATCTCTCTCAGGGTATTCACATACAAGAGCTCAAATAACGCATCTCATCTGGAATCCACTCATTTGAATTTTCATTCCAACATTATTAGGCCTAATTTTGACATCCGAGAAGATCCTAACTCTTTCTATGTCCCATAATTGCAACATGAGCTACAAATTGAGGACTACTAGGCCAATTGAATTGATGAATTTTAAGTGCATGAAAAGGACCATATGAGGATGAAAATCAGTTAAATGAGGAAATTCAAGTTCTCCTGGTATGAAGATATTTTTCATGATGATGGGATGCAGATTTGTGATCTTGAGTTCATAGCCGTCAAGATGTCCCCTTTGCCTCTAATCAACTAGTATATTCATGAATCAGGGGATATATTAGATCGAACTAAGAAGGTGAGGATAACGAGAAATTGGTTTCAAAAGAAGCACACCATGATCATCCAGTCACGAGGAATTCCCCTAAGTCAGAAGCAAGCCTTCCATCCATCATCTTCAAAAGTCATAGATGTGACTCCTAGTTCTAAACACTCTGGAGCAAGCTTGAAAATAAAGGCCACAGAATTGGAAGCTTCTTCTCATGAGAAGACACCAAAGAAACTCAGGGTAGAAGAAGGCTCATTTGTATCACTGCAAGAGGAAGATTTGATCATAGAAATGTAGGAAGAAAATCCAGTGGTAGAAACACAAGTGGATGAAGAACACATGGTTTAAGATCCAGTCTTCAAGCCATCACAAGAGGTTTCACCTCTTGTTGACACCCATGGCTATCTCATTCAGGATTTTCCTTCTTCAAAACAAGGAACTATTGGTGCACCTATCATTGATCCTGAGTCTAATGAGTTGTTTCCTTAGCTGTAGGAACCAATTTTCCTTAACACCCGCACTATGAAGTAAGTGGAAGCCCCTGATCTATCAGGGATTGTCTCATTGGCCAAATAAAAAAGATCAATAAATCTCATGCATATAGCCTCGTGGTTCTACAGTGGGGAAATAGGTAATCAATAAATTGAAGTGGCTTGGCCCAATGTAATTAAGCCAGTGGATGAGATGACACAATCTGATTATGAGATGAGGATGATCCAAATGGGACCGAAAACTCATGAAGGGGATTTTCACAAGTATCAAAAATCATCTTCTTGTATGGTGGCAAGAAATAAAGAGTATAAGAATAAAATTGATGAACTAAAGGAGCAGGTAATAAATTTTTCATTCTATGTGCAACATCTAGTTGATCTTAATGCCCTGAAAATTCCCACCAAGGAATTTTCACCCATCAGGAAGACACAAGATTTCATAATATAGGGGAGAGAAAATAATGAATGGATTAACTCAATTTCTAAAAAAGGGAATTCGGTGCTCCAAGAAGCAGTCAAACTCTTCACTTACATGTGTGCGACAAAAAATAGGACATGGGAACTCAAGGAGGAATTAGAGAAAGAAAGGGACTATTGGGAACCTTTGGGCCTAGTAGTAGATGAAATGAGTAGTACTCATCATTAGAAGTTGATCGACATGAATATTTTTTATAATCCCTCAGAAGACTTGTCATATGTATGTCTAAGGGCCTTGGCAATCAGGTTTGAGGAAATCAATCGGGCCATCACATACTGGAGGAAAAAGTGGAACAAACATATTGGAAAACTCAAAAACTTGGATTACCTGTAATGGGTGAGGGTACAACTACTGATGATTTGATTGGTTCATTTGAAGAATATGTTAAGAAAGAGATAGGAAACCCATCATCCTTCACTAAGGATACCCTCTACTTCCTCTCAGAGATTTAGGCCTTTATTGCACTTATCGCAGAGAAACATTAATCATGGTTCGAGAAGTGCAAAGACATAAATAGTGTGGTTGATGTATGGATAGATACCTTGGGCTACATTCACATTCCTCATGCCGACAAAGTGGAACCTGTAGCATCTCGTTTCAACAAAGAGTTTGGAGGAACATAGAATTTATCAGGAGTGTGAAGTGGAAACCAGTCAGGGAGTGAGATCAAATCCACTACAATGGATCATTATTTTGCATAATTATTCTTCTTTCTCCCTTCTTATTCTTCCTCTTCTTTCTCTCTCTCTTCTTTTGTCACCCAACACTCTCTCTCATTAATGTTATATTTTTTCGTTGAGGTTTTCACTTTTTAGTATAACTTTAAGTGACTTTAGAAACATAATGTAAAATTTAAGTCACCTTGATTTTATAAAAGCAAATTAAATATTTAAGTGGAATATGAACAGTCTAAATTCAAATTAAAGTATTTGAAAAGTCATCAAGAAGATGAAGAGTTTCCTTCTCTTCTATAAATTGTAACAAGCTTCTCATTTGAACCTCTTCTTAGATAAATTCGTAGAATTCTTATATATTAGAGCTGTTTTTTGTGAATTCATGAGAGAGATATCCTTGCAAAGAGAGCAAAGAGATAGAAATTTTATTTCATTTTTCCTACTCAAAAATGTCTTCTATTTCTATGTTATGTAATATTTTTGCTTGAGCTTCAATAAAGGAAGAAGGAATTTTATCCTTTTTCACTGAGGATTTTAGTGGTACTTTTTTCTCATTAAATGCTATTTGGTCTTATTGTTGTTTCACATATTTGTTTTCTTCTAAATCCAAGTGAATGTAATGAAATTTCTAGCTGGTGTATGCAAGTTTCTAATTTTCTACTTGCAACATTAGTTTCTCTTGTCTAACTTTCTCAATCCCTTTCCCACTTTCCTATAAAATTCCTCTCTTGTAGATATATGCAATATTTTTCCATAGGGTCAATAAAGTGATCCTATTGGATCCCCGGTCGAAAGGCTACTAGGATAAAACTCATTGTTTACTTTTACATGCGCGTATGGAAGCTACATTGGTTAAGTAGAGGGACTTAGACTCGCAGAGTGTTGGCAAGATAACCACCAATTTTTTCCTAAATTTTTTTTCTTTCCAATAGTTATTGGTGCTCATCGTGGGGAAAATTTAGCAGCATCTGTACCTGAATATGACCAGAAGGTTAGAAAATACAAAACAAAATTCAAAAATTTCAAAAATTCAAAGAAAAAAGAAAATTTATGGAATTTGAATAGCTATCTGAGCCTCATGTCTAAAAACCATGGCTATTTCAGGAAATCCTTCTATTGAAATACCTTAATTTATCTTCCACATTCAAGAGGATATTGCTTCATATTTTAGAGAAGCTATTTGGCATAACAGGCCAAGTGTCAACCATTATTTCATCACTACAAGAATACTTGACCTTGAAGAAGAGCTAGCTGCGAAATTTGAAAGACAAAGACAAATTAAAGCACCATAGAGAAGAGCATAAATCTCCAATTTTTCAGATAGAAGATACACTTGGAAACAAAGATAGGGAGGACAAACCAATCCTACTTTTGAAAAACTTCAAAGAAGACAATAGCTGCTCTGAATTCATAGTTCTCCTTTTTGTCACACAATTGGTCACATTGGGAGTTTGAGAATTGTCAATCCATTAGAATTTGAGTTCCCATACATCAACGAGAATCTTAAAAATTTCACTAATGAAGAGACCACAAAATAAGCTAGAGAAAGAGAAACAAGAGGTGAAGCCAAAATAAGAGATCAAATTGAATAAATTGAAAGAGCTCAAGCTGAAGAAGACATAAGAGTAGGAGAAAAATCCATAGCCTTAGAGAGGTTCAAAGCTAGAATCTGAAAAAAAATGGCAGAAAGTGATCGTGAGGACCGTAGGCCTAATGTACCATGGGGGTAAACACCGGCCAATTCTCCCTTGCTCAACCACTTCTTGAGCTACCAAAAGGATCAAGAAACAACTTTCCAAAGTTCAGAGGGGATGGTTCTCAACTACCCAAAGAACATGTAGTAGTGTTTATCACCTCTTGTGGTGTAGTAGGTGTTGAGCACGAAGATGTGTCAGTCTGTCTCTTTATGGATTCATTACAAGAAAAACTTTTTGAATGGTTCTACATGCTACCCCTAAGGTTTTTCACCTACTGGGAAGATATAAGAAGTGCATTCTAACACAGTTTCAAGACCATGGAAGACTGTCAAGATCTCTTGGTCCAATTGGTACAAATGAAGAAAGAAACCCCTGGATCAATGAGATACTTCATAAAAACATATAATAGAGTGATAAGAAGAATCCCTAAAGATGTGGTGCCTCCTGAAAATAATTTGAAAATATTCTTCATCAACGCCTTGCCATCAGAAGTAGGTTACTTCCTTAGAAAAACCCAACCAAGAACATTGAGGGAATATCAGGACTACACGATAGAAATTAATGATGATCTAATCCTGTCTGGTAAAGTGAAAGGCTGAAATGGAAAGAAAAAAGGCCATAATTTAGGCTCAATCACCACGGACCCAATGTTCCCAAACATGGAAAATGACTTGGCTGCCTTGAAGAAACATCTCTCCCATATCACAATTAAGAACAATACAAGGAAGCCAAATCCTTCCAATAGACCAAGGATTGCTCCACCTCCTCGTCATCTCACTCTCGAAGCACCACCAAGCAATACCACATGTAACACCAAAGAACTAGAGGAAGTGGAAATTGAAGAACCAAAAGAAGAAAATGCACTTGATGATGAAAACTATCTTGAGGTTGAGGAAGTTGATTGTGATATGCACAATGGCCTAATTGAGTATGTTGATGATGAAGACGCTCTAAGATTCTCATACATAGTTTTCATTCACACATAGTCCAAGAAATGTGATCCATCCTCAATGGCTATGGTATAGGAAAATAAGAAGAAAGAAGATTCTCCTGCTGAGGTTCCATAAAATAAAATCATCATCAAAGGATCACCACTACCACCTTCAATTGAGTTGGCTAAAGAAAAATCAAACCCACTGATTAGCAAGGATCATGCTACCATACCAAGTAAGTCATCCAGTCCTTCTCCTGGCTCAAAAATTGTTAAAAATAATTCTCCTTCAAATGTTGTTTCTATAAAAACATATAAGGTTCCATCACAACCTACATCCCCACCTCCTTTCAAGCTAGTTACTGCACTTGTGAAGGAAAATTAAACCCCCAAAGTAGCAAAACCTTCACTATGTAAATATTATGTCATTCTCGAAACCTCTACCTTACCTACCATAACCCCATTTGACTTTGTGGAACATGCAAACAAAACTAAAGTCCATCTCACAGAAATAGAATACGTACAAACACATCACACCCAATTTGATAGGTTCATTGATGTAGTCTATGGTGGTAATCCTATAACCTCAAGTCAAAATTCCAAAGGGTTACTCCCCACACCATCCACACCACCTTCTCAAAACATGATAGCCCTCAATGCCTCCAAAATAAACAAGGTTGAAACTTTCTACCTATTACTCCTCATTAAAGGCATCCAACTAAATAATTACATCATAGATTCCGGAGCCTTAGATAATGTGATGTTCATAAAAGTTACAAATCTCTAGGCCTCACCTTGACCTAGGAAAATGGCAACTACTATTCAATTGAATCCAAACAAGTGTCATTAGTAGGAAGAATCAAAGATGCACAAGTAGCATTAGATGAGTTTTCTAGATAATAAGGTGCTTCTAACCATCCTGGTGGCGGACATCCCAACATCCTTTGGCATGCTACTGAGCCAAAGCTTATTTAGATACTTGGGTGGAGGAATAAAAATGGATTTGTCATCTACAACTATCCTAGTGAAAGGTGAGATGAAGAAGTTTCCACCAGTAAAGAAGATGAAGTTCACAGTACGAAATTATGATGATCCAAAGGCAAACATTCTTTTTCAAGATAACAGGCTAGGCAAAAACTTCATCACATCAGAAAAAGATGAGAACTTGTCACTTCTTATGGAAGAAGAAGAAGATCAAGTTTGGATGATGTTATTTTATGGTATTCATTCCAGTGTAGGTTTGGGAGTAGGCATGGTGTTGTACTCTCCTTTTGGTGAATTGTACCCATTTACCTACAAGATGTAATTTAATAATACAAATAACACAATGAAATATGAAGATTTCATCTTAGGCATGGGTGTGGAAGAAGACATGGAAATCAAGAAGTTGAGATGCTAGGGTGATGTGGAGGTGATAATAAAGCAAGTTTGGAAACAATATCAGGTGAAAAATCTAAGACTCCGACATTATAGAAACAGAGTATGGGACTGCATTGAATCTTTCGATGCATTTTCCATTAAATCTATCACACGAGAAAAGAATTAAAATTTTTATTCTCTTACAGTGTCAACTTCCCTAGTGACACCTCATCCTTATTTTGGTAAAGACAAGGTGACCATTGAAATGGTATTCAGGCCTAGTGTACTAGATAATGCAAATCATTGGTAGGTATTTAATGATGATAACTAGATTATAGCCTTTTTGGAACAAAGAGATAATTTCAATAATCTATTCTTTGAAGGAATAAAAAATACACATCGAGAAGTGGTAGCCAAAGAAGAGAAAGAAGGAATTTAAGGGATTGAAGAAGGAGTGATCAAATTGAAAGGAAACAAGATTCTCAAAGGCCTTGTTTCTCTAGAAGACCTCTTTGACAAACACGACATATTCATTCAAGAACAAGAAAAATAATATTCTCGGTGCCTAGTTGATTTTGATAAGGAAAACATCAGCACCCCAGAGGAGATAAGGATGGTCAATATTGGAAAATGTTGTTCACCTGAGGAGAAGAGAAGGTTTGTTGTGTTACTCAAGAAATATTAAAATGTTTTGGCCTACTCTTAAGAGGAACTCAAATCATTCAAATTGACGGAAGTGCATCACTTGATTCCCTTGAAACAGGATGCCAAGCCATTTAGGAAAAAACAAATGCCATATAACCAAATGTTTGTTGATACCATCAAAGAGGAGGTAATGGATATGTTTAATGTAAGGATTATATTTCCCATCCATCATTCAACATGGGTGGCCAACATTGTGCCACTGCTGAACAAGAATGGTGAAATAAGAATATGTGTAGATTTTTGCAACTTGAACCAGGCATCGCTGAAACAAAATTATCCTCTCCATATAATGGACCACATTTTGCAAGCAGTCACTAGATCTAAAATGCTTTCATTTCTTTATGGATTCTCAAAGTATAATCAAATCAAAGTGGAAGAGGAGAATTGCACCAAGATAGCCTTCACAATACTTTGGAGAACTTCTTCCTATAGTAGAATGAATTTTGGCCTAATCAATGCAGGAGATACATTTTAAAGGGAAATGGATTTGACATTCAAATATTTAAAAAAAATCATCATCATATATCTTGATGACCTCATGGTGTTTTCAAAGAATAATGGATACCATATCCATCACTTAGAAAAGGTACTTGTAAGGTGTAGAAAACATGACATATCATTAAACCTAAAAAAGTGGATTTTTGGAGTTATGGAAGGCATGTTACTAGGGCACATCTTGAACAAACATGGATCACACATTGATCCTGACAGAGTACAATCCATTCAAGCACTATCTCTACCCACAAGCAAGAAATAATTTCATTCCTTTTTCATAAAGGTGAACTTTCTTCGTCATTTTTTTCTTGAGTTCATTGAATTGACAAATCACATCACCACCATGATGAAACCACAAGAAAAATTAAAATGGAATAATGAAGGGAAGGTATAATTTGAAGATATAAAAAAATCCATTGCTAAGGCTCCAAAACTTGTGTCTCAAGATTTTAACAAAGAGTTCATCATGTATTGTTATGCTTCAGAACATACCCTCTCTTTTGTTCATGGTCAAAATAATGATGAAGGAGTTGAAGAACCTATTACTTTCATGAGTTGTCCATTGAAAAAGCATGAACTAAACTATAGCCTATTTGAGAAGTATGCCTATGTAGTGGTCAAGGCTATAAAAAATTGTAGGTTTTACATCCTCAACTCTCATATGTTGGTGATAGTCCTTGATAGTGCAATCAAGTCCATCTTGACACAACATGATCCTAGAGATAAAAGAGGAAACTGGATTGAAAATAATCTATAATATGACTTGGAGATTTGACCCTCCAATCTGGTAAGGGAAAATGGTTTGTGTAGGTTGATTGCTGAAGATGAAACACTCAAATCTCAACACGGTGAAGAAAATTTTGATTTCTCAACTTGTTCTGAAAACAATCCACAGGTTCTCTTTGTAACCAATATTTATGAGTGGTATGCTAATATTTCCTATTACCTAACTTGTGGAGAATGCCATTCTTATCTTGATTACAAGTAAATGAGAACACTCAAGACGAAGGAAAAAAAGTTTGTAATATGGAATCACACACTTTACAAGAGATGTCTTGATGGATGCTTCCCTAGGTGTGTAGACAAAGAGCAAGAATAAAAATTTATTAAACCATACCATGACAAAACATGTGGTGGACATTTCTCAGTGATGGTCACTGCACACAATATCCTCTGAGGAAGGTATTATTGGCCCAACCTCTTTGCAGACACTCAATAATGGGTTTCCCAATGTGAAGCATGCCAACAATTCATTGGGATACCAAAAATTTCTGCACTACCACTCAGGCTAGTTGTTATTGAAGAACCATTTCAACAGTGGGGACTAGATTTCATCAGTGTTCTGAATCCTCATGCAATTGCGGGGAATACCTATGTGCTCACAGTGAAAAAATACTTCAAAAAATGGGTGGCATCCATTCTAACCAAGCAAGCCAACACCGAAAAAATATGAAAATTCATCAAGGAGAATATCATAGTACGTTTTGGAGTTCCAAAGAAAATTTTAGAAGACAGTGCTACCTATTTCTCTTCAAAGGAGTTGACTAATTTTTACTATGGCTACATAATCTCTTTATCTCATTCATAGGACTACTATCCATAAGGAAATGGATAGGATGAATCAAGTAACAAGAACATTATAACCATCATCCATAAGCTCATAAATGAAAACCAAAGGAATTAGCACAAAAATTTGTACCATGCATTGTGGGTGGACGTGATTAGTCCTAAGAAGGCAATAGGTATGTCACCATTCCAACTGATGTATGGGGTTGAAGCAGAAATTCCCATCACGATTGAGATGCAAGCTCTTAAGTTGCTACAGGGAATTGAATATGGATAGTAAAAGGATTCCATTAACAAGAGGATCCTCTTTCTTTAGAAGCTAGAAGAAAATAAACTCCGAGTGGTGGACCGTATTAAAGAGAACCAGTTGAAAGTAAAGAATATTTTTGACAAGAAAGCTAAAGAAAGAGAATTTAAAGTTGGAGAATTCATCCTAATATGGGATAAGATAAGGGAACCAAAAGGTATCCATTGATTCATTATGCCTCGGCCCATTCCAGGTTCATGAAGCTTGTAGTGAGAATTTTTTTCTACTCTCATATTTGGATGGAATGTCGCTAGAATTGCCTCACAGTGGGAAATACCTAAAATTGTATCATCAGTGAAAGTGGGTTTACCCTTTCCTTGTACCATAATTGATTACTAGGTTTGTTTCCCTTTATGTTGTGTGTTTTTCCTTTAATGTTGTGTGTCATGTGTTTCCTTTCCATCATTTTGTGTGTGTGTGTGTTTCCTTCTTTGTTATCTTTATATCTTGTAAATTATACATGACTCTGCAGGGCGTAATGGATAAGGCACTGGTCAACATATCATATGGTCTAAAATTGAGATTCTATATTCCCCATGTCATGTATTCACTACCTGAGTCCATGTCATGTCCCCAAGCTAGAGTTAGTTGTTGTCATGTAAATGTGCAACAATGAAATTAACATTTTCTGAGCATGACAACTATACCCCTGTATTAATTTTTTTAAGTCTTATCATTCCAAGGCACCCTAATTCTATCCAGTCAGTCCAAGTGACTTCCTGATTAACGTTATATAATTCCCCTACGTGATTTATGAAATTCCATTCATTCCCCCTAGGCGATTTTAGGATTTTATTAAAAGTTACAAGCTATAGGCAGTTGTGGGAAGGGTAATCACTAGCCTTCCTAGGCTTGGAACAACCCTATGAAGCAGAGAAGAAAATCCAAAAGGGACATGGGGTGATTCAAACGGCTTGGGACATCATGAAAGTGATTCAGGAAGATTGTGGAAGGGCTTAGAGAAGCTGGGACAGTTTGGCCAAAATTAGGGTTCATAAGCCTAGTTAGTGCACATACCAAAACAACCGCTGAGCTTCTAAAGGTGATTCTGGTAGCTCCAGATGGATTTAGGAGAAAAATGAAACATCTCCAAGAAGCTAACTCAAATCCCTAAAATATGGTAAAATTATGTTTTTCACAACATTTTGGAGCATTAGGTATGCAAGAAGATTTTGGCATGTATAAGTGGAGAACCAAATCAAAAATATGATTTCAAAGGGAAAAATTGGAGTATTCAAGACCTGATAACCCCACCATTAGATTAAAATGGCCATTTCCAATAAGGAGAATATAATATTTCATCGAAAACATCCGTCGGGAGCTCAGGTTATTGTCATTTCAAGTTGTTCTCTAGGATCAAGTTCAGGAGTTAGCCAAATTTTGGGAGGACACATATCAGCTCCAAAAGCCTGGTGGAATTTTTTTGTCCCTCATGTACCTAAAGGTCATGGACATCAAACCTTGAAAAATTCACCCAGCCCCCATATGACCTCTAGATCCCCATGTAACCTCCTAAATCGCCAGTTCAGCCCCCAGGTGCTTGTGGGAGCTCAAATTCCCTTCCGTCGGATATCTACCACGTGTCATCTCTAAGAGTGCCATGGAATTTGATGTCCCTAATTTCCCTCATAGGTCAGGGACATAAAACCTTGAAAAATATTCCTAGACCCCTAAGGGAAACTTTTGGTCACCCATATGACCCACTTCCACCCCCTTAGTGCTTTACAGTTTATTTTCTAGCTTTCATTCCATGTTGTCACATCCATGCCATGTGTAGTCACCTTGCTCACCATGGAGTTTGATGTCCCTCACATCCCTCAAATTTCAAGGTTATCAAACCTTGAAAAATGCACCCATCTCCCTTCTCGTGTTTAATTTTAAAATTTTAAATACTCACCTGCTTTCCGCTGCTAACTTCAAACATTCCTATGCACAACCATATTTGCATACTTCCTCTGTAACTTCCCACCATCACTCCACCATTTACAAAGTTAAAACTAGATAAAAAAGGCATAAAAATACCTTTCCCATGGAGACATGTAGCTCTCAGAAGGATTTGTGAGCAAACAAGGAAGAAAAAGAAAAGAACGAAGAGAAGAAACAATGAAAATCTCCATTGCCATGAAATAGAGATTTGTAGAAATCTTGTAAACCAGTGCACAAAACAAGAAACCATTTTTTTATTTTACTTCTTCTCTCAAAAACCATCAGAAACACACCTTGAATCCCTCCTTGTGTTGTAACGAACATTCACAGTGAAGAAATCTTCTTTCTAGCCCAATGAAGAAAAATTGGATTTTCCGTCAAACCAGTTGTCAGATTAAAACAAGATTTCACCTGAAGCATAAGAAGAAAAAACCCATATCAAAAATATTTTTTTTGTAAATGGAGGAGAAAACCATACCTGCAATTTTTTATTTCCATTAATTGAATCCATGTCCAGAAGCATTGCTTGGTCAAAAAATTGAAAGTCTAAAATCTCTTAAACTATTGAGTGGGTAGGTCTAAAATTATGGAGGGGAAATATTAGGAAAAAAATCATATTTAAAAAATTTGTTCCATGTCAATCCAACTTCTATAAATTATAAAAAATAGAAGGCCTTCTGTATAGGGGATTACTATTTTGGGAAAGCCATCAACAGAAGACTTGTAAAGGAGACAGAGACATTGAAGCTGCACTACAACTGAGAATTCTTTAGAACGGGCATTTTGGAACTTATTAAATATAGTAAGTGGTCCCACATGCACCTTCTAAAAATATAAATTTGATCCAGAAGGAGCGAGGAATGTAGGGATAAGGGGAAATTAGATTTGTAACATTCAGTTGAGGATCGAGGGAGTTGTTTTTTCATACTTACTAAAAATCGTAATTTGTTATTTCTAAGGAAAACATGAAGCATAAGTGAACAGGATAGAAGAATGAATAATCCTTTGCCTATGACTATGATATAGAAGACAACAATGTCTTATATATGGACCTGAATGAACTTAAAACTTGCATGACAACCATAGACCAAAAGAATATTTAAGATCAGATATTCACTAGTGGTTTATTCATTATTGTAGGTTACCTAGTGTGTGTTCAAAGTCTTGAGTTGGTCCTAGCCTGAAACATGAACCATATGAGCTAATAATGGTATAAAAATGGAATTTATTAGCCCTGGTACCATCTCAAATTCTATATAGATACTGACATCATCTAAAATGGTCGTCATTTCAAAAGACAAGGCCTTGCACGATTGGGAAACGATGGATGTGTATGTGGAAGGGGTTGCACTTGGTTCGTGGTTGAAAATAGGGAGAAATCCCTCCATGATTCCCAAGAACCTTCCAACATGTGAGTTTTGAGAAAGATACTCATATGTCATCACTCTCCTGAATAGAGTAATGGGTGAAGCAAACGTAATAGACTTTCAAGACTGGATGGGCCTTTTCATCTTGACGGTGACAGAAGGAAAGCAAAGGATTGACTGAGGGTATATCATCAGCAAAAATATCCATTTGCAACTACTCTAGGTACCCATGACGAGGAAGTTCCACATGACTTCTTACTTGGTTTATCTCCTCGCTAGCTCAAGATCATTCAAAGTATTGGCTCTCACACAAAACATTGCTGCTAAGGTGTCTGCGTTTGAGAAACTTCCATAGTTAGTGATGGAGGAAAGCCATAGGAATTTCACTCGTGTGAACGATGTGTTCACAATGTATATGGTTTAAATATTAGAAGGATATCTGGAGGCTAGGATGTCATCAATAAATATGGCTCTTATTTCATATAATTCTCAACTTTATCCTACCTGCGAGTTGTTGGCTTCGACCAAGCTCTGCTAAGGCTGCCTAAGTACCTTAGTGATAAAATTATATTATTTGAGCTCTACAGATAGATAATTCAAGTGAATAATAAGTGCAGAAGCATGAGGAAGAAATTGATTCCATTTGTTATCTCTCTTGGGATATTCACGTGTAAGAGTGCAAATGACACATCTCAAATGGACGTTGCTTTCGCTCATTTGACTTTGCATTCCTACATTGCCAAGACTAATTTTGACATCCGAGAAGATATCAAATATTTCTATGTCCCAGAATTGCAACACAAGTTGCAAGTCGAGGACTATTGGGCCAATTGTGTCGATGAATTTAAAGTGCATGGAAAGGACCATATGAAGATGGCAATCAGTTAAATGAGGAAATTCAAGTTCTCCTGGTATGAAGATATTTTACATGATGATGGGATAGAGATGTACGATCCTGATTTTGTATTAGTCAATATGTCCCCTTTACCTCCAATCAACTAGTATATCCATGAATCAGGGGATATATTAGAGTGGACTGAGAAGATGGTGAGAAGAATGAGAAATTTTTTTATGATCATCCAGTCACAAGGAATTACCCCAAGTCAAAAGCAAGCCTCGCATCATTCATCTTCAAAATTCATAGAGGTGGCTCCCAATTCTAGACACTCTGGAGAAAGTTTGAAAAGAAAGGCCACATAATTGGAATATTTTCCTCATGATAAGATGCCAAATAAACTTAGGGTAGAAGAAGGATCATTTTCATCATTATGAGAGGAATATTTGATCACAGAAATGTAAGAAGAAAATCTAGTGGCAGAAACACAAGTGGATGAAGAAAACATGGTTCAAGATAAAGTCTTCGATCCACCACAAGAGGTTTTACCTCTTCTTGACACCCATTCCTCTCTCATTAAATATTTACCTCTTCCTTCAAAACAGGGAACTATTAGTGAACCTATCATAGAGCCCGAGTCCGATGAGATGATTCCTTGGATACATGAAACAATTGTCCATGACACCCGCACTATGCAACAAGTGGCAGCTCCTGATCTATAAGTGATTGTTTCATTGGAAAAATAAAAAATATCAAGAAATCTCACACATATATCCTCACAGTTCTACATTGGGGAAATGGGTAATCAATACATTGAAGTGGCTTGACCGAAGGTAATCAAGCCAGTGGATGAGATGAGCACGATCCAACTAGGACTGGTAACTTATAAAGGGGATGTGCACATGTATCAATAATCTTCTGCTCACATGGTGGCAAGGAATAAAGAGTATAAGAATAATATGGATGAACTAAAGGAGAAGGTGTGAACTCTTTCATTCTATGTGCAACATCTAGTTGATCCTAATGTCATGACAATTCCCACCGAGGAAGTTGCACCCATCAGTAGCATCAATCCAAAATCCATCAGGAAGACACACGAGTTCATAATATAGGGTAGAGAAAATAATGAATGGATTAACAGAATTTCTGAAAAAGGGAAGTTATTGTTCCAAGAAGTGGTCAAAATCTTAGCTTACATGTGTGTGAAAACAAATAGGACACGCGCACTCAAGGAGGACTTGGAGAAAGAAATGGACTATTAGGAACCTTTGGACCCAGTAGTAGATGAAATGAGAAGTACTCATTGCCAAGAATATTTTTGAAACTCCCTCAAAATAATTTTCATGTGTATGGGTGAGGGCCTTGAAAATCAAGTTGTAGGAAATCAATCGGGCCATTAGAGAGTTGGAGGAAAAAGAGGAACAAGCATATGAATTGAAGGATAGTGTAAATCAGAAAACTCAAAAACTTAGAGTACCTAGAATGGGTGAGGATACAACTGCTGATGAGTTGATTGGTCCATTTGAAGAATACATCAAGAAAGAGGTAGGAAACCCATCATCCTTCACTAAGGATACCATCGAATTCCTCTCAGATATTCGGGCCTCTATTGCACTTATCGCAGAGAAAAATTCATCATGGTTAGATAAGTACAAAGACATCAACAATGTGGCTAATGAATGGACAAATACCTTGGGATTCATTCGTATTCCTCATTCCGACCAAGTGGAACCTATAGTAGCTTGTTTTAGCAAAGAGCTTAGAGGAAAAAATTCCTTCTTAGGAGAGCAAAGTGGAAACTAGTCAGGGAGAGAGATCAAATCCACTATCACGGCTCATTCTTCTACATAATTCTTATTCTTTCTCCCTTCTCCTTCTTCCTTTTCTTTCTCTCTATTTCTCTTCTCTTCTCACTCAACACTCTCTCTCATCAATTTTATATTTTTGCGTTGAGGTTTGCACTTTTTAATATAACTTTAAGTGACTTTAGAAACTTAATGTAAACTTTAAGTCACCTTGATTTTATAAAAGGGACTTAAAAATTTAAGTGGAATATGAACAATCTAAATTCAAATTAAAGTATTTGAAAATTCACTAGGAAGATGAAGAGTTGAGTTCTCTTTTATTAATTGTAACAAACTTCTCATTTGAACTTCTTAGACTTCTTAGATATTGGAGCTATTTTTTTGTGAATTCATGAGAGATATATCCTTGTGAAGAGATAAAAGAGATAGCAAATTTCTTTTGTTTTCCCTACTCAAAAATGTCTTCTATTTCTATGTTATGTACAATTTTTTCTTGAGCTTCAATAAAGGAAGAAATAAGTTTAGCCATTTTTTATTGAGGAGTTTAGTGGTACTTTGTGCTCATTAAACACTATTTTATCTTGTTGTTATTTCACTGATTTTTTTTCTTCTAAATTTAAGTGCATGTAATGAAATTTCTGTCTGGTGTATGCAAGTCTCTGATTTTCTACTTGCAGCATTAGTTTCTCTTTTATAAATTTCTCAATTCCTTTCCCGCATTCCCAACAAATTTCTCTCTTCTAGATATATGTAAGATTTTGTTGCAGGGTCATTGGAGTCCCCTTGTTGGATCCCCGACCAAAAGGCTACCATTATAAAACTCACTTTTAATTGTTAATGAATGTACGAAAATTGCATTGGTTAAGTAAAGAGACTTAGACTCCCAGAGAATTGGAAAGATAACCACTAATTTTCCTGTGACAAATTTTCTCACCAACACTATTTAATACTCTTTTGGTGGTCTTGCTTTGTATCTATAGGTAGTCCTTCCCAGGTAAAAAGGATTTCTCTATGATCAGTTTTGATAAAGTCAGTAACGCACGCATTCAAACTTCGACCTACATATCACAGGTATTCCTCCTTGACCATTACCTTATCTATTTTATCGCACAACTTACTTTGAGGTTAAATAGTAGCACGCTATAAAAGTGAGTGGTCTCAGACATCATGGTTTTTGTGAAAAATCTTGCAATCTAAGAGTAATAATAGTGCACTATTACCTTGATATTTATCCTTGATCTTCCCTTCTACATCAGAATCTTTACACCAAATTCCAATACGAGTATCACGTGCTAAGTTAGTAGATAACTTCTCTATCTAAGTAGCCACGGCTAAAATTTAGGCCTCAAGGAATGAGCTTCCTCCAGTGTCTACGCTTCCAACTGATTATTCACGTAACACTGCTTCTAAAGCCACGCACATATCTATGAACATATTTTATTATAACACTCGTTGGAATGGTGTAAACAATCCCCTTATAAATCACTACGTATGTTTACTGTGGTGGTCTATGTCATATGAAAGCTAAGAAAATAAAGTTATGAAAAGCACATAATTTTCCTTGACACTTTCAACTAAGCCTTTTTTGATGTCCTTGAGTCACTTATGCTTTTTTTTCTCAAATTTTGGTATTTGATTTTCAGCTAAAAATTTAGTGCACAATGCATCATAGTCCACTACTACTTCATGTGGGTCATACTTCTTGTACTAGTTATTTGCACTTCCTTTAAGTGTGATAGAGAGATGAATTACCTTCCTATAAGAGGATGTTATTACCTTATCCCTCGATAAAAGTTTTTACTTGTGCACATGCTCTGTTGTATCTTACACACCTTGATACTTTGAAAAATGAAAGGACATCTTGAATAAAATATGAGGAGGTTGTTGAGGTGATGGGTCACCTCCTTGTCTCAGATTGTCTCTCCTTAGTAGGGGACTAGATCATGACCCCAAACCTCCATTATGGTTTCCTTCACTCAGTGGATGACCAGAGCCTCCCAAACCTCCTATGGCTAGAACTATCAATGGTCAGGATGAAGAACTAGTTGACATAGCCATAGTAGAATTGAACTGTGTGCCAACCATTTTCCCGATGTTCCTCTAATGGGATTAATTTTAATGAGTAGAGCACCAATTTTTTTTCTTGATGTCGAGCTTACTAAATGAATTCCAAAAAAAATTGTTGTTTCGCTACAGAAGCCTATTAAACTACCATATGTGCTACCTTTATTTGGTGTACCTCCTATGTTGATACAAAAACATTCCTTTCCAAATATCCAACCCAACGTGGTGACCCTCAATTTACTTCTTTCTCTTTATCACTGTGATGGTTCTATATAATAACTTCTAGTTTTTGAACACTAAGAAAAATGGCTAGGGGTCCAGGGTGGTCTAGATGCATGCCAACGAATCTCATAATTTCTTCATGAAACTTGCTTTCATCATATGTTGAGGGGGTCCTTCTACTATGCTTCCCTAACATATAATGGACATGGTTCTATAGTCCCTCACCTTCTGTAGGGTTCTCATCACTTCTTCCCAGACCCATTCCTCCCAATCTTAGCACTGCTTTAGCTATTAACTCTCATACATCATTATATGTGCAAAGTCTCTCTTCCATGTCTCTTTCTTCTTCTTGGACCAAAGTTATCCTTCTCATTCCATTTCCTACCTCTGTACGTAATGGATTTTTATCATACATTAGGTAAGTTATCCATTTCCAACTCAATCATTAAAATATTCTTAGCTAATGGAAACATGTATAAATACAATCCTCTTGAATCACACAAAAACTTGAACTCTAATTATTCTAGGAATAACTACATTGAAATTACGTACTTGGAGGTGTAATCACACAAAAATCTTTCCAAAAAATGATCTACCACATATGTCCATGGTTCATCAAAATCAAAAAGTACCTAATAATTATTATGGCTCATCACTTTCTTCTTTACCAACCAACTACCTCTATTCAGTGCGTAAGCTACTAACCATTCGTATAACTCTACTAGGAACAAATTAAAGAATGTATTATATAGTGAATATTATAGATTATCTTCTACCCATTTACATGAATTAAAATCACTTTCAGTGATATACCTTTGAGAAAACTTGTGTTTTTCATCATGTACCTAACGCTCCATTCTCCGATGATAGTTAGAATGCCATGCACACACCAAATATTGATGAACAAAATGAAAAGAGGTATTGTAAATGGAACTAAAATGTAGTATTTATTTACCAAAACCACTTAGCTATGTACGATGGCACATCAGTTAGACTGATGTCCAAGTGCTCACCCAAAGAGCGTGTAACCCACTAGGTCCCTCTTTTCTAGATCATGTAAGATGTGTATTTAACATAAACCATTGTACAACCTAAAATAGAAGAAAACATAATCAGGAATCATGAAAATAATAATAATAAGGAGCTTAAATCATTCTTTCTATAGCAATACGATTAGTACCAAGATATGTATGCCTATGACACCTCCCTCATCTCTCTTAACCTAGTTAATCCACAATAGATCATCCATTCCATTAAAAAAGCATTACAAACCATGTGATACCCTTATGCACTCTTTGTTATGCACTACACAGACATATCCAACATCTCCATCTTTATTACATATACATGAAAAATATATATAACTAGTGGGAACTTGTCCTTCACCACTTTACAATGATTTCCCTATTAATAGAATCCCCTATAGTTATCCTTCTTTCTCCTTCAACCTACCCTTTAATCTTCAACTAGATGTTCCTCCTCCATGTGTGCTATTAATAAATTACTTGTGCCCCAAGCCAATGCTATATTTAGTTTATTTTACCCAGACATAATCTATCTTTATGAGTTTCCTTCATGTTTTTTAATGCTACTTTTATCCATTCATATCATTTTCTTTCTTGTCATGCCATCTCCAATTTTCTATTTTAGTCCATTCAAAAATATGGCTAACTCCTATATTCTGCTCCTATGCATGGACCTTTGCGTGTATTCTTATTTTACCCCAGCACACATACCTTCATGCACTATTATATACTTAAATTTTGTGTCCTAATTTTGCGTGAACCTTCTTGCATTACTTATAATTATCTAATTTCCTCATACTAATAGACATCCTATATGGTTTTGTGATTAACAGAGATAGGAATAGAAAATTTATCTGAAAGAAGTGTAGGATCAATATTAGAGCCATCAAAGGTGATGATTGGAGAAGGAGATAATGTATTATTAAAAGTTACAAAAATTGAATCTAAGGGTTGATCATAAAATGGTGGTGGAGGAACTACATGATAAACATTATGGACATATATAGAATATTTTTCAGCATCATGCTTAGAAATTGGATCATTGAATATTTTTAGCTTAGCATTATCATTGGTTGGATAAAAATATTTAGTGGTTTCATCCCATTCAATGGATTGGGAATATATTAGATCTTGGATAACATGGTGAAGATTTAGGTAAGTATTTGTAGGTTGCATGACACATCAATGATATTACAAATGAGAATTAGCATTAAAATTATTTCCCTGATGTCTACTCATATCAACCTCAAATTGTGGAGGAGAGATAAGATATTGTACTTACGAAATTTTTTTCAATATAACATGAGGAGGAATTGAAAAGTGAGTAAATTGATGATGCACAAGTTTTGATTGTAGCTTAACAGATTGTGAGATGTAGTTCCCATAGCATTTTATACATTTCATGTGTTATGTTAACTCAATTTGATCAATTTTTTATTGCATGTGCAAAAATTAGAAACTTGATTATGTTGATGTTGCTTAGATACTTCCATGTTTTAACATCTTGTTGATTTCCATACTCTAACACTTGGTAGGGTATTATATGTGACACTTTTTCTTATTCAGGTTATACACATGTGCACATTAGAGATGATGATATGGATGATTATGAGATGATATGAATGTGATGTTTTTATTAAATATATCATTGATTTGATCATCATTTTTATATTGAGGATAGATAGATGTGACATTATTATATTCACTTGATACATAGTCGATTGATGATCATGATTATTTACATTGTTAGTTGATTTCATTTTAGATTGAGTAGATATGAGGTTTAATTTAAGTGTGTAGGATTATAGGTTGTTCCATGAGGAGAAAATGGGAGTCAATTTAGCACTACCAAGATGCTCAAGGAACCTAGTCCGAAGCCACTGTCTCCTTTTTGTTACCTTGTTATTATTTGTGTATGTTGAGTATGGTATGACCACCCTATTTGTATGTGTTGGTCATGTTGGTACCTGTAATTGTCATGTTAAATTCAGAAATCATTTAAATAGTTTTCTTCATGATCTTGATCACTTCCCTATTCAATTTTATGTTATTCTCAGGTTTTTTAAAATTTCATGGTCTTTTCCTACAAATTCTTATGTTATTCCATGATGTTCATCATACTTTAAGTGTTTATCCTTGCTCAGATCATTCTTAGTTCAAGAACATTGAAGAAAATTGCGGTCACCAATTCCAAATTGATGTGAAGGGTAATTAGTCATATTTGAAAATTAACAAGTTTTAAGAAAATGCAAAATGCAGTCCCATCTTTGAGGCCCGTGAAAGATAATATTTAAAGAATATCGGAAATTGTTGAAGGAAGTGAACACTACACTTTGCATTATTTATGTTTTCATTTGTGAAAAATTCAAATTTAATCCCCCACCCCAAGGATCAATCATAGGAAGACACATGGAAAAAATTTAGGAGTGAAGGTGGAAAAAAAATACGTATTGCATCTTGTGCATTTTAGCAAAGTGCAAGATTGACTATGGGGCTGGGATGGATACACTTTCTCCATAGGGAACGTGGCCACTCTGGGGGAGTTTTATTAAGGATTTGTATATTCCTTTTCCATCTTTAGTGTGAAACTGGGAATGGAAAATTCCCAAAGAGGAGTGGTTAGAAAGGGTTTGTCAGTTTTGCATATCGGGTGTGGTGGAATCACAATGGCATTTCATCATGGAATGTGTAGCTTACGGGGACATATGGAGCAATTACATGGATATTTTAACATTGGATGATCTTACAAATTTGTTTGAAGAGGAAAGGGTGGAAAATAATATATTTCTTGATCAAAATTCATAGTAGAAGAAGCAAGATTAACAAAGAACTAGAAGAAAGGTAGAAGGATTTTTTTGGGAATATTTTGGTGTTTAGCTGCCTTGATTGTGTTTACAATCTGGGTCCCATAGACTACTCGGTCTCGTGGGCATCATTAAAAAATTTCATTCATTCAATCATTCATGAAAAGATGAAAAATGTGATTGAGATGAGCAAGGCTTCCAAAAGGACGTGGCACAAAACCATGAATAGAGAAAGTTATACAACTTGCATTTTTAAACATTTACATATATGCCTCTTGTATTTTGAATTTGAGGCTCACGAAAGGTTGACTTGGGCCATAAATGCATGATATGTACACCATTTGGAAACATAAAGTTGGAAATGCCATAAAGAAGAGGCCCACATGGCATGTTCTCATATGACAATGAGGTTTGTAACAATTATATTAAAATATGCAAATTATGAGAAATCTCCTGTGAATGTGATCTTAGACATTAATTAAAATATTTGAGGAGAATAAGTATGGGAATTTGAAATTGAATCACATGTTGCATTCAAGAGATCTAAACTCCCAAGTTTTGATTAATCCCTAAGGATAATTTAAGAAAAATATGTGTTTATTAGAATAAAGAAATTTAAGATTGCGCTAGTTTTCATAGAGAGTTTGAACTAGTTTTTTGGCTTAAGTATGAACCAAAAATTAATTTGAATGGGTAAGGAGATTAGTATTCTCATTTGCGTGAGTTTTATAATATAGATCAAGAGTTTAATTTTTTTTAGATATAAGGGGTTTTATGAGAATTTGTAGTAGCTATGAAGATCCTCATAAATTACTTGAAGACCAATTCCAATCTCAATTCCCCTCTATACATAATCAAGGATTTTGATGTTGCTAATGTCAACCTAGGGAAATTTAAATAAAGATTGTATGCCTCACATAGAAGTGAAATCATGACCCTCATGGCCAATATAAATACTTAACTTGTTACTACTTTTACCCATACCACACAATGCCCGGAGCTCATATGGATGTCTTCTATAATTATAACCCTAGAATAAGAGAAGTTCGAGATGAAAGTAAAGCCTTAATCCTATCTTTTTGGGAGTAGGATTTTGACAAAATGTTGGGATTCCTACAAGTTTAGGAAGAAACTACTATTACCATGAAGTCAGAACACCAATATTAGGATACATGGGTGGGAAGGTTAAATATGTTATTAAATAATAGTTGGCTAGTAAAACCTTGAGGCTCTATCACTAGGTTTCCTAAGAATTTTCATGTGTGTCTAATGCTCTCCATGAGTTTTATGACATGTATTAACCCCCTCTCATGGATCTTAACTCTAGAAATTGTAATGGAGATTAACACCTAATATATTTTGTCTAGCATTAATCATGGTCTAACAAATGGTATCAGAGTGACATGTCTCGATTTTGAAATTCACCCATGTAACTTTGATGGGAGATTGTTGGCATGTGTGTCCAACATTCCCATGAGTTTAAGGAAATGGATCCTAACTATGGAAATTATAGAAGATATTAGTGTTTGTAGGTTTTTGTCTAATGGCAATCATGGTCCAACACAAAGAATGTGACTAAGAGTAAATTTATAGAAGTTGGGGATTTAATTATATTTTGAGTAGCTTAATGGGCACAGAATCCACCAACCTCTTCCATAAATGGGTGTTACAATTCATATAACTCATAATGGTAAACACAAATCCTCTTCCTTGAACTAAGATAATAAGGGAACATATCCATGAGTAACTGATGAGGGTTACTTGAATTGATATGGGTGAAGTAGATGAGATGGAATAATTGTACATGTATTCATACCTATTTTACAACATTGATGTTCATAGTGTTTTCCCATACTTACATGGGGAAAGAGATCTTAATAAAACTAGTGTTTATAATTTATTTCCTCAATTTAGCTTGGTGACTTATGTATTATAATTTATATGGGTCTTTGATGTATTTTTTGCACCAATAATGTGCCCTTTTCACCGTAACTAGGAGAATGAGAGATTTTCCTAGGATGTTGAGACGATTATTTCTCAAGATGGATACTATTTCATCCAATTCCATACTTTTTCTTACATTAGGGTCAGTTGATTTGAATGGAACCATTAAATTCTTCCTAGGCATGTAGATGATAAATGGGAATTGCTATATTTAGTAAGGCATTTGGTACTAGTGCAAAACATAATTTCTAAAGAAAATATGACATCCCCTTTTATGTTTTACATTCTCATTGGAAATTATACTTGCCAAAATATTCAAAGGGAAAAATTAATGGTGGAAAAAATATGAAGGTTCATGTTGGATAAGTTTGAAGCCATTCCTCAATATGAAATAAAATGGACTATGCAAATTTTTTTGGTAAATTTAATTGAACACAAGCCTCATTATGTGGACTATTGGATGAATTGTAGAGATGAGGACGAGGTTTGAATAAGGGATTATTCAAGGATGACCATCTCCCAAATGAGAAATTTTATAATTGTCCAAGTCCCTAAAGACCTAAAAGATCACAATGATATAATCAATGATGATTATGTGAAGAATAACATTGATTCTCATTCGTTACCAGTAGTCAATTAGGTTGTTAGATAAGAAAATTCAAACCACAATAGGACTGTTAATGTCATTAAAACTTTGAATTGATTATTCTCATAGAGAGTGGACATTATCCATCATAGCATTGTTGTGTTGAGGGAAAAACGAGCCCATGGATTGAATGATGATGTTCTTCCTCCATATCATAAGGTTAATTTAAGTGGGGATATTTTTGAGGAAACAATAACTCAATCTCTCTAGGAGAGAGATGATGTAAGTTCTTAAATTAACAAGACTAGGAGTTCCCTATTCCAACTAATGAGAAAGACACAATAAGTGCTCAAGGAGAGTGTGATAAGAGTTCCATTTATTGTTGTTACTCCCTTGCAAACTATTCTAACATCTACTCCAGAGCCAAAAATGAAAGAGAGGGTAGTAACTTATGTGTCTAGGAAATACACAGGAAAATAATAGGTGAAAACTCCTCCTAAGGTTCCCTTACTCAAAATTAGTATGCACGGCCTTGAAGAAGAGGAAGAAGAAGAGGAAGAGTAGGTATATATCATCAGGAGAAAAAAGTCTAGGGGAGTGAACCTTTTGGTGTGGAAGGAGTAAAAGTAACTACATAGGTAGTTATTATAAATTTTCCTTTGTCTCCACCCACCATTAGTCACTTCCTAGTGGTTATACCTCTTATGGAATCAACCCCTATTACCCAAATCCCTGTTTCCAAACTAATACAAGTTGTTCCACCACTTGTGGAATAAAAAACCTTAATTATTCCTACTTCCCCTATCCCTGAAACTTAACAACAAAATGAAGAGGAACAAGAAATGAAAAAATTATTTTGTTAGGTTTTTAATGGGTTGAATAAAGAGGTAGGAATAGACCTTTCCTTAGGAAATGATTCAAGTATTCCAGTAATAGGGGAGGTATAAAGTATTGCACAGGTGGTTCAACCCACCATTAATCTTGTTGAAGAGGCAATAATGAATCCTCAAGTGGTAGTGACTCTGGTGGAAGATGTGCTATAGAAATACAAGGATACAATAATTATAACATCCCTTCATGGTACTTAAATGATTACATAATTTTATTAGGTTTAGTATCAGATGGGTGGTGAAGCTCATCATGAATCTCCTTATGTGTTTTATAACTCTGGAGAAGGAAATGTTGGGGGCATGATAGTTAGAAATTGAGGTTTTTTGGATGTCACAATAATGTGTTTTCATTGATTTCCAAGTTTTCTGGTTGTCTTCATGAAGTGTCAAATCATGATGCCATGTATTCAGACATGATCTAGGTGCATGGTCAAGAAAAAAAGCTGTGTGATTGAGTCCTCTGAGTCTTCCCAAGTTTCTTTGAAGACTTTAAAAGGTCAAACATGGTCCATGAGAAGTTTTTGACGTGTCAATGAGTCTATAACAAGTCAACATGGTCAATTCATGAAGATTCAGGTATATCTAGGCTTAATCCTAGTTCTAGGTCAAGTGGGTTGGCATGGAAACATGAGAAATGGATCAAGAAAAAGTATGGAAAGCATATTTTAAGTAGTATGAGGTGGGATAACATCTATATGAGGATTACCACGTCAATAATTCAGCTTAAAGGGCATAAAAATGGTCAAACTGAACCTTTTTCAATGAAGATAAGTTTAGTAGGCAAGTGAGGATGATGAGCCAAGGTATGAAAATGAAAATAAAGCATTGAATGATAAAAATATGATGGTAGATGTTGTGTAGAAAGATTCAAAAGTGTTTAAAGAAGTGAATTGAGCACTTACACAATTATGTATAAAACAATTTCTCATAACTAGAAAATAAATGCTGCCAAAATGAGATAGGGTAGAGATTTAGAGATTGAACTATGAAAAAATTACGCTTAGAACTCATGGAGGATGGATTCATGAAGGTGCGGTAAAAATTTTAGGACCAAAGAATGAGTTTGGTTGAAGATATTTAAGTTTTATTAGAATCAGGTTAAGAGGATTGGGATAAAACAGTGCCCCAACTTATTAGCACTCAAACAAAATTGACAATCCTTTTTTAGATAAGTCATAAGAGTTTTTTTTTGAAAAGAAATTAGATACAATTTTTTTTAAAAGTTTGAATTCAAATGGTTGAAGAACAAGATAGTTCTCTTCATTTTTCTATCACATTTCAAACCCTCACCCTAACGATGTAGACACTAAATCATGCAATTTGGGTAATTATCTAGTCCTGATCACATACCACTATTCATACGGTTCCTATATGAAAAAAGTAATAATTTATCACTATCTTTGGCCATATTTATTTGCTTTATGTTGTCTTTTATGGTATTACACACCTTATGGCTCAATTTGTCTTTTATCACTTCATATTTTCCAAGTCTAGACACCAGAACCTAGACAGGATGCTAGCGTCCAGCTGCCTTTGACCTCTTCACATATTACTTGCTTGTTTTGGGCCTCTTATATTTGTTAAGTTTGATATATTTTTACTATTCAACCTTTTAGTGGTTAATAATGAAATTCAACCAAGGGAATCATATAAATATAAAGCTATGTGATCATAATAAGGGACCAAACACTAAGCGTCTACTACCACCATGTATGGTTACATCCAAAGGTATCTTAAGAGCATTCAAGAATCCATCTATCATCTCTTGAAGGGTAAGGGACTGTATTTCTACATACAGTTCATAGGATGAGAGTTCATTATTGATATCCACACATCTCTTTACATTTATACATCTAGATATTGTTTGTTATTCAAGTGTAACATGTAGACATAATCTCTTCACACACACACACACACACACACACACACACACACACACACACACACACACACACACACACACACACACACACACACATGCGTGTGCACGCGCACACGTAGAACTACATTTTTTCTAAGTTTTAGTGCAGTGATTGATTGTAAGTTCACTTCATGAACACCAAGGATAGTATTACCCCTCATTTGCAATATTTTCTTTTTGGGATTTAATGCATGTTTAAGTTTTTACAAGTCATATATTCATTTCAAGTTACATGTGACATATGCAAGTTTAGTGCAACACACATGTGATTAAATATGAAGAAAAAAATCTTGTAACCCTCCAAAGCTGGTTTTCTAAGATTTTGAGCCCAGGTTCCATTTCCCCTGCATGGGCGCCCCAGTCCATGTAGATATATATTCATTTCAGGTTACATGTGACATATGCAAGTTTAGTGCAACACACATGTGATTAAATATGAAGAAAAAAATCTTGTAACCCTCCAAAACTGGTTTTCTAAGATTTTGAGCCCAGGTTCCATTTCCCCTGCATGGGCGCCCCAGTCCATGTAGATCCTATGGTCGCACAATTTTTTTAGGCTTGGCGTGAAAATTTTCCCTCTCTATTCATTTAACACCCTTGACTATTGTTATTTTCCTCCTTTGCATTCAAGTGTTGATATTTGATTTTTCGTATAAGGATATGTTCTTCTGATTATTTGAAATCATGCTTGATATGGATATGTCTTTTCTTCTCTTAATATCCTTTGACTGAAATGGAATGACTTCTCTGAATCCATTTTTCACTTCTGGTAGGTGATTTACAATCTAGTTTAAGAGTTGTAAACTTGTCTTTTTATCCGACTCATCCTTGGATCAATTTCAGTGATCCAAAGGATGTTTTGAATCTACCCCTTTGAACGAATGGTAAAATTTACATTCCAAGAGTTAAGATACACATTGGACTAAACTTTGTTGTTGCAAGTTCTTTGATTTCTATGTGAACGTACTTCCATTAAGTAGGCTATTCTGCTTGGGTCTTTGAAGATCGATCATGATAGGTCATTATTGATAAAAATGGGCATGCAACCTATTCACAACATAAGAGAAAGATATACGGGATCCTAAGCTAGGTAAACTATACATATGTATTTCTATCTAAGCCATGATACTTTATAGAATTATGAGCCTAACCTAAAACTCCTTATTTTTTCTTGATCGGTTGAATTGTTGATCTACAGCCTAACCTAAGCTCAGTACTAATGGGGATTGAAAAGGCTACTAGGTATTAAATTAACCTAGATACTAATACTACTAGGTACTATTCTAACCTAACCTAGTGTTCTAAACTATGACACTTTGAATTGTTTACCTATGTGGAAATTATCTAACCTAATTGTTAAGGCCATGGTGGGGGGTTAGTTATTTGTGTTATATCCTAAGGTATAAATTTAAATTCTACCTAAGATCTAACCTAAGCAATCTAACCTAAGCTAAACTAATGGATATGAATTGGGACTTAAGGGGGTCGCATGCATAGTGGTGATAGTTCCTAAGGAATTTATGATGATGTTGATAAGGTTTATTAATGCATACAGACTACTAGCTTTAGCAGGGGTTAGTTGGTTTGGTGGAGGCTTAGGTGGCAGTATCATTAAAAATGGAAATACATGTTATTTTTGATTTGATGATCGTCAGAATTGGCAGGCAGTGGCAAGGAAGAATAGGTGGGAGATATGGAGTAAATGAAATTAATTACTTTTGGCTATTGAGCCCAAACCACCTAGGTAGTCATGCCAGCGGATTTTTGTCGGGTTGTTTCATTTTACATGTTCTCCAATTTTCTTTCTACATGCGCTCTAGTTTTTCGAACCAGCAGTTTAAATTGCACTTCATGGATATTTAGGAGGTTTCAAATATATTTTCGTATCAGGGAATATATAAGAAGCATTGTGGAATAAGTATATGGTTGTTTGATCTTTCATGGAGAAGAGGAGAAGAAGTTAGTTTGGCTAGAGATCTTCTTTGATTTTGCAGTGACACTATCAGGCATGATAGGCTCTAACTGTTAAAATATCTTGCTTTCCTCTAAGTGTTTTCATTAAGACAACTTTTCTCTGATGAGTTTTTTGCATTCATACTTATCTGGTAGATTGATTGATGGGTTTTGTAAAAACTTACATTTTGGGCTTTGAATCTGTGTTATACATGATTATGTTGAAAGCTTATGTTGTATTGTCTTTTACACTAAGGAACTTTGCATACGTGAACAAGGTTGGTAACACTGTTCATCTTCTTTGGTTGTTGGAAATTGTTGTTTGGTTTTGACTTATTTTATGGCCTATAATTGTTACTGAGATCTGCCTGTGCTTGCTGAGTTTAATGTTTGTGAACTTGTTGTGTTTTGTGAACTTGAACTGGTAAGAAACTCCAGTTATTATGGATACTTACAAAATGGTTTGAGCTATTTGTTGGAAACGTGTTTCAGTGGATAGAACCGTTGTAGAGATTCTTGGCTCTATGGTGTTAATGTGTTATTTCATAGTTAAATTGACTAAGAATTAACGCGTATATGGCTTGTTGTTTTTGTATCTCACCTTTCGAAAAATTTGAATGTTGTAAGGTTTGCATGCACTGGAAAAACCGTATCAGACTTGGTTTTTGTATTACAACTTGTGAAAATTGTGGCTGTTGTTGAAAACCGCATCTAACTTAGAACCTGTGTTTGTTATCTTGGATAAGTTAGACTATTCTTTGAAGCCTCTTAAGGCATGGTGCTTGTGATATATTGTCCTTGAGACTATTTAACTGTTATTATTAGTTCGTTATGAACCCGACTTTCATATCTTGTTGTCATTGGGTCTGAGCTCTGTTAAGAATCTTACAGTACATACAAAACATGGTTTGATAGGATGATTAACTAAAAATGGAAGCTTTTCTTCTTACTTTGAACTGTTTAAATTATTTTTTGTGTACTCGGTCTAATATCACGGTGTTGGTGTATTTATGAATTTGTGATTTTTTTATTGTGATGCAACACTGTGCAATCAGTCTTTTACTTGGAGTTTTTAATGGAAAAAGGTAACCTGAACGATGTGTTGGTTCAGTCATTATAGTCTTTCAACCATTTATAAACTAAAGAGGGAACATGTTGTTACCTAAACTTGGTTAAAAAGAATTTCAATGAACTTGACCCTTTGAGGGAGCTTATGCTTTACATTGTGTTTGGATTTGTACTTCGAGTCTTTGATTGAACGTATTTTTTAATTAGTTTTTCGATCTTATCATGTAAATTAAGTTTATTACTAGATGGAGTGGTTCTAGATTAAGAATCCTTTGGAATAAACTACATGTGTAAGAGAAAATAGGAAGCATGGCTTAGTTGGCTATTAGATAAAATCTTAGAGGTTTTGATTGGAATCAGCTTGTTGGTTGTCTTGTTTTTGGAATCTCAATCTGTAGATCTTGCAGTGATGCATGGGAATACTGTCGAGAAAGTTCTTCCTTAACTATTGGTTAAGTTTGGAAGGTTAATTGTGATTTAAACTTGACTGCAACCGTGTGTTGAACTTCACTGTTTTATTATCGAGTATAGAAAGGGGGAAAATTAATGGTATGGATTGATGGAGCTTCACTGTTGGAGGTTAAAGGGTCCTAATAAAGAAAAGTGTTGCATGTTTTCTTCTTATGTTGAGGCTGTTCTTGTCTAATGAATGAGTTATAAGTCTTGAAAAGATAAATTGTGAAACGTTACTGTCGTTGGACTGTGCATTAACTTCATTGTTACAATTCTCCCAATGGAAGGTAGAATTCATGCATTATAATGTGAAGATTTATAAGGAAAGGTAGCATTTAGTTTTCTTTTTCCTTGATGTTGATCTTGTTCTCTCTCATTGGAACTCTAGAATGAACTTAAATTGTATGTATGAGAGGAGGTAAAACTGTTTTATTAAGTTGAAAGAAATGAATATAGTTTGGGATCTTATTTTGTTATAATGAATACTTTAAGATGTCAAATTTTAAAGTAGAGGACCTTTAAGGAACAATTTAAATCTTGATATACACATGTTTCTACCTTGTTGATGTTATGTACTTTGGCATAATGTGAATGGTTTCTCTCCTTCTTACTTGAAAGTTAAATGAAACATCCAAAGAAGGAAAATACTGTAAAAACTCTTGTATCTTATAGTAAAGATAAGGGTTGTATTATATTTAGTAGAATTGGAAACAATAAGATATTATGATTTGTTGTTTGGTAAAGATAATTGATGGATCAATTATTCTTTAATTTGTAAGACATATTTTATAGATATATTTTGTTCTACTTTTTTTTAATCCAGGTTTAATATTGCTCTTCTTTTATTGATATTACTTTTGCTTAGGGTGTATGAAATACTAGTTGTTCATTAAAATAGGGTTGTTTTTATTGGAACAATTAGTGGAATGCACTTCATTTCAAGGCTTAGTGCTTATTATGCTTAGTTCATCGAACTGACCCGTGCTAGCAATTTTTGCAGATGGACTTTTTAGGTGATAAAAGAAGATAAAAACTTATATGATGCATTGGCTAATCTAAGTTGATTCTTGTGAAGAATTATGATCTGTTCTTAAGTTGTATTGAAAAATAAAGTTTTTCTCTTTTGAATTAAAGCTGATGTCATGCAGTATGTCTGAAATGCATAAGTTGTAAATGTATAAGTTTTGAAAATGAAATGTAGAATGAGAATTTACTCGCATGAAGTATGTAAATTATCTTGTACTTCTGTAAAAGAAATGGAATCCTATCCTATTGATATTCTTCATGTTATTTATGTGTTTCAATGAGTGTTCTTGGATGAGTAGGAAAAAGGTATTTATAGCAATTCCCTAATTGTGATGCAACTAAATAAGTTGCAGAATTCCAATGATCCTATTAAAACATTTCTTACTATAAAAGTAACGTATAATGAACTTACAATGGAAACTATGAAATTTGTAAAGAACATAAAGGGTGTGTTAAACCCTAGAACTTAACCATGAAGAGGAATAATCTTCCTCTCTTATGAAAAAATGGACAAGAAGGAAGATATGATATATATTATTAGACTTCATTTAATAAAAAATACTATGTTTCAAACTCGGTGGTTGTTACACTTCCTTGAGTGGTTAAGTCTTGTTAAATGGAACTTAAGATTTTGTTTTCCTTTCTTCTTGGTAGTTACTTTTTGATCCAAAATTAACGAACATCGAAAGCAATCTTAAGTTAAGGAAGTTCTTCGGGGTGTAATGGCACCTGATTTGGAAAAGAAATTAGGGAGAGAGATGGATTAGAGTTGGGCAGGGTTGCTGAAATTTACCTTTAAGAATCCAAATTAATTAAACATTAGTAATCTCCTAGGGGTATGTATATCTTGATGAGGATGTTCTATAGGATGCTGGCACATGCCGACTACAAGGTTGTACCTTTGAGAAGATTAGAATCTTCTCGAGGATATAACACTGTAGTTGACATGTGGCAACACCCTTTTGCATTGATCATCTATATCTACACACTTTTGGACTTGAACTTAGTTTCTCTCCAGGACTAGGAAGTAGCGTAGTTATGATACGAAGTAGCCCTCTAGGAATTAGGGTACCTTAGCACATAGGGTTGATTTAGGTTGACCTAGTATGCCAATCTATCCTAAGTATTTGTGAGCTCCTTCCTATCATGACCTACGTTGTTAACCAGAACTAGGGATAAACCTTAGGCAAGAGGACTGGTGGAAGTCAGTAAAGGACATTCTAGATAACAATAGATTAGGGGTGAGGGATGTATTCTGGATTAACGATTATGCTGTCCAGGAATAAGTAATATGAACAGTATGTTAGAATCTTTTGCCAAAGTATTACAAGTTGTTGATTGTGTTGTCTTATGTCGCATAGTGTAAGGATCGAGATGCAGATGAATATTGGTAACAACTATTTAGTTAGGTTCCTTAGATAGATCACTCAATACCCAGAATAGGGTAAGAGAACCAAGTATACATAGTTTACAAAAAAATATTCAATACTTAGTGTTAAACATGAATAGATTAGTAGTTTACCGAGTCATGAAATGAATAGATCGGTAGTTTACTGAGTCATTACAGTTGCATCTGGTTATCTGTTGAAAGAGTGGTTGTTTTGGAATGTGTGTTATAAACTACATATTTAGAACAAGGAACATTACTAAAAAAAAATTCCCTTGTTTCTAAAGTCTTAAAATAGGAATGTTACATCTTGGTATCAGAGCTGAAGGTTACAGCTCTTGGACCTATTGTGTCCATAATTTGATAAAAACTTGAATTTTCTTGTAATAGAAAATGGTTAGGACAAGATGAAACGTTGCAAACAATGCTCCACCTGAGGATGGAACGGTAACAACCCAAAAACTTGATGAGATCCTTGTTGCCCTGTTGGACACAAGAGATCATTTGAATGTGCTCGAGCAACAAGTGATGGGTAATGAGGAGGAAGAAGAAGCTAGTAATAAAAATCAACAACCTCCTGAGAACAACCCCAATATGGGTGTTGATAATAACAATGTTAATGTACTTGACCAGCCAGAAAACAAAAAAGCTAGGTTGGTTTTTGAAATCACTAATGATATAAAAAGGATAAGTCCACCTAAGTTTGATGGCACCACATTAGGTGATGGAGCTGAGAATTGGCTTAGCGAGATGGAGAATTACTTTGCAATAAGGAACTTCTCAGAAGAAACCAAAGCTATTTGGGGAGAATATCATCTTTCCCATGAAGCATCTTCATGGTGGGATAACCGTAAGGCTGAGCTAAACATTGATGAAACTAACATCACTTGGGATAAATTTAAAGGTTATTTTAGGCAACGATGGCTGCCAAAAATTTGTTATGATCAAAAAATGACTGAATTTCAGAACTTAGCTCAAGGGAAGTTAACTATAACTGAGTATTGGGAACGGTTTACAAAACTACTCAAGTATGTACCTCAGTATCAAACTAATGAGAAGTTCAGGATATGAAAATTCATCATGGGGTTGAATCCCATTATTGGGGGAGAGGTTTCTATTCACAGCCTAACCACTATGGAGGGGTTTGTTTAAAAATCCATAAGGTAGGAACAAAAATTAAAGGCTTTTTTTTCTCACAAGTAAGAAGTACAGAAGAAAGTTCCAAACTCTTATTTAGCTTCTCTTGCACCTAAGAAAGGACCATGGAAAAATTTTGGTAACAAAAGTAAGTTTCCAACTGATATTAATTAGAAAACAACAATGAATAAGACTGCTGGTAATTCATGGAACAATTTTTCTAGGAATAATAATAGTGGCGGAAAACCCTATGGAGGTCATAATGATAACTATAAGGTTCGAAATAATTTTGAGCCCAAAAGGGACCGGTAGGAGGCTATTATAACTGTGGCAAAGACCATTACATGAATCATTTTCCTTTGAAGAAGGATGATCGGAATCAGTAGCACAAGATACACGCTGCAATAGCTAACAAGCAAGCTAAAAAGCAAATTGCACCTATTGAAGTTTTTGGTAAGTTATTCGGCATACCTGTAACTATTATTTCTGATACGAGAGCTACTGAATGTTGTATTTCTAGTAAACTTGATTCAAAACTTAAAAACAAAGATGGAAAAATGGATAAATCATGGAGTGTACATTATGTTAATCATTTTGTTCATACACTTAGTATGTGTCTTTTCGGAGCAGTCCTTGACTTACCTAGATTTTCCAAAGAAGTTGTTCTCTATGTAGCAGCCTTGGGATCTTATGATGTAGTCATAGGTGTAAATTGGTTAGCAGAGCATAAAGAAAAGGTAGACTGTTTTGAAAAACAAATTAGTTGTTTAGATGATCTATAGAAAACAATAGAGAATAAGGGTGTAAAACAAGAAATTTCTATTAGGAAATTGTCAGCTATGCAACTTAAAAAGGCCAAAAATAAGGGCGGTACCTTAAATGCAGTAAAAAATTTGAATCTGTGGAAGAAAAAAATGATTTCATGGAACCTTATCCGCTGTTATAGAACTATGGTGACGTGTTTCCAGAATAATTACTAGGATTACCACCCAAAAGGGAGTTTGATTTCATGATTGAAATCAAACCAGGAACTGAACCTATTTCTAAAGCACCTTATCAAATGACTACCACAGAGTTAGTAGAGCTTAAGGCTTAGTTACAAGAACTCTTGTCTAAGGGTTTGATTAGACCAAGTGTTTCACCTTGGGGAGCACTGGCGATCTTTGTAAAAAAGAAGGATGGAACACTCAGATTGTGCATTGATTACAGGATGTTAAATAAAGTGACAATCAAGAATAGATACCCACTTCCTAGAATTGATGACCTATTTGATCAGATGCATGGAGCGTTGGTATATTCTAAGATAGACCTTTGGTCTAGATATCATCAATTACGAATTAAGGATGAGGACATTCATAAAACGGATTTCAGAACAAGGTATGGACATTATGAATTCACAATTTTACCCTTTGGATTAACGAATGCACCTGCAGGTTTTATGAACTTAATGAATAATATCTTTCAAGAATACTTGGAGAAGTTTGTTCTTGTATTCTTGGAAAACATTCTCATATATTCTAAATGTGTGGAGGAGCATCATGAACACTTGAATATAGTTTTGGAAATTCTAAGAAAGAGACAGTTATATGGTAAGTTGTCCAAATGTTCTTTCTATTACACTGAAGTTCACTATTTGGGTCATGTTATAAGTAAAGATGGGATTAATGTAGATCCTTCTAAAATTATAGCTATAATCGAGTGGCGTGCACCCAAGAATGTACATGAAGTTAGAAGCTTCATGGATCTCGCAGGTTATTATAGAAAAATTGTTAAAGATTTTTCTAAGGTGGTTGCACCAATAACATCATTGCAGAAAAAGGATAAGAAATTTGTTTAGGATGATAAATGTCAATCAGCTTTTAAAAATTTTAAAATTCAATTGACTTCAACACCTATTTTAGCTTTACATGATCCTAATGGAGACTTCGCGGTTGTAACGGATGCATCTAGGGAGGGTCTTAGAGGTACTTTGTTACAAAATGACCATGTCATAGCTTATGAAAGTAGAAAACTTAAGTTACATGAGTTGAATTATGCTCCACATGATTTAGAGCTTGCTACCATAGTTCATGCACATCAATTTTGGAGGCATTATCTACTTCATAAACCATTTGAGTTGAAAACTGATCACCTTGGACTGAAGTACATTTTCCTTCAGCCAAATCTGAATGCAAGACAACGAAGGTGGTTAGAGTTTTTGTCTCAGTCTGATTTTTACATAAGTTACATTAAAGGAAAAGAGAATAGAGTGGATGACTCTCTGAGTCATAGGAAACACATTTATGTTCTTATAATAATAAGAACTCAATTTAATGATGAATTAAAAAGTGTTATGGAATCTGACTCTTACTTCCAGCAAGTAAAAATTGTGCTTGCTACAGATTTGAAGGATGAAAGGTATAAAGGTTTTCACTTTGATAATGAGGGAATCTTACGATATGAAAACAGAGTATACATACCCTTATCTAATTATTTGAGGAAGAATTTTTTGACAGAGTTTCACAATTCACCTTTTTCTAGACACCCTAGCATTACAAAAATGCTTGCTGATATAAAACAACAATATTTCTGGAAAGGAATAAAAAAGGATGTTATAGATTTTGTGACTCATTATCTGGAATGTCAACAAGTAAAAGTGGAACATATGCATCCATATATTTTTTTGTATCCTCATAGCATACTGTAGTACAAATGGTAGGTAATAAGCATGTATTTTGTACAAGGACCCTATGTCAAGGAATAAACATGATGTTATTTTAGTAGTAGTTGTCAAACTAGCAAAAGTAGCTCATTTTATTGCTGGAAATCTAAATGATGATTCTCCTATTTTGGCTAAAAGATTTGTACACGAAATTTTTAGATTACATGGAGTACCTAAATTAATCATATCTGATAGAGACCCTAGAATGACATCAAGGTTTTGGAAAATGTTTAATATAGCTCTTGGAACTAAATTAAATTTCAGTTTTGTGTATCATCCGGAAATGGATGGACAGACTGAAAGAGCGAATCAGGTTTTAGAGGATATGTTACGGATGTATTGTATGGATCAGAAATATAAGTGGGAGTAGTACCTTCCATTAATTGAATTTGCTTACAATAATACATATCATGCTTCTCTTAAGATGGCACCATTCGAGGCGCTTTACGGAAGGAAATGTAGAACCCCTATTAATTGGGATAGCATTGAGGATATAGAGGTAATTAGACCTGAAATCCTTACGAAAATGGAACAACAAGTTAAAATGATTCATGAACACTTAGAAGAAGTAGCAGATAGACAAAAGAGTTATGTTGACTTAAAGCGGGTTGACAGGAAATTTGAACTTGGAGAAAAGGTTTTTCTTTGGGTTAAACTGAAAAAGAGTTTCATAACTTTTGGAAAGGCTACCAAGCTATCACCACATTATGTGGGACCTTTTGAAATAGTTGAAGTAATCAATTATGTAGCTTATCATTTAGCAATACCACCTGCTTTGTCACAAATGCATGATGTTTTCCATATTTCTTTGCTTAAGAAATACGTTTCAGATTTATCACATGTGTTAAATTGGAATTTCTTGCAGGTCCAAGACCTAGGAATAATCATGGTTAATCCCATTTGAGTGCTGGAAACTCACCAGTTGCATTTAAGAAATAAAGAAATAAGTCAATGTAAGGTCCAGTGGGAACATTTTAACAAGGAGAGTGCAACTTGGGAAAATCTAGAGGATATGAAAACTGCTTTTCCATATATATTTGAATAGAATTGAATCTGTTGACTGATAATTTTTTATAAATTTATCCTTTATGACATTAAGTAAGCAAGTTCTGGGCAGATATTTACTTTATTTGAATAAAATTTATTTAATACTAATTTCTACAACCATAAGGTTTTGAAATATTTGGCTTAGGAGTAGAGAAGTGAATGAATTGACTGTCCTTGATGTAAATTGTTAAAAGAGATAATCACCAAGAATATGATTCTTTCTAGGAGGGGATCATGTAACACCCTTGACTGTTGTTATTTTCCTCCTTTGCATTCAAGTGTTGATATGTGATTTTCCGTATAAGGATATGTTCTTCTGATTATTGGAAATCATGTTTGATATGGATACGTCTTTTCTGCTCTTAAGATCCTTTGACTGAACTAGAATGACTTCTCTAAATCCATTTTTCACTTATGGTAGATGATTTACAATTTGGTTTAAGAGTTGTAAACTTGTCTTTTTATCCGACTCATCCTTGGATCAATTTCAGTGATCCAAGGGATGTTTTGAATCTACTTCGTTGAATGAATGGTAAAATTTACATTCCAAGAGTTAAGATACATGTTGGACTAAACTTTGTTGTTGCGAGTTCTTTAATTTCTATGTGAACATACTTCCATTCTGTAGGGTGTTCTGCTTGGGTCTTTGAAGATCGACCATGACAGGTCATTGCTGATAAAAATGGGCATGCAGCCTATTCATAGCATAAGAGAAAGATATTTGGGATCCTAAGCTAGGTAAAATATACATATGCATTTTTATCTAAGCCATGATACTTCATAGAATTCTGAGCCTAACCTAAAAATCCTTATTTTTCTTGATCAGTTTAATTGTTGATCTGCAGCCTAACCTAAGCTCGGTACTAATGGGGATTGAAAAGGTGACTAGGTATTAAATTAACCTAGATCCTAATACTACTAGGTACTATTGTAACCTAACCTAGTGTTTTAAACTATGGCACTTTGAATTGTTTACCTATGTGGAAATTATCTAGAGCCTAAATGCTAAGGCCATGGTGGGGGGTTATTAGTGTTATATCCTAAGGTAGAAATTTAAATTCTACCTAAGATCTAACCTAAGCAATCTAACCTAAGCTAAACTAATGGATATGAATTGGGACTTAAGGGGGTCGCATGCATAGTGGCGATGGTTCCTAAGGCATTTATGATGATGTTGATAAGGTTTATTAATGCATAAGGACTGTCAGCTTTGGTAGGGGTTAGTTGGTTTGGGGGAGGTTTAGGTGGCAGTATCACTAAAAATGGAAATACATGTTATTTTTGATTTGATGATTTCCATAATTGGCAGGCGGTGGCAAGGAAGAATACGTGGGAGATATGGAGTAAATGAAATTAATTACTTTTGTCTATTGAGCCCAAACTACCGAGGTAGTCATGCTAGTGGATTTTTGTTGGGTTGTTTCATTTTGCATGTTCTCCAATTTTCTTTCTACATGTGCTTTGTTTTTTCGAACCAACAGTTTAAACTACACTTCATGGCTATTTTGGTGGTTTCAAATCTATTTTCATTTCGGGGAATGTATAAGAAGCATTGTGGAAGAAGTATCTGGTTCTTTGATCTTTCATGGAGAAGAGGAGAAGAAGCAAGTTTTGCTATAGATCTTCTTCAATTTTACAGCGACACTATCAGGCATGATAGGCTCTAACTATTAAAATATCTTGCTTTCCTCTAAGTGTTTTCATTAAAACTACTTTTCTCTGAAGAGTGTTTTGCATTCATGCTTATCTAGTAGATTGATTGATGGGTTTTGTAACAACTTGCATTTTGGGTTTTCAATCTGTGTTATACATTATTATGTTGAAAGCTTATGTTGTATTGTCTTTTGCATGAAGGAACTTTGCATACATGAACAAGGTTGGTAAAAATTTTTAGCTTCTTCAGTTTTTGGAAATTGTTGTTTGGTTTCGACTTTTTTTACGGCCTATAATTGTTACTGAGATCTACCTATGTTTGTTGAAGTTAATGTTTGTGAACTTGTTTTGTTTTGTGAAATCGAACTGGTAAGAAACTCCAATTCTTATGGATACTTACAAACAGGTTCGAGCTATTTGTTGGAAATGTGTTTCAGTTGATAGAACCATTATAGAGATTCTTGGCTCTATGGTGTTAGCGTGTTATTTCATAGTTAAATTTACTGTGAATAAACCCATATATGGATTGTTGTTTTTGTATCTCACCTTTTGCAAACTTTGACTGTTGTAAGGTTTGCATGCACTGGAAAAACCGTATAGGACTTGGTTTTTGTATTACAACTTGTGAAAAATGTGGCTGTTGTTGAAATCCGCATCTAACTTGGAACATGTGTTTGTTATCTTGGATAAGTTAGACTGTTGTTCAAAGTCTCTTAAGGCATGGTGTTTGTGAACTATTGTCCTTGAGACTATTTAACTGTTATTGTTGGTTCATTATGAACCCGAATTTTGTATCTTGTTGTCGTTGGGTCTAAGCTCTGTTAAGAATCTTACAGTCCATATGAAATAGGGTTTGATAGGATGATTAACTGAAAATGGAAGCATTTCTTCTTACTCTAAACTGTTTAAAGTAGTTTCAGTGTACTCGTTCTAACATCATGGTGTTGGTGTATTTATGAATTCATGATTGTGTTATTGTGATGCAACACTGTGCAATCAGTCTTTTACTTGGCATTTTTAATGGAAAAAGGTAACCTGAACGATGTGTTGGTTCAGTCATTATAGTCTTTACACTAATTTATAAACTAAAGAGGGAACATGTTGTTACCTGAACTTGGTTAAAAAGAATTTAAATGAACTTGACCCTTTGAGGGAACTTATGCTTTACACTGTGTTCGAATTTGTACTTTGAGTCTTTGACTGAATGTATTTTTTTAATTAGTTGTTTGATCTTGTCATGTAAATTAAGTTTATTTCTGGATGGAGTGGTTCTAGATTTGGAATCCTTTGGAATAAACTACATGAGTAAGAAAAAATAGGAACCATGGCTTAGTTGGTTGTTAGATAAACTCTAGAGATTTTGATTGGAATCAGCTTGTTGGTTGTCTTGTTTTTGGAATCTCAATCTATAGATCTTGCAGTGATGCATCGGGATACTGTCGGATAGTTCTACCTTAACTATTGGTTAAGTTTGGAAGGTTAATTGCAAATCAAACTTGACTGCGAATGTGTGTTGAACTTCACTGTTTTATTATTGAGTATAGAAAGGGGGAAAATTAATGGTATGGATTTATGGAACTTCAATGTTGGAGAGTAAAGGTTCCTAAGAAAGAAAAGTGTTGCATGTTTTCTTCTTACCTTGAGGTTTTTGTGGTCCAATGAAGGAGTGATAAGTCTTGAAAATATAAACTGTGAAATGTTACTGTCCTTAGACTGTGTATGAAATTCATTGTTACAATGCTCCCAATGGAAGGTATAATTCATGTATTATAATGTGAAGATTTAGAAGGAAAGGTAGAATTTAGTTTTCTTTTTCCTTAAATTTGATCTTGTTATCTTTCCTTGGAACTCTAGAATGAACTTAAACTATATGAATGAGAGGAGGTAAAATTGTTTTATTAAGTTGAATACTTTAAGATGTTGGATTTTAAAGTAGAGGACCTTTAAGGAACAATTTAAATCTTGATATACACATGTTTCTGCCTTGTTGATGTTATGTACTTTGGCATAATGTGAATGTTTTTTCTCCTTCTTACTTGAAATTTAGATGAAACATCCAAAGAAGGTATATACTGTAAACACTCATGTATCTTATAGTAAAGATAAGTGTTGTACTATATTTGGTAGAATTGTAAGCAATAAGATACTATGATTTGTTGTTTGGTAAAGATAATTAATGGATCAATTATACTTTAATTTGTAAGATAGATTTTATAGATATATTATGTTCTTCTTTTTGTTAATCCTGGTTTAATATTGCTCTTCTTTTATTGATATTACTTTTGCTTAGGATATATGAAATACTAGTTGTTCATTAAATCAGGGTTTTTTTTATTGGAACAATTAGTGGAATGCACTTCATTTTAAGGCTTAGTGCTTATCATGCTCAGTTCATCAAACTTACCTGTGCTAGCAATTTTTGTAGATGGACTTCATAAGTGATAAAAGAAGGAAAAAACTTATATGATGCATTGGCTGATCTAAGTTGATTCTTGTGAAGAATTATGATCTGTTCTTAAGTTGTATTGAAAAAGAAAAGTTATTCTCTTTTGAATTAAGGCTGTTGTCATGCAGTATGTCTAAAATGCATAAGTTGTAAATGTATAAGTTTTGAAAATGAAATGTAGAATGAGAATTTACTCGCATGAAGTATGTAAATTATCTTGTACTTTTGTAAAAGAAATGGAATCCTATCCTATTGATATTCTTCATGTTATTTATATGTTTTAATGAGTTTTCTTGGATAAGTAGGAAAAAGGGATTTAGAGTAATTCCCTAATTGTGATGCAACTAAATAAGTTGCAGAATTCCAATGATCTTATTACAACATATCTTACTATAAAAGTAACGTATAATGAACTTACAATGGAAACTATGAAATTTGTAAAGAACATAAAGGGTGTGTTAAACCCTAGAACTTAACCATGAAGAGGAAGACTCTTCCTCTCTTATGAAAAAATGGACCAGAAGGAAGATATGATATATATATCATTAGAATTCATTTAATAAAAACTACTATGTTTCAACCTCGGTGGTTGTTACACTTCCTTGAGTGGTTAAGTCTCATTAAATAGAACTTAAGAGTTTTCTGTCCTTTCTTCTTTGTAGTTGCTTGTTGATCCAAAATTAACAAACATCAAAATAAATCTTAAGTTAAGGAAGTTCGTCAGGGTGTAATGGCATCTGATTTGGAAAAGAACTTAGGGAGAGAGATGGATTAGAGTTGGGCAGGGTTGCTGAAATCTACCTTTAAGAATCCAAATTAATTAAACATTAATAATCTCTTAGGGGTATGTATATCTCAATGAGGATGTTCTATACGATGCTAGCACATGCCGACTGTAGGGCTGTACCTTCAAAAATATTAGGATATTCTCAAGGATACAACACTGTAGTTGACATGTCTCAACACCCTTTTGCATTGATCATCTATATCTACACACTTTTGGACTTGAACTTAGTTTCTCTCCAATACTGGGAAGTAGCGTAGTTACGATACGAAGTAGCCCTCTAGGACTCAGGGTACGTTGGCACATGGGGTTGATTTAGGTTGACCCAGTATGCCAATATATCCTATGTCTTTGTGAGCTCCTTCCTATCATGACCTACGTTGTTAACCAGAACTAGAGTTAAAACTTAGGCAAGAGGACCGACAGAAGTCAGTAAAGGACATTATAGATAACAATAGAGTTGTGGTGAAGGATGTATTGTGAATTGATGAGTATGCCGTCAAGGAATAAGTAATACAAACAGTATGTTAGAATCTTTTGCCAAAGTATCGCAAGCTGCTGATTACGTTGTCCTATGTGGCCTAGTCTAAGGATCGAGATGCAGATGAATATTGGTAACAACTATTCAATTAGATTCCTTAGACAGATCAGTCAATACCTAGAACAGCGTAAGAGAACCAAGTATATGCAGTATACATAAAAGTATTCAATACTTAGTGTTAAACATGAATAGATCGGTAGTTTACCGAGTCATTATAGCTACATATGGTTATTTGTTTAAAGAATGGTTGTTTTGGAATGTGTGTTCTAAATTACGTATTTAGAACAGGAAACATTACTCAAAACAAAATTCCTTGTTTCTAAAGTCTTAAAATAGGAATGTTACAATTCATCAGGTCATCACTTCATTATAGTCCATGATCATTTTAAAATCGGCAAAGTCTTTCTATTTCTCTTTTACAACTAGGGTTTCAATACTTAATTGTTTATTTTTCTTGGGGAAAATCTATATTTCATTTTTATATATTAGTGTTGTTACATACATATAATTAGGCATTTTATTTATGCATTTAAATATTTTGCATAATCATTTGGTGAACCCACATTTGAATACTCTAGAATCTTTCTTTTTCTTATATCATGGCTGATAAGGTATCTCAATTCTCTTTTCTTCAATTGCTTCAAATGCACCCATCTTGTAAAGATGTTCTTCACAAAATCATAGTGACTATGTATCTCCTTAAAACATGCTACCTTCACAAGTCAGTGCCATCTTTGATCATCTCTCCGATGAATGTATTAGTTCTAATGCCAATCAATCAATTCTCAATTCTATTAAAGCTTTAATTTCTTTATTTCAAGATAAATTTCAGGATATGTAATCCACGATTACATATTTAAATATGAAATCCAACATATTAAAAACACTTCTTACGATCATGCTAATTCTTCTTCTCATTCTTATTTTATGTCTTCTACATATGCTCATATCAGTGAAATTCAAGTCTTACGATTATCAGAACCTCTCAAGTTTGATCTCAATACTAAATAACAAGATATTCTTCCAAAAATCCTCACACATAAATTGATCAGATTTCCATCTACTCATTACTATCCTCCTTATTGGCTTGCAAAATATCAAGATCCTCTAAATTGAAATTATCATCAAATCAATGGAAATAAAAACAATAAGTTTTATCCTTTACAATAAAAAATTGGCCACCTTAGGCACTATGGTCTCATTTCATTTGCTACACAAAAGTCTCCTACATGTTCATCTCCAAATACTACATATAAATGGGTTCCTAAATATTATTTGTCAATGTCTAATGAGAATCATGTCATCACTTTTAATGATTCTTCTTCTGTCACTCAAGAACTAACTATGAAATCCACTCAAAATAAGCAAATTCCTCTAAAAATTAGTCTCAATGTGCCTCCTACTAAGTTATTTACAACATTACTGAGTCAAACTAATCAAAATCCTCTAAAGATAGTTTCAACACTTCATCCTATTGAATTTGATACAATGGTACCCAATATTTCACCACTATAGTATCCAATCATTTTTTTGAAAGAAACTACTCCTTATTTTGATCCTCACAACACATTTCAAACTCTACCACTAATGCATAGTCTGATTGTTTCTTCTACCAACCATTGTTTTGGATCTCTCTCTTAGCATGACACAAATGATGCTATCCCAAAATGACATTTTACCTCTTGCATCACCATATAGATATCCATAATTGGAACACTTGGGGGCATTAAAATTATTCTCCCCCTTCTAGCATTATGAATTTTTTCTAGCATGCCCTATCACACTTAATGCACTATGCTTCATGATTCATATTTTCTTAGAACTTTCAAACCCATTTGATACACTCATTATATTATCATTACCTGATGATGAAATCTTGTGCTATGGTTCCCACTTGACTATTGAGGGAATACTTTACCCATAAAACTCACACACTACATAATTTACACACTCACAACACATAATTCTCATGCATATTCATCACTACACACTCAACACACTTGCCAAACATTTTTTATCACACATTCAACACAACATACTACACACTTGGGGTATTCACAACATACCTCTCTCACATCACATGACATATCTATCTCACATGCATATGATACATCACGCTACACATTTGATGCTTACATGATACATCTCTCTCCTATAAAATCAACACATCACATTACACACTCAATGCATCCATAATTGATCTCTTTCACAAAAATTCAACATACTAAACATTCAACGCATCTCTCTTTCATGTAATCAACACAAAACACTACCCTAAGATGCACTCTATTTCCACAATTCATACTCTACTACTGAGGGTTTATATTTAAAAATGAACCCCACAAAACTCACATACTTATTACTCACTCTACTCTATGTTTTGACGATCACATCTTTCTAACGCACATGTTCAAAACATTTCTCGATGACGCATTCTTGTTCTAAAATTAATCCTTAAATACTGAGCGGGCATATATAAATGGACCTTATCAAATGCATAAAAATTCAAATTCACTCAGGAATGTGGCTCCAACCAAATTCACTCTGCATTCTATTCCATCTACACTCAACAACATACTACATATCTTAGTCGCATACTGTTCTTGATTACTTATACTCGCATGAAACATCATACTTACTATGTTAGCTAGATACTTTCTATTTCATTATATTTCCCATATACACATGCGTGTTCACTTGATTTATAGTGGTGATCACAGAATTTACAAACATTGATACAAGCAGTATGGATGTTTGGCACTATACCTATTACTAGTACCACAACAACTCATGGGGACATCCACTTTATTACACATACTACAGGTGATATTATTTTGATTTATATTACTTTTTATTCATACTAGCACACTACATTGTATCGTATATTACATATTTTTACATACTCTTTATCTTCCTAACATGCTAAATTGATGCTTCATGTGTAGAATTTGTTTTGCAAGAACCCTATAACACCATGCTTGTCTGTTACATTGCTTGTTACTATCTACTATTACTTGTCATTTTTTCCATTTTTTATGGGATTTCCCCTATGTCTTTCATGTTCTCTTATTCTGTGTATGATTTTGGCCTCGTCGGTCTTGTGTGTCTTGCAAAATTGTGAATGATGTCCCATATTTGAAACCCACTTTTCTTAGTCTACTATGTCTTAATTATTATTTGCTCACATTGTTTTCTTGCATGCTTAGCTTACATCTCATCTTCTACATGCATTCTCATCTTTTTGTCACTAACACTTGTTTTACATCCACTCTTTTTGTGGGTTCCTTTGTTTCTACCAAGAAAAATCTCTCCCCTTCTAGGGAATCAATTTTAGCACAAAAATCCATCTTCCTTAAGGCCGCATACTCCTTAAATATGTCGCATGCACCCTAAATGAGGGGTGGCATCCATTGGGTGAATCATTCATCCCTTACAACATTATAAAGACATAGTTCAAGACAGAAAAATACTAGTACAACACTATCTTCATTCTCAAAAATAGACCAGAACCTAACTTGGGTCTTCAGCGTAACATAGAAACTAGTGTGAAAACCTAGACGATAGTACCTAGGTGCATGTTTTCATGCAAATTTGCAACAAGAAACTTGACAATATTTGAGGATGACAATTATACCCTTGTGTCGAAAATTTCAATTTTTACATTTCCAAGGAACCTCGGGTCTACCCATTCAGTCCAATGACCTCCTAATTAATGTCAATTCAGTCCCATAAGTTATTTAGGAAATTCAAGTCAAACCCCCTAGGTGATTTTAGGAGTTCTTGGAAAATGCAAATTTTGGGCAGCTATGGGTAAGGTTATCACTTGCCTTCCCAAGACTGGAGCAACCCATAGAGTGTAAAGGAGGAGATAAATATGACATAGAGGTGAATTGGAGGTACAGAAACATCATGGAAGTGATTTTGGAAGATTCAGGAAATATTTGGAAGAGTTGGGGTAGTTTGATCAAAAATAGGGTTCCCAGGCCTAGATTGTGCATAGGGCCAAAAGAGTTTCCGAACTTCTGGAAGTGATTTTGGGATCTATGGATGGATTTAGGAACCAAACAAGACATATTCATAAAGTTAATTCCAAGACCTAAAATATGGTGAAATCATATAAGTCACAACACTTTGGCGTAATAGGTTTATAGCTTGTTTTTTCATGCATTACTAAGGAGCCAGATCAAAAATATGATATTTTAGGGCCTAAATGGAGGAATAAAGAATTGATACCCCATGCATTGGATTCAGAAGTCCATTTTCATTCAATATCATATACACTTTTTCCAAACAATTCCATTGAGAGATTAAGATATTACTGTTTGAAGTTTCCCTCAAGGAACGAGTTCGAGAGTTAGTCAAATTTTGATGAGGACATATGTCAGCTCCAGGATCCTGGTGCTATTTGTTTTCCTTTTCATCCCTTAATATAAGGGACATGAGGTACAAGAAAATTCACCTAGCCCCTATAAGCCCTTTGGTCATGCATGAAACCTCTCGAATCGCTAGTTCATCTCCCATGTGCTTGCCAAAACTCTTTTCCTCACTCGCACAGATCATGACAAGTATCAACAATAGGCGCAATGTGAAAATTGATGACCATCATGTCCCTTTGTGCTGAGAGACATGAGGGATGTAAAAATGTGCCTAGCCTAAGGAATGTCTCCTGGTCACCCATGTACCCCCTTCATTGGATTTTCTTAGTCCTTAGGAGCTAGTGGAGCTAAACCCTCAACAATGGGATCTTTGTCAAGTGTCATCGCCATGTGCTGCATGAAAATTGATGAAAATCATGTCCATTTTTTTTGAGTTACATGAGGGACATAAAAATTTTCCCATCCTAAGGAATGTCTCCTTCTCCCTCATGTGACCATTTTCCATCCCCTAGGTGCTTATAACAAGTTTTTTAGCCTAAACACTCCATTGTCATATCTACGTCAAGTGTCACGATGAGAAGTGATGTGAACATTGATCTCCCTTTTATCCCTTAATGCTTAAGGGACATCATGGACACAAAATTGTGCCCAACTCTAACTCCAAATTTTGAAAATTTCTATTGCCTTTACCACTTCTTATTGCTTCTTATTGCTTCTCTATTGCCAAGAGAAAGTTGCAAAGAACACCTCAGTCCACCATTGTTTCTTCAAACCAGCTTTGCCATGGTAGAAAAATATCCAAATCCATGAAGATACATAGGTTTTAGAAGAAATATTGATCAATACAGTCAAAGGATGGAAGAACAAAAGGACAAGAATGAATAAATTCACCTAAAAACCTCCATTATCGTGAGAAGAAGATCTAGAGATATCTTAAAAACTGGTGCACATGTGTGATAAGCTGGCGTGCATGGGATTTTCCTATTCTTTGAAGGGTATAAAAATGAATACAAGGAGAATGGTCGCATCTACACCTGGGGCATTAACATGCTTGGTACTACATATCATGATTTATACATGGTGGTTCAACTAAATGGAAAGGCCCTCAATCATCCTACTTTAGTGACTAGTTGGGTCTTCGAGTGCATGATCCTCTACTAGAGGGGTGCTGGGATAGTAGATCCCATGGCTATCAGAGTAATTAGATGGAAATTTATAGGGCCCTTGAAGGGTCATCATCAGCCTATTGTTAGACTAACTACATATGACATGATTGCACAACCATACTAGGATATGTCTGGTTTATGGGGTCAGGACGCCATTATTGTGGTGGCATACATCACTACTACACAATTTAAGGACATGAATAGCCTAGTGGAGGTCTATCTAGTGTGGAGGGTTCCCCAATAGTTTGGGTTACCTTATATTAATGCCCTCCCAATAGTCCCAGTTGTACACAGAGGAATTAGAGAGGCAATATTTACCCAACAAGGTAAGATCTGATGGAATTTCATTACACTTGGGGTTCTAATTGACACACCACACGCCATCCCTAATCTAGCTAGACCGAGAGTGATTCTTCATATGAAGGTTTCCCATGAGCATAGTGGGGAAGATGAGGAGGAGGAGGCCGAGGAGGATAATGATACTTAGTGAACAACTACTAGAGAGGATTCCACAACAGTGATGGCCAACGATGAGGACAAGGAGGAGACCTTATTCACAAAGGGAACTCTCCCTTCCTTAGGAGAAGGGGACAAGGAGTCAATTTTTAGAACATAGGTGGCTTCAAAGGAGATTTCATCTTAGAAGGCATTTGTAGAAGCACCACCTCTACCACTAGCCCTGCTAGATCCATCTTGGAGGCCATGAGATCCAAATAAGTTAACATTACTCTTTTGATTCTGCTACTTAGACTAGAAGTGTTAGTTAATTACACAATAGACACACACACACACACACATATATAATTTTTCTGTATCTTTATAACTCACCATTGTCTTTTATTTTGTAGTCATCGCTGGCAGTTAGCGAGATCTTATTCGAAACATCCTTGTTGATAGTTTTGCACACCCCATGGGCATGACATGAGCTGAGTTACTCATTGACTCAGGGAAGTTGATCATGGCAGGGTGACACACTGGTGTATTTTCCCTAAGAAGTGACCAAGATGTGGACTAATATTTTCTAGATATAAGATAAATGAGAGGAGGCAACGATGAGAGTGTTCGCACAATGATACCACCACTAGCATATCACCAGGTTCATCATCTCATTGTCACTCCCACATACTTGAGCACGAAGGGTCTCACTCCCACTATAGGATTCAAAGTAGGAGCCCAAGCCATGCACCTACATCTAGATCCTGTAGAGAGGGATAGACCATAGGCCTTACTACTTTGTTATAGTTTTGGACACATCTATTGATTATTTTAGATTGTGTGCTCATTGCGAGCATTTTGAACACACTTGTTAGTGTGATGGCATTGTACAAAAAATTGATTATTTACACACACACACACACACACACACACACACACACACACACACACACACACATATATATACTTCGTTCTGAATCAAAAATCTTACGTAATAGTTAACTTGTTTATGACTAGTTCCATATGTGTAATCTTAGATGTGTAGGTTCTGATGAATTTTAATATGCTTTTATGGATGCATGCATGGATGATGATGATGAAAATGTATAATAGAATGATCTCTTTCCCTCTCATTTTTTATTTCTTTTGATATATATATATGATGCATATGAGGATAAATTGTAAACTTTAGAATTTTTATTTTCAAGAAATATTTGATATTTTTGCTTTATTGGAAAATTTAATGAAAGTGATATGATAATGGAATGAACCCACTCCATTCTGAACTCCACGCAACCAGTAATATGTGAGGCCTTAACACCAATAATCAAGAAGGACGTGATTAATATAACTTTGATGAATAAAAATAATTGTATGAGGATAAGGTTTTGACAAATACCCAATTAGGATACTACAAATCAACTTTAGGCAAGGCTAACTATCCAAATTAGAATGCAGTTTTCTTGCAAGTTTAACTAGACTTAGACCCATAGATGGCCTCCTGGTTGGAAAAATATGGCTTTATGGATTGAATCTCTTGTAAATTATGAATCTAACTCATTTTCTGATGATTTCAAAGGATTCAAAGCACTTTTTACTTATTGATTTATTTACAACTTATTAATTTACTTGAAATTAACCCTTATGCCTCACCCCATATAACTAGTAAGAAGCATGGGCTCATCACTAAAGACAAGGCATAGGAGAGTAAGGGATCTTCCCTCCTTTCCTAGCCTCATGCAACTAGTAAAAAAAATGGGCTCATTACTAAAGACTGGTGAGGAAAATAAATCTATTTTTTTTTTTACAAAATGAAATTGTTTTTGTATTTATTCTTTCTTTATATATTTTTGATAAATTTTACCTTTAAAATTTAAATTGTGATTTTAGGAGGGAATACCTACCCCTAGGCTCAACCCCATGCAAATAGTAGGATGTGAGGGATCACCACCAAAGGTTGAGTCAGGTGAACACGTAATCCAGGTGAAATGCCTTAGATTGATTTGTTAGAAGAGAGATTTTTGAGGAGATATGTGACACCAAGAAGCTTTTAGTATAAACAATGGGAAAAAACAACTAAGCTAGAAGCAACCATGAATACAAATAATTATGTAGGACTTGTTTGGATCATTGTCAAAACTTCATCTAGCAATATTATAAAATATTGAATAATATAAAGATGATATCGTGAATATTTGAAGAAGTATTACTGAAACTCAATTTTTTAAAAAAGTTTCTTCTAAAGTAAGTTTCTTGTTTCACAACGATATAATATGGTTATGCAAATGATATGCAGTGGATGTAGTACTATACATGCGGAAATAAAAATGAACTATGTGTGTAAGTGTTTAAGGTGAAGTTAATTGATAGATTAACCAAAATATTCACCTTTAACGTTACACAAATGATACACGCCATTCTAATAGTTTTCCATGACTCGATATGGACCTAACCATTCTAGTCTAAAATTACTTCCTTCACTAATCTTTTTGTCGATCCAGCTATCTAGTCTTATCAAAAGATCACCTACATATATTTCTTGCTCGTAAACCTTTTTGTTATACTGATGGGCCATCCTTTTAGCATACACATTGTTTCCCTGCTCAGCATTATGTTGAGTTTCATCGAGGGTTTCCAATTGTAAAAGTCATTCCTCTCGATATGTGTCTTCATCTAAAATTCCTTATGAACATCTAAAGACTAAAGGAGTAGGGTTTTCCCCTGTAGGTGTTTGTACTGATTTCCTATAGTCCCACAAGGACATAAATAAATTTAAATTATAGTCACGCTTCTTCTCTTTAATTTTTTTAAGGAGTATGGAATTCAATGTTTTATTTGTTGCCTCAGCCTGTCTATTGGCCTAAGGGTAATAAAAAGAGGTTGTGTGATGTGATATTTTAAATTACAAAAACAAATCATGAACCTCTTCATTCTTAAAGGATGTGCCATTATCTGAGATAATGACATGTGGGACTCCATACCTATAAATGATCTAATTCAAAATGAATTTGGTGATCACAGACCCATGTATAATAGTGAGAGGCATTTCCTTAACCCACGTTGTGAAATATTTAGAGGTTGTAATGATAAAGTTAAGGCAATCAGTTGACGAGGAAGAAAACTTCCCTATCAAATTGAGACCTCAAGTAGAGAAGGGTTAGGGTGTAACAGTTGGTTATAGGACCTATGCAGGAATGTGTATCTCTTGTGTGAATTCTTGGCATTTATGCCACCTGCGTACATATTCTACAACATCATGCTCTAAGGTGGGCCAAAAAAAACCATCCAATGAATCTTCTAGGTAGTAGCATGCCCTCCAAATTGACCCCCACAAAATCCACTGTCAGATTCAAAGACAATAGTTTTTAATTATTCTTCATCTACACACCTCAAAATCATTTTTTTAAAATCTTTGTGATAGATAACTTCTTCTATGATTACATACTTGGCAACTATGACACATAGTTTTCGCCTTTACTGTGAGGTTTATCCCTCATAATATGCATGGTCCACAATGTGATTAATGACATCAAAATTCCATGTACATTAGGCAATGGGAGGCTTTGCTTCTATATAAAACACACACTCATATGGGAATTCTAGGTCTACTAGGTCTCCACAATCTATCAGGTTGTCTGCCAACCAATCAACAATAATTTTTCCTTTGAAGGACTTTTGGTTAATGAAGATGATTTTGAATTCAAGTATCAATGTGAGAAAATTTATGACCTTTTTAAATAAGGAACCCTGATTCAATAAGGTTATCTATTGGTCAGACTTGATAATCACTCACATTTCTTGATTAAGCATGTAATATATTAATCTTTTTTTTCACAAAGATATTTACTAGGAATTCTTTCTTTGCATGCATATAACGTGATTCATAATCAAGAAGAGTGTGAATAATGAAATAAATAGTGTATTCATAATTATCATCATCATCTTATGCCAACATCCAATCTAGCAAAACCTCAGTGGCTTGAGAGTAAAAGATTAGACGTAGGTCAGATTTTGTTGGCATGAGTGTCGGTGGTGACATGAGAAAATGTTTGACAGATTCAAATGTTTCGTGACATTCCAAAATTGAATCTTTAATACACTCCTTTAAAAAATTATTTATGGGATGGATGACACAAGTCAAATACAGAATAAACCTACGGATTGCCCCAAGTTTACCCAAAAAATACCTTATGCTTGATTCGTCTGAAGGTGGTGTAATTTCTATAACTGCTCGAATCTTCATTGGGTCCACATCAATACCTTGAGAAGAAATGATATACCCCAGCATTTTTCCTCTCGTGACTCCAAATACACATTTTTTCAGAGTTCAACATTACATCCTATTCAATAAGACAAGAGAGATAATATGAAGCACCTCATGGTGATCACAAAATTTTCTAGCCTTAGCCTACAAGTCACTGACGTAAGATTCAACAATCTTATAGATAAGATCATGGAAGATATATGTCATTAGTCATTGGTAGGTGGATCTAGTGTTTTTCAAACCAAATAAAATGACCGCATAACAAAAGGTTCCCCAAGGAGTAGTAAAGATAGTCTTAGTTTTATCTTCCTCAGAAATCCTTATCTGATTGTATCTGGAGAAGCCATCCATAAGTGAAAATAACTCATACTATCCATTTCATCTATAATGACATATAATGAAGGCAATGGAAATTCATCCTTAGGACATGGTTTGTTGATATCTCGAAATTTGATACAAATATGTATCTTCCTATTTTTTTAGAAACAAGACAATGTTAGACACCCACATCGAGTAATCTACCGGTTTAATGAAACCTACTTGAAGAAGTTTCATTACTTCTTCCTTGACCATAAAAGCCACATTTGGCTTCATGGGTCATGACTTATGCTTTACAGGCTTGGAATTAGGCTTCATAATGAGGTTGTGAACCACCATTTTAGGAGCAATTCTTGTCATCTCCTTACAATTGAAGGTGAAGGCCTTCGAATTTTTTTTTAGAACCTTTGTATGTGCTTCTATCTCATCTAGAGTAAGAGAAGAACCAATTTTTAAGATCTTTGGTTCCTCCTCTATCCATATATTAATATCTATAGTCCCTTCAAACAAAGAGGCATTACCCTCTTTGAACTCAGGCAGGGCTGGTGGTAGTTCTAACTCTTCTTCCTCTACTTCATAGATCTCAAGACCCTCCAATGAGGAAGAACACAATGTACAATCTTTGAAGTAGGAGGAATGGTGAGGTTTAAGAAAAAATACTCTCTTATTATATGTGGATGAAGATCAATGTATGCATTAAGGAATCTTAGGATTTCCTCATCATACTACGCAAATTCCATAGAGGTAGGCTCATAATCAGCTTAAACATATGCCAAGATCGTGTTGGTTGGCATTTTTCGCACTAGGGGTTCAGATCAAACTGAGACTGTAAAATTAGTTTCTCTCAAGTTATTTCTTGGAGAAAAGCGAGAAGAAGAAGTAGCCATTGAATTGGCCAATAGGTTCTACTCTCTAAATATAGCTTCGATAGAGATAATGTCAAATCCTTTATTAAGATCAAGTACAATAGTTTTGTAGAGATGTAGGTGATCTGATTTGGTATCATAAACCTTTGAGAACTGATTAGCGACAAGTTAGGAATTACATAAAACTCTAACGTTGTTAATGCCCATCCTTTTGGCCATGATGAGACCAAAAATAAGGGCTTTGTACTCTGTGGCATTATTTGTACATTGGAATTTTAACATGATGGTAAAAGGCATGATCCTTCCCTTTGGAGAAGTAAGGATCACAACTTCCCCAAAACCGAAGTGGAACTTCACACCATTATAGTTGATTTTCCAACAACCATTGGAAAAGTTAGATGTTTGATCATTTGTATAATCTTCCTCTTTGAATTCTTAGACCTCAACTATATAGATCCCATCAAAAACACCATATACGAGATAACCAATCCTAATAGGATGTCCCATGCATAGGGAATCGAACTAGAGAATGATAAGAAAATCATTCTCAAAAATCTTAATGATATCTGCTATAGTTTTTGCTAATATAGTTTATACTACAGTAGCCTTGATTTCACATGAATCCACCCCTTCGATTGGCTTAGTGGTTTCTAACTCGGTCATTGGAATAAGATCACACTCAATATTTGAGTCTTGGTTCTTGTTCAACTGTTCGGCTGGGAGCTCAAAACTCAGTATGAATCTCTAGTTTCTTCTTTCGACTAGCCAAATGAATGTCAACTAGTTTGGGTCTCTCTGAGCTATGAAAACCTTACCCAAGTGTAGGAATATGACCTCTTGGAACAATGTAGAAGGGATTTCCTTCATTCTATGTATTCAAGGTCGACTAAGGATCCTATTATAGTTAGTTTCCAGATCTATAATGTAAATCTCATTCAACACAGTCTTTATTCCAAGGGTAACCAAAAGCACTATAGTCACAATGGAAATTTCTTTAACGCTGTCATAACCTCTCAACATGTTTCACATTGAAGAGTAATTTTTTTCTCCATAGCCTAGCTTTTGAAGAAATGAGAAAGGAACTATGTTGACTTCTTATTTTCATCTATCATTGCATGCTTGACATATTTGTTCTAGATATAAACCTAGAGGTACAATGTAGGATCACCTCTTTGTGCTAACTCAATGTTGGTTGGCATTTTGCTAATATTGAATATGACACTAACATCTCTTTTGGGATTCTCTGGAGGGTAAACATTGAAGTCTATGTTATTAACCTAGGACTTTGCTGGGGAGTGACATGAATTAAATTTCCAAGGCCTAATGCTTCTAATAGATATTCTTGATGCTCATGAGACTTCTTCAATAGATTCAAAAAGGAAATGTGAGAAAAGGTCTTGATAAAATATGTAATTAGATCATAGGTCCCTATTGGTTTGGGTTCCAATGGTGAATCATCTGACATTGAAGGGTAAACTAGAAGAGGTTTTCAAGAATAATCTGAAGTAAGATTCACTCCCTTAATCTCAGGTTGAGTATCCAACTTGTTTTCCAAATTTTCCCCTAAGGAAAAATTAGACAAACATGACCTTGCATAGAGAAAATGCAGGGATTGATTTGGCCATGGGAGCTTGCATTAGCAAGTTGAGGCTCAAATAAATGGAATAATGACATGAAATGATCACAAGGGGGTTCAGGATCATGTTAGTAATGACTCATTAAGCCAAAGGCATGAGGATTTGGAAGTGTAGGAATGGTCAAGCTATGGAGGAGAGCTCGAAAGGGACTCACCAAAGTTGGGGGGCCATATATGCCAAATGAAGAAGGAATGAAGGCTTAGACCCAAGCCAAGCAAGTGATTCAGAAAAAAAGGGCTGAAGTCTAAAATTTTCAGACTTCAAGGATTGAGCATTTTCAAAAGTCTGAAGTTTGAAAGGGCTCGGAAGGTTTTAGGGGTCAACTCTAAGTTTGAAGGTAAATGTCATAAGAACATAGGGGACTCGATGGAAGGAAGTTCAAAAAAAGGGGGAGAACAAAGGTCTGAAACCAAAAGCTCAAATTTTGGACTTCAGGGTTTAGGAGTTTCAGAGGTTTCATGAGCTCATTCGGATGAACAGTACCACAAGCCCAAAAACACAAAGGTCCAAAACCTGAAGTCTAAATTTCAGACTTCGGGGTTTTGGCATGTTGGGACCTTTTGGCTCTTAACTGGGTGAATAGTATGACATAATATGAGCTCATAGTCTGAACTCCAAAGTCTAAAATTCAAAATTTGGAGGTTTAGAATTTCATAACTCTTGAGCTAGCATGAACGATGAGTAGTGGCAACAATTTGTAAAGTATAAAAACCCAAAGCTCCAAATCCCAAAAGTTAGAAATTTTGGATTTTGAAGGGTGTGATGCAGGGTTGAGGTTCTAAAAAAGTAGATCAACCACTCACATTTATTGCTGTATAACACCCTCATCTTTAGATGGCCATAACTTTTGACTAGGAGCTCGTATTTGCACTAAATCAGACTTTTTGGAAAATAAAATCCATCATTTTAGAGGAATGTTTCCAAAATTCTCACCTACCAAAATGATGAGGTATGGTATTCCTTTCTTCCCCAAAAAGTAAGGTACAATCTAATAAATTTGGATCAGTTTTACAGATGAATAATGTACAATATTAAACACGGAATAATAATATACTTTCAATTCATTCCGGATACATTAAATTTTACATACAATGCATATGTATAGGAGAGATTGCTCCTAAATATGAGGAACTACAATTCCTCAAATATCTCCTACAACATCTCCTGCAACTTCTCCTAAAACAATAATCTATTCCTGATATATTGTTGTAACAATATATCACCAAATAATATATCCATAAATATAAGTTGTTAATAACAACTTATATACTAACAAAATATATACGTGATTTGTTATTACAAATCACTCATTAATTCTTAATCATAGTAAACATTAATATTAATTTCCTAACATTCCCCCCCTTAATGTTTACATGGTAAAAAAATAACTTTCACACTTCCTTTACAGCCTGCCGCCTCTACGGGCTCATGATCTTGGCACACACTCGAACTAAAGGTAGAAGAAGGAACACATAAACTTCTTATCGACCAAGCACTGTCAGGAACACATCTGACCGAAGAGGATGGGAACATGCTTAGGAATCATCTACTTATCAACCAGTCACTCTAGGGAACACATCTGACCTAGCAGTGTGGGAACTCAAGCAGGAACACATCTAAATAGCCTTTAATGGTTTTCAAGAGGCTAACCACAAACCTAGGTATGAACAGGAACACATCTGACTATTCTACCTCATCAAGCCTCATGATGTTGTGTTTCACTGTGTTATTTATTCTATACTATGTTTTTTTGCATTTGGGGAAATAGGAAAAGCCACATACTCAACTGAAAAACTTAAAATGGAACATTGGATCATGTTCCCCCCTCAATGTGAACATTTCACTTATTCAACACACAATAGGAACTCTGAAAAAGAATCACACCAAGCTGAAATTCACACCACACAACTGAATCTAGAACACTACAAAAATAAATAAAAAAGTACTCACACTGCACACCTGTGCCACCAAATCATTCTGTGTGGCCCCGTCGTTGGTGACTGATGAGGGGTCGCTGTCTAACCTCCAGCCTCCGATGCCTCCATCCTCCATTATCATGCTGCTAACTCAGCAAGATGTGAACATGAAGTGCATTTGTTTCCACATTGATCTTATTCTTTTCTTCCTTTCTGTAATGTGAAACACTTTATTTTTTTCTGGATGTCGGGTAACACCGAAAATGCGTCCGTGAGGTAAATTTTTTTATTTTTACAAGTTTTGACTCACATAACAAAAATTTATGGTTTGACTAACCATATAACACAATTGACTTGGACAAGAAGACTCGACTAGACAGATAACCTAAAATCACCTATTTTAATTAACTTGACATAAGACACAATGAGACTTGACAATAACAAAACTAACAACATAATTACAACACTTTTGGTATTTTGATTCTAAATGACAATTGATAACTCTAATTGACTCGAAACAAAAAACATTAGTGACGTTATAATGACCAATTTTATAAAATATCCCAAATTCTAATTTTGATATCTTTAAACGTCTAGCTTATAGCATTCAACCAAATGCATGGTATTAAATGAATATTATACAGATATAAAAAAATTTAATAAAAAAAAAATTTAAATAGAATAGGCACTAATATACCAACGGACTTGCCTTTATCAACCTGCGTGATCTTCTTGTTTGATGGACAATAGTTGTTCAAATTTGAATCTAATCTCCACAAAATGGGTGTGATTGCATGGACGTAGGAGAATGAACTATTGAAAATTGGTGAATCCGAGATCATACCCCGTTCAGCTTGTACCAAACTAGGTTGCTTTGTACAGTTTGCATCCTATTTCCCAGATCAGAACATGCGTAGCAAATCTACATTTGAATACAGTCATCTCTATCAATGCTAGGTGTGTCAGGAAAAATTGGATAGGTCAACACTACTAAATCATTGAAACTGATCTCTTGCACAATCACCGCCTAGTTTATTGGAAGCTATGATGTGGCCAAAATGCAAGGTAGTGAACACATTTTTAGAGAAAATGCATGGCGAGAGTGGTGAACTGAAAAACTATAATCACTCCACCGTTAACCATGGTTGTCTACGAGGAACTTGCAGTCATTCTGATGCTCTTGTGTGTATGCAGAACAGATGCTTGGAATGGTTAGAATGCAAGCACGCTGAAATGTGCACAAACTTCTGAGTGAAAACACTAGATGTGAACCCAAAAACAAATTGGTTGTACAGTGTCAATTCTTCAAATCCAATGCAATCGACTTCATGCGTGACAATTTCAACAGGTAGATTGTCAAGATTTGGTCAGCAAACAGATTCACAAGCTGTTGAAGTCCTCTTTTTTTAATGCATCTATCAAGTTGGAGAAATACACACGGTGGATCTGATGCAAATAATCTGTCTTGTCTCTTCACAACATTCACTCCTTAGATCTATCACAAATACTACTCAGACATATTGCCCACTTCCAGCGGCTGATTGTTATTCAAAAATCATTGAAGTCGATCTAAAAAAATATAAATGTTGACAGTATGAATCAGATCGAGTCATAAATTGATGAGCCATGTGGAACCAAAATCAAGCCTGCTGAAAATTTCACAGAGATCCACAAATCTACTACGCAGCGAAAAAAAAATAGTGATACAGTGGCACGTTGATAGAAGGATCTGTCATATAAAAAAACTGCATGTGTTGAACACAATTCGTGTCATACACTGACCAATATATCCTTTGAACGGATCTACAGCAAGAAGAAAAACTATACGCAGGAGAGAGTCGATGAATGGATACATCAATGCATGCGTCGAATATCATATCTCAGGGCACGAGAAATTTTCCCCTTAATATTCTAATCCTCCATGGTGTCGCTTTGATACCAAATAATAAATTTGGATCAGTTTTACAAATGAATAATGTACAATATTAAACACGGAATAATAATATACTTTCACTTCATTCCGGATACATTACATTTTACATACAATGCATATGTATAGGAGAGATTGCTCCTAAATATAAGGAACTACAATTCCTCAAATATCTCCTACAACATCTCCTGCAACTTCTCCTAAAACAATAATCTATTCCTGATATATTGTTGTAACAATATATCACCAAATAATATATCCATAAATATAAGTTGTTAATAACAACTTATATACTAACAAAATATATACGTGATTTTTTATTACAAATCACTCATTAATTCTTAATCATAGTAAACATTAATATTAATTTCCTAACACAATCGAGTATGGGCTTAGCAGACTTTCCCATCACTCATGCAAGGACAATGATGGATTTTGTAGGAGATTGGGGTAATTTTTTGGATTTTATTCTCTCTCTCTCTCATCATTTTATTCCTCTATAAAAATTAAGGGGTTTGCATGTGAAAGGGGTGGATCATTTTCTCTCCCATGCAACTCCTATTTTGCTAGGGATTTAGGCCTTGCTCTAAAATCTGTAATGGCCTCATGCATTCCTCTATATGCAATTTATTGTGTAAATCTTAAGGAGAAATAAAGTTTTGTTTTGTGTTGATTTTTCTGACCTCTACATGATTTTATCATTTTATCTTGCCTCTCATTGCAAACAGATGGTTTTGTATATCCTTTTTTTTACAGATTTGGGTGTGTTGTGATCATTTTGGGAATGATGTACTGGGTGTGATCTGGTTTGTGATGAAAGACCACCCTTTCTATATTCAATTATTCATCATTATTGTAGGTTGGGGAAGTGATCAACACTCCTTTATTGGTGTATCACCACTCTTAGTGTAATTTTTCATTCCATGTGTCTTTATCCTTGTCCTCTTGGAAGTATTAGATTAGGATTAGTCAGTAGTTTTTCCTAAATTAGGAGTAATTAGTGATAGGTAGGTTATGGGTAGGAACTGACCTTCTCCAGAGAGTTTTCTTATTTGCAATGTCCCATACTTCATCATAAGTCAATGTTCTACAATCACACTGAATGCCCCATCTCAAAATCAGACCTTTCCGGGGGTGATGTGATTTCTCCATAACACAACTCAATCAAACCTATCACCTTGGTCAGATTCCAAAAATATAATGGATGAGATACCGATGGGTTTGATGAATTGGATGTTTCATGATCATTGTTTCTAATGGGGGCTCCCTTGTTAGTTCCATGAGGATTGAGCTTTCCAATCTTAGGACATGTTAGAAGAGGGTCTTTATAAACCTTAAGGTTGGAATTTGGAGGGGAAATGGGCCCCATGTGAGTGTTTTGCATTATTTTTATAGGGTTTTCCAAAAAAATCTCAACAAAGAGGTGAATTTAATCTTCTGGAAGTATTTGTATAAACTTTTTGCAATCTCGGCACGTTCTAGTGTGATGTCCTCAAATTCTATAGAAACCACAGTATAGATCAGGATCGTAATCGTGAGGTCTCTAATTTTGATTGTGTTGTGGTGGATAGTTCTTGTTGTTGTTTTGTTCTTGATTTCTAAATTTAAATTTCACAGGCCCTTTCCCTTGGTTTTGGTATTGGTTTTGATACCCACTTGGGTTTTGAGTCATGTCTTGGGATTGAACTTATTGAGGAGGGGGAGGATGACTAAAGTCCACTACAATAATGGAAGCAATAAATTTGTTACTCCTTTGATTATTGTCATTCATGTTATTGTTACCATTATTTACATTGTTGGTGTTAATGATGGTTGGCCTTTTGGATTGATGACTTACACTGTTTGTCGTATCACCCAAGTTCTTATTGAGGACTTCAAGTCCTTGGTTATTATTTTTTTAACTGTTTGGGTAGAGTGAATTACCTTAAGAGGGGTTGACCAGTCTCCCATTAAATCCATACGTTTTCCGACCACTCTCAATTATTTCTTGGTTAATGTGGAAAGCACCCTTTAAAACCTCCTTGTAGCTTCTAAGAGGAAACTTTTGGACCTCTTCCTTAGTTTATCAGTTGAGATAATGAAGGAACAAGTCACAAATATCCATTTGGTCCATTTTTTAAGCAATAGCAGAGGATCAGAGGACTTTCTGCCACCTTTGAATATAATGAGTGATAGACTAATTATGTTCTTGCTTGATATGGAGGAATTCTCTAATCCCTATTTTCAAGATTTTGTTTGTATCAACATCATTTAAAAACTTGTAAACGAGTTGTTTAAATGAATGGATTGAAGCTTCTGGTATCCTATCGTATTATTTGAGAGGGATCCCCTCAAGGTTCTTGGGGAAGATATTTGCTAAAACCGCATCCTATGGGATTAGCTCTCTGATAGTAGTTTCATACACTTTAATATGCGTATTTGGCTCCCCCTCCCCTTTACACTTTGGAAATTTGGGGAGCTTTTGTGGAATCATTACGATTCATATAGTAAAGTCAAGGGGATTCTTAATATATTCGACATAAGTGCCATAAAATAGAATTTGACCATGGACAACCCTTGATGGGAAGGTGGAGGTGGGACAAGTGGTTGAAAAGGTGAAGTGTAAGCATTTGCAAGGGCATAGGGTATCCCTTGAGGCTGAGCATACAAGAAATGAACCCAAAAAATTTCCCCTTGCGGTGATTTGGAATACATATGCAAATACAAGAGGACATTATTCTGATAAAAAGTGGTAGGAAAAAAACCAAAGAACATCATATTGCCCATTGGGATGGCATTCGAGAATGCATTTCTAGTTGGTGCCTATTGAGGGTACCTGTATGAGGTGTGAAGGGGCATCCCTAATGTGCCCGATCAAGTGAGGAGATCTTTAGGGATAGGAACACCCATGTAGAATGGAGGAGGTGATGGTGCAGAAGGCAAATAATCAAGATTTTTGAGCATGGTAAGGGACCTTTCCTTTCCTGGAAAAAAGATGAAACGTGAGACAACTGGGCAAGCTCTAATTCCCTAACTCTAAATATGGTGTTGTGTTATGTTTGGGAATGTTTTTGAGCCTGGTTAAGAGATAAAGTTACATGATGTCGTATTATAAATTGTTCTCTAGAAGGCCACCCCTCTTTGGGTATATTTTCCATTATAGGGGTAGGGGTAGCAGTTTTTTTTTAAGCAGCGCATAAGTATACTCTTATAACCTTTCCAAGGAATGGTACATGGCATTAAAACACTCCTTGATTTGGGTGAAGTGTGCCATTAGTTTTTCATTAGATGAGAGGAAAGAAATGAAAGGATCAAATGACATGTTGTCTTGGGGCCTCAATAATGTCAGAGGGTAGAATCCTTGTTCTCTAGTGAATGTCATATTTTTCAAGTTGGAGATTTCTAGATGATTGATCTCATCAATCCTAATAGAGGAAAAAAAATTTGTGCCTTGGGGAGGAGGATTTTAAGGTTAAGGTAAGTTAGAAGAATAATTTTCATCCCAACTTAATAATGAGGGTGATTTCTACATACCCATCTAGCGATAACAAGCCTCAAGACCAAGAATCGGTCTGCTGTAATCCTCACCCGAAATATTCAGGGGGTATATGAATACCCACATAATAATGGGAGAGGATAATTATGGATGAAATAATGTAAGAAAATGGAAACGAAAAGGAACTTTGTCCTTCAAATCATGTTCACCAATTTTGTAGACTGAAAATCAACACGTGAATTTTAGGCGCACTCGATCTCCCAAGGTCGTGATGGGAAAAATTATGTGGAATGGATAGATGGCTATGTGGGAAGTATGTGAGGAAAAATAAGTGAAATGTGGGTAAGTAAAGATCAAATAAATCTAATGTATTGTATGGGTAGTTATGGAATATGCTTATCTAGGGCAGCAAATACTTGTCTAACCTGCGTAGGTGATATCGAACAGTTTGTAAATAATGATCGATTTCTCACTCATTGATAATGCTGGTAATGGGTTTTGAAATGTGGGGAATTTTTCTTATGTTTTCCTCATAGAATCTTCTAGACAAGTTCATGGAAGTGAGAGAGAAAATGTGTGAATAACACAAGTGAGTGGGTTATAGGAACTAGTTTCACCCCGGATGGTTTCACCAAAATTCATAGACTTTTTCGGCTTCTTCATTCAAGAAATTAAACTGTGAAATGATGATAGCTGGAAGTGGAGAGTACCAAAAATCCAAGATCTTAAGGCCCATGTCAATGTTTATCTCTAGGTAAGTTGTGTTTGGCTGCAGGACTCAAGGATCATATACTTCTTCTCTTGGTTGTTGGGGACCCTGAATGGTCATGTAGCATGTGTAGATGGATAACTATAGTGAATAAGTAGAAACAATGTAAATGAACCAAATGAAAAATAAGTGATCAAGGAAACTTATGGCCAGGATGATTTTCCAAAAATGTGTAAGCTCTAACGTCTTTAGCGTTCAAAGCCCTTAACTGTGTAGTGATAGTAGGTAGCTTCGAGTGGTTTGGAAGATGTGAATTCAAAGGGCTTGGTCAATATTTGATAATGCTTCTAGTAGGTTTTTTGTGGCACTATGGGTTCAAAATGTAATCTTTGTGTTCACTAGGACCCAAAAGGGTCATGCGAGGTACCTATTAAATTAATATAAAGCAAGAAAGAAAACTAATTAAATGCAAGAAATCTAATCTATGTTTTTGTTCTTTTTCAACTAAATAAGGAAATACAACAATAAACAAAAATCTAATTAAATTAAACTAATATTTTTTATTTTGTACTTTCTGGAGAATAACAGAAGAAATTAGACAGAAGAAATGAGAAGAAATGCAATTTCTTCTACAATAATTATTAATAAATATAAACAAATAAATAATTAGATATGATTATTTATATGTGATGAATGAATCTTTCCTATCCTAAATAAACAAAGCTTTTCCAAATTGTAATTGTGGATCTAAATCCTTGGTTCCACCTTAGAGACACAGGAAGAAGTAAAATCTTCGTAGAAGCACTTCTTCCCCTGAAACATCCCTAGTATAAGTAAAGAAGGACTCAATGGAGATTGCAAATTGAAATGGAATTGTAATTTTTGTAAACAAATGTAGAATCTTTCATCCAAAAAAATTTACCTTGCAAACCCATAGGGATAGACAGGGAAAAAATCTATCACTAGAAGCTTTTTGTAGACAAAGTGAAAGCTATAGTAATTACTTAACTATTGCAATGATTTAAATTGAAATGATTTGGCTACTCTAGTCAATGTCATGCATAAAAATTAAATAAATAAATAATTAAATAAATAAATATTAAGGAAATCCGAATACACCCCAACCTGGAATTAGGAGAATAGTGGAAAATCCAATAGTGCTTTACTGCGATATCCCCTCAATTTCTTTTCCAAATTTAGTGCTCAAATGAATATAGGGAATTGTGCTAGGTAGTGTGGAAGAAGTGATAGAGCAGTGATGAGTTAAAATCTGGTAGCAATGTAGGTAGGAGAATAGTAATTCAAGAGAAGTTGCTTGATTTTATATTTCTTGGCAATATTACGGCAGCATAATGATGAAATCCAAAACAAAAATCTCTAACCAATGCTTTAGATAGAAGATTGGTTATTATAGAAAAATGGTGGGGAAATGTTCTAAGCCATTTGGCAGCCAAAAAATGCCACATCAAAAAAAGAGGGTGGAGTTAACTCCAATTAGTCATCAGGGAAGGAAGAGGAAGCTGGTATGTATCCAAAAACCCCAAGAATAGCTAATTTGTCAATAAACATGTGCTAAAATCATGTTTGAAGATATGACACGCATTCAAAAAATGTCGAAGAAAATTATGGAATTTTTAAAAGAAATTTATGGTCTTCACAGAGGGGCAGTTGTACAACTTCCAGGGAGGTTACACAACTGCCATTGAGGGTAGATCAGTGGTTATGTAACCTCCTGGGAGGTTGCATAACTACTACGAAATTTTCGTAACTTAAGGCAAAAAACATAGGGGAAAACTACGAAAAAGATAAAGAAAATAAAGAAAAGCATAGAAATGGTTAAGGGAAGCATTCTAAGCTACAAATATATACTGGAAGTGAGAAATAGGACTCCAAAACCATTGAAAAAGATAATAATCATCATAGGGGATTTTGAACCATTCCGACAATGTAGCACGTGCAAATTTGGGTGCATGCAAACACCTTGGAATATTTATTTACCAAGCTCAAGTCCTTATGATTGCATTTAAAATAATTTGGTATAGAAAAGAGAGATGAACAATTTTTTGTTTCCATGCTTTCCAAACTAGGTTCTGGCTACTTTCTCTTTTTTTCTACATTTTATGCTACTAAGCAGGCTCTTGGAGCCACATGGTCTATGCCATCCTTAGATGACTTCATTACTGATTTGACTAGGGAGTAAGACAATTTAATTCAAGTGAGTACCTTGAAGTCATCCAAACCTCAAGCCCTCATTTACTAGAATGGTAAACAAAAATATTCTAGCAACCAAGGAAATTAAAAAAAGAGTAAGGATCCAAAAAAGAAGAAAGAAACAAATCCACTACCTCTTCTAAGACTACAATTGAAACATCTAGTTCAAATGGGAATCCTAAGAAGGAAAAGGTTAAGTATACCTATTGAAAGAAACCTGGGTAGGATGAGCACAAATGTATGAAGAAGAAGAATGAAAACCTCATCATCTCCTTGAGAATAACATCATAGGGGTCCCTGAATCTGTGAAATAGTCTTCATCAACCCAAGAATTTACTGACAAAAAGGGAAAATGTAAAGAGACACATAACGGAAAATATATACTTACACTTTCATCCTCATCTACTCCTTTTTTGGTTATATACTCTAGTTCTACACAACACATGGGTTCATAACAAGTTTATTTTTCTTCCTTAGAGCCATGCAACATGTCTTGCATCACTTTGGGTGATGATAATCTAGCCATAGTTTCAAGGAGAGTGTTTCTTGAAGTCAAAGGTGGAACATTCAAAAAAATTCTTAGTGTACCTTCACTTTCAACTAATCTCTTGTCAATGTATTAGATGAATCATATGTGTAAGGGCATGAGAGTCCTATTTGATCTAGATTCAATTAAGATCAGGGAGTTTCATAGTGACACTACAGTAGCAGTGGGAAGGGATGATCACCATGCTAGGTTATATACCTTCTCCCACTTTACACCTGATGTTTCTCCTACTTCATTTCTCACACACTTAGATGGAGTTAGAACATTATGGCATGAGTAGTTTGGTTAAATTAACTACTCCTACCTTGACCAGCTTAGTAAACATGACATGGTTACAGGATTTCCTAGATTTTATTTCTCAAAGGGAATTTGTGAGGGTTATGCTCTTGGAAAACACCCTAAAGAGAAATTTAACAAGGGAAAATCTTGGAGAACTTCAACACCTTTAGAGTTGATTCAAAGAGATTTCATAGGGGATTTTCCCCATCCTTCTTTCACTATGGCGAAATATGCTCTCATCTTCATAGATGACTTTTCCAAATATACATGGGTCTGCTTCCTTAAGCAAAAATATGAAGAGTTCGATTACTTTCAGGACTTTGAGGAAATTTTAGAGAATCAATCTAAGAAAACATAAATGTTATTTGAATGGATAATGGGGGGAGTATGTTACCAAAAAAATAGAAAAGTTTTGCACCATACAGTATATTGAACTACATCAAGCAATGCCTTATACTCCTCAACAAAATGGAGTGGTGGAATGAAAAAATAGGTCCTTAAAAGAGATGGAAAACTGTATGATCCACTCTAAATATTTAACTATGTGGTTTTGGGAAGAAGCCATCAATTGTGCATGTTATATACAGAACTAGGTTTACCACAAAGCTTTAAAAGTATAACTCCCTTTGAATCTTTATAGAACAAAAAATAAGAAGGTAAGAACTTTAGGGTCTTTGGATCACCAACAATATGCATTACCAAAGAGAAACGTAAGTAAATTTAGCCTTTATCCAAACATTTCATCTTTTTTAGGTATCTAGAGGGGGTCGAGGGCTATAGACTTATCCATCCTATTACTCACGAGTTATTCATCAAGAGAAGTGTTAGTTTCAAGATAGTCTCGTTGAATTTTTAATTGATGCTTCTCCATCTACTTTGGCTTCACTCAGTTTTGATGAGTAGTCTAAGGATTTAGATAATCCACAATAGGTTCCTGAGGCAGTGTCTTCTACTTCTTCTAGTTCTAACAGTGAGAAAAGTAATGAGTAGTCATCCTCATCTGCTTCTAGCTATAGTTGAGAGGATGACGATTCGACACATGACTCTCCAACTTTATGCCCTCTTTGGGCTAGGTAGATACTTTAGAGTGTAATCACATGGGTAGGGGATCTAGAGGATCATATACATACTCAAGGAGATTATTAGAGTAGGACACATGCCTTTTATGCTTCAATGATATATCCACAAAAATTCTGAGAGGCATCAAGCACACCTAAGTGGGATAATGCTATACATAAGGAATATAATTCCTTAATTAATAATAAAACTTACGATTTGAATTCACTTCCTAATGGAAGGAATATGGTTCAATGTCAATGGATATATTGGACAAAATTTATAGAAGGTGGGTCAGTTGATAAGTACAATGCTAGGTTAGTAGCCAAGGTTTTTTCACATGTAGCTAGAATAGACTACTTAGATACCTTTTCACCCATATCCAAGATGAATTCTATTATACTCACACTTTCTTTATCCACATCACCTATTTGGAGTGTGCACCTAAGGGATGTGAAGAGTGTTTTTCTTCATGGAGACCTACAGGAGGATATCTACATGGAGAAGCCACTAGGGATTGTTTAGGATTTTTCCTTAATGTGCAGACTTAGGAAATAAATATATAGCCTCAAACAGGACCTTAGGGCTTCGTGTGCTAAGATGGATTCCTTCCTCCTAGATTTTATTTTCCCTCGGTGTCATTCAGATCCCAATGTATATATATTGCGGAGAGATGATTCATTACTGATACATGTAATATATGTTGATGACCTTTTGATCACTTGGATTACTTCATCGGCTATCTAAGAAACTATGAAAACTCTTCATGAAAAATTCACCATGACTGACTTAGGTCTACTGCACTACTTCCTTGGCATTGAGATGACAAATTCTGATTCATGGATTTCAATTGCACAACCCAAGTACTCTCTCAATATTCTTACTCGATTTCACATGGCTGACTATAATACATCTTTGAATCCTTTACTATTTGGAATCAAGCTTTATGGTGATTGTTCCACACCCTTGGTTGATGCTACTTTGTATCAAAAACTTATTGGAAACCTCATTTACTTCAGTCACACAAGACTTGATATCTCCTATATCATTGGTATTGTTTTGAGGTACATGTAAGAACTTCATGAACTACATTGGAAAGAAGCTAAGAGGATTTTGCACTACATTCAGGGCTCACACAAATATGGGATTCACTACATGGTTGGTTTAGAAATTGATTTCGTTGGCTACTTAGACTCAGATTGGGCTGATGACACTGGGTGTTGTAATTCCACTTCACATTACAATTTATCATTGGGTTCTGGTATTATTATTTGGTTGAGAAATAAGCATAATGTTATTTCTCTATCATCCATAGAGGAATAGTGTAGGGGAGATGTTAATGTAGCCACTGAGGCTAATTATCTTCAAGGGATTCTTCTTGATCTTGTTATCTAATTCAGGAAACCTACAATAATATTTTGTGACAACCAGAGAACCATCTAGATGTGTAGAAATTTAGTTCTTCATCAGATGACCAAACATATTGTGATTCACATACACTTCATTCAGGAGCTCATTCATGAACAAGTCACAATTTAATAATATTCTAGTATTCAAAGCATGTTGTTGATATCTTATATAAACCTTTCACTGAAAGTAAGTTCATTCATCTACGAGCTCTCCTTGGAGTGTGATCTACATCAGCAACTTCATCATCTTCAGGGGGTTCTTTTATCCCCTTCACTTCTTCATGTCTCTCTTTTGGGGGCAATTTTACCCACTGGTTTTCTCCTTTTACTCTATCTTATGAGAGATTACATTGTATGTGGGTACCTCATCAGGCCTTGTTTTAAGGACTCACTTTAATTTTTCACTATCCACCTAAGTTGTGCTTATAGGGTGTATTAGTGTAGGATTTATTTTCCTCACTTTATTTGTATTATCCTACTCAAGATATTCCACCTCACTTGGATTTTCCCTACACTTATGGGATATGCTTACTTAGGTGTATACTTGAATACACTATTCTAGGTGTTGGTTACCACGTGACGACACTGTTCTTTCTATTGGTTACCATTATCCTAGGTGGAGATTACCATGATTATAGGCGGAGGTTACACATTCACCTCCTATATGTACATATATTGCATTATTATATTTGATCATATTGAGTTGGAGCTATTTATAAGTTATTGTAATTATCTCTCTTATAGTTTTCATAATTTGCAGTCTTGTATGCTTGTATTTTTTTTCTTGGAACAATTCACTGCTCACATCATTCACCTATGCATTCTTGAAACAAGTAGATATGTGAACCTTCTCTGATACCAAATACAGTGTGTGTAACATGGCTAGAATCCTAATCCAAATAAAGATCATAGTTCACATTGTTGAATTATTAAGGATACTTGACCATAGAAGGCGAGATTTTGAGCATCTAGGGTTCAAAGAGGATGATGTTGTTAAATAAAATGTTTTGATTCATAAATAATTATCCCCCATAGTTGTTGAATAAGAGGTAGAATAAAATGAAGAGGTCATAAAACTAACTCCTAAAATTTAGTTGAGTACTTCCGTTATGGAAACACAATTGGATGTAGAGCCCCTTTTCACTACCTTCATTGTGAATGGATGGCTCTTACATAATTGTTTGTTTGATTATGGTGCCTCATGTAACATTATGCTCTTAACAGTCATGAATGAGATAAATATAAAGATAAATGTTACTTTCGTGAAGTATTTTTCTATGGAATCTAGGGAAGCACATGTGGTGGGTTATGTAAGATAACTGGTTATACAATTAGATGTTTATTTAGGGAAGTATTTGATAATGAACGTTATAATAGTTGATTTCCATGACAAGTGGGGAATGTTGTTTTCAAGGAAGTGGATGGAATTGTTTATATGAACATCACATATGATTCCATACATTTTGAAGGTAAAATGGTCAAAATATATAGGGAGGAAAAAATGTTGCATCTTATTGGAGATCCCTTGAATGCTTCTTATGAGGTGTTGTTTATTGATGTGGAATTGGAAAAATTTGTTAGCAATGCTGATTTTGAGGATCGATGTGTGGAAATGAATGATCAACTGGAAGACCCTAATTCACCATGGATTATGAACTTTGATAGATCAAGTTAATATTTTTGTAATGGAACCAGAGTGGTACTAACTTCTTCAAGTAGTGGATTTTTTAGTTTCTCATTTAAATTAAGTTTTGAGTGCACAAATAATGTTGCTGAGTATGAGACACTCTTGCTTAGACTAAGGATTTCTTGGAGACATGGAATAAAGGACCTCATTATTAGAGATGACTCTAAACTGGTTATCAAACAAGTTAGGAATTTATATATGGCTATGAATAAGAGGTTAAAGAAGTATGGGAATGTAGTATGGGACCTAATTGAAATTTTTGACTCCATTAACATCAAATATCATAAGAGGAGCCAAAATGAAGTAGTTGATAGGCTACTAGTCCTTACCTCATAGTATGACAATGAGAATCCCTGCCCATACCATAAATTTGAAGGTGAAGTGTTAGTTTGACATTCTATGTCTAACAACATCCAATATTGATAGTTGTTTGATGATGATTCACACATCTAAAGATTATTGAGTTTTCAAGGTGAATTTACTGATCATCTCACGTGATCCCAAGAGGGATAGTTAGCCTTGAATATTCCATTGGCATGGATAACAAAGAAGTTCATAGATCCACTATCTTCCTAGGAATGTCATAGAATTCAAGTTAGGAACTTTCCATGTTCCTAAAAAGGTTTGGTTAGGAAGTAATCTAAATGAAGAAGAAAGGAAATCTTATACCAAATTGTTGAAAAAATATCAAGACTGCCTTGTTTAGTCTTATTCTAAAATGAAGGCCTATATAGAGGATTTATTTCATCATGCAACACCATTATATCTCCACAAAAATCCCTTGAGACAGAAATAGAGACCTATTAAACCTGTCCTTACATCAAAAATGCAAGAAGAACTTAAGAAGATATGAAAAAATGATATCATATGACCTACTCGACACTCCTCATGGTTGGCCAATCTAGTGCCAGTAAGAGAGAAAAATGGGGATATTAGGCTCTATGTAGATTTCTTAAATATGAAAAAGACCTCACTTAAAGATAATTATCCTCTACCTAATATAGATTATCTCTTCGATGAGGTGATAAGATTAGAAATGTTATCTACTCTAGATGGATTCTCTAGGTATAATAAATTTGTGGTCAAGGAATCATAACATTATAAGACTACATTCAAAATTTCATGGGGAACCTATGTCTATGCCAAAATTTCATTTGGATTGATAAATGTAGGGGCCATGTTTCAAAGAGCCATGGATGTTGAGTTTGTAGGGTTTATTGATGAGATTATTGTTGTGTATCAAGATGATATTATTATTTATGCAAGAACATATGTGACCACCTATGTACCTTAAAAATACTGATTAGATGTAAGGAGCATGAAATTTTATCTAATCCCAGTAAGTGTCATTTTGGTGTACAAAAATCCAAGATGATGGGACACATTATGTCTCATTAAGGGGTCATGATTGACCCATAAAGAGTATAATCAATTGTTAAGGTCTCCATCCCCCTATCCAAGAAAGGTATCAAATCCTTCTTTGGTAAATTTATTTTTGTGAGAATGTTCATCTCCAAGTTTGTTGAAATCACTTTTCCAATTACTAACATATTGAACAAGAATCAGGTGATCAAATGGAATAATAAGGCAACTTTGGATTTTAAGGGAGTAATAGAGGCACTCAAGACTGCCCCTATATTGGTCAATCCCAATTATAAGAAGAATTTTTATATGTTATATTTTTATTCCGACTTTAGATTTGATTCAGTGTTGTTACAAAAGGATGAGGAAGGGAACGAGAAACCTATTACTTTATTCAGCAAAGGTTTGCAAGGGTTTGAATTAAAATAATATATCATGGAAAAACACACTTTTTCTCTGGTAGAAGAAACTAAAGTATTTAGACCTTACATTATATGTTCAAATATCATAACCTCTATACATCACACTATGTTGTATGACATCCTTTATCTAATGGATATTTCTAGTAAGAGTTGTAGGTGGGTTAATAAATTTCAATAATGTGATATGGATATTTAGACCACAAAGGTTATGTGTAGATTTGGATTAGAAAGACTGATGGATGATACAAATTTACATATTATTTAAGTGCACACTTTTGATGGTGATGAGAAACACCACCATAGGAAGGTAAGTGTTTCATTTTGGTATAAGGACATTGTATATTTATTGAAGAATTTTAATTTTCCTGACAGTTTAGATAAAAATTAGACAAGGAAAATAAATTTGGTGTCTCAAAATTAGATGTTAACAGATTATGGATTAGATTGGAAGATACATAAAAGAGTCTTATTGAGATGATTTATAGAAAATGAAGCCACAAATATTTTTTCTGAATTTCATGAAGGGATTTGTGGTGATCACTTTACTGGAAGGGTTACTACTCATAAAAGTTTTAGAGCAAGCTACTAATGGCCATCTCTTTTCAAAGATGTTCTTTTAATGATTAGAAGTCAGAGTTTTTAATGTTTCTCTGGTAGATTAAAATCTTTTGGATCTCTCCCCTTGTAACCTTTTTGAGTAGATGCTACTTTTAAGAAATGGGGTTAGGTTTTATTGGTGAGATGTCATAACCTTCAAGTACGGGTAAAAAATGGATATTAGTAGCTACTAAATATTTTACCAAGTGGGTTGAAGCTATTCCCACCAAGAAAATAAACTCATAAATTGATTATGTACTTCATCCTTAATCACATAATTACAGGTTTAGTGTTCACACCAAGCTGGTTGCTGATAATGCCATGATTTTTAGAGTTAAACCCTTAGAAACGATGTGCTATGAATATGGAATAACCCTTACATATGCCTCTAACTATAACCCATAAGGAAATTGACATGCAAAATCTAGTCATAAAACATGCTTAAGATTCTGATAAGAACATTAGAGGTAAATAATAAGAAAAGGGGTGAACAAATCAAGTTTACATTTTCGGCTGACATAGTTACAAAAACCAGATCTACTAGTAAACTCCTATTTGAGTTGGTTTATGGTTTTCATGCTCTCTTTACCCTTCATTTGAAACTATCTACTTACCAATTTATGAAACAATTGGAGGATGGGAGACGGTTTTTATCCCTATAATGCAAGGATCAACCAAATCATGGAGTTAGATTAAACTAGAAGAGAGTCTCCTTAGAGACATATCAAGTTTAGAGAAAATATTAAGAATATATTCGATAAAAAGGTTTCTCTAATAAATTTCCACGTTAGAGATCTAGGGATATCATGGGACAACATCTATAAGGATAATGGAAATCTTGGAAAATTTTATGGTCTTTTGATGGGACTTTACTCCATATATGTCAGAATTGGTGAGCATAACATTTTATTGAGAGATTTGGACTGAGAAATGTTTGAATTCCTATCAAGGACATGAATTTGAAAATTTTCCTTGATTGAAAGGTATTCCTTTATATATTTGTGAAGTGTATAGTTTCTTCTCTTTGTTTTTCCATTCATTTATTTTGCTTTTCCTATGTTTCGTTCATTTTTGGCTTCATCGTGGCTAGTTTTTTACCAGAGTGTTTTTGAAAATCTTGTGTTGTGAAAAAAATGGAACCAATAGTTGTATTTTTTGACGCATGTGCTCAATGGATAAGATTATGGTCTTATTCTTCAATGAGTGTTTATGTGTTTGTTTAGACATCCGCTGGGGGCGTCCATCGCGGGGATAAAGCCAATCTTTGTGCCTGTAATTATCATTTTAAATTTAAGCACCATTTGAATTTTTTTATTCTCGATGTTGGTCATTTCCTTGTTCAATTATCTGCTCGTCTTGGGTTTTTGTAATTTTTCATGGTAGTTCCCTTCGAATCCTTGTGTTTTTCCATGATGTTTATCTTCTGTCAAGTGTATTTCCTTTCTTGGATCATTCCTAGTTTAATAACATTAAAGAAAATGGTGGTTTCCAGTTCCAAATTTATGTGGGGGTACTTAGTCATTTTTAAAAATTAACAATTTTTATGAGAATGTAAAATGCAGTCCCTTGCCTGAGGCCTGTGAAATAGAGTATTCAAAGAATCTAAAAAAAATTAAAATAAGTGCACATTACAGTTTACATCATTTGTGTGTTTGCATTTATGTAAAATTAAAATAGGAAGACATATAACAGATAGTCGGGAGTGGAGGTGGCGAAAGAGAATTGTATGTTGCATCTTTGCAAGTTTGAATCTGGGATACACTTGGTTAATAAGACACATGGTAGCTCTAGAAGAGTTGTATTAAGGATTACAATATGGATTTCAAATATTTACATTTGTGCAAAGATGAAAAAATTGTTCGATCTCACCAATCCTGCCAAGAGGACACATGGAGCAACACCACTAATAGAGAAAAAAATACAACTTACTTTTTTACTTTGAGGTTAGCCAAGGGCTGACCTGGGCCCTAAATTAATGTGTTGTACACCACTTGGAAATGTAAAGGTGGACATGCCATTGAGGATGGGCCCACATGGCATGTTATCAAAAGCAAAATGGTTTTCAACGCTTAAATAAAATTCTTCAAATTGTGAAAAGTCTCCCATGAATGTAATCTCAAACATTAATGTGAATATTCAAGGAGAATAGGTATGACAATTCAAGATTAAATTGAAATTTGAATTTGAGAGATCTAATATTCCCGAGTGTTGAATAATATCCAAGGAGAATTCAAGAAAGAGACGTGTTTGTGAGAACAAGGAAAATATCACGTTGATTTTTAGAGAGAATTTGAACTAGTTTTCTAGATTCTAAGAAGAACCGGTGCTTAAATTGAACGGGTACGTGGATTAGTATTTTCATTCCTTTGAATTTTAAAGTATATATATATATATATATATATATATATTGAGTTTTTGGGAGAGATAAGGGGTCTTGCAATAATTTGTAGTAGCCATGAAGGTCTTCTTAAATTCCCCAAATACCTATTCCAATCTCAGTTCCCCTCTAGAAAGAATCGTGTATGCTAACCTTGTTAATGCCGACCTAGGGGAATTTTTAAAAATATTGTATGCCCTGGATATAAGTGAATTCATGACCCACATGGATAATAGAAATATTTACCTTGTTCATTCTTTCCCCCTACTGCACAATTCCTGGAGCTCATATGAATGTGTGCCTAGAATTATAACCCCGGAATAATTTAAGTTCGGGATAAAAGTGGAGACTTAGTTATATATTTCTGGGAGAAGACTTTTGAAAAAATGTTGGACTTCTTGCAAGTGTGGGAAGAAAATTCTAGTACTTGTAGACACAAAAATTGGGTCACACTCCCCTTGGTCCCTTGTCAAATAACAAGCTCGAGAATACTCACCTAACCATGGCTCCTTCCACCCCACATCACTATTAATTTAATTAAATTAATATATATCCTCAAAATATTTATTATCTAATTATCTTAATTTCTACCCCACCACCTCACCTAGACACCTCATCTAGCCACTTCACCTTAAATCTATTCTTCACATGTTTCCATAACTAACTAAGACTTGGTTTAACCCTAAAAATCAATGGCTAATATCCCTCTAGCCACCTTCCTGCTTATAAAATCATAGCATCCGTTATACATTCGAGAGGAAAGGAACAAACCTAAGAAAAAAGAGGTGAGATATGCCAATTTTAGTAAACCTATGGAATCCCACCTTAATCGATGCCGATCACCCTAAACCGACGTCGGTTAACCCGAAACCATCATCGGTTACCATTTATTCTCTTTGGTAACCTTATTTCAAAGGTTGGAAGATTCTGAGAGCAAGTTGAAGTGAAGAGAGATGTATACAAGCAAAACCAAAGTCTTTTCACGCACCTAGACATCCATAACCAGCACCAGGACATATCCAGAAGCATTTGCACTCACGGTAACATTCCAGGAAGCATCACTATTGTACCAAGCTCCATTCCACCAACTGATCATCACCACCACCCAACCATTGGACCTGCAACATTGGTAAGTGTTTTTTTATCATTAATCATTTCCATTCTTATTCTGCTCATAGAGTGTTATCATTTTTGCTATCATTCTTCCATTAACATCCCCATTCCTTCATAGCATTCTCTCTAAAAAACTCAAAACCTCACCAACCCTTTTATCATATCACCTATCTTAGCCCTTCCATCTCTTTGAGTGTTCTCAGCATTCTCACATACCTTTCCATCCCCTTCTTTAGCTCTATCTAACCTCACTCGGGCTCTACAATAAACTCTTCATTGAACTACTATCACCCTACTGTATCGATGCCGGTTATTCATAACCATCGTCGGTCTCGCCTAAACAGTCGTTGGTTATACCAACCCGACATCGATCTCTGTGTTTTACACCTTTGCCAACAACGGAACCAAGAAACATTTTACCAAGTGACCAAAATAACCCAGAACCTAACCCTGACTAGTTCCAGTAACCTTACACCTACCTACCATTCAGATCTGACTATAACCTAGCCTATTATATTAGATTTGTCTACTATGATCGAATGAGATACCTAAATCATATCAACTACAGTAGGAATTTTCCTTTTTCTAGCATTAATTTCTTTTAAATAGTGGATTGACAACTATCTAGGGAGTATCACACTTCTAGGATCTAGCATATGTGAGGCAGTCCACTGTCATATATTATTTAACTATTCTTTTGTGGTCTTGTTTTCTATTTCAGGTAGTTCCTCCCATCCGAAAGGAATCTCTCATAATCAGCATTGGATCAAGAAATAAAAATGCGCGCAACAACCATCAACTAACCAACAATAATAGGTATTCCTCCTTAGCCCATAACCCTATCTGTTTCATCATTCAAAAACATAAAGAAAATGGTGAAACATTTTGGCATGCCCAGTGGGACCCATCAAGGGTTCTATTGCATTTTTTTTTATTTCTTGGAAAAAGTTGTGTGTTTGATTCCCTTTAAATGGCTTACATAGTAATCTTCTTCCCTAGTAATCCTATCTTCTTTCTAATTACTCTAAAAGAAACATTTCTCTTGGTGCATTTAAAAGGAATCATTCTTCTTTCTTGCTTTCTACATTTAGTGAAAGAGCATACCCTCTCATATTCATCATTTACTTCATCAAACATAATCTTTTCGATTTGGGCTTAAAATTAGTTGCATTACATTCTAATTTGTTACATTTAGCTCACATTAAAATGAAGGCAACCTATATGCTAAAAGTAATGCCCAGCTGATGGTTGACACAAAGAATCGTAGAAAGCACATTCTCTCTCTCTATGTGTCTTACCAAACTACACAAAATTGAAATATAAACATCTTTCTTAAACAACATCTTACATGGGAACACTTGTTAGTAATCACATGATCTGATAGGCAGGTACTCCCTAGCTCGTTGCTTCTATCAAGTCATTACCTTAGAAGATAGCTCGCCCCTTCCATAACATACATGAAACCTCTCCTTTTAGATATCCTTCTTCATAGGAAGCCTTCCTCACAAAAAAATCTATTCTAAATTCACGAGTCAGTCTTCTAAATAGCATAAGCTTAAAACATTAAAAATCACTTGTTAGGTACAACTTTTTAGTTTTTGATTGACGTGCATTTTGAGGTTTGAGGATATGCTTCTCCATTTTTCCAATTTTTTGCCTAACACACTCCAAAATCATAGTTGGAGTATTCTGACTTCTTATGAGTGTGTTAGGACTTCATTGCATCATCTCCAGACTTCTGGGTTTATTATTTATCTCACTAAAGTTCACAACAATCCATTTTTTTAAATTTTCCAATTTTCACAGTAACTGGCATTGGTTACCCGTGACTGGTTGGTTTTTCTTAACCGACGTCAGTTTTTTGGTCTTTTGGGTTAAATTGCCTAAAGAACCATTATTTCATTTTATTTGCTGTCAGAGTTCCTATGAATCTATGTACTCTCTTTGCTTGGATAAACAGTCATCATACAACTTGTTCTTCTGACCATCGACAGTCTTTGCTTCATCTGGTAAAAATGTTCCTCTCTCACAGTAACTGACCTCAGTTACTGTAAGTACCTGAAATTGTAGAGTACTGAACCGCCAGAAAGAGGTTACACATACCCAATGATGATATAGGTCTCCTCACAAGGTGTTCAAGAACTAGAAAAGCTCACCAAGTATACGTTTGTATCATGTATGCCTCATCCAGCCTCCACGTGCTTTGTTCTACCCTGTACCCCAATTTTTCCATGCATTTTGGTCTTAAGTGAAGAGATAGCCGCCCTACTTGGGTAGTGGTCCTGTGACCACCACCCTACACAGGGCAGCGGTCCTATGCACGTTTTCTAGAATGTTCTAACAATCTCATCAAATGTAAAATTAAAATTTCTATTCACATCATTCAGCTACTTTGCTTTGCATTTATGTTTTGGCCACCCTATGAATAGTGTTTTCTCTTTGTTTAATGGTAAACGAGTTCCATTCCAAGTTACCTTCTAGTGAATGCATTTTCTATAAATAGCCAGCTTATTTTCAAACAAGAGGCCCCTCTCCTTCTCTATTTAGTCTTTAAGTCTTTTGAGTTTCTTGCTTAGAATTCCAATAGTTTCATGTTTTGCATTCATTGTTAGCTTTCTTTTACTATCTAGAGGTCATTTAATCTTCTTGTTTCAATCTTACTTCATTGATGTTCCATGAAAATCAGTTTAGAATAATATAGTTTCATTCTTAGGTTGGAATCCATTTAGAGTTATAGGTTTTGTTTGGTCACAAAAGATAGTTTCTAGAACTCTCGGCGTATTTGTGTTGTATTCCCACAATAAATCCTGTAAGGAATTGCATAGTAAAGCTCTGTTCACTTGCACTATCCCTCTCTTACTCGCATTGCATTCAGTCTATATCAAAAGCTACCATTGTTCGAGTACCTTCTTCTACTGATGCTATCATATACATGCTTTTCTGGATTCACGAGAACACGAAGGAATGAGGAGATCACACTAAGGGGACAAAGTCACACACAACTGAATTTACCATGGTTCTATAAACTCCAGGTTTGAGTTGTCAAAGTTCTAGTTATAACATATCAAATAGAGTAGTAAATTATTTCATTTCAGTCAAAGTTCGCTCTTGATATCGCTAGGAAAGCTGTGGGGACTGATAGTTTATGAGAAACTATGATTCATTCCTCACTTCTGAGGTAGGATTGAGAGTCTTTTGATTTAAATTAATTAGTTGTTTAGATATTTAGGATAAATTCACAACTACACAGACAAATAACTACCACTACGCTACTTTGTTTATTTTGATTCTGTTATTAGATTAATTGTCCATTTTCTGAATATATTAGAATAGATGCTCTTTTAATTCCTTTAAAATACTTCATCAAAAACACAAAGATAAAATAATACATGCATAGTGTAGATACATCTTTTCATAATTAGTTTATTAGTTTTAGTTAAAGTTGAATCGTTTTGCATGACAATAACGGGACCTAGGGAATCAAGGGAATATGTGTTTGAACTAATAGTGCCTCAACCAAATCTCCCCGCGACACTAGCTGACATAGATCAAAACCTTAAGATTCAGGTTTTTCGAACAACGGTAAAGCTACAAGTAATTAGTGAACAATTGAGAGAGTTGAATATTGAAGACGAAAAGGCATACACATTTTGGTCAAATCACCCTAATTACAAACTGCCTTGATAGGATGTCTGCATGACTGTACAAGGAATCAAAAGAGAACAAGTATTTGGTTGTGATCCTTTAGTTCCACAACCTAACACAGGAGACCTCCTCATTGACATAGATACTAGCTTACGCATTCAAGTTGCCAAAACACCTGCAAGGTATTCTGAGAAAATTACTCAACTTCTAGTTCTAAACATAGAGGCTAAAAAGGTGTATGATTACTGGATAATTGGAAGGAGAAATTAACTCCTCATATGACCATAGGAGGTCCCCCACAACCACAAACTTACGGTTGTGATCCAAAAGTCCCACAACCCAATGAGTCTACTGATCAATCAGACATTGACACTAGTTTACAAACACTAATATTTAGGTCCTCACCACTTCCACTAGACATCATTACACAATTCTCCATATTAAACGTAGCATCCAATCAAGCTAAAGATTTATGGACTAGACCAGAGAATCATCCATAAAACCCCGGAGGATCCACTACACATCTCATCACCATTTTTCATGACCTCATCTGAAAATATATGTGAAGCACCTACAGGTCACTTTCCATGCATCCAACAACCAATAAATAGGATCTCGACAGAGATTGACATTGATTGGAGCCTCTGAGAAGCTATTATATCCGGATGATCCATCACACCAATCTAGGTTAGGAGGGCCTTCTTCACCTTAGATTCGCAGATTCCATTATTACATGTTGAGGATATAAGATTTCCCAACTAGTTTATCTATACCCATTTATATTCCACATTCACCGACCATCTCAACACGACCTCGGGACGTCGGGCACGAGGAAGAGTTACTTGTAGATTCTTATACTCACTTGTCACTTTTCCATCGTACAAAATTGGTGAACCCTACGTGAAACAAATAATTGTTCCCCTTTTATTTTCATTTCTTTCATCCACCTTCGATCTTTCCCATTATTCTGTGGGTATTCATATACCCCCCAAATATGTTGGGATACGATGCATATGGTAGACCTCTCTCAAGTCTTGAATTAAATTATGGTCAAACAAATAGACAACCGTTACCCTCACTTTCTGCATGGGCTGATAACTATTCAAGTAATTACTTGTCATCTCAAACTCCCCCTCAAAGAATTAGTTCTAGTTCTTCATTCCGAATTGAGGAGTTGGATTAGCTTACACAAACACAATAACTAGAGCCCTCAGGCTATAATAATATGATGTTTACTAGAGAATCCATTTCATCTCCTTGGGTCTTGGTTAGACCACGGATTAGTAGACAGTCAGATCCACTCCCATTTATAGATGAGGAATACTTAGCATGTTATTCTAGAAGTGAACAACACTTCCAAAACATGTACCCACCTATAGGGAGTTTTCAAATACAATCTGATACCCTACTGCAAGAAAACACCCCCATTCCTCCACCTGTGGGAAATGCTCTTAGTGAAGCTTGACAGGGTAATGATCAATTCATAGTAAGGTATCATACCCCTTTACAACCTCAAGGTATACAACAAATTCCATTAAGGCAAAACATTGTGTCTTTGCCAATAGAGGTCATTTAAGCCTTAGTTGAGAAGGTTAGAGGATTGGAACTTGCTCAAGCAAATCAAAATTCATATTTTGGGCAAGCAGGAATCCCCAATCCTCTGCATCACCCTAGTTAGGTTGACCTCCTTACAGGAATAGGAACATTAGGAATGCCCCCTCAACATTCGTATAATTACCCAAAGAAAACACCAACTAGGACCGTGTTTTCAAACGTCGCTCTAGTTGAAAATATGATACGTCCCGGCTTGGCACCAAACAACCCATACCAGAAAAATCCTCCTCCCTACTTAAACATTTATTCAAAATCACCACAAGTAGACATGTTCTCTTCTCCTGGGATGTTTTTTCAACCACATGGATTCCCTTATGTCCTGCAAATACATATGCTATCCCATATAGACAAACCATGCCACCCCCACCCCCTCAGCAAGCACCATCGATGGTCGAGGCCTATGCCATAGGAACTTATTCAGAATATTTCAAATAGCCCCTAGACTTCACTATATGAAGTGTTATACTTCCAAGACCTCTTCTGGATTTACCCAAATACAAAGGGGAAGGAGATCCAAATACAAACATTAAGGCCTATGCCACAGCCATACGGGAATTACTCTCTTGGGATGTGGTTGTTGCTAAGATATTCCCTAAAACCTTAGAGGGAATTACCATTAATTGGTATTACAGAATACCTGAAGCCTTGATACACTCATTTAAACAACTCATGTCAGATTTCATCAAAGCTTTTGATATGAAAAAATTGTTAAGAACATGAATCAGGGAATTCTTGCATATTAAAGAACAACATAGTGAATCCGCTGCTTATTTTATTCAAAGATGGCGTACGGTTCTCTACTGTAGACACATGTAGTTTGGCCAATGCACTATTACAATTAATATTTCACTAGTTGTGCTTCTCCTTACAAAATGATGATACACTGCCAGTTGGAGCTATCTAACTTTCTTCCTACGACATCCCTTTTGTTGTTTTTCCTCTTGTAAACCATTTAAACAAGTTATAATAGCTTCGTTCTAACTACATTAGCTTCTTACTTTCTTCTATTCCACTTTTACCACCTTCCTGGCCTCTCAATCCATTCCATTGGATTGATTTGACCCTTCAAAACTCTCTTCAAACCCTAATCACCTCCCAAACCTATTTAATTAAGATTAAACATGGTTTGTCACTCCCTAAACCTAGTCAAAGTAAGTTTTGACTTGCTAAAAGTGATTTTTGGAATTTAGTGTTTGTCCCACATGCACTCAAGTTTCCCATTCTCCCAAATGGAAAACTATATATAGGGCTAGACCCCCTCTCTCATTTTCTAGAATTCCTCCCTTCTTCCTAAGCATAGATTATAGTATTTTAGATCTAGGTTCTAGATTTCATTTTTAGTTTAGATCTTGAGCTATTTACTTCACTTTTGCATTGTTAATCCAAGTTTTAGAGAGTAAAAGAGAAGAACCATTGGCTTAAAAACCTATAATGGGGAGATCTCTTTCTCTTAATCACTAAAACTAATTTCTTAGGACTTACTAGGTTCATTATTTTAAGCTTTCAAAGAATAGAGGTAGTTTAATCAGCTTAAGTTTGAGTGTTTACTTCATAATGTATGCTAGTTAGAAAAATCTTGCTCATTTCTTATTAGATGTTCCACTAATTTGTTTCTTGGAGCCTTTGGGGATTCTTTAGGAATTCTTACCCCAAATCCATGGCTTTCTACAACTTTCCTTTGAACACATTTGACACGCCCAGTGGGACTTGAACCTGGGTTTCCCACCCATTCTCACATCTCTGGCTCTGTTTGCCAATAGATCACATGGAAGAAGGGAGGAATTTCAGCTCCTAATGCCAAGTCTCTAGCGATTACTTGATCTTTGTTATAATATAAGAACTTTTCAAATCTGTTTAGGTCTAACCTTTGTTGTTCTCCTGAAGAGTCCAACTCTTCTCCACTAATGATCGATTAACATCTCTGTATCTTTGACTTGAGATAAGAGTGGTCCTAAATTGTTCCCGCTAAAGGGGAAATCATCGAAAGGATTAGCTCCTACATTAACCTCACTATATTTCATTGCCATTTTCAAAAGTCTAGGCATTACTAGCCAATACTCAGATGCAACACTATGTTTTACTAGTTTTCAAAGGATACCGATATAGACAGATGAAAATGTATCACTTACCTAAGTCGCGTTATGTCAAATCTATACTTAAAAGACTAAGATAAATGACAATGTTATACCAGATATGTGGGCCAAAGTTAGAAACCTAACAAGGCTTGAATATCAGCACAATACTGACAAATTCCCCTAACAAGGTATACCTAGACCTGACTCAAGTACTGTCAACAAGCCAAGTGTATTGAAAAGTGGAAGTTGTAATTAGATATAGTGCAACAATGCTATCAAGATATCTCAACCAAGCAAGCAAGGCGTCAATATCAAGACAACATCATGATGATATATATAATGCCTTATCAACACTTGTTAAAAACCTAGATGATGTCAAAACTAAAACTAAGTAGAAGGTATAACAAGAAGTCTGCGACGATGTGAGTAGCATAATCATGTAATATAGGGATTCATACTATGTGCCTAAAGGATGGGGGACACAATGTAAATGCTAATACTAAACGACTAAAATGCAAGCAAAATTTGACAAACTAGGGAGAGACAGAATGACAAAAATGACCCGTAACAATGATGAGGATCCTGAAGTCAAGATCATAGGACTGTCAAAGAGGTGAAAATGTACCTACTCACTTTATTCGTTTAACACCCCATCCACAAACATGGATGAGTTTAAACGTACAAAAAAGTAGCTAGGACTATCTTTGACATGACACGTAAAGTATGCCTTAGTTCGACTTCCAACGTGGAAAGTACAAGGGTGTAGATCAGGAATGTGTGAAATTAGACTTAGTTTCACTTGAGCAGAGCTTCACCTCACTCAAAAATGAGAAGGAAGCTAAGCTAAGTAACACGTTTGTCTAAATTCCTGATAAAAAACACTTAGATCCAACTAAAGAAGGGTTCGTTACCGTGTTTGACAAAAAAGGTACTGAATCCAAACAAGTTATCACTTCGTGATGGAAAATGACACGAATGGACTAGTAAAGTTGGCCTCCAAAAAAAATGGTTTCCTTAATAAGCTCTCTCAACTAGGTGTTACAAGGTTGTCTTAAGCGAGTGTGATTTACCCAAAAAGTCACACTGACTAGTTTGGGAGTATCTTGGCTTTACTTTACCCCCTTCAAGAACAGTAGGCAACTAGTGCATCTACGTGTACTATCCTTGGGGTTGCCACATGGACAACTGGTAACACTATCTCACAAGGTGTACTAGTCAAGTGGGTAAGCGAGGCACTTCCTGTTTCATCCACGAGGTTACTCAGTGGTGGACTAATTTGGGGTTCCTGGAACCACCCCTATTGTTATAGCTTAAGGCATTATGCCAAAGGGGTTACATTCTAGTTAAGCGGAGAGGAACTTACCCTTTTCTGAAATTTGATGAAGAAGAGGATCCCCTGGTTGAGGAGGAGACCCTCCAAAAATAGATCTTAAATTTGAGTCAGAAATTAGCAAACCTAGGTGCTTCAAAAAGAAATATAGGTAAAGACAAAGACAAAAATAAACATAACGAGTTTCAATTTGATCTGCATACAGACTATACATTTAAGGTAACTCAGGCTCAAAGATCAATATCACCTACTACGGAGAAACTCATTCATGATGAATTGAAATCTATGAAAGATACGATCACAACATTACAACTAAGAAATATAGGCCAAAATAGAAACTATCTCTACGAATAACTATGTCCTTATCCCTTCGATAAAGACATGCTACTGCAGCCCTTTCCTAAGCATTTAACTATCCCAAAGCTCGACAAGTACAAAGGCAAAGGTGATCCTCATGATCACATAAGGGAATTTTACATGGCTTGTCAAGAGGTCACCTACAATGATAATTTTCTAATATGACTTTTTCCTTGTATTTTGGGAGCTTTGGTGATTGAATGGTTCTGTAGCATACCTAAAGGATCTATAACAATGTGGCTGACACTAGTAGAAAATTTTTTGCAGCACTATTCTTTAAATATTGAAAATGATGTCATGATGAATGACCTTTGCAATGCAAAGCAAAAATCTAATGAGACCTTCGCAGGTTTCTTACAACGATGGAGAGTGCTGGCTATTCGCTTCCCTTGTGCTTTACTTGAAAAATAATTAGTGAGCATTTTTGTTCCTAATTTAAACTCAGAGATAGCCTTTGATCTTTAGATGCATTGTGGATCTAGCTTCGAGGAAGTTATAGAGAAAGGTAGCCAAATTGAAAAGGCTCTTATTACCAAAGGAACACTTAAACCCTTTGTCAAAGACAAACATGAGGCCAAATCTGTAGACAAACCTAAGTTCTTTAATAAGAACAAACACGTTGTCGGTGATGAAATTACTTACTCCAAAAGAGTCCAAGATGTGCAGACAGGTCCGCTTTTGAAGCTTTCACAAGGACCTCATCCCAAAGCACCTACAAAACATATGTTCACAACGTTGAGTGAACCCCTGACTGCTATTTTAAAAAAATTAGATGATGCTAAAATGGTAGAGTATCCAAGTACCACAGTACCATTCCCAGAAAATGCTCCAAAACCTAGTTGGTATAAAGACCATGAATACTGTGACTTCCATCATGTCAAAGGACACAAAACAAATAGACGTATATGACTGAAACACTTCATACAAGACCTCATTGAAGAGGGTAAGATTGCCATAGAATCACCTCCTGACTCAGGACAGGGTCCTGATGAAAAAATGGGCATATATAAACAACCTTTTCCCGATCACACGGATAAAAATAAAAGGAAACTAGATCACAAGCAGGCCTCTAATGACTATTACACTGCTGCATATGTTTACCCTAGTGATAACAGTCCATTCGACTCCCTTATAAGTTGCATCCATTCGCCTAATGAACGAGTAAACACAATCCAAATTCTTAAAAAAAGTTATGCAGTTGGAACGTGACTCACTTGCCTAATCATACCTAATCCAATACCAACTACCCAAATCTAATATAATTTACTAGACCAACTAGAGAGAACACTAGCTAAAATATCCATTTTAGACCTTCTCAAAATCTCTACTGCTCACAAGGTAATATTATACAAAACATTAAAAATTTATAGAGTCTCTACTAAGGTAGATCTCGTGCACTTACAAGCTATGGTCACCCACCTTGAACCCGCTGATCATATCAATTTGATTGCACCGCTATCCCGTGTAACAACCGTGAGCATAATTTTCCTCTCTATTTAGAATTGGTCATTACCCGTCGTAAGATTAAAAGAGTACTTGTGGACGGGGGATCTGGTCTAAACATATACACATTAAAGCTGGTCATGTAGCTAGGCCTTTCAGAAATAGATCTGGGAGCTAGGATCATTACCATCACAGTGTATGATAATGAGGAGAGAGAATCCGCGGGTACTAATATAGTGCCCATGGAAGTAGGTCCAACCTGTCATGATACAACCTTCCATGTCCTGGATTTAGATCTCCCATATAACATGCTCTTGGGGCGTCTGTGGATTCATGCCATGTAGGCTATCCCTTCGACATTTCATTAGTGTATCAAGATGTTCCATGAAGGGTGTATAGTCACTATCTCGGGTGATCCTGAGCCGTTCACTCATTGTCGGGTGTTGCATAGTTTCTCTCATGTAGCCTATGAGTGTCCTTCTGCAGACATTTTCATCCCTCTTAAAATGGAAGCTATGAAGAATCAGGTGGACTTAGAGGTGCTCACACCTTACAATCAGGACTTCCCTTCTTTGGTCAATCCTTTTGCATCTTGGGAGGATAGCTCAGCAAAATATGGCCCAAGAGAGCCATTTACTCTTGAACAAGAATTATTAATTTCAGACTTATCAGTGTCACCTAGGACACGGGGTAAGCCCTATTTTCAGTTCAGAAGTGCACGAGTTTTTTCATAGTGGCCTCTTGTCTGAAGAAAAGATGTTGGAGGATCCCATTAGTAAGGTGCCATAAGGAACCATGGCCTCATTCCATCAAGCACCTCAGTATACTAAAGGACACCGCATGATGTTTGTCATGGGTTATAAAGGATACAGATGTGGAGCCAACGTACGAGGCCGTCTAGAACCTATTCCTACTCGTCGTTTCAAATTTGACAAGCATGGTCTTGGGTTAAAATCCCTGGATGCTCAACCTGTCGAGGTTGATGCTACCTTGTTTGAGTGTGAGGACGTTTTGTATAATGTGGATAGCAATGCAATTTTCCAATATAGCCTCTACGAAGATTTGGCTTCCACGAACCTATTCCTAAAGATAGCCATCCTTACCCTATCTAAATCCATTCCTTTAACTGATTATCAAGTCACCCTAGTTTATCTTAAACTTGTAGATTGGGACCAACAACTTTACGTACCACTTGATATCTTCAAGAATAATGAAGCATTCATGGAATTCATGGGACTTAGGGATTTTCTTCCTACTAGGGACCACAAGAAAGGATTCCAAATTTATTTAAACACATGTTCTTACTTCGGAGAAGAGGCAAAGATGTGTAGTCGCTTGGGTGAGAATGTTGTGAATAAAAGTAAAAATACTTTAGAGCAGCCTAGTACAAAGAAAAAACAAAAATCTCACAGTGACAAACTCTTTGAAACACCTATAGAAAAACAAAATGAAAAGCACATAGATAAAATAACTTATCCATTTGAAGATGATAAAGAGCTACCTCATGAGGTTAATCTCACCCTCCCTCCTGATCCTACCAGAATGGAGGATGCATCTAAAATGCTCATTGAGGAAACCATCAATGTTAACATTGGTTTAGAGGATTTATCCAGGATGATCAAGTTGGGGGCTTCGCTCTCAGCTTAAGAAAAAAAAACCTTTTTGGAACTCTGAAGAGAATATATTGATATTTTTACATGGAAATATTCAGATATGCCCGACTTGGATCTATCACTAGTTGTGCACAACCTTATTGTGTACCCAGACGCCAAGCCCAATAAATAGAAACTGAGGAAGATGCATCCTACAGTTGCAATGTCAAAGAAGAATTGGAGAAACTCTTGGTTGCAGATTTTATCAAACCTATTGATTACTCAGATTGGATCTCCAATATAGTTCCAGTACAAAATAAACCCGTTGGCATTAGGATCTGTACTGACTTCCGTGACATCAATAAAGCATGTCCTAAAGATGATTTTCCTTTTGCAAACATAGATATGATCGTAGAATCTACCGCTGGATATGATATGCTATCCTTAATGGATGGCTTCTCGAGGTATAATCAGATAAGGATAGCAGAAGAGGATCAATACAAAACTACCTTCATCACTCCATAGGAAACCTTTTGTTACAAAGTCATGTCGTTCGGACTCAAAAATGCCGGGGTACTTATCAGCATGTTATGACTGTCATTTTTCATGATATGATGAATGATATTATGGAGGACTATGTGGATGACATATTAGCTAAATCAAAGAGTAGAGAAGAGCACCCATAAGTGCTTAGACATATCTTTCATCACCTTAAGGACTACAAGGTTCATCTTAATCCTAAGATGTGCGTCTTCAGTGTATTATCAAGAAAAATATTGAGATTTATAGTATCACAGAGAGGGATAGAAGTGGATCCTGCCAAGGTCACTAATATTACAGACATGCCTCCACCCACCACTCTTAAACAAATCATAAGTCTGTAAGGAAAGATCCAGACTATTCACGGTTTTATTTCTTAGCTTACAGATAAATGTCATCCATTTACACATCTTTTAAAGAAAGATGTTACTTTCAAGTGGGGACCTAAATGTCAGAAGGCATTTGCTTTGCTCAAATAGTACCTTGTAAATCCACCTATGCTGATGCCCCCTACTCCTGAAGAGTCTCTCCTTTTATATATTTCTACCACCCAATTTGTTATTGGTGCACTGCTTGCCCAATATGACCTTGGCCATAAGGAGATATTTGTTTATTACCTTAGCCATACATTGATTGCCTATGAATTGAACTATTCACAGATTGAAAAGGCCTACTTGGTAGTCATCTTTACATTTCAGAAACTCCACCATTACCTCCTTAACAATAAAACTAAACTTATTTCCAAGGTTGACCATCTTAAGTACCTCTTATCCAAACCCACCTTAACAGGCCAAATGGCTAATTAGATCATTCTTTTGATTGAATTTGAGATAGAGTTTATAAATTAGAAGTCCTTAAAAGGATAGGTATTGGAAGAAGCACCCTTACCAGGAATAGAGCCTTTGTGTCTGGATCTCCTAGACGCATCTATGATGTATATCAAAGAATCCACGGAATGACAGGCCCATTTTGATGGATCATTTACTATTCATGGATCAGGAGCAGGAGTGGTGCTGATTACTCCCATAGGAGATATTATACCAAGGGCATTTTGGTTGAGGTTTCCGTGTACCAACAACATTGCAGAATATGAAGCACTCATTGCTGGCCTCAAGCTAGCAATCACTTGGAACATCAAATAGCTACGAGTTAGTGGAGATTCTCAGCTCATCATTAAGCAGGTCAATGATGATTACAAGGTTAAAGATGAAAAAATTATTCCCTATAAGAAGATGGTTGAAACCTTGAAGGAATATTTTTCACATGTCATATTTGAACAGAAGTCCAAATCTCATAATAGATCTGTGGATGCCATGGCTTCCATAGAATCTCTCTTGCACATCCTGCTTAAGGAGAGTAAGATGCCTTTCTTTGTGGAACACTTACAGATGCTGGTATATGATATGCCTGAATCCTATTTAGCATGTGAAGTTGTTTGTCCCCTATCCTTGTGGTATGATCCATTTTACCGATACCTATAAGATGGAACCTTCCCACCTGACATTACCCCTTCAGAGAAAAAAGCCCTTATCCACCGCATTGCCCATTATACCCTCCTAAGAGGCACTCTTTATCATCATGGATATGATGGGAACTTACTTCACTGTCTAAATGTTACTGATTCAGTTTATGCGATTAAAGAGGTATATAGTGGTATCTGCGAGGTACACACTAGTGGCATGGTGCTAGCTAAGAAATTGTTGAGAGTAGGCTACTATTGGCCTACCATGGAATCTGATTGCTGCAACTTCATGAAGAAATGTGAACTTTGTCAAAAGTATAATAATCTCATACATGCGCTAGCATAGGCTTTGCTGTCTATTGCAATGCCTTGGCCTTTTTCAAAGTGGGGTTTAGATCTCATAGGGAAGCTCCACCCTTCTTCATCAGATGGTCATACACACATCATAACTACCACCGAGTATTTCAGTAAATGGGTGGAGGTTGTTCCTCTTACCTATGTCACTAGTGCGCAAATATCCAAGTTTATCATGAACCATCTTATATGCCGTTATGGTATCCCCTTAGCCATTGTCACTAACAATGGTAAATATTTCAAAAACAAGATAGTAAAAGCATTGTGCCAACACTTTCGTATCAAACTTAAATGGTCCACCCCCTATTACCCTTAAGGTAATGGGTAAGAAGAGGCTACAAACAAAACTCTTGTTCACATAATGGAGAAAATGGTCCGTAAAACTAGTCATAATTGGCACTTGCAGATCCATCCCACCCTATGGGCTTATCAAATTTCCATCTGCACCCCTACTAGTGTGACCCCATATTCACTTGTCTATGGCACTGAAGCCATCATACCTTTGGAAGTGGAGCTTCCCTCCCTATGAATATCTCTTAGAGACTATCTTGACAAAGATGAATACTAGAGAGTCACTCGCCTGGCAGAGTTGGAACTGTTATATGAACTGCATATCAGAGCACTTAATCACCTTAAAGTATATCAAAATAGAGTATCTAGAGGATATAACAAACACATCATTCGTAGGGAATTTGATGTAGGTGATCTCGTACTGAAATAAAATTAGAAGAATACCACCAAAGACAGAGAAAAGAAAGGTAAATTTGAGGCCAATTGGCTTGGTCCCTATGTGGTGACCACTAAATATGGATCAGGGACATATAGACTTGCCAGCTCCCAGAGCCCATGAACGCCATCCACCTCAAGCACTTATATTCTTAGGTGTGGCTGGAATATTGAGATAAGAAACTAAAAAGTAGAAAAAACAAGAAAAAAAATTAGAAAATTGAGAAAAAAGTAAAGAAAAAACAGGTCATCCTTGTGTGAAAACCATGCAATTGTGGCCCAGTTGGCATGTCCTTTTGTGAAAACTAGTTTCCAGTGCTCAAGGAAGTCACTCTTGCGGCAAGATGGGTAACTCTTGCCACTTGCTAAATTCCATAGTGCCCTGGCTAGGTCTAGGGATCCGACTTTAACCTGCCTTGAAGGACCTGTGATCTGGTTTACTTATGCTATATATGTGTGATGGATGTGGCCTATTTGTATATTCCCACATCATGTTGTGGGCACATTCACATTCCACTTCATCATATGCTAACATGTGGCATTTGACCCTTTGTATATTCGCACATCATATTGGGGGCATTCCATGTTTCTTTAAAGCTTGTACATTGCTTTCAAAACATGACCTTTAAAATACAAAAACATTTAGAAAAAAATACACAAAAAATCTAAACATTTGGAGAATTTCCCTTTTCAAGGATAAAGCTACATTCATCTCATAATGTCATCTTAGGGAAACCTAGACAACAATGATAAACGCAGCTACGAAAACTTATCCTTCGTGATAAACTCAAAAACATTAGAAAATATGTCAATATTGTCCCATAAAAACAAAGTGGTAGTTAGATTGCTTTTAGTTATTGGTTTTGTATATTTTTGGTGTACTTAGCTTGTTGTGTTGTTTTTTCTTTAAATGATTCTTTTCTTACATTATATTAGATCTTGTTAGGCTTTATTGTGTGTTGCACTGCGTTCATTGTTAGGACTTTCATGCTTGTAATTAATTGTTGTATGTTTCTTTTTACTCATTTTTTTTACTCACTTAGATTAAAGTGTTAGATTAATCTTCATTTTTAGTTGCATTGCATTGTGTTGCATGTGTATATTTGTTTAGTTTTGTTAACTTTTACTTGTGTGTTTGTTTAGCACGTCTGTTTGTTATCACATCTATCATCTATCATCCATCATTATCATCACATCTAACATCATCTATACATCATATATAAATAAAATGCTAAATATTACATCATGCATGTATGCTAAGCTAATCATCACATATCATATCATCAATGGGGGCAAGAGGGGTTGCGCATGATCACTAATCTATCCCCCCACACCAATATCATCTAGTATCATCCCAAAATACTAGCCATATGGAGTAAAACATATCATAAATCAAAAACATGAGTATATCATTGATATGAAAGCAAAACATGTCCATCTCTACATCTGAAAGTATATCACATACATGAAGAGAAATAATATATAACATGAACATCAATGAAACATAGTTACCATGAAAATATATCACTACATGAAAAGATATACAAGAAAGTTTCCATATGGTACATGCATAATAAAAATCTCTGTGTCAAAGTCCGGTTTATACAAAATGCTCTATCCATCTGCCATATAAAATGGGTAGGGATCAAATACTAAGCCTGTATATAGAGGCATAGTGGTACATAACAAAAAGTATCTACATCGATCAAAATCAGGCCTTCATCAAGAGGCATCTACAAAATAATCTAAAGAATCTATACATGGGTAAAACCCACCTTCATAAGAGGCATATACAATTGAATACATACATATAGCATGGCATAAGTAGGAGACTCAGCTGCACCTCTTGCCCTCACCGGGGCTACTGGGACCATGTCCTGGAGGACAGAATAGTGGAGGCTGTGATGGGCTTGCCCTTAAAGAACCTACTAACTGTGGGAGGAGACCTTGTGTACCCCTCTACTTTGTACTTGGTTGTGTGGCCGGCTGTTGTGCTGACCTGGCCAACCTCTGTGATCTGGAGTCTATGCGGCTCACATAAAGCTGGGCATAGGATGTCACTCACTCTACTGTTGGAACTACTTGAAAGTAGGTTATCCTGTAATAAAGGGCCTCACTTGTGGCCCCAATAGTGTCACGTATCAAATCATCATCTCCTGTGGCTAGGGCTACCTGTAGGGTGGCATCACGCTCACTTATCAATTAACCTTTATTAGAATCAGCCTACCTAGCAATTGTGGCCTCTTGATCTCTCTCTAGCATGACAGTCTGTAAATCACTACAGGCCTGGTCTCTCTTTATCAGATAGGCCTGTCCCTCAGCCTGCACCTGGTCATGCTGAACCATGACACTATGTAACTAGCTCTATGCCTGGCTTAAGGCACCCACTAACTGAGTGCCCTGTGCTGCCAACTGTGTAATCTAACCCTATCATACATCCCTACCATTGTCTTGTGACTGAGACCTCACCTGGTCTCTTTCGGCAGTCAAAACCTAAACCTATGCCCTAGCTTGATCTCTCTCTGTGGCCACTTGAAGCTGTACCGCTATTGCAGCTTGTAATTGTTGTTGTAGTGTAGCAAGCTATCCATCACCACCTCCTGGGGCCTGAGGAGGTGGACCCTGCTGTGGTAGAACCTACTATAATGGAACATATATACCCACTGAAATGCTTACTGGAGGTAACGGACCAACTGGGGCCTTGTGTACCTATCTAGGTATAGGCCTAGGACCTTGTACCTGTGCCTGTGAAGCGCTGCCTCTAACCTAATGTTGCGCATCAGGGCCACCCTCATCATCAAAATCATCATCATTAGCGCCATCATCATCGCTCAGTGGGCCCACTAGGGGAGGCCTCATGCCTACCTCATATGCTACGCTCGAAATGGTCAGCCTGTGTGGAATCATGCCATGATACCAGGGTGTGTACTGTATTGTATGCCCTAGATATCGTACCTGCCTCAACGGTACCCATGCAATGGGTACCACCTATGTGAAACTGGCCCAGGCTATGTCAAAGGCTATCTATGGCCCCATATCAAAATACTCATGCGCCATCCATGCATACCACATATCAGGCCCTGGAACATCCTGTGTGGTGCTAAAATGATGCTAGCATCTGTCCACCCTATAAAACTCCCACATATAGCTGCAGCTGCCCATGATAAAATGATCTACTCCGGCTATGGATAGCTCTCGGGAATCCTCGAGCCACTAGAAATTTCGATATGGCCTCTATATTATGGCCACCTACTGTAAGTCATCGAGCTCTTGACGATAAGGATAAGGATCACCCTTGTAAGGCCGGACATCTTCCCCGATGGGGACCCAACCCATGGTAGATGGATCCTCTGGAGCTGAAACTCTCAGAGCACCTAAAGGGCACCCGATAGCAATGTGATCCCAGGCCCATATCATGAGGAGCCTTGCCGGGCCTACCATCTTTTGACAGTAGTAAGTGATAAGATGTAGATCCTAGTAAAGATGTGCCAGAATGCACTGGCCCCAACAATAGGTCTCTCCATGTATCAATCCAAGTATGACCCCAAGTAGCCCAAATGGGAATGAAGAATCAGTCTTGTCAGAGAGTAAAACTCCACTGACAAAGGCCATCATATATACTACGACCTGATCTAGATAAAGGTCATAAATGCAGCGTGACAATCTCATTGTCATCCCGCAATGAGGTATTGTCAGGACTCCGAATAGCTGTGCAATGCATCCATCCAATGTTGCTTTGTCACTCACATAGTGAATGGGCTAGCCAACGATGGGAACACACATGATGCGCTAGACATCCTCCAATGTGATGTTAATCTCCCCTATAGGAAGCCAAAAGCACTAGCTCTCATTGTGCCATCTCTCTACTATAGCTGTGAGCAAGTCGTGGTCCAAAGTGATCTGGGGCATGTCAGCCATGTAGGCTAACTCTGTGACATAAAGGAGGATATATAATATCCCCCTATCTCCATCCTTGAACTGCACCTCTATCATCCCAAGGTGGCCATATATCTCCCGTGTCTGAAGTGCGGGTAATCTACACTGCAAAATCAAAAACAAGTGTTAGGCACTTATCTAACTTCTAGCTATGTTTCTAAGGAAAAATGGCTTGCTGAGTCCGTTAACTTACTAATTTCCCTTTTTTTTCTAAAGTTCTTCTAATTTTTCTCCTAGGAACTTTGCTATTTTATTGCTATAATTGTTTTTCTTTTTCTTCCGAACACATGCGTGCCCCTTTCGACACACGTGCATCCTCCTTGACGCATACGCGCCCTAACCAACGCGTACGCACCCTAACCAACTCATACGCGCCCTGTGCCTTTTCTACTTTTCACGTGTATACCACATATGATTCCAATGTGCCTAGTGTGATGCCTATGCATCCCTCCTTGATCGCACGCATGTGTGCATCCATTCCCAGAAAAAATCCAAATTTCCCCCTAGTGCCTACGCGCTTGGTTCGATGCACGTGCGCGTCTTTGTTTTTTCCGCTTCGACAGATACGCGTGCATGTATGCATTTTTCAATGCATACACCCACACGTATCCACTTTTTCAATGCGTATGCATGCATTTCCCCGTATTTTCAGCACATTTGCACGTGCATGTGTCTTCTACCCACCTACCTACCCTAGAAATGACCTAAAAAGCATTAAATGCGTAATTTTATAGAGAAGGGATAGACCACTCACGAAGGGTCCATGCATGGGATCTTGCTGGTACTTATGGATCTAGTCTGCTCACCTCCATCTCATCGGCAACCTCATTATCGTACCCTAGGCTCTCTCATTGACACCTCATGGTAAGAATTTGCAAGGGATTTGGTATAAATGAAGTGATTGTGATTGTTTTTACCACCCGGGTGAGTATATTAACTCGCCGCGATGCCCCTGGGGCATGTTTTCTCTGCCGTGATCCTTCTAATCTTTTTCTAACCACTGTGATAATTATTTTATTATTAAAATAATTATTTTTATTAATTTTCACATGTTGGGGCACTTTTTGCTACCCTGCGGATACCTCCTCTTAACCCTGGCATTGTTTACGAACCTTACAGGTGTTTTCCTCTGTTTTGATTCCTCTTTTTTGTCTATCTACCTCCCATCGTGAAAAATAATATTTAAAATAATTATTATCACCTTGTCTTTCTTCCCATGGGGATACCCTTTTGGGATCTTTTGCGGCCTTGCCTTCCCCCATTCACTTCCACGTGTCCTTTTTAGAAGATATTTGATCTTTTGAATTCTTTTGACCAATCAAAAAATTTAAAAATTATAAAATTGATTTAGAAATATCAAAAACAGTATAAAACTTTAAAAATGAACTAAAATCAGTAACCAGCTCATTTTTTCAGTTGAAATATGTGTCTTTTGCATGGCGCTCATCCCATATCCTACTGACATTTTTCACATGTTTTGAAATAATGACTTGTGAATCACCCTAATCTACAATCATTTACAAAATACCGTTGCTTACTTCATCTATGCTCTGGGGCACTATTAGTTGGCTGGTACTATTTCATCGTGCACGTTGCTTTTTCATCAGACCCAAGTGTCCTTTGTCATTTCCCTTGCATGTACGTATTGTTTGGGGCATCGTTCTTACCCTTGTCGTTTATTAGAAAATTTGGGACTTCAGCTTGATAACAAAATATTTGTGCAAGCTTCTTGAATGTTGTTGGTTTAAGTGAGTATGACTGTACTTATTTTCCCTATTACATGAGTTTGTTTACTTCTCGTATTGCATGGCATGTCTGTATGTTGCATGGAGTTAGCATTTTAGCAATAGACAGTTGTTTTGTATCTTGGCTTTTCATGTCACTATAAACTTCTGTTGTATGCTCACATTTTTAATAAGGCCCAATGAGGAGGTCTCTAAGAAAAATGATGATTTAAAAATCGAATGCATTTGATTTGTTGATAGCTCAATATCTCTTTCCATGTTTCTCATCTTCTTCTCTTCACACTTCCCCTTTTTTCTATCTATGTCTCACCTTTTTCGAGCATTGATCAACTTCCTTCATCACCCCATCGACACTCGAGGGGAAATATTTCATCCTATTAATTTTTCTTCTATCCCTTCACAAATTTTCTTCTCTTTTATGTTTGTCTACTTTCTTCAAAGTGATGTAACTTACACCAACTCAAAGAGGGGAAAATGTAGACACCTGTAGTTTGGCCAATGCACTATTACGATTAATATTGCGCTAGTTTCTCTTCTCCCTGTAAACCAATGATACACCACCAGTTTGACCTATCTAACTTTATTCGTACGAAATCCCTTTTGTTGTTTTTCCTCTTGTAAACCATTTAAACAAGCTATAATAGCTTCATTCTAACTACATTAGCTTCTTACTTTCTTCTAGTCCACTTCTACCACCTTCCTAGCCTCTCAATCCATTCCATTGGATTAATCTGACCCTTCAAAACTCTCTCTAAACCCTAATCACCTCCTAAACCTATTTAATTAAGCTTAAACATGGTTTGTCACTCCCTAAACCTAGTCAAAGTAAGTTTTGACTTGTTAAAAGTGCTTTTTGGAATTTAATGTTTGTCCCACATGTACTCAAGTTTCCCATTCTCCCAAATGGAAAACTATATAGAGGGCTAGACCCCCTCTCTCATTTTCCAGAATTCCTCCCTTCTTCCTAAGCATGGATTATAGTATTTTGCATCTAGGTTCTAGATTTCATTTTTAGTTTAGATATTGAGCTATTTACTTCACTTTTTCTTTGTTAATCCAATTTTTAGAGAGTAAAAGATAAGAACCATTGGCTTAAAAACATATAATGGGGAGATCTCTTTCTCTTAATCACTAAAATTGATTGCTTAGGACTTACTAGGTTCATTATTTTAAGATTTAAAATAATAGAGGTAGTTTAATTAGCTTAAGTTTGAGTGTTTACTTCATAATGTATGCTAGTTAGAAAAATCTTACTCATTTCTTATTGGATGGTCCACTGATTTGTTTCTTGGAGCCTTTGGGTATTCTTTAGGAATTCTTATCCCAAATCCATGGATTTCTATAACTTTTCTTTAAACACATCTACTCATCAGCAAGTGCTTCAAACATGGATCAGATGGAACTATGCGATTTATTCCTTCATTCTCTCAATAGAGAGATAAAGGAAGAAGTCCTAAAGTTCCCACTAAGAACTTACAATGAATTACTTGAGAGTGCTCTCCAAATCGACCAAGAAATGATAGATAGTGGTCGTAAGACATATAGAACAAACGGGAAATTAATCACTCCCAATAAAAAAACCATGGCCTATCCTAATATGGGGAATGCTAATCAAGGACCTAAGATCCTTAACAAGAACCGCAAAGTTACAACAGATGGAGTAACTGACCAAGTTAAAAAGGTAAATGTTGTAAACATTTCGCCACCTGTTAATAATTGAGTGAAATAAAAATTTTACTCCAACAATCAACGTGGTGGATTTTAATCGTCCACCACGACCAAAACAACAACAACAACGATGATGATGATGATGAAAAATCCAAACACAAGGTCCAAATCGAAACCTAACTGGATATCAGAGTCAAAACCAAAGGTAACAACCTCAAAATTTTAACTCTAACAACCAATAACCTTATCAAAATTTTGGGCCATAATAGGTTTCAAATCAATATCCTCGAAATTATAATCCAAATTCGTATTGTGGTTTCAACAAAATGCAAGGCCATGATACTAGGACTTGTTGCGACTATAATAAATTCATGCAACATTTTCCAGAAGATAAAAAACAACTCTTTATAGATATGTTCTTAGCAAATTCTTTACTACCTGTGCCAAACACTTACACATGGGCAGTTCCCCCTCAAAATGCACCCCTAAAGATCTTTAATGATCCACTCCCAAACCATTCCAACAATAACAAGTTAGATCCAAGTGGAACAAAGAAAGGTTTTGTAATAGGAAACAATGATCATGAAGCTTCAACTTCATTAAATCCACTAGTCGTATCCCAATTAGGAACTTGACCACAAACCAAGATAGTTGGTCTGGTAGATTTAGACACCAAGCTACCCGTAGAAACCATAATAAGAACATGGGATTATTCTTCTCAACCAGTTCCAAGTTACCCATTAGAACTAGACAACATTCAACAAACATTGGTAAAACCCATAGGCGCTTATGATTTAATTAATGACTTAACTAAGACCTTCTCTCACATCTCCTTTTCGATTTATTAAAGAACTCTCCTGCCCATAGGGCTGCCATCTTAGAAGCATTAGGCCTTGGTCATTTAATCAACATCACTCCTCCTCCAAAAATGCAAGTAAACCATGTAGAATTTGATTTCTACCCTCTAGGGCAGCCAGATAGAGATACTGAGTTTATATTCGATATAAGTAAAATGCCAACAAACACTGAAATTACACTAAGAGGAGACCCAAATTTACATATACAAGTATGGGTTTACAATAATTATGTTAAACATACAATGATTGATGATGGGGCAGTAGTTAACATAGTCCCCTTCACTTTTCTTCAAAATTTAGGATATGGAGAAATAAACTGTTCCACAACACAAAATACGCTAAGAGGTTATGATAGCCTTAAGGCCACCTCAATTAGAACCATAGTTTTACCAGTCACTTAAGGACCCAAGACGGTCCTCACCGAATTTTATATTATAGATCAGGAAACCAACTATAATATGATCCTCATTTGGCCATGGATACACTGCATGAAGGTAGTCCCTTCCACGTTATTCCAAGAAATAAGATTTCTACACTTAGGGAAAATATTTATGGCACAAGGTGACCCAAAACTCTTCAATATACACCTAGCTGATTTGAAGAAAATACCAGGCATTCATTCTGAGTGTGAACTCCTAACAAATGAACTTAGCAAACAAATTAATTCAAAACCAGAAGAAAATTTGATACCTACCACAGAATTGGAAATTACAAATCTAGTCGAGGGCATTCCAACACTAAAAAATGAGACCAACATCATAGAAACAGTGTCACTAGGGACTACCACAAAATTTTTTGAGTTGCTAGAGAAATATTTACCTATTCTCCTACCATTTGATTCTATGGGTATGGGATACACCCTGGGAATTGATTCTCTTCCATTAGACGAAGTTTTTATGGTAGAAGTAACCAAGGTAGAAGAAACATATATGACAAATATCCCAACATCCATTTTTCCAAGAAGATATTGGACTCTCCACTTTGATGGAGCTAGATGTCACTTTAGAGCTGGGGCAGGAGTGATCTTTACTTCACCTAAGGGAAAGATCCTACATTTCTCCTTTAAATTAAACTTTGAGTGTACAAACAATGGAGCTGAGTATGAAGCTCTCCTCCTTGGCCTCATCCCAGCCAAAAGAATGGGTTTCAATAACATTAGAGTTCTAGGAGACTCCTAACTAGTTGTAAACCAAGTCTCTGAGGTATATGAAACTAGGGATGAACATTTACAACTCTACAAAACAACGGTATTAGATCTAAACAAGGGATTCAAATTCATATCAATTGAAGCAATCCCATGAGAGAAGAACATTCTTGTAGATTCAATAGCAACCTCAGCTTCTCGTCTCACTGTATAAATTTCACAGTATCACTTCGTACTGAACCATTAATACGTAAAATACCAACAAACCCACTCCTGACTCATGGAGAAGCTGAGAATGATTTTATTATCTTGGGTCACTTTGATGGTGATAGAGTCACTCTTGAATATCTAAATGCCTATATGGATCTACACCTTACTCACCTTATATTGGATCTTTCCCTAATACCACATTCCTCTTCCTATTTTGGAAATCCCATGGAAGAGTCTCCTCCACAAAAGGATCTTGATATCCACGAGGTAGAAGACAGAGGAAGCTTGGAATTACCTCTAGCCCCACCTAAATTTGAAGAAGGCGACACTTATTTAATAGAAGAAACCATTGAAATAAACATCAGAAAAGAGGAAGAACCAAATATTTTGAAGTTCGGATCGTCATTAACTCTAGAGGAGATAATAATACACACCCAACTCCTCAAAGAACATCAAAAGGCTTTCACATTTAGCTATAAAGAAATGACGGGCATTGCACAACATATCGTAGTACATAACCTTGTCACTAAACCATATTCAAAACTAATTAAACAAAAGTCAAGACCAATGAAGCCAAAAGTGGCTCTCATGGTAAAAGAGGAAGTAATGAAACTTCTCCAAGTGGGATTCATCAAACCCATTGACTATTCATAATGGGTATCTAATATCGTCCCTGTTCTAAAAATAATGGGAAGATACGCATTTGCATTGACTTTCGGGATATTAACAAATCTTGTCCCAAAGATGACTTCCCATTACCATCCATTGACATTATTATTGATGTAACATCTGGATTTGAATTGTTGTCCCTCATGGATGGATTCTTAGGGTATACTCAGATTAAAATATCTGAACAGGATCAAGCCAAAACCACATTTATAACTCCCTGGGGAACTTATTGTTACGTTGTCATGCCCTTTAGTCCTAAGAACTCTAGTGCTACATATCAACGGGAAATGACATACATATTCCACAATCTTATCCATAAAATTGTGGAGTCCTATGTGGATGACTTGTTGGCCAAGGCCAACAAGCATTGTGATCATCCAGAAGTACTCCGTATCATCCTCCCACAATTGATTGACTATGGCGTCACATTAAACCCAGAGAAGTGCGTGTTTGGTGTGACAGGAGGCAAACTTATGGGTTACATTATATCTTCATGAGGGATTGATGTTGATCCAACCAAAATCTATGTTGTTCTTGAAATGATTCCACCATTGGACAAGTCTAGAATCAGGTCATTTCTTGGGAAACTCGGTGCAATCTGAAGGTTCATCCTAGATTTAAGTTTTTCTATTCATCCAATCAACAATTTATTAGAGAAAGATTATAGTATTGATTGGACTGAAGAATGCAATGAGGCCTTTGAAGCAGTTAAATGCTTCTTGTTGTCTCCACCCATGGTAATGCCTCCCAGACCATACCACCCATTGATCCTATACTCACAGGCTACCGATCTCTCGTTAGCCTATATGTTGGCTCAAGAAGACAACGATAAACGAGAACATGCAGTCTATTTCATTAATGAAACACTACTCAATTATGAAACACGTTTTACACAGGTAGAGAGAGAATTCCTTGCCATAGTCTTTGCAACAAAATTTTTAAGACATTACATGTTAAACCAAGAAACAAGGGTCATTATAAAGATAGATCATTTACAAACATTCCTCACACAAGGGTTTTTATCTAAAAAGGCTAGACATTTCATAACCTTAATGGGAGAATTTGAGTTAACATTTGTAAACCAGAAATCCATTAAGGGACAAATCATTGTAGACTAGTTAGCTGACAATCCATTAGATGGAGGAAATCTGGTAAATCTAGAATTTCCTGATGAGTGTATATACTTTTTTGAAACTAGGCCCCCCATCTCTACATGTCCCTGGTACACTAATATCATCAATTTTATCATGGACCACACATACCTGGAAAGTGCCACATCGCAAAAAAGAAGGCAGTTACACATTATCGTGGCTAAATATGTTGTTTTAAAACAAGTACTCTATCGTAAAGCCTTTAACAACATGTTTCTAAGATTCGTCGACACAGAAGAATCCAAGAAGATTCTTTATGAATCCCATAGTGGGATATGTGGAGGCCACTTCGGTGGTCATGTTACTACTCACAAAATACATTAGATGGGCTAGTTTTGGCCCACTCTTGAACACGATGCAGTAGAGTTTGTACATAAAAGCTACAAATGCCAAGAATTCTCTCATGAGATTCACATGCCAGCATAATCCCTGCAACCAATAGCAACCTCATGGCCCTTCTCCACGTAGGGTCTAGATTTGATAGGGAAATTCTCCCCCTCATCAACCAATGGCCATAATTTTATAATTATAACCATAGAATATTTTACGAAATGGGTAGAGGTCATGCCTCTCACCACCATACTAGGTTCAGTAATTTCCAAGTTCATTCTAAACCAAATCATTTACAGGTATGGTGTCCCGCAAGTCATTATCTCAGATAATGGCACATCCTTTAAAAATGATGAGGTCTATGAGTTATGTAGAAAATTCAAAATAAACCATCACACAGCCTCTCTTTACTACCCTCAAGCCAATGGAAAAACCAAAGCAACAAACAAAACATTAAAATCTATTCTCCTCAAAACGGTTAAGGAGAAAAAATGAGATTGGCATCTAAAATTATATCCGGCCTTGTGGGCCCATCAAACCTCAATAAGAACACCAACAAGGGAAACCTCTTTCTTGTTAGTATTCGGGGCAGAAGTAGTTCTCCCACTTGAGGTTGAAATACTCAGTCTCTGTATCTTATTACAAGGGATTTTGGATGAAGAAGCTTACAGGGAGGCATGCCTCTCTCAACTAGAAAGCCTTGATGAGGCCTAGATAAATGCCAAACAACAGCACAGAGCCTATGCTGACCAGATGTGCCGGTAGTATAACAAAAAAGTCTATGAATGAGAAATATATGAGGGAGATATCGTTCTAAGACTATACAGCCAAATTGATAAGAAAATCGGTGAAGGAAGGAAGTTCTGGCCCAAGTGGTTGGGCCCATACCGAGTCATGAAAGACTACAGAAATGGTGCGTATCTCTTGTGTACACTAGAAGATGAGGAATTCAATGAAACTATCAATTCCTTACATCTTAAATGGTTTTACACATGAGACATCAGAATCACCACTTGTACATTATAGCTACCTACATTGCATTAGTCGTCTTGTTGTTTCATGTTTTCCACTCATTTCATAAAATTTGTAGTCAAGGAACTTACTCTTAAGAAATCTATTACAAATTTATGAAAATATTGGAAAAAGCATTCAAATCACATCTCTTCAAACATCATCAAGTAATTTCAAATCTTCTCATCAAGTTTGATAGACAAGTATTGACAAAAACCATACCAAGGCCTGCATAATTGGTTTTTCTCTTTCTTTCTACTAGGTGAAGTTATCCTTACCTACAGTCTGTTCTAAAAGCTTCTTGGTGTCACATATATCCCTCTTATGTCTCTTTGAAAGAAAGGATATCCCAAAGCCACAGATCAGAAGTGTCAAAATCAAATAGAATAAAAAATGCCAAGCAAACGGAATATTTTATTTTACACACTTCTTTACCCCACCAACCTTCGGTGATAAGCCCACATCTCTTACTAGTGGTGCGAGGTTGGAAAAGGAAATAATTGCCCTTACTCACCTATATCTTGCCTTTGGTGACAAACCCCATGCTTCTTACTAGTGGCATAAGGCAAGGTGTGGGGGGTCCATTCACACAAATTAACAAATCTTGGTATTCTAGAAATACAAATCAAATTATATTAAGTGAAAATAAGTATCCAAATTCTAAAGAGATCAAATTGTCAAAACCAGATTTTGTCAACTAGGTTTCCATTTATAGATTTAAGTCTATATAAACTGGAAAGTAAGTTGCCCACTGAGCCTGGTGGTAGTTTTGAGAAGGGTAAGTGTGTAGGTATGGGTTTGGTTTCTGTCACTAGTTTATCTGTCTCTCATTATTCCATTTAGTCAAACTCATACAATTTGTGCCCTTCCCAACTCTTGGTGTTGAGCCCTTGCATCTTACTGGTTGCATGGAGTTGGGAATGGGGTAAGTTCATCTCTTTATCACTATACATTCATCACATTTTTCCAACATAAGAAGAAATCACAAACATTGATCAAAGAGGCCAAAAGTTCAATACTACAACATGTTCGTCATCACATATCAACATTGAAAAAGTAAATAAAGTAAAAACATTTTGTTTACTATTTATTATCATTTGTCATCCACTACATACATTTTGAAAAGCATGAAAACAAATACTCTAAAAACATCTAGTATACACATGGGAAACGAGTCACAAAATTCTAGACACCAGATAGTCTAGATCCAAATATATATATATATATATGGTGTTTCATGAATAATGCCATCATGCACTAAGGAATGGTCAAAATGCTCAATGAGCTTAGAAAATACAAAAACAATCGTACAAATATCCAACCAAAAGTCACTACAAAAAGACGTGCTATGATCTCTCAATCTCTATAAGATCCCTCAGAAGTGTATGACTGTGCCTAGGAATCCTACTGTGATGACGCTCTGAATGGATGGAGGGCTCACGATCATGGATAGCAGTTATGGTCTCACTATGAGAGCGACTCCTTCTCATCAAACACTCAACAATCCTATATCTAGCTAGTTCAGTGTAGAGGGAGGTAATGATCTTTTCCACCTTCTAGACAGTGGCAAAGACATGTATGTCGATCAACTGTTGAGGGATCCCCAACGTCCTCAATGAGCTCGGCCTGAGTACTATCAGAAGGGAGCAATAGAGTGTCATCACACACCTAGTGAATCAAGTCTCACCATCCCTTAGTAGTCGCTGCAAATAAAAAAGAAGAAACACACAAGTTAGAAAGTTGTCCAAAATAAGACCAAAGATAAATGAAAAAAAGGAAAATAACAACTAAAAAATTCTAACTAAAACAAAGTCAAGAAAAGAGTAGAAACTCACTCAGATCTCTAGGGCTCTAGGTGGGATCTCTAGGATCCATGCCTACCATTGACACTGCAACTGATTGTCATCCCTCTCCCACATCTGGAGATCCTAAGAAGGAAACTCCTCCAAAATCAAAGTCACCTTCTCTGCGCTCTACTCCACCCTCTCAACCCACAAGATATCTTGAGTGTCATGCCACTTAGAATTGTTGTCATCCTCCTCACCTGTCCAACCGGCTCTGGTCTCTACCTCCTTTGTCTTCTCCTCTATCTCCCCCAATGAAATCCTCAAAATTAGAGTCCACGTCAATGGGCTCATCTCCACTATGAGTATGACTGGTGCCAATCTAAAGTAAAGGTGCTCAAGGAGCACTAACTAACTGTTGAGCATGAACCACCCTCCTAGTTGTGATGGGAACACTAGGAGTGACCGTAGTCCAACCTCGACCTCTAGGACCTCCTTGAGCCTTGTGAACAGATCTATACATTGGCCCCGCTGGAGGAAACATGCCAATATATGGGAGGCCAAACTGTTATGGTACTCTATTAAAGGGGTGGAGCTCTAACTTCCCCATCCTGTCTATCAACTGACTGGTAGAATAACAGGTAATCAATGTATGAGTCTCCTCTCCCCATAACCCTGCCATAGCCTGATGGGGAGTGGCTTCCATGTCTGTAATATTCAAAGAAGCCACTAGTTGGTGAGGTGCTCTAAGAATGGTCATCCCTATCCACCTTGCTACCCTGACAGCCCCAGGATCCTCTGCCTGTACACCTCTCCCATATAGAATAATATGCTCATACACCTAACTCATGACAAGAGTAGGGTGGCTCAGTGACTATCCCTGTAGTTTGACCACCCTGTATAAATCATGGAAGGTGGTCTCAAGAATGTCTGCTCCTCAAGCATAAACATGGCCATGGCCCTCAATCTATGCAATGATGGGGGCCTAGTAGTATAAGAGAGTGTCCCCTCCCTTATCCCTAATCAATCTTGAAGCAAGGATGCCAATAATAGCCTTACAGAGCATAGGAATATTTGACTCAATAATGGAGCGGACCTTCACTCCTTTCTTCAACCCCATGGAAACAACAACATTCCCCATATAGGTGGCCCACTGAACCATCTGAGATCTCGATACTTCTGTCTTGAGAGACATCTACCTCCCAAGGATCCAAACCCCCAATATACGATAGACATCCTCCAGGGTGATAGACCACTCACCCCTAACACCTGGTAATTGAAAAGTGTTCTTATCTGCATCCCAATATGAAAATAAGTCACAAAATATGTGACTGATAGGTGCAACATGAGGGCCCTGTGCAATCCTCCAAATGTCAGCCCTCTGTAGAATGTCTCTCTCCACTTGAGATAGTGCATCTAACACTGCTGGGAGCTAATCACACACTCTCCCTCTACTCCATCTAGTATACTCCTCCTTATTCTGCATCCAACCAAAAACATGGAAAATAGAGTAAGTTAGTAATAAAATTTGACTAGAAAGATTATCAAGAACATATAAAAATGCTAAAAATGTAAAGACAATCAAAATTTACACCATTTTTTGCATTCTGTTCGAAACCGCTACCCTGTACAGAGTGGAAGTTTCCTAACCACCACCTTAAGAAGTGGCGGTCCCATAACTTTCATCTTCATAGGGCAGCGGTCCTCTCTCGAATCGTCAAACAGCTCGAAAGCCCTAAAAACACATTAAAAATGTAAGGAAATAACATTTTAGATAAAATAAAGACCTACCCTATGGGTACCCCCCTAGAGACTCATTTAAGACTAGCATTTTCCAAAATGATCCCCCCGTGACAAAGATTTCAACATTTATATATTTTGGATTTGAAATTGATAAATTCAGAAGAACTAACCTGAGACGTCGCAGGTTGATGTTCCACTCTTGAAGTCATGATCACATTCTCATGATAGATGTTTTGACTGTACTCTCATCGAAAATGGTCACTGTGGGTCCCAAAGTTTAACAACCACTAAATCTACACATGAAAATGAATAGTAAAATGAGTTCATTTTATATATATAGCTTTCTAAAATTGATTTTGAATGTCTTTCGTAGGGTTGGAGCATTGATGGAGGTAAGTTCTAAACTCCATGCAAATGGTAAGTTCTCATTTCATATCAATTTAGTTTTCCTTCTCAAATTATTTTATCTATCTACACTTGAGTCCCCTTTTTCATTTTACAGATAGCGGGAGTTTAGATGACGACTCTCCGACACACGGGCGTGTCAGATATGACTCCAAACTCCCCATTTTAGGAGTTCCATACTCAGACCCACCATTTTACCCCTCTTCATGGCTAAAATGCTTCTCCGAGGGGGCAATATGTACATACCCAAAATTGTAGAGTACTGGACTACCAGAAAGAGGTTACACATACCCTAATGATGATACAAGTCTCCTTGCATGGTGTTTGGGATCTAGAGGTCACCAAGTATACATTTTTATCCCGTATGCCTCATCTAGCCTCCGTGTGCTTTGTTCTTCCCTCTGGCCCCCTTTTTCCTTGCATTTTAGACTCAAGTGACAAGACCGCCACTCTTCCTAGGTGGCAGTCCTGTGACCACCACCCAGGACAGGGTGGCGGTCCTATAACCACTGCCCTGCATAGGGAAGGGGTCCTATGCGCGCTTTCCAGAATGTTCCGACGATTTTGTCAAACGTAAAATTCAAATTTCTATCTACATTCTTCAGCTACTTTTCTTTGCATTTATGTTTTGGCTACCCTATGAATAGTGTTTTCTCTTTGTTTAATGGTAAAAGAGTTTCATTCCAAGTTAACTTCTAGTGAATGTATTTTTTATAAATAGCCAGCTTGTTTTCAAACAAGAGGCCCCTCTCCTTCTCTATTTATTCTTTCAGTCTTTTGAGTTTCTTTCTTAGAATTCCAATAGTTTCATGTTTTGCATCCATCGTTAGCTTTTTCTTGCTTTCTAGAGGTTATTTAATCTTCTTGTTTAAATATTGCTTCATTGTTGTTCCATGAAAATCAGTTTAGAATAAGAAAGTTTCATTCTTAGGTTGGAATCCATTTAGAGTTACAGGTTTTTTTTGGTCACAAAAGATAGTTTCTCGAACTCTTGGTGTATTTGTGTTGTATTCCCGTAATAAATCCTGCTAGGAATTGTATAGTCAAGTTCTATTCACTTGTACTATCCCTCTCTTACTCACATTGCATTTAGTCTATATCCAAAGCTACCATTGTTCGAGTACCTTCTTCTACTGATGCTATCATATACATGCCTTTTTGGATTCACGAGAACACGAAGGAATGAGGAGACCACAATTAGGGGAAAGAGTCACACACAACTAGATTTACCACTATTCTGTAAACTCCAGATTTGAGTTATCAAAGTTCTAGTTATAACATATCAAATAGAGTAGTAAATTATTTCATTTTAGTCAAAGCTCACTCTTGATATCACTAGGGAAGCTATGGGGATTGATAGTTTCTAAGAAACTATGATTCATTCCTCACTTCTGAGATAGGATCAAGTCTTTCGATTTAAATTAATTTTTTGTTTAGATATTTATGATAAATTCACAACTGCACAGGAAAATAGCTACATAAGGCAACTTTGTTTGTTTTGATTCTGTTATTAGATTAATTATCCATTTTCTGAATATATTAGAATAAATTATCTTTTAATTCCTTTAAAATACTTCATCGAAAATACAAAGATAAAATAATACATGCATAGTGTAGATACATCTTTTCATAATTAGTTTATTAGTTTTAGTTAAGGTTGAATATTTTTGCATGACAATCATGGGACCTAGGGAATTCAAGGAATATGTGTTTAAACGAATAGTGCCTCAACCAAATCTCCCCATGACACTAGCTAACATAGATCAAGACCTTAGGATTCAGGTTTTTCGAATAACGGTAAAGCTACGAGCAAATAGTGAACAATTGAGAGAGTTAAATATTGAAGACGACAAGGCATACACATTTTGGTCAAATCACCCTAATTATAGACTGCCTTGATAGGATGTCTACATGAATGTACAAGGACTCGAAAGAGAACAAGTATTTGGTTAGGATCCTTTAGTTCCATAACCTAACACAGGAGACCTCCTCATTGACATAGATACTAGGTTATGCATTCAAGTTGCCATAACACCTACAATGTATTCTGAGAAAATTACACAACTTCTAGTTCTAAACATAGAGGCTGAAAAGGTGTATGATTACTAGATAATTGGAAGGAGAAATTAACTTCTCATATGACCATAGGAGGTCCGCCACAACCACAAACTTACAGTTGTGATCCACAGGTCCCACAACCCAACGGACCTAATGATCAATCAGACATTGACACTAGTTTATGAACACTAATATTTAGGTCCTCACCACTTCCACCAGACATCATTACACAATTATCCATATTAAATGTAGCATCCAATCAAGCTAAATATTTATGGACTAGACTAGAGAATCGTCCATAAAACCGCAGAGGATCCACTAAACATCTAATCAGTATTTTTCATGACCTTGTCTGGAAATATACGCAAAACACCTATAGGTCACTTTCCACATATCCAAAAGCAAATAAATAGGATCTCAGTAGAGCTCGAAATTGATTGGAGCCTCTGAGAAGCTATTATATCCGAACAATCCATCACACCAATCTAAGTTAGGAGGGCCTTCTTCGCCTTAGATTCATAGATTCCATTATTACGTGTTGAGGATATAAGATTAACTAATTAGTTTGTTTGTACTTATATTTCATATTCACTGGCCATCTCGGCATGACCTTGGGATGTCAGGTACAAGGAAGAGTTACTTGTAGATTATTATGCTCACTTGCTACTTTTCCATCATACAGTTACCCCTGAACTGACATCGATCATCCTTAACTAGCATCGGTTACCCTGTAGTAAATATCAATTGATATATTATGCATATCCACCTATAGACACCTATTTTCTTCATTCTCACTGCTCCATGTGGTTTCTGTAGGATACAACATCACCTGATATACATTAACTCACATGGTGTTGACTTGCAATCAAGCTAACGCTCTTATATTTCACATAATTCATCAACCACTCCCACCTATTCCTTCACCACCCTCTATCCTATCACCCATGGATCTAACCCTACCTACCACCATTTCTATAGGTGACAAGGAATTTTCATGACTCCTTCATCAGAATCCCACGCCCTTATAGTTATACCTTTCCCACTCTTCCACCTAGGATTCCTCAGGTCAGTTGATATATGACATGCCTATATCCATCTCTCCTACCCTTATTCTAGCTTCTACATCAGCTCCTAATAATGTGGCGTTACCATCACCTACTTCATCCCCAGTCATTTCACATCTAGGACCCATACCCACTATGACTACTATGTCTGTAGTATCATTCACACATGTAGTATTTGTTGTCCCCTCATTGACCACCCAGACCATAACCCCGTCCACACCCATTGTCTTAAAAATACCCATTGCAACACAACTGCCCATGGTGTAAGTGACCCCTACTCCATTCCATAATATTTTCCTCTCCATCCCACAAACACTACCCCCAATTGATAGGAGAGTCACTACGACCATCCCACCTACATACACATACTAGCAATAAACCCATGTCTCATTTGTCACCAATTCTAGATATATGCCCTCTATGTTGGTCTCTTATTCTCAACCTCCCTATTCAGCACCACCATACACTAGAATGATGCCCACATCACATGTTCAATACTAATCCCCTTATGCCAAAGGAGGTTCCTTTCTACCACAACCTACCAATGACCTCATCAAGTTGATGATGGAAAGGATGAATACACTGGAAGCATCAATTTTTGGCTCACACAATTCTCTCACCTAAGATGAAATTTATAATGAGCCCATTCATCCATCCATTCCTATTCTCCCATACCCTATACATTAGGAAATGCAAAAATTCAACCGTTTCAATAGTAAATAAGACCCACAACAACATTTGTGGTCTTTCAAACATGGGTGTTACCTTATCACTCATGATGATGATTTACTCCTATAGACCTTCTCGATGTCCCTGACAGGACCTGCATTGGATTGGTATAGTAGGCTACAAAGACACTCCATCTACTCATTTAATCAAGTAACCCAAGCCTTCTTATATCACTTCTCCATCAAAATTGTTAAGAAGGTTACCATGACTAATCTTTATTCCACATGACAGTATGAAAATGAGTCTATCACTGACTTTATCACTCATTGGTGCAGCCTAATTAAATAGCTCACATTTCAATTACCTCAAACATAACTCAAAGAGTTGTTTACTTGGGCTTACATAAGACACATCTCACCAACCCTGTAAGTGTAGACCTTTTGCACTTTTGATGAGGCATTTACCATGGCACAGAAATTAGAAATTCGTGCTATCGAAGAGAATAAAATTTAACTTTGTAACAAGAACATTACATTCAAATCAAATGATGCTTCTTCATATTTGAAACCAAAAGGATTTTCCAACACCGTAGTCCTCAAGGTTTGCCCCCCTCATCAATCAAACCCAACCAAACCTCCTTCTAATCTCTCTCCCGTCCAAGATTTCCTGTTCAGAAGAGAACATCAAAAGTACACTTCGATAGAAGAATCTTATTCTTCTATTTTAGAAAATCTTGTTAAGGTTGGTGTCATCACCCTTCCACCTATAAAACCACATACTGGTTTTGACCCTGAGCAACCCATGCCCGCGTGGTATAAGGAATATGAAATTTTCAACTATCATCGCAGAAAAGGTCATAACGACAATAACTACGTCACCTTCAAGAATATTGTCCAAGAAATGTTAGATAAAGGAGATCTAGTCTTAGATAGCCTGAATGCACCTGCTAACCAAAACCTACATATCTTCAATAAGCCATTTCCTAATCATGCCCCTTCTTCCAACCAAACTGGTGACACTTCAAACAATTATAGCAATGTCTGCGAGGTCCACACTATTTTTGATGACATACCAGTTGCTTCCCAATTGCCTCATGTTCCTTCCATAGAGGAAATCTTAGCTTGATCTCCCATATCTACACCAGAGCCTATTTCATGTACCCCTCCACCCACATATGAACCATCTTCATTTTATCCTTTACCCATGGAAGAGCCTATAGTTAGCACATCACCTTTGAACCCTCAAATTTCTGAGTAGTTATCAGTGGACCCTCTCCTACTCATAGGAGAGGCATGTCCATTACCTACACCATCATAAGGAGAGTTGACCTTGTTTTTCCCATCCTCTCCTCTACCCATGGAGCATCCTATAGAAGTACCATTTTCTTTTGATGACTGTACACCATCAGACCTTCAAGATCCCGTTGATCTACTTTCATCTCTCTTACCCACAGAGTCTGAGGCTAGCCATTTCCCTGTATCTCAAACACATTTTACAGGGATTTCCACTCAATCCACATTGACCTCACTTATGACAGTACCATTTTCACACTTGGCTGATCACCTAGACTATTTTGATAGAGCCTTACTTTGGGGACACCTTCTACTTCCTATTTCAACACAAATGTAGCTGTCGCTCACCGATACCTTCACTATCTATCCAAAAGTTTTTTAAGAAACCAAACCAAACAAAACCATGACTATTGTAACACCTCCCATGTCACCAACCATAACCCAACACACACCTCTACCCACAATCCAACATACTTCTACACCCAAACACCTACCCATGCCTATAACACCTCTTTTACCTAAACACATCACCACCTTTGAGGTCATACCGACATGAAACCTTACTCACCCACCTATCAAATTAGATTTAGCCACATCTTCCAAAAATAACTCTAAACTTACCCTAACCCCTAAAAAGAATACCCAACCTCGTAGGCCTCATACAGCAACCTTTCCTACCATGCAATTATAACCTTTGCCTTTTCCATCCATCCTAGGGCTTCACCCCTCGACGCTAGCCAAGCAATCATCTTCCACTAGCAAACCAAGAACACAACAGCCCATATCCTCATCACAGACCTCTAATATACCCAAGTTACCCACACAACCTCCACTGTCACCCATAACCTTCTAACCACCCATACAACCACTACCATCCATAACCTCTACACTACCCGTGACAATTTCTTCTCTTTTACTCATGCCTCCTACCCAACCTATACCACCCACCTCCATAACATCTCGGTTACCCCCATGGGTAACCCATCCTCTTCCAGCATATACTTTTCCCTCTCCATCTTGTACACCCATGTCACCTTTGCCCAAAAAGGTGCAACCTAAAGCTAAAAATCTGCTACCCTCCAATAAGGTAGTTAGCCAACCCAGCCTTCCATCTCCAGCTCTTCTACCATGCCTGTACCCAAGCAGATACAACCAAGACCGAAGATCACTCCACACACCAAACTAGTGGACCAAACCATTCCCCCTCCAGTAAAGCCTCTTCCTCCACAATCAGCCATACCTATACCCAAACCCACATTCATCTCCCATTGTGATCCACTAGCAAGGTCCTACAACAAAATCTTAACCAATTTCCTCGAAACTTCTGTCATCACATTACCACATCTTAGACCTTACAACCCACTCAAACCCAAACCAAAAGGGTTTAAGGAAACCAAAATTTGCGCTTACCATCGTGTGATAGGACATGTTGTAGAGAACTATAAGACTTTAAAAACTACCCTTGTCCAATTGTGTCCTCCTGAAATTTTTTTTGACGAAGATGACCTTCTTGATGAGGACCCCATTTCACCTTCACCAATTTCCACTGATCCTATCTCATTACCTACTCAGCAATCAAAATCTCCACCCCCACACCTCTTTGATCCATCCCCGAGATTTGTGATTAACATGGTCTGTATAAGAAAGTTGGCTAAACCACCACCCAAATTCCAACGTGCCCTACTCATTTCACAAGGATCATGTCCCCCACTAGGGTTTTTTACCTCATGCCACTATACCTTCCATGACACACCCTCTTAATCCACCTCCCCTCATATTAACATGATCAACATTGCCACCCATGCTTAGAAAGACAAGGGCAATGAAAAAGCAACTGGCCCACTAACAAACTCTGTACCCAACATACCATCTGCAGCCATACCCAAAGTCACCATTTTAGGTCCTACATATCCTGTTTTTGATGGGGTCACACATCACATAATGCTAAAACAACTACACCAACCACCCCTCAAAATGTCTTTAAATGACCTCATCCAAATCTCGGAGTCACATTGTTAAGCCCTCATAGAGGTCCTTCAATCTATTGAAGTTTTACAAAAATGACCCCACACACATATCCTCCATCATTACCCCTCACCACGTAGCCTCTCTCACTAGGTCATCACCTTCCTCTACACCTCCACCTACTCTCTAAGTGGCAGCCCACAACTTTTTAGATGAAGAGATCACTCCCTTCTAGTCTGACGACCCTGACCCCATTCTTTTCATCTCTGTATTTATCAATCATATATGCATACAACACATTATGATTGATGATGGTGCTAGTATTAACATCATCTCCTCCCATGCACACGACCAAATGTGAATACATGCCAATTGCATGCATGGTAACCCAGTTATGCTGTGGTCCTTTAATGATGTCATGACCTCTACCTTGGGTAGCATCATCCTCCATGTCCACATAGGTCCCTGCGTTGTCTTAGAAATATTCTATGTCCTAGAAGGATAGTTCCAGTATAACTTGTTGCTCGGCCAACCTTGGATCCATGCCATGGGTTGTGTCCCTTTGACTTTACACCGATACCTCAAATTTGAACGTGAAGGACATAATTACATAATCCCCAAAGATCCATCACCTTTCAAGATCTGTAACATGTTATACCAGCCCAATGATGTGCTTGTACCATTCAAGGCATTTTCCACTATCCCTACTTCACCTTTGCCTACAAGCCAATCCACCAAAAATTCCACTACCTCTTCTACATCTAGCCTTGTTATCCCCACTGTAGCTGCAACCTCTACCGCTGACTCACCTATTTCCCCATTGTCTAGCGAGCTGTCCATACCTACTACCCACATACCAACTACTGATCCCTTAGAAGGTTTTTTTCAATGCCTCACTTTGGGGGAATACCACCTATACAATATCAACACCTTCCTCACCCCATAAGAGTATGAGAATCTGTGCCAACACCCCAGTTATGACATCCATATAGGTGAAGTTTTTCCCTATGGCCCTACCCACCTTCACACTAATCTGACATATGGGCGACTCGATATTGCCACCTATAAACCTAAACCTCCATCCCAAACCCAAACATTTTCATATGACCTATAATCCCTCACTAACTACCACTTCACTCACACTTTCCTCCACCAGTGCGTGTGGAAGGGATTTGGCTTCTGCTTTTACAAATAGGGCCACCATACTGTCATTTCTTGTACCTCTCATAAACATAATAACCATAGTGGCATTGGTTTTGACGCTATGCCATCCAAGAAGGTTCACGTCGACCTCATCCAAGATGGGAAATATTCCCCATCTCATTCACCCACATTACCATCTTCACCCACGGAGTCCATAGATCCCGAATCTATTCCTCCTATTTTTTTTTGTAAACACCATTTCCTTAGGATAGCTGACCTATCAACCTGATGGTGAAGCTCCCTCTTCTCTCCCATTCATGTATCCTAACATGATTGATGACGATACACCTTCTATTAATGTCATTCAATTTCATGATGATGAGTTCATCCTCACCTACCTTGGTGAGGAAGACTATTATATTCATCAGTTGTTACCCTCTAAGACGTAAACCATGTTAAACGAATCGACCATCAAAATCAACATTAACACTCAGGACAACCCATACATTCTAAAGATCGGCCAATCCTTATATGCTACTGAACAAGAATCCTTCACTTCTTTCCTTCAGGACCATAGTAACGCATTTTCCTGGTCCTATTCCGATATGCCCAATATTGACCAAAAATTCATGGTCAACAATATTGTAACAAGGCCTAATGCCAAACCCATCAAACAAAATATGAGGAAAATGCATCCTTGCATTGCTCTTCTGGTCAAAGAATAACTTCAACACCTTCTCTCAATTTCCTTCATTCTACCCATTGATTATCCCCAATGGATTTCTAACATCATTCCTGTCACAAAGGTGATAGGGGGACTCCACATTTACACAAAATTCCATGACCTCAACCTCCCCTTTTTCAAAGATGATTTCCCACTACCAGGCATTGACCAACTATCTGATCTCAACGCTGGCCATGAAATGTTATTGCTCATGGATGGTTTCTTAGGATACAATCAAATATTACTAGCTACAAAGGATCAACACAAGACTACTTTCATCACCCCTTGGAGGACTTTCTGCTACTGAGTCATGCCTTTTGGCCTCAAAAATGTCAGTGCTACATATCGACAAGCTATGACTTACATATTTCATGGCATCATGATTCATGTATCACATACTAGAAGATTATGTGGACAGTCTTCTAACCAAATCTAAACATCGAACCAAACACTTTTCTATCCTTAAAGTCATATTTGATCATCTCATCAAGTATTGTGTGCATCTTTAACCAAAGAAGTGTGTCTTTGTGGTACTTTCCAGAGACCTCCTAGGTTTCATCATTTCTTTACGTGGCATAGAAGTTAATCCTACTAAATTCAAGGCTATTATGGAAATGCCTCCACCCACTAATCTTCATTGACTTTGAAGCCTACAAGGAAAATTTCAATCCATTCGTTGTTTTATCTCGCAACTTTCTGACCACTGTCAACCATTCCATCATGTGCCCAAGCAAGACATGTCCTTCAAATGGGATGATGAATGTCATAAAGCCTTTGAATCCTTAAAACAATATGTCCTCTAACCACCAGTTCTCATTCCTCCTAAGGATGATCAACCCTATTACTTATATATTTCCACCACTAATCATTCTTTAGGTGCCATGCTCGCTCATCACAATGAGCAACACAGAGAGAAATTGGTTTATTACATAAGTCGTACCCTTGTTGACTATGAAACTAGATATACCCATGCCAAAAAACTCTTCTTAGCCTTAGTTTTTGTCACCATCAAAATCCACCATTACCTACTCAATCACAAAACCTTTGTCATTACTAATACTGACCCATTACACTATATGTAGGTGAAACCCTATCAACACCAACATGTCACATGTTCGCTTATGCTTCTTGCCGACCTCGAGCTCAAATTCATTCATCAAAATTCCATCAAGGGCCAAGAAATTTCTGAACAACTTGCCAATGCACCTATTTTCAGGGATTAACCATCTAATTTGGACTTCCCATACGAGTCTATAGATACCCTTTCCCTAGACGAACCCACTTACTAAATGACACTCTTCTTCGATGGATCCAAGTGTTAGCATGGGGTTGGGGCTGGTTTTATCCTCATCCCCCTTGACAGTGAACCTATGCCTTTATCTTTCAAACTCAATTTTGATTGTACAAACAATATTGTAGAATATGAAGCACTCGTATTGGGTCTCCAGGCTACATATGCTTTAGATGTTAAGATAATATATATCTTTGGTGATTCTTAGTTGGTCATAAACCAAGTCATTGGTCTATACCAGTGTTGTAATGAGATCCTTCAAATTATAAGCAGCACGTAGACATACTTTTGACCACCTTTGACAATTACACACTTCAAACCACCCCACATTCTACCAATAAATTTGTGGATACCATGGCATTCTTGGCTTCTCATATACCTGCTTTTCCCGCTGACTCTAAAATCTTTATCACAATAAAAAGGATATAATCACCCTCTTATTTACCTCATTAATTTCACTTCGTTAGAACTGTTTCACCTAACCCACATGACCTTTGGTATAAGAAATATGCAGACTGTCTTTCCCTTTCCATTCTACCCGCTGATCTCACTTGTAATGGACAACGTGATTTTATTAAAAGTGTCTCCCATTATGTCATCATGGATTTTCATCTTTACAAGCATGGCTTTGACGACATTCTCTTACGATGCCTTACGAGTTCTGAAATTCCCTAGACCATTAAGGAAGTCAATGATAGAATTTTTGGAGGTCACTTTAGTGGTTTAGCTATCACAAAATGCATCCTTTTCCTAGGCTATTATTGGCCAAACCTAAACCATGACTATTGTGATTACATCAAATGTTTCGTGAAATGCCAACAACATGCTAATCTCCATCACACATCTAGTCATGCCTTATAGGTTGCATGAGACCTTTGGCCTTTCTCTCAATGGGGTTTGGATCTTGGTGAGATCAACCCCCATTCTTCACAACACAACCAATAGATCATAACCGCTACCAAATATTACACTAAATGGGTAGAGGCCATTCCCCTCATTTCTAAAAAAGATCAGAAAATATGTGAATTCATCAACCATCACATCATTTTTTGTTTTGGTGTTCCTCACCACCTCATCACTGATAATGGAAAACAATTACAAAAAAACCCTACACAAACTATGTGACACTTTTGGCATCCAACTCAGTTTCCCGTCTCCTTATTAATTGCAAACCAATGGTCAAGCTGAATTGACTAGTAAAACATTGAACAATATTCTTATAAAGGTAGTCAATGATACTAGGAAAGATTTACATACACACAATCCTTTCACCTTGTGGGTTTATTGTACTAGTATTCATACTTCGATTGCTGTGACACCCTTTTCTATGGTCTACGGTATCGAGGTTGTCTTACCTCTTGAAGTATAGATTCCATCTCTCCCCATCTCACTACAAGACATGCTCAATGATGATGACTTTTTCCAAGATCGTTTGCTACAACTTGAGTTATTAGATGAACGACATCTCAATGCTCTCGACCATATCCAAATTTACGAAAAATGTATCAAACGTGCATATGACAAACACGTTCATGAACAAACCTTCCAGGTTGGTGACCTCATCCTAAAAGAGAATCAATATGTAACTAAAGAGGAGAAAAGTAATTGGGAAAATTTTTCTCCTAATTGGCTTAGACCCTATATCGTTACCCATGCCTATGGATAAGGTGTTTATAATTTATCTTCACGCAAAGGTAAACCCAAACCTGAGCCATTTAATGCCTTGCATCTCTAACCATTCTATTGTTGATATCAAATCCTATATCAATTTCTATCAGTTGATCACTCATCCCTTGAGTGTTGTTCACCTTCCATATTACCCATTTTGAGGATCCATGACCAAACAAGAATCATGTGATTACCCGTCACCATTTTAGCCTTGTCTTCAATATGAGTTCCACAACTCTACTCATAGGATGATTCTCATGAATACTTTTCATCTTCTCCCAGATGGAATCACACGGTCATTCATCACTTAAAACCACCCCCTTTCATAATTAACTCTTGTGTACTATGGTTTTGTAGTCTGAACAAACGCCTAACCTTCCTCTATAGTCTTGTCCATGAATTAAAAATCTAAAAAATAAAAAGGGATACAACTCCTTGATTTAAACTTCCAGAAAAATATGACTCCCTCAAAAAGGACATCTCTTCACTCTAATTCCACCACTATAAATAGATTGCTCCCTTGAAGGACAACTATATCATAGTTATTTCACAAATTCAATAAAAGTATCCAGAAGCTTCCTGCATCGATCAGCTTCACAAAGACCTCAAGGAGATAACATACTCATCCCATATAGACTTACCACTTCGATCAGTCTATTAAAAATAAACAAATGAAGAAAAAGATGAAATTTTCATCATGGACTTGCCTATTCTTGATCTTGGGTTTCTTTTTCCGAAATACACACTTTTGTACACTAAGTTACGATAAACCGCCTATTCTCACCTCCTTTAATTTTTAGCCTAATTCCCTTGTTACTCAAGGGACTTACCGCAAATGTGACATTTTGTGATTATGTAACTTTCTTCACCCTACAAATGGTCCATTACACAATGCATTTAGGGTATTACGTTCATAAACCCCTCTTAGGTATGGTTGAATCCTTAGGGTTCTTATCAATTAAGTAACTCTTTTACCACCTCTTACCATTCCCTTCCTCATTACTTATTGATTATCCTATACAGGAACAGATCATTGACACTTATATTTTAAAAAAAACTCAACCATGCCTACGACCTCAACCCAATCATACCTATGACCTACATTTAACAATGCATAATGCTTACCAACCCATTCTTCTACTTCATCATAATCTTCCTTAGCTTATGGGAGAACAAAATCATCCTAAGTTCCCTTTTTGCCAGGACTATGTAGGTAGCACTTAGAGGGTATGGGGCCCTTGGAGGTTTGCTCAGCCACTCTCTACCGTAAAAAATTCCCCCTTTCCCTTTCCTATTTACATTCTACGCTAGTTAGTTTCCTTTCCATATCTGGAAATTAAACCAAACAATAAATAATTGCTAAACATCTTTACAATCATACCTTACACATTCATTTCATCACATCTACCATTTCTTTAACATAATCATACATTTTCCTACAAATCATCTTAACAAAATTCATACCATCACAAATTTCACACATTAATGAATTAGAAATTTAATCAACCATAAATCCTGACTCAACTATGCCTAACCAACCTGACCCCACTATGCCTAAATCAACCTGACTCAACCATGCATAAACCAACCTGACTACACCATGCTTAAATCAACTTGACTAAACCATGCCTAAATCAAACTAAATCAACCATGCCTAAATCAACCTAACTCCACCATGCCTAAACCAACCTGACTCAACCATGCCTAAACCAACCTGACTCCACCATGCCTAAATCAACTTGACTCAACCATGCCTAAATCAACCCAACTCAACCATGCCTAAACCAACCTAACTCCACCATGCCTAAACCAACTTGACTCCACCATGCCTAAATCAACCTAACTCACTCATGCCTAAACCAACCTAACTCCATCATTCCTAATCCACATAGTTTCCATCACATACATACATAATAACAAAAATAAAAATTAATAACGCCATTCATGCTATAAGTACCATCAGCTATAAATCAAAAAGTATTTATATACACATGTGTGTACATGGATATAAACAAATACCATTCTCTCATAAAATATCATATAAGTTCTCACCATATTTGGCATACAGGCCAGTATATCATCAAAAACAACAAAACCTCTCATCTACATCCTCACTCTCTTCGGCACATAGACCGGTATATATAAAAAATAAACAACTATACAAAATAGGAGGTCCATACAGCTATCAAAAATCACCCTACTAGATATCCTCCATATCTGTCTCATCTATCTCCTCCTCCTCTGCCCTTGTACAACATCCAACAAGAATCTCACCACCCACCATCAGTCCTAGCCAGATCTCTGCTGGTACCTCACCTGAAGCTGGCCCCTGTGAACTGGTGGCCTTGCCCTGACCTAGTCTTGGGGCTTGATTGGCCCCCTATACTCTCCACACTATGGGTGCATGACCTAGTCCTCTCACTCGAGGCCTGCTAGGATCTATACTCTCTATAGGATAAGAAATCTATCCTTGTGGCCATAAGCTTATAGTTGTAATACCTCATCTTTCCTAAGGTATCCCTAAATTTGTCTATAGGTATTGTCTATGGTGGTGCCATCGGCCTTGGCCCTTGAACCTGTCTCTTCAGACCCTATCTCACTGGTACTGCCAACATTAAAATTTTCCTCTGTAATTTCTATTTTATTATGTATGTATTAGGAATAGGATGTTGTTAACTATAATTAGTAGTGGCATACAATAGAAGATAACGGCGCCTTCAGTACAATGCCACCAATAATGTAGAGTACGGTAACAGTCAAAGTACAATAGGAATGTTGTAAAAGGAAAATATTTGTTATAAGTAGTTCGGTAATGTTAAAATGTCAAAGTTGGGGATAAGTAGAGAATTAGGGTCTACATGATTAGGAATTAGAAATATTATATTTATAATAAGGACAAAGAATGATGTCATAAATATTTTGTGTATTTTATTTGTGGAAAAGTCTAAAAAGGGTGGAACCCATGTAAGATGATAAGGTTTATCTTATCTTAGAAGATAAGCCTACATGTAAAGGCAAGAGTTTAGGAAATGAATATGATTGGCCAATATATATTTCCTATCCTATCTTAGAGATAGGGTGGATAAGCCTGAATTCTTATAAATAAAGAGGCCACCCCCCCTAATTTAGCATAGAAGGCAGTAGTGAGAAATATTGTATGAGTAAGTGTGTAAAGGAAGCCATCATTTTGAAGGTGTGTTAAAGAAGCCATTAAGAGGTATAATTGTGAAGTTTCTCACATAGTTATTGTTGGAAGGAAAGTGAACTCAGTAACACTTGAAGTACCTCATGGGTGAGATTGTAACAATTTCATGTTGATATTATAATTTACATTTATATTTAAGATTTATCATCATTCCTTCTTATCATAGACTATGGTATTCTTGTGTTATGTTTTTTTTTTATTGTGTTTCCATATTACATCCACCAAACTAAAAGTTTTGCATTAATAAATAATCATAGCATGAGGAGTTCCCGGTGAAGAATTATCATAGTGCCGGATTGGTGATGACATTATTGTTCCATTTCCGGGACCATTCCTCATTGGTGGATTTTCTAGAAAGATATTCCCACTTAGTCAGAAAACATATGGAGGGTAACCTTATTTTTACTGTGCATAGTAGTTACCATGGTAAAGTCACTTTTGCCCATGAATAGTATTTACCGCAGTAAAGTCACTTTTTACCATAAATAGTATTTACCGCAGTAACTTCACATTTTATTGTGAATAGTGTTTACCACAGTAAAATCAGTTTTTACCACAGTAAGTCAAGTTTTACCATAGTTTACCATGGTCATTTCTATTTTCTATTATAGTGATTCTAATTATTTGTGTACATAAGTCTTGTTGATTGTACTTGTGAGTTGTTATTTCACTATGGTTACTTTTGAAAATGGGGAACATTCCTGTTTTTTCAGCCCAATCTAATGAAGATGCTTCCTCTTTCATTCAAGAGTTTAAATGATCTTGTATTTATAATGGCCTTATACGAAGGGAATAATGGAATGAATTTTTTCCTACCTTTTTGGATGGTTCAGCCCTTAGTTGGCTTGAAACACTAGGTGATAATGTGAAAAACTCATGGGATTTATTAACTGAAAGTTTTCTTGAAGAATTAGGTGAACAACATAAATATGTAGATCTCATGATCAAGATCATAAAGCTAGCCCAAGGACAGAAGGATGAAGATAAGGGATTATCATGCTCATGTTCTAGAGCTAAGGAGGAAGCTCTATGCCCAGATCCAGAAGGAAGGATTAGCGGATGGGTTAATGAATGACATGGATAATCTCCTCTATAAAAAATTCATTCTTGGGATGAAGCCAGAGATCAGAAAATGAGTGAAGTATGAATGCCCAGCTACCATTGAACAAGCAAAGAAGATTGCAAGAAGGAAAGAAGAAAGCATGGAAGAGGAGCCCAAAGAAATTGTTGCTAAAGTAGAGCCTACACCAGCACCTTTGGTCCAACATCCACTACCACTCTCGGTGAGCACAAATATTTCTCCTAGTAAATCTACTGAGTATTAATATCTGCTTAGGAAGATGGGCTAGTTAACTATTGATCTTCTTCAAGGAGAAGAATTTAGTTCTCAAGGAGGAGATAGAGGTCCAATAAGAAATATTTTTGAAGTTGTATGTTATGGTTGTTATAAAAAGGGTCATTATAATTATAATTGTCCAGATAGAGCTTCTACATCTGGTACAAGAGATAATGATAAAGGAAAAGCACCTGTGAATTCTTTTGATGTAGTAGATAAGAGCATAAATAATGAAGTAGATGTGTTTGTAACAAATAAGAAAGAAAGAAAAAGATAACCAAGATAGAAATGATCCTAAGAAGATGAAATGAGAAACTAGTAAGAAACATAGGAGAAGAAAGTTGGGTGTGCAGGATTTTTCTGATTTCACATGGACAAGGACCATAATCCATCTTAGAATATTTGTCCAAAAGGCCTACAAATATTACATATGGTCAAACTCTTGGCTATGTCTTCTGAGAAGAGGCGAGAGCTGAAAAGTTGACTCAATTCTCGATGAAGGAAGGAGGTTGAGGTCACTCTTTTGGAGGTAGATGCAAATCCCTACTCTGCACAAGCTGAGGTATTATGTAATGGTATTACAATTCATGATGTCTTAGTTGATGGAGGTGCTGCAATTAATGTAATGACTGAGTCTGTAATGAATATGTTGGGTTTAAAAATTGATCGCCCCTCAACACTTATGTTAAGGTCATTAAATAAGTGAAAAGCTAATCCAAAAGGTGTAATTTTAAATGTGGCAATATCTGTTATTGGTGTTATATGTGTAGTAGACTTTTAGGTGATGAAAAATGGTATTATTTCATACCCAATGTTGTTGGGAAGACCATGGCTAAGGAGAGTTCATGAAAGAAACTACTGGAATGAAGGCTTCATGACACTTGGATGTGGTAGAGAGAGGGTGAAGATAAATGTGATCCCTCAGCATCATAAGACAGAACCTGTGGATTCAAGCGAAGAAAATGATGATTAGACATCCTCTAATTACTCTAGTACCAGTGAAGTGGACACAAAAGATGAGGAAAGTGAGGTTGATGTTTCAGTCATGGATATCCTTCCAGTCACACCAAATCATGAACCCATAAAATTATATGAAAAATAAATTGATGATCGTCTCCAACAAATAAAGATTGGTGATGCTGTGATGGAGAGTGAGAAGGAATCCTACCTCCATCTCTTTTGAAGGTACATACACCTATTCACTTTTGATTACAAGGAACTCTATCAAGTAAGTTGGGTAGAACATTCTATTGAGCTGGTAGATGGTGCTAATCCCATAAAGTAAATGCCATATAGAATGAATCCTAATTTTTCCAAGACTGTAAAAGAAGAAATAGATAAGTTGCTTGATGCAGGATTAATATTTGTTGTGGAGAATTTAGAATGGGTTTCTCCCATTGTGATCTCAATAAAAAATAAAGGGAAACTACGCATTTGTGTTGATTATAGGAAGCTCAAAAAGGAAACAAAGAAGGATCATTACCCTCTTCCATTCTCATATCAAATATTAGACGAAGTAGCTATCTAGGAGTGCTATAGTTTTGCTGATGGATATAGCGGATACAACCAAGTTTTTATAGTAGAGAAAGATCAGCTGAAGACCATGTTCACCACTCCTTGGGGAACATTTTCTTATAGAGTTATGCCTTTTGGGTTGTGTAATGCTCTAGCAATGTTCCAATGCTTGATGAATAGGGTGTTTGAACCCTACATTGGGAACTTCATTAGAGTATTTTTGGATGATTTTTGCATCTATGGGAGCAAGATGGACCACCTGCACCAGATGTAGATAACATTTCAAAGGTTAGATGAAGCGCAAGCCTCAACTAAACCCTACAAAGTGTGTCTTTGGATGTTCTAAAGGTATTTTGTTAAGGCATGTTGTATCCAAAGATGGTATTGGTACTGCTTCTGATAAAGTTTCAAAAATTAAAGAGTTACCATTTCCCATGAATAGAAGTAAGTTGAGATAATTTTTAGGCCATGTGGGTTACTATAGAAGGTTCACCGAGAATTTCTCAAAGATTGCGCAGCCACTAACCCAGTTCTTGTAGAAGGATGTTACTTATGAACAAGGAAATAAGGTGCATGAAGCTTTTAAACAACTGAAGGAATCCCTGATGTCTTCACCTGTTTTAAAGAATCTAGATTTGAGCAAGCAATTCATTGTGTATATTGATGCCTCAGATGCAACACTAGGAAGTACTCTGAGCTAAAAGGATGAAAATGGGAATGATCATCCAGTTTACTTTGGGAGCAGACAAATGAGCAGAGCTGAGGTAAATTATACTGTAATTGAAAAAGAGGCTCTAGCTATCATTTTTGTTGTAAAGAAGTTTAGAAATTACTTGCTAGGGAAGAAATTTATAGTTGTAACAGATCATCAGGCTCTAAAATATATTGTAAATAAGCCTAACCCATCAAGGAGGATAGCAAGATGGATAATTTTTCTACAAGAATTTGAATTTGATATTATAGATAGGTCAGGAAAGAAGCATGTCAATGCAGATGCACTCTCTTGAGCCTATGATGGTTTAAGTTCACCTTATGATGATGATGATTTCCTAGATCCAACATTTTTATCTGTTGACACAATCTTTAGTGAATACATAGATATTTGGAATTATCTGAATGAATTCAAGTTTCCTGATGGTGCAAATGCAAAGACTAAGAGGAAGATTACTCAAACCAGTCATCCATATTCTATTCTGCATGGAGTATTAATTCAAATAGGACCTGATGGATAGTACAAGAGAGCAGTTGGACATGATCAAGGGAAGGAGCTGATAGAAGAATTCCACAATGGTACATGTGGAGGACACTTCTCTTGACAACTTATAGCAAGAAGGATCTTGGATGCAGGTTATCACTGGCCCACTCTTTTTAGAGATTGTTATAATTATTGTAAGACATATGATATTTTTCAAACACATGGTAACCATAAGACTTCATCAGCTCCATTATGCCCTATTATTCCACTTGGTCCCTTTGAAAAGTGGGGAATAGATATTGTAGGTCCACTTCCAACTACCCCACGCCAAAAAAAGTATATTGTAGTTGCCACAGATTATTTAACCAAGTGGGTTAAAGCTAGGCCATTGAAAACAAATTCCATGGATGAAGTGGAAACATTCATAGATGAACACACTGTCACCAGATTTGGTTTCCCATTAGAAATTCTAACAGATCAAGGAATCCACTTCATTAATGAGGTGGTAGAAGCCCTAGTCAATTAGTTTTCTATTAAGCACATGAATGCAACAACATACCAGCCAAGCACAAATGGATAGGTGGAACGAAAATTTTTTTGTGTTGTGTAAAATTCTAGAAAAAGATGTAGCCTTGCAGGTACATAAGTGGGATAAAATGATTCATGCAACATTGTGGGCATATAGGGCAACATCAAAGTCATCAACATGATACTCCCCATTTCAGTTGGCTTATGGCATTGATCCAGTTCTTCTTACTGAGTTTGATATTCCCACTATGAGAGTTATGAAAAATGAAAGGATGGATGGAAGTGATTCAGTAAAAGAAAGGTTGGTACATCTTTATTTTCTAGAGAAAATGAGGGAAATAGCGAAGGATACAAGCTATAAGAATAAAATGAAGCAGAAGGAATACTTTGATCAAAAGATCCGTTGGTCTCCATTTCATGTGAATGACTTGGTTCTAGTATATGATTCCAGATATAAAAAAATAAGACAGAGAAAATTTCTTCCAAAATGGATGCAGCCCTACAAAATAGCAGATGTGCATGAAAATGGTACATATTGACTAAAGGAATTAGATGGTACTCCCATTACAAAATGGGTCAACCATGACAAGTTAAATATTTTCCAGGCACCAGCTTCAGAATGTCCATAAGAGTCTACTCCGAGGACGGAGTAGAAGTTAGGAAGGGGGGAAAATTTCGACATTAAAAGTTTCCTCTGTAATTTCTATTTTATTAATGTATGTATTAGTGAATAGGATGTTGTTAAGTATAATTAGTAGTGGCGTCCAATAGAAGATAACGGCACCATCAGTACGGTGCCGCCAATAATGTAGAGTATGGTAACAGTCAAAGTACAATAGGAATGTTGTAAAAAGTAAATATTTGTCGTAAGTGGTCTGGTAATGTTAAAATGTCAAAGTTGGGATAAGTAGAGAAGTAGGGTCTACATGATTAGGAATTAGAAATATTATATTTGTAATAAGGAAAAAGAGTGATGTCATAAATATTTTGTGTATTTTATTTGTGGAAAAGTCTAAAAAGGTGGAACCCATGTGAGATGATAAGGTTTATCTTATCTTAGAAGATAAGCCTACATGTAAAGGCAAGAGTTTAGGCATGGAATATGATTGGCCCGAAGAGATTTCCTATCCTATCTTAGAGATAGGGTGGATAAGCCTGAATTCTTATAAATAAAGAGGCCACCCCCTCATTTAGCATAGAAGGAAGTAGTGAGAAATATTGTATGAGTAAGTGTGTAAAGGAAGCCATCATTTTGAAGGTGTGTTAAAGAAGCCATTAAGAGGTGTAATTGTGAAGTTTCTCCCATAGTTATTGTTGGAAGGAAAGTGAACTCAGTAACACTTGAAGTACCTCATGGGTGAGATTGTAACAATTTCATGTTGATATTATAATTTACACTGATATTTTCAGATTTATTATCATTCCTTCTTATCATAGTCTATGGTATTCTTGTGTTATGTTTGTTGTTTTGTTTCCATATTCCATCCACCAAACTAAAAGTTGTGCATTAGTAAATAATTATAGCACGAGGTGTTCCCGGTGAATAATTATCATAGTGCCGGATTGGTGATGATAGTACCTATAAAGAGGGGCCTTGTCCCTATGGATGTGCTTATTCGGAGGGACCTTGTCCCGCCCCTGCCTGTATCAAGGCCTCAAGGGCAGTAACCTATGCCTGTGTAGTGGCCAACTAACCTTGCAAACCTATAATCTATACCTATAGGGTGGCTACCTGTACCCCATCCTTATCTCCACCCTATGTGGGTACCTATCCTTACGCTACCTAGGTGTGTAGAGTGGCCACATATGCCTGTAAAATCGCAACCTGTGCCTCTGAACCTATCATCTTACCTTGCACTATCACCAACTATGTAATCAGGGTTTCTACATACCCCTGTAGGGTGTCCCTCTACACTATGATGGTGGCTAAATCTGCCTGCTCTGGTCTCACACATACTACTCGTAAATGTGTGGCCCACCACTTCCTGTATCTATCATTCACCTCGACACCATCAATCCACCAATCTATCACTTGATCCTCTTGCCCTATTAGTACTGTCAGCTATGGTAGAGGTAAAGGCATATTCATGTCATCCCTCCTATATTGTGGGAAGGGAGGGGGTATATCTTAAAGTATCTTGAACTACCATCTGAATCTCTCTACATGTATCATCTCTTTCTCTCCTACTCATTACCCCTCTATCCATCAGAGAATTTGTATCTCTTGTTGCTCCTTTGTCATCTACCCATATGATGGAAAACACACATAGGACCTCCGAATGATGTCCACGCTAGATAAAGCCTTTAGAATTCTCCTATAATAGGCTACATCGTGTGTAGCTCTAATGACTCAGTGCTCCCCAATCACAGGCACCCATTTCCTTAAGCCCACATGAAAAATATCTAGCTCAAATGCATCAGCCCGGGGCATACCAACTTGATGCACACACACAATGTGCTCATATGCCCAACAATGAAGTAGGCAAGTAAAACACAAGATAAATATTTATAGCCACCCATAATCCCATAGCTCTCTGTATAACTAAACTAGTAATGCAGGCACCCATGAAAAATGGGTCCTATCCTCCACCATGTCATATAGAACTCCCATCAATGATCATGGGAATCTCCCACCCTCTGCATCCGGTAGTACAAAGCAACATATTAGCTTCATCAACAAAACTGCTAGCCTCATCTCCTCTAGATGGGCCTGGTGAATATCTCCATAGCTCATACTAGTGTTATGGAACCTCATCTTTGTCAACCCCTCACAAAACATGATCGGCATCAACTCCTTAGATTCCTCTGAGGAGATAGAATACACCTGCATCCCCACTATCGGTAACTGCAGGATCCTATACACATCCTCTAGGGTGACTATGATCTCACTCGTCGATAGATGGAAGGAAGGTTTTAAGTACTACATTAGGGTGGGAAGTATAAAGTAATGTGCATATGGTTAAACCCACCATTCAACCTCTTAAAGAGGTAGTAGAGCAATGTTAAGTGGTAGTGTCTCTGGTGGAAGATGCGTGATAAAATTTGAGGATATAATAGTTACAGTAGCCCTTTAGGGAACTGAAATTATTATATAAGTGGTTAGAGTCTACTTTTAGATGGCTGGTGAATCTTATAAGGAGTTTCCTTATGTAATTTCCCACTCTGTAGAAGGAATGGTTGGGGGCACGATACATGCAGAAATTTAGGTTGATGCTAAACCATCTTCAACTATGAAGGAGCGAGAAGTAAAATATCAGCATGGAGGAATGGAAGTAGAAGGTAACCATGATGAATTAGCGCAACAAGAGGATTTAGATAATTTAATGAAACTAAAAAAAAGAAGCACTACTGCAGCTCCTTTCTCTATAGCTATGGTAGTTATCCCTATAGCCTAATTGTAATAGTCACATAAGGAGCATGGGCCACTAAAGGGAATTTGGGTGGGATATTCCCTCCTAAGGAAGAAAAAGGATTTAACTCAATCAGATGATGGTGATTTTTAGAGAATTATTTCCCTTAACCCTTTTCGACTGCCCAAAAAATAAAAAATTCATGTCAAGGTTCATTTTAGGGGCACAAGGAGAAATATTTTTGGAGATAGTAGCTCCCAAATCCAATGTACTCATGGATGAAGCATATCTATCTAATTACAAGGTGTCAAGGATCCCCTTGGGAAATCCTTCCACTGAGGGAATTAAACATGAATTCTCTATTGTTGTTGAGGGATTTTTCTAAAGAATTGATGAATAGAAAGAGAAAAAGAAGGACTTGAAAGAAAAGAAGTAAGCTTTGTCCAACTTAGTCAGGATGATGAATAAGAAGGTTCAGGTAAGTCAAATTGTAGTTCTTAAAGTCACCTATGTTGATATAAAAATATTAAATGATTTAGATGATAGGGGAGAGGTCGCTGTATAGTGGGAGAATGACTTGGTTGCTAGAGGGGAAAATGAAATTAGAGATTGTGTAAAATGACATTCCAACATCAACGAAGGAATAGAATCAACCAAGATAATAATGAAAAAGTGTGAAGCTAAGCATTAAATGTGGAATGGTATGTTACCAAAGTTGAAAATCCTCACAAGTTTGGGGGAGGATATAATTTTTGAGCAGAGATTCCCCTGAATCTTCTAAAACTCAACATGAATGTTATGATGGTATCAAGTTGATAATGGAGACATTAGAGAGTTGTGTTAAAAATATTTAAGAGGAAAAGGAACATTTAGGTGAGTATATATTGATATACTTGATGCTATTTTGTACAATTTTTTTAAGACAAGTAGTTTGGTGAATCCTAAGGTAGAAGTTATTGAAAATGTGATTAAGCTTTTCAAGGAATGTTCCCTTAGAAATACATAAGCACCTCAGGCTTTTGATTTGATTTTTATCCAGCAATTTTTCAAGATTGAGAAGAAAATTACAAAGTTTTTAAAAGGGTTAGAAAAGGGCAGAAATATTTCTGCATAACTCGATAGAGTAAGTTCTAGGAAGGAAATAGTTTTCCATTATCACACCAGGTCCTAATGAAGAGTCTGTTATTCAAATGTTTGGGAGGTTTGATACTTATCAGGAAATAATGAGGAATATTTTAGAGGAACAATCCTTGAAATTAGACCTAGAATATTGAAGGAGCATTAAGGAAATTTTTGAAACAAACTTATGACTAGGATAATCATAAAAAGATCATTCTCGAACCATTCAAGCACGAGGATTATTTCAATAGAATGTAAGTTTGATAGAAGATTTTTTTTTGGAAAGATAAAAGAATATTCTTCCACTCTTCTTCCAACATCATCATTCCATACCATTCATATAGCTTAAAGAATAAAATATAGGATATTTTCAGTTGGAGGAGCTCTCCTTCCATTTTTGAGCAAATATTTGTTTCTTTGATGCACAATTTCTTACTATTCTAGCTATTCTTGGGGGGAATTTTTGTATATTCCTCATAAAAAGGTTGTATAAGAATAGGGTCCTATCCTCATTCTAAAGGTTGATGGCTGGAAAATTTTGTTGATAAATTTTTTCTCTAGTTCTAGATTCTCATCTGTTGAGAATTTTGTAATCTTCCATTTTTTTGAGAATATGCTAAGGTGGCTACACTGTATAGCCATTAGTTTGTTTTGAGGGAATTTTTATCTCCCCTTACTAAAACTCATGTGAATGGGACTATTTATTTTGGTCTGATCATCTTCTTTATTGTATATATAAACATGTGATCAAGGAAATATAATCTTTGTTGCAATATTATGTTTGTTTCAATTGTGGAGTACACAAAAATGACTTCCAGAGGTTACATTTCTTCGGTTACTATGAAAATATTTTGTAGAAGGGTATGCTTCATAATATTTTGGTTTGGTTGTAAAATCCTTGTGATACCATTATTTTGGAGAGGTTTTTGTTATCCCGTGAGGGTATTAGGGGTATATGAAGCAAAAGTAGTAAACATTTCATCAAGATTATGGATCAAGTATTTGTGTTAGGAATATTGAGGATTGTGAGTAACATGTGTGGGAATTGGGTATCAACAAATGCAAATAATCCTTTAAGGATTATATTAAATAGATTTTTGTTCTTCATATTGTACTAAATATTGAATAGTCATGGTAATATTGACATGCCATTATAAAAATATAATCAATCTTCCATCCTTCCATCCTTCCATCCTAACTAAAGTAATTCACCATCCCATTTCTACAAGAACATCAAAAAAACATATTACACGTGTTTACCTATAAAATTGCATTACCATTGTTCATCATGAATACATTTTCTCTAATGTGCATAGATTAGTGTTGTAAGGATAATAAAAACCCCTTGATTAGCCTCTTATGTAGAGATAAGGTCTGGAGACTATTATCCCAAATTTGCACACCCCAATAAATTCAGATAACCCATTCAATTTTAGGAATATGGACACGTGATGTGTAGATGGACATCAAATTTAACATCAGGATTCAATAGTGGGATGAGCATTGATATGAGAAAGTGGAAGTAAATAGTTGTTGGTAGCATCATAAGATTCTACCATCTAATCATAGGTAAAGATGCTACAAAGTAGTAGTATTTTATAGGCTACCATCCCATAAAAGGACATATGGCTATGTCATAGATTTGGAGTGGGAGTGGGTAGAATTTTGGGTGCTACTGGCCGGTAGCACAAAGGTAACGGTGAGGACCTACCAGTTTACAACAAGTATGTCAGTAGCATTTCTATGGATGCTATTAGCTGACAATGTATTTTTTTCTATTGTTCAGTCGTAAAAAAGGAGATGTCCAGGCCATGATATGTAGGATACCAGAAGTGGTGAAACAAGCTACCAATTTGTTGCATTTATGTACCCAGTTGACAACATGAGAATAACATAATGGCATGCTATAAGTCGACAAGAGAAAAAATTTCTCCCGGCCAAAATTAATGAATATTATGGAACCGGTTATGTGAAAAACATGTTCTACCATCCGAGAGGAAAATGTATACAATCAACCCAACTCAAGAAATCTCAGCTACGAGTTGAGCATTAATTTTGATAATTCTGGTAGCTCAACTACCTATAAGAAAATTAATTCATGGTAGGTGAGGAAAATTTTCTATATAATGTAATCGACCACCTCATTTTTTGGGGGGGGTTTTTCTGAATTGTAAAGGAATTCTGTCAAAATTGTTCCAAAACTTATGAGTTCTAGGCCTCAAATTTGTGCATGATGTAAAGAATTCTTTTCTTGCGTCTACTTTGTAATGGATTGTGCATTCTTTTGAGAAATAAAATTTGTGTTTTTTGGATTTTCTTACCCTAACTCGAGTTATATTGCATTTCTTTCCTTCTATTGCACTTGCAGATTTTTTTTGCATACTTTGTTCTTCTTGTAGGACCCAAATTCATCATGCTCCATGAAAATGGAGATTTGAATGTTGTTTGGATCATGAGACTCCTATCTACACTCTCCTACCTGATTTTATTCCTATTTTCACTCACTAGGAATATCTCCACCCTTTTTCTTGGTGTTATCTCCTCCCTTATTTAGAATTTTATTTTCATGCATCTTTCTCTCTCCCTAGTCACTTGGAACTATAGATTAGTGTTAGGGTAGCTGCATTTCACTTCCTAGGAAAAGTTTAGCATTAGAAATAGGTAGAGGAAGCCAAAAATCTCTAGAGCTTTGTATCAATTTGAGTCCCACAACATGGAGATAGTCCCATCTTGCCTCAAAATCCTAGGTTGTCTGTAACTTGGGGCAGGGTGCCATTTTGAGCTCCAACAGTTTTGACACATCATGTGGGACATTTGAAGTCATATTTTGTATGGTATACAACTTCATTATTGCTAAGTCTTGGTGTGTGACTTAGTAATTTCTAGCCTTTGGAGAATTTCTATAAACATATGGCAGCTCCATCTTTTAAATCAACCAGTTTTAGTAGTTTAATTTCCCAAGTTCATGAGAAGAATTCAAAAAAGGTCCCGAACAATAGAGGAATGATCTTTTGAGTACCTGCAATTATCAATTGGAAGGGGAAGAAGAGGAAGATAAGTTCAAAGGTCGCCTTCACCACAAAACATGACTCTTTCCACTCCACCTCTTGGTAGGCCTTTCTTGTAGTCTCCTAGATTTCTCAGGCTTATTACAATGGTAACACAATAGAATTTGGGATTTATCAATTTTACTAGCAACAATCCTCTTGCTCTTAATTCCAACAATAGCATTCCAACATCTTTTCTTAAGAGAATCCATTTATTGACTGGGGAGAATCAAACTATTCCAGCTGATCACATTCAGGATATTACCAATATCTATGCCATCCATCAGATTATTGTACAATATTTGGCTATTAAGTTATTGGCATCTTCATTCAAAGGAAGAGATTTGTAATGGTTCAGGAGCTTGACAGTAGGGTCAATAACAAATTACAATACATTGTGCACAACCCTTTATAATCAATTTGGAGAGAAGATAGATAATCTCTCTTTCCTATAACAATTAACAACTATAAAAAGGGCTCCCAATGAAATCATGGTAGAATTCAATTTCAGATTTTAAAAGACCTGGGACAAAATTCCAGTCCTAGTAAGACCAACTATTGAAGGTACATTTCTTTATTTTTTAAGAGCATTTAATTTTGATATTGCTATCATTGTTCATTCTATGGGGGTATAACATTTCCTGGGGCCTATGCCATAACCATTAGGGATGAAAATTGTTTGATCTAAGCTGAAATATTAACTCTTAGGCCACCTATACCCCTATACCCTGAATTACCCCAAGCTACTTAGCCCTTTATTGCTCTTATTCTTGAGAAAAATTCCCAACCCACTGTCTCTACATCCTACTCACCTGCATGACAAAAGGAGGCTTAAGAAATGAAGGCCTTAATTAGAAATATCTCTAATAATGTGATATATTTAGAGAAACAACAAACCCAGTCCTACAGAAATTATTCAAACTAGGGGTAGTCTTCCAATCAGGGTTACCAGCCATACAAGAACTAATGTAGTCAGAGGTACAAGAGAAATAAGAAAAATAACATATGGCAAGCTAAAAATTCCTCTCTTTCACTTGTACCAGTTTCCCCTTCTCATGCATCTAGAATGTGGTTAGCTCTAGTCAAGAACTAGTTCCAGTTCAAAATAATTTGATCCAAGAAACAGAGTGGTATTTTCCTTACAAACAACCACACAATCAACTTATTTGTGAGAAGGCATTTAATATTCAATCTTTCATGATTCATAGTTCCTCAAATCAGTAGGAGCCATTGGTGGAAGAACCCACTCTTAATGTGGAAGGAGCTTAGGATGCCAATAAGGATGCAAATCTTATGTTCCTTGGAGTTGAATATTTTTTTGCTGTAAATCAGGTAATTGCTGATAACACCAACTCTAAGAAAATAATTTTGGAATCACAACATGCATCCTCTTATAATCAAAAAAATTTTGTTAACAAGGAGGAGGTTGATGTAGGAAAAGATAGAGCACCTGAGGCTCCTTGCAAGGAGGTTGCTCCCTAACCTAAAATGCCTATTCCAACATTACAACAATAAAGAAAGGAGAATCCTATGCCACAATTGCATAAATCCACAATCCCTCCCTTCAACATTGTGGAGAAGATGAAAAAGACAAATGTTCTCCATTGGGGCCTATGCCATAGCCATTAGGGTTGAAATTTTTTTGATCCCGTCACGAAGGGACCTCTTAGGCGAAGCTCTTAAGAAACTTCCCCGTATTGATCCAATGATTCAAAAGGCCCCTGTTACTAATAATATTTTCCAAGAAAAGGAGGAACACGTAAGTTATGTTATCAAAATCCTGCCCTTTTATATGTCATTGATTGTGGGAAAAAACTTGATACATAATTGTATGATTGACTCTAGGGATAGTACCTCTGTTATGCCAAAGAAAATTACCACTATCTTGGGTCTCAAATACAGTTCCGTTTCAAAGGGAGTCTTGCAACTTGATGGGTCAATTATAAATGTTTTAGGGTTCATTAAAGATCTGAAATTAACCCTTAATGCTTTCCCAATTCTCACAATCACCCATGATATATCAGTAATTGACTTTCCCCCTATGTTTGTTGTGTGCTTGTAAAGAGATTTTACTGCCAAAGTGGGTGGTTAATTGTATGCAGATTGGACCCATATACTCTTGAGAACTAGGTATGGTATAAGGTTTACCATACAAGATGAGACTATATTTTCTTATCATATTGAGTCATATGACCCCACTCCTCTCCTAGTAAACTGCCTAATTCAAGAAAATCAAGAACAAGATTTAGTTTCAGAAGAGCATCCCACTCCTCCTCTTATGTTTGATTTATTGTTAGATGAGTGGGCTAAGAGAGATAATAAATTTTATCCTTACGTGGAGGAACTTAAGGCATTTGAGACTGGTCTTGGTACTTATTGTGTCCATGAAGATAAAAATATACATCCCAATATGCTCAAAGAAGAAAAGGAAGATTTTGGACAAAGGAAAATGTTCTTTGATGGTTCAAGAAGTAGAAATGGAGCTAGGCAGGAGTTATGTTTTTATCTCCAATCAGTGAAAATATTTTCTTTTCCCACAGGTTGTAGTTTGCATGTTCCAATAACGTCGATGAATATGAGGCATTGGTCCATGGTTTGTTGATTGCTAAGAAGAAGAAGATCAAGATGTTGCAGATTTTTGGAGACACATAATTGGTAATTCATCAGGTGTGCGGAATATGTACCACAAAGAAAAAGTTTTTGAAATCTTATAAGCATAGAGTTTGGGACCTTTTTGAGATCTTTGATGCTCTTAATCTGCAAGTAGTGCCTAGGAAAATGAAGAAAGAGACAGATCAGATGACAACCCTTGGATCACAATTCTCATCTAATGAGGATTTTATTAAGGGAAATGTACAACACATTAAGATAGTGGTTAGGCCATCCATTCAAGACAATTAAACCATCTGGAAGATTTTTAATAGCGATGAATTTTATTTTATTTTTATCCAAAATGAGGTTGATTTTTCTTCAAATATGCAATCTGATTAGGAGAGCATCTATGGTGACCAGATTATTCCACTGAAATTGAACAAGTTGCCAAAGGGACTGGTCACATTAAAGCATATTTTTGGCCTGAATGTTTATTTCAAAGAGGATGAAAATAAATTTCAGCAAAGAAATATGATATTCAACCAGTCACCATCACACAAGGAAAGGATATTTTGCTGGGAAAGGTATGTGAAGAAAATGAGAAGCAAGATTTCATTTCTTTGTGTCAAAAATTCAGTGATGTATTTTCGTGGGATTATGAAGATATAAAGGGATTCAATCTAGATACTTGCATCATTCTATAGATCTTGATCCCAATGTCAAGCCAATTAGGAAAAAGTAAAGACCAATCAACCTTAGAATAGATCCCCTCATGAGGAAGGAGTTATCCAAACTCATTGAGGAAAAAATAATTTTTTAAATCAAGTACTCTACATGGGTGGAAAATCTTTTCCCGGTCAGAAAGAAGAATGGGGAAATAAAAATTTGTGTTGATTTTTGTGATTTGGATAAGGCTTCCCTAGAATACCACCAACTTGTACCTTCTATGGAGTAGATTTTACAAACTGTTGCAGGGGCTGAAAGTTTTTCCGTGTTAGATGGGTATTCAAGTTTTAATCAAATCAAGGTTAGAGAAGAAGATCAATTCAAGACTGCATTTACAACCAAGTGGGGTACATATGCCTATCAAAAGAATCCTTTTGGTTTGTTAAATATAGGTTCCAAATTTTAGATAGTAATGGATATTTATTTCAAATCTTATATCAATAAGTTAATCCTTGTGTACTTGGATGATATCACTATCTTCTTGAAGCAGAGAAAGGATCACATCAGGCATTTCAAGAAGGTATTTGAGAGATGTAGAGAGTTCGGGGTGTCTCTTAACCCTTAAAAATGTAATTTTGAAATCCCTATGAGTAATATTTTAGGGAAAATTATATCAAAGGATGGCACTGCCATTAATCTAGATAGAATTTCATCCATCCTTTCCCTTTCTTTACCAACTCATAAAAAATCCTTGCAATCATTTCTTGTTAAGATTAATTTTACGAGGAGATTTATTCCTAATTTTACAAGATTGGTCAATCCTATCACTCTAATGTTAAGGAAGAATGAAAATTTCAAATGGATAGTTGAAGGGAAATAAATCTTTGATAAATTCAAGCAAGATATTACTCAGGCTTTGTTGTCATGCAAATGTGCTATAGGGTAATTGATGATTTTCGAGTATGACAACAATACCCTTGTGTCAAAACTTTCAAGTCTTACCCTTTTGAGGTACCCCAAGTCTACTCAGTTAGTCATGTGACCTCCCAATGGATGTTAAATCAGTCCCATATGTGAATTAGGAAATTCAAGTCAACCCCCTACGTGATTTTAGGAGTTCTTAGGAAGGGCTACCACTGGCCTTCTCAAGACTGGTGCAACCCCTTGGAGTGGAATAGAGGAGAAAAATCCAACATGGAGGTGAATTTAAGGTCTAGTCACATCATCAAACTGATTTTGAAATATTTAGGAAATATTTAGAGGAGTTGGGGTTATTTCATCAAAAATAGGGTTCACATGCCTAAGTAGTGTATAGAGCCAGAAAAGCTACTAAACTTTAGGAAGTTATTCTAGGAGATGTGGATGGAGTTACAATCTAATATATGGGTAAGTGCACCAAGTTGGGGGACAATTAAGTGGACATCAAATCCTGAATTTTACATTAAAAACAGCAAAACATCAAATTTAGTCTTCCGCGGACTTGAACCATGCCGTAAAGTAAAAACTATATCATAAAAATGGTACCATTGCGTAGGGGAGACTATTAGATTTGTAGAAATACTAATTTTAAAGTGAATAGAAGAGAATAAATATCATTTTATAATTTTTTACTAATAGTAGGTCTTTAAGACACTTTTTCCTGTGAATGTTTATGTCTACGTTTAAGACTGCAAAATTTGTTTCACTTATCAGAATGTGATAAAACTTATACCATCCCAACCGTGATGAAATTATATACATGTTCAAAAAAAAAATTATTTGATTTCAATATTTTTTGATGAAGTTATGGCGGGCAAACGGAAAGTGCTCTGTTTTCTTTATGTTTTCATACCACTTTCACGGAAAAAATCATAAAAAATAAAATATTACTCAAAAAAATACAAAATAAAATCCATCCCAAGATAGATAGTGTCATATAACTTCTCACCAAAGGAAAAAAATATATATCAATTTTTGGTCATCCAAATTGTGGGCAAACGGACTATAATATTATCAACGTTTTTTTAAAAAAATACCAAGTCATTGAATTTTGAGTGTTTAATATAGCTAATCTTGTCCATTTTTTACAAAAATTAGTATTTTAGAAACTAGGTTCTAGATGATACGATTCATATTAATATAATTTTTTCTAATTTTGAGTGTATGTATTTCTAATAATCCCTACAAGTTGATATTATGTTGTTATTTGCAATATGATGTCCACGGATGACCCTATATTTGTCCATCAACTTCCTGCACTTACCCATATACATCATCAAAAAGGGAATTAAGATCTCTACAATACGATGAAATAATATTTTTCACAAAACTTAGGCATAATACGTTTATATGTAGGTTTTTCCATGCTCAACTAGGGAGCCAAATTAAAAATTCAATTTTTTAGTGTTTAAATGGATAAATCAAGAGCTAATACACCCACCATTGGATTCATAATGAAATTTTAAGTCAAGATCATATAAATTTTTTCCAAAATATTCCATCAAGAGCTCAAGTTATCGCCATTTCAAGATACCCTCAAGGTAAGAGTTGAGGAGTTAGTCAAATTTTGATGAGGACACATGTTAACTCTAGGAGCCTAGTGAATTTTCACATTCCCTTTCATCCCTTAAGAAAAATGAAAAATGGGACTTATAAATGTACCTAGCCCCATAAATCCCTTTGGTCACACATAGAACCTTCTGGAATGCCAGTTCAACCCCCAAGTACTTGTGGAGCCTATCCCCTTTCTTGCCCATATCGTGACAAGTGTTGCATAGATACACGATGTGAAAAATGATGTCAAATTTTTCCCATTTTCCAAATGGACATGAGGGATATGAAAATTCACCCAGCCCCTTGAAGCCCTCATCTCATCAATGTGACCATCTTCAGTGCAAATTTCTAACCCATAGGAGCTAGTTGGACCCTAATGCTCAACTGTTTGATTTTCACCAAGTGTCGTGAGGAGACACGATGTGAAAATTGATATCCCTTTCATTACTTTATCTAAAGGGACATCAAGGACACAAAATTTCATCCAACCCCAACTTCAAAATTTGAAAAAAATTCTAACTCTTTGTTGTTTTTTACTACTTCTCCATTATTTCCCGTGAAACTCACTACTGAAAGAAAGTTGCAAAGAACTTGCAAAATGCCATTTATGCACTCTCAAGGCTCCACCAAGTTATTCCCACACTGAATAAAAAGGGATCTCAGAGAATAAATGGATCAAAATGATGAAGAACGAAGAGAAAATGAATATTTTTCACCAGATAACTACGAAGTCTCCAAATCAAAAAATATTCATATTTTGAAAAATACAAGTCAAATCAAGATGTCATCTTTTATAGAATTCTTCATTTTTCAAGACAATCAAGATGAAACAAATGGGACATAAAATAATTCCCTAAATCATTTGTTTCATAAAAAATCCCATTTCATGCCATAGCTCATGTTTGTTGGATTTCACAACAATATGACAGTCAGATCAAGCTAAAAATTTGCACACAGACTCAAAATGAAAAACCTATTGTAATGGATTTAATTTCATTGTGATTAGAGGAAGAAACTATAATTAAAAATTTTAAGCTCCATTAATGGCCACCATGGTAGCTTTGTTCCCAAATCCATTGTCAGCCAAAAATTTTAAATTTTATTTCCAACCATTATAGTGAGTGATATCAAGTGAAATTCGGAGGACGTGACCACATTGATGAGCTGATTCTGAAAAATTATGTTCCATCGTAAACCGAGCAATGGAAATCCACTTTCTAAAAATAGTTACTTTTCCTATACAAACTTCCTATGTTTGGAAAGTCATCATCAAAAACATCTGTGGTGAAGGCAGTGTGTACTAAAGATCACCATGAAGCCAGAATGATTGTCCAGAGTAGAAAACAGTGAAATAAAACACTTACTAAAATAGTAAACCCCCTATTTGGGTGATTACTAAAAATAGAAATTCACCCCAAGAAGTGGTAGAGGTGAAGGAAATGTGTGTAGGAGTGAATGAGAGAGTTCATCACATCAGGATTGTCAAGAAGATGTAAAAATAACCTCTGACTAAAAATAGTAAGTCTCCCATCTGGGCACGTGCTATTAATAGTAAGTTACACTCAAAGGGTAGTTTTGTCACAATGGGACATAGAGGGATGGTCATTTAAATGAACATCATCATTCCGGATCATCCTAGGTATATCATACGTAGGGTGGAAGTTGCGGTCATTAGTGCAACAATTCATTCGACTTGGCAGGGTTAGTTTTGTGTTCCTGTCTCTTCTGAAGGAATCTTCATGAGTCACGTTCATGGTCATCAGTAGAAACATTCAAAATCATTTGTAAATAATCAATCCAAAGCGTTTGTGAGCCAATTTGAAGGAGTTTATTAGGGTACAAAGAGTTCAAAGATTCAGAGATCATCACATTAATGCATTCCATCGAGTCATCTAGAAGTATTTGTGGACTTCTTCGAAGGTAGATCTTTCTTCGTCAACATATTACTTCTTCTTCATCCTACTCTCTATCTCTCTGTCTTTGTCTCTCTCTCTCTCTTCCATGCTCTAATTATTCGTTGGTGTTGCATTTTTTCATAATGCTTTAAGTAATTAAAAATGAATTTATTTTCAATGTAATAAGTTTCCCTTAAGTTATAAAAGGGGACTTAAAGTTTTCCTAAGAACATGAAAAGTTTCAAGGCATATGAAGGTTCAATGGAGGATGGGCGAAGAGACATTAGAAATTATATAAATTGTAATGAGCTCTTCATTCAAAGGGGTTCTAATTCTAAGATTCTTCTAGCTGGTTGTATTCTTGTAAGTTCATGAGATATCTTTTTCTTACTTGTGAATGAAAAGAGTTAGCCATTTTTCCTTTCAAATTTATTCATTTCTCCACTATGTACAACTTTTATTTGAGAAATCAATAGGATAAGGAGTTTATATATTTCTTTGACTAAGGAATTTCTTGATACTTTGTGATCATAAATTCTATTTGGTCTTGTTTTTGCTTGCAAAGTTTCTTGCTCTTAATTTTAATACATGTGATGAACTTTCTAACTAGTGTTTGTAAGCATATGATTTCCTACTTGCACCATTAGTTTTCACTTACTTCATATTCTCACTCATTTTCCCACTCTCTTGACAAATTCCTCTCTAGCAATAAATTGTTAGCTTTACCGTAGGGTTAGTGGAGTGCCCCTATTGGATTCCTAGCTATAAGGCCAATCAGGATAAAAATAACCTTAGTCATGCATGCATATACTAAAGTTACACCGTTTAAGTAGAGGGACTTATATTCCCAGAGCATTGGAAAGAAACCCACCATTTTTTCCCTGAAATTTTTTCTCGCCAATAGGCTCCTACGCTAATTAATCCTAATTTTTAAGGATTTTATTTTATATTCTTATGGAGTTGATGTTAGTGTTGCTATTGTTTTGAAACAATAAAATGATCAAGGTATGAAGCAACATGTGGCCTTATTTATCTAAACACTAAAGGATTATGAGCTGAAGTATAGTCACGTTGAGAAAAATGTATTTTCTATCATGAGAGCTCTAAAGAAATTTAAAATCATCCTCTCCACCAATAATAGCAAAGTTCTAGTATTGAATTCTAGTGTGAGGGATTTCATTATGGGAGTAGATACTAATGAAAATAGATATGGATGGGTTATTAAAATAATGGAGTATGATGTGACTATAAAAACCACAAAACTAGTAAGGAGTGGAGGATTATGTGAGCATCTTTCCTTATATGCTCAAGATGACCAGAAGATCTCCTTCATGAATGAAGAAATTCCACATGATGCTTAAACTCAACACGATGAAGGAGAGGAAATTTATGGTCATAGCTGGATGAATGTAATAATCACTTTTCTATCTATAGGTGCATACTCTTCTAGTTTGAGTATAACAAAAAAGAGACATTTAAGGCTGTAGTACATTCCCTATGTATTAACAGATGGCATTTTATTCCAAAGAAATATTTATGGAGTTTTACTTACATGTATTAAAGGGGAGCAAGCGGAAAAATTTCTCATATAATTTCATGGTGGATTATCTCGTGGTGATTTTTTATCAAAAGCCATAGTGATGAAGATTCTAAGAACGGGTTATTTCTGGCCCACATTGTTTTTTTATTGTCACAAATGGGTCATAAAATGAAAGGATTGTGCTTTCTTCACCGGTAAGAAGAGATTGACAACTCTTACATTGCATCCAATTCAAGCATATCAAAATTTTGCTTAGTGGGGCCTATATTTTATTGGTATGATCAATCCTCCATCAATTTCTGATCACAAGTGGGTCTTGACAACTATAGATTATTTCACTAGGTGGACCAAGGTCATACCATTGAAGGAAGCAACCAATTCAGTAATTATTCACTTCCTTGAGGAGATTGTCACAAGGTTTGGCGTTCCATAAACTATGATTTCATACAATGAAAAGGCTTTTCTATGATCTAAAATTTCTGATTGAGCTATTCAACTTGGTGTTTATTTGAATACATCTTCCAATTATTACCCTAAAGGTAATCATTTGGTAGAATCTACTAACAAGAATCTAATTAGGATTATGATGAAAACAATGTATGTCAATCAAAGGAAATGATACACCAAGGTAAGGAGTAATCTTTGGTCTGAAAAGATTACAATGAAAAAATTAATTGACTCTTTACCGTATAAGCTTGTTTATGGAAACAAAACAAGGATCCCTTTGTCACATGAATTTCCTTCACTTTATTTTTCCTAGCAAATAGAAATTGAAGGGGTGGGTTAAAGAGAAATCAGAATTGTAGAGTTGAAGATCTGAGAAACTCTGTAATGATAAAATTGGATAAACATCAAGGATCAACAAAGAAATGGTTTGATAAGAAGGACATGTTTCAAAGGTTTAAGTTTGGTGATTTGGTCTTCAAGTTGGATGATGACAGAGCTGAACTAGAAAGACACTCTAAGTTTGATGCCATTTGGAGTGGTCCATACGTCATTTCTACTTGCAACAAAGAAAATTCATTTGAGTTGAATTATCTTAATGGAAATGTATTACTAATCCCATTCAATGGGATTTATCTTAAGAATTCTCATTAGGATGGTTTTTTGCATCATTTTACATATTAGTTAGATTTTTAATTCCTCCAAGTGTTTGCAGCACATTCTTTTGTTGGTAGTATAGGTTTTCTTTTAGATAAGTGCTTTCATAAAATCTGCATATTCCATTTGGGATCTGTATGATCTTTTATATTTGTACATAGTTGTGCATTTTTTGCTGTTGCACTTTCAAATTTTTAGGAAGGGTTTTTAATGTAAACAATTGGATATCATCTCATGTGGTTTTGGATAAAAAACATGTCCATGAAGTATTTCAAAATAAATATTCAGAGGATAATTTTTAATGTCATAACTATTTAAGTTTTAGGATGAATCCATGCCAAATGGATGCTTCGAGGTAGCTAGTCTCTTCATCTAGCAGGAAGATGTCCTCTGGAGGTCATCAAACTATTATCCCAAATTTGTGCACCCCTATAAATGTAAATAACCCATTAAAAAGTTGGAATACAAACACGTGACATGTAGAGGGCCATTAAATTCAACATCGGGTTTCAATAACATGGCGAGGATAGACATGAGAATGTGAGAGGAAATAACAGTCGGTAGCATCATCATATATTATGGGTTGATAGCAATTTATATGCTACTAACTAGTAGAGGAATAGATTATGGTGTCACAAATTTGGAATGGGCACCAATATCATTTTGGGTGCTACCGGCTGGTAGCAAGAAGGTAACATCGAGGACCTATAGGGTGCATGTAGTAGTTATATGGATGCTACTGGATGACAAAAAGAATGCAAGTTGAAATTGTACAGATGCTACCAACTGATAAGTATGTAAATAGTAGTTGTACGGATGCTAATGGTTGACAACAGATTTTGTGCTACCAGTCGCAAGTGAAAAAGGGAATATATGGGTCATGATATGCAGGATGTCGGTTAACAGTGAAACGAGCTACTAGCCGATGGTATTTATTGAATCAGTTGATAGAAAGAGAAGAATGTAAAGGAATGAAACTGGCCGGCAGGAGAAAAAATTTCTTCCGGTTGACATCAAAGGATTCTATGCAACTGGTCAATTGGGAAATAAAATACTACCATTCAGGAGGAAAAAATGTATGTAGCTGGAAAATCACAAAAACATTAGTTGCAAACTCAACATTAATGGTGGTAGTTCAGGTAGTTCAACTACCTGTTAGGAAATTAATGCATGGTAGGTGAGAATTTTTTTCTATATAATGTAATCAACCCCCTAATTATTTGGGGGGATTTTTTGATTTGTAAGAAAACTCTTTAAAAATTATTCTAGAACTTGTGAGTTCCAGGACTTGAATTTGTGTATTCTGTAAATAATTATTTTCTTGTGTCTACTTTATAATTGATTGTGCATACTTTTGAGAAATAAAAATTGTGATTAGTGGCTTTTCTCTGCCATAATTCTAGTTATATTGCATTTCGTTCCTTCTATTGCATTTACAGGTATATTTTACATACATTTTTCCTCTTGCAGGATTCAAATTTTTTGCACTTTACAAAACGAAGGTTTGGGTTTTTGTTTACTGTGGCACTTCTATTTGACCTCTCCTATTTTTCTCCTCTTCTATTTTCACTCACTAGGAATATCTCCACCCTTGTTCTTCGTGCTATCACCTCCCCTTAGTTTAGGATTTTTTTTAATGTATATCTCTCTCCCTGGTCACTTTGAATTGTAAGTTATTGGTAGTGTAGTTGCATTGTCCTTTCTAGGATTAGTTTAGCATTAGGATTAGGTATAGAAATTTGGCCTTCTCCAGAGGTCTATCTCAGTTTGATTCCCACAACTTGGAGATAGTCCCATGTTGCATCAAAATCCTGGGTTGTCTATAACTTGGGGCAGGGTGCAATTTTGAGCTCCAATAGAAACCATTTTTTGTCTGTCTATAGTGACTTGTGTTTGATTCATTAAGTGCATACAATACCTAAGTGACAACTCTTGCACAAGCGTATTGTATTTTTGGATACAATTGGATAAAATTGATCTAACCCCACCTTAAAGAAAACTATATTTTAATATTCATTCCCCAATTTATGTTACCTTTTTCCCCTCTCAACCTAGTTCAGGAAGTGCCAAAAGTAGCGATATTAAGCCATCTCGTTATTTAGGTGCCTCCTGATCATCTTCCAAGATTGTGTTATAGTTGAATGTTGGATAAATCCCTAGCTAAAAACAACATTACCTTCACTTCCATAATTCTCCAAGTTATTCTAAATCATAATCCTTGCTCCATCCCTAGGGTGTAATATTATGAGCTAACAGGTCTCATTTGTAATCTTTCACCTTAACTCACATAGTAATTTGATTTTGTTATTAACCCTCTTATTAGGGATTGTTTATTGCTTAATGGTAATTTTATCATGTTTTTAGCTAATGGGTGTTTTTTAGTCCTAAGAATATTTAGTGGTGTTTTGGGATCACCTATTGTTTTTTTTTTGGGATAATTGAACACCTTGGATACTTCACTTTTTCTCAAATTTCGTATTTGTATAAAAAGTTAGAATTTGGAGTATTGGATGGAAAATATGGGGTCCCTATTACCTAAAAAATACCCTCTAGACCTAACCTATGGATGGGGAGGACTTTATATGACGTCAAAAATATTGAGGATCAAGTATTTGTGTTAGGAATCTAAGGATTGTGAGTAAGATGTGTGGGAATTGGGTATCAATGAATGCAAATATTTATGTAAGGATTATATTAAATAGATTATTTGTTCGTTGCAATGTGGTAAATATTGGATAGTCATCATAATATTGACATGCCATTGTCAAAAAATAAACAATATTCCATCCTTCCATCCTAACTAAATTACTTCATAATCCCATTTATGCAAGCATATTAGACCTACATATTACACGTGTTTACTTGCAAAATCACATTACCATTGTTCATCATGAATATTTTTTCTCTGATTTGATAATATTAGTGTTGTAAGAATCATAACAAACCCTTTGATTATCCTCTTATACATAGATGATGTCTAGAAACTATTATCTATCCATCTTTAATGACTTTTGTTTGATGTATTAAGTGCATACAATACCTAAGTGAAAGTTCTTGCACAAGGGTATTGTATTTGTGGCTGCACTTGGATCAAATTTATCTACCCACACCTTGAAGGAAACTAAATTTTAATAGTAATTCCCCAATTTAGGTCACCCTTGGGTCCTCTTAACATGGTTCAAGAAGAGCCAAAAGTACTAGGACTAAGTCATTCCCTTAGTTAGGTGTCTCCTTATCATCTTCAAAGATTGTGTCATAGTTAAATGTTGGATAAATCACTGGGTACAAAGGGCATTACCTTCACATCCATCATTCCCTAATTTATTCTAACTCAAAATCCTTGCTCCATCCATGTGGTGTAATATTAAGAGCTAACATGTCCCATTTTTAATCTTTCACCTCTGCTCACCTTGTAATTTGATTTTGTTATTAACCCTCTTAGTAGGGATTGTTTATTTTTTAATGGTCATTTTATCATGTTTTTAGTTATTGGGTGTTTTTTAGTGCTAAGAATATTTTGTGTTTTCTTGGGATCACAAAAAAAAAACATTTTGGGACCACTTAACACCTTCGATATGTCACTTTTTCTCAAATCTCGTATTTGTGTAAAAAGTGGCTATTTGGAGGCTTGTATGGAAAATATGGGATTCCTATTACCTAAAAGACACCCTATAGACCTAACCTATGGATGGGAAGGACTTTGTATGAACTCAAAAATATTTTTCCCTCACAAAATTACCTCTCAAGTCATCATCTTTTCCCTTACTTGTCTCATGTGAGTGACTTTGGGATGGGGGTAGCACACATTTGGGGGAGTGCATATTGAATTTTTTTTGTCATTTATTGAGGTGGGAGTACTTTGATGGGGAATTGGGTAAATCGGTCATTCCAAGTTAGAGGGATGAGATATGTCACCCTCCCATGGGATTTTGGAATGGATAGAGATTTCTCTATTTGTATTTTAGAGGGGATTTTGGAGGAGTATTTGAGAGAGATTTTGGAAGGAGGAACCTTGGCTTACTTGGAGATATATTGTGGTGATTCCATAGGAGCATTCAAATATTGAGTATTTTATATTGATTATGAGGTAGGCATCACCCTTTTATATGTGTTGATTGTATTATAATGCATGTAAAATTTGTTTGATTTAATGATTTTTTGTGTTGGGCATAGGAGTGAAATATGATTGTTTTCCTCATTCTTGTGTTTAAATTTTTTTTCCCCTCTACCCCTAATTAGGATTGGATTTGGAAAGGATTTGGGAAATGGAAGGGATCATTTTTGTATCCTCATGGATATTTGGGGAATCCATTAATCCATTTGGTATTCCACTCCCTTCCTTGGGGGAAGTAGGAGGGATTTCCATTTGGTTTGGAAATTCCTTCATATCCTTTCCAAGGAAGCATGTAAGGCTTGAAAAGCCTTGGCAAGGAGGAGTAAATGGTAACATATGGAGTTGGTAGTTTCATATAAAGTATGGAGATGCTATTCTTGGAGGATGATCTTGGTATATTCATTTACTCTTGAAATTTTTGGATTCACTTCTGCAATTACCCATTTTTTTTTGTTGTTTTTGATGCATTGGAGTGTTTTTCATCTTGGGTGTGTGATGGAAATTGATCCTTCTTTTATGTTCTACTTGTTGGGTTTGTTGGATCCTTGTTTTTCTTGGTATATTAGTGGTATTTTATCCCTATTTTCCATGGGGTTAGGGAGGATAACATGCCATTTCTTTGGAGAAAATGCATGTAATGATGCCTATGGTTGTGAATTTTTCAAGCCTTCATCTTTGTGGTGTTAGAGCTTGGAAAATTTTTAAGGTGGAACTATGTTTTGAGGCACATTTGGATTGTTTTGGAGTTGGATAAAAGTTAATTTTTTTGGCATGTTGTTCCCTTAAAATAGGAATATTGTAAATTTTGCGTTATTACTTTCTTGTGGATTATAAACTTGTATTATTAGATATTTTTTCTATAGAAAACTTGGATTATCATATTTATTATGTTTTATGATTGGAAAGTTTAGATGGGTCTAGTTGTATTAAAGATCTTAAGGGAACAATGTATGAATATTGTGTATTGCAAGATTGTTGAATATTATAAGAAGAGATATTTTGTTTACCTTAGAACCTAAAATGTCTTATAGATAATAAACCTTTGATTATTTGTTACGAATTTCTAAAAATTTGAAGATAGTAAACCTCGTTAATTTTAAATCGGTGTACAAAAAAAAAAATCTTGATGAGAAGTGTATTACTATTTTAGAAAGAAAATTACTTGTTTGGAAAATACCACTTCTTCAATATTATAGTCTAATTTTATTTCAACATAAATAATGTTAATGAAAATCAAACTAACCATGATCTTATTGTTGTTAGAAGTGAAATTTATTTTGTAATATATATCTTGTTGTTCTGTTGTGTTGATATTTATATAAATGCATATATAAGGGATTATCTATAAATATATACAAATACGCATACATATTTATTTATTCTAATTTTTTAAAAAGTAAAATAAATAAATGTATCCTTTAGCTTCAAACACAAGCTTTTTTCTCCATTTTTCAACATATTGTATAGCTTCATTTTGTATTTAAATCTCTTATCTGGAACAAAGAAAAAGAATATTATTTGGAAATATTCCCATGACATATGCTATTTTATTCCATTGATGGTTGTGCATATAAATCACTTAAACATTGTTGTTGTCCCCTTTGATATACATATATATATATATATATATATATATATATATATATATATATATATATATATATATATATCATTGAGTAATGATTTGAAATACAACCATGCATTATAATAATGAAATTTCATTGGGGTTTATTGTTTAAAAAAAGTTTAATTTTTTTTTATATTGAGTTTAGGGTTGGGTGGACGGGATGACCTAAACCCCAACACCATGCACCTAATTAACTAAAATATGAAATATTCTATCCTAATTTGATTTTATGTAAAGAAAACTATAAAAGCTAAATAAATAAAGGAAATGACCGAAACAACTAGGTAAACAGAAATTTGAAAACCCAACGGGGAAGAATGTTTAGAAAAAACCTTAGCTAATTCGATGAAGATGTAGGATTGTGTCGTAGTGTTAACCCAGAAAATAGGAGGAGGAAAATACCACACAAAATCCTAAGAAAGTACATATCTAAGTTCTCTGACTGGAATAGGATGCATAGTAAGGGATAGGGCACCCATGTGTGCCTTGGTCTAAAATGTGGGAAACCTAGTCTATTGAATGGTCTAAAACTCTCCTTTAAGGTATCACTAGATGTTAACCTATATGTTCTCCCTATCGCACTAATGTCACATAACTTTGATGAATGTCATTATAAGACCTACAATAAAGAATCACCTGAAAAACCCCAGACAAAACATCAAAACCCTAAAAAATGAAAGATGCATATGATGAGGTTGGACTGTCCTCGACATCCAAAATGATGGACTTATTAACTAAGTGTCACACCACATCTCAGATCCAATGTAGTTCTAGGTGTGTGTGTGGAAATCATGCCCTAGGTTTCTCTTGTGTCATTTTTTACTTTTTCATGTAACGAGCAATAAATGGATGTAGAATATAATAAATGTGTGCATGGAAACAATAGACACCCATCCTATGAAGTGTGATGTAGATGAACTAGCCTTTTGTGCCTTATGATGGAGCTATATGGATGCAAATATAGTTGTAGATGCTTTAATGGATGTAACTCTAGATGGTGATAGTAGATACTTAGTGCTTTGTCCCTCACTATGGTCACATAAATTTATATTTATATGGTTCTCCTATTATAAATTTGTAATTAACAACAAAAATGTCAACCACCAAAAATACAGAAAGCTCAAACGGCTAGAAAGTTCCCAAAAGGTTAGAGTAAACTGCAAAGACGATCGGGGCACCTGGGGTGCCCCAACAAAAAATAGGAAAAACATAGAACGTCAATATAAATTGGGTAAGTGGAAATACAGAGTCATAAATGATGAAAAAAGAAAATTAAAATGGCCAAATACATGGGTTAATTAGTTATTTATTTTCTCATGAACCATATGAATAATAGTATGAAACTGAGACTAAATAATGACTTGAAGTGAATAGTTTAGTGACTCCATTTTCCCCCACTTTTTGTTGGTGAGAAGAATTATTGGTAACATGAAGTAGATAGAGATGCGTACCTAATATCCATGTAGAGAGATGTGGAAAATACACTAAAGGAATAGACAAAGTGTGGAGTGACAAAAAGATGGAGCGTGGAGACTAAAGATGTAAAAAGTGTAAAAATTGATGAGAGTGAACCTAGGGCAAAAGTGTGTGTGTAGATGGCAATGCATGTAGTGTGCCTGCATGGTTTGTATCATGTGTGTGATGTAATATCCATGTGCATGTTGTTGTTGTTGACTACTTGCTTCAGTTGTAAAAGAGAATATGATAAAGTAATCAAATACACATGTATATGTGTGTAAAAATGCATGCATATATGTAAAGAACCATGTAAAAATAGTATGAAAAAGTCAATGAAAAATGAACATGTGCACTTGACCCTTGATGAGACAAAAGGGTGTAAACTGAATATCATGTAGTTGTTTATGAAGTAAGAGTTTTTTGGGTGATCTTATGTCATTGTGGCCAAAGCAGTGTAGGGAGAAAGATGGGTTATTCTCTAACTTGTAACCACTTCTCTGAGATTGGTGAAGAGATCTTTGTACTATCTATTTTATTGGGTGATTAGACACCGCTGGCTGAGGTAGTTTAGGGAGGAAATTCAGTTGTATCCTCCAACCTGTAACTACTCCCCAAAATGATAAGGACAATAGTCCCTATAAAATAGACTATGTATGGGGTTTGTAGACTAGTCTGAACCCACTCGTTGTAAACTGAACTATGCCATGGACGAAGAATTTAGACTATACTTTAGACTAAACTGTAGACTGAACTATATTGGTACCATGTATAAACCCCAAACGATGCACTCAAACTTTGGGGATGCATACGACATCATAGATAGGAGAATGCAACCCCAAAAGAGGACCGACCACATAATTGAAACTCTTCCCTGTAAGGGGAAGGGAATGTACTTTATAAATACCAACACACACACATAAACACAAACAAGTGGCTAGAGAATAAGTTTTAGTATGAACAAAAAGGCATTTAGAGAACAAGAATAAGCCAAACAAATAGTGTGTAAGATAGAACACAAGCAGATAATGGAAAGACCCAAGAAGAAAATTATAGACCACAAAAAGAGGGTTCCAAACCTTGGACCCCACTCATGGTGTAACAGGATAGTCAAGTCCATCATGGCCACAAATAAACAAGTGTGTGCACACAATAAAGGGAAAATCTTGTAAACAATAACAAGTAATAGAAAACAACCAAACAAGTATGAAAGCATATATCCTTACATAAAAAAATTTACACATGAAGCAACCATTAGCATGTTATAAAAATAGAAAGTATGTCAAAGCATGTATAAACTTATAATAGAAAGTTCTAAGTATAAATTGAAACAATAGCACTTGTAGTGAATGAATATGGATTCCCTCAGTAGGTAGTGTGTTAAGCATCAGTGCTACGTGTAGTGGCTTAATATTTACGATCATAACTAGAAAAAGGACATGAATGTGCATGTGTTTATAGTAAATATAATGACATACAAGAGATTCATTTAACATGTGTAGTAAAGTGAACATGTAAAAGAAAGTGAAAGCAAGAGTAAATGTAAACATAAAATGCAGTATGATGTGGATGGATGGAATAGTATGCAATATGGATGATAGGAACTATGTGACCCTAAGTGAATGGAATTTTATGTAGTGAGGTTCATTTAGTATGCCCCTTTAGTAGTCAAGAATGAACTACAAAAGAGAGTGAATTAGTGGGAAATGGTCGAGCTATGTGGTGTATGTAATGCGTTGTGATGAGTGTTTAATGATAAAATGTGACATAGAGATGAATTGTGTATGACTCTATATCCTAGGCGTATATCATGACAAGATGAATAGAAAGAGGGTGGTGATTTAGCCTAAAGCATATACCACTAAATTATGTAAGTGAAAGTGATGATATAACCTATCACGAGATGATGCTGGAAGAAGTGGCCCTATATCCTAATGTGTATATCACTAATCCTAGGAATGTCACATTGGGAAAAAATTTAAAATAATGGATGTGTGAGTGTGATGTGGTCCATTTTTTGATGTATACCCTCAACAGTTTAGTATGGACCATTATACTAGAGTGTTTCATCTGGTAGTGAGTGCACTATGTAGAAGTGAATATGTGAAATGCATAGTATGTGTAGTAGGATGAGACATATGTAATGCAATATGTGTATATGACCTAAGATCTGTAGATGTATCATAGGTGTAACAATTAATGTAATATGACATGTATGTGGTGTAAAACATGCAATCTATGATAATTATCAGATGATGTATGAAGGATAAGATGTAGAATGTAATGTATAGAATGTATGAAGATGTACAATGTGTATATCCTATGATGTAGTGTACAATGTGGAGATGATTTATGATCGTGTGATGGTATGTAGTGCCTAATGTGTACTAACTATTGTGTAGTGTGTGGGGTCCATGTGTATAGAATTCCCTCAATAGTCAAGTGCAGATGGATGCAAATGTAGCTATATATGATTTGATGGATGCAAATCTAGATGGTGATAGTAGATGCGTAGTGTTTGGTCCCTCATTATGTTCACGTAACTTTATGTTTATATGGTTCTCTTGTTCAATTTTTTTAATTAACTATGAAAAGGCCAACCAAAAAAATAATAGAAATCTCAAATGGCTAGAAAGTGCCCAAAGGTGAGAGTAAAGTGCAAAGAGGATCGAGGTTCCCTAGAGAGGACCAGAGGGCTTGGGCTGCCCCAGTCCTGGCTGTGCGCCGCAGTCCTAAATAGGAAAAATTTAGAATGTCAATATAGACTAGGAAAGTGGAAGTGTAAGGTTAAAAATGATGACATAAATTAAAGAAAAATGGCCAAAGACATGGGTTGATTAGTACTCTCTTTTCTCAAGAACCATATGAATAGTAGTATGAGATCAAAGCTAAATAATGACTCAAAGTGTGTGATTTAGTGACTACAACACCCCATTATAATTCCCAATTCTCATTTTACATGGCCCATGACCCAAATTCACTATAGTAGCTTGTTCCACCTTGCTTGGCCGTTCGACCTCCCCTTTGAACCATTCACACCAAAAGGTCATACCTTCCCCTAGAATAACACCAAAATCCCCTCTATGTTTGGTGGTCACATTTTATTCATCCCTTCAACCTACACACACACGTATATATAATAAAATGCTATTAAAAATCTCTGATATATCCATAAAAGAAAGAAAATTTATCCTCCATTTAGCTTGCAGGGATAGAGCCTATAACAAAAAAACCACAAAATGAGTAAATGTAGAGACAAAAGAAAAATATAAGGATGAAAATAAGATTTTAGGGTTTTAGAACATTAGCTAAGATCTAGGGTGAATATCCATATAATGGTTCATATTTCACCCTACAAAATTTCATTTAGGGAGGAAATTTTAAGGTTGGGTTTAGGTGTGGTTTTTTTTATCAAAGATTGGGGTTGTATTATAAAGTAAGTTGGGTTTGCGGGTTTCCTCACTAAAAAATTTAAATGGGTATTTCCTAGCTTTACTATTGATGAAATAATATGATCCTTGGAATGTGTAACCATATGTGTGACTTAATGTTTAGTCCCAATTTTTTTTAATAAATTTAAATTGCAAAGTTAACTAAATTTTGGGTATGCCATTACTGTGAATCCCCTTGATTCGACCGTGCTTTCCACATGATAAAATAATTTAAAATGATATGTGTGTGTGTGTAATTATACCTAATTATATGTATGTATTAATAATAATGTTAATCCTTTAAATATCATTAGATCGTGGAAGTTATGACCTTAGTTGTTCGTGTTCATTTTGTTTATGCTGAAATCATTATACAAAGCTCATAAGTCACCTTCCTCTGAGTCTTCATTGCGCAATAATAAGAACATGGTATTAGTATATTTAGTGTATGATTGGCATCTTATTAGGTAAAATGGTTGATCAGGTTTTGATATTAACCAAATTAATTATGTTTTAATGGAATATTGTAATAAATAACATAATAAACAAACAAATTAAAAAATACTCTAATTGTGCTAGTTTATTTCTTAGGTTTCAGGTCGTAAAATTGTGGGCATGAAAATTGGTGTCAAAAATTTGTTTCAACATTGAATGCTCTAGGTGTCATGAAAAGAAAAATTATTTATGTCAGATTAACTAATTAATCCCTTTTAATAATTGTTTTTCCTATCACACGTTAAAAAGAAAACTTTGTATTTTCCTTCATTCTCAAGATGTATGGACATGGTATGAGGTGTCAATCTATCAAGGCTCTAGGACATAGGTCACCTATGTTGAACTGTGTGTAATAAATTTTGGATGACACATACTGGAGACATTAAAACAAATGATGGTGGTTTTACAGACCGAATTCATGCACAAAAAGAGTCAGAAGAGGAGAGTACTCAACTAGTTGAGGGTGCACACTCAGTGAAACATCATCATGATTCATTAAGAAATGAGAGGTATCATATCCATTCCATTGATTTTGATAGAGTTGTCACACTTCACCTGATCCATTCGCACAACATTATAGGGACACCAAGATCATATAGACCACATTCGCCTATTAGAGATATGGATGAGCATTTTCAAAATGATCATGGCACATGTAGTATCATTAGGGATATCAATTATTTATATCCACCTACTTACGAAGGGATGACCAATGGTTTTAGATCTATGTCATGGATCCTTAGAATTGATATTTTCTTTGGATTATACCATTATGACACCAATGTAAAGGCCATCTTGCTAGTCACCTCCTATAATATGTAACATTAGTTACATGGAGGAAGGAGGAGAAGGAAATCCATATGAAACATGAGATATCTCCTTGGGATATGTCATAGTACCTTGTTTAGTAGAGGATTGATGAGTTCCATGACCTCTGTCAGGGATCACATATCATGGCTTAGTATGAGTATCATTTCATAGACCTCTTGTAGTATGTGGAATATTTACAGGATGAGAAAATCTAGGTGAAAAGGTTAATCAGGTGCATTAATTTAGATCTTTCCAAGGTATTTTGGATGTTATCTCCCCTGACCTTGTAGAAGGTGATGGATAAGGCATATTTGGTAGAGGAAAATAGGGGCAAGGCCTAAGAGTACTACGTCACGAATAATAATATAATTCATGAGAGGATTAATTCATACCAGTATCATAGATTATGGGGTGTAGCTCCACCACCTAGAGGAGGTTTTAGACACCCACAAGTAGCTCAGATACTTCTTCTACACCCAGAAAAAAATTCACATAAGCATGCACACTAGAACAAGAGAACTAGACCCACATAGGATATACATCAACCTAGGGGCTGAGGAGTTTTTTTTAATAAGGATAGGAAATATGGTAATTAAAAGGTACAAACATCATGCATGCAACAATCCACCAGGGCTTAACCCATAGCTTCAATGCACCATAATGCAGGTGGCACTTCCACTCAGAGGGCTACAACAGGATGTTATGTTTATGGGACGCATGATCACTATGCTCACCTTTGTTCACACAAACCTTCTTCTGCTAATAGATAAAAGTAACGTGGGATGAACTCACCATGTATATAGAGGAGTAAATAAAAATGGTAGGATGAACTCACTGTGTATATGGTAGGATGACTACCAGGCCATGGTTATTAAGACCACAATTATTATCAGGGGTAATTATGTATTAACTTTATTTATCTCTAGTGTTTATAATTCTTTCAATTCACCTTCTGTAGAGGACTAGTGTAGGATGATGGCATATAGGTATTTATATAGATGATAGGTAGAGTTTTCTACTAGGGCCAAAATCATCATTGATAGCTTCGTATGGAGTTGTATACTTTACTTTGGTGTTTTTTCCACTACTTTAGACCTATGTGTTTTACCTCTGGGATCATACGAGGTAGTTTCGATATGGATTGGCTTGAGTCTCATGAAGTAATTTTATATTCAACTCCCTTCCTTAGGGGAAGTAGGAGGGATCTCCTTTTGGTTTGGAAATCTCATCTTATCCTTTCGGAGGAAGCATGCAAGGCTTGAAAATCCTTGGAAAGGAGGAGGAGATGGTGTTATAAGGAGTTAGTGGTCTGATATGAATTACAAAGTTATTATTCTTGAAGCACGATCTTGGCATATTCATTTAATACTGAAAATTTGGTTTCCACTTCTCTCTTTTCCTGTTATCCTTGTTATTTTTGATGCATTGGTGTGTTTTTCATTTTGCGTGTGTGATGGAAATTGGTCCTTCTTGTTCTACTTCTTGGGTTTTTTGGAAACTTGTTTTTATTCATGGAATTATATCCCTCTTTCACATGCACTTGTGGGAGGATAGCATGCCCTCTCTTTGTACAAAAATCATGTAATGATGCCTATGGTTGTGAGGTTTTTAAGCCTTCTTCTTGGTGGTGTTGGATATTGGAAAAAGTTTAGGTTGGAATAAAGTTTGGAGGCACATTTAGAGTGTTTTGGAGTTAGATAAATGTTTAAATTTTTGGCATGTTAATCCCTTAAAAAGGAAGGCTTGCAAACTTGCATTATTAAGTTCTTATGGCTTGTAAAGTTGTATTATAATATTCTTTGTGTATTGAAAAATTGCATTATCAGATTTATTATATATTATGATTGGAAATCTTATATGGATCTAATTCTTTTAGAGATCTTAAAGGGAAAATGTATGAATATTTTGTACTACAAGACTATTAAATATTATACGAAGAGATTTTTTTTTACCTTAGAACCTAAATAGTTTTATGGATTCTAAACCTTTGATTTTTTTAATAAGTTTTTCAAAATGTGAAGATAATAAACCTTGCTGATTTTAAATAAGTTTACAAAAAAATGATTTTCCTTGTTGATAAGTGTATTGCTATTTTAGAAAGAGAATTAATTCTCTAGAAAATACCACTTCTTCAATATTATAGTTCAATTTTATTTCAAAATAAATAATGTTAATGAAAATCATACTAGCTATGATCATAATATTGTTGGAAGTGAAATTTATTTTGTAATATGTATTTTGTTGCTTTGATGTTATGATATTTGTATATATGCGTAAATAAGGGATTATCTATACATATATAGAAATATGCATACATATTTATTTATTTTGGTTTTCTAAAGTAAAATAAATAAATGTTTCCTTTCGTTTCACACACAATATTTTTCCACCATGATTCAACTTAGTGTATGTATTCAATTATGATTTATATCTCTTATAAGAAACCAAAAAAAAGCGAATGCTATTTGGAAATATTTCCTTGACATATGATAATTTTTTCTGTCACTAGTTATGCATATAAATTACTTAAACATTGTTATTTTACCCTTATATATAAGTACATTTTTGTTTATTTGTTTGTGTGTGTGTGTATAAAAATATAGATCATTAATTAATGATTTTAAATAGAACCACATCTTATAGTAATTAATTTATATTGGGGTTTACTGTTTAATAAAAACATTTAAACATATTTTATATTGGGTTTGGGTTTAGGCGGTCAACCTGACCCAAACCAAAAGCCCCTTTGCCCCCTTATACCTCCAACAACCCATTTTCCATGGCCCATATCCCACATCTTCTTCCGCGTTGTTTCCCACCTCCCTTGGTCATTCAGCGTCCCCTTTGAATCCTCCACACCACAGGGTTGGCCCTTCCCATACGTAGACGCTAAATCATGCACTTTGGGTATCTATCAAGTCTTTATTAAATACTTATATTCATATGATTCCTAATTAGGGAAAGTACTAATTAATCACTATTTTTTGCCACCTTTATTTGATCTATGTTTCCTCTTTTGGTCTCACACTCCTTATATGCCAACCTATCTTTTTATACTTCAACATTTTTCACCATGGATACCAGTACCTAGCCAAGACACCAAAACCTAGGCAACCCCATCCCCTCTCGGCACCCCCAACCTCTGTGTACTTTTCTCACATATTTTGGGTCCTTTCTATTCATTTGGGCATTTTACATTCTTACTAGTTAGCCTATTAGTGATCAATTACAAAATTCAACAAAGGGAATCAAATAAATATAAAGTTATGTGATCATAATAAAGTACCAATCACTAAGCATCTCCTATCACCACCTAAGCTTGCATATAAAGGAATTACAAGAGTATTCAAGCATCCATCTAGCATCCAAAAAAGGGTAAGGGACTACATTTTTTCATACACTTCATAGGAGGGGAGGTTCATTCTTACATGCACACATATATTTACATTTTCTACATCTAGCTATTGGTCCCTGTTAAGTGCAACACGCATGAAAACCACCTAGGGCAAGAATTTCCCCACACATATAGAAATACATTGGGTCTGTTATGTAGTACAACACTGGGTCATAAGTTCACTTGTTTGGTATCCAAGGATAGTCCAATGCCTCATTTCTTTTAGGGTAATTTGATGCATTTTGGGGTTTTGAAGGTCATTTCTTCATTACAGTTTACAAGAAAAGAATAGAAAATTCCAATGACATATAGGAAATCAAATGCGACAAGAGGAAAGCATATTGTGACCTTATAAAACTGAGTTCCGTAGCTTCTGGTAAGTCATGGGTGCCCTTTACAGGTTCCTACCACCTCAGGAACCCTTGAAATTCCATAGGTGCCTTTGTCCTGTAATCTACGACACCTCTAAAAATTTCTGAGCTTTAGTATGGAATTTTCCTCCTGTTCATCAGTTTTTCAGCTCAAAATAGTTCCAAGATTATTTATAAATCAACTATGTATTTTTATCATCTCATTTGCAACTAGGGTTTTCAATTTAATTGCTTATTTTATCGGGTAAAATTTTTATTTAACTATTTATATATTAGCATTGTTACATAATAAAAGGTAAGAATTTTATTTACCCATTTAATTTTTTTTTAATCACCATGCGCCAACACCAGAGTACCCTCTACGTTTGGTGGATGACTCTTATTCAGCCCTTCCACAAACACACACACACACAATAAAATATTATTAAAAATATATGAGATATCCATAAAATAAATAAAATTATCATCCATTTATCTCCCATGGAGAAAACATGCAACCACAAAACAACAAAATCAGTAAATGGAGAGAAAAGAAAAATATAAGGATACAAATAAGATTTTAGGTTTTTAAAACCTTGCCCAAGATCTAGGGTGAATATCCATTGGATTTAATGGCTTATATATCACCCTATAAAATTTCATTTAGGGGGGAAATTTAAAGGTTGGGATTAGGTATGGTTTATTTTTTAAGTTTGGAGTTATATTATAAAGTAAGTTAGGTTTGGGAGTTGCATTATTAAAATTTTTAAATGGGTATTTTCTAACTTTATTATTGATGACTCAATAGGATCATAAAATAGTAGGAAGATCATAACTTACCTTCTCGCGAGTCTTCATCTCACAATAATAAGGAAATTGTCTTTATATATAAATAGTGTATGATTGGCATCTCATTAGGTAAGATGGTTGAAAAAAAATTAGCTTATTTGAATTACCTTTTGTTTTGATGGAACATTGTAATAAAAAATATAATAATCAAATAATTTAAAAAATATATTATTACTCTAATTGTGCCATTTTATTGGTTAGGTTTCAGATCGTAAAATTATGGGCATGAAATGAGAATGACATTCAATTGTTGTCATGTAAGCAGGTTTGACCAAATATATGATTTCTATAATTCAAAGAGCAGTGTGACATGGAAAGCAATTATCATTCCGCTACAATCCAATATGGAGATCTTAATTCAAAGACATTAAACACAAAAGTCTTTTCATATGCAACAACATGGCCTAATGTGCTCTGTTAAATTGGGGAAGAAGAAGATAGTGATGGACATGGATCAAACCTTATCATATCATTGGTTGGATAACTAGTAACACGACGTAATAAACACTTCTATAGTTTCTCATATCTTGATTACTTGTTTATCAACTGTTACATTATTCAACTTGGTGACATGATTCTCTGTAACATAACTACATAAAAATTAAGAGGTTTTAGACCCTTTTTTATTTAATACTAATTATGTCGATGACAAATAAATGTCTTCTATGATTGATGGAAATATTGTGCTAAAAATAACATTTGCTTGTATACTTGAATGCAAAGAATTTTGTGATTTTTCATATAGGTCCACATGTAATGTGATCTTTATTTTCCCTTTCATGCTGAAAATTTGCATATTTCCTATGTCCTTTTTTGTGCAACAAATCCAACATTTTACCTAAAATATACTCACAGTGTCCCCTTTTATGTGGGATTCCAGACAGGTATTTTACGAGACTTTAACCCTTTGTTCCGCGGAATTAATTCAGTTTCACTCGGATTTGGGTCATTCATAGGAACTTATGAAGTCACTATGTCTAATCCATAATTTTTACTTTGTGATGTGGCCATTTGTTGTAAAATTTGTGTTTGTAAAATATGAACCTATTTATGGGCTTTCCATGCTAGATTGAAGAAACATTGTGAACCCTTTATTTTGTAGATTGGGATGTGTGGTGACCTTTCCTTGTAGTTACATGAATTCTTTCATGGAATTTGGACTCCTATTCTATGATATGAGGTGAAAATCTTAAATTTTCACAAAAGTTTATGGGTTACCTTTAAATGGATAAGGCTAATAAAGGTTATTTTCTAAATACACGTGGATTCTTTCCTGTGGATCTTGTTTGGCTGTTGCAAAACAAATGATGTGACTATTCCTTATCACAGGACCTTTGTGTGGCTTTATGCGCGGGTGGGCTATTATTTATTGTTTTTCATGTGGTCAATGTTTCACAATATTAATTAGGTCTTGGCCTTCCCCTATTTTAATTCACTTACGTGTGTGGATTTCTGATATGTTCTGTGAATGGTGTGACCTTCCTTTGTGCGGCTCTACGCATGGGTATCATGTTTGTGAGCATGCGGATTTGATTTGATTCTTATTACATGTAGAGAAATTTGTGCAGATGTTGCTTTTGTTCTGTAGACCTGCGCAAGGGTTTTTTATCCTTACTGAAGCATGCCAGGGGCTTTTTAAAAATATGGTACCCTTTTCCACCAATATAGAATTGTTTAAGTGTGCAACAACAAGTTATCCGAATAATCATAGGAGCTTATTTAGATAACAATTTTGTGAATTTCGGGGAATCTCCCTTTTAATTCAAAAAACATCCTAGATTAGCCTTGAAGCATTCATTGGGCATGGATTCATGTACTAACACGGAAATCCTTGTAAATGTAAGGAAATGAAAATTAACTTGTGGAAATAACAAAATTGTGCTGTAAGAACTTATTAGACAATGAAACACACCAGAAAAGTGCACAAGGCATGATGAGAAAGTAAACTAAAAACAAATGATTGCAATAATCACTTGGAGGAAAGTAAGCAAAAAAACTATAAAAAAAAGGGTAAACATGACCTGACAATTAAAAAGAATGAGGTATATCCCATTAAGGAACTTAAGAATCTCATCATCATTTTCCTAGAGAGATGACAAGGAATTGTTTTATTAGAGTAAACTGTGATCAAATATTGAGGCCCACTTCACAAAGGAATCAAACTAGTCTTCCATACGTAGTTCTGTATTCAAGACCACTTAAACACATATTCCCATTCCTTAATGTTCTATAGCTGACGTTTTATCAGTTTTGTAATGTTTCTTTACTTATACTTGATGAAATTTTATTGTTGTTTATTGTCTATATTGTCTAATCACTGTCTAAATCCATAACTCTACAACATGTAGTGATTTCCATGTGAACTCTTCTTCCATCAAACCCTATCCACAAATTAATGAGGTTTAGAGTTGGTAAAAATTAGAAAGGATGTGGGAACCTCTATTTATTTATAACATTAGCACTACTCTAAAGATAATCAAACAATACGATCTATTAGGAGTAATCCTAGCATGTGATACCATAATCAATTGGATTTGGAAATTCTTTACCATACTTCTATTTTAGGCCATTAGTTCTATTGCTGAACTAATAAGATTCTTGTTAGTTAGATGAGACATCCAAGCCATTCCCTTGACAATAATTAGAACAGGTTTTAGATGAACACCATGCTGGATTTCCAATGTTTAGATTTTGGTTCCAATTTTGAAAGATAAGGGAATTTTATGAGATGATTCTTGTGGGAACACCATGAACTTGTGAAATGACATTGCCTATAAAATTCCAAATAATTATGAGGGTCATTTGATTCCTTTGAATCCACTTCTTATTAGATTCCATCTTGTGAAGTACATCTATAGTTGTAAGACATGTAATTTATGACTATACACTTGATGGTGGACTATAGTCATTCCAATGAAAACTATAAGTCCCCATTGCATGAAAGGTTTAGTATTCTGGATGGGTTGAAGAGGGAGATTTCCTATTTTTTCTATTTCTAATGCATTGAAAATGACACGCACTTTGCACACTTCCTGTACCCATGCACGAGCATCCTTCTAATAAATTTTTCTCAATAATAGTACTAAGCTCTTGTCACCTTCAAGGATGTATCTATATGTGCAAAATTTCCATTGAAAATACCTCCATGGAATTCTTATAAAACATGCTCAATGTCTACATCTAAATCAATGCACCTTAAAATAAATCCATTCACATATTTTATAAAAAACATGGACTTATCAACAATATTATCAACATGTACTAATCAACATGTTATATAAGGAATGTATTGTAATCAGAAATGCTTCCCCTTTTATTTTTTCAAACCCTATGCGAATTGTCTAGTCCAAAGAAAATGGATTATATTTTCTAGGTATAACTTTGCAGGAAATGAAAGAACAACTATGTTAGAACCATCTTTAGAGGTGGAAGTATTAGAAAAAAACCTAATTTTGATCATTAGTGCAAGTCTGAAGCTAGTTGTTCACACACTCCTCTTCCAGCTAACTAGCTTAGTGAATTTAATATCAACATCACATTCCATCACTTTTGTGAATACAACCTACTAGTTTTCTCATTCAAATCATTTCTTAAAGTAAATTCTTTAACACTCGGATGAGAAACCATTAAATGATTCTTTTTGTTAGAATGAAGATGTTTGAATCCCTTGCCAAAAAACTTCTAATAACTAAAACAACTTGACCCAAAAATTCTCAACAAAAGAATACATCACCTCATAATCTTGTAACCCTTGAATGAAAAAATAAATTATATGCTCACAACTTTTCATCAATATGTTGTACCAACATGGTTGAGAATGTATCAATTGCTCTAAATTTTAGCATACATAATGAAATCTTTGATAAAATATCGATTATTGAGAGTTAGAGCTTATGAGATGGCATGCATGATTTATTCAAATGCATTACTAATCTCTCTATTTTTCAACTAAAATTTCCATGTTCTTTTTTAGCATTGAGGTTAGTGGCCTTTAAATGATTTACAAAATATGGAATGATCTTCTGATAAAATTGAATTCTACTAAGATGTACATTGTAATGCCTATCTTTTGATTTGGTAAATGACAATTGATGATATCTTCACATCACTCGTTTTGAATCAATTGTAATACCTCCCTTGGAAACGACTATGACCAAACAAATTACCCTCGTGGACTAAAAAACATGCAATTCTTTAGATTCAATGAATGACACCATATTGTCTCTATCTCTCATAAACATGTTTGAGATGTATGATATGATCTACAACATGCTTTTAGAAAAAAATTATGGGTCATCCAAATCGTATGAGAAAAAATTATTGATTAACCCTTAAAACACCAAGTCCATTGCACGCTGAAATGTGGCTCCTACTTTTGAGATTTAAAATGACATTTTTCTATACGCATATGTGCTCCATTTTGTAGTAAATGGTGTTTTAAACTGATTTGAATCCTATACCAAAATATGACCTGTAACAAGAATTTTCATCAAGCAATGATAAATGCTCTGAAACCACTTACCCTTTGAAATATTTTATCCATTGATGATAGTGGGTAATGACATTTTAAAGAAGCTTTTTAAAAATCTCTTAAATCCACGCATAATCGTATCTCTCCATTATTTTTCCTCGTAGAAACCAAATTGGATACCCAGGGGGATAATTTTAGCGGCGAATATTCGTAATATGGTGAAAATTTCATTTTAGGAAAATTTGAAAAGGTGAATTATTTCGGAGTGGGTCGGTGTCCTGTTCGCCTAAAATACATAGTATATTTTTTTTTGGGGGTCGGCTTCGCCTTCATTTGAAAACATCTCCTATAAAAACCTAGGTGATTTGCCACGTAGTATACCTCAAGTAGCTTACCAAATTACCAATACTATGAAATTTGAACTCGCATACCCTTGAGCACCAGAGATTCATATTAGCTGTTAGCCTGTAGATTGTTGACGCGCGAGAAATGGATAGTAGTTGATGCGCGATAAAGAGGCATTGTTGACGCGTGACAAGGAGATATTGTACTGACGCGCGACAAGAGGGTAAGAACTTGATGCATGCGAGGAATAGAGCTGTACTAACGCGTGACAAGAGCTGTACTTGACGCGTGAAAAAGGTAGTTGACGCGCGACCAAGGACAGTGTTGACGCACGACTTGGATGCAAAGAAGTGACACACGACAGAGGAAGTTGATTTGACGCGTGACAGGGATTGGATGCAGTGTTGATGCGCACGGGTTAGTATATTAAGACAGTGGACAGGCGACGTGACCTCAGACTAGGACAGTTAGTCGCTACTTGGTTCTTTTGCTGACGCAGGACTCTTTTCAGAATAATGGAAGGTGCCAGTCTCAAAGAATACAAATAACCTAAAAGTAAGTAAGAAATCTCAGAAATCACTCTTCAAGTATTTTGGAAACTCTGCGGATACAGATATTGTAAATACCAATCATATAGATGCCACCACAGAGAATCAGAATACTGACTGTGTGGAAGGAATTATTGAGGTGGACATGTATTTTGCACAGTATCAAAGTCAAACAAATGAAACCTATGATAATATTCCAGATATTGAAGATATTGTTCCTGTTGGGGTGCAACCAGAAGTGCAGCTAGATATCACAGATACAAACACTCAGAAAAATGGAAGACAAAAATCAAATTCAAACTCCGGTCCAAGAAAGAGGAAACTAGGTGATTGTGATATTGCTCAAAATTCTACTAAAAAAAGTAAAATCATTAAAAACGAACAAGAATATGTGGACCATTGGCAGGACATACAAGTTTGATTGGGCAGCTAAATTTCCGTTTATTGAACCTGTACAATCATCTAATTCTGAAGAAATCCCATCTGAATGTACATGTAAAATATGTACGTGGAAATTGGGAAAGCAACAAAAAATGCAACTGAAGCTGGACACTATAGAAAAACATTATGGAAAACAATATTTAACTGTAACAGGGGCGGATGACCAGAAAACCAAAACACACAGGTGGAAAATTGAAAAAGAATGCATGCATGTTAGATACACAGCGAAATATGAGGTAGAGCAGAAAAAACACAGACATCTGTTGGAAAAGGGAGGAACGATCACATCGCATATTGGTAAGATGAAAGAAACAAATCTACATGAAAAATTCATACAATTCTCTACTCTTTTTCAAATACTTAAAAAAGGAAGAGCGATTTCAGATTTCCTCAATTTCAAATTTTTGTATCAATTTAACGGAATGCTGAATGTACCTCAGTCTCATTGGTCTGAGAGTAGTGGATGGGAAATGGCAAAATGCCTCTCAATGATAGAGAAGGAAGATTTGAAAGAGAATGTAAAAAAAGCAAACTTTATCTCTCTTTCAATTGATGAAGTGACAGCAGTCGACAACACCGCATGGGTATGTATCCACATCTATACTTTAGAAAATCATATAAGGACACCTCATTTGTTGGGTGTTATGAAAATGGTTGAAAAATGCAATGCCGGAAACCTATATAAAATAGTTGTTTCTCATTTGAAAGATGTTGCTGGTATGACTGATTATGAAATTGCTACGAATTTGGTATGTGTTGGAGCAGATGGTGCATCTGTCATGCAAGGTCACTGAGACAGGGCTCTGTGTTAGATTACAAACAATAGTGGCCCCATATATGCTACCAATTCACTGTATGGCTCACAGAATGAATTTAGCGTATAAAATGGTAAGCAACCACGAAAATGTTGCTAAATTAGAAGACCTTATAAGAGAACTTCATGCCTATATGTCAAGCAGCCCAAAGCATTTTCTCGAGTTCCAAAAATTTGCAATTGGAATTACAGATGGCAAAAAACTTCTGAAGGATGTGGAGACTAGATGGATCTCTTTGTATGAACCTGTATGCAGAGTTCGTGAGGAGTATCCTTCATTGGTTGGTTTCATGCACAAATACCGTCATGAAGTTGATAGGGAAAGGGACTTGTTGTTCCGTTTAACTGATTTGGAGACATTGCTTACATTGGTTGGTATTCTTCCAATGTTAAAGGAGATCAATACACTAATGAAGCATGCACAGGGTAGATTAATCTATATTGTGGATTTTATACAGATGAGAAAAATGGTATGTCAAAGTCTTGATATATTGTACTGTTCCCAATGATAGTTTTGATGCACCTGTTTTTGAAAATTGGAGAGATTTATTAGATCTTAAAAATCCTAGTACACTTTTTGAGATTTAATATCCATGATCACCTCTGCATCACTATTAATGGGAGGGAAATGCCTATGCACATTTTGCAAAATCGTCAAGCTATTACAGGATCGGAACGAGAAGATGTTCCCATGACACGTAATTTGTTTGAGTCTGTTATAGTTGAAACAAGAATAAAGCTTAAAAAAAATTCAGAAACCTTGTCATCAGAAATTAGGGAACGTTTCTGTAAAGATAAAATTCTGGAAGCCATGGGTGTGATGAATCCTAATTTTTGGAATACTGAAGGTGGCCGTGCAGACTTTGTCAGTAAGCATTTCCATAAATCAATGGGTACAATAATGGAACAATTTCGCAAAGACGTCAGAGCTCAAGGGTGTGGAAATCAAATGTATACTGAATGCCGATTTATTAAAGTTTCAGTGAACAAATTTTGCAACAACAATGAGGAACCAATATAAGAATTTAGATCAACCTTCTGAAAGTGGTGTCTATTACAAGGCTATGGCGAGGAATCTATCAAAGTTCTATTTTACAAGAAGATATCAGTGAATATTTCAGATTATATGAGTTATGCCAAACAATGATTTTGGGGTCTATGGAGGATGAAAGGGTTTTCAGTGCATTATCATTTATAAAATCAAAACTGAGAAATAGGTTGGATAAAAATCTGGAAAGTTGCATGAGGTGTTATGTTTCTCGATACTCCATGGAAACCTTTCCTTTCGACAGAGCAATTGCGCATTGGAATTCCCTTTGCGAAAGAAGAGGTGTGAATAATACAGCTACAAGTACAACTGTTCCCAACATTGAGAGTGGAATTGGCACATCTTCACACTCTACAGAAGAGAACATCAAGTTTGAAGAAGCTATTGATAATGGATTGTTTCAACTTTAAATAGTTATCTTCTTCACCTTAATCTTATTGTTTGTCACTTTACATTTTTTTCAGCTCTTGTTATCATTAAAGATGTTATAGGTCTATATATTTACATTTATTTAAATACAATATTTTTATTTTGTTTCAAAACATGGGTTGATATCCATCTGAGGAAGCTGGTAATTCTCAGGATTGATAATGTCAGGCAAGTCGCCCATCTATCTACTAATCCATTTCTTGTGTTGAGTTTTCTTAAAACAAAGATCTAGCACATTACTAGTGATGATTTCATAGCAATCTAAAACACTAGAGGTAAGTTAAACCCTATCATATCATCTTTCTTGATTTCTTACAATTATGTTTAATTTATTTTTTATATTTGTAAAATGCTTTGATATATTTTTTAAACTTTATGGGATAAAATGACACAATTGAACTTTACAGAGGAAGATATTTCCATACTATACAATTCATAATCCACGATACATTATACAATTTATAATATACATCCACATAAAATTCATCATCATCCATATATATCATATCATCACCATATCATTATCATAATCTTGAGTCCTGACACTACAATTATTATTAAAACAATTATTCATCTAATTTAAATTTATTAAAACAATTCTATTTTTTAAAAATAATTCATAATCATATCATTACAAGTATATCCGTTCTAATGTCATCTATATCCATTTTAACACATTCCATTTATTTATCATCTATATCCATTCTAATGACATCATGATCATATCATTACAAGTATAGAGAAGAAGAATTATCTTAAAACAAGTTTAAATATCTAGAGAAGAAGAATTATCGTGCTTGAAGCTAAATCTACGTCCACATAAAATTGATCATCATCCATATATAGCATATCATTATCATCATTCATCATCATCTATCATCATTCTATTTTTTAAAAACAATTATCCATTATCATCATTCATCATCATCTATATCCATTCTAATGTCTAGAGAAGAAGAATTATCGTGCTTGAAGCTAAATCTATGTCCACATACAATTCATGATAATCCAAGTAAACAAGAAACATACGTCATCATGATTCATCCCTATCTAATGCAATCACCATTAAGAGTAAACCAAAAAGCATAAACTCCATATACAATCTAAAAATTCTATCAAATCCATATGCAATCAAAATTAAAGATTATATAGTATTTCAAATTTTAAAAGGCTATCAAATCCAGATAATAAAACTCAAATACCATGACCACAACATTCAATGTTACAAATTTTAAAATATAGACTAAATATTTAAAGTTTCCACACTCAATAATAAAAAGTTTCAACCCTCTTTTTCTGTATCCATTTCCACTCATGTAATCCTTTCCCCAATGGTTTCTTCACCTATGGCTGTACCCCTTTCCCCAATGGTAGAAATAACCCCAGAACTTATAAGATCTTCTACAGCAATATCCATATTTTTGAAAATTATTTCTTCTTGCTTTATTGCATCTCCATGGGATAGTAAATTTGGATCAGCTTTTGCCTTAGCTTTGAATAATATTTCAGGGTTGAAGCCGTGCTCTTTAATTATCCACTTTAGTGTATTGTTTTGTTTGTTAACCAAAACAATATTTTCCTTCAAATTCTTTGTTGTGGATAAACTGTTCTTCACTGTTTCCAAGTGAACTTGGAAACCTTTGCTTGACTCTTCAAATTTTCATATTTGAACTGCACAAAAAAATTAATGTCAATTCTACATATTACTAAAAAATGAAAATTTCAAATTAACAAGAATTTTTTTTGAAAGTGATAGTACTTACAACCGCTCTATCTCTCTCGACATTTGCAACTACTACCAAATCCTTGTACTTAGACCATTTGTTAAAATATGCCTGGGCCTCAGCACTAACATTTTCCAATTTGTTTAATGTCTTATCCAAAATTTCATCTTTATAGTTGTTATATGTGACAGTCCCACTTCTTACTTGGGTAAGTAAGGAATTCATCTTCGTAGGTTGATTCTGGACTGCAACGTATAAACTATCTCTTTTCCAATAATTTTGAAAATGACTAATAATATCAATAATAATAACTTTAGCCCTTCTTTCCCATTCTATGAGCTGATTGATATGAGGTAGAATAAACTCACTGACATGGGATTGACAATCATAACCAATTAAGTTATCTAAAGGAAAAGGTAGCAACTGTTCACCATCTATATCTGATGAAGATGATCTTGCTAGAGAAGTATGGGGGCTTTCGGGTTGATCAACTGCTACTTGTCTCTACCTTCATGTGGCCCAATCCTGTTTGTGATAAAATTAATCAAGATTTAGATAAATAAATTTAAATTGAAATGTAATTCAATATTGTAAAGCATGTTGAAATTGAAGTATACCTACTAGCCTTGAATCATCTCGCGGGTATTGAAAAAACCAGTTGGGTCATTGCTATCAATTCCCAAATAATCTTCATCTAAATTTATATTATTCAAAACCAATATGCCCATTACACTGGGCAAGCCACCAAGTGAGAGGGTTGGAATTCAAAAGGAGGAGGCAATGTTTAGTGTCTTGCTAGGGGCCGGAGTGATTGGCATGTGTTTACCAATGTTCTTTTTCCCTGTTCCTCTGGTTGGCATTTTAAAAATTATTGGTTGAGGGGGGGGGTCAGTGCCACTGTTTGAACAGAAGGACTGAAATACACTGAAAAGTTCAAGAAAAAACATGAAAAACTAGAAAACAATCCAAAAAGGCAAAAAATATGAAATTAAACGTAGTATTCAAAAGTTGTGCCTTGTTGTCGAGGGATAGTTTTTCGTAGTGGTAAGGGTGGCCGTGTAGGAGTAGTATTTGGTGGTTGTTGAGAAGATATGAATGCATACGATTGTACGGAGTGAGTTGGGGAAGAAGGTTGAGTTTCTGAAACATGCGTATGGTCCACAGTCCCTGCAATGTCATCAACATTGAATGTTATGTCAATTCAATTGGTTAAAATTTAAATTGGAAAATAAAAATAAAAATTTGGAATTTGTAAATAATATATGAGAAGGTATTACTTCTCTAGCATTTAATGAGTTCAAACTATTGAGGGTTTAGAGAGGAGTTAACTTCCATTTCAGATTGAGAATCTCCCAAGCCTCAGCATGTTGTTGGCCTCTTCCTCTTGATAACACATTTTTTCAAGGAAGGGCTTCAATAAATCTTCTTTGAAAACCATAAATTGTTAATAACTGTGCAGTGTAATGTTGAAAATTGAAATACAAACTAAATATTTTATACCTATTGTTCTTCCAATAGAATTTACAACTTCATCAACTCCTCGTCAGTGCAAGTAGGAATTGGTTTGTCTTTTAAATTTAAAAGTGCCTTGTAATAAAGGCCAGGGAGATAGTTTGTGGAATAAATGACAGGTTTTTCTAAAAGCTTTGAATTTGTTATGTCAATTCTTATTTTTTTGATAGATAGGTAAACCAATCAAATTTTTGTTTTGAGATAGTGGCAACTATGTATGCAATGGCCCAGTTTGGTATATATGTTTGCCGACTGATCTGAAAACGTGTGTTGTATTTTTTTCACTTTTAAAATTTTCCAAAGATTGTGATTTTCCTAATCAATTTTAAGTATTCTAAGCTCCAAAAATTGATTAAATTCTTATTATTATGCATTAATATAAGTGTGGAAAACTTGGGTGAAAAATAAATCATCATAACTGAAAACACTCAGATAACAAACAAGATTGTTTACGGGGTTCGGAAATTCCTACGTCCCTGGGTTCAAATTGAACCGATCCATTAATAGTATTGAAATGTAAGTACAATAACTCTTACAAACAACCAATAATGAATCAAAACCTACAAATGAGCTGATCAATGTCCTAAGAACTCTGAAAAATAGCAGAAAATTTCCCAAGAACGATCCGTGGCTCCTACATTGTTTTCACAATGTGATATCCCTACAACTGTGTTAGAAAAACACCTAAAAATGGAGATTGAAGAAAATTATATGAAAAAATATAATATATTTGAGATCATCTCTGAATTCTGAACACTTTTCATGTTTACACCAAGTCATAATTCAAACCAGAAGTGCATTGGAATTCGTGTTTTCCAACTAGCTGTCTTGTAGATCCCTGTTAAAAACTGCATTCAAAGATTCCAAAAATAGGACAAAACTTAACAAAAAAACATCAAATATTACATTGTTGGAATCGTCTCAGAATTCCCTACATTTCACCTTTTTACTCTAAGTTCCCATTTTGAGTGCAAGGCCTTCAAAAATGGCGTTTTCTGAAAACTGTCTCCTTATGCTACTTTGCACAGACCTGCCCCTTATATAAGTTGCAGCGACCCATTTTATAATCCGCCCAAGCCTCTAGGCGAGTTGGTTGGTGGATATGTCTTGGGAAGCAGAGGTTATGGGTTCAAGACCTGGCAACATGTATTATGGCGGAGTCTATTTTGCATGTGGGTGAGATATCCCACATTGAGCGGAGGTAGTCATGGTTGGAGGTTTAAATACAACATGACACGCCATTTTAAATGTGGCTTAGGCCACACCTGTTCGCCTTTTGTTGGCCACAACTTATATTGGCTGAGCTGTGTTTGACTTTGGTTTTTTTTATTATTTGAAATGCCCATGATATGGGTCAAGCTATGTAGTAGGGTTGTTTATCCATGTGGGTGGCAATATGGTAAGGTTTGACCGCTGAGTTAAGTGGAAACTGGTGCATTGTTGGTTGGCCCCAAATGATTTGCATTGGTTGTGGTGAGTTGTTGTTAACACTCCAAGTTGTTAGGAAATGTGCAGATATGTTGGGAGATAATGTGGCAATGTTGACTAGCCCAAAATCCCAAACACATAAAATATGACATGGACGTTAAAATGCCAAATAATTACAAAGGTAATATATGATATTCGACCCAAGTAATATAATGAGATTAAAAATGAAATATGGCAATAAATACCACTTGTCAACAGTCGATAGGAAAATCGAACTTGTGGTAGCAAGCCATGTGGTGGTTTGAGGACCCACCACATTGGCGATAATATTATCGTCCTCACGGCGGCTCCCCTCCGTAACAAAAGTTGAGCCTCTTGTTCTAGCCCACATTTACATGTGTCGATGACTGAAGGTTGCAAATAACTCGAACAACCTTCATTATTCCCTTTTCTCCTTTTTCCACGTGTCGCATTGCTATTGGTCCTTTATTGACATGTTGACCAGAGTTGACTTTCCCGTTGACCAAACTTTGACTAGACATAACTAGAGCTCCTAATGTCCATTTTCCACATTCTCACAGTCATTGGAAAGCTCTCAAGATGATATTCTACACTAAAACCATTTAGGGATGGTTAGGGAACTTTCAAAAATGATCCCCTGATCACACCTCCCCACTGAGAAAAGCTTTTTGTCCTAAAAAGTTGTTTATCAACCCAAAAATAATGCTATCTCTTCCTGCATTGCACAAACACATACAAGAATTTGAAATAACATTATAGGTTAATAAAAATGTAAATAGTTGATTAGCTAATTACATAACCCATCAGATAATAACACCCAATTAAGCTAGCGTTCAACTGAAACGTTGTAGCCCTATCAACTCTGCACACAATCTATGATCTGTCATACCCCACTGTAATGCCATCACAATTAATTGACCAGATAATAACACCCATTCTATTATAGAAAGCTAGTGTTCAACTATCACTTTGTGATATGGCTGATTACCAAAAATTACAATTCCATAACACAGATCAGTATACAAGACATCTAAACTGCCCACAATTAGGCTAGTGCCCACTACCCATCTGAAACTGTAACCACTGCAAGTATTCACTATCAGTATATAATAGAATATCAACACCAAAAAATAGCTATAGTAAACAACTGAATCAACATGAATATGCCAAAACACTGTATCGCCATCACAAATAATAAGTCAGATAATAACACCCATCTATAACGGAAGCTAGTGTTCAACTGACACTTTGTGATTATGCTGATTACAACTGCAAGTTTCAAATTTAGACATGCTACTGATGCCTATCCCTGCATACTATTTTCAACAATGGAACCTACCAACCAATCTGAGAAACCAAAACATGAGTATGATGAACCTATCACTCAAATCTTCTCTTCACCTATTTCCATTCATTTTCAAAGCTTAAATATCAACTTAGGAACAAATCCTTACCAATCAACAGGAATCCCTAAAATATAGCTCTGAACATTTTTACTTGCCTACTATCAACAATTTACTGTAGTGCAAATATAAAGTTGAGGAGTGTTTTCCCAACCAATCAATTGGGTTTTTCCATTTTGGTTGTTTTACCTTCTCAGTACCAAAATGAGTTTTAGTTAGGTTTAGCACCGTTGGTTTTACAATATTGTTCTTTTTAACAACTTCCCAATTTTGTTATTTAGAAACAAACCAACAAACCTTAACATCATGACCATTCCTATTATAATGGGAAAAAAATTTAAGTTCCCTATTTTTAGGATTCTTACCCATTTTACCATTCTCATAACTCTGTCTACGAGAATGATTCCCCTGTTTAGGAGAGGTTACATTCTTTCTCTTTCTCACCTTTCCTTGGTGAGATTGGTCTTTAGCACCTTCCTTATCATTCACTAAAGGCATTAACTTCTTAGTCAATTTTTTCCTCTTCCAACAATATGCAATAGAATGATTAGTACCTTCACAAAATGTGCAAGGGAAAGCATATTTCTGCCTACCAAAGCTATATTGTTCCAACTGAAAGAGTGTATTAGAAGTTTTAGGATTTGATTTTCCCTTAGTGCTATTTTTAGTGTAAGTGGAAGGAGGTGGAATCTGATTACCTCTTTTACCTTTTTTCTTACACCTTTCATTGTTCCTCCTAATGGCGGAATCCTGTAATTCTAGTGGCATAGATCCTTGGTTGTTGGAAGCTTGTCTTCCTTTAGCTGCTTTGGAACTTTCTCCAATTTCCATTTTCCCACTAGAATAACCCAAACCTACAAACTGAGGCTGATCCTCTACTTGTATTAGGTTAGCACCACCTTTTCCATTTTTACCAAGGCCCTTTCCATTAAATCCCATCTTAACCATTAGCTTAGACCCAATTCCCTTAGTGTGTTTTTCAAACTGACCCAAAGGAATATCTGAAACTGAATGAGAGGAAGAATTAAAATGTGAACAACTTACAGTGCATTCTTCTGTCATAGTTCCTGCATCTGATTTGGAAGACATTTCCTTCTTATGTTCACCTTGTTGTAGATTTTCCAAGAGGGCATCCTTGGTCTGTATTTCTTCCTGCAACTCTTTAACAAAGCCCATCAATTTCTTGCTCTCTTCAAGCATCTTGTTGACATACTCCTCTTTCTTGGTTATAGAGGATTGTGGCTCAGATTTTAACCGCACTATTTCCTCTTCCAAAGAATAAAAATTATCTCTCAAGAAAGAGTTTTCTTCTTGGAGTTGGCAGTTTATGGCTTCAAGCTCATCTAGTTGCTCCTGTTTGGATGACTTGCCCATGATTCCCGGTTCCTGCAAACACAACCTGTACTTCCAAAACTGCACACTACAAAAGAAGATTAACAAGCCCAAAAATGTTTGCACACTGAAGACTGAAATCAATATTGAAACTAAAGCCAAACTTCCAAACACAATTAGAAGATAATCTGACAATCTAACTACTTTGATACCAAACTTGATCTGAAAACGTGTGTTGTATTTTTTTCACTTTTAAAAGTTTCCAAATATCGTGATTTTCTTAATCAATTTTAAGTATTCTAAGCTCCACAAATTGATTAAATTCTGATTATTATTCATCCATAGAAGTGCGGAAAACTTGGGTAACAAATAAATAATCAGAACTGAAAAACACTCAGATAACAAACAAGATTGTTTACGGGGTTTGGAAATTCCTACGTCCCCGGGTTCGGATTGAACCGATCCATTAATAATATTGAAATGTAAGTACAATAACTCTTACAAACAACCAATAATGAATCAATACCTACAAATGAGCTGATCAATGTCCCAAGAACTTGTTAGTGTGAAATCACAGCACCCCTGGATGTTGATCAGATTTCTAGGTTGATCATACTAATATCCAGTGTGATTGCAGAACATTCAATCCTTTCTCCAAGTGTGGGACTTGAAGAGTGAGAAAGGAATCTCCAGAGAAAGGCTGGTTCCTATTCCTCTGTTCAGGTGCACACGAAATATGCAGAGGGTTTTCTCAAAATCTAATCTAATCTGCCAAGGAGACAAGGTAAGAAAATGCATAAAATAAATCTAAGCTAACAGAGGTGATGCACCGAAGGAATGAAGAACATATGCTTTGCCAAATTAAACACAGACCATGTAGATATAACACAAACACCATGCACAGATAGCAAAAATGCAATGAAAGATCAAAAATGACAGTAATAAATATGTAAGAGGGTTTAGAAGCAACCACAGACACATATATATTGCTCAAGGATCGATTCAATACATTGCAATGGCCAAAAGGCAAAAAAAAACGGTGTTACAGTCTATATGGGAGGTTTGAAAACTCCACAAATCTTCTTATGAACAGGAGAGAAGGGAGGGTGCAAAGCAGAAATGTCCAACAACAGAAAGAAACCCCTCCTTACAATTTATAGGAAGAATGGGAGAGAAAAGAGAGAGGAATTCAAAATCTGCCCCAACCACCTCTAGGTTGCATTTAATTCGTCCATCATGGCAGAAGTGGAAGGTTCTGGCAAAGTGGCGGTTTGCCTAATAGAAGCGGCAGGTTGTCTGCTGCATTAAAGTGGTTGTTGAAGCATTACCTTTGCTTGTTATTTTGTGCTAGAGGCGTTTCTCAATTTTCTCCCTCCATACTACACCAAAATGCAAGATTGACCCTGGAAACGTGTAGAGAATTTCAGCAACTTTCCGTTGATATCAAGAACGTGCAAATCCGAGCTCTGGATCGAAAGATATGTCGATCTGAAGATTTAGGGCACGGAACAGGCGAAAACGGATTTTGAAATATTTTCCCGTGCACTGCCACTTGGATGCCACGTGGCATGCTCTGATTCGCTTGAATAATTCTCTCTCCTCTACTTTTCAGCGGGCTGTCTCTTGAATTTTGACTTTTGGTGCTCTTGGAATATTTTCCACATTTTTTCCCATGCCCCGCCACTAGGGATACGTGGCATGCATTGGTTGGTTCACGAACCTGTCGGGTCTTCCTTCTTTTTTACCCCTTTTGGCTTAGATTTGGCCAAACTTTCCAACTCCTCCCTGAGCTCCGCACTTCTATGCTCCATTAGACACGTGTCCAATTTCTATTGGCTCGGGCCAGCGCTTCAAACCTTGCCTTTTGACCTTTTGGCTTCTCCTTGATGACACGTGGCAATTTCTCAATGGTTCTCGGGCCTTCCGGGTCTTCCGTGTACTTTGCATCCATTCGTCCCAAACATCCCATTTTGATTTTGGACCTTTTGGGACAATTTCGGCCGGTTCGGCCAGTTCGGGTATTTCTAGCCCGCTTGTCCCACTTTGATTCGGACTGACTTGACTCTTTTCGGCCGGTTCGGGTCCTTTTGTCCCGCGCGTCCCGAACTGCCCCTCTCAGCAGTTAGTCGATTTTCTCTCTCGGTCGAACCGGCATTTCGCGCCTGCCGCGTACTTTCATCCCACTTGTCCCAAATGCTTAGTGGGCCGCCTGGACTCATTTCGGCCGGTTCGGGCGGTTCGCGTACCTTTGTCCCATTTGTCCCACCTTGTGCTGGACTAGGACTTAGCCGATTTTCATAATTTTTTCTGGCCCAAACTACTTTCTTTCTGCAACCTTCTCCGAACTTTCTCAAAGCTCACTCCTTCCTTCTTTGGCCTAGGGAGTTTAGAAAGATTCCTGAAGGGACCCTAGAAACCTGATTTTTCTCTGAATCAGTCATTTTTCTTGGAATTTGGACATCCTGATGCATGTTATCAAATTTACCCTGGGGGGTGAATTTTGGATAACAATTTGGCGACTCAGCGGGATCATCTGCCTGTTAGATGAAAAGGCCAGTTGCCTGAAGCCATCCATTGGGCATGGAGTCATCAAATATTCTGTTTAGAATCCAAACTGACTCAGAATGTGCCAGGAGGAAGATGGAAAGAGACTTGATTTTAGCAAAGACATGCATCATCTCCATGGACAGCAAGCTGTGCCAAGGCACTTAGGGAAAACAAAACTAATCTACAGCAAAACAATGTGCAAAAGCACTTGGAGGAAAGAAAATCTAATCTAGTATTTACAGATGTAGTGAACCTCCCTCTAGAAGCAACGCTTGAGATAGATTCCATTTACTGGAATCTGCAGTTCTTCACCATCCAATGAGGCCAATTGGAAAGCATTGTTGTTCTTGCACTTTGTGACCATGTATGGGCCACTCCAAATGGCATCAAATTTTGAATGCCTTCCTGGTTTTGCTCTCTCCACATCCCATTTCAATAATAGATCTCCTACTTGAAAAGATCTATCTTTGGCCTTCCTATCAAAGGTCTTCTTGATCAAAGCCTGATCCTTTTTCATTGCTTAGAATGCTTGATCTCTGATTTCTTGCAGCTCCATCAATTCTGCATATCTCACCTCCATGGGCCCAAACTCTAGCAACTCCAGCTGTTTCATGAGTTCCAACGTTGGCAGCTCAAGTGACATGGGCAAGACTGCCTCTCTTCCATAGACAAGCCTAAATGGAGAGTTACCTGTGGATCTTTTGGGAGTTATCCTATCAGCCCATAAGGCTGATTTCAGTTTGGTATGCCAAGCCTTCTGATTCTCATCAAGAGTCCTCCTAATGATCCTCAGCAAGTTTTTGTTTGTAGACTCGGCCTGGCCATTACCTTGAGGGTAATAGTTTGATGAAGTGCTCAGGTAAATCCCGTTCTTGACAGCCCACTCAGTAACTTTAGATCCAATGAATGCCAATGCATTATCAGAGACTATTGTAGCAGGTACACCAAATCTGGTAGTTATCCCCTCGTAAAAGTCCAAGATGCTAGACTCATTCGCCTCTTTGAGTGCTACTGCTTCTGTCCATCTGGTGAAGTAGTCTGTGGCTTTCAAAATCCATTTATGCCCTTGGCTCGAATTGGGATTGATGATTCCAATGAAGTCCAAACCCCATTGCATGAATGGCTGGTCAACTGAGATTGGATGTAATGGGAGGGCTATGAGTCTCTCTTTTCCTATGAAGAATGCACAATTCTTACATTTCTTGATCCATGCATAGCAATCACTAAAGATTTTAGGCCAATAATAACCAACCTTCATGATTTTCAGAGCTGTCACTCTTGGTGCAAAATGGCCACCAGCTGGTCCATCATGAAACTCCTTTAATACCCTTTGAATCTGACCTGTGTTAATGCATCTCAGCAGCACTCCATTCACGTCCTTCTTGAAAAAAACTCCATCAATGATGGTATATGGAATAGCCTGCAACCTGAAGTGTCTTCTTTTTGCTTTGCTCATTTCTAGAGGGCACATACCCGTCTGTAGGAAGTGTATCATATTCTGAGTCCAACAGGGAGTGGACGCATTATCATTTTCCTATTTTTTATCATCTTGCAATAGCAGGACAACGTCTTCTTCATCTTCTGGGATGTCTGGTTGTTTGGAAGCGAGCTACTCGCACAAACCTTTGCCTCTTACCAGCTTGGTGATCTTGATCTCAATGTCATACTCCATGACACGGGTGATCCAACCTGCCCTTTTCTCATTTAAATCCTTGTTGAGGAGGAAGTCCTTAACCCCAGCATGTGAGACCAGCAACTGGACCTTGTTGTTTGAGACTAAATGCTTGAATTTCTTCAAGCTTCTGATTACTGCAAGCACATGTTTTTCAATAAAAGAGTACCTCAATTCGCAGTCATTTAGGCTTTGGCTGAAGAAGGCAATCGGCTGCTCATCATTATCTTTGTTCTGTTGTACCAGAATGGTAGAAATAGTGTCATCACCTCCAAATGCATAGAGGATGAAATCCTTGGAAAAGTCTGGGTTGATGAGAGTGGGTGCCTGGGAGATGGCTTCTTTGATTGCTTCAAAATTCTCCTTGCCTTCTGCCGTCCATTTGAAAGCCATGCTTTTTCTTAACATTTTGGTAATGGGTTTGACAAGGGCTGCAAAATCTTGGACAAACCTTCGAACAAAGTTTATCCTTCCCAGGAAACTCTGAAGGGCTTTCTTGTGACTTGGCAATGATAGAGCTCTTATGGCTTCAACCCTCTCTGGATCAATTGCTAATCCTTCCTTGGAGACAATATGGCCAAGGAGTTTCCCTTCATGTGCAAGAAAGATGCACTTCTTAGGATTCAAAGACACTCCAAACTTTCTACACCTCTGAAACACTTGCCTGAGGTGAAAGAGATGGTCTGCAACATTCTTTGAGAAGACAGTGATATCATCTAGGTATATCAGCACTATCTTGTTGATCAAGCCTTTGAATGCCATATCCATGGCTCGCTGGAATGTTGCTCCGGCATTCGACAGTCCAAATGGCATCTTCTTGTAAGCATATGTGCCCCATTTGGTTGTGAAGGCTGTCTTGAACTGGTCTTCCTCTACCATAATTTGATTGAATCCTGAGTATCCATCAAGTAGTGAAAACCTTTCTGAACCAGCTACGACCTGCAATATTTGCTCCATGGAGGGGAGTGGATAATGGTCCTTGAGAGAGGCTCTATTCAAATCTCTGAAGTCAACACATAGCCTAATCTCTCCACTTTTCTTTCTGACTGGAACCAAGTTCGCAACCCAGCTTGAGTGCTTGATAGGGAATATAATTGCTGACTCAATCAGCGTGTCCAGCTCCTTCCTCATGAGAGGCTCCATGTGTGGATTGACTGGTCTCTGTTTCTGCCTGACAGGCTTAGTATTTGGATCCAACTCGATTGTATGCTGAGCTAAGTTGGGATTGAACCCTTTCAAGTCTTCATAGCTCCAAGCAAACACATCAGGGAATTCTTGACATAGATGTATGAACTCATACCTTTCCTGTTCAGTTGTCATCTTTCCAATTTGCAGTGGCTTGTTCTCTTCTACCAAGATGGATGCCGAATCTTCCCTCTTGACATGAATATTTGCTTTCTCCTTTCTAAACTGATCATTGGGGTTAAAAATTGACTCCAAGGTGACAAGTCCCTTGGGCATCTTGTCAGTTCTCAGCTGTATCACCTGGTCACCATATTGCTGTTCCAACTTCTCTTGATTCTTAGCTGATAACTCAGCTTCTTCCTACAAGAAGTGGATGATTTGCTGGTCATTCTCAAATACTTTCCAATTGACATCGTTATCCGGCACTGAAGGCCTCATAATCACGTGGATGTTTGGTTGTACCTTGTCTTGTTGAATGTTTTCTACAATGTCAAAGGCTGCCCCTACTGCTGCAAAGCCTGTCAGCAGCTTGATTCTCTTTCCTGGGAATGGCCTTGATGCCAAAACCCTCAAAATCTTCCATGAGGTCCCACACCCTATTCTTGTAGCATCTGAGTAGATCATTTTTTGCGGCATGCTGTCCCTTGACCTGATTTACAATCAGCTCATTGTCCCCAAAAACTTGCAAGTTATTTATTTTTCTCTTTATTGCCCAATGCATCGCTTGCACCAAGGCTTCATATTCAGCAGTGTTATTGGAGCATGCAAATTGAAATCTAAAAGCTGAATAATACTTTACTCCTTGAGGTGAAATAAGCACGGCTCCACCTCCTGCGCCTTGTCTACTCCTTGATCCATCAAAAAACAATTGCCATACCTCGTTGTCATCCTTGTGGTTTGGCTTGGTGATGCTAGGAATAGGTTGACTTTCTTCATGTATACAATAGACCCCTAGCTCAGATTCTTCTACTTCTTGATAAGGATCAAAAGCATGCACCTTGCTTGCCCATTCATCAAGAGTTAAATATAGGATACTTCCAACCTTAGTGTCGGATTCATCAGTGCCAAGGTGATCTTCTTGATCAAATGCCGAGCAATTGGTATTAATATGACTTGGAGTATAGGGCTCAATGTGGAAATCTGCAATAGGTTCTGACCTAATTGTAGCTTTAGTTCCATACCTCATTCTGAACAGCATGTGTGACCAATCAGCGGACAAATATCCCCCAATCTTGGCAGTAAAGTCCCTTGACAAACAGAGGGCAAAGAGTGGTGGAAGGTCTATGACTGATATATCTTGTAAGACAACAAGATTTTGGACATGCATGCAATGTAAGACTCAAATTTCTAATCACTCCAACTGTTGCTATTGCTGTCCCATCCAGCTGCACTACTCCTTTAGATGTTATTTCATACTGGAGCCCTAACTGATCAGCTATCTGTTTAGGCATTACTGAGCTACTTGCCCCGGAATCTATCATGCAATTATGTACTAGCTGATTTCCAATGATTAACGAAACATAGAAAGGGGGAGGTTTCAGCATTCTACCTTATTGTGCTCCATGATTTCCTTTAGGCTGGGCAGCATTTGTAAGCACTTTGTCTTGCCTCTGAACCTGTTGATTCAAAGTTGGCCAATCCTTTATGGCAGCTTGCAGTAGATTTCTTTGGCCTGGGATGGATAGGGATTCCCACATAGATATATTGATATTTGTCTTCTTCATCTGATCAATGATACTAAATGGTGATGAAGGATCTCTCTACTGTCCCTTGATTTGCACATTTGCTCCTTGAATGTGGGCAGCAACAGCTGGCATTTGAGTTGGCCTAGGGGCTGTTCTTGGCTTCCCTTGTGCATTTGAAACTGGGTTTTGCTTGCCAATCATTTGTGGAGCTGTGGAAGGTTGTGGATTGGTTGGGGCTAACGGCTGTTCTTCCACCCAAATTTCTCCTTTTTGACCTTGTGTTGGTAGCAACACCTTGAGAAACTGCTTGATTCAAGCCACAGAAATCCTCTGCTTGCCAATTTACCAATGTGGTGTCATTTGGGGCAGGTTGCTGTTGGATTATTTCTTGTTGTTGGCTGTTTTCTTAACTACTCTCACCCTCCACACCAGCACTTGTTACCATTAAAGCTTGGGTTAAAGCACCATTATAGCACATGGATTTATTATGGGGTTCATTACATGGAAAAAACCATTCATACTCCTGGGCAATGTTGTTTTGTGCTGGTACTAATGCCTTAGAGGCAGATATGGCATTTGGATTATAGGGCTGGAATGGTCTATTGGAAGGAGGCCTTGTTTGATTCATATTTGCAGCTAGATTAGGTGGCCTTTGAGGCTGATATGGCTGCCTATTAGGTTGAGCTTGAGGCTGATACGAAGGTCTAAAACCTTGAACGTGCTGTCTTTTTAGAGTAACCAGCTCATTGCCTAGATTTTGCAATTGCTTCATGACCTCACTGAAGCTCATTTGGGGCACTTGGAGATGAAGTGGAAGCTCCATTTGAACTTTGATTTCTAGGAGTGGGAATAGGAGTTAAGACAGGTGCTTGACCAGTACTTGGGCTCTCTAAACTTGGATATAATGGCATTGGAGGCCTAGGAGCTAGCTTGCCAGCTTGAATCAGACAATTTTCAGCTCTAATGGCAATACTATAAGCAGCAGGGATAGTTGTGCCTCCCATAGATTGAAACAACATAGAAATATCAGAATTTAAAGCTTTAAGGTAGTATAGAAAAGCACCTTTTGCTGTTGGCCTGACTGCCACTGGAATTCTATCCCAAGATATTTGAAATCTGAAGTTGAAGTCGGTTAGCTTCTCATTGGGAGCTCTCTTGATGGTTGTCAGCTGCTCCAAAAGAGACAAGTTGTCTCCCTTCTCTCCAAATTGATCATGAAGTGCAATACATAGCTGATTCCAGTTTGTGATAGAGCCAGCTCCAAGGCTCCTAAACCATTGCAATGCTTTCCCCTTGAATGAAGATGCCAGCAATTTGACAGCTACTTGCATCTCATTAATCTCATGTATTGCACAAATATTAGCAATGTCCTTGACATGATCACCAGGAGTGGTCTGATTTTCTCCAGTAAAATATGGAATGTTCTTCAATGCTACAACTGGGATTGGATTTTGTGCATTGAGAGCAAGTGGGCTGCTACCTGTGAAGTTGACATAGGGGTTTACTGGTTGCGCCATTCTGCGTGGTCTTAAAACCCTTGTATATTGAAAGAAAGGCCTGTCAGGTGGAGGAGTTGAGAGAGTTCTGCTTGGTGGAGATGGAGACCTTTGAATCCTTCTTCCTCTATGCCTTCTTCTTGGAGATAGTTGCAGGTATTCAAACAACACTTCCTCTTCTCCAACTCTTGACCTTGTGATTCTTCTCATAAGCTTTTAGGCCTGACTGCTGAAACTAGTTGATTCTTCCCCTTGGAGTCGCCAGATATGCAAATAATAGCTCTTTTCAGCAAGAAAATTGCAGCAGATGCACATCAACCTGCTACAATAAAAAAAAATGAGACCTCCTCTCCCACCGGGCGTGCCAAAACTGTTAGTGTGAAATCACAGCACCCCTAGATGTTGATCAGATTTCTAGGTTGATCATACTAATATCCAGTGTGATTGCATAACATTGAATCCTTTCTCCAAGTGTGGGACTTGAAGAGTGAGAAAGGAATCTCCAGAGAAAGGCTGGTTCCTATTCCTCTGTTTAGGTGCACACGAAATATGCAGAGGGTTTTCTCAAAATCTAATCTAATCTGCCAAGGAGACAAGGTAAGAAGATGCATAAAATAAATCTAAGCTAACAGAGGTGATGCACCTAGGAATGAAGAACATATGCTTTGCCAAATTAAACACAGACCATGTAGATATAACACAACACCATGCACAGATAGCAAAAATGCAATGAAAGATCAAAAATGACAGTAATAAATATGTAAGAGGGTTTAGAAGCAACCACAGGCACATATATATTGCTCAAGGATCGATTCAATACATTGCAATGGCCAAAAGGCAAAAAAAAATGGTGTTACAGTCTATATGGGAGGTTTGAAAACTCCACAAATCTTCTTATGAACAGGAGAGAAGGGAGGGTGCAAAGCAGAAATGTCCAACAACAGAAAGAAACCCCTCCTTACAATTTATAGGAAGAATGGGAGAGAAAAGAGAGAGGAATTCGAAATCTGCCCCAACCACCTTTAGGTTGGATTTAATTCGTCCATCATGGTAGAAGCGGCGGGTTCTGGCAAAGCGGTGGTTTGCCTAACAGAAGCGGCGGGTTGTCTGCTGCATTAAAGTGGTTGTTGAAGCATTACCTCTGCTTGTTATTTCGTGCCAGAGGTGTTTCTCAATTTTCTCCCTCCAGACTACACCAAAATGCAAGATTGACCCTGGAAACGTGTAGAGAATTTCAGCAGCTTTCCGTTGATATCAAGAACGTGCAAATCCGAGCTCTGGATCGAAAGATATGTCGATCTGAAGATTTAGGGCACAGAACAGGTGAAAACGGATTTTGAAATATTTTCCCGCGCACTGCCACTTGGACGCCACGTGGCATGCTCTGATTCACTTGAATAATTCTCTCTCCTCTACTTTTCAGTGGGCTGTCTCTTGAATTTTGACTTTTGGTGCTCTTGAAATATTTTCCACATTTTTTCTCACGCCCCGCCACTAGGGATATGTGGCATGCATTGGTTGGTTCACGAACCTGTCGGGTCTTCCTTCTTTTTTACCCCTTTTGGCTTAGATTTGGCCAAACTTTCCAACTCCTCCCCGAGCTCCGCACTTCTATGCTCCATTAGACACGTGTCTAATTTCTATTGGCTCGGGCCAGCGCTTCAAACCTTGCCTTTTGACCTTTTGGCTTCTCCTTGATGACACGTGGCAATTTCTCAATGGTTCTCGGGCCTGCTGGGTCTTTCGCGTACTTCGCGTCCATTCGTCCCGGACGTCCCATTTTGATTTTGGAACTTTTGGGACAATTTCGGCCGGTTCGGGTATTTCTAGCCCGCTTGTCCCACTTTGATTCGGACTAACTTGACTATTTTCGTCCGGTTCGGGTCCTTTTGTCCCGCGCGTCCCGAACTGCCCCTCTCAGCAGTTAGTCAATTTTCTCTCTCGGTCGAACCGGCATTTCACACCCGCCGCGTACTTTCGTCCCACTTGTCCCAAATGCTTAGTGGGCCGCCTGGACTCATTTCGGCCGGTTCGGGCGGTTCGCGTACCTTTGTCCCATTTGTCCCACCTTGTGCTGGACTAGGACTTAGCCGATTTTCATAATTTTTTCTGGCCCAAACTACTTGCTTTCTGCAACCTTCTCCGAAATTTCTCAAAGCTCGCTCCTTCCTTCTTCGGCCTGGGGAGTTTAGAAAGATTCCTGAAGGGACCCTAGAAACCTGATTTTTCTCTGAATCAGTCATTTTTCTTGGAATTTGGACATCCTGATGCATGTTATCAAATTTACCCTGGGGGGGTGAATTTTGGATAACAGAACTCTAAAAAATAGCAGAAACTATCCCAAGAATGATCCGTGGCTCCTACAATGTTTTCACAATGTGATCTCCCTGCAACTGTGTTATAAAAACACCTAAAAATGGAGTTTTAAAAATATTCTATGAAAACAAATCATATATCTCAGATCATCTCTGAATTTTGAACACTTTTCATGTTTACACTAAGTCTTATTTCGGACCAGAAGTGCATTAAAATTCATGTTTTCCAACTAGCTATCTTGTAGATCCCTGTTAAAAAATGCATTCAAAGCTTCCAAAAACAAGCTAAAACTCAACAAAAAACATCAAATATTACATTGTTGTAATTTTCTCATAATTCCCTACATTTCACCTTTTTACTCTGAGTTCCCATTATGAGTGCAAGGCCTTCCAAAATGGCATTTTCTGAAAACTACCTCCTTATGCTGCTTTGCACAGACCTGCCCCTTGTATAAGTTGCAACAACCCATTTTATAATCCGCCCAATCCTCTAGGTGAGTTGGTTGGCGGATATGTCTTGGGCAGCGAAGGTTATGGGTTCAAGACTTGGCGGCATGTATTATGGCGGAGTCTATTTTGTATGTGGGTGAGATATCCCACATTGAGCGGAGGTAGTCATGGTTGGAGGTTAAAATACAAAATGACCCACCATTGTAAACGTGGCTTAGGCCACACCTATTCACCTTTTTTTGGCCACCACTTATATTGGCTGAGCTTTGTTTGACTTTGGATTTGTGTTGTTTGAAATTCCCATGATATGGGCTGAGCTATGTAGTAGGGTTGTTTATCCATGTGGGTGGCAATATGGTAAGGTTTGACCACTGAGTTAAGTGGAAACTGGTGCATTGTTGGTTGGCCCCAAACGATTTGCGTTGGTTGTGGTGAGTTGTTGTTGACACTCCGAGTTGCTAGGAAATATGCGGATATGTTGGGAGATAATGTGGCAATGTTGACTAGCCCAAAATCCCAAACACATAAAAAATGACATGGACGTTAAAATGCCAAATAATTACAAAGGTAGTGTATGATATTCGACCCAAGTAATATAATGACATTAAAAATGAAATATGGCAATAAATACCACTTGTCAACCCTCGATAGGAAAATCAAACTTGTGGTAGCAAGCCACATGGTGGTTTGAGGACCCACCACGTTGGCGATAATATTATCGTCCTCACGGCGGCCGGGCTCCCCTCCGTAACAAAAGTTGAGCCTCTTGTTCTAGCCCGCTTTTACATGTGTCGATGACCAAAGGTTGCAAACAACTCGAACAACCTTCATTTTTCCCTTTTCTCCTTTTGCCACGTGTCGCATTGCTATTGGTCCATTATTGACATGTTGACTAGAGTTGACTTTCCTGTTGACCGAACTTTGACCGGACATAACTAGAGCTCCTGATGTCCGTTTTCCACGTTCTCATAGTCATTGGAAAGATCTCAAGATGATCTTCTGCACTAACACTATTTAGGGATGTTTAGGTAACTTTCAAAAATCATCCCCTGATCACCGACCATGAAAAACTATTCTGGATTAAAAAATGAAATCATTGCAGCAAGAAAGTGGTGTGTAATTGCTTGTGTATCTACACCACGCCTGGATTTACTGACATGAGCTGCAAATTCCAAACTATGGGAATTAATATAAATTTATAACACTAAATTGTATCACAATAAAAAATAGAATAAAAAATGATGAATGAAAATGAATTATACTTACAATCAACATGGAAACTAAACATTGATTCGAGATATTTCTTATCGTCTTCCACGAGTGTTGCTTTCATTGTAAAAATTGGTAAATTTATGAACGGAAGGCCCGTAAACCGATGGATGTCATTTTCTTCGATACTGAATTAAAACATTCAGCCATCTTCTAGAGTAACATAAAAAAGGATGTCCTCTATATTGTAGGACGAGAGAAGGTAATTAAAAATATCTGGGTCTGTTTTGAAATGGGGCATGTCAATGAGCCCACTAAAATCACATGCATCGATCAAATATTTATATTCGAAAGACATCTTTAAAACAGTATGGATGTGGGGACACAAAGGATTCCTATAGATGATCTTGCCCGTGGATTAGACTGGATTCTCTTCTTGATTTTTTTCTTGAGCTTGTGGTTGGGAAGCACTTGAAGTCACTATTGTAATTGTGCTTGTGTCTTTGACAATGATGAATTCTTGTAAAAAAATCGAGAGCCAGAAATTGTAAATGAGAAAATGACCAGTAGGAGGGTATTTATAGGCCAAATAAAGTGTCAATCACCTCTGTTGATGAGCGTAAATGGCCTCTGTTGATGCGCGTCAACAGGGGTAATTGATGCGCATCAACAGGGGTAATTGACACGCATCAATAGGGGTTATTAACACGTGTCAACAGAGGCCATTGACATGTGTCAATAGAGGCCATTGATGTGCATCAATAGAGGCCATTAACGTGCATCAATAGAGTCCATTGATACACGTCAATAGGGGCATTGACGCACGTCAACAAGAGTCATTGATAAGCATCAATAGAGACCATTGATGCACGTTAACAAAAATGTGTTGACGCGTGTCGATGGTCCCTATTGACGCACATCACTAACCCTTATTGATGGGCGTCAATGAGTTTAATTAACATTGTGTTGACACACGTCAATGAGGGTTATTGACGTCGTGTTTTCATGCGTCAAAGGTGCATCAGTGTTTAGAACTCTTTGGTTTCTCCGGATCGAAAAATCTGGTGAAAATTTAGTTTTTAAATACTGTCAAATTTACCTTTCGCTGAAACTAGTTCTGGGGATATTTGCCAGGTATTTTCCACCTACAATTTTCTAGAGGTGTCTTAAAATGAACCCTGCTTGGTGGACCAAAAATATAACTCAAAATATTATGCCTAGGCCATTCTAGGCATGTTTAGGTGAGTTATATGCACCACTTTTTACAAAATGTAATATTTAGAAATAACCAATAAAGATAATATGGACCTCCAAAACACAAAAATGTGTTAAATATGTTAGGACCACTCACCCACATTCATAGTCTTGCTCATTCCTATCAATCTACCCACATTTTATCCATTTAGTCTTACTTGACTTTAAGGAAGAAATATTTTTCCTTTTGTCCCCACTTTCTAGCATTTTTAAAATGTGCTTCAAAACCATTGTTTAGACCATTATTAGAATATGTGAAATATAAGAATTAGTGAATTAATTACACTAATGGATGTAAGGGGAGATAGAAGGGGTTATTTTGATTAATTAAATCCAAAAATTAATTATATAATATCATAATAATACTTTCAATGCTTAATGATACACTAGAAACTTGGAAACACAATATGATAAGTGAATTTAGCTGATTAGAGATGATTCTGGAAATTTATGGGAGCATGCACTACTGAAAAATGGGTATTATAACCATATGATGCTTCATTTTGGATATTATGGTTGGAAACTGATGCAAGACCTTTTTGTAGCTTGTTTATCCTTGTACATTGATATGCCAATGCATTCTGAGAATATAATACAAAAAATACATATACTAATTCTACATGATAGGATTCCAAATTGATTTAGTATATTTTTTATCCCTTATCAAGGTCATATAATTAAATAAGGATTTTATATCTAGTCTTGATCTATCTGTATAATTTTACACTAGAATATCATCCATAATTTATTTTAGTTCCACATTCTTTGATGGGTCCTTTACTCCCTTTGGGTCAATCTTTATTTGATAATTCATTTATAAAACCCTATATAATTAAGCTAAAAATAACTCATTTGTTAACCTAGAAATATTATGGAACTACATTGATACACTCACTTACAACACTTGCAAAAGATACCCAAGGCTCCCTTAATAATGCAAAAGTACATATACATTCATTAGGGAAGTAATCTCTACATGGATGAATCTTCTTACCAGGTCAAGATATCAAGATATCTTATCCAAAATCACTGAAACATCCCTTATTCAAGTATTTTACTAATATCCAAACTCAACTCAAGCATTATCAAGGAGGTTTCCAAATCTAGTTGCATTCATTCAAATATTTCATACTAGGTGGGAAATAACATGAAATTTGAGGACTCTTTGGAGTAGTGCCAGTGTTTATGGTACATGGGTTTCCCATAACCCCTTAAACATTTGTCTTGTAGGAATCTTCATCCATGGACACGGTATGAGAAAAATATAAAACCATTCAAAGAGATTTCTTGTACATGTCACTACTAGGTTTTGATAATGACAGAAAAATCCAAGAAGACACACACCATAGAAATTTACAAAAGAAGAAGCTAAGTAGGTCAAATAACATATAAAATGGGATAAACTGTATGGTATGGTCCTGGAAAAACCATATGGTCCTGAACCAAAGTGGTTTATAGTCATAATTCTAGTTTTAAGGGTCTTTATGTTCAAATTGCCAAATTCTAGTAGTGTACAATCCAAAAAAATATTAGAGTCATCTATAGAAAGATAGTGCAGTTATTTCTTTGTGTTTTCAAGTTCATATATTTTATTACATACCTTAGAATGATATTTTGATATTTTATGATTACTAATAGAAGTTAATTAATCAAAATAACCACATGTATCTAATATACATCCATTAAGTGTAAATATGACCTCACTACATGAAATTTAAATTAAAAACACATCTCAGCGAACATTAAGGACCCAAGCCTACCCCCATATCCCACTTAGAGAAAGTGATCCTCCACCACCATAGTTTATAGCTTTGGTGTAATAAACTTGTTGGATGCTTTCAATAAGTGGACATGGGGACACTTTGAGGTAGGGGTCAAACTTTTCCATATGTACCAAGTGGAACATAATAGAGCACTTTGAATGCGGGTCGCTCGGCGGACATCAAGGAACCAAGCCCACCCCCATGTCCCACTTAGAGAAAGTCATCCTCCACGACTCCAGTTAATAGCTTTGGTATAATAAAAGAATTTACTATCCAAAGTTTTCTTCTTCAATACTCCTTTGGAATGACATTAAATAATTGATCATATTTTGGGCTGTAAAATCATATCATTACCGACAACTTATCTGGGACTGCCTCTTGGGACTAATAAATTTCCCATAACTGTTTAGAATGCATTACTTGACAGGTTTTAGAAAAAAAATGGCTAGACTGAAAGGGGCTATTCTTTCCAGTGCCGGAAAGTATCTTCTTATCAAAAGCACATTGTAGAACTTACCTATATATATTATGTCTATGTTCAGAATTCCTACAATAATTATTGATAGAATTGAAAGAATCCAAAAACACTTTCTCTGGCAAAGAACTGAATAAAAATTTAGGTATCACTTGGTAACATGGGATTAAGTTTACATACCTAAAATAATAGATGGGATTGGTATCAATGACATTAAAAAATTGAATATTGCTTTAATTGCTAAAATGGGATGGAGAATGTTAAAGGAGGAATAACTCTAGATTGAATTAATCAAAGCCAAATACCTTTCTGAACAAAATTTGAACTCACTCCTCTATGATAACCAAATTCCTCATGGTTTTGAGTTTTGGAAAAACTTGATTCAAATGAGGAATTTTATAAAGCAAGAATGTATATGGAAAGTGGGAAATGGTAGTCATATACAATTTTGGAGGGATAGTTAGAATAATTTAAGTTTGAATGACATATTTTATTCTATTATTGATACCCTATCTGATAATTATGGTACTAAAGTCAAATAATACATTGATATAGAGGGAAATAGAATAAGATGGAAACAACTCAGTGTGGATATGCTTGAGCTAAACCCTGTGGTCTCCTCTCTCCAAGAGAAGCTAGATATCATACCTCTAAATCAGTTTGATGTCAAAGATAAACTTGTTTGGAGTAATTATTTTGATGATGAATATACTATCAAATCTGGATACAACTCCTTTTTTGAAAATGTTCATTGTGATTTCAAGTGGAGTAGAATTTGGTTACTTGAGCTAACTCCCAAATTCAACTTCTTGTTTTGGCTTGTTCTTAAAGGAAAGATTCTCACAAATGATAATTTAATCAAAAGGGGATTTATTATGCCAAATATGTGTTGCATGTGTAAAAAGGAGGCTAAGGATATTAAACACCTTTTTCTACACTATGAGTATGCTTCGAAACTTTGGATTTTCATTTTTCAAAATTTAATATTTGTTGGACCCTACCAAATGATTTCTTAAAAACTTGGTAACAACGGGACCCCCAATATAAACATTGCATGATTCAAAGACACTGGAAACTGGTCTTGCCTCATACCATATGGAGGCTCTGAAAAACTAGGAATGATATAATATTCAGGAAAAACAAACAAATCTATTAAAAAATATTCAATAAGACTGTCATTGTTGTAAAAGATAATATTAATAGATTTAAACCTTCCAATAACAAACGATATCCTCAAAATGAAGAGGTTATTATTTAAAATTGGAAATTTGATATTGGAAGCCTTCATAGACAAAGGAATTTAACCATTGATAGGTCTTTAATCCATTGGCTCCCTCCTCCCAATTCTTGGTATAATCTTAACTTTGATGGTGCTTCAAAAGGCAATCCAGGTGTAGCTACTAGAGGAGGAATCACAAGGGATCACAAAGGTTGTTTAATTGATGATTTTACAAGAAGAATGGGACATCAAAAAAACCACTATGTTGAAGCCTTATGATCTCTATGGGGATTAAGAACTGCTAAGGAATACAATATTATGAACATTATTATAGAAGGAGATTCATTGAATGTTCTAAATCATCTGAATCAAATGCACCCCCCTAGTTGGACAATACGAGATCTTATTCATGAGTCTATAAGTATTTTTCATGCTGTTAATACCTTTAAAATTATCCACACCTATACACAAGGTAATAAAGTGGCAGACACATTGGAAAATTTTGGGATTAATAACAACTTTACAACTTGGTATCATGAGGATAATATCCACATCAAAGTACAAAATTCTATCATTAATGATAAATGTGATCGATCACTTCCTAGTCAAAATATTTTTTGAGATATCCTCCACTTTATTGGAAATGCAAACTCACACATGTAGGAGGAGTACAAGCATTTATTGCCATAAAATTTTGCATTCTAGTTGGGTTTGTACAAGGATGGTTAAAAAGTGGATTTTGGAAGAAAAAAACATCATTTTTACCTATTTTGAGCAGCTTAAGTGCAAACATGAAAGAATGGGTGGAGCTCCTTGCCAAATTGAACCTCGCTGTGACCTTGCATGGAAGGAGAATGCTGATCTTTGGAACTTTTTGTATCTAGGAGGGGTTTATAATTTCATTGATAATATTCAAGGGTACAATTATAACATTACCTTGCATATTTTCACAAATTGGAAACAAAGAAAGGTGAAGTATGGTGGGCAAGACATTCAGATAACAGAGGAGCTAATAGTAGATGTTACGGGCCTTAGTTTATAAGGCATAAGATTCTTTAGTAAGAGACCAGATAAGAACATAGAGGCTAGAAAATTCATCAAAGTAGGCGAGGAACTTCAGTTTGTCACAACAGACATTAAGGTAAATTCTATCCCTGCACCGTTTGATGAACTTTCAAGGATGATGGTTCATTTCATTACCCTTGAAGGTGGGTATATCATGGTTCCCATAAAGCATTTGGTATTTTAAAACCTTTTTTTAGGATCCTTCTTGCTTTCTTCCCACATTATATTCTTAATTCCATGGAATGCTCCATCTTGGAGTACCAAAACCATTTTGGTACCATTCCCCTCCACCATGGTTTAATCTTCCTCCTTCACATGCAATGCGTTACCCGTCACCCTACCATACCTGCTACTCCTATCATTTAGCCAACTCATGAATCCCTCAATTGTGTCCTTACCTTCATCCCCACAACTATCCCTAGACAGAGGAAAATCAGAACCAAAAACCCCTCTTTTTCTAAAACACACCCTTCTCGCTCTGGTAGAGTCCTTCATACTAGCAAGAACATAGAAACTGCACAAAATCAATTACACATCAGTTCCACAGGGAAAAATAATACTACTCTGGAAGAGAAGGAGAATCTTCTAAAGGGAATTGAAAACATGGAAAAATAGATAGAAAGTATTAAAAAGAAAATGCTTCAGCTGAATAAGAAAAATAGAAAAAGGAAATTGAATGATGATGCTAGCATTGGTGAAGAAAACATCAATGAAATCTATAAGAAGTTAAATTCCCTTAATAACAAAATAGGGAAATCTAAGAATAGATATGATCATAATATTACAATTTTTAGAGCTATTTATGAATTCTTGGAACAATAGGTCAGAAGTATTAGCATGCTCAGTGGTATCTTTGAAGTTATTTGGGGAAAAAATGTTGAAAGGGGTCATGTCCTTTCTCAACTGCATGCTAATGATCCTACACATGTCACTACCATGGATCTCTTTACCTCATTACAGACTATTAAGTCAAGAATTGATAGGGCTTCTAAGAAATAATCTACTATGGATATGTCTTGGTGTTGTTTTTATGTTGTTCACTCGCTTCTTTTTTGTAGTTTTATGTCTATCTTGTCTCCTCTTTGTAGCTCCTTTTTTACTGCATCTAGGATTATTGTAATATCTGGATTTTGATCCATTTTTGTTATTTCCTCCCTTTTATCTCATTGTTGATCCTTTCTATAATAGGGTATAGTCCCTTCAAAACTATTTTCCAATAAAAAAAATTAAAAACACATCATTTTCTTAATTTAAAAAGGGTGTAAACATTTTGGTGAACCCACTTTTGATCAGACTCTTTACTAAATCTAGGATGTCCTTATCTCTTTAAGTATTATACATGATGATCTATAAAAATTAGCTACCATAGGGTTCCATATTTGTATTTAATATTTATATCCACAAGTAATTTCTATCTACCATCTAGCCTAAAATTGATTTGCACAAATTTTCTTGTGGTTTCATGGTTAGTTATACTAGTTTGGGTCACTTTTTACACTTCTTAATTTTCAAATAACCTTTCGTTACAGATATCTAGAATGATTGGTCTATTTTCAAATTATTTTGAGGTTATTTTATGTGTTTTATGAAAAAAACCTTTTTTTGTCCTAATTATTGGAACACTTTTCAGAAATATAAATTAATTATTTTTTAGTAATTAGGGCATAATCATTAAAATTTACTTTTTTCGAAAAATTAATTGGAGGTTTTTCTATCATATGATTGTCTTCTTGTTTTGTTAAATTTAATTTCTATTTTCATCCATGGTTGTTTCATCAATTTAAGGACGGTTGTTTTTTCTCAACATCATTTTTGGGTCTTATGATCTCTTCACTCTCAGATATTCATGCGATGATTTTTTATTTATTACCTGATTTGATTTCTTATATCATTTTTCTATCATTGTGTCCCATAAAAAAATTTATCATATCTCCTTGTATAATTTAGATCACCGTCACCATACATGTAGATCTACTCTCACAAAACTAGTGCACGAAACAATACTTCCTGATAATACAATACCTTCCCATGTGAATTAATTTTTGATTCATATTTCAAATAGTTATATTAGTAATGATGACACATTTCATAATGCTATATTACATTCTATTTAATATTTACATCATGCTTTTGAATAAAAAATTTAATCTTTGAATATTGAGATCACATCTCTCAAACACGAGCTAGAGCATATAATATATTCTTCTAATGCCCATATCCATCATGCCTCTTTACATCATAATCATTATAGTTCTAAGATTATCAAGAAGAACTATTATATACACATAGTGTATGATAAATTTTCCCATATAAGTGAATTCAAAATTGATGGCATCGAATGGATATACTGAGTACTCCCTTAGCCTAATATTACTTTAAAGTAAACACAATATATTTTGAATTATTTATGTTCCATATAATACTTTCAATGGTTATTCAAAATTTACAATATTCTCCCTCAAGGGGAGTTATAATTTTTTGTTCCTCAAGGGATAAACAAGACTCAAATCACTGCGGCTCAATGGACGATACCGACCTCTCTACTTGGTCACTTTGGATGATTAACTTTCCTTGGCCCTTAATTTACCAACTCGACATATTTATATCCTTATCCAATTTATTTGGACTTTCCATACCCCAAAACAATGTCAACTTGGGTGGATCATCTTCTATTTATAGTTGTGTTCTTGAACCTTTCCCACTTCTCTCTCCTCTGTGTTTGCTTCTCCACTTTTACCACTTAGAATTAAAATTTATGCTAAGATATTTATTGACATTATCTACATAATATTATTTTGGCCAACTCCTTTATGCTACATCTCCTAATGGTTGGATTATCCTTACTCTTCATTCCATAATCTGGTCACCATCACCCATTTGACTTGAAGATCTATTTTCTCCATCCTTTCCTCTTCTAGCTATAACTTCATCCTTACATATTTGAGATCCACATTTCATGCTTCATTTTCAATCTCACCTTATGCTTCAACATCCTCCAATATTATCATATGCATATTTCTCCTTCACGTTTTTCTAATTCATTCCTTCAATCCAATTGTCTCATGTTCCTTTGTCACTTGTCTCCCTGACTATCCTTTACCCTTTTGGCAGCTCTTCTTCTGCCACACATCTTTTCTATGCTTCCTTCCTTTAGAACACTTTTCTCCATGATCTTCTTCCTCTAGACCTTTTCACATACCTCTTCTTTCTTCTGGTGCACCCTATTTCATGTGCACTCTTCATTAATCTCTCCTATGACTACTATTATTGGTTTCCTTTGAGACAACACATTTCTCATTATAATGGTACTCCCATCATTGCACACATCTTCTTGCACTCTCCTTCCTTTTCTTCTATGCATCCTTAAACTATTGTGTGCATCTTCCCTTTCTAGTGTAGGTTTTTCCTCAATCTTAGGATGCCCCTGCATAAAAAATCCTACAATCTAAACCACATATTTAGATTGAAAATAATGTAGACAACACAACATTCTATTGTAATTCTCAATAATCTGCTAATAAATTTTTAACCTACTCATTACTAACCATGTTATCGGCTCAAAAAATTTAAAGGTCAACCATTTTAATTATCATAGAATTAACAAACACAGTGAAAATTATTTCCATGCTTTACATTAAGAATCCAACCACTTGAGCATAAGGTATTTATTTCATTTCCTACACAAATTTTTACTACACAATCATCTCAAGTTCATAAGTCTAAAATGGTTCTTAAATTTTATACATCTATGTCTAGTGAACATGATGCAATATCAGATGCTAAGAGTTTCATAATATAGCTAGATCCACCTATTAAATAAGACAATAAGAATGAAATACCCCCTTCGGAAGAACCAATCTCAATAGAAGAATCACATCCTACTATTGGGCATTTTTTAATGAAATTATTACCAATCAAGAGTGAAACAGTTCACACTGCATCCGAAAATATAAATCATGCACTAACCCAATAAAGGGAAGGAATACTATTGGGTTTTGTAGACATCTCTACTCCCTCACAACCACTTGGTGATAATTATCAAAATAACAATTAATCGATGTTTCAACTTAGATGAAAAATTTTCAATGATTGGGATTATGATAATAGTAATGGTGAACAAACTGAATTTCTAACAAATCCTTCTACTGATATATCTACTTCTCCAAAGCAATCTATAATAGACTCTAATCTAACTATTGATACTAATAATCGATTACAATAATAATACCAATGATTATACATTGGTTACTGGTAAGGTGGTGCTTATTATGCATAGATGGAACTACCCCAATACAAATATCAATGATGATGATCATATGTGGATATATACACCCATAGTAACATATAGGCTAAACCTTAAGTTTTCCTTTAAAAACAATTCTATGGGAAAAGTGATAAATAGTTTCATGGATAACACTGATTCATCACTACTACTCAATTTTAATTACAGAGACAAATTTGATTGTACCTACTACTTTGATGACTAAAATTAGCTTGATGAAAAATTATAAATTCTTGATCCTATTAAAAAGTAATAGGACACTACTTCACTAGAAGCATTACATATTTCTTGACCTCTATTTATTAAGCATAAAGATTCCCAAATTACAAAATATAACACCCAATGAATCCACCTCATCTTCTTGACAATTTCTTATGATAGAACTCATGTTTCACTATTCTATAAATTCAACATAGCAACCATTTATGCATCCAACATTACATTATCACTCATAACATGCTATTGTTAAGTAGGCACGCCAATTATTACCTATATATTGGATATTTATTCACCTGTACATCTGTATGATACCTTCACCAATACTCAAGGGAAATTTTGGATATCTCTTCTTTATTTTCCAAGAATAGATTTCCTTGCATGCACCTGTGTCCTTTAGTAAGGGTCACATTTCTGATATGATTTTTAATCATGTATGCCCTACCTCTTCTATTACAAAGGCATTCACACATCAACCAAAATTAATATCAACCAATGAAACTCTCCTCACAACATTATAACCTATTCACAATTCTCAATTCATAGTTTTTTAATTCAAACATTGTCCCTATAGTTATTTCACTTGATTAAGCTATTAGGTCTTCTTTGACACATAATTTTTCACTTTTCCATTTTTCCTACATATTACTAACAATTTACCTTGTGTAGATAATGTTCACTGATGCATATATATTTCTAGTACGGGTTCCTTAAGGGGTCTTTAAGGATGAGGAATTTTATTCACGTAACCATTATGGGTTAGAGACGATACACAAAGAGATATTCAATATTTGGTCTTGGCCTTAGTTTTCCTTATACTAGATATCCTTGTATTGATAGATCTCATATACATCACATTCATAGTTTCTTTCTTACATATCATCACTTGGCACCTTGTTTATCCATATCCATGATCTATGACACATTATTTTAACATGTTATGATACCTTACATTTGTTTACCAAATTTGGTCGATGTCATCATCCATGGGTGATGGTGTTGGTTTTATATTTCCTCATGGCCACCACCACTACCCATAGGTGATGGTGTCCTATATATATCCTCGCCTCATTTGACACTCAAAAGAAAACGAATTCAAATCATTAAAACTGCCATTAAATTTGATATTTTGTGCCATCTTAGCATCTTCTCACCTACCTCTTGGTTCATATTGCATTTTAATTGTATTGGATTAAATATTATTCTTCTTTGATGGTTTCTTGCACTATGAGGTCACCTATAGTAAGTCTAGGAAAGGAACAATATTCCCCTTCTCCACCTAATAATGACTCTCTCTCAACATGTTGCTTCTTTGGAGATATAGATACATCATTGACCATCCTACAAGTATAAGGTGAGTTCTATAACCATTCCTTGTCATTTTACACAGGTAAGTTCATTTCCTTATTCATTGTGCTACTTTATATTAGTATTGTACATGTTTGGATGCTATTTAGGATAGTACGCTTACCCATATCGGATTGTTAACTATCACTACTTTCATTTTATTCATATCATGCATGCTTATTGTTTATATATACTTATTCACACCCAATCATTGATATCTCTATAGGATTCCTTCTGATATTGATCATGGACCTTCAAAACCATAGGTTGAATTAGTGAAGGGATTACTACCCCGTAAAAATGTGACCCTAACACTCACTGTAGCCCCTTTAAGTTTACCCTTAGTATGTCAATACATGTGTGTTTCCTACTCATGTCCTAAATATCCTTATCAAAGGGATGGTTTAGGAATGGAATATATTGAGAAAAATATTTTTACCACATACATTCCTTGGTGAATGGAACGTTAATCCTACAAGCCTTCTGATCAATCCAGTTCATTAAAAGCATCCATATTCAAATTTGACTTCACCTAAACATCCTAAAACTAAAAAAAAATTAAGAACCCATGTATGCATAGGCACCATCACCACTGGGTGAACCTATCTGTTTCTGTTTTCTTGTATCTGAATGCCTTTAGCCCCTATATAGACATTTTTATATGGCCAATATTTTCTATCTTAGACTATCTACTTCCAGAAGCCTTTGGGATTTATGTACATTTCCATGTATGGACGATTGTGTTTGTCTCCTTAATTTTCAAACCTTTTTTGGCCAAGTAATCACTCTGGAGTATCTGGTCTTGGGGTCCTTTGACTCTGTTGTGTAGAATTTTCCTTAAGCATACCATATTGAAGTTGAGTTCCCCATTTTTATGGATTGTTGTGTCATATGAGAAACTAGAAAGAATCCTTACACCTGCAACAATGGTCCACATGAGGATGAGGAAGAATAAATCTAGAATGATGATATTTTTGACCATCCTCTTGAGATTCAGAAATTTCTATCTCAATTTTCTTAATATAAGGGAGAATCATAAGAAACACTTGGAAAACACCTTCTTGAATTTGTCTCTGGACAACTTGACCAAAGGAAATAAAATAGGAAAGGCTCTGAAATAGGTTAATCTAAAAATAACTCAAATTCTTACCCTAATAACCTCATTATCTGACTCGTTGACAAAATGAGCTAACAATAATCCACTATGATGACTCAATTTCTCCAAATGTAAGCCAACATGGCTTAGTTATTCAAACACCCTACAATGAGATCTTGGGACACCACAATCTTTCCTTTTCCAAATGGGTCTAATGTGGTGCCTATCACTCAACCTCCATTCAAAAAAAGTCTTGCAAGAAGTCCAAAAAATATCCTTTAACAACATATATTGGTAGTTTGGATATTGGCAGTGTTTCTCCATCTATCTCTTACAATTGGTTTACTGATCCCACCCTTCACATTAAGGCCATTGGAAATATTTACAAAGAACGTTCAGGACCAATTCATATGATATTACAAAACTCCTACCAAAGATACTTATTGGAGACATTTTATATTGGTACCATACTTTTCCTCAAAATTATATAGTTAAGTTAGAGTCCCTAGTGAAATCCTTAGCAAACGAATTCCAATGTCATGATTTACCTGAAAAGAACATCAACGCTTTCATCAATTATCACCAATATGAGAACAAATCAGAACAAACCTTTATCAAGTGTTTGAAAGACTCTATATACATGGAAAAAACATAACATGCCAATTCATAACCTCTTTCATATTTTCTTACAAGCCCTTGAGTCTCGTCTTCAATACAAGGTGATGTGATTATCTCCTACTTCCTTGGAAGTGGCCTTTGAACAAGCCAAAATGCAAAACTATCTCACGAGTGAATTCGAGAAGGATCCTTCCAAGAAACAAGCTAAAAAACAAGTCCAAATCCTTCAACTCTGTAAAAAAAAGTATGCGCTAGATGACAGAGTCTTAGATACTCTTCCTCTGATTGCTTCTTAAAATAGGATCCTTTTAAATAAAGACCAAAAACCTAATTAAAAAATACAACCCAAGTATCATTAACCACCAAGTAAATAAGATTTAAAGTGTCATTTTCATAAGCTATTTACTGTGATATTAGGTCCTTCTTGACCCATTCCTGACTAGCGTGATGAGAGTAAGTTGTTTTGGTGGCACAATAATTACAGACACTCACATGATAATTATCATGCACTTCGAATAGTTTCCATCATCCTTTTCTTAGGACCCCACTTTGATAATGATTCCATCACTTGTGATTGTTTAACCACAGTGGTATAGATCCATGGCGTGGCTAAAAAGGACCATCATGAATCCATCAACTAGGATAGTTAAAAACTAAAAATATCCTTTAATGATATGTCCTATCATGATTTGAATGAAATTTCTAAGAAGAAAGATAATGATAGAACCAATGTAGTTGACACATAATACCCTTCTCAAATTACGGTTGCAATTAACACTGTAAAATATGTCATAGCTTATGTATAACCACTATATCCTGTATCATTCTAACCTTAGATTCATAGGGTCTTATATCCTTTGGTACCTTAGAATCAAGATCCTCAAAGAAAAACATTTCATCATCCAGAAACCATTGTCCACTATATAAATTCTCCTACATGGCTGATTGTGTCTGGATCTGTATATTTTTCCACAAATACCATCGGCCCCTATGAAAATCAAATGTACAAGGAAGATGGAATAAGAACTAAGAAAAACCAAGTTTTTTAATCTCTCTAATTACCCCTGCTCCTTCTAGATTAGTTTTTTAGGACTCCTGAAACACTTATGTTGTTGTACACTCCAATCATGATGAGTAGGAAGTTCTCAAAGAAATTTCCCAAATTCCTGGCCCAATTCCATTATTAAACTTATGCGTACGTCACCTCGTCATTGTGAGTGTCTCATGGCTATTTTATTTGACATGAACATCCCTTTTCCTCCTTCTCTAGGGAAAATCCCTACATTTCATGGCTTGGAAAAAAGTATCCATTAGAAATGTGAGGATATCCACATTGTCGGGAATATGGAATGTGGAAATGGAATCAATTCCCAAAAATCTATAGTAGTTGAAGTATAAACAAGATAAATCCAAATCAAAACAAAGTACTCACACATAAACAAACATGTACTATGGTTCACCCAATATGGGTTACGTCTACCAAAGATAGAGATCTCATATATATAATAATGAATAAAAGTACAAACTAACTCTTCCCACAAGAGTCCAATGCATCTCTCCAAGACTATCTCCTCTTCTAGATCTCTAAATGGATTTCCATGAGTGCACTATAACCATGTCTCCATAGAACCACAAAAATATCTCACATAACCAGGAACTACTACATATCTGAATTGCAACAAATATCTCTGTGGATCTACAACAATACCTCTCACATGGGTCTACCAATTTATAATCATCAGTGTGCACCAAGAAGTAAGTTTGTCTATCCATCACTACATCAACCTATGAAAACATGAAGACAAACTCCTATACAATATCTCGATCTACATTGATCAACAATACAACATGATCTCATGGATCTATGAATACAAGATCTCACACCAACCTGTGGATCTAAAAATACAAGATCTCACAACAACATGTGGATGTAATAAGAAGAATCTACAATATTAGATCTCACTGACATGTGGATCTACAATAATAAACTCTATGTGCTTTGCATACTATGTAAGCCATTACAATCAACCTAAACAGTACAAAGTAAACACAATAGAAGACATTACACTCTTCTTAGCATTCATATGTATGTGTCATTTCCTTCTATCTAGCTTATCTCCATGGAAGCTCTATATTCATGTAACCATATCTTTTTATTCTTCTTATTCATCCTCTTAACCAAGGATTTCACATGTAATAATAATCAATTGCATGCCATCATCCTTCTAAACCTACCTTTCATGCTTATATAAACATATACAAACTTAGGTTGACTTAACTATGCATTTACAACCTTTAAATTCACTTTATAACTAAATTTATATTTAATTACCATGAGTTAAATATAAAATTCCATGCACAGGTAATCGATGTTGTTTCCCTAAATGATGGAGGTTCCTTTGCTGACCGATGAAAATTCATCTGCTGACCGATGGCTGTTAGCCAACTGACATCAGTTACTGTGTAAACCAACCACCTTTAATGTATTCTCATTGTGAAGCAATCTAGCTCCAAAACCCAACAATATCCCACTTTGAAATAAATTGTTTAACCTTTGTACATGTACCTTTACATCACCATCTTCTACATACCATGAAGAAAAACTATTATTTCCTTCAAAAATTCTCTCAAGTAATCAGGAAGATTAAACCATATTCTAAAAATAAGAAGATAAAAAACCATGAATTACCATATACCTGCATGAAGCTACTACTAATTTGTGATATATGAGCTATCCATACATCAAACTCACATTGAATCGTAACACCAAGCCTCTTATGCAGCCAAGCCACCATGAATATCACACCTGCAAGAGATATCACTCGAACTAAAGTATTGTGCTTCTATCGCAACCATAACCATCCAACCATTTTCTCCAACCATCTATCCATGTCTCCATGCTACAACCAATGCGATTGACTAAAGAAAAGTCAAACTAGAATATGTGAAAGAAAAACTAGATCCTAGGTATAGACAACCCAAATGAGTACTACATGTAACCAGTGGATGCATCCACAACACCTACATAACTCAAAGAATCAAAACACTTGCAATCTACAAATCCAACCCTACATAAAAAACTTGCATGTCTAAGACAACCATATATAAAATATCTATCATGGAGTAACTTAGTAACAAGAGGAAATACAAACATCCCCTACTCATGCTCAAGGCATCTAAACCATACTCATACACATATAAACCATGCTCATAGGAACTCATGTGCAAAAAAAATATGTGCATCATCAGAGACTCCCAAAATAGAATTTATCCACATGCTAAACCATGCTACTAACAACAAGTGTAAATGCCAACAAACATGTCATCAACATACTATTCACACAAACCAAGATGAAAGAAAAAAAGGGTACCATCCATAAAATGGTAAATATACACTGATGTCAAACTAGTAACAAACATATTTTTGTTCTTAACCCTTCAAACATTGAAACCTGCTTTCTCTTCATCACCCAGCTAAATCAACCATCAAATTCCATCCCAAAGGATATCCAGGCACCAAAAATTAAAACCAGAAGTGACATCACCATGTAATGAAATAAAAAATACGTGAAAATTCGTGATGTCCTCCAAAATCACTTGTGCCTCATGCTACTCTGAATAGTAACATCCTCCTCTCACTCCACAAGTGCATATGTGTCCAGCCTGCAATGCCAACAACCATGGCTTGCTCCCAGTCAAAATGAACTCCCCTACACTACTTTTAATAACAAGCTCAAAAGCTCCAATATATATATATATATATATATATATATATATATATATATATATATGTATGTGTGAGAAATAAAACTAGATGAAAGAAATATAAACTTGATTCCCTTATTAACAAATAATACTTCTACATCATAGAAGTTTGGACTTCTTGTGAAGTAGGTGAACTACCTTCTTTTCATCTATGTGTAATAATGTCTCTATTACCAGAAATTGTGTGTCTAAACATGAATTTTTCATTTAGAACCTCATCCTTAGACTAGATAACCTTGTCCTAAAGATTCCAACACATCCCAGAAATAAAAGTCAAACCCACCAAATATCCATTCTGTAAATTTTTTACTTGTGCACACAATGCAAACATAATACCAGTTGCTTCAAACGAAAGAAATAAAACATGAGTCATATAGAGATGCTTGAATTTGAACCAAGTATCACTAGAATCTCGAGCCAATCGTGTCCTCTTTATGATTCAAACGTTGAAGTGATATTCTCTATTTTTTCATGCACACACTGTGCCAGAAAACTGATCCTCCAAAACAAGACACTGAACCATTCATGCCCTCTAAAACTGTAAGAAACCCTGTGTAAACTGATTGTCACATAGATAGACCATGTTCTGCTGACCAATACCAGTTCCCCTCTGTGATTGATGTCGGTTCCCTGACCAACTTTGGTGCTAGTGGAATGAACACAATGCCACAAATGGCATATTACACAAAAATAGGTGCCTACTCTGACCATATCCGATAGCTATGTTGAGCCATTCATTTCAAGAAGAACCCAAACATTACACAAAAACTAAACAAAAATCATACATGTAATAAAATTTCACCAAGATGAAACACATGACCTTACCACCACCAAGACACTTAACCACATCTTCAACTAAGGTAATTACCTATCTGATCGAAGCCTTGTCTTCTTCTGTGCTATAATATTTTTCTTCTCTAATGAAGCCCATACATCTAATTACACCAAAGGATGCATAATTACCCCCTATCTCGTACTTAGATCTAGATCTGTAATCTCAAACATGCATGTGCATCAAAAATATACAAGCACTACAATACCAAGATAATCAAAACCATACTTCTATAATCCAGATTTGTAATTTGAATAACATGCGTATGCCTCCAAGAACCAGGGACACCTCAGAAAACAAGAAAAATTCTATGCATTTCTCAATTTCTTCAGATCTGTGATTTTTTGTTTAAAACCAGATTGCCTAGTAACTGACCACGATCACATTATAATTGACCATAGTAACACTGTAACCGACCAAGGTCACCTTGCCGACATCAATTGCCACCTAACCAATGGTAGTCATTGTATTCTCTAACAACCTCACAATTCTATCTTCCACTTGAGATTTAAATCTCTTCCTATGGTTTTCACACCAGGAAAAACAAACCCTTCTCTCATACACCTATCAGTAAACCACTAACAATATACTCAAGAAAAACCTTGATCTGAAATAACCATGCTCTGATACTAGTTGTTGGGAATATGAAGTATGGAAATGGAATCAATTCCCCAAAATCTACATCAGTGGAAGTGTAAAAAACATAAATCCAAATAATAAAATGTACACACACATAACACAACATGTACTATGGTTCACCCAATTTGGGTTACGTCTACCAAATATATAGATCTCATATATATAATAATGAACAAGATTACAAAGCAAATCTTCCCACAAGAGTACAATGCATCTATCCAAGATTATATCCTCTTCTAGATCTATAAACGGATCTCCATGAGTGCACTACAACTGTGCCTCCATAACACCACCAAAATATCTCATATAAACAGGAACTACTACATCTCTGAATTGCAACCAAGCTCTCTATGGATCTACAACATGACCTCTCACATGGGTCTACCAATGTGAAATTATGACTATCCACCAAAAAGTAAATCTGTCTCTCCATCATTGCATTAACCTATGTAAACATTAATATAACCTCCTACACAATATCTAGATCCACATGGATCAACAATATAACAATATCTCATGGATCTATGAATATAAGATCTCACAACAACCTATGGATCTAATAAGAAGAATCTACAATACAAGATCTCACTAACATGTGGATCTACAAGAAGAAACTCTGTGTGCTTTTCATACTATGTAAGCCTTTATAATGAGACTAAAAAATACAATGGAAATATAGTAGAAGACATTACACTCTTCTCACCATTCATATGTACCTAATATTTCCTTCTGCCTATCTTCTCTCCATGGAAGATCTGTCTTCATGTAACCATATTTTCTTCTTCTTCTTATTCATCCTCTTAACTAAGGATTCCACATGTAATAATAATCAATTATAAGCCATCATCCTTCTAACCCCAGGTTTCATGCTTATATAAGTATATAAAAACTTAGGTCAACTTAGCTATGCATTTACAACCTTTTGATTCACTTTATAAATAAAGTTAGATATAATTTAGGTGAGTTAAATATAAGATTACATGCACATGAAACTGATTTCGGTTCCTTGACCGATGGCGGTTCCTTTTATGACTGATTGCAGTTCAACTGCTGAATGATGGCGATTCATATGCTAACCAAAGGAATTTCATCTACTTACTAATGGTGGTTAGCCAATCGACGTTGGTTACTATGTAAATGAGCCACTTGTAATGCATGCTCATTATGAAGCAATCTATCTCGATAATCTAACACACATTCATACTAATCTCACCATGGATGCTCATTCATGAATTTGTTTTCCCATCACTTCTATGATAATAGATGAGATATTTATTTGTATAGATGATCCACCACTCTTCATTTTAGTTCAGATCAATCACAATTTATTTTAGCATTCTATTGTTAATGCAGGATAAGGCATGTGTGTGGCCTTATTATCTTTCATTAACACTTATGATTTATTCTATCGATAACCTAAAATCATGGTGAACAAATTTTCAAGGATATGATTTCCAAAAATTTCCTTTGATAGGGTGTATTTGGTTACCCATTATTTTCCCCCTAGGATTGTCCATGTCAAGGTTATGGTATTTATTTTTTCCTTATCTTATAACATTCTCCTAGGGAAACCTTGGACTCATTGTATGCATGTCATTACCTCTTCTACATGTTAGTGTGTGAATTTTTCTAACTATGGAGATATTTATAATATGCAAGGGGGAAATAACCCATGGAACTATAATATACTTCATTAAAAGGGGACATGCAAACTCCTCATGCTTGATGAATTGTCACATATCCCTTTTCGGGAATATAAGAACTTTAATTACCATATAGATACTCTTTGCATCCCAATATCTTGGATTCATATTATGAAAATCTTGATGAAGTCATACTTAGAATAAATACCTTTGATTTAACATGGGAAATTTAATCCATAGATCATAGATCCCATTAAAGGCTAATCGATTAGATAAAGAAATAACTTGAAATAGATAGAAAATAACAAAGTTTAAAGAGATAGAACTAAAAGTAAATAATGAACAAGAACAAGAACACATTACACAATATTTAATTGGAGAAATCATAAGGAAAAACTCCACTTGTACAACATTTTATTTTATTATGAATCTAATAACATTTCACCTAACACTTCCACTTCACTCCTTAGCTATTTCACACTTTTGCAGAACTATGTCTCTTACTTGTTCAATTGCTAAAACATTCAGTTAAATAGCAATGCATCTAGCCTATCCTACACACAACTTGCAGTCTTTAATAGAATCCTGCATAGTCATTGTAGATAGTCAGACAATCAATCCCAAGAGGGATCACCCAATAAATTGGGTGGGTGAATCGGTCATGTCGCTTCACTCTTTGAGTGTGAAATACTTCACACATTAAAGTTTGATTAGAAAAACTATAATAATGTTGGGGCATGCTCCAGTGGTTAATCCCACTTGAAATTATCACCCTAACACTTCTCCTTAATGTTAAGTGGGAGAATACAATCATACAAGCCAAGTTTTATACCCATGAATCAACACCCGTGATTTAGGCTTAGCATGCCAATGAGGAAAATCCATAGATCTTTCCAAAAAATAGATTCATAAGACCAGTGCTTTACAATATGATGACTTACATAAGACCATGTAGCATTTTATAAGTTAAGGCATACCAATGACTAAATATTTGCTAGGATTTATAAGTAACTTCACAAAATAGTGACACATTTACTTATTACAGTTAGAGGAAGTATTGTAAGTTTGAAAAGGACGTTAAGAGGTGGCATTGTCATATGCACTACCCCTAAAGGGAAACTCTGACAGGCCCAACAAGGCACATAACTTGCAAAACTTGATAGAATATAGTGGTTTTGTGAAGATATATGCAACCTGATCTTCAATTGGACAAAACTAGATATCAATATCACCATTAAGGACTTTTTATCTAATGAAATACATATGAACTTAAATATGTTGTGTCCTTTTATGTTGAACTAGATTGTTTACAAGATAAATTCATCTTTGAATTTCACATAGAAGATTAGTATTCCCTTTAACATCCATGTGTAACTCATCCAACAACCCTTTTCAGCCATATAGATTCTTTAGTAGTTTCCATGGCACTCCTATACTCAGCCTCAGTAGAAGAGATAGACAATGTTGGTTGTTCTTGCTAATCCAAGTGATGGAACTTTCACCAAGCTTAAAAATATATCCAAAAGTATATTTCCTATTTACCGCATTACCAACATGATTAGAATCACAATAACCAAATAATTGTACATTATTAGAAGAAGAATAAACAAGACCAAAATTTATTGTGCCTTTGATATATTTCAAATTTTTTGTTGACATTTTCCAATGATCCTCATAAGGTTGTTACATAAATCTTGACACTACCCCTACTACATAAGAAATATCAGGTCTAGTAATACTCAAATAGATCAAACTACCAACTAGTTTCCTATAAAGAGTATGATCAAATTTAGCACAAGCTAGTTTAGGATCAACCTTAACACCAACTTTAATAGGAATGGTGGCAGACATACGATAAAACATTTCAAATATCTTAAGCAGATTAACAACATACTGAGATTGGGATGCAAGACAAACATTATGGTCTTGAATGGTAATCATGCCAAGAAAAATATTTAATAAACCCAAATTAGTCATTTCAAAATGTTGTTTTAAGTTTTGTTTGATTCTTACAATTAGACTTTTATTACTGCTAGTAATGAAAATATCATCTACATATAAGAAAATAATGATAATATTATTATTATCAAACTTGACAAATAAATCATTATCAGAACAACAATTAGTAAAGCCAAGGTCTTGAAAGAAACAATTAATTTTAGCATACCAAGCTCTAGGAGCTTGTTTAAGACCATACAAAGACTTTTTAAGACTACAAACATAAATTTCCTTTCCAGGAGCCTCAAATCCTTTAGGATGACTCATATAGATTTTTTATTTTAAGTCACCATTTAAAAAGACATTTTTTACATCCATTTGATGAATCTCCCAGCCATATTGGGAGGCTAATGCAAGAAGAACTCTTACTCTGATCATCTTAGCAACATGAGAAAAAGTCTCAACATATTCAATACCTATTTTTTGAGTGAAACCAAAAGCTACTAGCCTTTCTTTGAAATTTTTAATCTCCCATAGATATTTATATTTAATTTTGAATAACCACCTAGATCCTATAATGTTTCTTTTAAAAGGAGGAGGGACTAAATCCCCAAATGTCATTTTTGATTAAAGCATTGTATTTATCCTTCATATCTTTAATCCATCTAACATCTTGAGATGATTATTCAAAGGATTTTGGTTCTACCTCATAATGGGTCATCAAGGCATGATAGGTATGTTGACTTCTAGTTAGTTTTCTAAAATTATCAGGTTGAACAAGATTTATAGCCCATATAGGAATCTTAGGTTACAATAGATTTCGGGATGACTCCCCCTCAATATCCATCATATCTAGATCAAAATAATCAGCCTCTTGAACTTTTGTTTCCATAATTTTTGTAGGAGGATTATCAGGATCTATCTCTAAAGTAGTAGGGGAGGGTTTATTAGGATAAGTAGAAAAAGTTCTATGTAAGACTTGAAATTTTTTTAAAAAAATTTCGTGCTTGAATAGATCATATAATCTCAAACCTTTAGTTTTACAGCCATAGCCAACAAAAATAAAATCAAAGGAGGTTGGATCAATCTTCTTCCTTTTAGTTTTTTGAATGAATATGGAAGCATGACTGCCAAATATTCTTAGGTGAGAGATATCTAGTTTTTTATTTGTCCATACTTAATGAGGAGTAGCTCAATGAAGAGATTTTATAGATATTCTATTTATAATATAGATAGTTGTATTCATAGCTCCATCCCATAAGAAATTCTGCACATTGGAAGCATGAATCACAGTCCTAGCCATTTTTAAGATATTCTTATTCTTTCTTTCTACAATGTCATTTTGCTGATGGGAATATGGAGTACTCAATTTTATTTAAATTACACATGACACACAAAACTCATCAAAGGATTTGTTGAAATATTCACCTCCATTATCAATCCTAATTATCTTAATTTTAAGATTTTAAACATTCTCAACTAGAGCTTTAAATTCCTGAAATTTAGATAGGACATTAGAATTTTTCTTAATGAAATAAGACCAAGTCATTCTAGAATAATCATCAATAAAGAAAACACCATACAATGCACTAATGAGAGAAGAAACCTCAAGTGAACCTATTACATCACTATGGATCATTTCTAATAACTGAGAAGAATTTGGATCATGATGTTTGTGAAATGGTTGAGCATGTTGCTTACCACGTAGGAAAATTTCACAAGTTTCGTGTTCTGATTTTATCTTAGGAAGACCAACAAAAAGATTTAGTCTATACATATCATATAGACTCTTGATATTTACAAGACCAATTATTTCATGCCATAACTAAATATCATTTCTAGAAGAGGAAGCAAACAAGACTCAGACACAAAACCATCAAAGATATACATGCCATTCTTTTGGATCCCAGAAGAAATGAATTTTTAAAATTGATCTTTGACATAGCATTTTTCTTGTAGCAAAACAAATTTATAGTTTTCTTTAGTTAGCTGAGAGCAAGACAAAAGATTATTTTTCAGTTTAGGGACATACAATAAATTCTTAATTAAACCATTAGATATCTTAACATTGCCACAACCTTCAGCTCTAATGAAAGATTTATCTCATAAATAGACATTCTCTTCACATTTGAAAATATATGAAAGGATATTAGGAATGCAATTCATGTGCTTAGAGGCACCACTATCAAGAATCCATTCATTTTCATTTGAAGCTAAGAGGGAAGTATACAAAGCAATAGATTTCTCAACTACATTTGCTTGATTTTTCTTCTAGTTTTTCTTAAAAGTATTAAGATTGTTAATTTTAGCATTCTTGAATGATTTATTAATCTTGACTCTACAATTAGACTCTTTGTGTCTAAATTTTCCACATTTATTACAAGTTCCATTAAATTTGACTTTGAATGGATGATTTATTTTAATAGAGTTAGTCTTAGGATTAGTTTTAAATATGGATTTAGTACTAGATTTCTGATTTGGATTGAAATGTCTAGTATGAGAAGGCTTATGATTTTTAGAGAACAGATCCTGAGAAGAAGTCTCTTTTAAATCAAATTTTTCCATGACTCTCTCTCTTCTTGAATCAATAAAGAATACAAGGTGTCTAAATCAGGTAGATCATTCTCATTATGATACTTGGAATTAAGAATTGAGATGTAATGTTTATATTTTTCGTGAATGTTGATTTGAATTATAAAAGAAAAAATATTTTCTTGAAACAAATCATAGTTGTAGTAATTTAGTTGAATAATGTTCTTAATTTTATCTAGATATTTTACAACTTTCTCAACCCCTTTGATGGGTGTTGTAAACAACTCTAAAACAAGCTTAATGATCTTAGATAACCTACTTCCTTCATGCACGGTCTCAAATTTCTTCCATGCAGTTGAAGGTGAGTCTAAATAGCCTACATTAATCAAGAAATCATATATAATGCTTTGTAATATGATGGAAAAAGCTTCTTGAGATATTTGACAAAAGGAGCTAAGTTTTTCAGGGGTAGCTTGTCTTCTTGTGGGATGGTTTTGAATGGCAGCCACAAGATACTAGATATTTCTAACCATAGAACAAGCTTTTAAACGTAATTTCTAGATGTTATAATTAGTTGAATTCAAGAGTTAAGACTTATCCATTGAAAAAACAACAAAACTAGCCATTTTTTATTCTTAGATGGAAAATGGAGACATATATAGATAGAAAATGACTCAAAGAAGCTAAATAAAGACAAAAAATAAGCTACAAATATTTTAAATTGTTTTATGACAACAAATAACCAAAAATTTATCAAAAAATAGCTTGAATTGGTCAAGTTCTAGATGAATTTAATAGGGCTAGGTCGTGTTTCAGCTAAAAACCATTTTAATAGGAAAATTAGCTAATTAATTAATTATAAGCTTAAGATCATAACACAATTCGTCAAATCTTCATAAATAGCTAGATTTGGTCTAAAATTAGCTTAAATTGGTCGATTTAAGATAAAATTTATATAACAAAGTCGAGGTTGGGTTATAGGAACTTGGCGAGTTCTTAAGAAACTTGGCTTGGTGAGCTAAAGGATGAGTATTCTAATTTAGAATCCATAGTATAAAGATAAATTAGAAAACACATGAGATAAAGAAATCTCGATGGGTTATTTAGCAACTCATCGGGGTGAGATAAAAAAATGATCTACTTTAACAAATAAAATAAGTTAAATAACAACTCATATGGGGGTCAATGTTATGTTTGTGGAGCATGTTTTCATGTTAGAGTTTGGTACACCTTTCATGTGTTACACTCTAATATTTTTACGGCGGTCCCACTCACCGGTGAACAGGTCAAGGGGGTTCAAGGGCGAAGTCCCCCGAAGCAAATTTTCATGGGTGGTTTATTAACCCATGGGTGATGGGTAACCGTTATGGGCAATTTTTGGGCCCATGGTTTTTCGGTACCCATTTTTTTGTAAAACTACCTCTTTGGCTACCTATTGATGTACTTATAAATAGATGGACATACAATAGGATTGATATGAGTGTGCTTTGTGAAGGTGAATAGTGTGTGTGAATTTGGGAGGGTTTGTTGAGTGAAACTCCAAACAAGATCTGATTATTGTAATTATGAAGACTGTTGGCTTGTAATAAAATTTGAGTAAGTGTTCTTGGTGGATGTAGCCCACATTGGGTGAACCACATTAAATATTGTATTCGTGTTGTGTATTTTTCATTTCTTTAATTCTATTCATACTTCTTATTATTGCGATTCTGAGGAATTATTCCACATTAGATATTATTAATTCCTAACATTTGACACATGGAAAATATCAAAACTACCAAGAAAGACACGTGTCGGCTTTAAAACAGATCCTTGGGTAGACACAATTTTTTATAACTTAAATTCAAATCCTTTTCGAGTCTGAAACCGATAAAAAACCACTACAAATGACAAAAAAACACTCGTCAATATGCGTAGCTTTAAAATAACTAAAATACACATGTCACTTTTTAATTGTCTCGCATTTCACATTGTAGATAATAAGAAAGACTGAAAATTAATTAAAAAATAGATCCATATACAAGTGTCTTAATTAATTGGATAGCATTTCACATTTTGACACAATGGGACAAACAATTCTAAGTCAACCAAGCCACTTGTTGAAAAAGTAATCGCTTAAACAATTTATAAACCAAACTTGAAATAAAGTTTAGGTCTAAAAAATAAATAAGACATGTGTCACGATTTAAATGGTGAGGCCAAAATAAAGACTGACACCCTGAAATAATTAGAATACATTTCAAAAAATAATTAGATCACATTTCGCAAGTCTAAAAAATAAATGACAAGTGTGAAAAAGTAGAATACATCTCAATTTTTAATTAGCTTAGACTTCACAGTTCACAGACGTAAAAAACTTGTGGAATGAAGAAAATGTTTAGAAGCAACAGTACAAAGAAAATTTAATAAACCCGCGAAACAAAGAACTAAAGTCTTTCACCATGAAAAATGAATATATGTTTTGTTTTTCTATTAGCTCACACTTTGCAAGTTTGCCAAAGTCAGACAAATATATATGTGTCTAAATTTTATTGGATCGTACTTCACAATGAAATCAAAAAAGGCTAAGTCAAACACGATACGTGCAACCTTTTAAATGGATCACATTTCACAAGACTGACAAATGCGACAAGGTGGAAACTTTTAATTGGATAATAACTACCACAAATAAACGACTAACAACTGCAAAATTTGGAGAAATTCTATTGGTTCAGATTTCACAAATATGACAAATGCAATAAGAAGAGATACTTGGAGTAGTTTTATTGGCTTAAGTATCACAAATGTCAAAAATAGCTAATCTAAGTATGACAACGCAAAGACATGTGTAAAGCCCTCATTGTCTTGTGGATTTCAACTGATAATATTACTGACACCATGAAGCAATATGAAGCATTTTGATTGGCTTGGAATTTGTAAAAAAATACAAATGTGATGTTAACTAGAGAAATATGATTGGATCAAGCTTCGCATTCAAAGGAAGTCAAAAAATTTGTCAAGGCAAAGCCAGCTGACACAAAATGATTGGTCCAAGCTTCGCAAAGACAAAAAATTGAAAATACAAAGCTAGATGAAAAAAATGATTGGCCCAGGCTTTGTAGAGGTAAACTTAGTGATTAAGATAGTAAAATATGGAAAATGTGAAGAAAAATGGCACTGAATGATTGGTCTAAGCTTCGTAAAGACAAAACTATCAAAAAATAAAGATTTTTACCACTAGAACGGACTTAAAATCCCCAAACAAATTAGATCTAAGTAAATATTTCGGATCCACATTAAAAAATGACAGTAATAGCTATTTACAGTGGGAAAACTAGAAAAATAGCTCATAAACAACAGATTCAAGATGTAAATGGCTAAAGCGAAAGCAGAAGCAAAGATCTAAGAAAACAAAATCTTAAACATGATCTAAACAACCATTTAGCCCATTTAACAAATATTTCAAACAATATTAGAGTGGGAATTGGAATTTTAAACTTGGTTAGCTTGAACACAACTGTGGAACTTTTGGGTCTTGTAGATCCATCAATAAAATTAAAGTTTCTTTTCCCTTTTAAGTCAAAATACTTCTAGATCGATTGTGCACACACACAATAACCATGATTTTATACCATATTAGATTTAGTAGGGGAAATGTAATCCACATAACACAGATCTACCATTAAAGGCTGAAGATTATAGATTATGGTATACAGTTGATTAGATAAAGAAATAACCTGAAATAGATAACAAATAACATATTTTAAAGAGCTAGAGCTGAAATAAAATAATGAATAAGAATAAGAACACATTACACCAAATTTAAGTGGAGAAACCCGAAAGAAAAACTCCACTAGTAAAACGTTGTCTTTTATTATGAATCTAATACAATTTCACCCAACACATCCACTTCTCTCAGCTATTTCACACTTATATAGAGCTATGTTTATTACTTGTTCAATAGCTAAAACATTCAGTTAACTAGAAATACATCCAGCTTGTCCTACACACAACTCACAGTCTTTAATAGAAGTCTTCATAGTCATCGTATACAGTCATACAGTCAATACCAAGAGGGATCACCTAATAAATTGGGTGGGTGAATTAGTTAGAATACTTCACTCTTTGAGTGTGAAAGACTTCACACATTAAATTTTGATCATACAAACTATAATCATGTTGGGGTGTGCCTAAGTGGCTAATCCCACATGACATTATCAACCCAACATCCCCTACCTCTTTCCATTATAGCTCCTCATTCTTATATGATTGAGCTGCATTATGCATGGAACAAGGATCTGTTGTATGACATTTCTGACTGTAGATCCTATAGGTGCCATATGAAGAATCTTGAATTTTAGGTAAAACATGACCAAAATAGAAAGGCTACACAACCTTCAATTTTTGATCCTTTATTATTAACTCATCATGGATATTACACACACACTAATGTCAACTATCGATATCTACGTAGAAAGTAGCTCGTCTTAGTAACTTATTCTCACAATCAAAATTGTTGAGATGATTCCCCTTGAAACTGAACACCTTCCCCTTAACCAACTAGACCAAAACATACCTATATACCACTAACTCACTACGATCCTCATCCCACTATCGATGATATTACTTGTGTCATTCTCACCTAACTAGAGGACCAAATAGATGACACCTTATTCATTGCACCATTTGAGGTACATCTGCAAGTGGACATTACACAACACACCATCAAGGACCTCATGACCCATACTAGAAGTGATATCTTGAATCAAGTTGATGATATTATCAAGGATACAGTGCGTTGTTTATCCCATGTGGATAATAATCTTTAATACCTTAATTATGTCTTATTTTATTTCTTTGGCCTGATCCTGGATGTTTGCTTGGGATTTTGGCCCCCACTTGGGTTTTATAAAAACACCTTTTTCCTTTTCTTAGGCTATCATTTCTCCTTTGGGTTTATCACAATGTCAAATATCTCATTACAACCTTGTTTGGGTTATTCTATCCACTTGGATTCATCATCATTCGTACTCTAGTATTATACCATTGAATATTTTATCCTTGTTCCACATATTAGCTTCATCATATTACATAAGTTGGGTTATCATCCCAATGTGATTCTTACTAGATTTACCTATCTAATCAGATTATCATTATATATAAGTATCATGAGTATCATTACATACATATATGTGGAAAGTAAGAAAATGATAAATAAATCATCACATAAACATCACCCAATTATTAAAATGCCATAAAAATCATATATATATATATATATGTATATATGTATATATGTATATATGTATATATGTATATACACATACATACATACATATTGAATCAAATTTTATACATCGAAAAAAATCATACAAAATGGCTCTGGCCCATTCATAATATGATTCAAGCACCCTCACCCGCTATGAAGTATCTCTAGATTATTTTGGTAGATGGGGTTGTGATGTCTATTATCATTGTGCGAGATATGTATGCCACCCTAGATGGGGATCCAGAGGCCTCTCTCTGAAATATCACCAAATAGGCCTCTAATGAAGTAATCTATGTCAAATATCTTTCGGAATTTTCCATGAGATATTACTACTCCTTTACCATGGATACCTACACATGGAATAGACTCTAAAACATCACATCTATGCTACTAGTAGCTACCTATGCATGTGCATCCTAGTGTCTCCTAAATATCATGGATGCTTTACCCACCAAATGAAATGAAGTCATTAAATCCCTAGCCGATGGTGATGTTAGATCCACCATTACTGTAGTATCCTTTACATCTAATAAAGGGTCTAGGATATCATGGTGGTCTCTCTGATTAGTGACTGTCACTCCTCTACTATCCACTTTGTAAAAAAAAACAACCAACACACATTACTTAAAATATCACATACTTCTATCAAAATCTTGTAACTAACATACTATCATGCATACCTTCATGTGTGGGTCTCTCCATGGTGGTATTACTATCTTCTCGGCCACCAAAACCTCATCTTCCTCATCATCATGATGAATTTTGGATTCCATGTAATGTTCCCACCTATCTTGGGGCACCAGTATCATGTCCCATCTCTTCCATGGTCTTTGCCTCTATCTCAGATGCACGACCATTTGAACCCTGAATGGCATCAAGTATCCTCCTTTGAGCTATCACACCTTATGTTGTCTGAGCCATGGTGATGGCTATCTCAACCCTCCTCTTCTAGTACCGAGACCTACTCTATCTTGCAGTCTTATTTTTATAGATCCTGTAGAATGATTTCTACATTTTTTTAGGGTCTTCATTTTACCATCTTTGGTCACCAAAGCCCTTTTGTATTTTTTCAGGATTAATTTTACCTAAGTATGGAACTCGATGTGGAGGGAATCCACATGTCTCTTTGGCACATTTTGGAAAATGCACAAGGCATCAAAAATATTTGAGAAGCAAGAAGCCTCCACGTGGCCAAGGTGTGGCTAAGCAGCCCCAAGCGGGTTAAAAGTAAAAATATTAAGCGGAGAAGCACACAAGTGTTTATGTGTTGCCTAGGTGCAAGTTTAAAAGGAAAGAGAAAAGGAAAAGTTCCAAAGTAGTGTAAGGTCTCTACGTGTCATACATGAAACCACCACCATCAAAAATACCAATCAAAGAGGCGAAGGGCTCAACGTTTGGATATTTGAATGTGAGCTCATTTCCTAAAGCATGTAATTGAGATTTTATCGCTTGCTTCGTCAATCGACCCCAAGCACACTGAAACATCATCTAGATTGGAATGGAAGCTAACCAGAGGTGCTCCTAGGTGTCAATCCCATCCATTATGTGAGCTTTGTGAGATTGTTCTTCCTTAATAAGGGGGTGTTGCATAAACAAATAATGAACACACCTATTCTTGAAAACCATATTTAAGCACTAACTCCTAATCTAATGCACCAAAACATATAATAGCATGCTCATACTATAATGGAAGTAGAATTAAATCATGATTATCATCAAGAAAAATGGTAATACACCCATTAAAATAAAATGAAATGTACAAATCAAGATCCATCACATAAGTGCTTTAGAATCACTTACTTATATTCATTAGTCAAAGTATAGTAGCCAAGATTACATCAAAAGAGTTCCATGTATGGAGATATTTACAGTAGCAGAGGTTTGACACATTACAGAGATCACCATCACACATTACACATTTTTACCAACTATTTCCCTCTCTTTCTCTAATATTCTTACACACACATCCTCTCTAAATTTGTCTCATAAAACCATACATAAGAGGAATGCTCAAGGAATATCCTCTTAACCGCTCATCATTACATGAAAAATCCTAAAGGAATCTTTCATGATTTCCCTACCACTACCCAATAACATGCCAAATGTCATAATGTGTTTCCACAATAAAGTATCCCTTAGCATGAAAGTGCTAGCTAATCCATAAAAAAACTCAGCTCCTTATCCATTCATGATAATTGTATTGATGCCTTGGAATATACTTTCCGTGAGCTTCAAGTCTCCATAGCTTATCCATATCTTTATCTAGTCACTTTTTCATTTGTTCCCTAAATTCATCTTTTACTACTGTCCAAAAATCATTAAGTCATGAATCCATCATGCCTGGGTGTGAGCCTTCGCGCATCTCTAAGAACTACTTCTGCATGTGCCTTTGTGCCCTATTTCCACATGCCACCAAGCTTTATGCCCTAGGTAATTAGTTAATTTATGGGTCCATAATCTCCCCACACTAAGTTGATTGTCACCCCAGTAATACTTCTCGCTTAGCAAACAAAGTCTTGACAAAAAAATATGATAGGGAAAGAATGACGCTCCATCAAAGAATAAATAATAATGGAATTGAAGAATGGAAGAATATGCTACACGAGAAATTGGAGGAGTTTAGGAAACTCTACTTTTATCTCATCCTTCAACTTCTCCTAGGTCATCAGTTATGATAAGGCCTTCCCTAACACTTCTCTCATGATACTGAGTACTTGGTCTAGGGTAATTTACTCCACATTCTCCTTTAGCACATTGATAGCGACCACTAGCTCCACGCAGACACCTTCAAATTTGTCCATCCACTCAGTGATGGAATCCCAAAGTTTGCTAATCCTAAATCCCAACTTCTCGCAGTTCATTTTTATTTTATCCTTCTGATTTGTGGTGTTAACAACCAACTATGTGCATTTGGCCTTATTACTGGGGATGATCTCCTATAAATCCTTAAGAGTGGCCTCCTCTTCTGTCACCCACATGTTAATGATGGGCTTGCATTTTCTGAAGTTTTTGAAGCCCCTATCTGCAAGTATATTTGCTTCCTTGAGTTGGGTAAGCATGTCCTACAACTCAGTGATCTAGGCTTCAACATGCAAGGATCTTCTTAGGTCATGTATAGTTCTCCTTTCCTTCCTCGTGCACCTTGCTCATATCTATGGCTTCAACCTTAGCTTCCTGTTCTTCTAGATCTTCTTCCAACTCTGTATTGAAGGTGGTGGGTTCTTCTTCTTCACCTTCCTCGAATCCTGTTGAGGGGCTCGATGCATCATGTGTCTTTTTCTTATTTTCTTTAGGATCTTCCTCCTCTTCCTTCTCTTTCTCACACCCCGATAATGAGGTCTTGGTTCCACCTTATAGTGAAGTGTTGGCATCCTTGTTACCATTACGGTGCATGTAGTGCTTCCTCTTTCAGTAAGTATCTATCTTACCTTCACTATGTTATTATTCTTCTTCCTCTCCTTTGACATATACCTCTTTCATGGGTGGGATTGGCACCTCCCGCAGCTTTGGAAAGGGGGAGTATATAACCTCAAATTCAATCCCCCCTTGTGTTTTGGGGTGTAGATGCACGAACACCCAATGGATGTACCCTTTGATGCTAACGCCGACTTGAGGGTGTAAGTCTAGAAAAAATGTCTGTAAAACTTTGACATAAGCAGGTTGAGTTCCATACTTGTCTATCACACACAATGTATGGACATCAACGTCCACTTTGTCTTCATCAAAAACCCACTTGTGTTTTCTTTATTTGGTTGATGGCGCACTTCATATACTTAGTAGTAAAAATGAAGGGGAGCTTTCACCATGGCCCCATCTCTCCCGTAGCCATCATAAAATTTTCTAGGAATTTTTTTTGTGTAATTGTGACTTTTTCTTGATCCCCAACAACTTATGAAAATTCATGAGGGATGCGTCACTTATTCTCAAATGATTTACATAATCATTCAAACCATATGTTCATCCAAGCCTTGTAGGAACTTGAGATGGTTCCATCACAAGTGAACTTCACAAATTGAACTGCAAGGGATGAGTATGCCAGTAGGTGAACCCATATGTTCCCGTCTAGCCCATCTGGGATACCAATCTCCTAGGATGTGATCAATAGAAGTATGGATCCCCATGTGATTTTCACTCCCTCCTTTTTCTGTACTTGTGATTCTTTAACAATGTTGTTTGCAATAAACTTTGAAAAATTATTATGTGTCTTTTTGACACTCTATATGCCACATACAAAAAAATCATATTGATGTTTGTCTACCTCTCTAATGCACACAATTTACAACTAATGAGCTAGGAATTGAATCTCAATTCTCAGTCTGGTAGATCCACAATAACCTGTGCCCTTCCTCCCTTCTCTTAGTTCAATTTCTTCATTATCTCCTCAATCTTTGTAGTGGCACATAAATCAAGTGTCATGTCCTCGTCATTGTTCTGCAGGCCTATAACTATCATACTCAAGTGGCTTATAATCCTCATCATTCTTCTTATGAAGTAGAAGAATTGCTCATGCACCTGTAAAATTAACCACTTGAACAATAGGGTGGGTTTTGTAAACAAAGGAAGCTCCCATAGCTGTAAAACTCCAGTATTTTGTAGTTTTTATTGTAGCGAGTCATCAACCTTAGGGTTTCTGAGCTTGTCCACTATTGGAGTGTCTGAAACTAATTTCACCCGCATCATATTTTTTTATCACTTTTTTGTGGTTGTATTCGCTAATCTTTCACTTGTATAACTTCAAACTTCACTTTTCTATGTTGATAACCCCTAGGGGGTACTACATTTCTAAGTAAATCTCCATGTGATCCTCCTTCTCCAACACCAATCTCTTTATTCAAGATTTCTTGGGTTCTATCTTCTTTATTTTTCTTTCTTCTCATGCCTTAGGTTCTTTGAAACTCTCCTTTGTCTATCTGGACTTGACAACTTCTTTGTTTCTTTCTCACGTAACCCCTTTCCTGGTTTGTTGTCTTCTTTCCACCTTGATACGCCCTAAGAATACACTACATCTTACATAATTTTAGTGGTTCATGATAAGTACCTTGCTTTGCTATTCTTTATAAAACTCTCATCACACTTCAAGCTCAGAAGCACAAAAGAATTTTTTAAAGGAAAATTAGTCAAAATGCCTACTCTTACCTACTATTTATACTTTTTCAATGCCCTAGAGTTCCTTCAACCATGTTTCTTAACGTCGCTTTTTAATAGAGCACTTTATTTCACTTAAATCAACTTATGTGACTTCCCCTCGTGCGTCATAACTATAACCTTTTGGCACTCCAACACTACTTCACTGGCACAAACCTCCTTCATACGTGTCACCATGCCAAAGTACATAACCTTTGTGTTGTCCACTAAGTAGTTGCCCATGGTGTTACCTACCTTATGTTGTACTGTATGATATTTCCCTTATTCATGGTCTTTAAATTTTTCACAACACACCTTCATAACCACACGGATTCAAACACCTTAACCATCATCTCATTCGTTCTTCTAGCTTTGCGCTAATCGTTCCTGTCAGTCCATTGTCAAAAGAATTTTTCAAACATATTCAACATATCTGCTACTCATATTCAACATATCTACTACTTCACCCCACACAAAATATATGTGCAGTCTAGTGCACATATAATTTATCACAATGTGTTTCACCTAATTCTTAGACGTTTCTTTGTAAATGATGAAATAGATAGGGTAATGGGTGTAGAAGGAATACCTATCTAAATCCAAAGCTGATCATGAGAGCTTCCTTTTGGCTAGGAGGAACTACCTGAAATGGAACATAAGATCACCAAATAAAAGTTAAACAATATGTGTAGTGAACTGCCTAACATGTGCTAGATCTGGGAAGTGCGATACTTCCTAGACGACTGTCAATCCACTATTTAAAACAATTTAATGCTAGTTAAAAAGTAAATCCTATTGTAATTGAAATGATTTAGGTATCTCATTTAAAACATAATAAGAAATATCTAATCTAACAGGCTAGGTTGAAATAAGATCTGAAGGTCAAGTAGTTGGTTCTAGTTCTCTATAGGTCTGACAGAGGTCTTAGGTAGGTCACAGGTGATTAAGAGTGATGCAAGAATAGGTGGGTAGGTTACTGTTCTGGGTTATATTGGTAAACATAGAGACCGATGTTGGTTGAGGGTGACTGACACATGTTGGGGAGAACCAGTGTCACTTATTGTGGAATACTGGGAATTCCACAAAGACCTCTAGATCTCCCTTATGATTGCACAAAGGACTTAGTTAGGTGGAATGAGGTATTGGGCTGTTTGGATGGGATTTGGCGAGGTTTTAATGGGTATATGGAGGGGTGAGTATTAAAAGAGGTCAATGGGTGGCTAGGAGAACAATGGATGAAGATACAATGATTAAATGAATGAACCAGATGAGTAAATTGTTCTAATTACTTGAAATCTAGTTCTGGGTACCTGTGAGTGATGAATGAAGGTGTTGGTAAGAGGTTGAATGTTGTTGAGGATCACCAAACATTGGAAATATCCTACATGGGCTGCATGTGCATTCATTTTTTCTTGGTTGGATCAAATTTTTGTTGGAGTCAGTGCTAGATGGTTGTTAGGTGAATGTTGGATGCTTATGTAAGAGAAAATGATTGATCTCCTTCTTTGAATGCTTGTTCTTGGTGAAAAATGTTCTCAAAAGTTGTAATATCTCTCAGGAATGTGCCAAAAAATTTCCAAACTCAAAAACAAGGTTTTTTTGGGGATTAAAAGGTGACAGACAGTGGTTAAGGGTAACCAACGTTGGTCAGCGTGGGATTTCCTAGGTTTACTAAACTAGGCAGATCCCCTTGATTTTTTGGGATCTCACGTCGTTAACTCATGGATTAGAGTGGAAGCTTCTTCTAAGCATGTGGGAATGTGGTTAGAGGGAATGTTAGCATTGATTTTTAGGGTTTGGGTAAGTCTTAGTTGGTTATGGCAACTTACCAAGAATAGGTCTTAGGGTGAGGTGGCTTGATGACGTGTCTAGGTGAGGTGTATGTGTGGGAATTATCGAAATTAAAATATTTAAATAATAAATATGGTGAAGATAATGAATTAATTTAATTAAATTAATTAAATTAATATTATAGTGAGGTGAAAGGGGTCATGGCTAGGTGGATGTGTTCAAGGTGTTTATTTGTCGAGGGGCCAAAAAGGAGTGTGACCTAATTTTGGTGTCTACATTTTGCCCCTTTTTTTGCATAGCTTGTATTGGTAAGTGATGATGAAAAAAATAGATGTGGTTGCCCCATGTGTGGATGCAGGTGATCCCCCTTAAATGAGGAACTAGAGAGGTAGAAGGCAGAATCAGTGAGTGGTTTGATTAAAAGGTGAATGTGATGAAAAGGAAGGTGGGTAGTAGGGGAAAAGGGAGTAAGGTATACTCAGGTAATCTAGGTAATAGGTCAGGGTCAAAGATAGTAACAATCAAATGCACACACACATATAAACTACAACACAATACCAAGTTGAAGAGGAGGAAAAATCCACATTGTCTAAGGTCGATAGATTTATCCAAATAAGGTTGAAGTGATTCGAGTATTCAAGGTATAGGATATGGTCAGGAAACATGACATAGGTTAGGTGCAGGAATATTTAGGTGTGTTTTGGTACACCAAAGGTGGGGTCAAGATAAATGGTCATGGAAAGAGGAAAGGTAAGATTAATAGGTCAATCAACATAGGTAACAGTGTCGTAAGGTATAGCGAACACATGGGGTCAAAGTACTAGCGATGTTCTAGGTCCAAGTATCTAGGTCATGACATGGGTAGGGCCGAGGTATGGGTAAAATAATGAGTCCCCAAAGGAGGATGAGATTATGCTAGAAATGATGAGGTCAGGAGGGTGAGGTAAGTGGTTTGGACAAAGGTGGGGTGGGTTAAATGATCAGGGTAAGGGTTAGGTGTGGAAAAAAGGAGTGATGGGTAGGGTAATAGGGTAAAATTTAGGGCAATGTGCAAGAGAGGGTGACCGATGCCTATCAAGGGTAGCCAATCCTGATAGAGTGGAACTGACCATGGTTAGGTAGGGCACACGACTGATGCTAATGAGGTAAAACTAGTTTTGGTTAGGTCGGATTTAATATAAAAACAAAAAATCTGCATGTTTTGTTATTCATTTGTCATTTAACGAATTGGTAAAATGACATGAGAGAGATAAAGGTGAAAAGTGGCTAATTGGAATGGAGGGTTGAGTTGGTGATCTGAATAGTGGGTGATTGGGTGGTGAGAGGCGGGTCCACATGATAAGTGTGAGTGATTTGATTGGTTGGAGGTGCAGGTAGTGATTCGGTGATGGTAGAGGCTGGAAAGGGATTGGGCGGGCCATCAGTGCAGCAACCAGACATGCCACTATGATGACGGTAGCATGATGAGGTAAGCGTCCAACTCTTGCTACATTTTGTTAGATAGATAAGGTGATTTACAAATTGGGTTTTTGGTTTTTTTTATTGTGGGTGGAGGAAAATAAAATTGGGAAGATGGGAGGGTAAATTAGGTTGAATAGGAGGAGGAAGAGAGATAAGTGGGAGAAGAGGGGAAGTAATGAGGTGTAGGGGGGAGGTGTAGGTGATTTTAGGTGGGAGAAGTGTCAGGGTAGGAAGTTTTTGAGAAGGGAGGGTTTGGGGGTCGCGGGTTTTCGCCATGACAGTGACCGGCGTTGGTCGGGTTGAGCCGGTGTCGATAGGGTTAAACCGGTATCGGTCACAAAACATTTGACTGATGCTAGTTTAGGGGTGACTGGGGTCAGTTAGAGAGAACTGAAACAGGTTAGGTTTTTTAGAGCAAGGGGTCAAAAGTGCCATAGGTTGGTTGGTTGAGAGGGTTAGGGGTAAAAGAGGGTGTTGGAAAATGATAGGGGGTAAGTATTGGTGTGATAACTGTAGATTAATGTGTTTTTTGTATTAGATGTAGGGGATAGATCAGTTAGGCATGTGAGATAGGGTTCTACCCCTACTTGTGATAGTTTACGGTGTAACGACCCCTACGAAGCTGTAGCATATGGATGTGGTGGGCCTGAGTGGGGTCCAACGATATCGGCATGCGGTCTGATAACCTATTCTGATGGTCACACTCATTGATAGATGGGATTCTGTGACCAACATGTTCCACCTGCTGATGGGTGAGATCACTGTCACCCTGGAGGATGTGTTTAGGATTATGCAGCTACCCATATTGGGTACAAATGTCTATTCGATCTCCTCTGAGGCCTCGGAGAAGATGATGCTGACGGTGTTTGGAGAGGGGATGGCCAAGCTGACATTCCATAGTGCCAACATTCACTATGAAGAGATGTACCTAACCCATCTGGAGGAGATGAGGCTAGTAGCTCTACTGGTGGAGGTAGTGTGCTACTTTGCATTACCAGATGCAGAAGGTGGATGGTTTCCCTAATCATTGATGGGGGTACTCCATGACATGATGGTAGATCAGACCAGCTTTTCCTGGGCACCAACATTCGTGGTGCAGCTATACAGGGAGTTATGGGCATATGGGTGGCTACATAGGTTTAGCCTATGTTGTACCTTTTTACTTCATTGTAGGGTTTATGAGCACATAGTTTGTGTGCAGCCAGTAGGAATGCCCTAAGAAAATGCATTTCCACCAAGATTTTTGTGGGTGGGGTATAGGCGATGGGTTCCTACTATTGGAGAGTGGAGATCAGACATGACCACACATGATGTGGCCTATTTCTGGAATTTATTAGAGGGGTTTTCTGGAGTGGACATCATATGGGGGTTGTAAGAGGTATTCCCATCATATAAGCATATGCATGATAAGCTAGCTAAGCTCCAACTATTGAGATGGATACATGGTCACCGTGTTGGGGAGCACGAGATGATCATGGTTGATAGAGTTAGATGGAAATTTGGGTTACTACAAGACATACCTCTGCCCTTCCTGCAGTATAGGAGAGTTGATGTGATGAGGCCCTTACCTCTACCACAACCGACAGTGCCCACAGGGCAGTGGACTGGCGGATTGATGATGTTGGAGTCACAAATAGATATAGATAGTGGTGGGTGGCTCATTTATGAGCCATACCACCCAGACCACGGCAGCTGGATCTAGCCACCATCACCATGTAGAGGACGCCCTACAGGGGCAGGTGGCGACACTGATTACCCAGTTAGGTATGGTGCAGACATAGCTTACCAGTTCAGAGGTGGAGGTAGCAGAGTTACATGTATAGGTGGTCAGTCTTCAGGCTCAGATGGTCTAGGTGGGGATGGAGACAAAGATGGGGATGATGGTCGAGTGGAAGCCTGAAAGGCATAGGTGACAGGGTTACAGGTCCATTCTTCCACAGCTCAGGCATAGAATGGGGCCTTATAGGACCATATACAGGAATAGGGGTAGGGTCCGATGGCACCACCACAGGCACCGGGACAGGGTCCCAGTTCACAGGTGGGGGAGGGACAGGGTTCCATAGGAAAGGTACAGGGATCGAGGCCTATGGGGCCACCACAGACCATGCATATATCTAGGTTATGGGATGCCCTAGGTGAGGCCAGATACTACCAGGACTAGTTGATGGTGGTCGAGATAGACTTTCTATCCTACAGAGAGTACAGGGAACAGTAGGTCTTGAGTGAGAGGATGAGATCTCGTACTCATAGTGTAGAGAGCACAGTGGGCCATTGAGCTCCTAGATAGGATCAGGGAGAGGCCACCAGCTCCAGGTGAGGTGCCAGCAGGGACCCAACCACCACCTATGATGGGTGGGGATATGTTAGTAGGTCATCAAAATGGGGCTAAGGAGGTAGAGGGTACATGCGACACAGACATGGAGGATGTCTGTCAAGATGCCTGATATATGGCTCCTGATTTTTGATGTATTGTAGTCATTTTTTGATATATACTGTCATGCGTGCTGAAGACAGTGAGGATGTACAATATTTTTTGTATATTTTTAGCATATACTGGCCCGCGTGCCGAAAAGATTTTGTATTGGTTTATTATTTTATTGTATATGAGACTGACCTGTGTGCCAATGACATATTATATTGAGTATCGGCCCATGTGCTGATGTTTTTGAGATAGAAATGATAGGATATCCATGGATATTATATGGAGACACACATCTTTATTTATATGATGAGATACATGAGATGTTTGATTTACTGGTGTTTTGATGAGAGTTTTTATTTTTATTTTTGTTGTAATAAGGATGGAAACTAGGTGAGTTAGGCATGATGGAGTCAGGTTTTGTTAGGCATGGCTCGAGTCAGGTTGGTTTAGGCATGGATCAAGTCAGGTATCTTTAGGCATGGATTGAGTCAGGTCTATTTAGGCTTGGTTGAGTCAGGTTGATTTAGGCATGGATCGAGTCAGGTTGGTTTAGGAATGGATCGCGTTTAAATGAGTGAAGTTGTGATTCATTAATTTGTATGATGAATGATGATATGGGTCATGTTTTAAGATGTGTTATAATATACACATGATGATGGTAGATAAATGGTAGATATAATACATGTGTGTTTGGATGATGATAAAAATGTGAAGCAACTTGTTATTTATTTGGTTTAATTTCCAATTTTGGATATAAAAGGGAAACTAAGTAGGGTAGAATGTGATAAAAAATTAATTAATTAGGGTAGAGAGTGGTTGAGCTAACCTCCAAGGGCCCCATACCCTCAGAGTGCTGCGTACATAGTCCTGATGAAAAGGGACCTCAGGCCAATGTAGTTCTCCTGAGAGTTAGGGAAGAATATGACGAGATATGAAAATGAGTTGGTAGGTTTTAGACATGTTGTGGGTGGGTTATAGGAAAATTAGTGTAGGTGATGTCGATTGTGATAAAAGAAGGTGACCCCAAAGGTAAGTGTCGAGGGCCAAGTACTGTATAAGGTAATCAAAACATAAATAAAGAAGGTCAAAATATACGAGGGAGAAATAAAACCACTTGATTGGTTCGGATCATACCGAGTAGATCATACCTTGGAGGAGGTGATGAATGTAAGACACTAAAGGTATTGCATGATTGATTATTCAAAGGGTGAAAATTAGACACATGATGTCCAACTATCATGGTTCCCAAGAGGTCCCTTGAGGCAATAGAAAATGATAGTGCAAATGGTAAGAGGGGTGAAAGGTGGGTAATTTGATATGATATGAGGTAGCATGCTCTATGGGCAACATATCCAAGGTCACAAAGGGCAAGTTCATGACAAAAATTCTACTATTTTGACTTGTATTTGAGATAGACTGATCGATGTGGGAAGTCTATATGGGATGAGGAAATTAACTCCTTGAGGTCTTCGTGAAGCTGATCGATGTGGGAAGCTTCAAATTCTCTCATTTTTTCTAAGTTTAAGAGAGCTTTAAATAACCGTCCTTCGAGGGAGCAGTCTATTTATAGCAGTGATTACCGAGAGGAAGATGTCCTTTTGAGGGAGTCATCTTTTATTAGAAGTTTTCCTCAAGGATTTGGGTCCCATGTGAGGACTTTGAAGTCATGGTCAAGACCAAGGTGAAGAATATGATCCGTGTTCAAAAATTAGGGTGAAACGACCATGGGATCTCATCTAGAGGTAGATGAAAAGTATCCATGAGAATCACGGTATGTGCAGCACCGTGGTACACATATTCAAGAGAAGATAACAAGTGATGGGTACTCACATGATTCTTGTTTAATTGTTGGTTAGGTGTATGAAGTGGATAGCTCTCAAGGGATGACCATGGAAAGAGGAAAAAGGTGAGGTAGGACTAAAAGTCAACAATAGAACGGTCAAAGATGCAAGGCGTAAGGGGTTCAAGTTTGGGTACTTCTGGTACATGTCCATGGCCAAAAATGACCTTTCAACAACCAATTTTAATGCAAAATGGGTCGCTTTTCTCTCCAGCATGGTCAAAAATGTCAGAGCATGGGTTTATAAGGACCTCCATGTTGTTTTAATGTAGTTTCATTCAATGAGGGATGGCTCCCATGTGTTTTGCATGTTTTCTCTCTCCTGGGCTTGACCCATGGATTGTAAAAGCCAGTTTTGGCTCATTTTTTGAAGGTTGAACACTTTTTTGAACATTAGACTTCTTCTTTCACCTGAAAACAAGTGAATTTTGTAAGTATCAGGCCTTTTTCAAGGATTTTAATAGGTTTATACCTCTTTGATGGTGTAATGCAAGGGATTTTTACATGGAAATGACAGTGCAAACTCTGTGAATGCTTTCAGTCCTCTGTTTGTATTGTTTTTTACTTCATTTTCAGATCTCTTATTGCATCTTATCAGCTTGTGTATGTTTTTCATGTTGCATTTCATGGATTTGTGCCTATTTGTATGAGAAAAAATGTTCACCACTCCTTTGGTGCATCACCATCATTAGGTTAGTTTCATTTTTCGTATTTCTTATCCCTGTCTACTTGCAAATTAGGGTAAAATTAGGATTTGAACGTTTGCAGTTGTGAAAATACTAGATCTAATCAGAGGAGTTTGAGGAACCATCCTCTAATCTGGATATTCCTCTCTCATTTTCATAAGTCCCACACTTAGAGAGAGGTTTCCATGTTGTGCAATCACACTGGATGCCCTAAACATCAACTTAGAACCTTGATTTGCATCTAGGGGTGCTGCTGATTTGCAACAACAGTTTTGGCATGCCCGGTGGGACCTTAGAGGTCTCATTTTTATTACAACAAAGTTGATGTGCATCTGCTGCAATTTTCTTGCTTGGAAAGAGCCATAAATTGCACATCTGGTGACTCCAAAGGGAAGAATCAACTGGTTTCATCAGTGCAGGCCTGAAAACTCATGAGAAGAGTCACCACAAGGTCAAGAGCTAGAGAAGAAGAAGTGCTATTTGAATACCTGCAGTTATCTCCAAGAAGAAGGCAAAGAGGAAGAAGGATTCAAAGGTCTCCATCTCCACCAAATATAACTCTCTCAACTCCTCCACCTGGTAGGCCTTTCATTCAGTCAACAAGGGTTTTAAGACCAATTATAATGGCACAAAACAACCCCTATGTCAACTTCATAGGCAGAAGCCCACTTGCCCTCAATGCACAACATCCAATTTCAATTGCAGCCTTGAAGAACATTCCATACTTCACTGGAGAGAATCAGACTACTCCAAGTGATCATGTTAAAGATATTGCCAACCTTTGTGCAATTCATGAAATCAATGAGACGCAAGTGGCTGTCAAATTGCTGGCATATTCCTTCAAGGGGAAAGCATTACAATGGTTTAGGAGCCTTGGAGCTCATTCTATCACGAATTGGAACCAGCTATGTATAGAACTTCATGAGCAATTTGGAGAGAAGGGAGACAACTTGTCTCTTTTGGAGCAGCTGACAACCATCAAGAGAGCTCCCAATGAGCAGCTGATTGATTTCAACTTCAGATTTCAAAAGACTTGGGAGAGAATTCCAGTGGTAGTCAGGCCAACAGCAGAAGGTGCTTTTCTCTACTATCTCAAAGCTCTAAATTCTGATATTTCTATGTTGATTCAGTCCATGGGAGGCTTAACTATCCCTATGGCTTATAGCATTGCCATTAGGGCTGAAAATTGTTTGATCCAAGCTGGAAAACTAGCCCCCTAGAACCTCCCATGCCATTGTTTCCAAGTTTAGAGATCCCAAACACTAATCAAGCACCTAATTTGGCTCCTTCTCCCATTCCTAGAAATCAGAGTTCAAATGAAGCTTCTACTTCATCTCCAAGTGCCCCAAATGAGCTTCAAGAAGTCATGAAGCAATTGCAAAACCTAGGCAATGAGTTGGTTACTCTCAAGAGGCAACAAGCCCAAGGTTTTAGACCTTCTTATCAGCCCCAAGCTCAGCCTAACCGGAAGCCATATCAACCACAAAGACCACCTAATCCAGCTACAAATGTGAATCAAACAAGGCCTTCTGCCAATAGGCCATTTCAGCCCTATAATCCAAATGCCATATCTGCCTCTAAAGCATTGGTGCCAACACAAAACAACGTTGCTCAGGAGTATGATTGGTTTTTCCATGGAATGAACCTCATAACCAGTCCATGTGCTTCAATGGTGCTTTGAATCAAGCATTAATGGTGACAACTACTGGTGTGGAGGGTGAGGGCAGTCAAGGAAACAACCAACAACAAGAAACATTCCAACAGTAATCAGCTCCAAATGACACCACACTCGTGAATTGGGAAGCAGAGGATTTTTGTGGCATGAATCAAGTAGTTTCTCAAGGTGTTGTAGCCAACACAAGGTCAAAAAGAAGGAATTTGGGTGAGGAACAACCATTAGCTCTAACCAATCTCTAACCTTCCATGGCTCCACAAGTGGTTGGCAAACAAAATCTGATTATAAACGCACAAGGGCAGCCAAGAACAGCTCCTAGGCTAACTCAAATACCAGTTGTTGCTGCCCACGTGCAAGGAGTGAATATGCAAACCAAGGGACAATAAAGAGATCCTTCATCACCATTCAGTATCATTGATCAGATGAAGAAGACAAATGTAAATATATCAATGTGGGAGTCCCTATCTATCTCAGGCCAAAGAGATTTGCTACAAGCTGCCATGAAGGACTGACCAACTTTGAATCAGCAAGTTCAGATGTAAGAGAAAGTGCTCACAAATGCTGCACAGCCTGAAGGGAATCATGGAGGAAAACAAGGTAAAATGTTGAAGCCCCCTCCTTTCTATGTTTCGTTAATCATTTTAAATCAGCTAGTGCGTAATTGCATGATAGATTCCGGGGCAAGTAGCTCAGTGATGCCTAAACAAATAGCTGATTAGCTAGGGCTCCAGTATGAAACCATATCCAAAGGGGTAGTACAGTTGGATGGGACAGCAGTAAAAACAGTCGGAGTGATTAGAAACTTGAATCTTACCTTGCATGCATGTCCAAATGTTATTGTTTTACAAGATGTATCAGTCATAGACCTTCCACCACTCTTTTCCCTATGCTTGTCAAGGGACTTCAGAGCCAAGATTGGAGGATATTTGTCTGCTGATTGGTCACACATGCTGTTCAGAAAAAGGTATGGGACCAAAGCTACAATCAGGTCTGAACCTATTGCAAACTTTCACATTGAGCCTTACACTCCAACTCAGATCAATGCCAATTGTTCAGCATTTGATCAAGAAGATCACCCAAGCACTGATGAAGCTGACACTAAGGTTGGAAGCATCCCGGATCTAACTCTTGATGAATGGGCAAAAAAAGTACATGCTTTTGATCCTTATCAAGAAGTAGAAGAATCTGAGCTAGGGGTCTATTGCATACATGAAGAAAATCAGCCCATTCCTAGCATCACCAAACGAAACCACAAGGATGAGAATGAGGTATGGCAGCTATTTTTTGATGGATCAAGGAGTAAACAAGGTGCAGGAGGTGGAGTTATGCTTGTTTCACCTCAAGGAGTAAGGTACTATTCAGCTTTTAGGTTTCAGTTTGCATGCTCTAATAACGTTGCTGAATATGAAGCCTTGGTGCAAGGGATGCATTGGGCAATCAAAAAGAAAATAAAGAACTTGCAAGTATTTGGTGACAATGAATTGATTGTAAATCAGGTCAAGGGACAACATGCTGCCAAAAATGATCTACTTAAGTGCTATAAGAACAGGGTGTGGGACCTCATGGAAGATTTTGAGGGTTTTGGCATCAAATCCATTCCTAGGAAAGAGAATCAAGCTGTTGACAGGCTTGCAGCAGTAGGGGCAGCCTTTGACATTGTGGAAAGCATTCAACAAGACAAGGTACAACCAAACATCCATGTGATTGTGAGGCCTTCAGTACTGGATAACAATGTTAGTTGGCAAGTGTTTGAAAATGACCAGCAAATCATTTATTTCTTGCAAGAAGAAGCTGAGTTCTCAGCTAAGAATCAAGAAAAATTGGAACAACAATATGGTGACCAAGTGGTACAGCTGAGAACTAACAAGCTGCCCAAGGGACTTATTACTTTGGAGTCCATTTTTAATCCCAATGATCAGTTTAGAAAGGAGAAAGCAAACATTCAGGTCAAGAGAGAAGATTCAGTATCCATCTTGGTGGAAGAGAACAAACCATTGCAAATTGGAAAGATGGCAACTGAACGAGAAAGGTATGAGTTCATACAGCTGTGTCAAGAGTTCCCTGATGTGTTTGCTTGGAGCTATGAAGACTTGAAAGGTTTCAATCCCAACTTAGCTCAGCATACCATTGAATTGGATCTAAATACTAAGTCTGTCTGGCATAAACAAAGACCAGTCAATCCACACATGGAGCCTCTCATGAGGAAAGAATTAAACAAGTTGATTGAATCAAGGATCATATTCCCAATCAAGCATTCTAGTTGGGTTGGCAATTTGGTTCCAGTCAGAAAGAAGAGTGGGGAAATCAGATTGTGTGTTGAATTCAAATATTTGAATAGATCATCTCTCAAGGATCATTATCCACTTCCTTCCATGGAGCAGATTTTACAAGTTGTTGCTGGCTCCGAGAGGTTTTCACTACTTGATGGCTATTCAGGGTATAATCAGATTATGGTAAAGGAAGAAGATCAGTTCAAGACAACCTTTACAACTAAATGGGGAACTTATGCATACAGGAAAATTCCATTTGGGTTGTCCAACGCTGGTGCTACCTTCCAAAGAGCAATGGACATGGCGTTCAAAGGTTTGATTAACAACATGGTGCTGATTTACCTTGATGACATCACTATTTTTTCCAAAAATGCAGCAGACCACCTCTCTCATTTGAGACAAGTCTTCACGAGGTGCAGGAGATTTGGAGTGTCCTTGAATCCTAAGAAGTGTATCTTTCTTGCACATGAAGGAAATTTCCTTGGCCATATTGTCTCCAAGGAAGGATTAGCAATTGATCCAGAGAGGGTTGAAGCCATAAGAGCACTACCATTGCCAAGCCACAAGAAATCCCTTCAGAGTTTCTTGGGGAGGATAAACTTTGTTCGGAGGTTTGTCCCAGATTTTGCAGCCCTTGTCAAACCTATCACCAAAATTTTAAATAAAAGCATGGCTTTCAAGTGGACAACAGAAGGCAAGGAGAGTTTTGAAGCAATCAAAGAAGCCATCTCTCAAGCACCAACTCTCATCAACCCGGACTTCTCCAAGGATTTCATCCTCTATGCATTTGGAGGTAATGATACTATTTCTACCATTTTGGTACAGAAAAACAAGGACAATGATGAGAAGCCAATTACTTTCTTCAGCCAGAGCCTAGATGACTATGAGGTGAGGTATTCTTTTATTGAGAAGCATGTACTTGCAGTAATTAGAAGCTTGAATAAATTCAAGCATTTAGTCTCAAACAACAAGGTCCAGCTGCTGGTCTCTCATGCTGGGGTTAAATACTTCCTCCTCAATAGGGATTTGAATGAGAAAAGGTTAGGTTAGATCACTCGTGTCATGGAATATGACATTGAGATCAAGATCACCAAGTTGGTAAGAGGAAAAAGATTGTGTGAGCAGCTGATTTTGGGGAAGAAAAAAGAAGTATGCAATGAAGAAGAGGCTATTTTGATAGTTCAAGACAGCCATGAGCCAAGTGGAACTCAAGAAGAAAATAATGCTATCCCTACTCCTTGTTGGACCCAAAGTATAATAAATTTCCTAAGCACAGGCCTATGCCCTCCGGAGATGAACAAGACCCAAAGAAGACACTTCAGATTGCAGGCTGTCCCATATGCCATTGTTGATGGAGTTTTGTTCAAGAAAGATGTGAATGGAGTGCTGCTAAGATGCATTATCACAAATCATATTCATAGGGTGTTGGAAGAGTTCCATGGTGGACCAGCTGGTGGTCATTTTGCACTGAGAGTGACAGCTCTAAAAATTATGAAGGCTGGTTATTATTGGCCCAAGATTTTTAGTGATTGCTTTGCATGGATCAAGAAGTGTAAGAATTGTGCATTCTTCACAGGAAAAGAAAGACTTGCTGCCCTTCTATTGCATCCAATCTTAGTTGACTAGCCGTTCATGCAATGGGGTTTAGACTTCATTGGAGTCATTAATGCCAATTCAAGTCAAGGGCACAAATGGATTTTGACAGCCACGGACTACTTCACCAAATGGACTGAAGCAGTAGCACTCAAAGAGGCAAATGAGTCCAGCATATTAGACTTCTATGAGGGGATAGTAACCAGATTTGGCATACCTGCTACGATAATCTCAGATAATGCATTAGCATTCATTGGATCCAAGGTGACTGAGTGGTCTGTCAAGAACAGGATCTACCTAAGTACTTCATCAAACTATTACCCTCAAGGTAATGGCCAGGCTGAGTCTACAAACAAGAACTTGTTGAGAATCATTAGGAGAACTCTTGATGAGAATCAGAGGTCTTGGCATACCAAGCTGAAATCAGCCTATGGGTTGATAGGATAACCCCCAAGAGATTCACAGGTAATTCTCCATTCAGGCTTGTCTATGGAAGAGAAGAAATCTTGCCCATGTCACTTGAGTTGCCAACATTGGAACTCATGAAACAGTTGGAGCTGTTGGAGTTTGAGCCCATGGAGGTGAGATATGCAGAGTTGATGGAGCTACAAGAGATTATAGATCAGGCATCCCAAGCAATGGAGAAGGATCAAGCTTTGATCAAGAAGACCTTTGATAGGAAGGCCAAGGATAGATCTTTTTAAGTTGGAGATCTAGTTTTGAAATGGGATGCGGATAGAGAAAAAGTGGGAAGGCATTCAAAATTTGATGCCATTTGGAGTGGCCCATACATGGTCATGAAGTGCAAGAACAACAATGCTTTCTAATTGGCTTCATTGGATGGTGAAGAACTGCAGATTCTAGTCAATGGAATCTATCTCAAGCATTGTTTCTAAAGGGGAATTCTCCATCTTGTAAATATTAGCTTAGGTTTCCATTCCTTCAAGTGCTTGTGCACATTGTTTTGTTGTAGGTTAGTTTTGCTTTCCCTAAGTTCTTTGGCATAGCTTGTTGTCCCTGGAGATGTTTTGCAGTCCTTTTTTCAATCAGGTGATATTCCAACTTCCTCCTTACAATATTCTAAGTCAGTTGGGGTTCCAAATAGAAAATTTGATGACTCCATGCCCAATGGACTACTTCAGGCAACTAGAATTTTCATCTAGCAGGCAAATGACCCCTTTGAGTCACCAAAATTGTTATCCAAAATGTGCTCCCTACTCATTTTTGTGGCTAACTCCTTGTGTTCCTACCCCTCTTGTGCCTCAGTCTTAATTTTTTGATTTTCAGGCACTCAAATCTTTCTAGAAATGTCACCATTAGATAGAGCTCTCTCTCAGCTTTCCAGAAAGGTAAATTTTTCCTTCTAACTCCTCATATTTTTCAAGTTATGGCTCGGCGGAGTTTTTGTGGGAAATTTTCCCTTTGGAAGCCCACAGCCAATAGGAAGCTGCCATGTGTCCAGGAGCTGGTGGGATTTGGAGGAGAACTTGGAAAATTTTCCAAGTTTTGGTCAGAAACGCAAAAGGAAAATTTTTGCCCGCAGGCCCGCCAGGTGAATCACAGTGTGACACGTGTCACAAGGGGAGGCGCAGTAAAAAATTGGCTAAGTGTTTTTGCCGAGTTTTTCAAAGGCAAATTTTGGAGGATTGGCCTAAGCCAATAGAAACATGACAGGTGGCAGAGGTTTCTGGGGAGTTCGTGGCGTGGGGGGAGAAAGGAAAAAGTTGCTAAGTGTTCGGTGAAATTTTCAAAGTGAAAATTTGGAGCAGGAGGCCCGGTGCGAATGGAAATAGGACACGTGTCCTATGGTCCCGAAGAGTTCAGAGCTCGGGTGGAAAATGGAAAATTTGGCAAAGTTTTCAGCCAAAAAATTCAAAGGAAAAGGATGAGCCCGTGCCCCTCTCGTCCAACCAAATCATGCCACGTGTCCCGAAGTGGCGGGGCGCGGGGGAAAAATAGGAAAATTTCCCAATGGAAACTCAAAGAAAAATTCTAAGGGATCGGCCCACCCTATTTTCAACGGCAAATCACCTACTGCCACGTGTACAAGTGGCAAAAAAATATCAAGCACCCCTCGAAGGAAGGAGGGAGGAGTTAGCCGACCAACCAGAGAGCGACACATGTCCAAGTCGCGGGCCCAGCGGAGGTTTTTGGAAAAAATTTCCAGATGAAAAAACAAATGGAAAGTAGTCAGGAAGGTCCCGCACCTAATTAAATCATGCCATGTGGCACCCAAGTGGTGGAGTGCAGGGTTGTTTTTTGAAAAAATTTCCAAATGCAAAAAGGGTCAAAATTTCAAATTTTTTCCCGTTGATCTGTTTTTGGCCTAAAACTTCAGACCTCCATAACTTTCGATCCAGAGCTCAGATTTGCACGTTATTTATATCAATGGAAATATTATGAAATCCTCTACATGATTCCATGGTCAATTTTGAATTTTGGTTCAGTTTGGATAGAGAAAAATCAAAAACGCTTCTGGTACGTGTCTATGGCCACAAATGACATTTTAACACCAATTTTAATGCAAAATGGGTCGCTTTTCTCTCCAGCATGGTCAAAAATGTCAGAGCATGGGTTTGTAAGGACCTCCATGGTGTTTTAATGTAGTTTCATTCAATGAGGGATGGTTCCCATGCATTTTGCACGTTTTCTCTCTCCTGGGCTCGACCCATGGACTGTAAAAGCCAGTTTTGGCTCATTTTTTAAAGGTTGAACACTTTTTTGAACATTAGACTTCTTCTTTCACTTGAAAACAAGTGAATTTTGTAAGTATCAGGCCTTTTTCAAGGATTGTAACAGGTCTATACCTCTTTGATGGTGTAATGCAAGGGATTTTTACATGGAAATGACAATGCAAACTCTATGAATGCTTTCAGTCCTCTATTTGTATTGTTTTTTACTTCATTTTCAGATCTCTTATTGCATCCTATCAGCTTGTGTATGTTTTTCATGTTGCGTTTCATGGATTTGTGCCTATTTGTATGAGAAAAAATTTTCACCACTCCTTTGGTGCATCACCATCATTAGGTTAGTTTCATTTTCTGCATTTCTTATCCCTGTCTACTTGCAAATTAGGGTAAAATTAGGATCTGAACCTCTGCAGTTGTGCAAATACTAGATCTAATCATAGGAGTTTGAGGAACCAATCTCTAATCTAGAGATTCCTCTCTCATTTTCACAAGTCCCACACTTGGAGAGAGGTTTCCATGTTGTGCAATCACATGGGATGCCCTAAAAATCAACTTCGAACCTTGATTTGCATCCAGGGGTGCTGTTGATTTGCAACAACAAATCCTTATCAACTTCACCTACAGATGTGTCACTCTCACATTTGGCCGATCACCTAGATTATTTGGATAGAGCCTTATTGTGGGGGAATCTTTTGCTTCTGGTTTCAACACAGATGCAGATGTCACTTGTTGATACTTCCACTATCTACCAAAAAATATTTCAACCAAATGAACTGAGCACAACCACCTCTATCACTATTCCTTCCATAACCCTCCACACCACTCAACATACTCCCTTACCCATAGCTTAACATAATCTAAATCCAAACCTACACCTACATCATCTTCCTCGACTAAACCTATCACTACCTTAGGGGTCACCCCAATCACCAACCTTACTCATCCACCTATCAAACTAGATTTAGCTACATTTTCCACAGTCAATACCCAACCTACTTCGGCACCCAAATAGAAGAACCAAACCCATAGAAATCATACCCCAGCTATTCCAATCATACCTACATCACCTTCACCCTTTTTTTCCTTTTTAGGACCTCAACCTCCCAACGTGATCAAGAAATCTCCACCCATCAATAAACCAAAAACACAACATCCCATTCATTCCTCACACACCTCTAACATACCAAGGAACTTGACATGACTTACACCCACACCTGTAACATCTTTACCACCCATACCTCTAATACCCTCATCAACTTCTTCACTACCCACTACACTTCAGTCTATTTCCCTCACACCCCCTGCACGACCCGCATCATCTACCTTCACAGCACCTCTGTTAATATCACCTTTACCTAAGAAGGTGCAACCTAAGGACAAAAATTCGCTACCCTCCAATATGGTAGTCAAAGTAACCATACACCCTCCTTCCCATTCATCTACCATACCCCTACCCAAGCAAACACAACCAACACCCAAGACCACTCCAACACCCAAAATCATGGCTCGACTCACTCCTCCTCCTATGTGGACTGTTCCTCAAAAATTAGTTACACCTGCACCCAAACCCACTTTCACTTCTCATTGCGACCCGCTAGCAGGGTCTTATGCCAAAATTTTAACCAAACTCCTTAAGACTTCTGTCATCACATTACCACCACTCAGACCTTATGAACCCCTCAAACCCAAGCCAAAAGGGTTTGATGACACTAAAATTTGTGCCTACCATCGTGTGCCAGGGCACAACATGGAGAACTGAAAGGCTTTGAAAACCATCCTTATCTAGTTGTGGCCTCCTAAAGCCAACTTTGATGATGATGACCTTCTTAATGAGGACCCTGCTTCACCAAAACCCATTCCCATAGTTCTTCCTTCACTACCCACTCAACAATCATGACCTCCACCCACACATCTCCTAGAGCCACCTCCAAGATTCAAAATTAACATGGTTTGCTTTAGAGAAGTTTCCAAACAATTACCTAAATGTCATTGTGCCCAACTCACTTCACAAGGTTTTTTTCTGTCATGTTGTTATACCACTCACCCTACACCTTCTCCATTTGCCAACTCCCCTCAAATTAACATGATCCACGTTCCTACCCATGGTTAGAAGGATAAAGGTAAGGAAAAGGAAACCGACCAACCAACCAACCCTATACGCAACATACCATCTGTACCCACACCTAAGAATACTATTTGTGGCTCCACATACCCTATTTATAATGGGTTCACACATCACACCATGCTCAAACAATTACACCAATCTCACCCGAAAATGTCCCTATATGACCTCATCCAAACCTCAGAATACCATCGTAAAGCTCTCATGGAGGTTATTCAATCTATTGAGGTTTTACCCAATGACCCTGCACCCGTAACCTCCATTATCACACCCCATCTAGTGGCCTCTCTCACCAAATGGCCACCTTTATCCACACCTCACCCTACTCACCAAGTAGCCTCCCTTAGCTTCTCAGAGGAAGAGATCACACCGCACCAAACTGATGAGCCTGACCCATCCCTCTTCATCTCTATCCATATCAATGATATAAATTTATGATGTGTAATGATTGATGGGGGTGCTAGTATCAATATCATTTCATCCCATGCATTCACTCAAATGTGCATACATGACAATTTCATGCATAAATATCCCATCATGTTGCATTCATTCAACGACGTTATCACCTCTACACTAGGCACCATCATCCTCCATGTTTGTGTGGGCCCCCGCACTATTCTAGAATTATTTTACGTCTTGGAGGGGGAATTTCTATACAACTTGTTACTTGGCAGATCCTAGATTTATGTCATGGGTTACTTTCCTTCCACTTTAAGTTTGTGCATGAAGGGAACACCTATACTATTCCAGCTAATCCATCACCTTTCAAAACATACAACATGCTTTACCAACCCAATGTCATGCTTATACCCATTAAGGAATCTACCTCCATGACCACTATTGATTCACCTACACCTCTATTTACCAGTACATTCACTACCTCAACCACACATGCCTCCTCTATTCCTACCACTTTCACAACCTCCATAGCTGACCCATCGGCCTCCTAATATGTTAACTCCACCTCCGCATCGACATCTGACACATCATCTGTTCTAGCTACCCACATACCAACCACTGATCCCTTGGAAGGAAATTTTCAATGCCTCACTCTGGGGGAGTACCGCCTATATAGTGTGAACACATTCCTTACACCACAAGAGTATGGAAGTCTTCACCAACACCCTCACTATGATCACTACATAGGAGAATGCCTCCTTTATGGTCCTCCTCGCCTTTATACTAGTCTCACCTATGGGGGACTTGATACTACCACTTACACACCCAAACCACCGTCACAAACTCACCCAATTTCCATTGAATTCTAGTCTCTCACCAATCACCATTTCACCCATACCTTCCTATACCGATGTTCCTGGAAGGGTTTTAGTTTTGGATTTTATGAGCAAGGTCACCATACTGTCATTCCATGTACCACCCGCAAACATAACGACTGTAGTGGTATCGGCTTTCCTTAACCACCTACAAAATAGACCAACATTGAACCCATCGAGAACATCAACTCCTCTCCACCTTCTTCACCAGCTCTACCTTCTTCACCACCTTCACCCACTAAGTCGATGGATCCTAAATCTATCCCTCCTAACTTTTTCTTTTTCATAAACACCGTTTCCTTGGGGCCTTTAACTTATCAACGTGAGGGCGAGACCCCTTCCTCTCTTCCCTTCCTGTATCAGTAAATGATCGATGATGATACACCTTCCATTAACATCGTTCAATGTCAGGATGATGAATCTGTACTCACCTAACTTGGTGCAGAAGATTCATATATTCGTTGGTCATTACCTTCTGAGACAAAAACCATGTTGAATGAATCGAATATGAAGATCAACATTCATACTCAGGATGACCTGCAGATTCTAAAGATTGATCAATCTTTTGATGCTGCTGAACAAGAATCCATCACTTATTTTCACAAATATCATAACCATGTCTTTGCTTGGTCTTTCACAAACATGCCTGGTATTGACCCCACCATAGTGTTCCATAATATCATAGCCTTTTCCAATGCCAAACCCATCAAACAAAATCTTGGGAAAATGCACCCTCACATTGCACTTCTAGTCAAAGAAGAACTTCAGTGCCTTCTTTCCATTTCCTTAATATTACCCATTAATTATCCTCATTGGATTTCTAACATTATCCCTGTCACCAAGATGATAGGGGGACTCTGTATTTGCACATACTTCTGTGACCTTAACCTTACCTGCCCAAAAGATGACTTCCCTCTACTCGATATTGACCAACTTGTTGACATTACCGCTGGTCACAAGATGCTATCACTCATGGATGGCTTCTCGGGCTCTAACCAAATCTTGCTTGCCTCAGAGGATCAACACAAAACCACATTTATCATGCCTTGGGGGACCTTCTACTATCGAGTCATACCTTTTGGCCTTAAAAACGCTGGTGCCTCATATCATCAGGCTATGAATTATATCTTCCATGATATCATGCATCATATATTAGAAGATTATGTGGATGACCTCCTCACCAAATCTAAACACTGCTCCAAGCACCTTGCCATCCTCAAAACCATTTTTTACCACCTTATTAAATATTACGTTCACCTTCAGCCCAAAAATTTTGTCTTCGTACGGTCCTCTCAGGAAAAATCTTGGTATTTATCATTTCCCTATGTGGTATAGAAGTTGACCTTACTAAATTTAAGGCCATTCTTGAAATTCCTCCACCCACTAAACATTAGATAGCTCAGTAGCCTGCTAGGTAAGTTGTAGTCTATTTGCCATTTTATTTCACAATTATCTGATTGGTGTCAACCATTTCATCATCTGCTCAAGAAGGATGTCTCCTTTAAATAGGATGATGACTGCCACAAATATTTTGAGGCCTTAAAATCATACCTTCTCCAACCACCCATGTACTCATTCCACCTAAAGACGATCAACCTTTCTACCAATACATCTTAGCTACCAATCATTCCTTATGGAGCCATGCTCGCTCATCATGATGAACAACATAGGGAGCATGTAGTTTATTACTTAAGCCATACTCTTTTGCACTATGAAACCCAATACAACCATCCTAAAAAACTATTGCTTGGCCTTAGTTTTTGTTGCCACAAAACTCCACCATTATCTACTTAACCACAAAACCTATGTTATAACCAACACTGACCCCTTACACTTCATGTATGCCAAACCTTATCAAAATCAGCATGTCGCATGATGACTTATGCTTTTGGCTGACCTCGAACTCAAATTTATTCATTAAAAGTTCACCAAATGCCAAGCCATCGCCAACCAACTGGCTGATGCACCTACTTCCAGGGATCAACCCTCTAATTTTGACTTTCCAGATGAGTCCATTGCTACCCTTTCCTTGGACTAACCCGCTTACCAAATGACACTCTTCTTCGATGGTTCCAAGTGTCATAATGGAGGTGGGGTTGGTGTTATCCTCATTCCACTTTATGGTGAACCCATGTCGTTGTCTTTCAAACTAGATTTTGATTGTATAAAAAATATTGCTTGAATACGAAGTGCTCGTATTAGGTCTCCAAGCTGCCTATGCCCTCGATGTCAAATCAATCAATATCTTTGGTGATTCTCACTTGGTTATAAACCAAGTTAATGGTATATACCAATGTCATAATGAAACACTTCAAAATTATAAACATCATGTCGACATAATTTTGACCACCTTTGACTGTTATGACCTTTAGACCGTTCCCTATTTAACCAACAAATTTGTAGATACCATGGCCTGCTTGGCCTCTCAAATACCCGCTTCACCTGCCGACTCTAAAATATTTGTCACCGTACAAAGACTCCAATCACCTTCTTATTTTCCTCACAAATTTTACTCCATCGGAACCGCTACCCCTGACCCGAGTGACCTTTGGTATAAATAGTATTCCGACTACCTTTCTCTCTCCATCTTACCTCCTAATATCACATGTAATGGATAACGTGCACCTTCCTTAAAAATGTCTCTTGTTATGTCATCATGGGGGGCCTCCTCTATAAGTGCATGACTTTGATGGTATTATCTTGCGATGCCTCACAAGTTCCAAAATTCCTTATACCATTAAGGAATTTCATGATGGCATATGTGGAGGTCACTTCAGTGTCCTTGTTATTGCTAAGCGTATTCTTCACCTAGGCTATTATTGGCTAACACTTAATCATGATTGTTGCGACTACATCAAACGTTTTGTAAAATTTCAACAACATGCCAACCTTCATCATACACCCAGTCATGCCTTATAGGTTTCCCGTGACCTTTGGCCCTTATCTCAATGGGGTTTGGATCTTGTCAGAGAGATAAACCCTCCATTCTTCCCAATGACATCAATTGGATCATCACCTCTATCGAATACTAACACAAAATGGATTGAAGCTATACCACTCATCTCTACGAAAGCTCAAGAAAATATGTGAGTTCATCAATCATCACATCATTTTTCACTTTGGTGTTCCTCATCGCCTCATCACTGTTAATGGAAAACAATTCAAAAACAAAACATTGCAAAAAATTTGCGATGCCTTCGGCATTCAGCTAAGTTTCTCATCACCTTATTACCCACAGACCAACGGCTAAGCTGAATCCACTAATAAAACCCTAAACAAAATTTCTCATGAAAGTGGTTAATGATACTGGGAAGGATTTTCACATGCACATTCCTTTTTCCCTATGGGAATATCACACTAGTATCCACACTTCCACTACTACCACACCATTTTCTCTGGTCTACGGTACTGAGGCTGTTCTACCTCTCAAAGTCCAGATTCCCTCACTCCACATTTCTCTCCATGACATACTCAATGATGATGAATTTCATCAAGACCATTTAGCACAACTATATTTATTAGACAAATACCATCGTCTTAACACTTCTTGACCACCTTCAATTTTACCAAAAACATATCAAACATGCCTACGAAAAACGTGTCCATGAACAAACCTTCTAAGTTGGTGACCTTGTCTTGAAAGAAAATCAACATGTAACTAAATCAGAAAAAAAAAAAATGGGGAAAATTTTCTCCTAATTGGATTGGACCATACATTATGACCCATACTTACGGATCAGGTGCTTATCATTTATCTTCACTCGATGGTAAACCTGAACCTAATCCCCTTAATGCCTTACATCTTCAACCATTATACTATTGAATTCTGGTCCTACATCACTTTTTTCCTCTTTCCATACTCATCCCTTGAGTGCTATCCACTTCATACACCTCACCAATGATTAAACAAGAATAATGTGAGTACCTGTCACTTGTTATATTCTCTTGAATATGTGTACCATGGCACTACACATAACATGATTCTCATAGATACTTTTCATCTACCTTTAGATGAGATCCCATGGTCGTTTCACCCCTCTTTCTGAACAAGAATCCTTTTCCTCACCTTGGTCTTGTTGATGACTTCAAAGCCCCACATGGGACCCAACTCCTTGATTCAAACTTCTAATAAAAAGATGACTCCCTCAAAAGTTACATATTCCTCTCGGTAATCGCTATGCTATAAATAGACTGCTCCCTCAAAGGTCAGCTATATAAAGCTCTTTCAATAAAAAAAAGAAGCGAGAGAATATGAATCTTCCCGCATCGATCAGCTTCACGAAATACCTGAAGGAGTTCATTTCCTCATTCCCATATAGACTTCCTGCATTGATCAATCTATCTCAAATACAAGTCAAAACTGACAGACTTTTTAGTCATGGGCTTGCCCATTGTGACCTCGGATCTCTTGCCCAAAGAGCATGCCACCTCATATCATATAAAATTACTCACCTTTCACCCCTCTCCCCATTTGCACCCCCATTTTCCTACCGCCTCAAGTGACCTCTTGGAACCAAGACATTTGGTGATCATGTGCCTACCACTTCATCCTTAGAATAATCAATCATGCAATGTCTTTCAGGCTCTTGTGTTCATCACCTCCTCTAAGGTATGACCTCCTCAGTATGACCCTAACCAATCAGGTGGCTTTCTTGCCTCCTCTTATCTTTTAAACTGTCATTATTTACGTTTTGATTACCTTATACAAGACATGGTCCTCGATGCGTACCTTTGGGGTAATTTTCTTCTTCCACCACAATCAACCTCACCTATACCATTTTTCCTATGGCCCACTCACACCTAAAAAACCTAAACCCATCATGCCTAAAACCTACCAACTCATTCTCATACCTCCTCATATTCTTCCCTAGCTTATGGGAGAACTACATTGGCCTAAGGTCCCTTTTTCGCTGGGACTATGTAGGCAGCACTTTGAGGGCATGGGTCCCTTGGAGGTTAGCTCAGCCACTCTTTACCCTAACTAACTCATCTTTCATTTTCCTCAAATTACATTCTACCCTACTTAGTTTCCTTTTTATATCTAAAAATTGGAAATTAAACCAAACAAATAACAAGTTGCTTAACATTTTTATCCTCATCACAACATACTTTTATTATGACTTCCATTTCTCTATCATCATCATGCATATATTATAAAAACATCTTCAACATGACCCATATCATTATTCATTGCACAAATTAATGAATCACAAACCCAACCAATTTAAAATCAACCATGCCTAAACCAACATGACTCAATCACGCCTAAGACCTAACTCGATCCATGCCTATGACCTGAATTGATGCATGACTAAAGACCTGACTCAACCATCCTAAAACAACCTGACTCAATCCATGCCTAACTCACCTAGTTTCAATCCATATCACAACAAAAAATTAAAAGTCTCATAAAACACCGATAAATCAACAATATCATCCATCTCATCATATACATAAATAAGTGTGTCTCAATACAATCTGTATGAGTATCCCATCATGTCCATCTCAAACAAATCATCAACACGTAGGCTAATAATCAATACAAAATATCATCGGCATGCAGGCCAGTCTCACGTATAATAAAATAATAAACCAATACAAAATATCTTCGGCACGCAGGCCGCTATATGCTCAAAACATACAAAAAATCTCATACATCCTCACTCTCTTTGGCACGCAGGCCAGTATATATCAAAAAATGATTACAATGCATCAAAAATCAAGAGCCATGTATCAGGAATCTCGGTAGACATCCTCCATATCTATATCACCTGTACCCTCTGCCTCCTCGGCCCCTGTTTGGCGACTTGATAACATCTCCCCACCCATCATAGGTGGTGGATGGGTCCCTGTTGGTGCCTCACTTGCAGCTGGTCTACGTGAGATGATAGCCTCTCCCTGATCCTGTCTAGGAGCTCGATGGTCCCTTGTGCTCTCTACATTGTGCATGTGAGATCTCGTTCTCTCACTCGAGTCTTGTTGTTCCTTGTACTCTCCATAGGAAAGAATGTCTATCCCAGCCACCATCAACTGATCTTGGTAGTATTTGGCCTCACGTAGGGCATCTCGTAACCTAGATATGGGCATAGTTTGTGGTGGCCCCATAGGCCTCGGCCCTTATACCTGTCCCACCCCTACCTGTGAACTAAGACCCTATCTCGATGCCTGTGGTGGTGCCACCGACCCCTTCCCATGTGCATGTGTTGTGGTTAGCTGGCCTTGTAACCCTGTCACCTGTGCCTATAGGGAAGCCACCTGACCACCATCCCCATCTCCATCTCCATCCCTACCCTTGGCCATCTGGGCTTGAAGACTGGCCACCTGTACATGTAACCCGACCACCTCAGCCTCTGAGCTAGCAAGTTGTGTCTACACCATATCTAGTTGGGTAATCAACGTTGACACCTACCCCTGTGTGGTGTCCCTATGCACCATGATGGTGGCTAGATCTAGCTATCTTGGCTTGGCTGGTACTACTCATAAATGAGCTTCCCACCACTGTCTATATCTATTTGTGACCTTGACATCATCAATCTGCCAGTCTACTGCCTACTCCTCCTACCTTGTGGGCATTATAGGTTGTAGTAGAGGTAAGGTCCTCTCCACGTCATCTCTCCTATATTGTGGGAAGGGTGGAGGTATGTCCTATCATAACCCTAATTAGCACCTAACTCTGTCAACCGGGATCATCTCGTGCTCCCCGACATGGCGACCCTGTATCCATCTCAGAAGTTACAGCTCAGCTAACTCATCATGCATCTACCTATATGATGGAAAGTCCACATATGGCCTCGAAATGATGTCCACCCCAGATAACCCCTCCAATAGTCACCAAAAATAGGCCACATCACGTATGGGCCAGTCTGATCTCCGCTCTCCAATAACAGCCACCCATCACCTATATCCCACTTGTACATAACCTGGTGGAAAGGCATCGGCCAGAGGCATGCCCACTAGACACACACAGATAATGTTCTCATATGCCCAGTAGTACAGTAAAAAGGTACAACATAGGCTGAACCTATATAGCCATCCATATGCTCATAACTCCATGTATAACTACACCAGGAATGCTGGCACCTAGGAAAAGTGCATCTGATCTATCATCATATCGTGTAGTACCCCCATCAACAAGTAGGGAAATCTACCACCCTCTACATCCAGTAGTGTAAAGTAAAACACTACCTCCATTAATAGAACTACTAGCCTCATCTCCTACAGGTGGGCTAGGTACATCTCTCCATAGTGCACATTGACTCTATGGAATGTCAACTCGGTCATCCCCTCTCCAAACACCATTAGCATCAGCTCCTCTGAGGCCTCAGAGAATATCGAATAGACCTGTGTACCCAATATGGGTAGCCACAGAATCTTGAACATGTCCTCTAGGGTGACTTTCATCTCACCCGTCGGCAGGTGGAACGTGTTGGTCACAAAATCCCATCTATCTATGAGTGCGACCATCAGACTAGGCTTCTGGACTACATGTCAATAACGCCAGACCCCACTCAGGCCCATCACCGCCACATGCCGTAGCTCCTCAAGGGTCACTACGCCATGAACTTTCATGAGCATGGGTGGAACCCTATCTCGCATGTGTAACTAATCTCTCTCCTACATCCAATACAAACAAAAAATTAATCTACATTTATCATACCCATACTCACCCACTATCACTTTTCTGCATCATATTTTACCTCTACACATCTCACCCACCCATCCTGTGGCACTTTTGGCCCCTCGCTCTCCAAAACCCAACTGGTACCAATTTTTTCTAACCGACCCCGGTCACCCCTAAACTGACATCGATCACCTGTTTCGTGACCGATACTATTTTAACCATACCAACGATAGCTTAACTTGACTGACACTAGTCACTATCGTGGAAAAAACCTACGACCCCTAAACCCTCTGTTCTCAAATAATTTGCTACCATGACACTTCTACCCACCTAAAATCACCTACACCTCATCCCTTCCCCTCTTCTCCCACTTATCTCTCTCCCCACTCCTCTTCTACCCAATTTACCCCCTATTTCCAAATTTTATTTTCCCCCACCCATACTAAAAAACATAAACCCAATTTGACAAATCACCTAATCTATCTAACAAAATACAACAAAATTACTTACCTCATCATGTTTTCGTCGTCATGGTGGCACATCTGGCTGTTGCATTGGTGGCCCACCTGATCCCTCTCTAGCCTTTTCCATCACCAAATCACTACCCTACCACTCCACCCAATCAAATCACACCCACTGATCCTGTGGACCCACCTCTCACCAACCAATCACACACTGTTCATCACCAACTCAACCCTCCATTTCATCTAGACACTTTTTCCCTTTTCTCTCTCTTTTGTGTTGTTTTCTCAATTCACTAGAAGACAAATGAATAACAAAAAACACGGATTTCTTTATTTTTATAACAAACCTGACCTAACTGACGTCAGTTTTACCTTCTCTGGCATCAGTCACATGCCCTACCTTATTGCAGTTGGTTACACTCTACTAGTGTCAGTTACCCTCAAACGGCATTGGTCACCCTCTCTTTCACATTTCCCTAAATTTTACCCTATTGCCTTGCACATCACTCCTTTTTTCCACACCTGACCCTTACCTTGATAATTTCCTTCACCCCACCTTTACCCAAACCATTTACCTCACCCTCCTAACCTCATCATTTACTGCCTAATCTCGTCCTCCTTTGGGGACTAATTATTTTTCCCATTCCTTAGCCCTACCTATGTTGTGACCTAGATACATGGACCTAGAACATCGCTAGTGACATTTGATCTCATGTGTTTTCTATACCTTGCAGAACTGTTACCTATGTTGTTGACCTAATGACCTTACCTTGCCTCTGGCCATGACCATCTATCCTGACCTTACCTTTGGTGTACTAGAACATACCTAAACATTCCTGCACCTGACCTGCATCATGTTTCCTGACCATATCTTATACCTTGGATACTAGAATCACTTCAACCTTGTTTAGATGAACCTATCGACCTTAGACAATGTCGAGTTTTCCTGCTCTTCATCCTAGTAGCATGCTGTAGTTTATACGTGTCCGTGTGTTCGACTATCACTACCTTTGACCCTGACCCATTAGTTAGATTACTTGAGTAGATCGTACTCCTTTTTCCCCTATTACCCACCTTCCTTTTCATCACATTTTCCTTTTATCAAACCACTCACCGATTTTTCCTTCTGCCTTGTCAGTTCCTAGTTTGAGGGGGATCACCTCCATCCACACATGGGGCAACCACATCTTATTTTTGTAATCATTGCTTACCAATACAAGCTACGTAACAAAAAGGGGAAAAATTTACACAATAAAATTAGGTCACACTCCCCTTTGGTCCCTCGACAAATAAACACTCTCATCACATTCACCTATCCATGGCCTCCTTTACCTCATTATAATATTAATTTAATTATCAAAATTAAATGAATTCATTATCCTCACCATATTTATTGTTTAAATATCTTAATTTAGATCATGCCCATATATCCACCTCACCTAGACACCTCATCTAGCCACCTCACCCTAAGACCTATTCTTAGTAATTTACCATAACTAACTAAGACTTACGCAAACCCTAATAATCAATGCCTACATTCCCTCTAACCACATTCCCACATGCTTGAAAGAAGCTTCCACCCTAATCTACGAGTTAACGAAATGAGATCCCAGAAAATCAAGGGGATCTGCCCAATTTAGTAAACCTAGGAAATCCCACCGTAAATGACACCGGTTACCCTTAATCACCATGGGTTAAGTTCAAACCACCGCAAGTCACCTTTTAACCCCCAAAACAACCTTATTTTCAAGGTTGGCAAAAGATTGGAATTTTTCCTAAGAGATAACACATATTTTGAGAACAAGTTTCCGCAAGAACACGCATGAAAGGAAGGAGATCAAGCATTTTCTCTTGCACAGATACCAAACATTTACCCAACAACCATCGAGAAACCACCCAGCATAGATTTGATCCAACCAAGAAAAAAGGAATGCACATGCAGCCCATTCAGGAGCTCTCTAATGTTTGGTGATCCTCCACAACATTCAACCTCTTACCAACATCTTCATTCCTCACTCACGGATGTCCAAATATAGATTTCAACTAAGTAGAATAGTTTACTCCTCTAGTTCACTCATTTAATCATTGTATCTTCATCCTTTGTTCTCCTAGCCACCCATTGACCTCCTTCAATACTCACTCCTCCATATCCCCATTAAACCCTAGCCAAATCCCATGCAAACAACCTAATGCCTCATTTGGACCAGCCTAGTCCTTTGTACAATAATAAGGGAGATACAAAGCTCATTTTGTGGCATTCCCATTTTTCCACAGTAACTAGCACTAGTTCTCCCCAACTGGCGTCGGTCACCCTTAACTAACATTGGTCTCTGTATTTACAATACAACCTAGAATAGTGACCTATCCACCTATCCCCACATCACCCTTAATCACTTGTGACCTACCTAAGACCTCTGTCAGACCTGCAGAGACCCAAAACCAGTTACTTGACCTTTGGATCTTATCTTAACCTATCCTGTTAGATTAGATCTTTCTTATTGTGTTTTGAATGAGATACGTAAATCATTTTAATTACAATAGGATTTACTTAATTACCAACATTAAATTTTTTTAAACAGTGGACTGATAACCATCAAGGAAGTAACATACTTCCCGGATCTAGCACATGCTAGGCAGTTCACTACACATATTGTTTAACATTTATTTGGTGGTCTTGTGTTCCATTTCAGGCAGTTCCTCCTAGCCAAAAGGAATCTCTCACGATCAATTGTGGATTCAGAAGTCATACACATGCAACTACCTATTAACTAGCATTTCAACAGGTATTCCTTCTACACCCATTACCCTATTTGTTTTGTCACTTTCAAAGAAACGTCTAAGAATCGGGTGAAACAATGATACTGTGTGAACCAGTCCTTCACAAAGTAGGTGAAATATTTCCTACAAAATCAACCACCAACTTCTCAAATGGTTTAGCGCTAGCTATCGGCATTAAGGTCATTTCATCTCTTCTTCTTGGCTTGCCAAGGTGCTGGAAATGATCATATGCCTTGAAAAATTTGATACAATCCTGGTAAATTATTTCCCACTAGATACCTTCTAGTAAAAAACTTACACATGGTGGTATTTCCATCTGCAATCAAGACAAATCCTCATCTTCTCATCATTCTTAATGTTGATGATCATTGGAATTATCCATTCTATTTCCTAAAAATCCTTGATGATGTCTAATGGGATCATCTTGTCAATCTCCTCCTTGACCCTGACCTGTAGATTCAAATTCATTCAGTATGGTCTCTTCCAAATTGGGTGTGTGCCCTTATTTAGTTTTATCTTCATCTCTCCTAAAGAGTGGTGAAATACCTTAATCTCATGGTACCTACACGGAAACAAATCCTAAAATTCACGCAGTAGATCAATAATATTTGAAACATCTCTTTTTAACCAGTAATCCCAAATAGTATCGTCCTTAGGTTCCGTATCCGGGCCAATGTTAACCTTCTTGGTTTTTAAGGGTTCACGGTAGGCATGTTCTCTCTCATCAGCACTATCCATTACATCACGTATACCCACAATATGGTTAACATCCAAGCTATCCACTTCTTCACCATTGATCACATAGACCAAATTCCCTTTCTCTTTTTCCATGCAAGTGAGCTCAAGTTGTATTTCCTCTAGCTACTCATCATCGAAGCACGTTTCCAAGTTAGGTTCTCCTAACAAATCTAGTATTTTATCCTCCACCATGACACTATCCCCTATAGTTAGGAACTTAACAACCTACACCACCATATGCACTAATGGATTTATACTTCGATACTCAAATTTTTGAATCAAGTCATCTTTCAACTCTCACCAGTTTCATATCTAATGGTATAGTCTTGAATGAATGTACCATGTGTGCACATAACCTTTTAAGGTAAAGTAAAGATTATGTACCCATAAATATGGATTCAAGGCTTCTACACCTTCCATCTAGGCCTTCTCACATGCCTTGACATGAAACAAGGTGGTTTCCTTCCCATGATAGTCTTATATAGTAGTAGGTGCATTTCTTTGAAGAAACCTAGAAGAGAACGTGATTCTCACCTCACACCACTCTAGAAGGTTATCATGATGGATTTCCCTCAAATGCATTATGGTCCCAAGAAAATTATAGCTAAGAATAATTCTCCTTTCGATCTCACATCTCCACTGGGTCTCCATTTATCACAGTAAAACATCAGGGTTAGCTCCCCCAACGTAACTTAGCAACTATTTTTCTCCCAGGTGCCTAACTGAGTGTGCCTTTGTTACTCTCATCATAGAGCCTCTTAACTACCTTCTGATTAACTCATATGTCCCATGCGCCCAATTTTCACATGCCACACTAGTGGTATCACTTACAAATTGAGTGACTTCCCACTAAATAACTCGTTTATTGGATGCACAACCTCAGGGTATCTGATAGTGCACATATAGATTCTATCTAGGTCTCCTTCTCCCAATTTTTCAGTATAGGGAGTTGAATTTAGATCTATCAAAGGGATGATAAAACATTCCTCCTTATAGCACTAGGGGCACCCAAGTAACACTGGGAAGTTATCCACCTTAGCAAGTGCCAAGAATTTAAATTCTCTAGTTAATTTCACCCCTTGGATAGTGATATTAGCATCCTTTAAAACACCAATGGGCATCACCTTTGTCTCGTTATCCATGTACAACACATTTGAGGATGGTTTTAATGGGGGCCTTCTGATTTGATTCCATGTGTCTAAAGTGAGAACATTAACTTTGGAAATCATGTCAATCAGAATATTACTCAGGAGTCATCCATTAACTATTACATCTAGGGTAATCTCCTTATCATAGTCAATGTTGTGAGGAGGAAGGTTAGTGTGTAAGACCTATTTCTCACACTCTCCTCAAGTACACAGTACTTTCTCCGTATCCATTCTCCTAGTAAAGGGATGATATTCTCTTGCCTCATAATTTTGCATACCTACCTGAATTCATCTAGATCCTTCTGTGGAGTCTCATTGCTCTTATTTTTCTCTAACTTCCACAATTTATCCTTTAGGAATTTGATCTCTCCTTGTAGGCTTAAAATCACATCCATGGTTTCTTGATAGAATTCTTACTAATGAGCACAGTTTGGATACTTATCATGCACCACCTCTTCTATAAAAACCAATGGTCTCTACTTTGGTATCTCCTTAGCGTGCGTAGCTTCACCTCACATTGTCAGTGCAGGTTCTAACTCTGAATCACACACCATCCTTGGCATCCACTATGAGTCAGATTTCTTCACGCTTTACCATCTCGATGCATTTATCCTTCCATTGTTGTTGGTTGATGTGTTAAAATAATTCAAGACACTTCTCATACTTGTGCTTCTTTCCACACCAAGAACACTATAACAGATCAGGGAATTCATACTTATAGTGTTCTATAGACCCACAGTTGTAACAAGTTCCAGGTAAGAACTCACTTCTTCTACCTTCGCGGTTTCCACCACCTCTAAATCTTCCATGAATCCTCTTCTGCGACTCCCTCCATCTACAAGCTCTTCATAATGAAATCCCTCATCCTTGGAACTACTTGCAATACTAGTCTAGCACACAGCAGTATCAATGGCATCATGTATTTTTTCAGTCAATCTATAATCATTAGTGGCATGAGTAGTAGAGGTGCAGATTTTGTAATAACAAGACACATTCTTACTGATTGCGTGTTACAGTAGTGGATACCTACTTGCATTATGATCTCTATGGAAAATCTCATAGTACACTATTATGGTAGGAACCAACATTTGCGGGAAATTTTCCTTTATATGACCCTCTACTTCACAATCTGTACACCATAACTCATTGCAAGTATCAAGAGCTGAGTTTGCAGATAATTTCTCCAGCTGCATTACCATTGCAATAATTTGGACTTCTAGGAACAGAGTGATTCCTGTATCAGTGATTCCTACCGGCACATCATGTAAGGCAGCCTTCACGGCCTCACACTGATATGTGAAAGTATTCTGTGAAAGAGCCCTCCTAAATGGTGTGATCAGTTCTTTGATGAACCATTGAGCATGCTACGAAGGGTTAATTTCATAAGATAACTTGGATAAGAAAGTCTTGAAACATACATCATACTCCCTCACAATGTCCACCATTCCTTTTTTAATCTTGTTCAATGCATTTATGCACATCTTTTTAATCTCAGGTATGTGGAACTTTGTCAAAAAGGAATTACACATTGTAATGTAATCCACCGCTGTCTAGTATGGGTGATAATTTGTGTACCAGCTATGTGCACGTCCTTGTAATGTGTTTGCAAAGTGACTTTATTTTCACTCTAGGTCAGTGATTCCCTTCATGTGTCATAGTAACTCACACTTGTGTACATGTTCTATGGCATCCTCAATGACCTTATAATCAGGTAAGTGGAGTGAAATATGATAAAACACCTGTTGATGGTGTTGTGGACCTTGTCTGCTAGAGAAAAGACCTTGATTCCTTCTAGTGTTTCCTCCACCACTAGACCCACTACATCCACTTGTTCTAACTCCTCCAAATCCACTAGATCCTCCTCCTATCATAGGTAAGGGGCCTAACACAATTGCGCCCTGTGATCCCACCATCATTATAAACTATGCACCGATAGTCTTTGATACTGAATCACTCCCAAATGTGTTTCCCACAACATTCCCATACATTATACTTAAACCATGTGATCCCAGGCATTGTCCAAATGTTGTGCTAGGAAAACTACCCCCAAACACAGGAAATGACTATATAGCCATAGATGTACTAAATGAAAAACTATATCTCCTAGGTTTCACTCGACTACCAATATTGATACCAATTGGATTATAAAAACTTATCTCAAGAATTGAAAAACTAAGCATAAGGATTAGTTTTCCATGTGGGTTAAGAGGTGTGCCTATGGATTTCCTCCTTTCTTCATATGAAGAGAACTCTCTAGAAGCCAATGGGGTTTCTCTTCCACACTTGCAAAGATGGGATAGCTCAAAATTATCGGGTTCCACGTCCTCCACGCGAACCTCAAATCCTTCCCAAAATGTCTACCTCCATAAATCCATCACTGCTGAAGCATCATGTTGTCTTGCCAACTCCCTCTCTTTTCAGTAGGCAGAGTATGCTACTAAGGAAGGAACAACCAAAAGATTCACATATGGGAGAAAGTAATATTTGAAGGCGTAGAAGGATAACAGAAGGAACGCGCATGAAAAACAAGGATTGATCCAGGACTTAGCCATTTTCATGGTTACAGGCTATTTTTGGAGATAGCATGTGGGGCACACAACCAGCTGGAGACTTGCACGGAATGCAACATGCTATTTTTGGAAGAGTGTCTACTAAGAGCTTTACATGGTTTTAAGTTACTAATAGAATTACCACTTCCAGTAAACTAGAAGAGATCTATTATTAACACACTTACATATGTGCCTATTATTGTAAAGGTGCATGGTTATTTTCAGCATGCAACCTATTTTGGGAATTATGTAAGCAGTGTAGGGAAATTCCCCACCCTTATAAATATGCGGTGAGATTTTTATTCTAGTGTGTGTGTGGAGAGAGGAAAGAGAGATATTATGGAGTTATGCAGTCAGATTTGATGCGCGCATAAGCTTATGATATCAATTATTGTAAGAAGCTTCTGTGAATTTACTGTGTTTAATATAATGGAGCATATTAGATGGAAAATGGTGTCTACATGACTGTAACTAGTTATTGCATGGATGATTTCATTTTGTTTATTTTTTAATTTTATACTATTTATGGATCTAAATGCATTAAACCTTCATCATGTTCACATCCTAAACAAAAATCTCTAAGGAGGGGTCTGGTACCTTTGTGCACTTTTTGTGAGTGCTCAGTCTAGGTTGAGTGATGTGTCAATGCGCCTAGGTTATTCTTGGTAAATTCTAGGCTACATCATTGGTTCCATTGCAAAGACCTCTTTTGTAGTCTTTTTCAGGATGGTTCACGATGAGTACGTATTGATTGATGCTAACAAGTGTTGAGGAGTGGATAAAATATCTTGAAGAAGAGTAAGCACAGAGATTCAACATTGGATTTGATTTTGACACACGCATGTGAGTGGATCAGAATCTGTATGACTATCTATATGAGATTTTATTTGTTATCTTTTCGATAGAACGGTACGAGTGGCTAGATGCTTATGCATCAAAATGGAACTAGAGGTATCGCACACTTATTTGGATGCATGAATAATTTCAAGACCTCTATGATGTTGATTTAGTTTAGACGGGTGTTGTGGATAATTTGTTTCATGGATTCTTGAATAGATATATTATGGAGTACTCAATTTCTACTTATTCTTGTCCAGAGGTAGCTGAGTTTTAGTTTCTACTGTATCCCAGGGGAACTTATGTACAAGGAATTCCAATGGCAATAAAATTTTTGATGGTAACCCTAAAATTGGAAGAAAATTCAATGGCTAACTAAACCTCACCACATATGGGGTTAGAAACAGGATTGATGAAAGATGGAGGACTTGGTGGCAATAAGGCAGAGGGAAGAAATGTGGCTTGAGTACAATGAGGCATGTGAGAGGGATATAGATAAGTAGCATGACATTGAAGAGTGGATGGAATTGAGGAGAGAGATGAATCGTGAAGGATTTGGAGATCACATAGGAGACATGGAGCCATAGCATAAGGAACTCCCCCATCTAGGAAAACATGACAGGGAAACCTCCTCATCTTCATATCGAAATGGGCCATGGATACACATATAAATCTACTTGAAAACCTAGCCCATGTGCTTGGTTTTCCACTATCTAGTACGACAAGTAGTCAGCAAGCTAATTTAGGTAGCGGGAGTGCAGGAGTAAGTCATATTGCAAGCAGATCATCTACATATAATGTGAGTGTGTAGAATTTAGACTCACTTCAGGGAGTGGTACCACCTCACAAACCATATGGGTTCAATTCAATACTACTGTTGGGGCACAGGGAAGTACATCCTCTTGTTCACTTCCAGCTATAGGTGGAGGATCAGGAGGTATATGAGGTTCTAGTTTCGATGGATCTAGTGGTTCTGGAGGTAGAGGAAACATAGGAGGTTTTGGATCATGTGGGAAAGGTCTGTACCAACCTTAGAATATTTACATGTGAATGTCTCTTTGTATTCCATAGTATAGGGGCATAGAAGATGTTGTTGAAAACGTGCACATGTGTGGAATATTGTGGCATAAAAATGGAATCACGGATTCTGAATGCAAGGCAAGCCACTTTGTGACTACATTTCAGGGACGTGCACACATTTAGTACAAGAAGTTTGACCCTGATCAAACTTACGTATATTATGTAACATTAAAATATGCTTTCTTAAAAGAGTTCTATATCCCTAAGTTCGAGCAGAAGAGTATAATCGTGCTCAAGGATAGTAAATAAGGAACTACTGAGAGTGTCTAGGAGTATAATGCTCACTTCAAAACTATTTTATCTAAGCTTTCCTACAATATTAATGTAAGCCAACATGCACAATGGTTCGTTGGAGGTATAATAACACCTTTTAGAAGGGCACTATCACATAAGACATACACTGATCTGTGTGAGGCACTTGAAGCATATTTTTACACTGAGGTAGCCAGGACTATAGATACTAGAGTTAGCCCATTCTTAGAAGAAAAAATTATAGCTATGGCGAAGCATTTGGAGAAACTATCAGCAAATTCAGCACATGAGATGCGTACGGGTATTTAGTGTACATATTGTTTTCCTCACAAATCAGTGTGTTCTTTACTACTATACTATGAGATATGTCATTTAAACCATGATGTTAGCCACTACCCATTACTACAACACATGATAAGAAATAACATATCCTACTATTGTAGTATTTTCCAGTCCATAACTCATGATACAGAGGACTGTAGATTGATTAGTCAGATCCATGATGTTATAGATATTGGTGTATGACATGAAAGTGTATTAGATAACTCTAAGGGCAAGAATGAGCACTAGGATTGGGATCACAATCAAGTGTGCTATGATCAGAATGAGGGGCATTTTGAAGGAGGTCGTGACAAAGGGTGTGGATATCGTGGTGGTGGATGAGGTGAATTTCCTTGCGTCACTTGCTTTATATGCGTATATCCTGATCACTACAGGTGCAAATGTCCCCAAAATATTACATGTTTTTTTTATGGAAAGAATCATAGCTATGAGGAATGCCCAAAAGTATATAAGAATCTTAGATATCAACATAAATAAGAAAACAAAGGAGTAGGAATGGTTAGGACACATCGCACTATTGAAAATTAGGGGATGCCCAAGTTGACACCGAAACATGAGGCATTAACCATAAATATTACTACACATGATGAAGTGGTACACACCAAAGAAGTGATACAAATGAAGCCTACCATCACTAAGGAGGAGGTCCTACATGTGAGGTACCTTGATCCTGCCCATCAGAAGGAGGTTTATCAAGAAACTATGGAGGTCCTTAGAAATCTTTAGGGTGAAATACAATGTTTAAAAGAGAAATCATGGAAGATGGAACAGAAGAAGGAAGCAGAGAAGGTTCATATGATATCAATGACTTAAAGGAGGTGTACAAAATGATGTGCCACGAGAATATCATTTTTTTGTTATGGAATTAGATGAAGGGAAACACTCTGCGCGCAGGTATTGAGAATGGACGACAGATCTTGCATGTAAATCTTACCCCTGATAACATAGACTGCGATAAGGCGATCACTCTGAATGATGTTATGGATGGATGGATTTTGAGTAATATATTGATTGACATAGGTGTGGAAGTCAATGTCCTTACTTTATATGTATGGGTACAGATGGGGAGACCTCAATTACAACCATCTTCTAATGTGCTATTTATGGCTAATTAGACTAAGGAAAATCCCATAGTTTTAAATGATGCATACATTACTATACAAGGGGCCAAATTCACTGGGGATTTTTAGGTTTATCACTTGCAAAAGAAGACAGTTTCCTAGCTATCCTTGAGCACCCTTGGTATTACATAAATAAAGTTGATTTATTATTCAACAAAGGATATATTAGTTTTGAGAATAAGGAAGAAAGAGTTATAATCCCTTTAACTGATGGGAAATTTACATCGTGTGTTGATCCTTTGAGTGAGGAAAAGTTAAACAGGATCCATGTGCGAGCCATTCGAGACCCAAAGGTCCTTGAGCTATTTAAGGAAGGAATATTTTAGTTGGAAGATGCACAATATATTAGTGATACTATGATTATTTCTTGTGATGATTGGGCTCATGGTACTTATGAGTTGGTAGCACACAAAGTAAGAAGAGAATTTTCATGGAAAAGTGGACCTCGCTCTGTTACAAGAATAGGTAACAACCCAGTATCTCGGTACACTAAAGAAGAAGATCCTACAATATTCTTGTGTTCCATGAAGGACTAGTGGGTAGACCAAGTTGAGAGAAAGAATATGTTAGCATATAACCTACATGAGATGGAAGCGTGCCGGTGGGTTGTTCATAAAGATAATCTTATAGAATGGAATGACATCATTATTGCTCTTTCTACCTAGTTTTTTAGAAGTAATGCACCTACTCAAAATTTTCCTTATCATAGTATTCAATTTGTTTAGCACCACGTTCAGTAGTGTGAGATAATTTGGACAGAGGGGTAGGAAGCTTTACCACCTTCACTTTGGGTGCACAAATTTTATTCCACTTTAAAAGGTTGTGCACGCACTTGGTATGTCTATGCAAAGCTACATAGAGAGACTAGAAATTTATAGGATTTGATTTTCTAAATGATCCATACTTTTGACTGCTTATCTACTAAACCCTCAATAGAATAGGCTTTAAAGTTTATAAAACAATTAACTATGGGAGATAGTGCAAAGGAGGAAGAACTCATTCAAGATTTATTTGGTGAGACAGAATCAAGAGAGAATTTTGATGAAGAGTAAGAAACAAAATCCATGTTACTTCTATGCATTTTTGTTGAGAAAGGAAAAGGAAAGATGGTCTATATAGTGAATGATGAATAAGTATAAAATCTAGATGTAGACCATTCAACATGTAGGTGTTAGGTGTTGGATAGTGTAGATAAGACCACACATGTCTATCATGAACCAATGAAGAAAAAGAAAGTAAATATTGGATTATATGTTGAGCCTAAGGAGGCCATAATTAGAGACTATTGGTCCGAATTTGAAGTCGTAAAAATCATTGAGTTACTATGGGATTATCAGGACTTATTCCCTTGGGGGTACCATGAACTTAATGACGTCCATGAATCATTAGGGGAGATGAAGATAAATCTTAAAGAGGGTGTGTGCCCAAATAGAAAGAGACCCTATAGGATGAACCCCAATTTACGTGAAAAATTCAAAGAAGAGATTTACAAAATGTTGAAGTCTGGAATCATTAGACCCCTGGACGAGTCAGAATGGTTAGTCCAATGGTGATCAATATCAAGAAGGATGGCTGGATTAGATTTTGTGTGGACTATAGGGAGTTGAATGCTACATGTGTGACTAATCCCTTTCCTATGCCATTCACTGATGAAATACTATAAGGCATTATAGGGCATGAAATCTATTCATTTACAAATGGGTTCCCTCAGTATCATCAGGTTAGGATTGCCTAGGAGGATCAGGTAAATAATAATTTTACTACTAAATGGGGTAGCATTTCTTATACGGTGATGCCTTTTGGACTTAAAAACGCACTTGTATTTTTGCACATAGATGTTCAGGTGTTTAAATATTTTATTCACAACTTATTACAGGTTTATTTAGATGATTGGATGGTGTATTGAATTGTTAAGGATCATTGTGCCAATCTGCACTTGATATTTGTAAGATGTACACAATTGAGTATCTCTTTTCATTAAGAAGTGCATATTTTCTACACCATTTGGAATATTATTAGGACACATAATCTACAATGAAGGTTTGTTGTTTGATTTAGCTAAGGTTACAGTCATTATCGGCCTAAAAGAGCCTACTAGTAAAAGTGAGGTGAGCAGATTCTTGGGTCACACGAGATATTATAGGAAATTCATAAAGGGGTATGCCAAGGTTGCTGCACCTTTGGAGGAATTACTGAAAGGAAAAGGTATGTTCTATTAGGGAGAACCGCAGTAGTGTGCATTCGAGACATTAAAGGAGAAAATTACTACGGTGCCTATTATGCACTTTTCTTCATGGGATCAACCATTTCATGTACATGTGGACACCTCTAGCACAACCATTGGTGTGTTGTTGGCTCATCCTGGAGATGGTATTATAGATCATTATATCCATTTCTATAGTAGAAATTTTACTCCTAAAAATCAGAATTACACAACTACAAAGCATAAAGCTTTGTAAATGATCTATACACTACATAAATACAGGTAGTACCTACTAGCTACACCATTTTTATTTTATACAGATCACATGACATTGAATTATTTGCTAAACAATCCCATTTTACAGGGGTGCATATGTATATGGGTACTCTTATTCCAAGAATTTTATTTCACAGTTATGGTCAAACCAGGGAAAATTAATTCTGGACCAGACCATTTATCTAGAATACAGTCATGAGAAGAAGCACAAGAAATTGAAGATACCATGCTCGATGCATAATTATATAGGTTACAATGTGCGCCACAAGAATTATAGGACATTTTTGTCTTCCTACGAATAGGTATAGTCACCAGAGGGACTAAAATATTTAGAGAAGAAATAACTTACAATTCACGCAACACCTTTTATGTTGATCAGTGGTGGCCTATATAAGGTAGGACAAGATGAAGTATTGCATCGATGTGTATTGTAGTATGAGCTCACATATATTATGGAAGAGGGTCATGATGGTATTGCAGGTGGAAACTATACATGTGACGTCACTGCATGGAAAATTCTATTCACTGGATTGTGGTGGGAGACTCTGTATAAAGATTGCAAGGTGTGTGATCAATGTCAGTGCCTTGAAAAACTAGGGCAAAGAGATGAAATGCATTTACGAGCTATTCCTAATGTAGAAGCATTTGAAAAATGGGCTATACACTTTATGGGTCCTATTTCGCTAGTTGTGCATAGAACTGAATCACACTACATCATCACTTACACATATTATCTCACAAGGTGGATAGAAGCAACACCTAACTAGGATTGTACATTAGCTACAACAACTAGGTTTTTATGGGAAAATATTCTTACAAGGTATGGATTCCCGCTAAGTTTGACAAGTGATAGGGGCACACATTTTTTGAATGAGATAATCAAGATATTATTAAATGAATTTATGATTTTGTACCATAAGAATACACCCTATCATCCTCAAGAAAATGGCACTTCTGAGGCCTTCAACAAAATTTTGATCTAGATATTGACAAAAAAATGTGATGTTGGAAGAAAATATTGGGATGAAAAAGTTTCTATCACGCTTTGGGCGTATAGAACAACATATAAAAGGTTGAACAAGGACACACCATTTCAGTTAGTGTTTGGTGTGGAAGTAGTTCTTCCTATGAAATTTATGTTATCTTATTTGTGTATTGCACACGCTAGATGTCTAAATGATGAGAAATAATTAGAAAAATGAATTGAAAATTTTTTCAAGATGGATGACTGATGAGCAATAGCACGTTGGAGTCAAAAGAAAGAAAACACCAGGCAGCAAGCATGGCATGACAGGCACATTAGGGACACAAAGTTTGAGATTAGACAGATGGTACTTCTTTATGATTCTATGTTTTTGTGCCATCCACGAAAAATTAAAGTGCATTGGTTGAGACCATATGTTATCACTCACATAATTTAAATAGACGCTTACCGGTTAGAGGTGCTTGATGGAATACGGTTAACTGGTTACTTAAACGGGATTAGGATGAAGAACTACTATAAATAATTCTTCTTGGTGTTTGTAATAAGGTAGGTATTCCATTTAGGTTAGGTTTTAAATTATGTATTCCCTTAATGTATTTCCTTCTTCACCAGTATGCTTGGTCAATTTAGTTGGGTTTTTGTGTAATAAACACATTTTCATGTTGAAAGCTAATTACCATTTGAAAAAAAATTATGTGCAAAGGACTGCACATACTATTTGTATGGGGTGGCTATTAAAAAATGGGTACACATAAAGGAACAAATTGCTATAGGTGTTATTCAAGTTTGAAGAGTTGTTAGAAAGGATATTGTTTCTAAAACAAGGACCATAGATGTAAATAAATGAAGGAACAAGTATAACACAATGTAAGCAGAGGCCAAGCAGACTACCACTAGAAGGTGTAATGGCGAGGTACTCGAGTGCATAAAAATTTTCTAAAGAGAAGTCCACAACCAAAAGGTAGGAAGGTGGGCTAGAAGGTTATAGCTTGGGTGTGAAGATGTACCGCATGGAAAGTGTGAAAATGGTCAATTAATGAGAGGATTATTGGTAGGTAAAGGAGTAATAAATGTACTAACATTTTGAAAATATATATAACGATGGGATGTAAGTTCATTTTTACCATTGTAATTGCAAGAATTTGAATGAGCTAAGTGCGACCAAGATAAGCAAAGAGTATTAAGGTGTAAAGAGTGTGAAACCAAACATGAAGAGTGGATTTGTGCACATAAGAAGCTTGTGTCCCCATTGGTGAAGGGTTTGAGTGAAGCATACATGTTAAGAAAGAGCTAGGGAACGTGGTTTCAAACTAGGGCATGTAGATTCAAGCTAGGGTTTTGACTTGCTCACTATAAAGGAAAAAAATCTGATATTTGATGATCGCACCAAAGAAAGCACCTACCACAGGAGCCAAAGGAAAGAAGAAAGTGGAAGTAGTAGTTATAATTTCTCCTGAGAGTAATTTCTCAGATATGCAGTACCCAAAAAGTGTGATAATTGGACAATAATGGGATTTCCACATACGTAGCTGCAATTTGAGTGATTACAACCACCAAAATTCTGATAACAAGAGAGAATTGGACGCGTTGTTGAGTAAAAAGACCAATAAGCACACAACAGAGGATATACCAGTATATGATGATGCTGGGGAGAAAATTTTAAAATAAGTAGGATTATACCAGTTGTATCAGCTCCCATACTTTGGTAAATATGATCCTCTATAGCAGTGGCTAATGAGTAGAGTACATGAAGAATTATTCTATTTTTAAGTAAGATGGGTAAGGATTACAATAACACATATCTCAATGATAACAAGGTTAAAGGGGACATGGGTAGATCTCAACAGAAAATTGACAGATAAAGAAGAAATGGTGGAAAAACAAAAGGAATTGGGGTATATAAAGGGTCTGTGTGTAATGGACATTGATAAATTGAAAAATTACCCAGTGGTACAAGCAGTTGCGCATCTAGTGACCAAGTTGAATGATCAGGAGATATGGTTGCAGGTGTATACAATGTGGTTCCATTTCGCAAGGAAGATGTCCTAGGGGGTGGTCTATAACATAGCAGGCTACCTTCTGGAAACAATCATCAAAGAAGTGCACACCTCTGAAAGAATTAGTTTTGGCGCTATCATGTTGTCACTAATATTTGTGGAAACTGATTGCCTAACGGGCCGAAGAACAAGATTTAGGAGTACCCCTTGGAGAATAAGCCCCTCATGGAGAGGTTCGAGAAGTATTTATGTAAAGGGTTAATGGGTTGATAATTTAAATAGAGGGTGGATATGTGGTATGACCGGCTCTATGTGACTTTTGAAGAGGAGTGGTGCATTGCTAAGGAGTTACCATCAGTGGTGGGTGAGGTAGTTCGGTTCATGGGGTACCAACATTTCTACACCGTGTGATTTATTATGAGGGATGGGACTTGGACCCTATGGTGAAAACTACCGTATGGCTTCATAATGCACTACCTCTAGGCATTAGTCTACTGGTTCATTGATGCGTGTCTCTTGAATTTTAATCTGGATAAGGTAGATTGTGACTACCACACTTTGAGAAAAATATATGTACATCAAGACAGACAACATATATTGAGAGGCTCATATCAGATGTTATAAACATGAATCTTGTAAGGTTCATTTTTGGGGATAGTGGAGTAGTGCTTGTATACCTTCATCTTAAGCCTAAGTTAGAGAATAACAAGTACGTGGAAAATGAGTTCACACTCCCAGGGCTTCCAAAAGGGAAGCATATGGTAGAGAACTTGTCAGCCCCACATCCTGTAGAAACCACAGTGGTGGATGAGGAGGAAGAGGAACGGGAAGATAGTGGTGGCTTAGAACATAGAGTCTGGAGGCAGCCTATAGACATAATGGAGAATGGGCACGCGGGTACCCTACCACAGGTATAAGATGAAGAATAGGACTTAGAATCATTCTAAGGAGAGTGCCATTTCAAGAGGGTGTTCAAATGAACAAGGAAACAAGGCACGAGAACTCATCAATTTGTTAGGAGGTCACCACGACTATCTCCTCAAAAAGAGACAACTAAGAGGAAAAGGAGAAAGCTGAAGTTGAATGAGGAGGCATAGGAATTTGTAGAGAGCGCACCTAGATCCCTTGTATAACCAGAAGAAGTGGAAGAACCCAGGGATGAAGATATAAAGGATGAAGAGGAAGGAGGAAAAGAGGCAGAAGAGCCGAAACATGATACCACCCAACACATTGAAGATCCAACACCAAACCTTGGCGCTCAGATACCTAAGGGGTCAAGGAAAAATAACACAAGTGGAGAATATAATGTTCTACACATGGGTTGTGACGAGGACATAGGTAAAATTTTCCACCCTCAATTCCATAATATAGTGGGCCTCAAGGATTTTTATGGATGGGAGTTGATAGACCCAGACATGACAACCGTGTGCACAAGGAAAAATTTTTCATGGTCTATGCAAACACACATGGAAGAGCTCAATTTATATATATGTGAGGAGTCTTGTGTGTCCATAAGAATGAAAAAGGCACCACAGAATAGGCACATAACTATCAAACCCATGGTTATGTATGATAAATAGGTGAGTAATGCCTTAGTGAAAGTATCTACAAAAGTGGCGTAGAGGAACATATATATTTTTTCCACTATAAGAGTGCTAAGAGAAGAAAAAAAGGAAAAAGATGCTGAAATAGCGTGTCAAAAAGGCTAGAAGGACCTAAAGCAGAAGAAGAATGAGGCCTTCATCATCATGGTAGAGGAGATCAGTGACCATGTTCTGAAAGCAAGACCACACTTGGAGTCTAAGGTACCTGAAAGGTGTTATGCATTATGCACGTACCTTAGTTGATTTCATGCTTGAGGATGGACCCATTCGCATACCAGTGCCAAAAGACCCTATGCAAGAAGAAGAGAGAGTAAGGGCTTCAGTGGTTAGAAATATTTCATCTTAGAGACCTTTCTCTAAACATTGCAGGAAGAGATGAAGAAAGTAGACCAGACATTGAATATTTGTGCAGTCCCAGAGGAAGTAATAAGAATCAGGACCATGGTAGAAGACAATGAAGTCCTAAAATTGATGAAGTATGAGACTTTATGGTATGCAGAGATATTGGCACTGGTAAAGAAAAATCACGAGGCCCTTGCAGTGGCCCAAGAACTCCATAAGGACAAGTTGGAGGAACTTGGAAAACTTATAGTGCAAAAGATGAATCTTCTAGAAGGAAGAATGTATACAATGTCTAACATTTTCCTAGTATTACAGAACAAGAAGGAAGAGATTTCACAAGATAAGTTAGATTCTATTGCAGTGGATATCCCAGAGAAGATAGAAGTCGTGGTGAATGATTGGAAAACCTTAGAGGTAGAAACCAAAGAAGAATATCTAGATTTAATTCTTACAATTGAGACAAAGGATGTTGTAGAGTAAAAATTATTCTTTGTACAATAATTCTTTAAATTATTTCCATTCCCATTCTTTATTCTTTCCATATCAAAAGGCAACCATTTCCGGGGTGACAATGCAGTTTAGTGTGGGGCAATGTTGAGCAGAAAGAGTATGCTACTAAGGAAGGAACAACCAAAATATTTGCATGCAGGAGCAAGGCATATTTGAAGGTGTAGAAGGATAAGGGAGGAAATGTGCATGAAAGACAAGGACTAATTAAGTACTTAGCCATTTTCATGGTAACGAGATATTTTTGGAGATAGTGTATGGCATACACAACTAGATGGAGACTTACACGACATGCAACATGCTATTTTTGGAAGAGCGTCTAGTAAGCATTTTTCATGGGTTCAAGTTAATAATAGAATTACCACTATCAATTAATTAGAAGAGATCTATTATTAGCACACTTGCATGTGTGCCTATTATTGTAAAGGCACATGGCTATTTTTAGAATTCAACCTATTTTGGGAATTATGTAAGCGATGAAGGGAAAGTCCCCATTGTTTCACTCGGAAATGTTTCGTTCCTTTTAGAAACAGATAAGGTTAGGGGCTAGGAGGAATACCTGTAGAATGTCGAGATGGTGTGCGCATACCGTAGAGAAAGATCAGGCTGACTGCGAAGAACTCCTTTTTGTCTTGGAAGGACTACCTGCAAATAAGAACACAAGACCACAAGATTTTAATTAGATAATAAATGAGGGAACTGCCTTGGGCCCAGGAAATATAAAACTTCCTTTCAAAGGTGGTCAGTTTTCCTGCTAATATGAATTAAAAAAAAAGACTGTAAGATATCAATTAAGTTGTTTCATTGAACTGGGTAGGGGAAAGGCTGGTTTTCTAGTTTTGATCAGAGGAACCGATGCCGGTTACTGATAACCAATGGCGGTTACTGATAACCGATACCGGTGGGTTCTAGGATCTTCTTGGTAGCTATGGTGTTTGTAAGGCTGGTTTATGGATGATATTTAGGAAATGAGATGATGAGGGGTAAAAGAATGACAGTTAGATGCAATGGCATGTTGGGTAGTGGATTCAAAAACGGATTTAGGAGGACTGAGATTCAAGAAGCATAGGAAATGTTATAACAGAGGACATGCAAGATGTGACTTACTGGTTTTGACCAAGATGCAAGCTGATCTCCTTTGCTGTAAACACTCCTGGTATTTCCACTCGTCTCTGCTTGGTCAAGTGAAGATCTGGACTCTGTTTCTCGCTCCCAATGCTCTCTGTTGATCCAGAAATCCTTCAACTGATCCCCAAAATGAAATTCCGGTCCGTTGTTTTGGTTTGGGGAGCCCATTTATAGGGAACCGATGGCGGTTGCGTAACCGACGGTAAGGAAAAAGTAGGCTATTTTTAGTGAAATAGCCCACCTTCCCTGCTTTTCTCCTGAGAGATCAGTTTCCGGCTTGGTCAAGTGACTAGAAGGTCAGTTTTGGGTGCGAGAAAGGGGTCATTAGTTATGGGTGTAGGTGTGGACCAAGTTGTGGGTCTTAATTAGGTTAGTTTTAGGGTTAGGGCTAGGTCATGATGAAGTGGCAAAGTGAGGTGGTAGGTAGGGTGATGTGGATTTATCAATTAGAAGGCAATTAATAAATAATTGTGTAAGGTTTAGGTGATGAGGTTATATTGTGGGATGAGATGCGGGTCATAAGGGGTCGTAAGACGTGAATTTGGTGTCTACATTAGCCCCTTATTGTCGTGTAGATTGTTTTGTAAAGCTGGGCGGACAATAATATGAAGTGGTTTCTCCTGTTAAGGATATAGGTAATTCCCCTCAAATCTATCATAGATTGAGTGAACGGGAAATCAGGGATAGGGTTGATAAAGGGTGAATGTTGTAGAGAGGATGGTAAGGTGGTGGGGTAGGTCCAAGGAAGTAGACGCATGTTGAAATGCAATAGTACGACTAGGGTACATGATTTGACGAGCAAACCAGCAATGTATAGGCAAAGGTCGATAGTTTATCCAAACAAGGGTGATATAATCCTGGTATCCAAGGCATAGGAAGTAGCTCCAGGGTATATAATAGGTAAGGTACAGAAACGTTTAGGCATGTTCGGCAGTACCAAATGGTTGGTTTGGTTGAGATAAACGTCACGGTCTAGGTCTAGGCAAAGTTGGTCGACATATCAAGTCAAGGACCCTAATCATGCTAAAACATGAACAGGTGAGCTCGATTGAACAAAAGGTACATGATGGATGGATAAAATAAAACGTTGATTGTGGGTATGGTATTGAAGTGATACAGCCTTGGGTCGGGCCAAGTTGTTGGGTTGTGGCCTTGGGTCAGGCCATAAGGGTAGAGTGAGGCCTTGGGTCGGGCCAAATTGTTAAGACGAGGCCTTGGGTGGGGCCGGATAGGTAGGTTGAGGCCTTGGGTCGGGCCAAATGGTTAGGGTGAGGCCTTGGGTCGGGCCAAATAGGTAGGTTGAGGCCTTGGGTCGGGCCAAATGGTTAGGGTGAGGCCTTGGGTCGGGCTAAATAGGTAGGTTGAGGCCTTGGGTCGGGCCAAATGGTTAGGGTGAGGCCTTGGGTTGGGCCAAATAGGTAGGTTGAGGCCTTGGGTCGGGCCAAATGGTTAGGGTGAGGCCTTAGGTCGGGCCAAATAGGTAGGTTGAGGCCTTGGGTCGGGCCAAATGGGTAGGTTGAGGCCTTGGGTCGGGCTAAATAAGTAGGTTGAGGCCTTGGGTCAGGCCAAATGGTAGGTTGAGGCCTTGGGTCGGGCCGAATAGGTAGGTTGAGGCCTTGGGTCGGGCCAAATAGGTAGGTTGAGGCCTTGGGTCAGGCCAAATGGGTAAACAAATGGTGTTCAATAAAGGTGGATATAGGCGATATGTGGTTAAAAAGGGGCAAATGGTAAATAGGGGCAAAAAATATTGGGGGAAAGTTGGCAGAAAAACTGATGTCGATTGTACATGACCGATATCGGTCAAGGGACCGATACTAGTTCATTAGGGCAAAATGAAACTGATATCGGTTATGGGCGAAAAACCTATAAAAAGAAAAATACGGCTTGTCATTGTCACTTTGTTATTTTGAAAACCAAATTGACTTGTCTGACATGGAGAGTTGAGATTGGAGGTTTATTGAGTGAGGTGGAGCTATTTTGGTGGAGGAGTGAGTTGTTTGTGGGCCCGAGTGAGGAGGAGGCAGCAGTTGATTGGCCGGGGACCCAGCAGATCATAATTGGAGCTATGGCACAGGTAGGAGGAGCAGGAGGGGCTGGACCAGCTGGACCACCACCACCTATCCCACCACGACGACGTGTCATACGGGTAAGTTCGAAACTCCTCATTTTGTGCATTTTATTGCATTATGTTGGTTTTGGGATTTGGGTAGGAATATAATGTTTTGTAGAAAATCATGAATAAATGGAAATGATTTGAAAAAGGGAGAGGGTAGATAGGTGAAATAGGCCAAGGCGGCAGGGTGGGTAGGTTTTTAGGGTGTTTGGGTGGGTAGAGAGGTAGAAATAGGGAAAAAGAAGAAAGGGGTAGCCGCGTCGGGTTCGGCGCGGAAAATTTCCAGTGACCGATGCCGGTCACTAAGTGACCGGCATTGGTCGTGAATTTTTAGGGCAGGGTGGGTCTGTGGGTTATCGATGCCGGTTGATCGTTGACCGGCGTCGGTGGGAGGGGGACCGGGGTCGGTTATGGGTGAGTGTGGGTTGGGTTGGGTTTTGGTTGAGTGTGGGTTGGGTTGGGTTTTGGGTGAGTGTGGGTTGGGTTGGGTTTTGGTTGAGTGTGGGTTGGGTTGGGTTTTGGGTGAGTGTGGGTTGGGTTGGGTTTTGGGTGAGTGTGGGTTGGGTTGGGTTTTGGTTGAGTGTGGGTTGGGTTGGGTTTTGAGTGAGGTGAGTTTGGGTTGGGTTGGGTTTTGGGTGAGTGTGGGTTGGGTTGGGTTTTGGTTGAGTGTGGGTTGGGTTTTGGGTGGGTGTGGGTTGGGTTGGGTTTGTTTTGTTTTGGGGTTGGGTGGTCGAGAGTCGGGGTGTGGTTGGGGGGATAAAAGGGGGTGTAGAGGGTAAAGTAGATGTTGTGATAAAGAGTAGGTCTAAGGATGTGGGTTGGTTTTGCAGGCACGTTAGCAGTTGACGATGCGGGATAGGATGCCCCCGCTATTGGTGCGGATGCGGCCACACATATCTGTGGCTCATTGGGCGATCATGCGTGAGGTGGGACTCGGTGGAGTCCAGAGGTATAGAGCGATAGAGAGAGATCACAGCCTGATGGTCGCCCTCATTGAGAGATGGGATCCGGCGACCAATGTGTTCCATCTCCCGACTGGGGAGATGACTATTATGTTGGAGGATGTGTATCGCATCCTTCGACTACCTATCGAGGGAGAGGCAGTCTTCCAGGTAGATTCCGAGACTGCCATGGACAGCATATTACAGGTTTTTGGAGATGCAGCCGCGCTACTTACCTATCACAGCGCGAGCATTGGGTATGGTGACATGTACCATGCGCATCGACACGAGACACGGCTGGCTGTGTTGATGATGATTGGGATCACCTGCTTCGCCCTCTCAAACTCAGAGGGAGGCCGCTTTCCATGGGCATTGATGGGGGTGCTTCATGAGATGGTGGAGGAGCACACCTGTTATGCTTGGGCACCAGTATATCTGGTGCAGTTATACAGAGAGCTCTGGGGTTATCGCCGGATGAGGTAATTCGGTATCTGTTTGACATTTTTGCTGCATTGTTGGGCATATGAGCACATCATATGCATCAGGCCAGTAGGGTTACCCCAGCAGCCAGGGCCACAGGTTATATACAGATATGGCTTTCAGAGATGGTTGGGAGTCGTGGGGCAGCCACGAGTAGTGCTTGCGGGGAGAGATGTTGCCTACTACAGGCATTTGTTAGAGGTCCTGATAGCAGTAGATATCATATGGAGACCTCACAGAGGCCATCACCCGCACAGAGGAGGCCGAGTACAGTTTCGCTGGATCCAGTACACGTTCTGGATAGCAGGACGGAGGCTGGGAGAGTACAAGAGGATACCCCTAGAGAGGGTACGTAGGCAGATGGGGCTGCGACAGGACGAGCCACCTCCCTTCCCTCAGTACAGGAGGGATGATGTAGAGGCCCCACTGCCTGCACCACAGCCCATGGATCCAGATTGGGTTGCAGAGAGGCCAGCAGATGATGTGGTAGATGATGCTGGGTGTACGGGAGCATACAGGGTTTGGTGGGATGGTCAAAGAGCGGTGAGGGTAGCACAGCCCGCACAGCCAGACTTGGCAGCGGTGACGACAGAGAGAGATCAGCTCAGGGGTCAGGTGTAGCTATTACAGGGACAGTTGGCTGCTGCACAGGCACAGATAGGTGTCCTACAGGGGCAGCTAGCTCAGGCGCAGGTACAGGTACAGGCACAGGCACCACCACCAGTAGCGGCGTAGCCACAGGTGCAGGTACAGGTACAAGCAGCAGTACCAGTAGCAGCATAGGTACCAGCACCATCACCAGTAGCAGCACAGCCACAGCCCCAAGCACAGGTACAGATACTACCGCCAGCAGCGGCACAGCCACAGGCACCACCAGCACAGGCATAGGGGGTACTAGTATTAGGTGCTAGGGGACCAACCCCAGCTCCTTCAGTGGCTCGAGGGCGCTATATGGAGGTTAGAGCGGAGGCCCGATACTATCAGGATATTCTTGATAGTATCGGAGTTGAGTATCAGCCTTATGCAGCTCATAGAGCAGAGACCTCTCACAGCCAGAGATCTCAGGGAGGTGCAACCATAGCCGGCGTGTCCGTTACAGGCATGAGGCGAGAGGTGCCACAGGGACCAGCAGGGAGAGGTGCTGAGGGCGGTGGGGAGAGCTGAGGGATCCCTGTATTGTTTTTGTATATAGGCATGGGCACCGGTTTGTGAACCGGTTGTGTTGATAGAGGCCTGCGTGCCTATATTTATTCATATATGGATTCATTTATTCATTATATACCAGCCTGCGAGTTGAGTATGGGTTGTATATTTGATACCGGTCTGCGAGCTGAGTATTTTTTGATATGAGGGACCGGCCTGCGAGCCGAGTCGAGATTTTGGATAGTTATTGCGGCCTGCGTGCCGACTTAGTTATATGATGAGATCACAGAGGCCCCGATGCAGGGCACATTGTATATTTGAAAATTTGTTTTTATATATATATATAGAGATGATGTTTTGATCCACATGCAGTGTTCAAAAATGTGTTTAAGTATTTTGTCGATGGTTTGTGATATAGAATGTAGGATGAGTTTAGTTGACATGTTGATATATGGATGATGTTGATGTTTTTGTTTTTGCACGTATATAAGGATGACATGTTATATGATGAAATGTTGCATGTTGTGGGCTGGTTTTGTGACATTGTGATATATGTATCTGATGAGTTGGATCCAAATGTTGTATAGATAGATAGTTTTTTTTTTTTTGTTGTTGTGGTATCCTTAGTTGATGACTTGTTTGTTTTTGTAAAATAGATGATGTTAATGAAATTGTAATGATATGTGTGGTGGATAGACAAATATGGATAATGGTGTTGTGATGCAGGAAAAGAGGCGGGTGCGACAAAAATTTGGTAAAAAAAATGAAGAAAAGACCATGTTTCAAAAGGCCAGGTGTGTAACCGATATCGGTTAGGTAACCGACGCCGGTAGGTAGTAGACCGATATCGGTTACATAACCGATACCGGTTATTTAGGTATGAGCTTTTCTAAAAATAAAAAAAGCTAGGGTGGCAACTTAAGTTCTAATTTTGAGAGCCATGCAAGAAGTTAAATATGTGAACGCGACGCTTTTTGATGACTGAGACAGGTAATTGCATGAGAAATTTGAGTGATAGGAGTAAAGAGACAGGGAAAGTGATTGTGATCTAAGATTCAGAAGACAGAAAGGCAGGTTTGAAAAAGGTGGTGATAATGGCAGGATGAGGAGAAACCTCCAGCAGGTAGGGACAAGAGGGAAGACAAGGGCCACCTCAAGCTACTGCAACCTAAGAGGTAAACGTTTTGGTTATGATTTGACTTTTGCATGTGTTATGAATAAGAGATTAAGTGGGTAGCTATGAAAAAGAAAACATGATAGCAAGGGTTATAAGTGTTACGGGGTAGGTAATAAGGGGTTTCAGGTATGTTTGTAGGTATAGAAAGGAATAGACGCTCAAATTATTGTTGTAGGTGGTTGTTTAGGCAAGGTGTATGAAAGTAACAGGGACCGATATCGGTTACTCAACCGCTAGCGGTTAGCTGTAAACGATACCAGTTGCTGTAGGAATTTCCAGAATGTGAGAAAAACCCTGATGGATTGAATGGTTGTTTGTTGTTTTGATGTATGTAGGCTCAGGCAGGGTTGAGGATGAATGATAGCGTGCCAGCACTGTTGTCACGAATCCGAGCGGATGTAATGCCAGCTGAATGGACATTGATAAATCATTTGGGGTTAAGTGGAATCCTCTATTATTCACGAATCACACATAACCATGCTATGTTACAGGCATTGATTGAGAGATGGAATCCTGAGAAAAATACCTTCTATCTGCCAACAGGGGAGATGACAGTAACATTGGAAGATGTGTTCCGTATTTTGAGACTCCCTATTATAGGAGAACCAGTATATCAGGCACTACCTAGAGTGGCACGGGGAGTGATAACAGTAGTATTTGGTCCATACGCATGAGATTTGACACAGTGAGGTTTATCATTTACGTATGCGGTAATGTATGCAGCACACCCTGAGAAGACAAGGTTAGCAGTGATATTAATGATAGCGGTAGGGTATTATGCATTACCGAGGGTAGAAGGGGGAAGATTTCCAAAGGCATTGATGTGTGTTATCTGGGAGATGATAGAAAGGAACGTAACTTTTGCATGGGCCCCTGCATATTTGGCGGAGCTATACAGGGGTTTATGGGCTTGTAGGCGAAATCACAGAACGACACTGGATTGTTCATACTTATTACACTGTTGGGCCTATGAGCACATTGTTTGTGTGCGACCAATAGGCCGATCCATCCAGGCAGGAGAGACCGGAGTACAGAGGTTGGGATTCAGACGCTGGGTCCAGACAGAACAAGAGGCAAGATCTCAGGCCGTGACGGGTGACATCGAGTATTACAGGTAGGTATGGGAGAGGGTGACGGTTGCGGATATCTGTTGGAGGCCTTACGGGAACTATATGGTAACAGAGAATATAGCTGAGGAGTTGAGGGGTGTAGAGCGATTGAGGTGGATCGCAGGGCACAGGCCAGGTGAGTATGAGAGGATTCCTCTAGATCGCGTGCGGTGACAATTTGGATTTGTGCAGGATATACCCCAGGCTTATAGACCATATATGAGGATCGATGCCGAGGTAGCATTCTCACCTCCCCGGCCAACAGCTCCAGAAGGACCCGAGGAGATAGCAGCCGATCGCAGTGTAATGGATGCCGGAATGACAGAGGCCTATAGGTTATGGTGGTAGCAGAGCTGCAAGGTGTACGTGATCGCCCTGACATAGCTATGATTACAACAGAGAGGGATCGGCTGCAGCATTTGGTTCAGCAACTCCAAACGCAGGTGAATGAGACAAGAGGATTGTTAGCGGTTGCGGAGTCACGAGCAGCGAGACTAGAGGCTGGAGTCCTCCACGCGAGAGGGTGTATTCATATATTACAGGAGAGATTGGCAGATCAGTGGGCGGTACCAATAGCCGTGGTACCTTTGAGGACAGAGAGGCCCGACGAGAGGCTTCGATGATCACGATCATCACCTGGGTCGGAATGAGGCGTGAGCATCTAAATAAATGCTAGCAAGGTATAAGAATAAATAAGAGTACCAACCTGCGTGTCGATGATAGAGAAGATGTATTGGTTTAACATCTAAATAAAACAAGATATGTATGTTGATTTGAGTTATAATAATAAGAATGTTTGCGTTGTGATTTTTGGTGTTTTGAAAAAGGATAAAGAGGAATGTGATTAAATAGAAATACACAAAAATATTTATATTTACCACACATGATAAGTTCTGGTAGGGGATGGTCGAGCTAACCTTGGGAGACCCCATGTCTCCGAAGTGCTACCTACATAGCCCATTGCACAAAGCAAGGAGGGGCCTCAGACCGATGTAGTTCTCCCTTAGGACCAGGGAGAGGTGAATTTAGGCAATTTGGTTGTGGTTAGGCAATTTATCGTTTGGTAAAAATTTGATGTTGGTAGGGTAATGTTGTTGGTGTTGGTAGGATAATGTTGTTGGTGTAGGTATAGGTGAAGCAAAAGTTAGCATACCTAAGTAGTAGGGAAGTGTGTCCTGATTAAGATCAACACACAATCCTAGATGCGAGGCAAAGTGGAAAAAGTGCTCTGTAGGTGAAAAGAGCTAAACAAACCACACAACGTAGAACGAGCTTGAAGCCCTAGGTAACCGTGCATAGAAAAGAAGTCAATAGGTGAAAAGAGTTGTATGATCACAATATATCAGGTGTACGTTACGTCCCTTGAGTTGAAACAAATGGTGAGGTGAGGTGGATGATATAGCTGAGGTACAGAGAACTTGTTACAAAGTGAGTGTTTTGACGAAAGAGAACCTACCCTAGATAGACAAGTCCATGACCCAAAAAGTTCTTTTGAATGAGGATTTTATTTGACTAAATATAGACTGATCGATGCGGGAAGTCTACAAGGGATATTGATTGTACTATTCTTGAGGTCTTCGCAAAGATGATCCATGCGAGAAGCTTCTGAGAAAAGGCTAACTGTGTATAGCTGTCCTTCGGGGGAGTAGTCTATTTATAGTAGCAGATATGATTTTAGTGCATAGTTGTCCTTCGGGGGAGCAGTCTATTTATAGTAGCAGCAATAGTTCGGTATATAGTTGTCCTTCAAGGGAGCAGTCTATATTTAATTTAGATGACTAGATGTTCTTTTGGCGTGAAGCATCTAGTTTAGTAGGAAGTTTGACTCAAGAAAATCCCATAAGAATACGGCTTATTTTAATACTTTGAAGTCATGGAATAGACTAAAAAGGGGAAGGCGTCATCAAGGGGAGGTGAGAAGTGATTTTGATTTTATTTTGAGATATAGAAAACAAAGTGTATGTAGCGGTAAATGAGCTCAAGGGACGAGCAGTAGGTAGATAAGAAGTGATATAACACTAGATTCAATAGTAGAATGGTCGAAGATGCAAGGCATTAAGGGGTTCAGGCTCAGGTTTACCGTTAAGTGAAGCTAAATGATAAGTGCCTGATCCATAGGTGTGAGTGATTATATAAGGTCCAATCCAATTGGGAGAAAATTTTCCATGTTTGCTCTTTTCTAGTTTGGTGACATGTTGATTCTCTTTGAGGACAAGATCACCAACCTTAAAGGTACGCTCATGAAGTCGCTTATCATAAGCATGCTTGATGCGTTTTTGATAGATTTGGAGGTGATCAAGAGCTGTAAGACGACTTTCGTCAAGAAGCTCCAATTGGGCTAAGCGTTCTTGGCAGAAATCATCGTTAGTGAGAATATCCTGAAGGGATATTCTGAGGGAGGGTATTTGTATTTCGAGAGGCAAGACGGCCTCGGTACCATATACCAAAGAAAAAAGTGTAGCGTTAGTAGAGGTACGAATGCTAGTACGATAAGCCCAAAGGGTGTAGGGAATGTGATCGTGCCAATTTCTTCCAGATTCATTGACAACTTTCATCAGGATTTTGGTTAGGGTTTTATTAGAAGATTCAGCCTGACCATTAGCCTGCGGATAGTAAGGCGATGAGAAACTAAGTTTGATACCAAAGTTGTCACAAAGTTCTTGTAGCAACTTGTTTTTAAAAGATTTACCATTATCTGTTATTAGGCGATGAGGAATACCAAAACGACAGATAATGTGATGGTTAATGAATTCAACAATTTTTTCTTTTTTGATTGAAATGAGTGGAATGGCCTCCACCCATTTTGTGTAATATTCGGTTGCTGTGATTATCCAACGGTGACGTTGCGAAGAGGTCGGGTGAATCTCACCAATAAGGTCTAAACCCCCATTGTGAGAAAGGCCAAAGATCTCGTGCGACCTGCAGCGGATGGCTAGGAGTATGTTGAAGGTTGGCATGTTGTTGACACATAACACAACGCTTAACATATTTGTAGCATTCGTTATTGAGAGTAGGCCAATAATAACCTAGGTGAAGGATTCGTTTAGCCATGGCAAGGCCACTAAAATGTCCACCACAAATCCCATCATGGACTTGTTGGATGGTATAGGTGACCTCCGCGCCGGTTAGACAGCGAAGGAGGATGCCATCAAAGCCACGTTTATAGAGGAGTCCCCCCCATGACAATATAATGAGAAACACTTTTAAGAAAATCACGTTTTCCGTTACTAGTAAGGTCAGGTGGGGAGAACAGAGATTGTAAGGTAGTCGTGAAATTGGTGGTACCAGGTATCCTGCGAATTAGTAGACACAGTATTTATCATACAAACTACCGGGGTTGAATAGGATGGTGCAAAAAGTTGTTGGAACACGACAAATAATTCAGAGTCAGTTGGTGCGGCGGGAATTTGCGAGGCTAAGCAAGCCATAGTATCCGCAAATTTTTTAGTGGAGCGGGGAATGGTTTGAATAGAATAGTGAGTAAAGAAGGCTAGAAGTGAATCCACGTAGTGTTTGTAATTTTGAAGTTCCTCATTTTTGCATTGGTAGACGCCCATAACTTGATTGACTACCAATTGAGAGTCGCCAAAAATATTGATAGATTTGATGCCTAAGTGTAACGCAACTTGGAGACCCATAACAAGGGCCTCGTATTCCGTTGTATTATTAGTGCAGGGGAAATCAAGCCGGAATGAAAGAGGCATAGGTTCAGCGTCGAGAGGAATGAGAACAATGCCGGCTCCTCCGTCGCGCTGGCATTTAGATCCATCGAAGAAGAGGGTAATTTGATACAACTCTTCCCCGAGTGAAAGAGTGGCGATGAGTTCGTCGAGGAATGTAAAATTGGTAAATTGTTCCCTAGGTAAAGGGGCCTCTGCAAGTTGGTCTGCAAGAGTTGTCCTTTGATTGACTTTTGTTGTATAAACTCAAGGTCGAGGTCAGCGAGGAGTATGAGCCATTGAGCGATGCGTTGGTTTAGATGTGGTTTGGCGTACATATAATGAATGGGGTCCGTGTTGGTGATGACAAAAGTTTTGTGATTCAGGAGGTAATGTCGGAGTTTGGTAGCTACGAATGATAGGGCTAGGCACAATTTTTCTACATGTGTATACCTAGTCTCGTAATCCACGAGGGTATGACTTATATAATAAACGGCTTGATCTTGACGTGCTGAGTCCCGATGTGTGAGCATAGCTCCTATAGCATGGTCAGTGGCAGAAAGATAAAGGTAGAAAGGGCGGTCGTCCTGGGGTGGGATAAGCACGGGTGGCTGCAAGAGATAAGTTTTGAGAGCTTCGAAGGCTTGGTGGACACTCCTCACTCCATTGAAAGGCAACTTCCTTTTTAAGAAGGTGATGAAAAGGGTGACATCGATCCGAGAGTTGGGAGATGAAACACCGGATGGATTGAAGTTTACCCTGCAAACTACGCAATTGTTTGAGGTTTTTGGGTGGAGGCATTTCTAGGATAGCTTTTACTTTAGATGGATGAACCTCAATGCCACACAAAGAGACGATAAAACCAACAAGTTTCCCTGAAAGGACACCAAAGACACATTTCTTTGGTTGAAGACGAACAGAATATTGCAACAGGTGATTGAAAATAATGGTTAAAACATCGAGATGTTCACTGCGATGTTTAGACTTGCCAAGAAGATCGTCGATGTAATCTTTAAGGATAGTGTGCATAATGTAACACCATAGCCCGCTGATAGGTAGCACCAGCATTCTTAAGGCCAAACGGCATGACATGATAACAGAAGGTTCCCCAAGGAGTTATGAAAGCGGTCTTATGTTGATCGGCGGGTGCGACCAAAATTTGATTGTATCCTGAAAAGCCATCCATGAGAGAAAGCATTTCATGGCCCGCAGTGAGATCAACAAGTTGATCAATACTTGGGAGGGGAAATTCATCCTTAGGGCAAGCGAGGTTAAGATCCCAGAAATCCATGCATATCCGAAGTCCCCCCATCGCTTTAGTGACAGGTACGATGTTAGAAATCCATTGAGGATAGTCAATAGGCAAGATGAAGGAAACAAAAAGAAGTCATTGAAGCTCTTCTTTGACCAAGAGGGCAATGCGTGGATGCATTTTTCTCAGTTTTTGTTTGACTGGTTTGGAATCAGGATTTAGGGTGATGTTATGGACGGCAATGGTAGGATCAATTCCTGGCATGTCCGCGTAGGACCAAGCGAAAGCTTGGTTGCGGGTACGGAGGAAGGTAGTAAAGGCAGCTTGTTCTGATGTGTTGAGGGATTGTCCGATCTTCACAATGTGAGGATCTTCCTCTGTGTGGATGTTGATTTCAATAGTAGACTCGTTCAACATGGTTTGAGTTTTAGATGGTAAGGCGCGTTGAAGATAGGAGTCGTTCGCCCCAAGGTAAATGAGGATGGAGTCGTCATCCTGGCACTCAACAACATTAATCGAAGGCGAATCCTCTTCGATCATGTCTGGATACAGAAGGGGAAGAGAAGATGGGTCCTCATTATTGCGTTGATAAGTGAGAGGACCTATGAAGATAGCATTTATGAAAAAAAAAAAAGTTAGGAGGGATAGATTCAGGGTCTATAGATTCTGTGGGTGATGATTGGCAAAGTGGGTGATGATGGTTTGGTAGGGGTGACGTCGTCTTCTTCCAGAATACAGCTGACATGAGGTGTCTCCTGTGTAGGTGTTTCAGGAAAACCGAGACCACTGCGATCATTATGTTTGTGTGTGGTGATGGGGATGAGCATATGTCGGCCTTGTTCATATAAGACCAAAACCAAAGCCTTTCCAAGCACAGCGAGTCAAGAAAGTGAGGGTGAAGTGACGATCTGTCAGGTATTGGAAATCAGATTGGAAGGGAACCACACCAAGAGGAGGTTCAGGGGTAATGGAAGATGCGTCAACACCCCCATATGTTAGGTTGGTGCGGCAATGGGGTGGTCCGTAAGAGATTACTTCCCCCATGCGACAGTCGTAGGTGGGATGTGCATGTAATTTTCCGTACTCCTGCGGGGTAGGGAAAGAACTAACATTATATAGGCGGTACTCCCCCAGTGTAAGGCATTGAAAAACATCTACTAAGGGGTCGGAGGTTGGGATGTTAGCTGCGGGAAGGGAAGTGGTTTTTGCGATGGTGGTTTCATCAGTTGAAGGCATAGATGCAGTTGAGGTGGATGGTTTGAGGTACATTTGAAGAGGATGGTTGGGTTGAATGTATGGGTGTCTTGATTGGTATAAGCACATCGTTAGGGTGGTATAACATATTATAGGTTTTAAAGGGGGGGAGGATCAGCTTTTACGGTATAGGACTTCCCCTCGTACTCAAATTTTATGCATCTATGTAATGTTGAGGGAACGCATCCCATGGCCCGGATCCAAGGACGACCCAGCAATATATTATATTGGAACTCTCCCTCAAGGACATAGAAGAGTTCGGGTAAAGTACGTGGTCCTACGCGAATGTTGAGGATCACGGTGCCTAAGGTAGAGGTAATAACGTCATTGAATGACCACAACATGATGGGGTTGGCACACATGTAGCTAGAAGGGATATTCATTTGTTGGAAGGCTTTTAAAGAGATGATGTTTAGGCTGGCACCCCCGTCAATCATAACACGACGTACCCGGATATCCCGGACGTAAGCTAAGATGAAAAGGGCTGGGTCAGGATCTTCTGTACCAAAGTCAACAATTTCATCTTCCGAGAAACTGACTGCAGTGGCTTGTTGTACAGAGACAGAAGTGGTTGGAGCAGTGGGTTGTTTGGTGAGAGAAGCAACGTGATTGGGTGTTAGAATGGAGGCAACAGGCAGGGTTTCATTGGGTAAAACCTCTATCCCTTGAAGGATCTCAATGAGAGCTTGTCGATGAGATTCAGAAGTCTGAATGAGATCATATAGTTTCATTTTTAACGGGTGATTGGTGAAGTTGTTTGATCATGGCTCGATGGGCAGCTCCATTAGAGACGGGGTAAGCGGGTCCACGAATAACTACTTTAGGTGGTGGTGCAATCGGGATGTTTGACGGAGAAAGAGATGTTGCAGGTGTGTTTTATTTTGCTTTCCCATTGTTTTTCTGCCCTCGAGTAGCGACACTAATCATATTAATCTCGTAGACCCTGAAATGAGGAAGATGGTTGGGATAAATCATGGTTTTCAAGAGGTGGGGTTGTAATAATGATAGATCTTGGTGAGGCGGGGACAGATGGTAGAGGGGAGGGAATTGAAGCTAAAGGTCTCTCCCTTCATAAGTTGTCTTTCTTAACCTTTCTATCTGGGAGAGGTGACTGACGAAGAATGGTTTTTAAAGATTTGCATCCCTCCACATCATGTCCTGGTGTGCAGTGATATGCGCAGATTTTAGACTCATAATAACCTGCGGGTCGAGGTTTAGAGCGGGTCATAAGGTCTAAGTGGGGGTAGGGAAATGGTCGCATTCTCCACCAACATAGCAAGGATTTTGGCGTAATATCCTTTGAGTGGGTCAAAATCAGATGAGGGTATTGGTTGTGCGGGTTTTGGTAATGTTTGGGCGTGGTTGGTTCGTACGGGTGGTGGTTTAGCCGAGGGGTGTTGACACGTGTTTTTCACTAAACGTGGTTTTTTTTGGCGCAGAAGTTACGTTCGGCTGGTTAGATGATGAGGCTACAGATGACGTGGTAGCGAGAAACAACCACGGAGAAAGGGGAGTGACAGAAAATAAATCCTTTGATGATGGAGTTTGTTTAGGGTTGATGGGTGGACATGATATGTGGGGTAACAGTGTTGTTATACCCTTCGATCTCTGTATAGGTGCGGAAGGCGTAGGTCGTTTTGAAGAAAATGCAGGAGGTATGATATATTGATGTAAGGTAGAGGGATGAGGTCCTAATATGGAAAGTGGGTATGACGATGAGGGTTTTGATTGTGATGGAGGCACAAATTGAGTTTGTCACCTAGGCGGTGGGGCGGATTTATTTTTGGATAAATCGAGTCGCTTAGGCGGGTGTGTTAGACTGGGTATGGGCAAGGTCCCAAGCGTAGGGGAAGATTTGGCTAAGTTAATAGAAGTGGACGGGGCATTTGGTAGAGGTGGGGGGGTGAAGGTGAGAACATGGGCATTTTAAGCTTCTGTAAACACTTCGGGTATATGGTGGTTGCCTCAGAATCGGTCATTTGCATTTGAGTAGAATATGGCGTACTCAAACGTTCCCATAGGATTCGTCTATCTTCTGGAGAATGACAGTCTTCAGGTTTGAATTGTAAATTTGGTACGGAAGAGAGGTAGGTTGTGATTCCAGTCCACTGTGGGCGTGATACAGGGGGTAGATGAGGTACTGTATCAATAGATATTAAAAGGTCAACCGGTTGTTGAAAAGATTTAGGCGATGAAGGACTAATAGGCAGGAGGGCATGTTTGAGAGGGTCTGTCATGGTTAAAGAATTTGGTGATGTCGGTGTAAGAGATTTCTCGTCTAAGGATGTCAAAAGGAGTGGCGTACCCTCCTCTTGTGCAGCAAGAGCGGTAGAGGGAGATGTCTGGGAAATAGATAAATTAGATAACATTCGTTCGCAGTCTTGTAGGGATGTGGTATAAGAAGACTCATTGATGGGAAGAGAAGTCTGGGCAGTTAACTCCTTTATAGGTAAAGGAATGATTTCACTTTGGCTTGATGGTGGTAAAGGAGGTTCGGGCTCCCGTGTTAGTGAAGAGGCTTGATTCAAAATTTTCTCGATAGAGGCTTTTGGCTGGGTATTGAAGACTGCATGGATCTCATGAACACTCTCCTCGGCTAAGATATCCTGGTTTGTGTTACTGTTGGGAGAGTGATTCGGGAATGGCTTGTTGAAGATTTTCAAATTTCAGTTGGCAGGGGCGTTTGGATTATCGAGGGCTATATCCCCTGCATCAACCATTTCCTGCACTATGTTTTTCAACATCTTGCAGTTTTCATGACTGTGTCCCTTCACACGGTGGAAGTTACAGAAGTCATTTTCTTTGTACCAGGAAGGTATGGTGCGAGTGGAATCAAATCCAGAATGAGGTTTAACAAGAGGTAAGGTAATGGCTCCTGCTTTGAGCAGTTTTTCCAATATCACACCATATGTCTCCCCCAAGGGAGTGTAGTTGATGGGTTCCGCTTTATACTTATAAGTGGTTTTTAGCGGGGTATTGGACGGTGGTTGGGATTTGACCGTCACCACATGGATAGATCCTTTTGATTTAGAAGAATTGGATGCGTGAGGAGTGGTGGTATTTGGTTTATTGGTGGAATCTGTAGTTCGGAAAGTGGAGTTTTTGTTGCGCAACCACAATTTCTCTTCCTCTAAGGCTCGAATTTCTAATTTTCAAGCCATAGTAAAGGCCTCGTCGAATGTACGGAAAGTTTGAATTTGGAGGGTAGGGGAGATGTGCTTAGCGCAGGCCCTCGTAAATAGTTTGATAAGTTCGGTTTGAGGCAAGGCATACGTAAGTTGGTTGATAAGGCCCCGCCATCGTCCAATGAAATCTGCGATAGATTCGTCTTCAAATTTTCGGATGGCATAGAGGTCGGTAATAGATACTTTCTTGGCAATGTTAATGGAGAAATGATCCAAGAAAGATTGGGCTAGTTGGTTAAAAGAGAATATTGAGTGCTAGGTTAAAGCACTGTACCACTCCAAGGCAGGTCCTGATAAGGACATGGGAAAGGTGTGGAGTAACAAGGCATCATCATGGGCAATCAAATAACAAGCATGTCTAAATGATCGCAAGTGTTTTTGAGGATCCTCTTTACTATTAAAACGAGTAAATTTTGGCAACTCCCATTGAGGAGGATATGAATGAAGGGGGACAGAAGGGTGAATGGGCTCCCGAAAAACTTTCTCGTATGTCAAGGTGCTACGACTTCCTGAAACAGAAGCCTCCAGGTTTTGCATTTTGTCCATCATTTGTTTAATTAGATCAGTAGTTGGATGAGATGATGGTGTGGTTGCGGTAAACGGAGGCAAATTGGACCAAGGACCACCGCTAGACACTGGTGGGGTTAAGTGTTGATAAGGTGTGGAGGATGAATATGTTGAGGCGACCGAATAGGGATGTCCCATATAGGATGTTGAGGTCACTGGATACGTGTATGGGAATGAAAAGGTAGGCAGAGCTTGAGAAGGAAAGCTCGTGTGGATAGGTGGCAGAGAGCAAGTCATGAATGGAGCAGTCTGCAAGAGAGATGAGGTAGGGGCGGTCGGTGGTAATGATATGTGGGGTCCAAGATTAACAAAAGGAAAGCTAATCGGGGTCGTATGAACCTTTGAAGCCGTCGGATTGGGAGACGGGGCTAGAGATGCAGGAAGCAAGGTAGTATTATCAGGCGGAGTGGGAGCTAAATGAGCAGCTATACTAATAGGCATACCGACAAGGAGCTGACCATCAGGCGTACGGTCAGGGGTATGAGACAAATAGTATTGTACAGTGCTAGAATTAGCATCCAGAAACTTGGCAAAGTCCTTATCTCCCACAGGAATTTTAGGAACCTCGCTGGTATCTGTAGGATTTCCCACAGAATGTGAAGGGGGTGATTCAGGCAAAGAAACAGAGCAAGCATGTGAAACCATAGCGGCGGCTTGCTTTCGAGTGATAACAACCATGGAAAGAAGTTCACAGTAGGGTTTCAATCTGTCAGGAATAGAAACAAACTCAGACCGGTAAAATTGGTAGGTTGCTGGTTTGTCAAGAATTGGAAAAGACAGTAACCGATATCGGTCTAGTAACCGATGTCGGTTATACTATAGCCAACGTCGGTCAGGTAACCGATGTTGGTGTAAGAAGTCTGGGCTAACAAGATATAAAAAGGCTGCTAATTTGATTTTTAACAAAATTTAGTATACTTATCTAATTATTGATCACAGAAGACAGGGTATGAGAAAGAAAACAAAACTACAAACAAGCAAGATGCACACGCAAATCCAGAGACTAACCCTAGGGTTAATTTTAATTATTGTGGGCTTATGCCTTTAGACGTAGAATGATGTCGGAATCCCAAACAAGAGACTTAGGGGAAATGTCAAGTTGTTTTGGCTTATAAGGTTACCTCAATCGGGCGGAGGAATACCGCGGAAAAAGGGGGGATGTTTGAGCTGTTGTGTTAATTGTGAAGTGATTTGGTATGTGTTGTGCAGTGAAAGTAAGATTAATTTCCTGTCAATTACCGTGGATATCACCCCCACGTGTAAGACATGTTACTTAATCTACGTTCACTAGAATTGAAAAACAACAAGCAGGAATGCAATGCACGTGTTTTAAACCCAAATCAAAAATTATGTTTGATGAAGCAAGAGAGATGACTTTCACTAATGCAAAACTAGGAAAGCAAGACAAATTCTTTACGAAATATATAACAAAAGCAGCAACAACAAGTATGCTTCTTAAAATGAAAATAAGCAAGAGATACAAAAACCCAAGATGGGTCCCACCGGGCGTGCCAAAATGTTTCACCTCGGAAATGTTTCGTTCCTTTTAGAAACAGATAAGGTTAGGGGCTAGGAGGAATACCTGTAGAATGTCGAGATGGTGTGCGCGTACCGTAGAGAAAGATCAGGCTGACTGCGAAGAACTCCTTTTTGTCTTGGAAGGACTACCTGCAAATAAGAACACAAGACCACAAGATTTTAATTAGACAATAAATGAGGGAAATGCCTTGGGCCCAGGAAATATAAAACTTCCTTTCAAAGGTGGTCAGTTCCCCTGCTAATATGAATTAACACAAAAGACTGTAAGATATCAATTAAGTTGTTTCGTTGAACTGGGTAGGGGAAAGGCTGGTTTTCTGGTTTTGATCAGAGGAACCAATGCCAGTTACTGATAATAGATGGTGGTTACTGATAACCGATACCGGTGGGTTCTAGGATCTTCTTGGTAGCTATGGTGTTTGTAAGGCTGGTTTATGGATGATATTTAGGAAATGAGATGATGAGGGGTAAAAGAATGACAGTTAGATGCAATGGCACGTTGGGTAGTGGATTCAGAAATGGATTTAGGAGGACTGAGATTCAAGAAGCATAAGAAATGTTGTAACAGAGGACATGTAAGATGTGACTGACAGGTTTTGACCAAGATGCAAGCTGATCTCCTTTGCTGTAAACACTCCTGGTATTTCCACTCGTCTCTGCTCGGTCAAGTGAAGATCTGGACTCTGTTTCTCACTCCCAATGCTCTCTGTTGATCCAGAAATCCTTCGACTGATCCCCAAAATGAAATTCCGGTCCGTTGTTTTGGTTTGGGGAGCCCATTTACAGGGAACCAATGGTGGTTGCGTAACCGATAGCGGTTGAGTAGGAACTGGCATCGGTAAGGAAAAAGTAGGCTATTTTTAGTGAAATAGCCCACCTTCCCTGCTTTTCTCCCAAGAGATCAGTTGCGGGCTCGGTCAAGTGACTAGAAGGTCGGTTTTGGGTGTGAGAAAGGGGTCATTAGTTATGGGTGTAGGTGTGGACCAAGTTGTGGGTCTTAATTAGGTTAGTTTTAGGGTTAGGGCTAGGTCATGATGAAGTGGCAAAGTGAGGTGGTAGGTAGGGTGATGTGGATTTATCAATTAGAAGGCAATTAATAAATAATTGTGTAAGTTTTAGGTGATGAGTTTATATTGAGAGATGAGATGCGGGTCACAAGGGGTCGTAAGACACGAATTTGGTGTCTACACCTTATAAATATGTGGTGAGATTTGTAGTCGAGGGTGTTTTTGGAGAGAGGAAAGAGAGATAATATGTAGTTATGTTATCAGATATAATGTGCACATAAGATTATGATATCAATTACTATAAGAAGCTTCTGTGAATTTATTATGTTTAGTATAATGTAGCATATTAGATGGATAATGGTGTCTACGTAGCTGTAACTAATTATTGCATGGATGATTTCATTATGTTTAATGTTTAGTTCTTGATTCTTTAAATATCTAGATCTAGAATATGTTGTGTGGAAATTTTATATTGGTTATGGATCTGAATTCATTAACCCTTCATCATGTTCATATCTTACACAAGTAACTCTAAGGAGGGGCCTTATACCTTTGCACACTTTGGGTGAGTGCTCAATTTAGGGTGAGTAATGTGTCAATGCACTTGGGTTATTCTTGGTAAATTCTAGGATGCATCACTCTCCTGAGCTTCATTATACATGATCCATCTCTCCTCTCTCTCCATTTCTACCACAAGTTCTTTCATCCTCTACCATGCCAACTTATGTGCCTCACACCTAACAAGAGTTTAACTAGCCATAGGAAAGTTTTCTAAACTTAGCGTAATGACCAGGATCTTAATAGCCAGTGGAATAACATGCAAGAATGATCCTATAGGCTCCCTCAAGAATTCAAACTCAAAAATCTTCAGGAAAGAATAAGTAGAAATAGTTTATTGTAGGGTATAACTAGTCAACACTCTATTCAACTAGTGATCAAAAGCATAGGTCTAGGTTATATCGGCATCATGAAACCACTAATATTCCTCTTGGGTCCAAACACAAGGTCTGTAGTACAAAATTTTCCTTGATGTAGATGCTGAGAGAAATTCATACAACTCTACTTAGAAAAAATAGAAGAATGTCTATAGATTTCATGATACAGGTTCTCCTACACCCATTTTTGTGCATCAAACTCAGATCTAGTATTTAACCTCTAAGAAAACTCATCCTCTATGATTTTAAGCCAGGTATCAATGTTGTCTAAGGTCAGATGCTCTGTGAAAAAAAATTCAAAAATAGGTTCTGAAAACAGAACCAAAATGTAGTCTTTATTTACCTCTTTCATCGTTAATCAATCCCAAGCACCACGGCACATCATCCAGACTAGTTTGGAATCTCACCCGAGGCACGCACAAGAGCTGAGCCCATCCTTTATCTGAGATTCATGAGAATTTTCTTCCTTAATAAGGGGGTGTTATAAAAAATATAGAATGAATGCATCCATTCTTGAAAACCATATTTAAGCACTAACTCCTAATCTAATACACTAGAACATAGGATAACATGATCATACTACAATAGAAGTAGAACTAAATCATGATTATCATCAATAAAACTAGTAATAAACCCATGAACATAAAAGTAAATGTACAAATCAAGATCCATAACATAAGTGCTTCAGAATCACTTCATTATATTCATTACTCAAAGTAATGTATCCAATATTACATCAAAAGAGTTCCATGTATGGATATATTTATAGTAGAATAGCTTCAACACATTATAAAGCTCACCATCAAACATTAAAACTTTTTACTTTCTCCCTCTCTTTCTCTCATACTCGCACACTCACATCCTCTCTAAATCTATCTCATAAAACCATACATAAGAGAAACTCTCAAGGAATATCTTCTTAACTACTCATCATTACATGAGAAATCTTGAAGTAATCTATCATGATTTCCCTAACACTACCCAAGAACATGCCAAATGTCATCATGCGCTTCCTCAATTGATTATACCTTAGCATGAAAGTGTCAGGTAATCCATAAAAAACTTGGCTCCTTATCCTTTCATGATAACCGTATTGATTCCATGGAATATACTTTCCTTGAGTTGTATGTCTCCATAGCTTATCCATATCTGTATCTGGTTGCTTTTTCATTTATTCCTTAAACACGTCCTTTCTTGCTATTTGAAAATCACTAAGTCCCAAATCCATCATGCTTGGGTGTGAGCCTTCACACATCTCTAAGAAGTTATGAACTACTTCCACACGTGCCTTCACGACCTACTTCCATGTGCCACCAATATTTGCACCTTAGGTACTTAGTTAATTTAGGGGTCCAACATCTCCAAAGGTCAAATATTTCATAGGTAAAAAATAAATACAGACGATGGAAACCTTAATGGAGTCACATTGAAGCAAGAGCCATAGGGGTTTATAAAATAATGTTCTTATGTTGGACATAGGGAGAAAAAAGGGGAGGATATAAAAATAATTTTCAGAAGGCCAGGGAGGAAGATTTAGGTTCAGTTTATTGTGTTCATTGGCCTTAACAAGGCTCTGTTGTAAAGAAACATTGTAATCTTTGTCATTTTGGCCTTATGTACTATTTTTCTATATATACATGAGTTCTTTTTTTGTGCACCTATAAGTTCACAATTCTTTGTGTCCTTTGTTTCTTCCTATTACTTTTATTTAGTTCTAAATGAAGGTTTGAATATCTATCATCCTACACACACTTAGATCTTTACATAAATCCATTTATTTACATGGTCATATATTATTTTCATTTGACCTTTGATAGTTCGATATATCTCTAGAATAGTTGATCATGTTGAATGCTCTTCAATTAATCTAGTAGTTATTTTGATATCCATCTCTGTACTTTTTAGTAAGTCTCAGTGCATTGCCTTATATTAAATTTATGCATTGATTTATTTTCTCTCTAACCCTTATCTCAACAAAAATCAGAGAAGATCCAGCTTATGTAAAATCTGGAGGTTATCTTAGGGGCCAAGTCCCACACATCTCTAATATTTCCCATGTCTTTGGTGGTTAATCTGCAAAGATAATCGTCAACAATTTTTGTGGCATGCCTAGTGGGATAAGTAGTGAAATTTTAAACTTAAAATATTTATAGGTTTGTTGTGTGACATAGCGATTTATAGCCTTTAGATGCTCTGTCGTAACATATCTAGTTACTCTATTGAACATATCTATTAGTTTCAGTAATCTTGGTGGTTTAATCCTCTCTAGTTCATGAGAAGGATTCAAAAAAGTTTGAGAGAAAGAGAAGGAGGTGCATTTGAATATCTACAATTATCCCTAGGTAGAAGTAGGAGAGGTAGAAAAATTCAAAGATCCCCATTTCCTCCAAACCAAACTCTTTCAATGCCTCCACCTGGTATGCCCTTCTTACAATCCACTAGAGTTCTCAAACCTATCATAATGGCTCATGAATTGCTTCCTCCTCTGAGATAGTTCATCTCATGAAATAAAGGGAGTCTGCTCATCTTACCAGTGGCTCTGTCAACATGGAATCCCATCTCAGAAAATGTGCTAAAATAACTACCTAAATTAAGTGGTGAAGACTTCAAAACCCCATAGGAACATCTTCAGGATGTTGGAGAGATATATATGGTACATTACATCATAGAGAAAGATATTACCTTAAGATTACTAGCCAAATAATTTTAAGGAAAGGCTCTTGACTAGTATCGATCTCTAACTCCTAACTCTATTGGTACCTAGGATCAATTGGGAAATGTATTTTTCTCAAGATTCAATGAAAAGGGAGACAAATCTTCACTTCTACAACAACTTATCAATATTAAGAAAGCTCCGCAATAGCCCATGACTGATTTTAATACTAGATTCCATAAGACATGGAAAAGGATTCTAGCTCTATCCATAATGCTTGCAGGTATGGTTATTTTATTTTATCTAAAGTCTATAAAATTATATATTTGCATGATCGTTTAGTCATTAGGAGGAGATTCTTTGACCTAAACATATGATATTGTGGTCCAGGATGAGAATAATTTTATAGATGTTGGGAAGCTTCCCCCAAAGATCCCTTTATTAGTATATCCCAAGGTAGCTCCCCTTCCTCAAGAAAATACCTCAAGCTCTGCCAAAAATCTTGTGTCCCTATATAGCTACCCATCCTCTAAAAGAACTGTCACCCCGATTTTTGAATCATCATATTATTCTTTAGAGATGGAGGAAGTAAAAAATATCCTTAAGAGTTTCTCTAATGAAATAGTTAGAATGAATCCTTCAAAACTATTTTCCCTTAATAAAAAGAAAGAAATAGTTAGAATGAAGAGGAGACAAAGCACGTACCCAAGGATACATTATCAAGGCTACCCAAGGGCTAGGCCTGCTTATCCTCCAAAATATCAAAATTCCCAGAGACCTCTACTGGTACAACCATCTAACTAGATTATTCCAGTACTGACACCACTTCAAACCCTCCCACCGAGTAGAGGGAGAGAAATGATTCCAAGATAGAATAATTTGGTGAAAGATCCCAATTATTTTTGTTTCCCTTACAATACCCCTCATATACCAAGATATTTTCCCTAAGTAAATCTATAGTACAAGGTGGTAGAGAAAAGAGAGAGAGAGAGAAGGCTATGACATTAATGCATCCAGACCTTACCAGTCCCTTAGAGGTCAAAACGTGGCCTTAGTTGCAAAAATACAAGCCATGTCCTTGTAAAAAGAAGAAAATATTATCCTCGAGCTTGCACTTTTCTCTTGGATCGAAGGGGAATAATTCATTTTCACAAACGAAGTATCTACTTCTAATCTAGTACATTCAAATTACAATACCTTCTCCAAGAGATGGATGATGGAAGTTGTGATACCTATCCCTATGGAAATGAATGAAACAAGGAAATAATCTCTGATATCCACTGATCCTTTTCCCGTAGCAAGATAAGAGACTCTGGCAGCCACTGAGACTCAAGGTACATTCCATCTAGTGACTGAAAGGATGAAATACCAACTAGTGTCCAAAGGACAACCACTCGGGCTGATGAACTTAGTCGAGAAACTTAAAAGAGTGCCAGCTAATGTATCCTTATGTGATATCTTGGTAATTCTAGAGAAAAAGGAACTACTTAAAGAAGAGTTAAAATCTAGTGGCGTCTGAGTCGAAACTAAAAAGGGGAAAAAGTAGCTCAGGACAACTCTAGCTCAAAAAGAGTCAATATTAATGAACCAGAAAGAAGGGATAAGTAAACCAAGACCTCAACCATTCTTCATGACTCTTATGATTGGTAAATAATTGTTACTCAAATCCATGATAGACTCTGGCACAAGTACTATGGTAATACCCAAATCAATTGCCGATGCCTTCAAAATTAAATATGATCCCCTATGGAGATGATTCATGCAACTGGATGGGAAATCAGTTCAAACCATTGGTGTTATCAGAGGTCTCCCATTGCAGCTCTATTCCTACCCAAACATAATTTTTCTATAGGATATAGTGTTGATTGATGTTTTAATGGTCTTTGGAATGTGTCTATCTCGTGACTTCACAACTAAAATTAGAGGCTACATGTCCTTGGATTGGTCTCATCTAATTCTACAGACTAAATATGGATCCAAATTGAAGGTACTATCAAATAACCTCATTGAGAAACATATAACAGATCAAGTGGCCTTGGGTTTTGAAGCCTCACATGCTATGATCACTCGAGAAGAAGAGCTATATATAGATGAAGGTGACCACAAAAGTTGACACTATTTGGTTGACCTATCACTTGGAGATCCCTTTAGAAATTTTGACTCCACTGGGTTAGGTACTAATGTGATATTTGAAGATAATCCTAGAATCCCAAAGATCATGATGGAAGATAGTAAAAATGAAAATATTCTCATGAAGGATTCCTAAATGTGGACTCTACATTTTGATAGAACCAGAAGAAGAAATGGCCCAGGAGATGAAATATTCCTATCCTCACCAAGTGGAAGAAATATACTCTAGGTGTTTCAGTTCTACTTCACTTGCACCATAAATGAATCAGAATATGAGGCTTTAGTTCATGGTTTGACATTGGCATACAAGGAGTGCATATAATAACTCATATTCTTTGGGGAATTTGAACTAGTTATAACACAAGTTAGTGGCACTTCCGTAACAAAAAATCCAAGAATGAGATCCTATCATATTATTGAATATTTTGAGGCCTTAACATCAAGGATATCCCTCGGAACCAAAACATGGTAGCTAATAAGAATGGCCCAGATTGGATCACAATTTGACCTGGCCCAATATCTAATGACAAACAAGAATGCATTGAAATGATCATCTGCTCATCTATACTCGATAATGTAGATCAGTGGTAGGTTTTTGAAAGTAACTAGCATATATTTCTCTTCTTGTAAAAGTCTGAAGATTTTTCAGACTAACTCCAACCCCAAATTGAAGAAGCGTACGAAGATCAAATCACTCAGCTTAAAATGAACAATATTCTGAAAGGAATAATAATTTTGGAGAGTCTTTTTTACTCCAATGATGCTAACACAAGAAGGAGGAATTTTGCGGTGGTCAAGGAAGATTATGTCAAGATGGAAGTGGAAAATGGAAGGAAGCTAAAATTCAAGAAGTTAGTTACTCACAAAGAAAGAGAAAGACTTGTGGCTCTATGCCATAAATATGATAAGGAGATAGTCTAGACTTATGATGACCTACATGGTTATAATAAGGACATCATCCAACATACTATTGACCTAGAAAATGGGACTAAGCATGTGCATCAGAACCAGAGACTTTTAAATCCAAAGATAGAATCTCTCATGGTTGAAGAAATCATAAAGATCCTAGAGGCCAAAATAATCTTCCCGATCAAGTACTCCACACGGGTTTCCATTTTGGTAATGGTAAGGAAGAAAAATGGTTAAATTAGACTCTATGTGGATTTCATGGATCTGAATAAAGTGTCCCTTAAGGATCACTACCCCTTACCTTCCATGGAGAAGATACTACAAAAGTAGCAGGTTCAAAGAGATTCTCAAGTTGCTAAATGGTTTTTCGGGCTACAACAAGATATGGCTCGTGGAGAAAGACCAACATAAGACCACTTTTAGAAAAAAGTGGGGAACCTTTTCATATGCAAAAATATCTTTTGGAATCACCAATGTTGGGTCAAATTTTCAAAGAGCCATGGATACCGCATTTGGAGAACTGATTAATAAGATAATCTTGATATACCTGGATGATCTCACAATGTTCACCAAAACAATGCAAGACTGTTTCAACACTGTGGAGGCCGTGTTTAAGAAATGCCGGGAATTCAGAACCTCTCTAAACCCAAAGAATTTTGTCTTCAAAGTACTACAAGGAAAATTCTTGGGACACATTATATCAAAATATGGGATCTCAATTGATCTAGAAAGATTTGGGGTCATTCTAGGATTATCTCTACCTATCAACAAGAAGGTAGTGCAATATTTCCTAGGAAACATCAAATTTTTTAGTAGATTCATTTCATACTTTGCTGGAATGATCCACCCAATCACATTGATGATGAAAAATGATCTAAAATTTAAATGGACCAATGAAGGTTTGAAAGCCTTTGAGGCAATCAAAATATCAATCACATGTACTTTGGTGCTATGCAACCCAAACTTTTCGAAATATTTCATCATTTATGTATATGGGAGCGAGTACAGTGTAACATCCATGCTGACATAGAAAGGATAATCACAAGGAGAGGAGAATCCAATTGCTTTCTTTTCAAAAACTCTCCATGATTATGATATAAGATATAATTTTTTTGAAAAATAGGCTTATGCCATTGTCCAAGTTCTGAAGAAATTCAGACGCCTTGTTACAAATAGCAAGGTCACAGTCTTGGTGGCACACTCCAGTGTTAAAGAATTATCATGGAAGGTGAGATAACTAATAAAGGGCTAACTGGATCACTAAGATCCTAAAGTATGACACTAAAATAAATCCAATGAAGTTGGTACAAGGAAGAGGTATTTTCCAATATCTCGCAATAGATCCCACAAACCCAATGAATGAGGAATTTGAGATGGTGCTACGTATCTAGGAAAATGACTCTGTAAGATGGATATCATATAGGATGCATTTGATGCAAATAGGTGAGTATCCAAGTAACTTTCCTCTCAAAAATAAAATATATTACAAACAACAGGGATCCAAATTTATCATAATTCATAATTTCCTTTTCAAAAGAAATTTTGACGGGATCCTACTCAGATGCCTAGAAAAAGAATGAGGCTGAAATGGTCTTACATGAGTTACGTAATCGAAGTTTGGGAGGACACTTTTCTTCCAAAACCACCACCATAAAGGTCCTACAGGTAGGATACTTTAGGCCAAACCTTTTTATACAATGGCGAGAAAGTGTAAAATTCACCAATTTTACACATGTTTCAAGAGAAATACCGCATTACCTCTTAGATCTATTCTAGTAGAGAAACCATTCGCACAATGGGGTATGGATTTCATTAGAATGGTTAATCTTATTTCAAGCACAATTCATAAGTGGATTCTCACTGCCACTGATTACTTTACCCGATGGATGGAAGTAGTTTCGTTGAAGGAAGCCATGGAAAATATGTTCCTGGAACTCCTCTGAGATATCAACACTCATTTTAGACCCCCTCACACAATCATATCAGATAATACCAAGGATTTCCTGGTTGCCAAGGTGTTTGAATTCACAATTATGCATGGAATCTATCTGAAGACATCTTCCAACTATTACCCTTACAGTATTAGTTTGGCAAAGTCTACCAGCAAGAATCTAATCATACTCATAAAGAGGATGGGGAATGAACATAAGATATTATGGTACGAGCACATTAAGACAACCTTATGGGCCAATCAAATCATGCCTAATTAGATCTTGAAGGCCTCACCATATAAATTAGTCTATGGAAAAATCTTTGTAATGCCCATCACTATGGAGGTCCCAACATTACAATTATTAAAACAAATTGACATTGAATAACATGAAGCAATGCAAGTAAGAATCACAGAGTTGATATAACTCTAAGAAAAATGGGAAGAAACCCATGAATCCATGATCATCTGTCAACATGAGGTCATGACCTAGTTTGATCAAAATACTTTAGAGCCATAATTTCGAGTAGGCACTTTAGTTTTGAAATGGGATGCGAGAGCCACCAATGCTAGAAATCATGGAATGTTTGACCCTCTATGGATAGGCCCATTCAGGATCACTACACGCATGCAAAAAAATGCTTTTGAGATTGAGACTATGGAGGGTGAGTCCTTGGTGATTTTGGTTAATGGGATCCACATTAAAACTTTCCATTGAGTCTCTTTATATTTGTAAAATTTTGTACCATGTGTTTAGTCTCTTTCTTTCTTTGGTCTTTTTCCTTTTTCACAGTGTTGATCCTTGGAATAAGTGTTTTTGGACATGTGTCTCCTACGGAGACCCTTTTGCCCCTTTTTGAAAATTTGAAGGAAGTATAGCTTCTTAAGTTTCCCTGAAGTAAATGAGTCAATTGTTTTTTGGAATACTTAATGAAAAGGATCAGGGAGTTAATGAAAAATCTCTTGGGAAACAAAAAATTCGATGTAAAGGGTCATGTAACCCAAAGTTTCATTATATGATGTTACCTAATGTATGTGCAAGCCTTTACTTTGTAGGAGTTGAGGAGGATATTTAAATCAAGCTCTGAGCATTCAAAGGTTTCATTCCAAGCACTAAGAGTCTCTTACCCAAATTCTTGAGTCCCTAGTTTAAAAAACCAAAAATTTTAGCAGTTTTAGAGTAGCCATGGTAGCCTCTGGTTCCCTACTGCAACCAAAATCTTACGCAAGACAAATTGTACCACAACATTCTCTCCACGTGAGGATGATATTTCTTGATAAAGGGACACAATTTAGTGACCCTTCTATGGTCACAGAGTTTGCAGATGGGGTATTTTGAGATGTTGCTCATGCCAGATTCCTAAATTTTAGGTATTTAAAGTCTTTTGGCTACAAGATTTGGACTACCATTCTCACATAATATATGGTGCCTCTCATGCACCCATATCCTAACCTCATACAGATGTGTGCGTGTTGTTTTGACCCTGACTCCAACATCATAAATGGCACAAACATGCAGGTGGTGATTACACCAAAGGCCATAAGAGATATGTTGTCCCTACCCTGTGACCAAATGACCAGCTTCTACAATACTGCCAAGCTCCAAAATTTCTAGGCTCAATGCCAGAACAAAACCACATTCATCAACAGGGAGTTGTGACAAGATGATTCAAGAAGTTTCAAGACACCAAGATTCCCGATCACCCAAAGATGTTCTTGGTAGATTCTCAGGAAGCCCACTCCATGTTGGCATTTATTTTTAGCCAAGACTTAGATAGAAACATCCATGAGTGGCTAGCAATGGCTCTTTTCCGAATGATATCCATGTAGAAGGAACATGTATTACATGTATATAAGTTTAACTTTGGCGACATCATTGCGGAATCTATTTTTGAAAAAATTTCCATGTTCCCTTTTAATGCCACCTTCAAGTACTCTTCCTATTTGTTCCACCTCATTCTGTATTGGAATTCCTAGTTTCTTAGCCAATTTATGAACCTAAAGCTGTGTGACATGGAGGTGGACCCCTAAATGGTCATCCTCGTATTGGCATGGAATCATGTGTTGTCTCGTTCTTTGTACATATATGAATTTTCCAACTATTTTTTTACACCCCTTGTGCATGCATTTGACTAAGAGGTAGTCGATAATAGAATGAACGATTCAGTGCAAACCATCCTAGTATATCCCCTGCATCCCTATAAATATTTCTTTGGGGTGAAATATTCAATGATCCGGTTGCATGGATTCCAAGATGAATCCTTCATGCTTCCAAGAATTCTCATGGAGCGAGTGGTTTCCTTGGTGATAACTTGGTAAATGACACTTATTGATGCAAATTTTGGCTCCGGTCGGAAGAATAAATCATTGTTTGACCTCCTTTTAAGCAGGGGAGGAGTTATCATCATAAAACACAAGGTGAAGAATCTTCTCACATAGAAGTTGGCTTCCTATGGCTTCGAATTCATCTAAGACACATGGAGATATGACCTAGATGGGTGGATGGCCGATACCCCATCCCGAAACAGATTCTTGGACTCCTGCCAACATGAACACACATTTTATTTTGAAGAAATGATGTCTCCTCAGGAGGACACTCTAGACAATTATGTTGAGATGAAAGACATCTCGATCCCACTATGGGAGTCTTTTCATCTTGTTCTATAAAAATATGACCCAACTACTACTATGACTAATGGCTTGAGGGAAGCCCTAAAGAATAAATACTGGAATGTGGATAAAATTTAATTCTATTGGAAATATAGGAAAGAATTGGGAAAATAACCATCAATTTTGAGGCCATTCCCACTGATGAGTAGTGGGAAGAATATTGGGATGTTGAGCACGGTTCCAGCTAATATAGCGAGGAGGAAGTTGTGCTCAGTAAAGAATAGGTCACGTGGGATATAATAGATTCCATCATCCCTTCTACATAGTAAACAAGCCCTCGACCCACACCCTCAATCTCTCATAAGGTTCCCTTAGGCTATATGACCATGGTGTAAATAGCTGAAATCAGTATACCAAATAGTGCTAGGACTAGTTCAAGGTATCTTCCCAAATCAACCATCAGTCTCACCCTCTGTGATCACCAGTGAAGGCACTAGCCCACAGAGTTCTTTGAGGAAGAAGTTAAAATTGATTGTTATCTCTTCTTCCTCTACCCATACACCTCCTACCATTCATCCATATCCTATGCCTTTTACTTTTCTAGCTGGGGGTACTCCCATTTCATTTGCCCCAACCCATACACTTCCTCTTCCCAGATCCTCTCTTCTTCTTCTACTTCCCATCACCTTCCCAAATTTTCTCCTTGAGTTATGACGGGCCCTTCTTCATCTCTCATAACTTCCCAGCCCCCACAACTAGTTACATTCCCCTATGGCTTGTCCCCAGGTTTCCCATTTACAGATGGGATAGTCCCTTCTCCCTTAGAGGTTTTGAACCAAGATGAGGTAGCTAAGGAAGCATGAGATAACAGAAGGGAGAATAAAAAGAAAAAGGAAATGGAAATGGGAGCTCAGAGGATGATGAGGTCATTGTATGATCACCAATATAATTCCTTAACCATCGCCCAGATGGTCCCTAATGTCTTTAAATCCATCGAGAAGATGTAACTTGATGATTATTCCATCAACGCTTTCACGGTGGACCTTACATAGTTCTAGCCTTAGGATAAGGTTGAACTAATGAGTGAGACAATTTTTATAGTCACACCGAATACCTCAAAATCAAGAATAAGCAGAAGAAAATAGAGGCTAGCCTCTTATAGACACAAAGCACTGTATACCACCTCAATGCCAAAATTAAAGGAAAGGTTAAGGAAATAGATAAAATCTATAAGGATTTTAAAGAGGCGGTATCACAAGAAGCTCTTACAGCTTCTCAAGAAGAGACCAAGAGGTTAGAGTCTAAATTGGCAGCATCCAAGGTTACGGCTATCTCACTTGATCAGGAGAAGAAGCTCCTACAGTAGGAGATTGAGTCCAAGAAAGTAGAGGTCACCATGCTTCAAGGGAAGCTATGAGACTCAAAAGCTACGAAGGGTAGCTTGGAAATGAAGTGCAAGTCAAGTGAGGAAGCGGTCAAGGATTTGACCCAAAAGATCACTCAACAACCTTAGAAATGAGGAATCGTCACGTTGGTGTAGGGGCTATATACCTCCTGCTGCAAAATAATTTCCACAATGACAAAAAACATTATGCCCATACTCAAATTCATATCTTATGCACAAATCATGTCCACTAATATGGATTCCTTGGCCTCGACCATCAACAATGTTGTATCCACCAAGGTCCCTGAATCATAGACAATGGCTCAAAAATTATATGACTCCTCTGAATTCTCCTTGTATGGGGATTGAACTACGAATAGGAAGTAGGTTATGGAAAAAATTAGTGAGATTCTGAGTTGCAACAAGGCCACTACTAAGTGCCAAAATATCCTATCACAACTCCAATTAGGGATCAAATAGCGGAAGCAACGTATTGGAGAATTAGTTCAATTAGACTTCCCCTCTCCCTTCCCCGATGACTCCACTGTCCTATCAGAGGACCAAATCTAGTAACTTCTTATGGCCAAGCACTAGGATAAGATTTTATTTCAGTCATTAAAAGATGATTCTAGTGTTGTTGAGGTAGAGGCCATCTTGAATCCAATTGTAAAATTGGAGTTATGTTTTCATGCAATGGTGCAAGATCTCTAAACTTTCTCTCACAAGGAGATCATCAAGCGAGATAGATATTTTCAGGCTCTACAAAAAAATACTTACCCAACAGAGGACGAATGAGTTGGGTACCAAGATAATTTGAAGCAACTCTTAGTTGGGTCTTCTTGAGACACATTTTGTAATTTTACGGAAGGATTGCCTGATTATTCCATGACTGGTACAAAGTCCCTTAGTGAGTTATCGTAACTTTAGAATGATTTCTACATTTTTTTGGGGTCTTCATTCTACCATATTTCATCGCTTGACCCCTTTTCAATTTTATTGGGACTAATTTTTCCTTAGTATGGAACTAGACGCAGAGGGAATCCACGTGTCCCTTCGGCGTATTTTGGAAAAGGAACAAGGCATTGGAAATATTCGAGTAGTGACAATCCTCCACATTTCCAAGGTGTGGCTAAGAAGACCCAAGTGGGTTGAAATTCAAAATATGAAGCAGAGAAGTGCACATGCTTCCACATGTCGCCCAAGTGTAAGTGTAAAAATAAAGAGAAAAAGGAAAAGTCCCAAAGCAGCGTAAGGTCTCCACATTTCACACATGCAACCACCATTGTCAAAAAGACTAATTAAAAAGGCAAAAGGCTCAAGTTTCAATTATTTGAATGTGATCTCAGTACCCAAAGCACGTAGTTGAGATTTGTCTCTAAATGTTGAAGATTTTGTAGGTAAAAACCAAATGGAGATTATGGAAACCTCAATGAAGGAACATTGAAGAAAGATTCACGGGGTTTATAAAAGAATGTTCTTATGCTAGACATAGGGAGTAAAAAAGGGGAGGATAGAAAACAAATTTACAGAAGGCCAAGGAGGAATATTTAGGTTCAATTTATTGTGTTCATTGGCATTAGCAAGACTCTGTTGTAAAGAAACACTATAATTTGTGTCATTTTGGCCTTATGTATTGTTTCTTATTATTACTTTTATTTAGTTCTAGATGAATTTTTAAATATCTATTGTGATACATACCCTTAGATATTTACATAAATCTGTTCATTTACATGGTCATATTTTAGTTTTATTTGGCCTTTCATAGTTTGAGATATCTCTAGAATAGTTGATTATGTTGAATGTTCTTCAATTAATCTAGTATTTATTTTGATATCCATCTTTGTTCTTTTTAGCAAACCTCGGCGCACCACATAAGATTAAATTTACACATTGAATTATTTTATAACCCTTATCTCAACACGAATCAGAGAATATAAAAATTCTCTAAAATCTTGAGGTTATATTAGGGGCCAATTCCCACATATCTAAGATTTCCCTTAACTTTGTTAGTTCATCTACAAATATTATCGTCAATAGATCCCATATAGGATCCCTCCTTAAAACCACTAACTTCTATAATATGTGGTATACCTTAAGCATCCCCATTGTGCCTCTGACTATGTGTGCCTATTGCAACTACCTTATGAGGTTGAAGTGCTAGTATCTTGATCTACTCTTGTATCCTCTCTAGCATTTCAATGTTTATAGGGTGTTAATGGTGATATCACCATTGGATATGGTCATCCAAATTGGCTCGAGACCCTACTCATTACGTGTGTCTCCACCCAATAAACATAGTGTACTATCACCTCTATGATAGTTTCCAAGAAATGTGCCCTAGGCCAATGATATACATTACCTATCTATGGTTACCATACCAAATCACATGGACCCACATATGCTAGTGGTTGGTATATCAGAAGTGCTCTCACTGTCATCCCCTGCACCTAATGAAGCACTCTCGGAGCATCTACCACTACTTCCTGTGGTGTCCTTTTTGGCCTTTACATTAGGAACCTCTCATAAATATAGGCTTCTAATAAGATCACAGATCTCATGACCCTCTTTCCTCTTTAACACACTCTGTATAAATCAAACGCTAACTACACCCATATGGTGATTCCTCAACTAATCATGACCTCATGATCCAATACATCTCTAAATAATGAAACCAAAAATAATTATATGGCTCAATCTACATTGTGGCATACTATACGTACCACACCGATCCCCATAACCAGCTTCTAGATATCTATAATTCCTACTTCATGCATTGTGTTGAGTCAAACACATAACATGCACACTTCATATGTAATGCTACCCATGGCCCATATGGCAAATTCTCTTTGCTCTGCAACATAAGGTTTCATGTCATAATACATGAAAGTTCCACTGATTAGTAACTACACAATCCCATGTACATCCTCTGAAGTCAAGGTCATCTCCATCATCTCTTTCCTTATCAACAACTAAAAGTTGTTGGACCTAGTCTCCCATTTGGTGAAAAAAAAAACTGTAATAAATCCATGTCCAATGGTATCCTAGATATATGTATGATGCCCCTAAATCCCTAACCCTAGAACTAGGTAGCTTCTTCCTATGATAATCTAGAGATCATAACACTAGGTTGTATCACATCTATGCTCCACCATATAAGGATTCCACGTTATACTTCCATACACAAAATTATGATAGGTAAACATCAAACCTATGAAAAATCAATTTTTGAGTGAAAAAACAAAACATACAACCTATACTATCATATTTGCTATGCCATCACTGCCTAGCAGGCACTATCAACCCATGGAAAATATTCTGGTACGTCATTCATCCTTTGGAAGACACGATTGGCCCTTAGCTCCATTTCCCCCATCCTGACGCCATCAGCTCTCATGTTTTCCAATGGCATATGGTTAAATTGTGGCCATGACTTTAAAAGTTTTGAATCTAAAAATATAAAAACTAACAAAATAAATTTAAATCCCTTCCAAATCCACTTTTGTTTCATGATATAATACCCCACGACGTAATTTTTCTCTAGAATGACACTATAATGACTATGAAAAAGTAAAATAATTGAATACCACCTAATCTATTGAATGAAATAAAATGCAATGACTTACTCATGGTTGTACCTTGATGTGTGATCTAATTCATCATCCTCCATAAACACATAGTACTCATACCATGATTTCAAAATATACCTCAAATTTGGAATTCCAAAGCTCAGCTCTATAAATTCCAAAAATTGTAATAAGTAAATAAAAACCAAAATCACTATATAAAACTCCACTTTCTACCCAAATTCGGTCATGATCAACGTAAATATTCAAATGATCATTATGTTGGTGCATATGACTAGACTTTTCATCATTTGATGTCTTATCCACCTAGTTGGTTAGTCATCTCACTTAGTGAGAATAGGTCATAGTTGATTTTGTCATAGTTGAATAGGTTATAGGGTTGTGTACAAATGCTATGCACAGGAGTTACATAACACTTCTATATGTACCCTTTTGTTCTAATTTATGAGCATGTCAAACACTCTGATGATTTTTTTGTACTGGATTTTCCTTGTGTTCTTTCTCTTGCTAATTACGAAGCCTTCTCATCTGCATTATAAGTGCAACCCATCTTCGATGTGTAGGAGGTTCCATTATTGATCCTCATCAAACATTCTGTTATGGTATCAGAGTGGATGTTCAATATATGTGCACTCTCTTGAACTGGTTGTTGATTACTTTGTTTTAAGATTTACCACTTTTTTTTCAAGTTATTTTTCAATTACTATTTGGAATCTTGCTAACAGATTTGATAATCTATTTTTTTGGAAGCTTGTGTGGGTTTTCTGTGTTACATGTGTAGGCTTCAGAGTTTTTGTAGCTAGATCTAGCTATTTATAGCCAAATTTGGAGGCACCAATAAACTTGGAGGTAGGTTCTTCTGGTTTTTAATTAGTTTATTGATAAGTAAGTGCTTTTTTTTTTAAATTCTAGTTTTTTTTCAAGATAAAAGTGATTTTTTAAAATTTCTTCCCTTTTTAACCTTTCTAGTTCATCTCCTTTCTCAAGTTTGCTTTAAATCTGAGCTCTCCTTATTTGCAGTATTTGTTAACCCTTGGTTTATTGCATTTCCCTACTTGCATATGGGATAGTTTTTGCCTTGCTTACCTACATTCATCTCATGCTTTTTGGGTTTTCCCTACTTGCTAGATGTTTGTTTTGGGTCGTGTTCTCCCCTACTTTGGGTTTAGTGCATTTTTCATTAATTTTCGAAATCTTGTTTGTGTTTGTCCCCTGCATGACCCATCTTAGCCCTTCCCTGAGTTTCTCAATAGATTTTTTTGTCTGTCTCTAGCGTGCCTCCCCCTTTTTGGTCCTTGCCCTTTCGTGGTGTTTTTAGCCTTTTTTTCTTAGGTCGAGTTTTAGCTCTTTCGTGGCATGTTCTCGGGTCTGAGCTAGTTTTTTTGAATCATGGTGGCTTGACTTGTGACTGTGCATTGATTGGGATTTGAATTTATTCCCTTTGCTAGAGTTCACATAGTTTTTGTGAGCATGCAACAAACTAGTGGCCACTTCAATAGCTTGGTCACTTCTTTTTTTGGCTCTGTAGTGACCTGCGTTTGGACTGCTTTGTCTGTTCGGCACCCCTCATCCACCTCTGCATTTGCATGCCTCATCTTTTTTTTCCATTGAATGGATCTACATTTTACCTAGTCTCCACCCTTGACCTGCTCACTGTGCCCTTTCTTCATTCTCATTTTTTGTGTCAACTTTTTCAAATCCTTTTCTTCCTTTTAGTGTCTTGCTTTTAAAAATCTAAAATACATATTTCATTAATAGTGCATGCACCAAGTTCTTTTTGATGAAATAGACTATATTACTTAATAAAAATATTATAGCTACCCACAAAAAATATGGGTGGTAAAGGGAACACCCCACGTTCAAACTAGCTGAGGCTATGAGGCCAAAGTATCGAAAGGCAACAATGCCACAAAACAAAAGGTAAATAAATTAAGCTACCGCAGCAAACATAGCAACACGGGGCAGAGATGGAGACCCTTTATCCTCCAGGTTACCACCTGGAACATCATTTCCATCTAGAAGGGGTGGCCAGCCGGTGTCAAATTCTTCTTATTCTTCTTTGTCGTCCTGTAGATTAGGCGATATGGCAAGAGCTAGCAGGGGACTTTGCTAGAATCCCATTCATCCCATTGTGTAGGAGGCAGGGAGTGGTTGCGGGAGCCCTAGCCACTGTGATGTGTGGGCCACTGCGGGGACCCCTAACTACCATGATTAACAAGGCTCCGTCAATGATCTGGTTGCTGCCTGGGAGAGCGATGATGGTGGGTACGTTCATTTGACTGGCCATGTCCATGACGACCTCTCGAATGAACACTCCTAGAAGGGGAGGCAGGGGGCTCCCATGCCACAATGCAAGGAGCATTGGCCCAGTGATCTAGGAGGGTCTGAAGGTGCCACACTTCTAGTTCAACCTTACGGGCCTGATCCTAGATCTATAAGAACACATTCGAGATAAGCATGGCCTTATCATAATGTGAAAGAAAGAATGAAACTACAGAATTAACAAAAATAACATAATTGTGTTCTTTCCATATACAAAAGGAGCTCCACTATGAAAGTATGCCACACTTGTGCAAAATTATGGAGAATGGAAATAGAATCCCCAAGTAAAACATGTTTCCAAAGAAAAGGAGCTGGGTGAAACGGCTGAAATAAATCATGGATCTAGACCCAAATAGCTTGAGCTTTTGGACAATGCTAGAATAGATGCGTAAGCATCTCAATATGCCCACAAAAAGGGAAAATTCAAGGAGCAATCTCGTAATGAGCTAATTTGTGCCCAATAGGGAGGCCTTGAAAGAGCAAGCACCAAGAAAAACAAGCTAGCTTGGGCTGAAGGATGGCCTTCCATATTGTGTGAAATCTAGCAAAGCCACCATTGGCACCCTGGGGGTGAGAAGAGAATACCCTTTGCTTGGGGAGTAATTTAAGAATGGGGTATCTGGAAACCATTTCCAATCCTTCCACTAAGGCTTGAGAGAGACAATACCCACTTTGTGAAACATCTCAGCAGAAATGGATTCAAGAATTTCCTGATAAGACTCTTTCTCGGCTGAAACAAGCTGAAATTTTGATTTAGCTTGAGGCCAAGTGAGAAGCATTCTGGACTGCCTGCAAAATATGTCATTAAGAGTATGTAAGCCTCGACAATATAACTTAAGTGAATGAATCCAGGGCACTTGGGAAAGTGGCACATCATGAAAATTGATGAGCTGAGACGACCAGATCTTGTGGTAATTAATGGAAAGCCCATTCACCAAGTTTTTTTAAAACATAGTGGTGTTTAAATAGGTGGGTTCTTTTCTATTAATACTTATAAGGGGGGATTTATATGTGGTGAGGTATTTCTTTAAAAGTGGAGATTAATAATTATTTTCCACGTTAGTCTTTTTAAAAGTAATACCTAATATATAAAAGTAAGTTTTTTCTCAAACCTTCATGGCTTTTTACACAAAGGGATTACATTTAATAAGGTGGTAGTTTTTTTTAAATTAAGTTAGGATTTTTTGAAGATCTAATTTAGTAGGCTTTCTATTCAAAGTTTAATTTTTTTTTTGGAGTTTTTTAATTAATTTAATTAGGGTCTAATTCTATTAAGATTTTAATTAATCTTTAATTAGCTTTTTAATTAAGTTCTTTTTTTGATATTAGAGAAATCAAATTTTCACATAATTTTATGTTAAATTTCATCTTCAAAGTCCTTTTGCTTTTAAAATTAAGCTTATTGGGTGTATCAATTAATTGCATAATTTAACGCTATTATTTTTTTTCCATTTTTCTCTAAAATAGTCAAATTGGGCATTCCGAAAAGTTAAATTTTCTAGCATTATTAGCTATTTTTTTCTCTAATCATGTGTTGGAGTGTTTTGTATCATTTCTAGCAATTGTTTGCCTCCTATGAGCCTTCACTATGTCGTGGAGGTCATCTATAATCATTTTGAGTTGTCTTGACGATTGAAATAAAAAAATTTATTGGTTGCAGACTAGTGAGTGTGTCCACCACAATCTTACGGAACTGACTTCTATTATGACGTGAGACATTCTTTTCACACTATGACTTGATTTCACACCTTTCATTGTTTTTATCTTGTCATGCTTGTTTACAATGTTGATTCACTACGTTCCACAAAACTTAATTATGGTATCCTCTCTTGTCCATTATTACGCTGATTGCAAGGTGAGTGAATAAATTTTTCACAACACACACTCACACTAGATTGTATCCAATGCACTAAACTAAAGTGCTGAAAGAAGGGGGTTATAATATTGTCCTGGGTGGTTGTGTTGCTTGTTTTTCTTTTTCTACATTCCTTCTTTCTCTCTCTACACTACATGTGCACTTTCAATTTATTTTCTTATGCCATTCAACTTCTTCAAATGTAGACAAAAAATGGTAATAATACTAAGGGGTAAAGAGTTATTTCACATCACCATGGGAGATGAGACTGAACTTAACAATGAGCCTAAAAAATATAAATGGTTGAACCATAGTGATGAAGCCTTAAGTCTACTTTGTATGTTTGTTTCTCCTAACTTACTCTTCCACATTGAGTCGTCAAAAACACCTAAATCTACATGGAAAATGTTAGATGGTATCTTTGGACAACAAGATGAAATGAGAGCACATGAGCTAGAAAATGAACCACTAGGACTAAATCCTAGTGACATTCAAAACCTATATGAATTATTCTCAAAGTTCATCCACACTAGATTATTGTTAAAGGAATGTAAAATGGAGAATAAATATTTCCAGTTGATCTTGTCAATGCACTCTAGGCAGTTCTTGGAAAATTTCCTCGTTTGACATTTTTTCATACCAACTCATTCGAGAACAGGAGAAACTCATTCAAATGGGGTCTCTCATGTCCAAGTCAAATGCCCTTGTAGAAATTTTTGGTAATGGAAAGAAGACTGAAAAATAAGAAATAGAAAAAGGTTCAACCTAAGAAGGAAACCAAGAAAAACCAAGCCAACCCAAATCTAACACAAATGCTTCGACTTTTGAGAAAAAAGTGAAGAAAGTAAAGTGTAAGTGTTGCTATTGTAAGAAGACCGGTCATGAAGAGTATCAATGTATGAGAAAACAAATTGATCACCTTATTCATTTACTTGATAAAAATCATATCGGTGTTCATGTCTATCAAAAAAAGTTCTCTGAAAGTTGAGTCTTTCTTTACAAGTGATTCTAAATTTGATAAAAATAAAGGAAAGGCCCTTGTCACTCGAGTTGCTCCTTTATTGATGTCGATTATATATTCTAGTACCTCACACCACATGCCTTCTTTGTATTTTGAGTTCTCTAACATCAAACCTTTTGGTATGTCCAGAATCACGTTGGGTGATGACATGAAAGTATAGGTTTCTGATAGTGGATCGGTATAGATGGATGGGGGAACATTTAACTAAGTCTTGAGTGTTCCTGATCTCTCTACCAATATCCTATCGATTTACCAAATCAATCACCTTGGTGAAGTAATGTGAGTGGAATTTGGTCCTAACTTGGTGATTATTCATGAGCTTCACAATGACACTACAATGGCTGAGGGAAAGGTGGATCACGATTCACAGTTGTATAACTTTTCCCACTGTACTTCTAATTTGACACCTACTGTCTTGCTCACTCATGTAGATGAGGTTAGTAAGCTATGACATGAGTGTTTTGGGAATATAATTTTTTTTTACCTTGAACAATTGAGCCAAAACAAAATGGTCAATGGGTTATCCTGTGTTAGATTTTCTAAGGGTCTTTGTGAGGGTTGTGCCCTTGGGAAGCACCCTGAAAATATTTTTGCAAAGGAAAAGCTTGGAGAGCTATTCATCTTTTGGATCTTGTTCATAGTGAAATTTGTGGCCCATTTCTGTCTCCTTCATTTACTAGTGAAATTAATATACTTTCCATCATTGATGACTATTCATGATATAATTGGGTATATTTTCTTAAGCTTAAATTTTAATTCTACAAACTTTTTCAGAACTTTAAGGCTACTTCTGAGAAACAGGAGGAACGGTCTACCAAGTTTCTTTGAAATGAAAATTGTAATGCCTGATCATTTTACCCTATGGACAAATATGGGAGATCGTTTCTTCAAGATAGGTACCAAATATTCTCGCTGTGCAAATAATTTTTATTTAGCTTAGTACATGATAACCACGAAATATGCACAACTTTAGCCTTGGTGCGTCATTAGGAATTAACAACTCACAGATAAACCCTGGTCTGACTACCTTGTCAATCATCACCAGAATGAGCTTTGTGCCATTTAAATAACATCAAATTCTAAGTTATGGTTATGCTTGGATGGACTATTACCCCATGGCAGTGTATGATTCATTGACGATGTCGTAACACTTTGGTATTACACAAAGTTTTATGGGAGGTCAGTATTGGGGACTTCAACCAAGTTTGGTGAGGAGATACAATTTTGATAAGGTTTCGGTCCAGTGAGATTGTAATGCTAAGGTTACAACGTCATTAAGGAAGATAATAAAAATTAAAATATATTTAGAGATATAATTATATAACCGGTTGTAAAATAGTGATGATAATGTTGTTTTACAAAATTAAAAGGGGAGGTGAAATTGTTATGGGTGGGTACACCCTCATCCTCACCAAAAATATTTGTTTGGTCAACCTTGGGTCATTTTTATTAACTCCAGCCAAGAGAAATTTTTTAATATGGAGTGGGCATCAGCCTATCCTTTCGGAGAGTGGGTGGAGGAGCTCTAATTTTTCCAACTGATGCACATTCATGCCCTTGGAAGCTACGAAGTTTCTTGTAGAATACACCCAGCCCGTAACCATGTAACTCATCCAAGGTGTTCTGATCTGATTTTTCCTATAAAACAACCTCTTGTCCTTTTATTTTCTCCTCCTCTATGGGTTGGGTGATGACTTCCTCTTCTTCTCCTATGTTTTCAGCTTCCACAGGATTTCTCCATAGTCTGGCATGCAATGGATGGGTTTGGGATTTTGGGAGAGCATCCAAAGCATTGGAAAAGGCAGGGGGTGGTGTTGAATAAAAGGCACACAAGAATGAGCCATTTTCCCTTCCCCAGATTTTTCATTTGTATTAAATGCACGACTATTACTTGTTCTCCATGTAAATGGTTGCTATGTTAATTTTGGGTATATCTACATCGGAAAATTTTCATTTGAAATGTTGTGTGGTTGTTGTTCAAATTCCCTGTACATATGGTAGTCGTATTTTCCTAAAATATGTGTGGGGATTTGCTTGATACATTTTTATTATGCTTGTGTCAGTAGTATTTTCCTATGACCTGGTATTGGACCCCATCGTGGCAATGACTTCTTAATTGTTTGAGTTCTGTCCCTTTTTGAAAATTGTGATGAACATTCTTTTGTGTAACCGTCTTGTTATAGAAGGGGGTAGGTAATAAAATTTAGGGTCTCAGCAGAGGCTCGTGTATTGCTTGACATATTAATGATATCACAGGCTAGTATAAGTTTGGTCTAGAAATGATATTAGAAAATCTTGGCTCATCATTTTAGCAATACAGTTTTCGTAGTTAGGGTGTAGTTGGGTAAGAGTCGACTCTTGATTGAAATAGATTTAAGTAATCTTCTAGTTCCCTCGAATGGCCAAAATTGGTATAGACTCATTCCAAATTCAGACCTAGGAGGTTGGATGGAAGGCTGTGACATAATAACTTTCTAACTTATTAAGAACCCATAACGGTCTGTGTAATATGCTCACCTGATTTGACTAGCTATGACTAGATAGTTGGGTTTACAACATCATCATATTGGTACTTTCATTTTTCTGAATCTAGCTTGCATACCTGGTTTAAGATGACATTAAAATTTTAGTATCCTAGCCAAGGGATATCATTGTTAGTCCTACATTTGACTAATCCCCATAACTTATTTGATGAAAGGCCCACCGACTTCTTTGTTATGGAAAATTTGAGGGATTATTCTAAGGAAATCCTTACTCAAACCATTGAGGAATGAACAATGATGTATATGTTGGAGATGTTGTGTACATAGAACTAAGATCAACATTTGAGATGCATTGGGATCTGTGATAGGTAAACTACATTTACCCCAAAGAAATAGTTTTTAATGATATTTTTCTTTGTTAATTTAATAAGTCAGTAAAAATTGTATAGCATTGAAATAGTTACTATGTTGGGAATGAATGGTTTTCATTGAGGGATGTGTCAAGTTTTGTATTTGGAGTTTTATAGTATGCATTCAAAGTTTAACTTATCTTATGTAAATTTTGTTTAACCTTGTACACAGAAACACACACACACACACACACACACACACACACACACACACACACACACACACACACACACACACACACACACACACATAAATATTGGGTATATTACTCAGAACAACACCTGAATTCTTTAAGGTGTATGCATGTGCAATGTATTCCCTATTATAGGATCTTTGGATAGGTCTTTGAGTGGTTATAATACCCCCTCTAGGCTCCATGCTTGTTTTGTGGGCTTGTGTGGAACTCTTTTATTCGAGTAGGGATGTTTAGAATGTTTTAACTAGTTATCTTCCTTCTGCATTATTAGGAGAATTTTCTATTCCATATTGGGATGTTGGCGTACGATTTCCTTATTCAGTTTTGTGATTGTGAAGTTCTTATTGTTATCATTATTTAGAAAAAATACATAAAAAAGTTTACTATGTGGTAAATATGTGATAATTGGAATGTATGGTGTAAGAGTAACATTGGATAGAAAATACACATTTTAGCCTTCATACATCATGCAGTTGTGCCTTTTGTTAACCAGGTATCTATTATATATGCATCCATATTAATTACATCTTTCTTATGTCATGGAATAGAAATCATGCATTAGTCGTTCAATTGTTTATGATGATATATCTAGGAAAGGGAATGCGTGCTCATGCCAGTTCTAATGAGCTGACAAAATCTAACGTGTTTTGCAGGTTGATTATTTGAGCTCGAACATGAAAGAAGTGGTTGTTGTAATTTGCATAGATGATAATCATTAAGTTGTTTGCACACCATTTTTATGGTTCACAATAAACATATATATATTTTTGTTGTTAGGATCAACCATGGAATTCACCTATATTATTTTAGGGGCTCAGAAATTGAAGGTAAAGAATTTTTTTTTGTAGAAATGTTATTTTTTCAATATTGTAAGAACTTTTGAAAAGAGCTTAACACCTCGTTAATTTTTCATAGCTATAATATTATAAAACGATGTACTATGTTTTAGCCAGTCCTTACTTATAACATACTTTTATAGTAAACAATAATCAATTGGAGTTTATTTCCTGTTGCCTCAAACTATAGTATCTTTATTCGAAGTTTGTCTTACTTGGCACAAAATCCAATGTCGTAAATATATTCCTAATGGAAATCTAATTGAATCTCATGAACGTGAGACTGTTAGTTTACATTTCATCATGTTAGAGAACCCTAATTATTTAAGGATTAATGGAAAATATTAGCTATTACCTTATCTTCAATATTTGGTCAAGGAATGAAATCTAACCTTATCTTTTCACCACCAGGTCCCAAATAGGTAGATAGATCTTATATACTATTAGGATATTTGAGACACGTGAAAAATTCTAGGGATAATTCCCTATGTAATTCCTTTAAAAAATGAATTCGAACATGTGTATGAGGTTCGCCATTTTGGGTTTTGTACTTTGATACTTGATCTTTGCAAAATAAATAAATAAATTGTTTAATATAGATCATCAACATCACATCCCTAAAGGAAGGGTTGTAATTCAATCATATAATTCTAATGAGGGCTCAAATCGAAAACAAGTGATCACTAGTACACAAATGAGAAAAGTATAAATGCAATATAATCCAATTAATTTGTTTTAGACATTTTGTGGTGTGGAGTTAAACATGGAGGTGGAATTTCAATGTGATCCTAAGTTCCCTAAATGATGAATTAAACCCCTTTCCTAACATCATGTTATGGGGTAGTGGGTATATGTGGTGAAAATAGGGATTCATGTGCTTGAGGTTTTGGGCATAAACTCTCTTTAACCCCTTTTATCATGGTTGTAGCTTGTTAAGAGAGTTCAAATGCATCGTTAAATTTGTAAAGTTTATTGTAGGGGTGTCCAATAAATTCGTTGATTCATCAACAAGGTGTGAGGTTATCTAATCCATTGTCTTCTCATTTTCAGCGTCATTTTTTAATTTTCCCTTAAACCCAAATTCTTAGTGGAGTGTGGAAATCTTCTCCTTAGGGCCATGTTGTTTTAAACCCTAAGTAAAGTAGAAAGAAATTCATTAAGTTGTTATAACTGAAAACAATGATTAGCATCCTTAATAAATTAATGCAAACATGGGAGGTTGAGTAACTTAGTTACCCCTAAACTTGGAGAGCCTGAGTCATTATAATCTTACCTGCAACCTAACTACAATGTTTAATATGCAAAAAAAAAAGAAACAAGTGAATTAGAAGAAATCTCTACAAGTTAAGTGGTACTTAGAATTAAAGTTTTGCAACCTAGTTTATAATAGAATGATGAACAATAGTGGTTAGGGTTTTTTAGCTTGTTAATGGGTGAGAATGAATTATAACAGTAATAATTTCAATACCTTAAAAACAAATGATGTCTTCCGAATGGGCCCATACATATGTTTACTCCGTAGTCAAGCCTTTTGGTTGATTTGATCATTAGGGAATGTTGTCCTGATGTGCATCATGTGATTTCCATATCATGGTCATTTTATGATGTCATGTAAGCATCTATTGTGTTATGTGTTGCTGTCTTTAGCGATCCCATGTTTGACATGTGTGTTATGTTGTGGGAAGTCAAAAAAATAATATTTCTAGTATTTTCACTGTTGATTTTGTGTGTCATTTTTTGGGGCATTACACTTGGTATCAGAGAAAGGTGCATGCTCTCAAACCTCTGGGATGGGTTGGAGTTGTGATGCTTTTGGCATGGTGGTGGTGGAGATTTGGAAGAGTAATGTGATGGATGTTGTGATGTGACCAGTGTTGTAATTGTGATATTAGGAACACTCTTGTTGTGCATTTCACTTAATGTGCATTTGTTATCATGATGATGTACTTGTGATGATATTATTCACCCTTATTTTTTTGGATTGTATGATGATTTCATGTGTGATGTGCTACCTTTGGTGCATGAAGAGAATGAAATTGTGGATTACAGAGTGTTAGAGTGTATTATTATCCTATGAGAAGTAATTATCCGTGTGAGTTTTCATATAGTGACTCAGAATGTATTGTGATGTCACCACCGTGTTGTGATGAATCTTAGGTGTGACCATGTTGTATTGTAACGAGCTATATGTTGAAATGTTAGTCATTGTGTTTCACCTTTCACATAATTTGTGTAATGTGTTATGTTTCATGTTGTGAATAAGGGGCATATGGTGATCGTATGACCCCCTATTGTATAGTACTTGTACCTTGGGTACACTAAGTGGAAATGTGATGTGTCATAACCCATAAAAGTGATGATTGGGATTATACCTTATATATACCATGCGTACGATGCTATTGTTAATGTTTATGAATCTCCATTGTGTTTGTTATATAGTTATGTATTATGTTGTACAACTTACACTAACCGGTCCTAATGGAATTGGAAAAAGTGCATGTTGGAGGGAGGAAACATGTACCATTGACCAATCATTTGAGCTGAGTACAGGATAGGAAGTGGAGTCTTTAATAGACTAAAAACCCACTTTTGTTCATTTGGTATGTATGACGCTTGTTCAACGGGTGTCATGTATATTGTGTTTTGTAGACAACTTAGGCTCAGTAGATGGCGGCTTGTACTCTTTTCTCTCTCCTTATATGGTTGACTTATAGATTTAACCTAAGTTTAGTTATAACTATGTTGAGCCTTGTGGAAGTGGTGGAAGTATGATTCAGACAGATGATTATGACAGTTGTATTATGTGTTATATAATTTTACGAGTTGAGGCTCGATGTCTGAGTGCTAGAAATGAATTGAGTATCCCTTGGGTGGTTGTGTACGGCAACATAGTCAGTGTGATGTGCTATTTCTCTATACATATTTTATTCATAATTAAACATTTTCCCTTTCCTTGCGAGAACAAACAATTTTCCTAATTGATGTACTCTTATATTTTTGGCATCTTAATATTTTTTTCACTAACTTGTGGATTTTATACTAAAAATGGCTATTTAACCATTTGTTTTGGCTTAATTCTGAATTCACTTTTCAAACTTATAAGTTTGATAGCCTATCCTAAGGCTTTAGATTATTGCCACTTGGCATTTGAGTCTGATTTTGATGCTAGTTCTAATGTCGTAATGTGTTGGAATAGGGTCATGGGATTCACCATGGAGTGGTGGGACCTATGGAACCACTTCATTGTATGGGGGTATGCCCCAAGGAGTTACAGATAACTAGTGGTTGTCAAACCATGAGTTATTATGTCACTTGGGTTAGGGGTGTTTAGACCTTATGTGCCCAGGGCCATAAGGTGACCAACCTCTTTTTGGGAGTGAAAAGGAAAAAATTCTCATTACATTATTACTTTGGAGGTATAGGGAGACATAAGATGTGATGTGCTTCAAGAGGTATATGGAGTGATTTGTGATGTTATAGTAGGATTTTGACTTTGTTTGACCCTATTTAGCTGTAGTTATGGTTCAAGTTATGTGGAATTTTGTATGATAATTGTTTAGAAATCCCATGTTGTCATTATCCTTTTATGTTATTAGTACTTTTTGTCATGGGCATGTGTGTGGTTGGGTAGTTGGCCTTATTTTCTTTGGGTGTGGGAGAAGACTATGGGGATTTTATATGTAGGGAGGCATAAGATTTTATCTCATGTTTTGGAGGGAGTTGGGTTGGGTGCCCCACCTTATATAAGAAAATGCTTTATTTTCGTACTTGGTTCTCAAGGGAGTCATAAGAGATTGTATGGAGGAATAAGAGAATGAGGGAGACATAAGAGGTTGTTAAGGGAGGCATAAGAGTTTGTAGGGGTTTTGAGTTATATTTTGGAGGGCTTAGGATGGGTACCTAATCCCATTGGGAGACATAATTGATCTCCCCCTAGATCCTTCTCCATTGGCTTTATCTTTCAAGCCTTGTGTATTTTGAAAGTTACATTCTTGTGATTGTTTTCTCTTTTATTTAAATGTGTGTTAAATGGGTGGTAAATTTTGTATTGTGGTAGGGAGACATTGTGCTTGTTGCCTTGAGTTGTATCCTTAGCCCTTACCCCATTGGTTTGGCTATCAAACCTTCATGTTGATGTGAAGTGTAACTTGAGTTATATGGCCTTATGGTGGTGTTGAGTGTTGTGATTGTTGGTTGGCTATGATACTTTTCCGTAAGTATGTAGTTGTATGTCATGCGGAATTTTGCATTATGTTTGACCTTTGAGTGGCCTTGTGATGTCATTTTTTATGGGCACCAATGAAAATAAATAATTGAAAACCTAATGATCGATATATTAAGAGCTTAAATTTAAGATATACAAAAAAAGTCAGGAAGGACTAAGTAATAATGTATAAGAGAAATGCTAACCTTCACAGAATATTAATAAATTGTCAATAATTACCTTCTGTAATAAGGTCATGTTTTATTAAGTGTAGTTTTTTTCTTATAGAAAACTTGTAGTGTTGGCTTTTGTCGCAAACCCAATTATAGAATTTCTTGGTTGCGCATCGAGGATAATGCTTTTATAAGAGAAGGGGAATGTAACGCCCGATTGTTTCACCCTATGGATGAAGATGGGAGCTCTTTTCTTCAGGAGATGTATGTGATCACCATGACATATGCATAATAGCTTCTATTTATCTCAGTATATGATCACCATGACGTATGCACAATAGCTTCTATTTAGCTCAGTACATGATCACCATGACGTATACACAACTTTGGCCTTGGTGTGTCGTCAGGAATTAACAACTCATGGATAAATCCTGGTCTATCTACCTTGTCGATCGCCGCCAGGATGAACTTTGTGCCATTTAAATAACCTCAAATTATGTGTTATGGTTATGCTTGGATGGACCATTACCCCATGGCGGTGTATGATTCATTGACGATGTTGTAATGCTTCAGTATTACACAAAGTTTGATGGGAGATCTGTATCAAGGAATTTGACTAAGTTCAGTGAGGAGAGATGATTTTGATAAGGTTCCGATCCAGTGAGATTGTAATGCTAAGGTTACAACATCATTAAGGAAGATAATAACAATTAAAATATATGTATAGATATAATTATATAACTAGTTGTAAAATAGTGATGATAATGTTGTTTTAAAAAATTAAAAGGGGAGGTAAATTGTTATGGGTGGGTACACCCTCATCCTCACCACAAATTGTTGTTTGGTTAACCTTGGGTCATTTTTATTAACTCCAACCAAGAGACATTTTTTAATGTGGAGTGGGTGCCAACCTATCCTGTCCGAGAGTGGGTGGAGGATCTCCAATTGTTCTAACTAATGTGCATTCATGCCCTTGCAAGATGTGAAGATTGTTATAGAAGCCACCCAACCTGTAACCCTTTGCCTCATCCAAGGTGTTCTACTTTGATTTTTCCTTCAAAACAACCTCTTCTCCTTTCATTTTCTCCTCCTCTGCGGTATAGGCGATGGATGCCTCTTGTTCTCCTACATTTTCAGCTTCCACTAGATTTATCCATAGTCTTTCACGCATTGGATGGGTGTGGAATTTTGGGAGAGCATCCAGAGCATTGGAAAAGGTAGGGGGCAGTGTTGAATAAAAGGCACACAGGCATGAGCCGTTTTCCCTTCCCCAAGTTTTTCATTTGTATTAATTGCATGATTATTGCTTTTTCTCCATGTAAACGGTTGATGTGTAAATTTTAGGTAGCTTTGCGTGGGAAAAATTTCATTTGAAATGTTGTGTGGTTGTTGTTCGACCTTCCCTGTACAAATTTCAGTCTTATTTTGCTAAGATCAGTGTGGGGATTTTCTTGATAAGTTTGTATTATGCTTGTGGGAGTAGTATTGTCCTACAACTTAGTATTGGACCCCAGCCTAGCAATGACTTCTTGATTGTTTGAGTTTTGTCCATTTTTTAAAACTGTGATGAACAATATTTTATGTAATGGTCTTGTTATAGAAGGGGGTAGGTAATAAAATTTAGTGTCTCAGCAGAGGCTCGTAAATTTCTTGACATATTAATGATATCACAGACTGGTATAAGTTTAGTCTAGAAATGATATTGGAAAATCCTAGCTCATTGTTTTAGCAATATAGTTTTTTGGTATTTAGGGTGCAGTTGGATTAGAGTCGACTCTTGGTTGAAAATAGATGTATGTAATCTTCTAGTTCCCTCGAATGGCCAAAATTGATATAGAATCATTCCAAATTTAGACCTAAGAGGTCGATTGGAAGGCTGTGACATATTAACTTTCTAATTTATTAATAACCCATAATAGTCTGTGTAATATGCTCACCTGATTTGACCAACTACGACTAGATAGTTGGGTTTACAACATCATCATATCGCTAATTTCATTTTTCTAAATATAGGTTGCATACCTGGCTTAGGATGACATTAAAATTTTAGTATCCTGGCCAAGGGATGTCAGTCCTACATTTGATTGATCCCCCTAGCTTATTTTATGAAAGGCCCACCGACTTCTTTGTGATAGAAAATTTGAGGGATTATTCTAAGGAAATCTTTATTCAAACCATTGAGGAAAATAATTAAGGTATTTGAGGCAATCATGATTATTCTGGGATATCCTATGCACATGACACAACTATATAAGTTTGCCTCATTTTTATATTAATAAGAAACCTTTTTCTTGTCGGAAGCATCCACGGTAGTGGGTGCATGAATGTTTTTTTACCATTCCGAGTTATGAACAATGATGTATATGTTGGAGATGTTTTGTACATAGAAATAAGATCGAAATTTGAGATGCATTGGGATCTCTGAAAGGTAAACTACATTTACCCCAAAGCAATAATTTTTTTATGAGATTTTTCTGCATTAATTTAATAAGTCAGTTAAATTTGTATAGCATTGAAATAGTTACTATGTTGGGAATGAAGGGTTTTTCGTTGAGGGATGTGTTGAGTTTTTTATTTTAGGTTTTATAGTATGCATTCAAAGTTTAACTTATCTTATGCAAATGTTGTTTAACCTTGTGTGTGTGTGTGTCTCTATATATATATATATATATATGGGTATATTACTTGGAACAACACCTGTATTCTTTAAGGTGTATGCATGTGTAATTTATTCCCTATTATAGGATCTTTGGATAGGTCTTTGAGTGGTTATAATACCCCCCCTAGGCTCCATATTTTGTTTGTGGGCTTGTGTGGCACTCTTGGATTCGAGTAGGGATGTTCGGAATAATTTAATTAGTTATCTTCCTTCTGCATTATCAAGAGAATTTACTATTCCATATTGGGTGGTTTTCGTATGATTCCCTTATTCAGTTTTGTGATTGTGAAGTTGCTATTGTTATCATTACTTATAAAATAAAGTAAAAAGGTGTATTATGTGGGAAATATATGATAATTGGAATGTATGGTGTAAGAGTAACTTTGGATAGAAAATACACATTTTAGCTTTCATACATCATGCAGTTGTGCCTTTTGTTAACCAGGTCTCTATTATGTATCCATATATATTAATTGCATCTTGCTTATGTCATGGAATGGAAATCATGCACTAGTCGTTCAATTATTTCTGATGAGATATCTAGGAAAGGGAATGCGTGCTCATGCCAGTTCTCCTGAACTGACAAAATCTAACGTGTTTTGTAAGTTGATTATTTGAGCTCAAACATGAAAGAAGTGGTTGTTGTAACTTGCATAGATGATAATCATTAAGGTGTTTGCACACTGTTTTTTATGGTTCACAATAAACATATATATATATATATATGTGTGTGTGTGTGTGTGTGTGTGTGTGTGTGTGTTTGTAGGATCGACCATGGAATTTTCCTATGTTATTTTAGGGGCTTGGAAATTGAAAGCAAAGAAAAACAATAAAAAATGTAGAAATGTTATTGTTTCAATACTGTAAGAACTTGTTAAAAGGGCTTAACACCTCATTAATTTTGCATAGTTGGAAGATTATAAAAGGATGTACTATGTTTTAGTCAGTCCTTACTTATAACATACTTTTTATAGTAAACAGTAATCAACTGGAGTTTGTTTCCTGTCGCATCAAACTATAGTCTCTTTATTCTAAGCTTGTCTTACTTGGCACAAAATCCAATGTCATAAATATATTCCTAATAGAAATCTGATCAAATCTCATGAACGTGAGACTGTTAGTTTACATTTCATCATGTTATAGCACCCTAACTATTCAAGGCTTAACGGAAAATATTAGCTATTACCTTCTCTTCAACCTATGGTAAAGGAACAAAATCTAACCTTATCTTTTCACCACAAGGTCCCAAACAAGTACATAGATCTTGTATACTGTTAGGAGATTTGAGACACGTGAAAATTTCTAGGGATGATTCCCTATGTAATTCCTTAAAAAAAATTCGAACGTGTATATGAGGTTCACCATTTGGGGTTTTGTACTTTGATACTGGGTCTTTACAAAATAAATAGATAAATAGTTTAATACACATACTTAATGTCACATCTTTAAAGAGAGGGTTGTAATTGAATCATATAATTCTAATGAGGGATCAAATTGAAAACAAGTAATCACTAGTACACAAATGAGAAAAGTGGAAACGTAATATAATCCAATTAATGTGTTTAAGTCATTTTGTGGTGTCGAGTTAAACATGGAGGTGGAATTTCAATGCAATCCTAAGTTCCCTAAATGAAGAATTAAACCCCTTTTTACCAAACATCTTGTTATGTGGTAGTGGGTATACGTGGTGAAAATAGGGAATCATGTGCTTAAGGTTTTGGGCTTAAACTCTCTTTATGCCCTTTAATCATGGTTGTAGCTTGTTAAGAGAGTTTAAATGCATCGTTAAATTTGTAAAGTTTGTTGTAGGGGTGTCTAATAACTTCGTTGAGTCCTCAACAAGGTGTGAGGTTATATAATCCATTTTCTTCTCATTTTCAGCGTCATTTTGTAAGTTTCCCTTAAACACAAATTCTTAGTGGAGTGTGGAAATATACTCCTTAGGGCCATGTTGTTTTAAACCCTAAGTAAAGTAGAAAGAAAATCATTAAGTTATTATAACTAAAAACATTGATTGGCATCTTTAGTAAATGAATGCAAACATGGGAGGTCGAGTAACTTAGTTACCCATGAACTTGGAGAGGTCGAGTCATTATAATCTTACCTGCAACCTAACTACATTGTTTAATATGCACAAAAAAAAAAGAAACAAGCAAATTAGAAGAAATCCCTACAAGTTAAGTGGTACTCATATTTAAAGTTCTGTAACCTAGTTTATAATAGAACGATGAAAAAATGTGGTAAGGGTTTAGTAGCTTCTTAATGGCCAATATTGAATTATAATAGAAATAATTTCAATACCCTCAAAAGAAAAATTGATGTCTTTCGAATCGGCCCATACATATGTTTACTCTGTAGTTAAGCCTTTTGGTTGAGTTGATCATTAGGGAATGTTGTCTTGATGTGCATCGTGTGATTTCCATATTATGGTCATTTGATGATGTCATGTAAGCATCTCTTGTGTTATCTGTTGTTGTCTTTAGTGACCCCATGTTTGACATGTGTGTTATGTTGTGGGAAGTAAAAAAGAATATTTCTAGTATTTTCACTGTTGTTTTTGTTTGTCATTTTTTTGGGCTTTACAACAATGGAAGTGAGTTTATGTGAAATAGGTTCAAGGACTTCTATAATTCTAAAGGGATTACTTTGAATTATACAATTATTTATATCCCTTCATAGAATGGAGTTACAGAAAGAAAGAACTGAATTCTTAAGGAGATGACAACTTGTATGGTTCACTTGAAGTCCCTTCCTCCACAATATTGGGCCGAAGTAGTGAATTTTTCTTGTTACATTCGGAACCAGTTTCCACAAAAAGAAGTAAGAGGGATGACACCCTTTGAATGCTGGTTTTGATGTAAGCTTGATGTTGAGAAATTTTGAGTCTTCAGATCCAAGGCTATATCTTGGATTCCCAATAAGAAACATAAGGCCTTGGAACCACAATCAAAACCCTCTATCTTTTTCAGGTATCCTAATGGCATGAAGGTATATCGATTGTTGAACCCTACTACTCATGAGATTTTAATTGAGAGAAGTGTGAAATTTGATTAGTCTTCTTTAACTTCTACTTATCTACCTTCAGAGGTTCTTCTTGTGATTTCTTATTCTGAATCTAAATCTTCAGATGATGATTTTGTTGAGCATTCCCCTCCTCCTCTTGATCCTACTTCACCTCCTGACCCTCATACTTTAGAGTCTTCTAATTTTGACAATAGTTTTGAATGGAACCTTGTTCCTTCTCACTCGTGTGAATCATCTTATGACTTTGAGCGTGATCCTCCTTGTCCTCGTTGGGCTAGGAAAACTTTACAAATTGTTGGAGAGTGGATGGGAGATCCTTCATACATGAGCCTGACTCGCTAAGAGTTCATCAGTCCTGACTCCTTCTTCACCTCCATTTTGGGATGCTTCTTGTATTCATGAGTAGTATTCTACCATGGATGAGGAGTATTCATCACTCATGAAGAATAATAGAATAATACCTAGGATCTCACCCCTCTTTCGAAAGGAAGAAAAATTGTTCCGTATAAGTGGGTGTTCCAAACAAAGTATCGAGCATATACATATGTCGAAAAGTTTAAATTGTGCCTAGTTACTAAGGTTTTCTCCTAGGTAGCTGGGGTTGATTACACAGAAACTGTTGATGTTGAATCACAGCACCCCTGGGACTCTGTAACTCGATGGGTTGTAGATTCTCAGTGTGATTGCATAACATGGAGCTTTTCCCAAGTGTGGGACCTTGCGAAATCAAAAAAGCTCTCCGGATGAAGGCCGGTTCCTATTCCTTTGTTCAGATGCACACGTAAAAATGCAGAGGGTCTAATCAAAACCTAATCTAATTTTCCAAGGAGACAGTGAGAAAAAAAATGCATAAAAATAAACCTAATCTAAGGAGGTGATGCACTGAGGAATGAAGAACACCTGTCTTGCCAATAAACATAGACCATAAAAATGTAATGCAAGATCATGCACAGATAACCAGATTTACAGTGAAAGATCAAGAAAATGCAAATAAACACTGAGAGGGTTGATAATCATCCACAGACATGCATTAATTTTCTCCAAAGATTGATACAACACACTGCAAAATTCCAAGAGACAAGGTTGCATTACAGTTTTAGATAGGAGGTTTGAACTCCACAGATTCATCTGCCAAAGAGAAGAAGGGAGGGGGAAAAAAAGAATGTCTAACCTTTAGAAAGAAGCCCCTCCTTAAAATTTATAGGAAGAATGAGAGAGAGAAGAGAGAGAAAGTCCAAATCTACCCCAACCACCTTAGGTTGTATTTAATTCATCTCATTATGGTGGTAGGTGAGGACCATATCAAACCCCAAAAGTGGCAAACTGTATTTTGAATTTTTTAGAACTTGTTCCCACCCAATTAAAGATATCCAGTCGTAGTTAGGGAGACGACTCCGTAGGCTTTCCGAAAAGTCCAACCTTGTGTGAATCGGAGCTCCCAGTCAAAAGTTATGGCCATCTGAATATCTGGGTCAGGGTCTGCTTCCTGTCGACACTCATTGTCGTGCGCCACTTTTGTGCGCCATGGGCTGAGGTTTGAATTTCTTTGGTTTCCATATTCTTCCACTTGTCTATATCTACCTGGGGGGAAGATATATACAACAATTTGGTGACTCAACGAGATCACCTGCCTGCTAGGTAGAAGATCAGTGGCCCTTTTAGAAATCCATTGGGCATGGAGTCATAAGCAATACTTGAAACCAACTTGATCTCTGATCCCGAGCCTGAAACCGCAACTCCTCCTCCGACAGCACTTTGAACTGTAGAAACAACTTGAGAGCAATGAAACCTGTGCCAAAGCACTTAGGGAAACTAAAACCTAACTATAATAAGACAATGTGCAAACACACTTAGAGGAATTGAAATCTAAGCTAATATTTACAAGGGTAGAAATTTTCTCTTTTCAGTAACAATGTTTAAGATAGATTCCGTTGACCGGAATCGAAAGTTCTTCTCCATCCAATGTAGACAATTGGAAGGAATTACTACTTTTACATCCTGTGACCATGTAAGGGCCACTCCAAATGGCATCAAACTTGGAATGCCTTCCTAGTTTTGCCCGATCTGCATCCCATTTCAGAACTAGGTCCCCTTCCTGGAAGGTCCTTGCTCTTGCTTTCTTATCAAACCATCTTTTCACTAAGGCCTGATCTTTCTCAATTGTTTTGAACTGCATGTTCTCTAATTTCTTCCAATTCCATCAACTCTGCATACCTAGCCTCCATTGGTTCGAACTCAGCCAACTCCAACTGCTTCATGAATTCTAATGCAGGTAGTTCTAATGATATAGGCAATACTGCCTCTTTTCCATAGACCAACTTATAAGGGGAATTACCTATAGACCTCTTTGGTGTTATTCTGTCAGCCCATAATGCTGATTTTAGCTTGGTATGCCATGTTCTTTGATTTTCATCCATAGTCCTCCTGATGATTCTTAGCAAATTTTTGTTCGTGGACTATGCCTGTCCATTACCCTGCGAGTAATAATTGGAAGAGGTGCTCAAGTAGATTCCATTTTTGACAGCCCATTCCGTGATCTTGGAACCTACGAATGCCAATGCATTGTCTGATATAATAGTGGCTGGCACACCAAACCTGGTCACTATTCCTTCGTAAAATTCTAGTATATTAGACTCGTTTGCCTCTTTGAGCGCTACCGCTTCAGTCCACTTGGTGAAATAGTCCGTTTCCGTGAGAATCCACTTATGTCCTTGGCTTGAGTTTGGATTGATGACCCCGACGAAGTCCAATCCCCATTGCATAAATGGTTGGTCAATCAGAATTGGGTGCAATGGAAGTGCTGCTTGTCTTTCTTTACCTGTGAAGAGTGCACATTTCTTGCACTTTCTTATCCATGTATAGCAGTCACTGAAGACTGTCGGCCAATAATACCCTGCCTTCATTATCTTGAGAGTTGTTACTCGTGGGGCAAAATTTCCTCCAGAATCTCCATCGTGAAAATCTCGTAACACCCTCTCAATTTGACTTATCCCAATGCACCTCAATAGAACTCCATTGATGTCTTTCTTAAACAAAACACCATCAACAAGCACATATGGAATGGCTTGTAATCTGAAGTATCTCCTCTTTGCTTTGCTCATCTCTGGAGGGCATAGGCCTATCTGTAGGAAGTGTATCATATTATGAGTCCAACAAGGAGTAGGCACGTCATCATTTTCTTGTTCTTGATCATCCTGTAGTACCAAGGTAGTCTCCTTTTCATCACCAGCTTCAACTTGTTGACTCAAGGCTAGCTGCTCACATAGTCCCTTCCCACGTACTAGTTTGGTGACCTTGCTCTTGATGTCATATTCCATGACACGAGTTATCCATCCTGCACGTTTCTCATTCAGATCCTTGTTTAGAAGGAAGTCCTTGACTCCCGCATGAGAGACTAATAATTGGATCTTGTTGTTTGAGACTAGGTGCTTGAATTTCTTTAAGCTTCTGATTACCGCAAGGACATGCTTTTCAATGAAAGAGTACCTAGTTTCGTATTCCTCCAAGCCTTGACTGAAGAAAGCAACTGGTTGTTCTAATCCTTCTTTGTTTTGTTGTACCAGGATTGCAGAAATCGTGTCCCCACCACCAAAGGCATATAGCACGAAGTCCTTAGAGAAGTCTGGATTGATGAGAGTTGGGGCTTGATATATAGCCTCTTTTATTGCCTCAAAACTTGCCTTACCTTCAGATGTCCACTTAAATGCCATGCTCTTCTTTAACATCAGCGTTATTGGTTTTATAAGAGCTGTAAAATTTGGAACAAAACTGCGGACGAAATTGATCCTTCCTAAGAAGCTTTGAAGAGCCTTCTTGTGATTGGCAATGGCAATGCTTGAATTGCTTCAACTCTTTCTGGGTCAATTGTCAACCCCTCCTTTGAAACAATATGTCCTAGAAGTTTTCCCTCGTGAGCCAAGAATATGCATTTTTTGGGATTCAATGATACCCCAAATCTTCTACACCTCTGAAATACTTGCCTCAAATGATAGAGGTGATCCGCTGCATTTTTTGAGAATACAGTGATGTTGTCAAGATATATCAAAACTATTTTATTGATCAACCCCTTGAATGCCATATCCATTGCCCTTTGGAAAGTGGCCCCAGCATTTGATAGCCCAAATGGCATCTTCTTGTAGGCATAGGTCCCCCATTTGGTGGTGAAAGCCGTCTTGAATTGGTCACCTTCTTTTACTATCACCTGATTATACCCTGAGTAGCCATCTAGGAGAGAGAATCTCTCTGAACCGGATACTACTTGCAATATTTGTTCCATTGAAGGAAGTGGGTAATGATCTTTGAGAGATGCCCTGTTGAGGTCTCGGAAATCTACACACAACCTGATTTCTCCACTCTTCGTCCTGACCGGAACCAAGTTTGCAACCCAGCTTGAGTTCTTGATCGGGAATATAATGCTTGCCTCTATCAGCTTATTTAGCTCTTTCTTCATTAGAGGCTCAATGTGAGGGTTGACCGGTCTCTATTTCTGCCTGACGGGATTAGCATCTGGATCCAATTCTATGGTATGTTGTGCCAAATTTGGATCGAATCCTCTCAAGTCTTCGTAGCTCCAAGCGAAGACATCTGGAAATTCTTGGCAAAGTTGTATGAAATCTGATTTCTCCTGTTCAGTGGCCACTTTGCCAATTTGAAGTGTTTTGTCTACCCCAACTGGAATTGGCTCTGAATCTTCTCTCTTGACCTGTATGTTTGCCTTTTCCTTAAGAAACTGGTCATTAGGGTTGAAGATAGACTCCAATGTTACCAAACCCTTAGGAAGCTTGTTTGTCTGCAGCTGTACTACTTGATCCCCATACTGCTGCTCTAATCTGTCCTGATTCCTAGCTGAAAATTCAGCCTCTTCTTGTAAGAAATTGAAGATCTGTTGATCGTTCTCAAACACCTGCCAGCTTGTGTTGTTATCTGGAACTGCTGGCCTCACAACCACATGGATGTGTGGCTGCGCTTTTTCTCTCCTGATGCTGTCAACCACATCAAATGTCGCTCCAACTACTGCGAGCCTATCTGCGGCTTCATTTTTCTTCCTGGGTATGGATACAATGTTGAAATATTTGAAATCCTCAATGAGGTCCCATACCCTATTCTTGTAGCTCCTTAGCAAGTCGTTCTTTGTAGCATGTTGTCCCCTAACTTGGTTGACGATTAGCTTGCTATCTCCAAACACCTGCAAGTTCTTTATGCCCCTTTTCTTGGCCCAATGAATTCCATGAATCAATGCTTCGTATTCAGCCGTGTTGTTTGAACAGGAAAACTGGAAACGAAAAGCTGAAAAATATTTGATGTCTTGTGGTGAAATCAACATTGCACCACCTCCAGCACCTTGTCTGCTTCTCGAACCATCAAAAAATAATTTCCAAACTTTGTTTTCATCCTTTTGTTCAGGCTGAATGATGTCAGGAATGGGTGAGTTTTCTTTGTGTATACAATACACGCCCAATTCAGATTCTTCAATTTCCTTGTATGGGTCAAATTCATGACTCTTGTTTGCCCATTCATCCAAAGTTAAATCAGGAATTCCCTCGACCTTAGTACCTGTTTCTAGATCACTTGAACACTCCTCCTGATCAAAAACTGAGCAATTTGCATTGATAGGATTTGGTACATGAGGCTCAATATGTAAATGGGCAATTGGTTCTGACCTGATTGTTGCTTTGGTTCCATACCTTGTCCTAAAAATCATGTGCGACCAATCTGCAGATAAATATCCACCGATTTTTGCAGTGAAGTCTCTTGATAGACAGAACGCAAAGAGTGGCAGAAGGTCAATCACAGACACATCTTGTAGAACTATAACATTAGGACAGGAATGTAGTGTTAGGCTTAACCCTTTGATGAACCCAACTGTTCCTACTGCCGTTCCATCTAGCTGTACTACTCCTTTCAGCACTGGCTCATATTTCAAACCCAGCTGATCCACTATTTGCTTCGGCATCACTGAACTACTTGCCCCAGAATCAATCATGTAGTTGTGTACCAAGTGGTTTCCAACAATCAACGAAACATAGAATGGTGGAGGCTTCAAATTTTTTCTTGTCTGGCCCCCATCATGTTGCACTGCATTAGTGAGAACTTTCTCATGTCCCTGGTTTGATACATTTGTGGCAGACCAATTAGCCATTGTAGCTTGCAATAAATGTCATTGCCCTGGGATCGCCAGTGATTCCCACATGGAAATGTTCGCATGTGTCTTCTTCATTTGATCGATGATGTTAAAGGGGGATGAATTGTCCTTTTGCTATCCCTTGCTTGGCGCAACCTTTTCTGGAGCTTGAACAGGTGCATGTGTTGCTACAACAGGTACCTTAGGTTGATTCTGCACATTTGGAGCTGCGTTTGGTCTACTGACCCCTTGTTGTGTAAGAGTGGGTTGAGAAACAACTGGATTACATGGTTGTCCCTCTCCTATATTTCTCTTCTTTGACCGTGTGTTGGCAGCCACGCCTTGAAAAGGCTGTTGGTTAACTCCACAGAAGTCTTCCGTTTGCCAATTTGCCAATGTGGTTCCTGTTGGAGGTCCTTCTTGTTGTGTTTGTTGCTGTTGATTCTCCTCCTGGCTTGGTTCTTGAGCAACACCAATGGTTTACACCATCAAGGCCTGATTCAGTGCACCATTGAAACATGCTGACTGATTGTGAGGTAGATTGCAAGGGTAACACCAGTCGTACTCCTGTGCCATGTTATTTTGTGTTGGAACCAAGGCTCTTGAGGACGTCGTTGCATTTGGATCATATGGTCGAAATGGCCTGGCAGCTTGAGGCTGTCCTTGGTTCTGGTTTTGATTTGCAGCCTGAGGTGGTGGTCTATTTTGTTGGTATGGGGGCCTAGCTTGGTACTGTGCTTGAGGCTGATACGGTCTAGCACTTTGAGCTTGCTGTCTTTTGATAGTCACAAGCTCATTTCCAAGGTTCTGCAATTATTTCATAACCTCCTGCAATTCCTTTGAAGTATTTGAAGAAGTCGACGCCTCATTATTGCTTTGATTTCTAGGAGTTGGAATGGGATTCAACTCTGGTGCTTGACTGGTTGTAGGATTTCCCATGTCTGGATAGAGAGGCATTGGTGGCCTTGGTGCAAGCTTTCTGGCTTGGATCAAACAGTTCTCTGCTCTGATCGATGTGTCATAGAACCCTGGCAGCGTTGTCCCTCCCATTGATTAGATCATCATGGCTATGTCTGAATTTATAGCCTTTAAGAAATAAAGGAATGCTCCTTCGGCAGTTGGTCTAACAGCTATTGGGATCCTGTCCCATGTCCGTTGGAATCTAAAGTTGAAATCTGCCATTTGTTCGTTAGGAGCCCTTTTGATTGTTGTCAGCTATTCCAATAAAGATAAATTGTCCGCCCTCTCCCCGAATTGGCTGCAAAGAGCAGAACAAAGTTGGTTCCAATTCGTAATAGAGCCTGCTGTAAGGCTCCTAAACCATTGTAAGGCCTTGCCTTTGAAAGATGAAGCCAATAGCTTGACTGCAACATCCATTTCATTTATTTCGTGGATTGCACATGCATTAGCAATATCCTGGATGTGATCAATAGGAGTAGTATGATTTTCTCCTGTAAAATAGGGTATATTCTTTAGTGCTGCAACTGGAATTTGATTCTGAGCATTTAGGGCAAGTGGACTACTGCCCGTGAAATTTACAAAGGGATTCGGTGGTAGATGTGGCATTATGATTGGCCTAAGAACCCTGGTTGATGCGAGAAAAGGCCTACCAGGTGGAGGTGTAGACAAAGTCCTGTTAGGTGGAGATGGTGATCTTTGTGGTCTTCTTCCTCTCCTTCCTCCTCCTGGTGATAGTTGCAATTGGAAAAATATCCCCTCTTCTCGAGTATTAGACCTGGTTCGAATTCTTCCCATATGCCTGGGAAAATTTTGCTGCTACACCGCTGAATTCTACCCCTTCGGAGTCGCCAGATGTGTTAGAAAGTGAGCTTCAAAAGGCTAGATCCTGCCAAGTTACACACCAAACCTGACAATATTTAAAAATGGAAAATTGAAAGACCTGTATTTTTGATATTTTAGAGTTTGGAACTTGATTCTGGAATGACAGTCCTGAAAACCCAAAAATGCCAGACTTCTGAAAACCTGAAATCCGAAAATCAAAAAACCATGAAATTTTGAAAGTCAAAATCTCAAAAATCTAAGAATACCCTTTTGAAGATTACCCCCAGATCTATCAGCTGGTGAAATTTTGACTTGTTTCGAGCAAGTTAAGTCCTTGAAAATCGATTTCAAAGTTCAGCCTGGAAGGTGAAAATATGAAATTGTAAAACCTGTAATTTTTTAAGTCCGAATTTCTTGAAAGTTCCTTCGAAACTGTGGAATGACTTCTGGGTCCCACCGGGTGTGCCAAAATTGTTGATGTCGAATCACAGCACCCCTGGGACTCTGTAACTCGATGGGTTGCAGATTCTCAGTGTGATTGCATAACATGGAGCTTTTCCCAAGTGTGGGACCTTGCGAAATCGAAAAAGCTCTCCGGATGAAGGCTGGTTCCTATTCCTCTGTTCAGATGCACACGTAAAAATGCAGAGGGTCTACTCAAAACCTAATCTAATTTTCCAAGGAGACAGGGAGAAAAAAAATGCATAAAAATAAACCTAATCTAAGGAGGTGATGCACCGAGGAATGAAGAACACCTGTCTTGCCAATAAACACAGACCATAAAAATGTAATGCAAGATCATGCACAGATAACCAGATTTACAATGAAAGATCAAGAAAATGCAAATAAACACTGAGAGGGTTGATAATCATCCACAGGCATGCATTAATTTGCTCCAAAGATTGATACAACACACTGCAAAATGCCAAGAGACAAGGTTGCATTACAGTTTTAGATAGGAGGTTTGAACTCCACAGATTCACCTGCCAAAGAGAAGAAGGGAGGGGAAAAAAAAGAATGTCCAACCTTTAGAAAGAAGCCCCTCCTTAAAATTTATAGGAAGAATGAGAGAGAGAAGAGAGAGAAAGTCCAAATCTACCCCAACCACCTCAGGTTGTATTTAATTCATCTCATTATGGTGGTAGGTGAGGACCATATCAAACCCCAAAAGTGGCAAACTGTATTTTGCATTTTTAAGAACTTGTTCCCACCCAATTAAAGATATCTAGTCGCAGTTAGGGAGAGGATGCCGTAGGCTTTCCGAAAAGTCCAACCTTGTGTGAATCGGAGCTCCCAGTCAAAAGTTATGGCCATCTGAATATCTGGGTCAGGGTCTGCTTCCTGTCGACACTCAGAATGTTGCGCCTCCTGAAGGTGCGCCATAGGCGCATCCGTGCGTGTGTCGAAATCTTCTTATGTGCACCATGGGTGCATTCTTTCTTATGTCGACACTCATTGTCGTGCGCCCCTTTTGTGCGCCATGGCCGCATCCATTTTGCTGTCGACACTCATTGTCGTGCGCCCCTTTTGTGCGCCATGGGCGCATCCATTTTGCTGTCGACACTCATTTTCGTGCGCCCCTTTTGTGTGCCATGGGCACATCCATTTTGTTGTCGACACTCATTGTCGTGCGCCCCTTTTGTGCGCCATGGGCTGAGGTTTGAATTTCTTTGGTTTCCATATTCTTCCGCTTGTCTATATCTACCCGGGGGGGAGATATATACAACAGAAACCTTTTCTCTGGTTATAAATATGGATTCTATTCGAATGACCCTTTCCATCTTTGTGGGTAACATATGATAAGTCTTTAAAATGGACATCAAGAGTGCCTTCCTTCATGGGGACCTAGAGGAATATATCTATATGGAACAACCTCCAACCTCCATGTTATGTCCATGATCCCTCCCTCATTTATAAGTTATAGAATTCTCTTTATAGCCTTAAATAAGCCCCTTGGGCTTGGTATGCCAAGATATACTCCTTTTTACCCAAATGTTTACATTCTGTGGAAAGACGACTCCATCCTCATCCTTGTTCTGTATGTCGATGAATTGTTGATCACGAGTAGTTCTTACTCTATCATCGATTCTGTGAAGATTGCCTTATCACAAAAGTTTTACATGAGTGACTTAGGATTTCTTCGTTACTTTCTTGGGATTCATATTTCACAATATGACTTAGGTATTATTATTTTGTAGCCTAAGTATTCTCTTGATTTTATTTCTCAGTTTAATATGTTGTATTGCAAGCCTTCTCATACTCCTTTCCTTTGTGGGGTTAAGTTGGTTTCTGATTCTATCGACAGTTTGTGGGTAGCTTGATTTACCTTACTCACATGCATCTGGATCTATCATATGTCATTGGGATTGTGTTCATATTCATGCAAGAGCCACATGAGTTGTATTGGAAAGTAGCTAAGAAGATACTTCATTATGTTCATGGAACTTACATTGATGGAATTCATTATCTTGGAGGAGTGGATATTGAATTGGTTGGATTTACTGATTCTAATGTGTCTGATGATTTGGATCATAAGAAATCTACTTCAGGATACAAATTTTCTCTTGGTTTGGGTCCTATTAGTTGGTCTAGAAAGAAGCAAAATGTAATTGCGATGTATTCTATAGTGGAAGAGTACAAAGGATTAGTTAATGGTGCCATAGAAGTTTTTTGGTTATGAGGTATCTTGACAGAGTTTAATATTCACTATTAACAGCCTACTATCATCTATTGTGAAAACATGAGCACCATCTCAATTTTCTGAAACCCAGTTCAACATTAGATTAAATAGTACATCGAGATACATATGAATTTCACTCAGGAGTTGATACATATGACATCATCAATTTACAGTACTGTTAGACATCTAATATGATTGCAAACATTATTACCAAACCCTTAACTAAGGAAAAGTATGTTCATTTGGGGTCTCTTCTTAGGGCGAGGTCTTCTATAGTATTCCATCTTCTTTGAGATTTCTAGTTCTATAGTCTTCTTCTTAAAAGATTGTGTTTTTAAATTAGTACCTTATTAGGCCTTTAGTTACCAGGACTCATTTGATGCATCTTTCCTAGGTTGTATAGGGATCATTTTATCTCTTAGAATTGGATTTTTTTCCTTAGGGTTTTTTCCTCCATTACTCGAGATCCATTGTGGATGGGTACCTCATCAAGCCTAGTTTATAGACCCATTCTTCTCTTTTTCTTCTTCTGGGAAGAGTTTTTTTTTGTACATGGTTACCTTATCAAGATTAGTAGACGAGTTCCATTAACTCATCTTTCTTACATGTCTAGGAGAGTTATTTTTCTATTTTGAATTTCAATTACCCCTACCTCAGCTTCGATGAAGTGTGGGTGTTGGTGTATATGACTAGAATTTTTGTCATTTGACGTCTTATCCACCTAGTTGGTTGGTCATCTCACTTTGTGAGAATAGTTCATAGTTGATTTGGTCATAGTTGAATAGGTCATAAGGTTGTGTACACATGTCATGCATAGAAGTTACACAACATAACTATATGTATCCTTTCATTCTGATTTATGAGCATGTCAAAAACTATGTTGTTTCTTATATAATTAATTTTTCTTGTGTTCATGATATTGCTAATTACGAAGTGTTCTCATATCCATTGGAAGTGTAACCCATCTTTGATGTGCATGAGGTTATAGAATTTATTCTCACAGAACATTCTGTTACATCATTTTTACTTCCCAAATTCTGCAACATGTGTCATTCATTGTGTTATGACCATAATCACATGCCATTTGTTTTGACCTATTACACAACAACTTTCAATGATCTTAAATTTTGACCTATTTTTGACACCATATCATGATGACATCTCAACATCACAATATCATGACATCCATCCCACAACCCCCTAGGTAGGTGATATATTATTTATTCGACTGACAATCCTCTAGTGTTTCCTTTTAGTTTTTCTTCTCCATGGTTCTTGTAGCATTGTGCCCACATGTGGCAGGACAACCAAAACTATCAAGTATGCATTGGGCTATATATTTCATTTTATCTAGTCCTTTCAATATTTCTATCACTACTATCTTTCAGTATCAGTGTTATATACTATTTATTTCCATTAAATACCCCACATTTTGATATTGCAACATGGATGGTGCATATGTATACATCTAATTTTTCACTTTTTCATCTTTCATACCCATTACTAACAATTTCCTTTGTGTAGATAAGGGTCATCAATGCATCTATTTAAAGTGTGGGTTCCTTAAGGGGCCTCCTAGGAATGAGGAATGGTTATTCATGTAACCATTATGGCTTAGAGATAGTACACAGAGAGAGTTTCACTATTTGGTCTCGGCCTTAGTTTTCTTTGCACTAGGTATCCTTGTCTTCCTAGGTCTCATGTACATCACATTCACAATTTATTACTTTCATCTCGTCACTTGGAATCTTTTTTTATCTATATCGATAATCTACAACACAAAAATTTCACTTTTCATGACACCTTACCTTTTTTACCACCTTTGTCCGATGTCATCACCTGTGGGTTATGGTTTTTGTGTATTATTTCCTCATGTATAACACCATTACCCATGAGGGATGACATCAAATATATACCCTCACCTCATTTGACACTCAAAAGAAAATGAAGCCAAATCATTTTAATTGCCATTATATTTTCACTTTTACACCATCTTCGCATCTTCTCACTTGTCTCTTGGTTCATCTTATATAATGTTTGGATTGTTTTGGATACTCTTATTCTTTCTTTCTTGCATTATTAAGTCACCTATAGTGATTCTAGGACAGAAACAATGTTCCCCTTCTCCACCTAATAGTGACTCTCTCTCACCGTGTTTCTTCTCTGGAGAGATAAATTCATCAGTAAACACCCTATAGGTACAAGGTGAGTTATCTAACCGTTCCTTGTCATTTTTATAGGTAATTTCATTTCCATCTTCATTGTGTTATGTTAGCTTAAAATTATACATATATGGATGTGAATTAGCATAGTACTCTTACCCATATTAGCTCCTTAGCTATATCACTACTATTTCATTATTCATACTATACATGCTTATTGTTTATCTATACCTCTCCACACCTAACCATCGATATCTCAGTAGAGTTACTTATTCTATCTTCACCATGGGCCTTGGAAACAATAGGTTGAACTACTACCCTAGAGATATGTGACTGTAGTGTCCACTGCATTACCTTTAAATCTATCCCTTATATATCGGTACATGTGTGTTTCTTACTCATTGCCTTTATACCCTTGTTGAATAGATGATTTAGGAGTAAAAGATATTGAGACACATCGATGGCCCACATACATGTTATCCAAAATGCACCCCTCAAGGTAATTTTGATAACATGCATCAAATTCTTCAATCCCGAGCAAGTAGATTGATTCAAGGCCCGAAATCATGTTTTTGGGGCCCCATCGGCTTCTCTCTAACTCTCCCATCCAAGAAAAAATCCCAACGAGTTAGAAAAATGGAAAAAATGTAAAAGATAAGGTTGCAGGACTATTTTAAAGTATTTTGGGTCTGAAAGGTGTCGATCGTACCAGTGTGGGTTGTACCGAGGTTCTTGGTACCAAGTTTGGGACCAAAAAAGGAAGAAAATTGGCTAAGTTGGACATTTTTGTCCCAGGCGGTCCGCAGGACGCGAAAAGGTGAAATAGCCGCAGGCAATAAAAATTGTCAAGTTTTTTTTTTTTTCACGCAATTCGGGACAGCCGGGACAAAAGTACACGCGGGGCACGAATCGGCTGATTTTCCGCAAGAAGGTCTATTGCGAGCAGTGCGGAGATTTTCATCCAGGACAGCCAGGACAAAAGTACGCGTGAGGTGCGTAAAGGAAAAAAAGCCGCAAAAGGGGACAAAGAAGCCCGAATCAGGTGATGTGAGAGAATTTGTCTAGGACAGCAAAGACATGCGGACCCGATTTTGGCAAAATAGCTACAGCAAAGAAGAAAATTCAACATTTGACCCGTGAACTTCAAACGGCCATAACTTTTGACTCTGAGCTCTGATTTTCACAAAATTGGACTTTCTGGAATGAGCACGACATCCTCTACGCCAAAAAAATGGATTTATTATTTTTAATGAGGGTAGATATATTTAAATAAAATAAACATATTCAGCTCCAGTCAGTTAATGCTCATTCTTGTCAAGTGACAGAAAACGCCTGCCAGACCCAAAATAGCTGCCCGTACTCAAAAGGCCATAAATTTTGCATTTTTAAATGAAATCACACAAAATTTGGTACCATCAGAATCATGGCTCTGATCCCAACACAAAAAAATCAAGAAATTTAGGATTTGATGAGATATCGGTGGGTATTTTTTAGAAAATGTGGCCGGGTTCATAACAGTGTTTTATTTCTCAGTTGGGAGTGCAATTAAGAGGCATGGTCATCATTCTTTCTCTACTACAGCACCTGGGACAGTATGGGGAGCCTTTTTCAAGTAATACATAATCATTTTACTTCATTTAATGCCTCTTGGAAGTGGTTGAAGGATAGATTTCGGGATTTCCATTTTCCCCTTCTCTCTCTCTTCTCATTTTCTTATAAATTGGAGTATTGGGCGCATTGTAAAGGAGGAGTAGTTTTTGTAGCAAAGCTCTACCAAAACTACTTTGTGAATCCAATGTGTTGCAGGCCCTTGTTGTGGACTCCTTGCATGGTGATCCAGGCCCTTATCTTGTAACCGATTGAACTGTGCATATTAGGAAGTAATAAAATATAAGTTTGTGGATGCATCTTCCCCTGCTGTATTTTCTTGCATTCTTCCATCCCCTTCAACCTTGATTAAAAGAATATTGTGTTTATTTTTATGTTCTTGCAGGGATCCATTATCATTGTGTATGTTTGAAATGTTGTTGTGAATGCATTTTGCTAGATTATGGAGAACTGTCATCACCCCTTCTAGTGTGCACTTTACTTATGTATCTCACGCATTGGAATAATACTCTCACACCCTCCTTTTCTGGTGTATCACCACTCTAGTGTAGGCTTTCTTTTTATGCATTCTCTCTCCCTGGTCCCTTGGAAAGTTAGATTAGAATAGTTAGTTTACCCTGCATTAGAGTAGATTGTGGAAGGTAGTTTAGGAGCAAGAACCAGCTTTCTCTAGAGGTCTATCTCAAGTAGCAACTCCCACAACTTAGAGATAGTACCCATGTTATCCAATCACACCATGACTTCAAGTATACGCACTTGTATGAATATAGGGGTGCTATGATTTGTTGATAACAATACATTCATTGGTGAACCCGAAATGAATCATACAAGCCTTCTGATCAAGAAAAACTCATTAAAATCATCCATATTCAAATTTGACCCCATCCATACATCCTAAAACTCAAAAAATCCTAAAGAACCCATATCAACATACACCATCACCCCTAAGCGATATTGTCTATTTTTGTTTCCTAATATTTGAATGCGTTTGGCCCCTGTACAATCATGTCTCAATGGCCAATATTGTCTATCTTAGAAGATATACTCGCAGATGCCTTTGGGTCTTATGTATGTTTCCTTGTATGTCCAATTGTTTCTATAGCCTTAATATTTAAACCCTTTTCAGTCATATTATCACTCCATTGTCGAGTATCTAGGCCCGGGGTCCTCTAACTCTATTGTATAGACTTTTCTTGAGACATACTATCTTGAAGCTGAGTTCCCATTTTTTTTATGGACTCTTGCATCATAGGAGAAACTAAAAAGAAGAATTTTACCTACCGTAATGGTCCACATGAGGATGAGGAAGAAGAAATCCTGAATGATGATACTTTTTATCATCCTCCTTAGATTCAGAAATTTCTATCTCCATTTCCTTAACATCGTAGAGAATCAAAAGAAACACTTGGCAAAAATCTTCTCAAATTTTTCTCTAAAAAACTTTATGATAGGGAAGAAAATGAGAAATCCACTTAAATAGGTTCATCTAAAAACACCTATAATTTTGAATCTACTAACCTCATTCTCTAACTCATTGGAAAAATGAGCCAATATTAATCCACTACGATGGCTTAATTTCTCCAAATTCAAGCCAACATGGCTCAGTTAGTTAACCACCCTACAATAGGATCTTGGGACACCATGCTCCTTCCTTTTTCAAATGGGCCAAATATAGTGCCCATCAATCAACCCCCATTCGAAAAAAAAGTCTTACAAGTAGTCCAATAAGAACCTTTATCACCCTATATTGCTAGCTTGGATATTGATGGTGTTACTCCATCTATCTCTTATGACGGATCTACTAATCCCACCCTTCACATTAAATCCTTTATAAATATTTACAAATAATCGATCAAGACCAACTTATACACTATTACACAACTCCTAGAAAATACACTTACAAGAGACACTTTAGATTGGAACCATAATTTTCCTCTTAATTCTATAGTTGAGTTAGATTCCCTAGTGAAATCCTTAGTAAATGAATTCCAATGTCAATATTTTCCTTAAAACAACATAAGTTAATTCCATCAATTGTCGACAATGTAAGAACAAATTAACTCAAAAATTTATCAAGCATTGGAAGACTCTATCTACATGGGAAGAGCTTAACATGCCCAATGATAAACTCTTTCAACTTTTCTTACAAGCCCTTGATACTCTCCTTCAATACAAGGTGAGGTGTTTGTCCTCTACTTCCCTGGAAGAGTTCTTTGAACAAGAAAAATGAAAGACTATCTCATGAGGGAATTTGAGAAGGCCCCTTTCAAGAAACAAGATTATAAACAAGACCAGATCCATCAACACTCTAAAAACAAGAATATGATAGATGATAGAGTCTCATATACTTTTCCTCTCATTGCTGCTTAAAATAGGATGATTTTAAATATTCACCAATAACCTAATTAAAATGAATTCCAACCTAACTATAATTAACCAATGAGTAAGGAAGAGTTGAATCGTCAGTTTCCTAAGTGGTTTACCGTAATCCTAGGTCCTTCTTTACCCATTTCTCATTGGCATGATGAGAGTAAGTTTTTGGGTAGCAAAATAATTGGGGTCACTCACATGAGAATTGTCATGAACTCTAAATGGTTTCCATCAACTTATTCTTAGGCTCCAACTTTAACTATGACACTATCACTTGTGAGCATTTGACCGAAGCAATCAAGACACATGACGCAACTCAAAAGAAATATGTCATGAAGCCATTAACTAGGATAGTGAAAAACTAAAAGTATTCTCTAATCTTATGTCTAATCATGATTTTACTAGAGTTTCTTATTGGAATTGACAATGGACTGAGAGGGGGTGTGAATCAGTCCCTAGTAAAACTTTTACTTTTTATATTTCAAACATAAAAGACACATCCTCATAAAACACATATATCAATGCTTGATCACAATAGAATATAATTCACCATAAATCATACTCAAATAAAGTATTACAAGATATATACAAAACCTTTCTTCATTGATGCTAAAATAATATCACAACAATTGATCCCTTCAGCATTATATCAATAAGATAAGATCAAGAGATATCAATACAATTAACTTTTTCTCATGAATATACAAGAATATATTCCTCTTTGAAAATGGCTTCAACTTGTTATAATACCTAAAAATACTTCATATACCTTGTAGTGACATAAAAAAGATCTTAAATTAACACTCAAACATATAACACCAACTCTACCCTCTTTCATCAACTCACCATTAAGGAAAGGTCACCAACCTTTACTTCTCTCAAATCCACCCCATAAAAATACCACCATTTACTGACCTAGAATATAATTATACAGTTTTTTGGCTAGGCCCAAGGGGGTTTTCTTTGCAATAACATTTCTTCAAAGAAGATAAAAGAATTTCAAAAACATTATCAACTTTGCACCCCAAGCACCACTTTTATAACCTCTTCTTGATTCAAATTAAAAAGAGAATAGTTTCCCTCCTTTATCTAGACCATTATAACTTAACAAAATACCATAATAATCATCAAAACATTCAAAATTTACCCATATAGGTTGGCCTTGCCAATAACCTTCATTCTTACACCAAAAAGCATCAAAATTTGATCACTAGGATGAGAAAAATGCCCTCATACAAAAAATATTTTTAGTAAAGCTCTAAAAAAAATCAAACATGAGTAATATGACATTTTAACATCATCCATGGTTGTAATTTACTTTAAATAATCATATTATTTTATTAAATGGGTCCACTAACTCATTTCCTTAACTGAATAACTGCTATCAACAACCTAATTTCATCTTTGGGCCATAAAAACACACAAGAACACCTCAACTATGGAATCTAACCACTCAATTTAATTACCATAACATGTAAAACACTCCTAATAATTTTAGATAACTTGAAACAGTCATATGTTCAAACCACAACTACTTTTTCCTTCACCAAAACACGCTTCCCAAAAACCAAATATTGAAAATCAACTAGGTTAAACTTTTTTGATACTTAAAATATCTCTAAATTGCTTTAATATATGAAAAATTAATCCCCATTCCATTTACAGGTGGTGGAAATCATCAACTCATTCTTTTTTTACTCCAAACAACTTAATCTTTCAGCAGGAAAAAGGTTGTCTTGAATTCCAGCATACAAATTTCTTCACACAACGACCTGAAAGACACATAAAATAACCTAACCAAGACTAAATGAATACATAAATAGAAATATATATGAAAAAAATTCTAGAAAGTATTGTAACTCCTTCCAACTCTAAGTGGAAGACCTTTAACCAAGCCAATCTCAACAAACTACTTTTTATGCCTACTTTAACTCAAGAACTTGTTATTTTTCCAGCATGCTCCATCATACAAAAAAACCACTTACACACTCAACCAAATCATGTAGCACACTTATAAATTATTTCTAACAACTCAATAACCCTCAAAAATCATGAAAAACTCAAAATCATCACTTTACCTCATGTAACCACTTGGTACCATGCTAGAACAAACATCCTATAAACTTGATCCTCAAAGAAAACCTCACAAGTTTTGCACATGTTTTAAAATAATAAATTTTGGTATACCAAAGGAAATAACTATGAACCATCTTCACAACATAACTTTAATGGATTCTTAACTCCCCATGTAACTCATGCAATCTCAATTTTACTACAAATTACTCCAAACAGCTCTAAAAAATAGTATTCATAAATAGGGAACACTTTGCACTTTTTCACCACAACCATGACCTTAAACCTTCATAAAAATCAATAACAAATCCTGAGATATCATAAATGTTAAGTTAGAAAATACCTTCTTTGGAGAGATTTTCCACAAACTGAAACTCTTAAGAAATTATCTTATTTGAGTGGGGTCCACTGATACCCATAAGCTCTACCATACCTTTATGAAACATGGAGGAGTCGTCAACATGATCCAACCATCATACATTCACTAGAAAAAAATATTGGACAATTAGGAGAATTTTCTCTCTTACCGCTTTTGAGATAGGGTTTGAAACTAATAAAAAAGTTGTTTACATTCTTAACATCTGTTCATAAAAATGTGAATATGAAATGGCCTCATTATTTTTTTGAAACCTTATATAATAAATTTATAAACGTCACTAAAATCTGAAAGGTCCCATGCAAAGCACACAATTTAGGTGAGCATCAGAAGACCCAATTCGAGATGGAAATTGCCTTCTTCATGACCATGTGTCACCAAAAATGACATAACTTGCAAAATACACATCATGGAAACATGAAAATTTTCCCAAAACACCATGACACATCCTATTAACATATTAATTCAGCAACATGTCAGAAATAACTCTCAATCTTTCCAACCATTGAGACTTGCATGGCTAGCCTTTAGGGATTTACACTTTAAAGGATAGGATCAACTAAAATAACACTATAAATATTCATAGAAAACTCTCCAAAAGGACCCAACATACATGTTATATCATGATTCAACTATCTACATGTATCCATGAGCCCATATGTCTCCACAACTCAATCTCATACCTCATAACAACCATACCTGATCTAAATGAGCACCTAGATCTTGGCCACAAACCTGTATCTACACCTTGAAACTCATGAGTGTTCCCAAGAACTCCTAAAAAAATCTCTCCATGATTCCAGCAAGCTTCAAAATCCACCAAGAAGCTCCAACCCCCATGCACCATCACCTAGACTAGCTAGGTCACTTAATTGATCTTACAAGAACAATCCATTCTTATCGAGACACCTGATATCACCATAAAAACCTCTTAAATTTCATGTAATCATCATCCTCAACATTCTCTAACCATATTCCATCCACTTTTTTATTAATTGGATTTTTCATTAATGATAACACCTGAACCACAACATGCCAACATTCTCCCCCTTTGTCATTGATGGAAAACCAACTAAACTTCTCCCCCTTTTTACATTAATGACAATGGCTTACATATACCAACATGTTCTTCACCCTCCTTAGCATCATAGGATCATGTTTTGGCTGGAAACATCAACCAAACTTCTTATTCTAGCTCAAAAACTTGAAATTTCACTCAAAACTAAATTTTAGCCATTTTCAAGCATAAAAACACCAATGACCAACATCCACCTTCTAGATATGTAAAAACTTGTCATTTCTCATAAAAACTATGATTTTACCTTCATATTTCATCAAAAATCACTACAACAGACCAAGGCTAAAGCATACACTTCATGAAAATTCTAATAATGATGAATGAGGACCAAGAATACTATATTTACCATCATCCTTCAGAAAAATTAACATGAGAAGACACAAATTTACCTAGTCACATACTTCTTGTCAACATCTCACCTTGAGAACAAAGATCCATGAATAGAATTTTCAGTGCTAATTAGTCAATCTTTGGCAGGCATAAGAAGAATTCATACCTCATGAAGAAATCTCACACTACTCCCCCTAGACTCATGTCTTCCATATCTCTAGGATAACACAAAAAATTTCCTATACACCTTGCTTTCATGCCTTGAGAGAAAGAAAAACACTTAGGCACTACCTTAAAGCACATTCTCAGTCCTTGTAGCCAAATTTAGATGTAATATTGAAATTTAAGATTTATATTTCATTAAAATAATCAAAACATACCTTTCAAAGCTTAAGGATCTCTAGAGAACCTTCTAGAAGTAAATATACAAGCTCCCCCTATCATAATCAAAAATTATGTACATGAGCACTAGACTTGTCATCACACAAAACTTATCATCACCTACAATTCTGTAGGAGGAATTTTTTTAGAATATGACCAAATTTGGTCATGGCATATAAAAATAGTCACACTATTTTCACTTTCTTGAATGATGCACACTTCCTAGATCACATAGTCAAACCCGAGAGCATCTTACCACACCATATGCAAGAATGAAAGTATTTCCAAGATCAATGTTTTTAATACTATCATACTTCAAATTTAACATTATATTATAAAGGCATTTAGAATACACGTTGGGAGGGGAAATTTTACTCTCAATTAAAGTAGAATTTTTCAAAAGGTAAAAAACACAAGTAAGAAAAATATAATATGTTATAACCAACAATTGAATCACTCATAACTCAAGAACAATGGAATTTACTTTATACACATTTAATTTCATCAAGATCAATAATATTTTAAATCATCCAAAATATGATTTTACATGTTTAAACTAACTCACAGCCTATAAATCACTATAAATCACTTAAGATTTTTAATTTACTCATGCAAGTGGTAATACCACACAAAAAAATATCTCCATATAATCACAAAGGGAAAATTATAAAATTCAAAATGGTAATAGATATCATTAAGTTAAAAACAATGAAACAACCATTCCAAATCCCACATTTAATTTCATTTTAAAGGAAAAAATGAAATGAGGATAATACAACAAAATTTTCTTAAACAAAAGCACTCAAATTTCTCTTTAAATTACTTCCCAAAAGTAGATTTTCCAACCCTTTCAACAAGTATCCAAGAGAGAAATAGAATGCATATTTTCTTCTAAACAAGTACGATAAAAAATACTTATAAATGTAATATTAAAAGCCTCTCACTATGTGGGAACAACATTCCCTAAAACTGAATTTTTAAACAGCTCTCTTCCAAACAAGAACTCAAAGAATGTCTCCAAATAATAACTCCAAGCTCCAAATTTGGAAATTTCTCCAAACACCACAAATAATAAGGCTTGAAAACCTCCCAAGAGAAGGTGTGGTGTCCTCCCCCAAGCCCATGGGAAAGAGGGATACCATGCCACCAATATGCCCAAGCAAACCAAAAATTCTCCAACTTAACCAAACAAGAAAAAAAAGAAGGAAGAAGCCAATCTCCACCAAACCACAAGATGACTCAAACACAAAAATAATCAAAACCAAAGGAAATGTAAGAGGAGAAGAATGGATCCCAAAACCAAAGGTTTAAAATGTATTTCCAAATTCATCCTCCAAATCTAATAGCTCCACAACTAAAAAATACCCACCAAATCCTTATAACTCTACATTATCCTCCTTGTCAAGGATTTTAAAGCCTTGCATGCTTCATTGGAAAGGACCATAGGAGATTTCCAATCTAAATGGAAATGCCTCTTACTTTCCCCAAGGAAGGGAGTAGAATAGAAAGATCCTCATAAATTCCACAATATGCCACGAGGATGAGGAAATGATCCTTTTCCCCTTACCAAAACCATCCCCAAATCCACTCTTCATTTTGAGTTGATGGAAAAAACCAAAACACAGACAAGATAAAGGAGAAAACAACTAGAATCCAACTCTCATACCCAAAACAAGCATTCCAAACAACATAAAATTCCATAAGGTTTATATGCATTAGATTAACAAGAAGAACAAAGAAATATGAGTGAAGCCTACCTCACAATCAAGAAAAAATCCAAAAGCTCCCAATGTTGTAATGGAATCAACATCAAGATCCCAACTCTGACTCAAAGAATCACCCCCAAAAACTCCTCCAAAAGCCTCCCAAAAATTAAAAAATGTGATAGAAATAGAGAAAGTTCTCCTAATATCTAAGCTAATGGGAGGGTGACATGTGTCACCCCTCCAACTAGGGACATCCCACTCATCAAGGTCCCCATCGAAGTACCCACACAAAAAATAATGTAAAGAGGAAAAATCCAAATATACAATCCCGCAAAAGCATGCTACTAAATCCCAATGTCGCCCAAAAGAGAAAAAGGATGGTGACTTGAGAGAGTATTATGAGAGGGAAAACACTTTTGTGGTTCACAAAAATTTCCCTCTATCTATATACTTTCCAAACAAGCCTCTAAAATTCCACTTTTACTCGAATCCGAGATTAGAGAGAAAGTGGAGTACACAAAATTCTTGGTGGTTCCCCAAAAATTAAGATTAGGTGGTCCTAAGACACCAATAAACATACTTAACACTAATAACCCACTCATGATATCAAATGAAAATTAAGAAATAAACAACTCTAACCAAGAGCGATAACACAGATTAATTTAACAAGGTAAGAGAAGGTGAAAAAGAAAGAAATGGGACAAACACATAAGACTAAGATGATCATACAAAACTCAAATTACATGAATAATAACAAGGTAAAGAAACAAGGAGATGATGGGTTTGTCTAGATGGACTTGTGCATCTGGATAGTGCTACCACTAAGTCTCATGTTCTCCTTGTGGCACAACCTCTAATCCTTGGCACTCAAGGCAAAACCTCATACTTGTTCGATCTAAAATCAAATGGAATTAAAATATGAATAATCATGATAGTAAAAATCTATGTGTCAGTTGAATACAATTATGCTGCATGTACCTAACTATCTGTAAATATAGAAATTATCATAAAAAAATCAATGATATATCTAATATAAGAATCATATCCATCTCATCACATAATCGTCAATATCACCATTTCTAAACCACATAAAATGCCTATAACATGGATAAACAAGGTGTCACAAATAGTGTCATGTCAAGTGTTAGAGTATCATGATGATAAAACATATAAATATCTAAGCAATATCTAGCACGATCAAGTGTCCAATGGCTCCATGTGAAATAATAAATTAAACAAAATGAGTAGAAAAAATATTAGAGAGGGAGAAAAATGGTGGGCACAACAACTCCATCTAAATTAGTAAAAATAAATGAATGGAGTAAGTGGAATATTAAATTAAAATATAAAAAAAATCAAAATATAACATTATAATTTTCAATGTAATATAAACTAAAATTTATATAATCTTGAAATATGTTTTAAAAAACTATTTTATATGGAAAAAAAAAGTTCATATCATTCTCACGATCATATTAAAAATTTAAATTAATGAAACAAACTAATATGTTTAATGGTGTTATGGAAATCTTATGAATTTTTCCACTTAAATGAATTTACCTAGATATATCATTTACATTAATTAATTTAAGATAAGTATGTATGATAACTTATGTAAAATTAAATTAAATAACAAGTAGATAACTCATTATTATAAAAATTGTTCAAGTTCGTTTCATTCTTATAATCATATTAAAAATTCAAGTCATATTAAAGGTGGTATGGGAAACTTATGTAACTTTTATATGACCTCGATTAAAGACAAATTCCTTCCACTTATATGAATTTACATAGATTTATCATTGCATTGATTTATCCAAGATAGTTAAAAATAAATGAAAAAACAGGAGATCAATATCAACCGTCGAGAGAGATTTTAGAATTGGATCACGAAGTGGAGGGGTTTCATGTCATGCCCGTGAAAGAAAAATAGGGCAAACATTATTTTATATATACACTTTAATTTGTAAAAGTAATAATTTTGTAATATCCCAACCAACTTTTGAAAATCAAAATAAATAAAGATGTATTTTTCCTTGATGTAATTTTAAATAATTAGATAATATTTTTTATTTTAGGGTTTGTGTAAATAGTAAATTTAATTTAATCATGAAATTTAAATAAGGGCCCTTTTTAATTAATGTATTAAATTTATTAATTTGAGTTTTCTAATAAAATACATATGGGGAATTATTTTAGGTTTTCCAAAAAAATACATATGGATGAATTAGTTTTCATTTAAGTGTAAGTAAATAATTCCAAATATTTAAAATTTATTAATTTAAGTTTTCCAATAAAATAGATATAGATAAATTATTTTAAGTTATCTAATAAAATACATATGAGTGAATTAGTTTTAATTTAAGTATAAATATATAATTTCTTGTACATCAATTTAATGTAAGGTATTTAATTAAGTTTGATTTCTTACATTAAACACTAACCAAAATCCCTAAATTATGAGATAAAAAATAGTTACACGGTTAGATTATGTTTAAAGAATTTATAAAATGCACACATCTATGGATTACACAAGCATTAAACAATAGGTGTATCTGCTGCACAAAATCAGTTTTGTGAAAATAGTTTTATATTTTACTGATGTCAATCAAATTCAACCCAATTTGGAATCAAAATGGAATACTTCTGAGAATGTGGGGACATCCAGCGTGTAGCATGCTTTTACTGACCCCAATTTGAAGGATTTTGAAGTGTTTTGACTTTTATATTTATATTTTTTTGGTGGAAAAAGAAGGTTTGAATTATTTGTTTTTGAGTGGGTTGTATGTTATTTTTATTTTAGTGAGTAATATATATCAGTTAAGACAGAAGGGAAATCGGGGATAAAGACATTAGGTTTCCTCAGTTTTATGATTTATAATGAATATGGAAACAACATGGGCGTGTTCTCTATAGGGACATATTGTGTCATGTTATATTATGAGATTTGTCAATGTATGGTTTCAGATTATTTAATTATTTTTACATGGTTATCATTGATATGATCCTAGGTAAGGGCACGGTAGGTAAAAATATGATAACACAAATGATGGACCATAACATTTCTGAGGTTAGGGTCTGAGTTCAGGTATTTTTATGTGGGTTTGTTATTTACCATATTTTATAGGTTTTTCTCATAACTGACTCTATTTTTTGTATATTTAATTAAATACTTTGGAGATGCAACCCATGAGACAAGACCAAATGATTCACATAGAGAGATAAACATTAAGCCAAGTTAGTTTGCTGCATCCACCATTATTATACTTTATTTATGAAGAGTTTTTTTTTAAAATTCTAAATTATGTAATTAAAAAATACAAAAAAAAAGAGTCAGTTATGAGAAAAACTATAAATTATGGTAAATAAAAAAGCGACATAAAAATACCTGAACTCAAACCCTAATCTTAAAAATGTTATGGTCCATCATTTATACTCTCATATCAATTGTAACCATGTAAAAAATATAAGTAATTAAATAATCTAAAACCATACATTGAAAGATATTATAATAAAACATGCCACAATATGGCCCTATAGAGCATACACCGTTGTTATTTCCATATTCATTATAAATATTAAAATTGAAGAAACCAATGAAATGGATTGAGGAATACATAAAGTATTCATCCCTAATATCCCTTTTGTCTTAACTGATACATATTACTCACTAAAATACAAAAATACATACAACCCACCCAAAAAAAAACAATTAAAACCTATTTTTTTTCAAAAAAATGTAAATATAAAAGTGAAAATGTAACTCCCCTCTCGTTAACGTGTCGCCAAACTTGCTTGCTTAAGCTTGGGTTGGTGCCTTGCTGTGTTCATCGAGTTGTGAATGATGTGTAATCACCTCACTACATTCCGGTTGAGAGAAGGGTTTCATTGTGGGTGTACGAGTGAATAGAACCTTGCTCACATTTGACTCGCAATTACGTAATTGTACTAGTAATCAATTTGAAAATATCATTATCATTTTTTCTTTATTAATAAATCTATAACGTAATCGTCAAAATGACAATTTTATATAGTTAAAATTAATGATCCGAAAATTGTAAAACAAAAATAAAAATGAGTATCATGCCCATTCTACCTTGTTCGAGATGGTGTGAGTTTTCACATACCAAAAAATTTACTCAATGTTGTCATAATAACAATAACACTGAACAATTAAAATAATTGAAAATTGAGATTTTCAAATAACTATAATAGAATGGAAATTTTAGTTGTTGATATATTATATAAAAAGGGGGAAATAAAATAAATATAAAGGGGTAAGTTTGTTGTTGGGAGGGTTAGTGAAGGTTAAAAATTTGTTAAGTGTTGTAATTATTAATAAGGGTTTAAATTTGACGCCGTTTAGATGGTTTTTACAATTTTAATCGTAAAATACTTGCAAATATTTGAAATAACCGTCAAATGCGACTTGTATATTTTAGGTATGACTATTATTTTTCTATAAATTTATATATAAATTACATTAATATATATCTTATATAATTAAGTATATACAAAATAATTCAATATATATTTATTATTAACAGTGAAAAAATAACACTATTTTACATTTCTAAAGGAAAATAATTGAAAATGAACACCACCTAATAATTGTTTGACAGGAATAGGTGGCGGTAAAATTTGACCCCTGTAAATACTAAATACCTAAGATGTGTGGGATTAAAGAAAATTCACATGGGCCTTTTGTGACAAGGTAAATGGGCGACCTCACTCAACAACAACACCATTTCACTGTATACAATAATATTTCTCCAAATAGACCAGTCCACATCTGCTTGCATACTTTCAGCATGTATTAAAATAACATCGTTTAAACAAGGTAAGGGCTTCCACCAAGGCATTATGGGGAGGATTTTTTTTAGATGTTGTAGTTACAAAAGCGCTAGTAAATGAGTATCTAAAATGAATGTGGAAACAAGCACTTGACGCATGAATTGTTTGACAAACTTCCTGAAAAAATGAGATCTCATGGAACTCGCCATGTCCATGGAAGCTTTGTTTTCATTTTTTGGTTATTGACAACCTGCAGATTTGGGAGGAGGGTTGAAGTTTTTTCCTGGCGTGGGTGCATACAGCAGGTCGTGGACTATTTTACAAAATGCATGAGGGAACGACATCCTTATGAACATAAATGGTGGCTGAATATATGGATATAATGGTTTTGTTGAAAAGGTTCTATAAAATTTCAATCCAAACTACAATTGACAGGTGTAAATCCTGGCCCTACAACCTTTGACCAGCATCCTACGAAGTTTTGGTCTAGGATATGGGCATCTATCATGGCACAGGGGAGAGTAGATGTATAGAAGCTGTAGTTGCAAGTGCCCTGGCAGGACATGTCTGTAAGATGTGGATGCACAGACAAGGAACGTCATCTGTTTGACAGAGTGAGGCTCTGCTCACCAATTTACAACCAGTAGGAGGCCTTACTTGAAAAAAATGACGACTGTAAGCTGGTTTGGGATAATATTTTCAAGATTACAGTGGTTATTGCACAGGCCCTGGAAATCATGCACCTTGAGTTTGATCGACCCATTTTTCATGGCAACGTCGAGCCCGTCAATATGGTTTTGGATAGAAATTTTAAGGCTCGTATTACAGATTTTGGGATTGAATGGATCAAGTGCGATGATATGTATTATATTGAAATGTTTAACCAAAGTCGAGAGCTTTGGAAGATTCAGGACTTTCTCAAGAAGCAAGACCTTCTCAAGAGCGAGGATCTTGGTAGGATTGTTGCAGGAAGAGAATCAAAATTTGGGTTTATTGAAAAGGCTCTAAAAAATTGCAAGCAAATGCCATTGACAGGTTTAAATCCATACTCCACATCTTCTGACGTCATCCTCCATGACTGAGCCGAAAATGGGAGCTTTGAAGTAATTCATGAGACTGCTTGGTGGTTAAAGCATGAGATTCGTGTAACACATATAAAAATTGTCCGCACGAGACCCAAGAACAATCTAGGTTTAGTTAGAAAAATTATGAAATAATTTTTTTTGAAAAACATGCCCACAAAAATTTTCAAACACGATAGTTACCACATTAATGTTTCTAAGATGATGACTTTAATAAATAATTTTCCATGATAACACTATTTAAAATCTACATTTTGCTTTAATACATTAATTTGACGAAGCAAGTTTAATCTTCCTAAGAATTATTTAAATAATAAATTAATTCCTACTAAAGTTGAATATTCCCCCATGGGGTGTCAAGGGTAAAAGTGGCCAATGAAATTAAATATCAAGGTTATTTAATCTCTATAATGTTGAAACAACTAGCAAGGTCCCTTATTAAAATATTGTGTTACAACAATAAACACTTCCCTACCCCATATTGTAACCTCCTTAAAATGTCAACCCATATTTTGAAATAAAACATTTAAATTAAAAAGGGTAATTTCCACTCCCCCACTCTCCATCTACTTTTTGTAGGGATGAATCTCATCCCTTGGATGCATTAAATTTGGACCCTTGATTAGGAAATAGGCAATCTAACCGTAAAGCATGCTTATGAAGTCTTCTTTCTCATTTCATTTGATTCATTATCTTTCTTTGGTTTTGTAGGGTGTTGGAGGTGGAAGGGAGGCCATCAGAGGCCATTGCAAGCTCTTGAAGGAATGCACATGCTTCTTTTCTCTTCTTATTTGGTTTATAACCTCATTGGGGATTCAAAATGTATTTATGCTTTTTATTTAGCTCATTTTCTTATATATGCCCAAATGGGTTTTTGTCCCATTTTAATCAAGGTTAAGATTTGAATTCATGTTTTCATTTAAGTATGAGAAAATGTTTGTGTATAGACACACACACACACACACACACACACACACACACACACAACGAATTTCAATGGAGAAAATCCTCGGTCGCAGGTCTTATGTTTTACACAGGCCGTAACCAAAAAGAAGTGCACACTATTTTTTTGAATAATAATGAATTTATTATTGTTAATTTGGAGCGGGGAGGGTCACCGACCCCACCCCACATCCCATTTAATAATGGGGTGAGGGTGGGGTAGATGACCCTTCCCACCCGCCCCAATACCCCCCATTACCACTACAAACTGGCCCCCTTGGCCATGGCCTTACTCAACCTTTGCGCGTGCTAAGACAATCCTTTGTGTTGTTAAAATTTAATAAATTTCATTACATTCAAAACCTACCATGTGTGTCTATATATATGAACATTAATAACATGTTAAATACTAAGTGATTTCATAAAAGAAGAATTAGTTTCCCCTTTAATATTAAAATATCCCCTTTATATATATATATAAAATTTTGTCAGCAAAGGTAGGATAAAACAATAGAGGTTAGTATTGGTGAGTTCAATACTAATACTAATACTTTGTTTTCCAACAATGTAATAAATGTAGTGTAAAAAGGTAAAAGAAGATATGTTTCCTCTCCATTAGCTAATTTGTGATAGATTTGCAATAATTTATAGTTGAAAATTATTTACTAAAATTTGCAATAAGACTACTTCATTAATCCAATGGAAAATAATTTTCATAGGAGGTCTTTCCATCAACAATACAAGAACAAGTATAAATAGACTAACTTTTATAATACATAATTTTCAAATAACAAAATGAAATGTAACATTACTTAATACAATTTTTTTCAACCTTCCAATATGGAGGTTACAATACTATTTCCAATAATATATTTTACAACAAGAGCAACACCCTTTTTGGGGAATAAATCAACTACACCGGAATAAAATTTTAGGGTAAGTGTAGGAAGTTGATGGACAAATATAGGGTCATCCGTGGACGTCATATTGCAAAAAACAACGAAATCTCAACTTGTAGGGATTATTAACTATACACGTACTCTAAATTAGAAAAAATTATATAAATATGAATCGTAGCATTCAGAATCTAGTTTCTAAAATACTAATACTTTTTAAAAAAGGACAAGTTTAGTTATATTAAACACTTAAAATTATATGACTTAGTTTTTTTTTTTTGAAAAAACTTATAAGATTGTAGTCCGTTTGCCCGCATTTTGGATGACCATATCTTGTTATTTTTTTTTCCTTTAGTGAAACGTTAGATGTAGTTGTCTATCTTGGGATGGATTTTATTTTGTATTTTTTTTAGCAATTTTTTTTTTAATGATTTTTTCCATAAAATTGGTCTGAAAATATTTAGAAAATGGAGTAATTTTTGTTTGCCCAAAATAACTATCTCAAAAAATATCGAAATCAAATATATATATTTTTAACATGTATAGAATTTTTCCACGCTTGGGATGGTATAAGTTTTATAATATTTTGATAAGCAAAACAAAAGTTATAGTCTTAAACGTAGACATGAACATTCACGGGAAAAAATGTCTTAAACACCTATTGTTAGTAAAAAATTATAAAATGATATTTATTTTATTATATTCACTTTAAAAACAATATTTCTATGAAGCTAAGAGTCTCCCCTACGTGATGGAACCATTTTTGTGAAATGTTTTTTGTTTTTTAGCATGGTTCAAGTCTTTGGAAGAGCAGATTTGAAGTTTTTTGACCTTTTACACTTCATAATGACCTTCCATAGCTTTGGTTAGGGAAAAAAAAAGATTTTTCGAGGCTTAGGTTCGGCAGATAGATCCGCAATCGCGGTTTATAAAGCACGATCGCGGTTTTTTAACATAAACCGTGAGCATGTTTTATAAACCACGATCCCGGTTTATAAAGCACTCTCGCAGTTCATAGATCATATTTACAAACATACCAATGTTTGAATTACCATGTGATTTTTACTCTCTGACCTTACCATACGAATTACTGCGAAATTCTATCTTTTTCTACATGTTTTTCTTATCACCGGAAGCAAAACATCATGGGAGACAAATAATGAAGTCAAAAAAGGAAGTCATTAAGTAAAAAACACCAAACGAATTAGAGGCCAACAAAATTCAAAATGTTGAGCGAATGCGGAAACTTCATGAATCTAGAAGAGGTTCATCTTCAATCCCAAGTATTGTAAGCAATGAATAACTAGGTAATGTTTCTACTATCAATGTTGAAGTTGAATTAAATACTCGTGATGAAGAAGTTTTTACTGTCAATGTTGAAGACGAATTAAATACTCATGATGTAGCAGATGTTGAAAATGAAGGAGACAATGAAAATGTGAATAAGGAAATTCATGTTGAAACTGTAAACAAGTAAAATTTGACAAAAACACCTCCTAGGATTTTACGTAAGAAACCTAATTTTTTGATTGAAATTAATGAAAATATTTTGAAACCAATGTCTGAAAAACTTTCTGAACGACAAATCAGAAGAAAAGCCACTGAAATTTAGGATAATCATTTTCAAATTTTAAATGATTCCCATAGATGTCAGTTGTTGGTTAGTTTGATGAAATTGATTAAAATGAGACCTACATTAAACACCTTAGGATTGAAAACATCTAATATACGTGGTCAAACCTCTACAATTGTTGAAAACCTTCATGATGCATATCACACTCTTGGTGTCAAGAGACGCACTAGGGATAGTAATATTGTGCGCCATGTACTTGCTACTAGTGTTGTAAGTGAATCAATAAAAAAATAATGTTTGATTATGCAAACAAGTCGAATGTTGCAAGTTAATCGAAAAACTCTAATGAAAGCAATTGAAAGACGTAATATCCTTCAATCACTCAATAATGCCGATTTTTGGGTATTTTCTGCTAGAGCACCACGTAAGGACAAAAATAATTCTGATGCTATAAGAGAAGTTATTAAATTTTGGCATGATAACACTAGAGTTTCACCTAATACAAGAGATGTTACAAAATGAAGAGTTGGTTCTACTAATCGTGAACCACATCCAAAGCATTTCTTAGATATGACTCAAACTCAATTTTTCGTAAGTTTGAACAAGAGAATCTAGAAATTAAAATTAGTCAACATTTTTTTGAAATGTTGAAACCATTCTATGTGAAAATCAACCATGCTCGCACCACTTGTTGTAGGCAACATGTTGAATTTGCGATGCATTATGCTAAATTTTTACGTATTCGTTCTAATTTTCATTCTGAAATTATGTTATCTGAATGTGGTGTTCAAGTTCCACCAATATCTTCCATATATTTCATTCTTACTATATTTTGTGAAAAAGAAGTTGGAAAATTTATTTATAGTCAAGATTTTTTAGATGGAAGTTGTAGTACATGCGACGGATTACCTAAATTAGAAAGTTGCATCCATGAGCAAATTAAAGGTACAATAGGACATAATTTAGTTGAGTTTGATAAATATAAATCAGTTGTATACCAGTTGAAAGATGGAAACGAGTCAAAACGGTGTGAGCTAGTTACAGAATAAATGCCTATTTTTCAATTTATGAGAAAATTTAAGGATGAAATTGTTTATGAGTATGTGAGGCATACACATAGAGCTCGATGGTTGGATGAATAATTCAAGCTATGCAAAGACACATTTCCTATTGGTACTATTGTTTTAGTGGTCGATTTTGTAGAGAATTACACATTGCAACCACAAATGGAGGTTCAATCGCAATATTACAACTCAGTACAAGTTGCCATTTTTGTGCATATAGCATTTCTATATTCTCCTGACAGTACAGAGAATGATCAATTTTTTTTAAGAGAGTATCAATTTTCTACTGAATTTGTGCAAGGGTGTTTCTAGTTATTTTATAGAAACTTGTCTGATAGGGACATCCACTTCAAACAACATTATATATGGTCAAATAATTGCACGTCTCGTTTTAAGAATGCATGAATGTTTTATTAGATGAGCAGAATACACGTCAAAATGAGTGTGCAACATATTTGGAGTTTCACTGAGGCTGGACCTAGAAAAGGAGAGCATGACGGTGCAGGGGCATGTGTGAAAAGAGATTTTACAAGAGAGGATTTGAAGTATAAAGATGGTGCTAAATTAAAATATGCAAAGAGCATAGTGGAATGGTGTACTGACAACATGGCCCGAGGTTCTCAAGAAAATTCCATAGTTCACAGATATTTTTGGTTGATAGAGGGACAACATATTGCTAACTATGAGGATTGTATAACACTCACTATGTCTAGTGATATGCACTCATTTTGTAGCTCAGACGCTACTTCGTGGGCCGTATGGACAAGAAAGTTGACATGTTTTTTTACACCTTGTATTGAATTTTGTCACTGCTCAGTGTGATTCACAAGAATGGATTTGTAGGCCTCTAACTCCGCTTCTTAGCTATCAACCTCCACAAGCATTACGACTTGTTTCTGCACATGAAGATACAACATCCAAGGATTTTGATAAAATTTTGATTTTGGTGTGACAAGGTATTTATGGTTATTTATTTAATTTTTGTATTGAGTTGTCCATTGAAATTTTAATATGTAATTTAAATTTTAGTTGTTCAACCTTGGTTATTTTTTTGTAGGACATGTGTTTGCAGTAATTGCGACATAATACAATGAAGAAGGAATAGACTATTTCTTATGTCATTGCATCGAGGAAAGAAAGAAGTTGACTTCTCCTATTATAGATGGCAAAGATATTGAGTATCCTACAGGGTCAGTGGTAGTTACTGGAACTTGGCTTCGACGGTATCCATTAAAAAACTCCTCTGATTGGGTGTTTTAAGACTTTGAGACACATAGGAAAATACTCTTTTATTCACATTTAGTTCTAGCGACAAATATTTAGCTATATAGATGTCGAGGAAGGCCTAATAAAAAGATTCTTTGGAAGGTTTGAGAGTCATATCATGAAGCAATCTTGTCTGCTATTCAGAGTAGATCCGATTTTGATGGTTCATTGGAATGAATTTACAATACTTATGTCTGGTATATATAATTTCTTTTCAATATATATATAAATGTTTTAGTTTAAAGATCTAGATTTAAGTTTGAATATATTTTATTTTAAATTTGTGTATTTTGTACATATATAGATAGTATATGGTTTTGATTTGAAACTTAAATTTTTTTGACTAACACTTTTATGTTTAGGTTAGTGGTGCCAGAAAAGCTTCCACCTTCACGTGGTTGGCACTGTTAGTAGAGAATTTTAAATTCTCAAAGCTAAGAGAAGCTTTCATTGTTTGGAAAAGTTGTAAATTTTGAAAATGTTGTAAATATTTGAAAAAGTATGTATAATTTTGAAAATGTTGTCAATATATTTGATATATGACTCCTCCCCAAGTAGTTTACAAGACCTATACCTACGCGTGTGCACCAAATATGAGAAGGAAAAAACTGAGAGAGGCTATTGTAGAGGGTCTCTACGCTAGTATATGGTTTCAGATTAGACGAGGCCTCTCTAGGTGCCATGGAGTCTAAGTAGTCACCCGTCGAAGTTGAACGATATTTTGGTCTCAAGGATCTTAATGGACTATGCACCTTCACGAAGTTGATCCCTGAAAGCAAACAACCCTAAATTCGTGGAAGCTGAAGACACCACCTCCTCTAGTGTTCACCTAGCCACCCGGACATGTCGGCGCTATCGTTTTGGTGCCATGACCCACCATTTTGCAAAATATAGCGTTTGATAACCTTATACTGGCTCCAACTGCACTATTCCTCACGTGTTTGCAAGACAATAGGAAAACAAGAGCACCGAAATGAAAAGGAAAAAAATGAGAGAGGATATTCTAGAGGGTCTCTACACCGAGGTTTTAGATCAAATGAGGTCTCTCTAGGTGTCACGAAGTCCGAGTAGTCACCCATCAAGTTGAAAGATATTTTGGTCTCAGGGCTCTTAAAGGACTACCCCCGAACGAAGTAGTCCTGGAAGCAACGACTCTTTTGCACACACTGAAAAAAACACCTCCTCTAGCGTTCACCTAGCCACTCTGAACATATCTGGTGTAGTTGGTTTAGTGCCACGACCCACCATTTGTAAATTATAACGTTTGACAACCTTACACTGGCTCCAACTGCACTATTTTGCGTGTTTGCAAACAGTAGGACAACGTAAGAGCACCGAAATGAGAAGAAAAAAACCGAAGATAGGCTATTGTAGAGGGTCCCTACGCTGAGGTGTCGGATTAGACGAGGCCTCTCTAGGTGCCACGGAGTCTGAGTAGTCACCTGTCGAAGTTGAATGATATTTTGGTCTCAAGGCTCTTAAGGGACTACGCCCGAATGAAGTACCCTGGAAAGCAACGACCCTTTCACGTACAAAAAAACCACCTCCTCTAGCATTCACCTGGCCACCCGAATGTGTCAGCATAGTCGGTTCGGTGCCATGACCCACCGTTTGCAAAATATAGCATTTGACAACCTTAGACTGGCTCCAATTGCACTATTTTGCGCGTTAGCAAACAGTAGTACAACGAGAGCACCGAAATGAGAAGGAAAAAACTGAGAGAGGCTATTGTAGAGGGTCCCTATGCCAAGGTGTTGGATCATACGAGGCCTCTCTAGGTTCCACGGAGTCTGAGTAGTCACCCGTCGAAGTTGAATGATATTTTGGTCTCAGGGCTCTTAAGGGACTACGCCCGAACGAAATAGCCTCGGAAGAAACGACCCTTTCGTGCACCGAAACACCTCCTCCTCTAGCATTCACTTGGCCACCTAGAACATTCCAACACACTTCGGTTCGGTTCCACAACTCTACTGTTTACAAAATATAGCGTTTGACAAGCTTACACTTGCTTCAACTGCACTATTTCGCGCGTTTGCAAACAGTAGGACAGCGAGGAGTACCAAAATGAGAAGGAAAAAACTGAGAGAGGATATTGTAGAGGGTCTCTACGCAGAGGTTTTGGATCAGACGAGGCCTCTCTAGGTCCCACGAAATCTGAGTAGTCACCCATCGAAGTTGAACAATATTTTGGTCTCAAGGCTCTTAAGGGACTACGCCCGACCGAAGTAGCCCGGAAGTAACGACCCTTTCGCACACCAAAACACCACCTCCTCTAGCGTTCACCTAGCCATCTAGACGTGCCGATGTACTCAGTTTGGTGCCATGACCCACCATTTGCAAAATATAGCATTTGACAACCTTACACTAGATCCAACTGCACTATTTCATGCGTTTACAAACAATAGGACAGTAAGAGCACCAAAATGAGAAGGAAAAAACCAAGAGAGGCTATTGTAGAGGGTCCCTACACTGAGGTTTTGGATCAGACAAGGCTTCTCTAGGTGCCACGGAGTCTAAGTAGTCACCCGTCAAGGTTGAACGATATTTAGGTCTTAGGGCTCTTAAGGGACTACGCCTGAACGAAGTAGCCCAGAAGCAATGACTATTTTGCGCACCAAAAAACCACCTCCTATAGCATTCACCTAGCCACCCAGATGTGCCGACGCTGTCAGTTTGGTGCCACGACCCACCATTTGCAAAATATAGCGTTTGACATCTTTATACTGGCTCCAACTGCACTATTTCACGCGTTTGCAAACAGTAGGACAACGAGAGCACCGAAATGAGAAGGAAAAAACTTTGAGAGGATATTCTAGAGGGTCTCTACACTGAGGTTTCGGATTAGACAAGGCCTCTCTAGGTGCCACAGAGTTTGAGTAGTCACCCGTCGAAGTTGAACGATATTTTGGTCTCAGGGCTCTTAAGGGACTACGCCCGAACGAAATAGCCTGGAAGCAACGACCCTATTGCGCACCAAAAAACTAGCTCCTCTAGCATTCACCTGGCCACCTGAACGTGATGGTGTACTCAGTTTGGTGCCATGACCCACCATTTGCAAAATATAGCATTTGACAACCTTACACTGGATCCAACTGCACTATTTCATGCATTTACAAACAATAGGACAGTAAGAGCACCAAAATGAGAAGGAAAAAACCAAGAGAGGATATTGTAGAGGGTCCCTACACTGAGGTTTTGGATCAGACAAGGCTTCTCTAGGTGCCACGGAGTCTAAGTAGTCACCCGTCGAAGTTGAACGATATTTAGGTCTTAGGGCTCTTAAGGGACTACGCCTGAACGAAGTAGCCCGGAAGCAATGACTATTTTGCGCACCAAAAAACCACCTCCTATAGCATTCACCTAGCCACCTAGATGTGCCGACGCTGTCAGTTTGGTGCCACAACCCACCATTTGCAAAATATAGCGTTTGACAACCTTATACTGGCTCCAACTGCACTATTTCACGCGTTTGCAAATAGTAGGACAACGAGAGCACCGAAATGAGAAGGAAAAAACTTTGAGAGGATATTCTAGAGGGTCTCTACACCGAGGTTTCGGATCAGAAAAGGCCTCTCTAGGTGCCACAGAGTTTGAGTACTCACCCGTCGAAGTTGAACAATATTTTGGTCTCAAGGCTCTTAAGGGACTACACCCGAACGAAGTAGCCTGGAAGCAATAACCCTTTCACACACCAAAACACCACATCCTCTAGCATTCACCTGGCCACCTAGAAATGCCGACATAGTCGTTTCGGTGTCACGACCCACCGTTTGTAAAATATAGCGTTTGACAACCTTACACTGGCTCCAACTGCACTATTTCACGCATTTGCAAATAGTAGGACAGCGAGAGCACCAAAATGAGAAGAAAAAAACCAAGAGATGCTATTGTATAGGGTCTCTACGCTGAGGTGTCGAATTAGATGAGGCCTCTCTAGGTGCTACGGAGTCCAAGTAGTCACCCATCGAAGTTGAACGATATTTTGGTCTCAGGGCTCTTAAGGGACTATGCCAGAACGAAGTAGCCCGGAAGCAATGACCCTTTCGTGCACTGAAACACCACCTCCTCTAGCATTCACCTAGCCACCCAGAAGTTTCAGCACATTTGGTTTGGTGCCACGACCCACCGTTTCCAAAATATAGCGTTTGATAACCTTACACTGGCTCCAACTGCACTATTTTACGCGTTCACAAACAGTAGGACAGCAAGAGCATCAAAATGAGAATGAAAAAACTGCAAGAGGCTATTATAGAGGGTCTCTATTCCAAGGTTTTAGATCAGACGAGGCCTCTCTAGGTGCCATGGAGTCTGAGTAGTCACCCATCGAAGTTGAACAATATTTTGGTCTGAGGGCTCTTAAGGGACTACGCCCGAATGAAGTAGCCCGGAAGCAATGACCCTTTCGTGCACCAAAAAACCTCCTCCTCTAGCATTCACTTGGCCACCCAGATGTTTTGACATAGTTGGTTCAGTGCCATGACTCGCCATTTACAAAATATAGCGTTTGAGAACCTTACACTGGCTCCATCTACACTATTTTACACGTTTGCAAATAGTAGGACAACGAGAGCACTGAAATGAGAAGGAAAAAACTGATAGAGACTATTGTAGAGGGACCCTACACCAAGGTTTTGGATCAGACGAGGCCTCTCTAGGAGCCATGGAGTCCGAGTGATGCCAAAAATCACAAAAATGATGTCTAAACGAGATGAAACCCAACTTAAAGGTAAATCCTTTTTATTCAACATACCCATTCAGTCAAAAATATTTAGAAACCCTCTTCTCACAAGTCAAAGACATGGAACCTTTGGTTGGTCATATTGGAGAAGAATCTAATTCATACGAAGACCAAAACAAATTAGATCTATCTTTCTTTCATGAGCTCCTTTACTACAATAGAGACGAAGTACTTACAAAAGTCCTTGAGTTAGGAGGTAGACTATTACAAGAGTATGAAGTGGCAATTAAGACCATGAATCAAAAAGAAGAAGATCCAAAATGACCATCCCTCATAGAAATGGACATCCATTTTAATACAGGTTATTCTTCCTCTTCAATAAAACGTAAAAAAAATGTTGAGGATCACCCACCAGAACCAACAAGTGATTCATGAAAAGCTTACTTTAAGGCTTGAAGTAGATTCAAGATTGAACATAGCCACAAAGACTCACCTCCTCCTAGATTTTATGATGAAGATGATCCCTTATTTGAAGAGGATATCATTCAAAGACAAATACTAAAACTCAGTCAAAATTTAGTGACCTTAGGTTACTTGAATAGGAATACATGTAAGGATAGACTCAAGATAAAGTTAGGTGAATTTCACATTTATCCATCTAATGAAGAAAATTTCAAAGTTGCTGAAGTGAATAGACCAATATATCACCCACAAAGGAAAAAATGATTCAACAAGAGTTGCATTCAATGAAGAATACACTAACCACTTTACAAGAAAGAAATGTAGGACACAATAGAAAATATCTATACAAAAAGCTATTTCCTTACCCATTTGATAAAGATATGTTGCTACAACAATTTGAAAGAATTTAGACATCCCTAAATTCAAAAATTATAAAATCAAAGGTAATCCTCATGATTACATCAAATAATTTGACATGGGTTTCCAAGAAGTCACTTACAGTGATAACTATTTGATACATATGTTTCCTAGCCTACGAGAACAAGTGCTAGAATGGTTCTTCAGTATACCTAAAGGATCAATAAAAAGGCTCTAATTGCAAAGGGGACACTTAAACTGATTTTGAAAGAAAGAAATGAGACAAAAGCCGTAGACAAACAAAATTTATTTAATAAGAACAAACATGTCATTGGCGATGGAATCACATACTCTAAGAGAGTCTAGGTTGTATAAAGTGGTACATTATATCAAAGCTTTCACAAGTACCTCACCCAAAGGAACCCACAAAATTTACATTTGCACCTCTAAATGAATCATTATCCACCATACTTAAAAATTTAGACATAGTAATATGGTGCAATACCCAACCACAATGGTACCATATCTAGAAGAATTCATGGGAATAAGGGATTGTATTTTGAAGGGGGATCATAAGAAATATTTTCCCATCAACCTAGATGATTTTACATACTTTGGATACAAAGTACATATGTGTGAACACTTAAATAAATAGAGTATAAGAAAAATCAAGACTACTTATGAAAATCCTTGCAAGAAAAACAAACATAAGTCTCATAGTGAAATCCTCTTTGAGTCATTAGGAAACAAACAAGACAAAGAACATATAGAAAAATTGGTATACCCATTTAAAGATGATGATTAACCACCTATTGAGGTTGATCTTACTCTTCCCCTTGATCCTAAATATATGGAAGATGTTTCTAAGATGCTTGTTAAAGAAATGATTAGTGTTAATATTTGTACAAAAGAGGAGCCTCAAATGATAAATTTTGGAGCTTCACTTTCAACAAAACAAAAAAATGTTTTCATAGCATTATTATGAGAATATGAATATATATTTTCATGGTCATACATAGATATGACTTTTTTAGACCCAGAATTGGTCATGCACAACCTTGTTGTGCACTTAGATGCTAAACCCATAAAGCAAGAGTTAAGAAATATGCATCCCAACGTTACACTGCTTGTTAAAGAAGAACTGAAAAAGTCATAAATATGAAAACCAACACACATGGATATATATATAAGAATCAAACAAAGTGTGCTCCAGACGCATGTCTCTAAAAATATATATGTATAAGTTCATAATTTATGTGTACATCTCGAACTAAGCACGTGTCATAATGTACATATGGGACCACATGCGGTCGCAAAAGGCTATATATATACAATGGACTATGAATCTACTCATGACCACATATGTACATCTAGGTGGACTATAAATCTACTCTTGAAACATCTTCCCTCTCTTCTCCCTACTAGAAGTAGCATGTCCACGACCTGGGGATGTAGTGGAGGGAGATGCCACTACGGATTTCATCCGTGTGGTCCTAGATGTCTCTAAGCATGCCTGCAACCTAACTTGCACATTCATAAACAACAAGTTTTTAACACCCAAAATTTTAAAATATATTCAAAATTTAAAAACTTGTACAATTTAGTTAAAATGCATGTGAAATCTTACCGCAATGTCATGATCCCTATCAATTTGTTGTTGACGCATCGCAGGGACAACAATAGACTCACGAGGGGTAAGCTACATACAAATAATTAATTTTCAAATTAAATATTTCACATATACCTACAAAATTTGATATTGTAGATTTAAGTTTAATAAGAAATAATGAATCTCCAAAATTTAAAAAATTTAAAAAATTGTACCTTAGTTAGTGGATCTGCAGATGCTATTGTAGTATCTACAGTAACCTCCACAATCTACATATATGGAGGAGTCTCTCTAGTAGTCATAAGCTATACAAAAAACATGTACAAATCAATATTAAAATCTACATGACAGAGGTCCAAAGCATGTAATCCACGTGAACTTCCAGTAATTAGAAACAAAGTGTAAAGAGATTTACTAGCCTGCATAAAACTCATGTGAGGCATGCCAGTAGCCTCAGTTCCCTAAGCAGATGATGACCCGCCAGGCTCCTGTGTATAAAAGAGAAAAATATTAATACATGTACAACATACACGTGAAACATTATAATAATAATTTAGTGCAATCAAATGAAATTAAAAATGTAAGTTTGTACAACTTGAAACTTACGTTTGAAACATGCCCATCCGCAGTAGCTAGCATGTCGATGATGGATGTTTCCTTCATCGGCTCTTGCTATTTAAAATAAAATAAAAAATTAGTTTTTTACATTTATGTACATGACGTACAATCAAATATATATATATATATATATATCTCAAACGTGTGAATTAAACTATTATATATATATATATATATAATTTAAATTTATTTGAAATTTACCTGTGAAAGACCAATATCAGTGGCACTAGTTCCAAAAACATTCTCCAGCATCTCATCTATAGAAAAGAAATCCTATGAACAAGCAAATGATGTCTCACCTGCAGTGCATACGGCACCACATGATCCACACTGGTGTGGTCCACTAGAATTGGCACCTCCATCAACATCACCAGATGCAATCTGGTCACTATGCCGGGTGAGAGTGTCAATGAGCTCCCTCAATGCATGTAATGTATCAATCTCCACAACCTTCTTCACTGTAGGAGGGATAAATGAAGGCAGTGGGGGTTTCGGGGCATGGGGGATCCTAGGTTGACCTACGTGTGCACCAGGTTTTCTCTGTGCAGAGCCACCTCCTCAACCAAAAAATTTAGAAAAGTCAAAATAATTCGGGACCTCATTGAGCACCAACTCACAATATAATTTCTTCAAAAAATAAAGATGAACCTCAATGTTTTTGCATGGTGGATAATCAAAAACCATCCACCATTAGTCGCAATTTTTTTTTTTGATTCTATCATCATGGCACCAATGGATTGGGAACCCTTTGTAAGTAACTATAAGGGGGGCATTGATTCTAGGGTCGGTAAATAATGCACAAATGAGGTCTTTTCCAAAAAATTTGTCTTTGACGGCTACATGGGATAGTTTATCCCCATACCACCGCCTACAGTCACTTCTAAAGGTGTTCCATCTATGTATTTGGTTGGTTGTAGACTCGACTTCGCCAATCAATGTTTGCAATGTATTGGCTAAAGTCATGCGGGATGGATTTGTAGCATGATTTTGTCTTATAGTTTGAATTAGGTCCTCAATGACAATTTTATTTTCTCAGATTCTTCCAATGATATTATCTTGCATTCCTGCTGGCTCAGTGGGGAAAGAAGGAGCCACAGGAGGCGGATCTATGTTTGGAGGAGGGTTTTGAGGAATGTTCGGAGGGTTTTGAGGAATGTTTGGTGGGTTTTGAGGAATGTTTTGATGGTTTGTACGATTTTGAGCTTGCCGACCAACTAATAAAACAAGAAAATTGTATACATAAACAAACATTTCAAAAAACCCATGAAAATGCAAAAAAAAACCTAAAATGCAAAAAAATGATTACAATCGGGAACTTACCTCCTCGTATTGGCAGCATGGTTGAATCTATCGCTATCCAAAATTCCGATGAGCAATTTTGAGGTGGTATTAAAAGTGTGAGTGCAAAACATTTAGGAAAAATCACAGTTTGAAAATAAAAATGAGGAAAATAAGGAGTCACGGGACTGCTAAATTTTGTCTCAGAGTTCCACGATTGCAGTTTATAACTACACTCGCGGTTCTAAACTGCGATCACGGTTTTAGTTTCGCTAATTACCGAACCTAGAATTTAGGAACTGTGATCACAGTTCCTTTATTTCAGGTTTTTATGTCCACGGAATTGTCCACCAACTTCATGCACTTACTATATATATATATATATATATATATATATATATATATTATAACTCCTTTTAAGTTCACCTCAAAGCATCTTGCAAGATAGATCTTTCTCTTTTTTTGCTTAGCATTCAATATAACTTACATATCCAAAATCAAACAAATTTTCCCTCGCAACTACTAATACAATGTCTTCCACTTAAAGTCGGAAAAATTTACAGGAATATAGCTAAAATCAAATACAATATTACAAGTTACTCCACTCTAAGTGGGAATAACAAAAAGGCTTTTCACAAGAATGAATTTCTTAAGGATTCCAATAAGAGCTCCAAGCTTCACAACACCAACAAGAGAGCTCCTTCATGATTCATGATCACAACAAAAATGGGGGAGAGGTAACACTCTCCACCCAACCAAAATATCCAATGAGGGGGAGAATCCATCCTCCTCATTGTCCCCCAAGCCCCAACCACATTACAATGAGAGGTGTTTCTAACACATGGCAATAAAAATATTCCACATCACAAACCAAGTTTTCAAAACCATTCAAAATGCACATTCAACTCAAAATACAAACACAAGAAGGAGAAACAAAAAAAATAAACAAGGCTTCTAAATGAAGAGCCAAAGGAGCAAGAAACAATGGGGAGGCCACTTATGCCTCCCAATGGGAAATGGGTGCCCACCTTAAAAACCTCTAATACATGTCTCAAATCCCTGATATACTTTTATTCCCCCCTCAAGTACCTCTTATGCCTCCCTCATTCTCTTATGCCTCCCTCATACAAGAACAAGTAAAAAATGCAAGAATTCCTTGTCCAAGGTGGGGCACCCAACCCAAACTCCCTCCAAACATGAAATAACTCTTATGCCTCCCTACATGAATTCTCCCCATAGTCCCCTCCTACACCACACTTAGGTAATCTACCCTAGCACCCAACAAGCATTCCAAACACTCAACATAACAAGCACTCAAGCACATAATTAAGGAATAACATAAGCAAAAGTAAATCTCCTACAAATTGCAAAACTCCTTCCAACCCAAGCAATCACCAACAAGCTCCTACAAGACCATGAGCTCTCCAAAATCCTCTAACTCCAAGAACTGAAAGAGCACAAAAAAATGAAGTAACCCCACAAACAAGAAAAATAACTTGAATAAATAGAAAAGGGAGAGAGGAGGGTGAGGTGGCTCCATGTAGGATGCCACATCACTCATCGTCAACTCCACCTCACAAGTCAAACTTCAAACTCCAAAGAACAATTAATAATTTGGTGATGAAATGAAATTTTACTTACACACACAATCAAGGCCCACACCCCTTAAGGACTAAAAGTAATAACATGTAAGAAGCTGAAATAAAAACTTACAATTTGTCTTCCCAAAACATATAATGGGGTATAATTTTAACCCTCCCAACCCATAGGTAGGGTTGGCATAGCAATTTAAGAGGTGTGGGACTTGTTTAACTTGTCCCACAAGCCTTCAAAATTGGCCCTTAGTGTCAAATTCAAATTTCCATGAGGGGGTAGAGTGTACAACACTCACGATCACAAGCACTCAATCTTACAACACAAAGCCCAAGAGCCATCTAGTCTAATAAATGAAAAATTTTGGTCACATCCACAATTACTTAATAACAAGATTAATTAACTTATGTAGGACACTAAATCCCATTAAGATAAAGGGGAAGATTACATCATTTTCTAAATAATTAAAACAAGGAAATTACATCACTAAAAATCACATACTACATTAAGTAAATGAAACTAAACAAAATACAACACATAACCCATTGGTCACAATTTCCCCCTAACAATAATTCAACACACACATACACAAACACATGTTGTCATGGTGACCCTTGTTGAATTCACCTAGAATTCCAATATGGTTTGTATCCAATCCCCCTGATATTTTGTTGTGACATGTTTTACCTACAAAACACATAACACCTCCTTCTGCCTCATGGCCACATCAAAAAAATCTAAGATAAAATATACAATGTAAATCCACAATCATCTATATATGAATCAAATATCATATAGGAAGATATGATATCATTTACAATTTCTAGCAGCATTTCTATTCTACATTTCATCCATGTCAAAATGATCACAACATTAGTTCAATTATCAAAACCTACTCAGTGTGACGAAATATCCCATGTCCAATATATATATATATATATATATTTAACTATGTCAACAACATATTAACATCAATATAAAATGTCTCTAATAATCCACATGCATCATATATGAATTGAAATCAACAACATTCCCATGATCTATAACATCTAACATCATGCCAAATCAAAAGCTACAATAATATCCATAAGTATAGTCGATAGTATCATAATCAATAACAAAAAAAAGGTGTCAAAGGGAAGTGGGCATTACATCCCCTTCCCCTTAGACTCGAATTCATCCTGTAAGTCACTGGAATAGGTGTGGAAACTAAACTCATAGAAATGTAGCATCCTCCCATGTAGCCAGAGTCTCATCATATCTGTCCCATTGCACTCAAACCTGGTCAATCTTTCTGCCTCGAAGGCCTAGGGTCCTACGCTCTAAAATGTGGACATGCTCCACCATCACCTTCCCCTGATCCTGCACCTACAAGGAGGTCCAATACAAGACATAAGAAGGATCTACAATATATCTCCTAAGTACTGAAACATGAAACACATCATGGATGTGAGATAAGCTAGGTGACAACGCTAGACGATAAGCCAAATGGCCGATATGCTCCAAGATCTCAAAGGGACTCACAAATATAGGAGCTAGCTTAGATCCTTTTCCATAATGGATAGGGCTCTTATGTGGTCTAACACAAAGAAACACCTTCTTTCCCACCTCATAACTACAATCTGTCATATGCTGATTCAAATACTTCTTTTGTCTATCTTGCGCCTCCTACAATCTCTACTTGATCATAATAACTTGTTGCTCCATGTCCTATAAAAAATTTGGCCCAAGGGAAACCATGTCCTCTAACCTATCCCAACTAAGAGGTGTCCTGGAATCTCTGTCATATAGTTCCTAAAAAGGATCCATGCCTATCGAACTTTGAAAACTATTATTGTAGGCAAACTCCACCAAGTACAAATACTCCTCCCATCTCGAATGGTGATCCATGACGTACATCCTAAGCATGTCCTCCAAAATTTGACTCACCTGCTCAGTCTTTCCATCTGTCTTAGGGTGATACGCTGTGCTAAAATTAATCTTAGTCCCGAAGGCATGCTATATGGTAGTCCAGAAGTGGGAAGTATATAGATGATCATGGTCATAAATGATCTTCAACGGAATCCCATGCAACCTGACGATCTCATCAAGATATACCTGTGCCACTGTACTAGCTGTGTAGGTGGTCTTCACCGAAGAAAAATAAGCCACTGTCATTAATTTATCCACCGTGACCATAATGGCATCATGGTGGTATCTCGACGTTGGTAGCCCAACAATGAAGTCCATGGAAATGGTGTCCCATTTCCACTCCGATATAGCGTTAGGAAAGAGAATGCCAATTGGATGCTGATGCCCGGCCTTCACCTTCTAACACTCTAAGAAACTTGACACAAACTAAGCCACGTATCTCCAAATTCCCCTCCAATGGCACAACTGTCTCAAAGTGGTGTGCTTCTTCTTCACCCCGGGATGGACTGAATAGGGTGCACTATGAGCCTCTATCAAAATGTCCTATCTCAATCCTCCATCTCTAGGAACATAAATCCAATATTTGTGCCTGAGAAGGCCATCTGTCTCTAGGAAGAATCCATCAAAATTCTCCTCAAGGGGTCTCTGAGACTCAATCTCTTCTCTGGCTACCAGTTACAAGCTGTCATGAGGAAGCTCCTGTAAAATCTAGTTCCACAAATTTGTACCCACTGAAGTGGCCATAACCACATGTTTCCATCTACTAAGAGTGTCTACAACCATGTTCTCATTCCCCTTCACATGCTCTATCTCCATGTCATATTCACAAAGTAACTCCATACAACGTTGCTGACGAGCATTGAGATTAAGCTACGTGAAGAGGTGGCAAAGACTCAAGTGATCAGTCCTAAGTGTAAATATCTAGCCAAAGAGGAAGTGTCTTTATAAAACTAAGGAATTCACAACTATGGCAAGCTTAATATCATGAGTTGTATAATTTAGCTCATAATCTTTGAGTTTGCAAGACTCAAAAGCAACTACTCTTCCCTCCTACATCAACACACCTCCAAGTCTTATCAAAGAAGCATTTGTGCATACGAAGAACTCACCCTAAGGATCTGGCACTGCAAGAATAGATGTTGTCGTGAGGCATTCCTTTAGTTTCTTGAAGGCCTGCTCACATCTATCTGACCAAACAAACTTCTTCCCTTTATGCTAAAGGGAATTGATGGGGTGAGCAACCTGAGAGAAGTCCTGAACAAATCTCATGTAGTATCCCACTAAACCCATGAAGCTGCGTACCTCTGTAACACTAGTGGGTGTTGGCCAATCCATAATAGCTCAAATATTGGAAGGATCGACTGCGATACCTTCCCAAGAATTTATGTGGCCCAGATATTGTACCTTTGTCTGAAATAATGCACACTTCTCTAGGTTTCCATAAATATTCTGCTCATAAAGACACTGAAGAACCTGGAAAAGGTGCTCCTCATGCTCCTCACACATACGTGAGTAAATTAGAATGTCATCAAGGAAGATGAGCACGAATCAATCCAAGAATGTCCTGAATACCCCATTCATCAAGCTCATGAACACTACGGGGGCATTCGTCATATCAAAAGGCAATACTATGAACTCGTAGTGGCCATATCTCATACGGAAGGTGTCCTTATGAATATCTACCTCTATGATCCTTAGCTGATGATAGGTTGACTTAAGATCTATCTTGGAGAAAATTATGTCCCCCTTCATCTGATCAAATAAATTTCCAATGTGCAAAATGGGGTAATGATTCTTGATCGTTACATTGTTCAGATGGTAGTAATCAATACACAACCACAGAGATCCATCCTTCTTTACAAAAATCACCAGTGCACCCCAGGGGGATACACTAGGATGGATCAAGCCTTTCTCTAGAAGGCCCTCAAGTAGCAACTTGAGCTCGCAGAGCTCAGAAGTAATCGCCTGATATGGTGCTCGTGAGATAGGCTCTACTCCCAAAACCAAATATATGTGAAAATCTATCTCACGTGGGGGTGGTAACCTTGGTAGCTCCCTTGGAAAGACATCTTAAAACTATCTCAAGCTGGGATAATCATCAAGGGATGGTCCACTAGACTCATACTCTGATATGTCACTAATCGTAACAACATACATCTGACAACCTCGTTGCACACACCACTTAAGTTACATAGCAGAGATGGTGTGAATGGAAATGGGCCTCCTAACCCCTGCTATCACTGACTCAACTCCTACATCATATGTACATGATATAGTCTTATGGTAAAAGTCAAATCTAGCTCTGTGTGTAGACAACTAGTCCATGCCCAGGATGACTCCATAAAATCCCAGAGGAAGGATGCGAAGATCCGAGGTAGTGGTGAAGGGTCTCAAATCCACTACACACTCCTTTAATAAGGAGTCTACAAGAAAAATTTCTCCAGAATCCATTTCAATGTCGCAACTAAGACCCTACCTAATTATCACCAGCCTACAATGCTCTACTAAAGATGTTGCAATAAAATAATCTAATTAACCAGAATCAAACAAAATAGAGGTAGGAATACCTCCAATGCTACATGTCATCTCTATGACGGTACTCTGGGGCTTAGCCTGGTAATTCTTGACCGCTGCATAGATCTGATGGCTACGCCCCATGTCACCAATAGTAGGCTCCAAAATCTGCGTCTTACCCTTGTTACTAGGTTTTTGTGGGCACTTCCTCTAATGATGTCTAGTAACACCATAACCATAACAACTACACAGTCCTTTCCAATGAGATGTAACTCCAGCTAAACTCTAGAGGTCTATGTTGTGGATCCTGGTGATCCAGATATCGACTGCTGAGGTCTCTTTTAGTGAGCTCCTACTGCCTAAGCCCTTGGTGCACCCTGTGTCTTGATGGGACCCCTAGGAGGAGGCCCCATACTCTGCACCCTATGTGCATCAAATCTCTGTGGAGGTCTGTAAGCTAGATGGGGCTACTGCTGCTGCTACTGAGGTGGCTACCTAGTGGTCTAAATGACGAATGTACTAAACCCTATCCACCTCGAGGAGGAGGAAATAAACCCTTGATCTGTTATCCTGCATCTGATTGGATGCGTCTCTGAACTCTGTCCCTAGCCTGCTGCATCTTTCTTCTTTTTCCCTTTTCACTATAGGCCTTCTCCATGGCCTCTGCTAAGGTCTGTGGGTAGTGAATATGCACCACACCAGCCAAATCCAAATTCAGGCCCGTGATGAACTTGTGAATCCATAACTTCTCATCTTGCATATAGTCGACATACTACAGTAGGTCTAGAAATCGACTCTCATACTTAGCTATAGTCATAGATGCCTAACAAAGGTCTTGGAACCCATCTATCCACTGCCAAATAAACATTTGGGATAAGTACCTACTCCTGAACCCCACCTCAAATAGCTCCCAGGTAACCGTCTCTGAATCAACGTGGATATTCTTCTCCTCAATCCTCTACCACACACCTACTCTATCCCTTAGAAGATGGATCGCAACATGAGCTTTCATATTGCTAGTACAAGGGTAGAGCTTGAGGCATGCACTCAAGCTCACCAACTAGGCCTCTGCATGAAATCCACCTGTATCTCCAAAATATTAATATGGTTGTAGCTTCAGGATCTCCTTGATATGGTTTGCAACTGTCAACTGGTGACCCCTAGGCCTCTCTGCATGCTCATCTCTATGTCTAGGGCTCTGAGACCTATCCCTGTGTCCCCTATGTGGTGACTCTTCTCTGGTTGACTCCATGCAGGAGTTATCTTCCCTATGCTCCTCACTATGTCAAAGGATGCACAAGCCTCAATAGATGGCTCCCTATCATGTCTGGTTGGTTGTCCTCCTAAGGACCCTCCACGTATAGTGGCATTGATGTCCTGAAGCGTCTGTAAAATCTGGGGTAGAATGGCCGCTATATCCTGCTCTAGAGGTGGTATATCTAGGTCTATGTGAAATGACCCCTCATCTTATTCATTCCTCCTGCACAGACCAAGGCGAGAGTTAGTTCATCATTCTAGGTTTTATTCTATTTTTCTAAGTTTACTAAAATATACAATGTTCCAAACAAGTTGTTTTCTAGTTTTAGTATTGTGCTAGGTTTAATATTGTAATAGGTTTAATGTTTGTGTCTCATGTTTCCTTGTGTGCCCAAGGGTCCAAGATTTGAACCCATAGCTCTGATACCAAGTGTAACACCCATAAAAATTGTTTGCACGAGACCTAAGAACAACCTAGGTTTAGTTAGAAAAATTATGATTTTTTTTTAAAAGTGTGCCCACAAAATTTTTCAAACATGACAGTTACCACATTAATGTCTCTAAGGTGATTACTTTAATAAATAGTTTTCCATGATAACACAATATTTAAAATCTACATTATGCTTTAATACATTGATTTGACTAAGCTAGTTTAATCTCCCTAAGGATTATTTAAATAATAAATTAATTCCTACTAAAGTTGAATATTCCCCAATGGGGTGTCAAGGATAAAAGTGGCCAATGAAATTAAATACCAAGTTTATTTAATCTCTACAATGTTGAAACAACTAGCAAGGTCCCATATTAAAATATTGGGTTAAGATAATGAATACTTCCCTACCCTATATTATAACCCCCTTAAAAAGTCAACCCATATTTTGAAATAAAACATTTAAATTAAAAAGGGTAATTTCCACTCACCCACTCTCCACCTACTTTTTGTAGGGATGAATCTCATCCCTTGGATGGATTAAATTTGGACCCTTGATTAGGAAATAGGCAATCTAACCCTAAAGCATGCTTATGAAGTCTTCTTTCTCATTTCATTTGATTCATTTTCTTTCTTTGGTTTTGTAGGTTATTAGAGGTGTAAGGGAGGCCATTGGAGCCCACTGTAAGCTCTTGAAGGAATGAACATGCTTCTTTTCTCTTCTTATTTGGTTTATACCCTCATTGGGGATTCAAAATGTATTTATTCTTTTTATTTAGTTCATTTTCTTATATATGCCCAAATGGGAAAATGGGTTTTTGTCCCATTTTAATCAACGTTAAGATTTGGATTCATGCTTTCATTTAAGTATGAGATAATGTGTGTGTGTGTTTGTGTGTGTCTATATATGTATAACGAATTTCAATGGACAAACGCCTCGATCGCGGGTCTTATGTTTTGCACCGACCGTAACTACAAAGAAGTGCACAGTTGTTTTTTTGAAAATAAATGAATTTATTATCGTTAATTTGGAGGGGGGAGAGTCACCAACCCCACCCCCCATCTTATTTAAGAATGGGGTTGGGGGTGGGGTCGGTGACCCTCCCCCACCATACCCCCCCTTATCACTACAAACCTGCCCCTATAGCCGCGACCTCACTCAACCTATGCGCATGCTAAGGCATTCCTTTTGTGTTTTTTAACTTTAATAAATTTCATTACATTCAAAACCTCCCGTAACTATATATATATATATGTAAAGAGGATATTTTAATATTAGAGGGGAAACTTATTCTTCTTTTATGAAATCGCTTAGTATTTAATATAACATTAGTATTTAACATGTTAATTTGGAGGGGGGAGAGGGTCTATTAATTTTCATATATATATATATATATATAATTAATTTTGTTATCAAAGGTAGGATAAAACAATAGAGGTTTATTGGTGAGTTGAATACTAACACTGATACTTTGTTTTCCAACAATGTAATAAATGTAGTGTAAAAAGGTAAAAGAAGATATGTTTCCTCTCCATTAGCTAATTTGTGATAGATTTGCCATAATTTATAGTTGAAAATTACTTACTAAAATTTGTAATAAGACTACTTCATTAATCCAATGGAAACCAATTTTCATAGGAGCTCTTTTCCATCAACAATACAAGAACAAGTATAAATAGACTAACTTTTATAATACATGTTTTTCAAATAACACAATGAAATGTAACATTACTTAATATAAAAAAAAATCAACCTTCCAAAAAGGATTTTACAACACTATTTCCAATAATATATTTTACAAAAAGAGAAACACCCTTTTTGGGGAATAAATAAACTACAATGGAATAAAATATTTTTTTTTTATAACTCCTTTTAAGTTCACCTCAAAGCATATGTCAAAATAGATCTTTCTCTTTTTTTTTCTTAACATTCAATATAACTTACATATCCAAAATCAAACAACTTTTCCCTCACAACTACTAATACAATGTCTTCCACTTAAAGTGGGAAAAATTTTACAAGAATGTAGCTAAAATAAAATACAATATTACAAGTTTCTCCACTCTAAGTGGGAATAACAAAAAGGTTTTTCACAAGAATGAATTTCTTAATAATTCCAACAAGAGCTCTAAGCTTCACAGCACCAACAAGAGAGTTCCTTCATAATTCATGATAACAACAAAAAAGTGGGGGGGGAGGAAACACTCTCCACCCAACCAAATTATCCACTAAGGGGGATAACCCATCATCCTCATTGGCCCTTGAGCCCCTACCACATTAAAATGAGAGGTGATTCCAACACATGGACAACAATAAGCTTCCACATCACAAACCAAGTATTTCACAACCATTCAAAATGCACATTTAAATCAGAACTACAAACACAAGAAGGAGAAACAAAAAAATATTCAAGGCTTCTAAATGAAGAGCCAAATAAGCATGAACTTATGGGAAGGCCACTTATGCCTCCCAATGGGAAATGGGTGCCCACCTTAAAAACCTCCAATACATGTCTCAAATCCTCTATATACTCTTATTCCTCCCACATACTCTTATGCCTCCCTCATTCTTTTATGCCTCCCTCATACAAGAACAAGTAAGAAATACAAGCACTCCTTGTTCTAAGGTGGGGTACCCAACCGAAAATCCCTCCAAAACAAGGAATAAATCTTATGCCTCCCTACATGAATTCTCCTCATAGTCCCCTCTTACACCACACTTAGGAAATCTACCCAAGCACCCAACAAGCATTCCAGACACTAAACGAAACAAGCACTCAAGCACAAAATAAAGGAATAACATAAGCAAAAGTAAAGCTCCTACCTTTCCATAGTAGATCTTGTTCCAAGAGTCAAACTCCAAAACTCCTTCAAACCCAAGAAATCACCAACAAGCTTCCATAAGACCACAAGCTCTCTCCAAAATTTTCTTACTCCAAGAAATGAAAGAGTACAAAAGAATGAAGTAACCCCCAAACAATCAAAATGAAATTGAATAAATAGAAAATGTAGAGAGGAGGGTGAGGTAGCTCCATGTGGGATGCCACATCAATCATCCTTGACTCCACCTCATAAGTCAAACTTCAAACTCGAAAGAAAAATGAATAAGTGAGTGAAGAAATGACATTTTATTTACACACACAATGTAAGCTCACATACCCCTTACGGACCAAAACTAATTACATGTAAGAAGGTGAAACACAAAACTTATAATTTGTCTTCCCAAAACACATAATGGGGTCTAATTTTTACCACTCAACCCATAGTGTAAGGTTGGCATAGCACTTTAAGAGGTTTGTGACAAGTTTGACTTGTCCCAAAAGCCTTCAAAATTGGCCCTTAAGGTCAAATTCGAATTTCCATGATGGGATAGAGTGTACAACACTCAAGGTCACAAGCACTCAATCTTACAACACAAAGCCCAAGAGTCATCTAGTCTAATAAATGAAAATTTATTGGTCACATCCACAATTAGTTAAAAACAATATTAATTAACTTAAATAGGACACTAAAACCCATTAAGAAAAAGGGGAAGAATACATAATTTTCTAAATAATTAAAAAAAGGAAATTACATCACTACAAATCACATACTACGTTAAGTAAAGGAAACTAAACAAAATACAACATATAATGCCTTGGTCACAATTTCCCCCTAACAATAATTCAACACACACACACACACATGTTTCCATAGCAACCCTTGTTGAATTCACCTAGTGTTCCAATGTGGTTGGTCTCCAATCCCCCTGATGTTTGTTGTGACATGTTTTACGTGTAAAACACCTAACACCTCCTTCGCCTTCATGGCCACATCAAAAAAATTTAGGATAAAATATATAATATAAATTCACAATCATCTATATACCAATCAAATATCATCTCCGCATATATGATATCATTTACAATTTCTAACAACATTTCTATTCTACATTTTATCTATGTCAAAATTATCACAACATTAGTTGAATTATCAAAGCCTACTCAATGTGACGAAATATTGCATGTCTAATATATATATATATATATGTCAACAACATATTAACATCAATATAAAATGTTTTTAATAATCCAAATGCATCATATATGAATCAAAATTAACAACAGTCCATGATCTCTAACATCTAACATCATGCCAAATCAAAAGATATAATAATATCCATAAGTATAGTCGAAAATATCATAATCAATAACAAAAAAAGGTGTTGAAGGGAAGTGGGCACTACAATTAGCTTGACTTAGCCATATGAAGAGTAATACAAGGGCTTTAAAAGGTGGAGAAAATTAGTTATTGTTTTCGCACTTAGAAATAATAGATGTCATTAAAATATGCACTTGGAAAGAGTGGATTTGGTTGGAATGGATGTGTATTATAATGAGGAAACAAGTGCTTATACGTGAGTAATTTAATTGAATGTATTTATGGTGGACTTGTGGCTTGTGTGTGTTCAACTAGCTTGGTGTCCTATGTACCCACTTCAATTTTCACCTTAATTTGCATAATTTTTGTATTGATGGTTTTACTAGTTTGCTTTGATTCATGCTTTTTAATAATGAAATTAAGAACAAGCTTACGGTTAAATTAAATAAAACATAGTCTGAAACAAAAAAGGGGTTTTTTCCTGTGCAACCTAATTGAGTGTTTTAACCATTAACTGTACTTGTAAACCAAGACCTAACACATTGAAAAACCAAGGTATAAAAACTATATATCTGTGCCCACTTGAATTGGAAAGATTGAGATGTGTAGTCCACAGTGAATGACTTGTAGAAAAGAAAAGAAAATAATAATTAAAAAATATAAATTTGAAAAACGTTAGAGAAGGTGGGTTGCGTGGAGTTGGATGTGAATGGAGTAGGTGGCCAACCCCATGTGAAGGCACATGAGCAACCTTAATGGCTAGTCAAACATGTCATTTTTCCTTGCATGATGATAAAAGCACCTTATTTTTTATCCAAGCACCTCAGCCACACAGAAACCCAATTTAGCATTGAAAATTTAGCATAAAATGGATGGTTTCAGTGATGACATAATACTAGTGAGCACGGTTTCCTCTCAAGACATTCACAATGTTTCAATATGCAACAAACAGGTCTCCAGCTTGATCTTTTACCTGCACACTCCCATTCTGTGCCAAAATGGGAGTTTTAGAAATGGGTAGGACATCCATCAAGCATAAAAGAGAGGAATTTTTTTTTTTTTTTTTGTAGTTGGAAAGGCTTTGGTTGATGTGTATGAAAAATGTGGAAGCATGTGTTTGGATGTAAACTGTTCTGCTGAGTTCCTAGAGCATGGCCTCATGGAATGCAATGATGGGTCACCGTTAAAAAAAATGTTTTGGATCAATTTTTTTATAAAAATTTATTGATTTGTATTGCTTTGCAGGATCTTGACTTAGTTCTTGTGCGATTTGGGTTACATGTCTGACATTCTTGTTGTGAAGGGCTCAAGATTTCATTGATTAATATGAGATATAAATGTTTAGGTTGTGCTCATTTTACTCACCATTTTTCCTAAACTCAGTGCTTGGAACCCTTAACTCACACTTTGATATAAATCTATATTACATCAAGGCTAACATCTGGTGTTTCCCTGGGTTTGTTTGTGTATCATAACTTAGATTCTGTATCCCATGCATCGGTATTGTTGCACTTGCTTAAAAAATATATCATGGTTCAACCCTCTGTGTGACTCATGTTGTTTCTTTTTCCGCTTGACGAGCTATGCCCTTGTGTCCAAAAGGCTCAGTTTTACTATATTATCATATCTCGATCCATAGCTTTAATGGCCTGACTTGTATCACTTCATTGGTTGGTGAGATATATGTGCTTTTGGGCTCCAGTTATGGAGGGTTTTTGTTTTCAAACAAATCACTTTGGACTTGATGCCACTCAGTGCCCACCTGAAAAGTATCCTGATGAAGGAAAAGAACCAATCTCTACTATTGCAGAAGGTACAATGAGGAAAAATGAATGAATATAGGGTAGTTTATGAAAGAGGGGGTTCCAGTCATCAAAAGATACGAGATGGGCTTGGTGAAAAAGGATTTGAAACCACTCTAGCATCTACAACTGTCTCATTGAACATCAAAACCACTTATCTTTTATCGTCTATTATACCAGGAATGGTTCATCTCTCCTCATCTCTCATAATTTATGTTCTTTAGTTTTTCTTTTGCAACGAAATAAAAATTTTAAATTATAGAATTTTTGTATATTTGATTGTATTAAATAAACTTCTTTAAAAAAAATAAAATGTTACATCGTAACTTACAAAATTTAATATTCCTTTGTAGACAATGAACTTAAACCCTCATTTTGTGATGATCTAGTAAACATCCCAACAAAACTAGATTGCTAGAGTACCCTTTTATTGATAGGTTAAGGTTGAGCTCCCTATAAATATGTTTACCATTCCCTTGTTAAAACCAGTAAATTGTGATATTTGGAGACTTGAAAAACAACCTTCTTATATCCTAAAAAGAGATGTTAAGTTTCTTTCGTGTTCCTTGTTTTGTGAAGAGTCACTTCTATCTTTAGATCGACCTCGATTGATCATCTGTGATCCTTTTGACACCCTTTTAGAATGCTTGTTACACTGTTTTGCAGCGGTAGGAAGCTGCTAAGTCTAAAAAGTTGGATTTCGTTTTGAACCGCCATTTGAAACGTGGATAGCAAAATTGTTATCCGTCTTCAGTAATCTCTAGTGTATCTATAAGAAAATAAAGTGGAACCTTCATTTTAGGGAAAAACACTAAACTGTATGTTTGGAAAATCTATTTTGGAGGCCTCGTGTTGCAATTTGACTATGTTAAACTGGACCAATTATGACCGGTGGCTCAAGAAATCATGTCATCATTTAAAACGGTGTCCTAGGTTTTAGTTCCGACAACTCTGATGAATTCTCCATATATGGTGGAACTCATAGAAAATTTATTGTGATGTGTTCATCCATGGAATGTTAATTTTGGACATGGTTTTCTGAGCCCTCGAGCTAACATTTGATCATTTACAACTAGGCCAATTACGACCAATGGCCTCAGAAAACTAGCCACCAATCATAAACCATTCACCAGTACTAAAATTATCTTGATATTTTTACTATTGTATTTATGTGTGTAAAATGTGGGCATCACAAGATTATTCATCAACTAAACTACACTTTTTAGTTACATTGCAGAGTTAATAAAACGTGATTTTATATGACTCACAAAATACCTCCCCGAACCCCAAAATAGGAAATTCGAGATTTTTTGTGTTCCCTCTCATGTGGCATGTTGCATGAAACCTTATAATGCCCTAAAATTACAATTCGTGCACTTTTCGTCACTCTGCTAGGATCCATGTTAACCCTTTTTGCAATTTTGGGAAGTTGTTGAAACATAAAAGTTGGGTTTGGTTTTGGCTTTCCATTTGGACCATAAGTGAAGGTATTTATACACCCCTCATTAAACCTCTAGTATTTATTCATGAAAAATTATTGCAACCCTTCGTTCTGAGAAAAAAACCTCACCAATTAGTTTTGCAAGGGGGTTTTGTAGGCCTCTGATCACTGGTTGACTAGGTCAAACTATCCCAATTATGACTGTGGATCTAGAAAAGTAGTCATCATTTATAACTTGTTCTTCATTTATAGGTTCCATCAACTCCTGTGAATTCCCTGTATATAAGAGAGTGTACAAGATTTACCTCGTAATGTGTTTGCCCATTAGAAATTAGTTTTTGAACACAACTTCTTATTCATTGGGTTAAAATTGAATATTTTCACAAACTTGTAGCAATGGGACCCTATCAAGTCACATAACTAACAAGAAGACTTGTAGGAAATTATATATGATTGTATGAAACTCTCTTTGGCTGCTTGTTTTGAGGAATTTAATTGTCGGTAAAATGGTGTTTCTCTCTCATCTCTCTCTTCCTTCTCTCTTTTCTCTCTATTTCAATCTCCTCCTCTAGTTAGGAAATGAAATGGATGTATCTCTAACTCTCTCTTGTTGCATGCTAAGTATTATAATCATGTGAATGGGAAAACTATGAAAACATGAATTATGCTATATTTTGCTAGATGTCATGCCAGCAGTTTGTGTTGACCATGTGTTATTTGCAGGTACCAGGATAAGGACAAAGTTAAGTTTTGTTGGTGTTTTTTTAGTTACACGTGATTTTGATAACATTGTATTTTAATATGTTATATCAACGTTATTTCTATGAATAGAATTGTCTTTCCTTGTTTTTGATGATGGATACGACATTGTTAGCCATTGGAAAAGTGTGTTGTTTTTTGAATATATAGTTTCACTTTTACATGTTGAATAATTTCCTAATTGGTCATACCTTTATATGTGGGTTATGTAAAATGAGTTGATTGTGACTTGTTATGGTAATTGATGTAAAAACATGGATCCTATATATAGCATTTGAATCATTATAGGAGGGTGAATTTGAAATTGAGTTATTTAAAACTAATTATACTATGGTAATTTTTGATGTTAATTGTACCAATAAATTGGATAGTAATAATTTGAGAATGGCATATCTTGTTAACTTGTTAGTAATGTGTTGAACCTATAAAAATGATCAGTATTCAAGAGATATAATAACTTTTAGTTATGTGTTTTATTTTGGGTAGAAGGTGAGAATTCAAGATTATAGCATGAAATAATGACCCTTATCATAAGGAATGTTTTCCCTTGAGTATTCCATGTGCTTTATTTCCATAGTGGAACCAAAATTGGTCAAATTTTAACTATTTCAATTCCATTTCCATATCGATATTAGGTTCTACTGTATGCCGAGAAAATGGGTCTCACATGTTCCTTCATGATCATCTTGAGGAAGGTAAACTTTTTACCTCATTATCCTCAGCACATGGTCCATGTGAATGATCCTTATATTCCCTCATGGGCCAAATTATCAGCTTCACAAGTATTGAACTCGAAACTTATTAATAGATACAAACTCACATTGTGAATGAACCTTGTTGCAATATTCTTAAGCCTTAATGTTAAAACAAATGTTCCCTTAGTAGTTAGTAGTAATGGAATACCTTGGGCTTTTATGAAGGTCTTGTGAGTTAAGGATATTAACCACCTTGCTATGAGTTTCGTGACACTCTTCATTTTACTATCTTAGTGATTTCTATTGACCCCTTTACAACGAGTTTCATGTATGCTTATCGACATTGTCGCAAAACCACCCTATAAGAACGATAATGGATAAATATTTTCTAGAGCACGTGGTTTTCCTCCTAGGAATTGTATCCATCCACATGGAAGTTCTATGGGATGATTTATTTTAAGGTGTAGAGTCACTCTGGGTCATGTAGGATGTAAATTCTAAACAACATAATTACTTAGTTGTGTTGAGGCTAGGCATGAGAGGCTAGGCAATGAACATACTTGGTAGCATATGGAAAAATAGGAAATATAAATTTACAACACTGAGGGGTGATTATGAAAACTTTGGCAAACTGTAAATTAAATGGGTTTTCTTAAGTCAGTACCTCAAAAGAATCTAGTTTTAAATCTAATGCAAACATTTTTAAGACAATGCCTAAATAGAATGAAGGAGTTTAGGTGAAAAATATAGGAGCTGTGTTTGGAAGACATTTTAGAGGATTCAAGTTATGAATGAATTCCACATCAAATTTTAGTTACCAATTTTGTTTTTTATAAAATTATATCAAGATTTAATTGTGGATAATAGTAAAATTGTAATTAACTCTTAGTCCTTGAAACTGTATTCATGAGATGTTGTTCTAGGAGAAAATTGAAATTCATATCTTTCTTATAACTTGATTAAGCCTTATTATGTTGTGGGAAAAGAATATAAGCTTCTCCTTGTGAAATCAAGCATTTGAGAAAAAATAGAATTTTATTTGAGAAAAAGAAACTCATGACGTGCAAATGTTAATATGAAGCCATCAAATTATTAAAGTATAAAAAAAGGAATCTTGAATCTTAATCCTTTAAACTATAGACCTCTTCCCTCTTGATCTCATGCTAGTTCCTATTACGTAATGAATTTATAAATTTAAACCAAGTAGACATGTTCCCTAGAAACGAATCCTTAAGACAAGTAATAGAAGCCTCATGTGTTTCTAAATGTTCCTATTAAAAATCAAGCTATATATATTAATTGTGATAGGAGAAATGAGAAAAATAAAATGGAACCATCATAGGTAAAATGTTAAATGAAATAATGAAAATGTAGTCTTGATTTAAGAGGAATGAAGGTTTACATGTTAAGTGTTCTTTAAATAGTTTAGTTCAAATAATCAAATAGGATTGTAAAAAATATGTAACCATGAAAATTTTGTGTCGTGGAAATTTCCTATTCGTAAGTTTATATTGTGGTTGGATTTTTGTTTTTATTTTTCTTTCTAGTTAGAAATAGTGTATGTATGTCATCCTTATTTTTCATGTTATATGTTCCTCATCATGTTAAATATGTGGGTTCATGCTTGTGAAAAATTTTCATTTGATGTTGAGTTATTCTAAGTGATCCCATTGGTGTCATGTATCAAGTAATGAAAGAAAAAACTTTATTCTAATATTTTATTTGTTGTATTTGTGTGCTTAAATTGTGGGTATTATAGAAAACACCTCAAAATCATGTAAATCAGGTTTTAGTGAAGAAATTAAAACCTAGGAGACAAGACCACATGATGCACAAAAAGAGATAGACATAAAGACATGGAAGTTTGTTGCATCTGTCAGTATTTTACTTTATTTATGAAGAAATAGTTTATTTACATTATTCTAGGATTATATTTTAATAATTCATATTAATTTTTTTTCAACCCTTCATTAAAGGGGTTTCTTAATTTACCTATTTCTACACCAATTATCCAAATAATAGAGCAGAAAATTATGTACTTTTATCAACCTAACATTATAACTAGGTTTTGACAATAATATGCCTAACCACCTTTATTTATTTTTTAAAATATGAGCAATTAATATATGTTTGATGACAATACTAATTTACTTCATTATTTATTTTTAAAAAAATCCAAGTGACCATAAATAATTAAAAACAAAAATTGATATCCTAAACAACAAAACATAATCCGTACGGACTAAACTTTGAACACTAAACATAACGTTCAATGTTAAACCTTAAATTCATAACATATACAACTAATAATTTTTTTAGCTCACATGTTAAGCATTAATAGGATAGCATAAATATCACAAATAACTATATGATGTTGTAGTGCCCCACACTTTTTTTTGAAAAAAATAAAGATAAAATAATAATAATACATATATAATTTAATATAAAATAACATAAAACTATGAGGTGGGTCGAAATAAAGAAGCTCTAAAATAAAAAAAAATTGTTGTTAGGGTTTTTTTGGTCTTATTCACTTTTTGGAGTGGGCGAGTTTGGGGGGGCGGCGACAGAGCAGAACCAGCATCCTCCCAACCGTGCCAAGCACCTGCGTGGACACCACCTAAAGCATGAAAGACAAAGGAATGCTGTCAGATGTTGTAGTTTGCCAATGCCTTGGGGACGCGGTGAAGAATTTGACCAAATGAAAGAACGGGGCTTGCGCAACAAACAAGCCTCCAATCCCACGAGTTTACATTTGCCAGTATCCTCCTAACCTGTGCCAAAAACATGTTTTAGAACTTGCATGGGCCCATTGGATAGTGCATAAAAGGATAGAGGGGTTTTTGTTAGATGTTGCAGTTGCAAATGCAGGTTTGGTCGTCTGTGTAAGCATAATGGAGATTTATTTTTTTTATTACCAGTTTTTGTTATTTTTTTCCCCCTCCCAAGTTGCGCCAAAAATGGGGATGTTACCAGTTTTTTTTAGTTGTTTTACACAAAATGGATTTGTTGAGAAGGCGCATAAACTGTTTAATAGAATGCCTCAAAGAAATGTTGTCTCATGGAATGCCATGATGGCAGCATATGCACAAAATGGATTTGTTAGAAAAGGTGTTTGGACTGTTTGACAAAATGCCTCAAAGAGATGTGGTCTTATGGAACATACCCTGACCATGTAAGCTTCATTTTTGTCTACTTAGCACTTAGCCAGGCAAGATTCGGTGCATGAGGGTTGTAAATACTTTGATGGCATGAGTGCCTCTTGTGGAATCATGCCTAGAATTAATCATTATGTTGCTGGTTTTGATGGGCACATTAACTATTTGCAAAATACCCTAGAGAGTTGTTTTATCATGGACATCATGATTTGTAGAGTATGCACAACCATGGTTTGTTAGATCTGTATGCAAGTGTGGTTTACAAACAAGTTGGTGCTCATAAAGATCAGTTGAGCTTGGATTCATTCATGGAGATATGCATGTTCATAACCTTTGCAAGCATCCTAACTCCTTGTGCCAAAATGTAAATCTTGGAGCAAGATTGTCGTGTGGTGGAATTGTTGCTTGTATGTGTTCTAACTAGCTTGGGGCACCTCGTACATTGCATCATAGATTAACAAGATTTGTACGAAGTGGGTATGTAAAAAGCTCAGAAATTTTAAAGTAACTACTTATTCTATTGGAAAAAAAATTCAAGTGATCGGGAAGTTGATGTGACGTGGTGGTTGGCAAATTTCCTGAGAAAGATGTCAAACCAAAGCCTGCAGCTTCGACTGACTTCGTTCTCCAGGCATGGTTCTTCTTTCCTTACCTCTCATAATTCTCATGTTTTAGTTCTCTGTTGTAACTAAATAGAATATTAAGTTATTAGATTTTTAATACAGTTAAATGTCCCTTTAACTCTTTGTAAAACAATAAAGTGTCGTGTCGTAACTCTCGAAGTCATTATAACTCGTCTACTTTAAAACATGAACTATCACCCTTGCTTCGAGATGATTTAGAAAAATCTTACGCTTCTTGACCACTCCAATATCATTCTATCGACCAGACGAATTTGACTCCCCATTGATAAAGTTGACCTTCTCTTGGTTTTAAATAGTTAAATTTTGTAATTTTCGGAGACTCACCAAGTACCCTTCGCAACTCTGGAAACGAGATGTGAAGTTTCATTCATGTACCTTGGTATACGAGGAGTCGCCTTGATTTTTGGCTTGACCCAAAATGATCATATGACATCCTTTTGATGCTCTTATAGGAGCCCTGTTACATCTGTTTACAACAGTAGAGAGTTGTTAAAACTAGAAAGTTGGCTTTCGTTTTGGACCACCATTTGAAACCCAGAAAGAGAAATCATGTTTTGTCTTCGTAAAACTCTAACGTTTATACTAGAAAAATGCATGGAAATTTCTGTATAGGAAAGATAACCTTTCAGGATAGTTTGGCGAAGCCGTTTTATAGGCCTCCGGTAGTAGTTTGACGAGGTCAAACTGGTCCAATTTCGTCTTCTCACTCCAGAAAACTTTTCGCCGTTTGAACATGGTTTTCTAGTTCTCAGTCTCGTTGACTCCGATAAATTCTCTTTATATAGGGGAACTAGTAGGAGATGTCTCATTGCGTGCTTCTCCATCAAACGTTAGTTATGGATGCGGTTTTTTGGCACTCGAGCTAACTTTTGTCATTTTACAACTGGGTGAACTACGACCAATGGCTTCGGAGAAATAACCGCCAAACGCAAACTGTTCACTCTTTTTCAATTCCGTTAGTTGCTATGAACTCCTGGTATATCTGGGGACTCGTAGAAAGTTAGTCGTGGTGTGCTTTTTCATTGGAAGATAACCTTTGGAAGTGGTTTCTTAGCCTCTGAGCCCATTTGGTACGTTTTGTAGCTAGTGAGAAAATGTAAAAGTAGAAAGCTGCAGACCCTCGTAGGGTTACCAAATCACCTTGAAAACGTTTAAACACACGTAAATAACTGTTCAAAACACTAAAATGAAACTTTTTGCATGTATTAGAACTTTTGACAAAATGATGTTTTCTCTCTCTCTTCCTTTCTCTTTCTCTCTCATGGGTTTATTAAATGAAGAAAAATTAAATGCAATGAATACATGTTTCTAGACTTTTTTTTTAATTTCGATTACAAATTGTAATTATTGTAAGATGTAAATGGGAAGCTGAAAAATGATAATTATGATTGATTAGGGTGGATGCCATTCCAAGGATTTATCGCTGATATCATGCTCATATGGATTTTGCAGGATGGAAGAATGATAATGAAAAAGGTGATGTGTAATTTAATTATTATTATTGTAATTTTTACAGGCCATTGTAAAATAAATCACTGCCTAATGTAGTCTCTTGTTACAGAAAAGTTATAATTGAAATTGTTAATATGTAGGAGATGCTAGTTTTAGGGATATCTTCGGAAATGTGCATCTAATTCACCGGTTCAATTTGATTCTTAGTTGTGTATGGCAAAAGAAAGATTTGATATATATATATAGTAAATGAAATTGAAGTTAATATATTGTAGTACTTTTTTTAGCATTCAATAAATGATTAAATTAATTATTGGGTTATCTTCTTACCTTGCAAACATAATAAAGAGTCTTTTTTTTAATGGGAACACTCAACCTTAATAAAATTCCGTGCATAGCTTTCCTTCTGGTATGATCCATTTTTACCATATAAGAAATTTAAAACCATAGAATGACCTTAAACATTGAACTTGATGAGACCTCCCAGGTTAGGTGAATAAAACCCCCAGTTGGAGTTACCGTCATAGTCATTAGGTTTAGTGACATTGTCATGAACCCATACTTTAGGAATGACATGGTCCAACTTTATCCAGAGTATGCGGTTTCCTTCTAGTTTTCGTAATCGTGAGAAGAATGTCCTCTCTTCAAGGCTGACACCAGGTTGAGTGGTGAAGACCGCGTTGGATGTCACCTTATGATTCCTTGTTAGAAGGAATGACTAGCGGTGTAACCCTCCCATCTATGGAGTAGGTAGAGATATTACTCCCTTGTATCCTATTGGATTTTCAGGCCTTACAAAATTAGATCTAGATATTAACTTCATCAGTGAATGAAATCCCTGTTGGATCCAAATGACCTAATTGAAGTTCACAATATAGTTGTTCTTTGTCTTGAATTCTCGTTAGTGAACCCTTTTGTTCCTCGTAGATAAATGTCTTGTCTTGGGCTTGTGAAAATTTAGTGCCTTGATCTTTCACGAAAGGTTATAGGGTAAATACATTTTAACCTTAATCACACCTATGATAGAGATTGAAGCCCTAGGTGAAACTGGAATTAAGCTTAACCATGTGCTTCTTTAATATGTCAAACAAGTACTTTCGTAACTCTTAAATTTAAAACGATGGTAATAATGACACCCTAGTGCGACGCAAAAGTAAATCATATGAGAGTAAAACAAAAATTCGAGGTTAGGAATAATGTCACTGGGAGCCCTTATGACTTAATTTAAGCAACTTCATGTGTTACAAAGAATATGAATTGTCAAATGGTGTGATCAAACTTTGAGAAAACAAAGGATGTATATATATATATATATATATATATATATATATATATATATATATATATATATATATATATCAAATTTGGAATTCAGCAAGTTATTGTACTATAATAATAATGGTAGGGAAATGACTATTTTGTGATCGAAGGATGTTCTTGGGAAAAGGCTATCTCGAATCTATGTCTTCCTTAATCCCAAGATTTCATCTTGACATCATGTTAGATTTTCTTGTGTAGCAAGAGTAAATTTTATACATTAAATAAACGTTTGAGAAGCAAAATATTAACATAAGAATGAGAGAATTAGAATCTTGTAGGCATTTTGAAATATGGAAAAATACTTATGTAAGTTATGAAGATTGTCATAAGGGTAAAGAGAAAAATTAAATGATTGAACAATAAGTGAATTGTGAAATGAATTTTTAGAACATGTAGGTGGAAAAAGGGAGAAAAATTTGCTTACATAATAATGTTATGGGATGTTTAATGTACTCTAGATGTAACCATGGTAATGTTGTGTTGTGGGTTGTCAATCCTTAAGTCCCTTTTTATTGTGGTCGTGTTATGGCTAGTATTTGTTCGTTGGGAAAAGTGTGGCATCGACATGTCGATGTCATATGCATGTGCCTATGTGAGTCGATGACTTATGTGATTGTCGCATGTGAGTCAATTTTTGTACTTGGGGCCCTTATGGTGTTGTGTGTAGTGAGCAATATAAGTAAAAAAAATAAAATTCTCCTGGTATTTTACTATTGTATTTGGGTGTGTAAAATGTGGGCACTACATATGGTATCAGAGTAGAGGTTCATGCTCTCGAACCTCTAGCATAGATTGGAGTTGTAATGATTCTGCATGATGGCGATGGTGTTTCATGATGGTGATAAACATTGGAAGAGTAATGTGTTTTAAGAGTGATGTGATCTATGTTGTATTTGTGATAATGTGAATGTACATGTTGTGCATGTCACTTAGTGCGTATTTGTTGTCATGTTGATGTGCTTGTGATGAGAGTATCGACTCTCCTTTTCGTGGATTCAATGAGGAATTCGTGTGTGATGTACCACCTTGTTTTGTGTGAAAGGAATGATATTGTGAATTGTGGAGTGTTGAAACATTTTGACCTTATGTGATGTGAAGATGTAGTGATATATTACATGACAAAATTTATGTAAAGTGAATGGAAGTTTATTGTGATGCTGTCACCATGTTGTTATGAGTCGTGTGTATCACTGTGTTATATCGCAAAGGGATTATATGTTGTAATGTTAGATATTGTTTTCCTCATACGTGTAATTCATGTAATATGTGATGGTTCACGTCATAATTTAGGGGCATATGGTGAGTATGATCCCTAGTGTACAGTGATTGCACTTTGGGTGTAGGATGTGGTAATGTGATGTATCGTAACCCGTGAGGGTAATGATTGTGTTATACCTTGTATATTTATACCATGCGCAAGACGTTATGGTTGTTGTGTGTGAATTACCATTGTGTTTATGATGTAGTTATGTGTATGTTGTGGACCTTACACTAGACGACCCTAAGGGGATAAATTGTCAAGAGTGTATGTGTGAAGAGAGGAGGCGTGGACTAGGTTGTCATAATCTTGAGCTCAGTACAAGTGAGAAAGTGGAGTCTTGTATAGAATGAAAACCCACTTTTATCTATTTAGTATACTTCGAGCTTGCTTAGTATATTGTGGGTGCGCACCACCTTAGGTTCAACTTATGAAACCTTGTGTCCCATGCTCTTTCCTATTGGATTGTTCATTGAATAATCCTATGTGATTTTGACCATGTTGATCCTTATGGGAGTTTGGAGTTATGAATCAGGCAGAGATGGTGACAGATACATTATTTGATATACTCATTTTTTGTTACATGTATATTTTCACGAGCTGAGGCTCGATGTACGAGTGCCAACAAATCGATGAGTACCCCTTTGGTGGTGATATGAGGCCACATAGTGATTGTGATGTGCTATTTTCTCATTACGTATTTTATTCGTAAATTAATCTTTCTCTTTTCGCTAGGACCAGCCATTTTCTTGATTGAAATTTTCTTATATTTTGGGCATTTATTTGATTGTTGCATTAACAATTAGATTTTACACTAACCATGGCTAATTAGCCATTTGTTTTCTTACTTTTAAAACCTTCTTTTCATATTTAAAAGATTTGTAGCCTAGCCCAAGGCTTTTGATTTGGACACTTGGCATTTGAATGGATTGATATGCTGGTTCTAATGTCGTACTGTGTTGGAATAGGGTCATGGGATTCACCATGGAGTGTTTGAACCTATGGACCCGCTTCATTGTATGGGGGTACGCCCCAAGGAGTTATAGATAACTAGCATGTTGTTGAACCACGAGTTATTATTTCACTTGAGTTGGGGGTGATGGGGCTCGATGTGCCTAGGGCCATAGGGTGACCTGACCTCATTTAAAAGGAGAAAGGAGATGGACCTCTATGGTTGAGTGACCTGTTATTCCTTATGGCGCTCTATGGTTAACTGACCTGATATTCTTGATGGGGCTCTATGGTTGAGTGACCCGGTTTGGCTTTGACACTATGTTTCCTTCTCTTTGGGAGGTATATGGAGATTATCTAGTGATGCTTTGGGGAGGTATATGGAGTTTTATTCTATTAATTTTGGAGATATCTAGAGTTGTTTCATGATGCCTTGTGATGTGTGGAGATTGGTATAGTGAGTTATGTGTACCTGTATGAGTATGTTTGACACCTTGTTATGTATGAGGCTTGGCTCTCCTCTTGGTTGGTATGGACTATTGGATATTGTCTTGGCACTATGTTGGTGTAGTCATGGATTTTTGTGAGTCATGTGATACCTGTTGTATATGTATCAATGTGTTGATTTTGTTTGTTAGTCATATGTGTGTACTAGATCTATGTCTAGGATGTAATTGTTGGAAATTAATTGTTATGTGGTCTACTCGTTCTCATTCCATGGTTTGGTGAAACCCTTATGATGTGATATGGTCGTGAAAGTATGTAAAAGTATGCTTGTGAAATTTTAGTGTTGTGTATGAACTTGGTAGGGTGTGGTGATTGTAGTTCATGATGGGAACCCACAGGAATGAATGAACTAAAACTCTACAAAAATGAAATTTTAAAGGACTTAAATTTAGAATAATGTTAATAGAAGGAGACTAATGAAATAATGAATAAGAGGGAACTACCAATCTTTATAGAACGTTATAAGTTAAGATATTGCAAAAATTAGTTTGCTTCCTTGGGGTCACATTGTGCATACAAGTTGTTTTGTGAAACGACATGGGTCATTATTAACTTTCTTTCCTACCTACCCTTCGAGCTTCAGTATTGTGTCGCATCGAGGACGATGCTCTTATAAGGGGAGGGAGATGTAGTGCCCCACACTTTTTTTTGAATAAAATAAAGATAAAATAATAATAATACATATATAATTTAATATAAAATAACATAAAACTATGAGGTGGGTTAAAATAAAGAAGCTCTAAAATAAAAAAATTGTTGTTAGGGTTTTTTCTGTCTTATTGGTTTTTTAGAGTGGGCAAGTTTGGGGGGGCGGTGACAGAACAGAACCAGCATCCTCCCAGCAGCACTAAGCACCTACGTGGACACCACCCAAAGCATGAAAGAAAAAGGAATGCTATCAGATGTTGTAGTTTGCCAATGCCTTGAGGATGCGGTGAAGAATTTGACCAAATGAAAGAACGGGGCTTGCGCAACAAACAAGGCTCCAATCCCACAAGTTTATATTTTCCAGTATCCTCCCAACCTGTGCCAAAAACATGTTTTAGAACTTGCATGGGCCCATTGGACAGCACATAAAAGGATAGAGGGGTTTTTGTTAGATGTTGTAGTTGCAAATGCAAGTTTGGTCATCTGTGTAAGCATAATGGAGATTTTATTTTTTTATTACCAGTTTTTGTTATTTTTTCCCCCCTCCCAAGTTGCGCCAAAAATGGGGATGTTACCAGTTTTTTTTAGTTGTTTTACACAAAATGGATTTGTTGAGAAGGCGCATAAACTGTTTGATAGAATGCCTCAAAGAAATGTTGTCTCATGGAATGCCATGATGGCAGCATATGTACAAAATGGATTTGTTAAAAAAGGTGTTTGGACTATTTGACAAAATGCCTCAAAGAGATGTGGTCTTATGGAACATACCCTGACCATGTAAGCTTCATTTTTGTCTACTTAGCACTTAGCCAGGCAGGATTCAGTGCATGAGGGTTGTAAATACTTTGATGGCATGAGTGCCTCTTGTAGAATCATGCCTAGAATTAATCATTATGTTGCTGGTTTTGATGGGCACATTAACTGTTTGCAAAATACCCCAGAGAGTCATTTTATCATGGAAAACATGATTTGCAGAGTATGCACAACCATGGTTTGTTAGATCTGTATGCAAGTGTGGTTTACAAATAAGTTGGTGCTCATAAAGATCAGTTGAGCTTGGACTCATTCGTGGATATATTCTTGTTCATAACCTTTGCAAGCATCCTAACTCCTTATGCTAAAATGTAAATCTTGGAGCAAGATTTTCGTGTGGTGGACTTGTTGCTTGTATGTGTTCTAACTAGCTTGGGGCACCTCGTACACTGCATCATCAATTAACAAGATTTGTATGAAGTGGGTATGTAAAAAGCTCAGAAATTTTCAAGCAACTACTTATTCTATTGGAAAAAAAAATTCAAGTGATCGGGAAGTTGGTGTGACGTCGTGGAGATTAGATCCAGACTCGTGAACCGGTTGGCAAAGTGCCCGAGCAAGATGCTGAACCAAAGCCTATGGCTTTGACCGACTTTGTTCTCCAGGCATGGTTCTTCTTTCCTTACCTCTCATAATTCTCGTGTTTTAGTTCTCTTTTGCAACTAAATAGAATATTAAGTTATTAGATTTTTAATACAGTTAAATGTCTCTTCAACTCATTGTAAAACAATAAAGTGTCATGTCGCAACTCTCGAAGTCATTATAACTCGTCTACTTTAAACCATGAACTATCACCCTCGCTTCGAGATGATTTAGAAAACTCTTACCTTCTTGATCACTCCAATATCGTTTTATCGACCAGAAAAATTTGACTCCCCATTGATAAAGTTGACCTTCTTCTTGCTTAAAATAGTTAAATTTTGCATTTTTTGGAGACTCACTAAGTACCCTTCGTAACTCTGGAAACGAGATGTGAAGTTTCATTCATGTACCTTGGTATACGAGGAGTCACCTTGATTTTTGGTTTGACCCAAAACGATCATATGACATCCTTTTGATGCTCTTATAGGAGCCTTGTTACACCGGTTTACAACAGTAGAGAGTTGTTAAAACTAGAAAGTTGGCTTTCGTTTTGGACCACCATTTGAAACCCGGAAAGAGAAATCACGTTCCGTCTTCGCAAACCTCTAGTGTTTATACTAGAAAAATGCATGGAAAATTCAGTATAGGAAAGATCACTTTTCAGGATAGTTTGGAAAATCCGTTTTGTAGGCCTCTAGTCGTAGTTTGACAAGGTTAAATTGGTCCAATTTCGTCTTGTCACTCCAGAAAACTTGTCGCCGTTTTGAACATGGTTGTCTAGTTCTCAATCCCGTTGACTCTGATGAATTCTCTTTATATAGGGGAACTAGTAGGAGATGTCTCATTGCGTGCTTCTCCATCAAACATCAGTTATGGATGTGGTTTTCTGGGTGCTCGAGCTAACTTTTTTCATTTTACAACTGGGTAAACTACGACCAGTGGCCCTGGAAAACTAGCAGCCAAACGCAAACCGTTCGCTCTTTTTCAATTCCGTCAGTTGCTATGAACTCCTGGCATATCTGGGGACTCATAGAAAGTTATTCGTGGTGTGCATTTTCATTGGAAGATAACCTTTGGAAGTGGTTTCTTAGCCTCCGAGCCCGTTTGGTAAGTTTTGTAGCTAGTGAGAAAATGTAAAAGTAGAAAGCTACGGACCCTCGTAGGGTTACCAAATCACCCTGGAAACTTTTAAACACACGTAAATAACTGTTTAAAAACACTGAAAATTAAAATTGTTGTGTGTATTATAAATTTTTACAAAATGATGTTTTCTCTCTCTTCCTTTCTCTTTCTCTCTCCTAGGTTTATAAAATGAAGAAAAATGAAATGCAATGAATACATGTTTCTAGACTTTTTTTTAATTTCGATTGCAAATTGTAATTATTGTCAGATGTAAATGGGAAACTGAAAAATGATAATTATGATTGATTAGGGTGGATGCAATGCCAGCGATTTATCGCTGATATCATGCTCACATGGGTTTTGCAGGATGGAAGAATGACGACGAAAAAGGTGACGTGTAATTTAATTATTATTATTGTAATTTTTATAGGCCATTGTAAAATGAATAACTGCCTAATGTAGTCTCTTGTTACAGAAAAGTTATAATTGAAATTGTTAATATGTAGGAGATGCTAGTTTTAGGGATATCTTAGGAAATGTGCATCTAATTCACTAGTTCAATTTGATTCTTAGTTGTGTATGGCAAAAGAAAGATTATATATATATATATATATATATATATATAGTAAATGAAATTGAAGTTAATATATTGTAGTACTTTTTTAGCATTCAATAAATGATTAAATTAATTACTGGGTTATCTTCTTACCTTGCACACGTAATAAAGAGTCTTCTTTTTAATGGGAACACTCAACCTTAATAAAATATTAGTGCATATCTTTCCTGCATGGTGTGATCCATTTTTACCATATAAGAAACTTAAAACCGTAGAACAACCTTAAACTTTACACTTGATGAGACCTCCTAGGTTAGGTAAATAAAACCCCTAGTTGGAGTTTACCGTCATAGTCATTAGGTTTAGTGAAATTTTCGTGAACCCATACTTTAGGAATGTCATGGTCCAACTTTATCTAGAGTATGCGGTTTCCTTCTAGTTTTGGTAATCATGAGAAGAATTTCCTCTCTTTAGGTCTGACACCAGGCTGAGTGGTGAAGACCACCTTGGAAGTCACCTTATGAGTCCTTGTTAGAAGGAATGACTAGCGGTGTAACCCTCCCATCTGTGGAGTAGGTAGAGATATTACTCCCTTGTATCCTATTGGATTTCCGGGCCTTACAAAATTAGATCTAGATATTAAATTCATCAGTGAATGAAATCCCTGTTAGATCCAAACGACCTGATTGAAGTTCACGATATAGTTGTTCTTTGTCTTGCATTCTCGTTAGTGAACCCTTTTATCCCTCGTAGATAAATGTCTTGTCTTGGGCTTGTGAAAATTTAGTGCCTTGATCTTTCATGAAAGGTTATAGGGTAAATACATTTTAACCTTAATCACACCTATGATAGAGATTGAAGCCCTGGGTGAAACTGGAATTAAGCTTAACGATGTGCTTCTTTAATATGTCAAACAAGTACTTTCGTAACTCTTACGTTTAAAATGATGGTAATAATGAGACCCTAGTGCAACACAAAAGTAAATCATATGAGAGTAAAAAAAAAATTTGAGGTTGGGAATAATGTCACTGGGAGTCCTTATGACTTAATTTAAACAACTTCATGTGTTACAAGAATATGAATTGTCAAATGGTGTGATCAAACTTTGAGAAAACAAAGGATGTATATATATATATAAATCAAATTTGGAATTCAGAAAGTTATTGTACTATAATAATAATGGTAGGGAAATGACTATTCCGTGATCGAAGGATGTTCTTGGGAAAAGGCTATCTCGAATCTATGTCTTCCTTAATCCCAAGATTTCATCTTGACATCACGTTAGATTTTCTTGTGTAGCAAGAGTAAATTTTATACATTAAATAAACGTTTGAGAAGCAAAATCTTAACATAAGAATGAGAGAATTAGAATCTTGTAGGCATTTTGAAATATGGAAAAATACTTATGTAAGTTATGAAGATTGTCATAAGGGTAAAGAGAAAAATTAAATGGTTGAACAATAAGTGAATTGTGAAATGAATTTTTAGAACATGTAGGTGGAAAAAGGGAGAAAATTTTGCTTACATAATAATGTTATGGGATGTTTAACGTACTCTAGATGTAACCATGGTAATGTTGTGCTGTGGGTTGTCAATCCTTAAGTCCCTTTTTATTGTGGTCGTGTTATGGCTAGTATTCGTTCATTGGGAAAAGTGTGGCATCAACATGACGATGTCGTCTACATGTGCCTATGTGATTCGATGACTTATGTGATTTTTGCATGTGTGTCGAGTTTTGTACTTGGAGCCCTTATGGTGTTGTGTGTAGTGAGCAATGTAAGTCAAAAAAGAAAATATCCTGGTATTTTACTGTTGTATTTGGGTGTGTAAAATGTGGGCACTACAGATGTCTTATAACTTAAATCCTAAACACTAGACACAAAACTCTAAATGTTAAACCATATATTTTTAATTATGTATTTTAATTTTTTATATTTTTAATCTTAATTCTTAAACACTAATATCAAAAATATTATTTGACGAATTTTTACACCGTAAGAAATACACTAAAACATGATAACCTCAATCATAACCTTAATCATAAATGTAGATTAGATGTAAATTCATATTTTTCAAGAAATATTTTTTCAACAAATTTATCTAAAATTTCCTTTCTAGAAATGTATAGAGTTTTTTTTTACATCTAAATTATCTTATTTTTCTTTCATTTGTCTATTGTAGTTTTTTATTGGTAGAATGAAAACTTGAAGCCAATTGAATGTGATAGTATCACCTGGGACTCCTACATGGATGTTATGCATTAGGAACATTTAGTGTGAGGTGGAATTTTGTAGGAAATAGTTTGTTGTCCATGTCATTCATCATATAAGACCAAATATGAGTTGTAATGAAATAAAGGATGATCTCTTAAAAATTTAAAGTCAATCATGCAAGGACTATATTCCTTTCTAATTGTAGAATGAAAAATAAAACATTCCAGGGGATTTGGAATAACCTACGACATTGTGGACTTAGATGTAGTTTGCTTTCAACATGGAAACAAAGTGATAAAAAATGTAATTCATGTTCAAAATTAAAAGCCTAAAAGGGATTGTCTAAATAGGGCAAAGAAAATATGCGGGGTTTAAAATTTTGGATTCTCAAAATGGAGAGATTAATGATATTGTGATTAAAATTTTTGCATTTTGTATTGCATTTTACTTATTTCCAAAATATGTTAAAATATCCACCTATGTGTATATATTATCGTTATGAAGGGTTGTTCTTTTATAGTTTCATGTGCCATTCTCAGATAAATATATGTAAAATATCATGAAATATTAATAGCAAAATTCCATCATGGATCAATGATGCATGTTACCGACATGGAAAATAGTGAACACAATTTCAATTGGATGAAGATCTGTAAAGTAAATAATATTGGTGTGAAATTTAATTCTATAGCCATCCATCTGACTAAATTCTACTAGAAAATATGAAACATTTATACTAGAATTATCAAACTCAGAAATTAGAAAAAACAACATCATGGAGGAGAATCAAAATGGTTCGTTATGAATACATTTGAAATTATATTAAGATATGTAATTGTAAAATTTAATTAAAAAATTATACTTACAGTTTTAGACCATTTATACTAGAAGCTCTTAACCACTTATACTAGTAGCTCCAGACCATTTTTCTGGTAGATCCAGACTATTTATACTAGTATCTCTGCACCATTTATACTAGCAACTCCAGACCATTTATACTAGCATTATTAAACTCATAAATTGCAAAAAATAAAATTAGGGAGGAGAATCAAAGTCGTTCTTTGTGGAATAATTTTGTAATGCTGTTAAGATATTTAATATAAAAATTTTATTAAAAACATATACTTACATCTCTAGATAATTTATACTAGTTGCTCCGGTGCTTTTATACTAACAACTCCAGACCATTTATACTGGTATCTCTATATCATTTATACTAGTAGCTCTCGACCATTTATATAATTAGCTCGATACTGGTCATTTATACTAGTAGTTCCAGACCATTTCTACAAGCAGCTCTAGACCAGTAAAATTAGCATTATCAAACTCAAAAATTGGAAATAACAACATCATGGGAGAGAATCTAAATAGTTCATTGTGGAATAGTTTTTTAATGATATTAAATATATTTAATTAAAAACTCTATTTAAAAACATATACTTTTTCAGCTTTGGACCATTTATACCACTAACACAGGATCACTTATACTAGCAGCTCAGGACCATTTATACTAGCATCCCCAGACTCGTATACTAGAAGTACCTGACCATTTATACTATAAGTTGTAGACCATTTATACTAGAAGCTCCAGACCTATTTATAGTAGCATTATCAAACTCACAAATTAGAAAAATAGACACCAGGTAGGAGAATAAAAATTGTTCATTGTGGAATAATTTTGGAATGATCTTAATACATTTAATTAAAAAGTTTAATTAAAAATGTATATTAATAACTTTGGATTGTTTATACTAGCAGATCTAGACCACTTATGCTAGCAACTTCGAACCATTTATAATAGTGGCTTTAGACTATTTATATTATAAGCTCTAGACCATTTATACTAGCAGCTCCATACCATTTTTATTAGTGACTCCATACCATTTTTACTGGTATGTCTAGATCATTTATACTAGAAACTCCTGACAATTCATGCTAGCATTATCAAACTCAAAAATTAACACAAACAACATTATGGAAGAGAATCAAAATCATTCGTTGTGGAATTATTTTTTACTTATGTTAAATTATATTTAATTAAAAACTTTAATTATATATTTTATTTATTATTTGTATAGTAAAATATCTACAATAGTTGACATTCATTTTTTGCAAGAGCGATGGCAGCGAAAACCAAAAACTTCACGAAAAATGGAGAAAACGAATTCAGGTCTGGTGAGGGCAATCATTCCATGATAGGGGCATCTTCTGAACTTTAAGGAGGATTAGCCTTTGTTCCCACAGAGCTAAGGCCAAGAAGTAAACTACAGGGAGGCTGTGAAAAGGAGAAGGAGAAGCATCCTTCAGACCCTAATCTGAATCCACATAGACCAGCCAAGGATGCATATGTGATAGGGGAGGAAAGAGAAAATAATGATCCACTGAGAAAAGCAAGGGAAAATGTTGATTCCTCTAATTTGACCTATTTCAAGGATATCCTTAGCACTCGAGGTGGATATACTTCTGAAAACCAGGCTTACCTAATCGATTTGGCTAAATAAATCCCTACCCTAGAGATTTAAAACACCAAGGTGGAGGAATACTATTAGTCTCTTACTTGAGATGTTATGATTGGGAGATTCAATGGCCTTTGGCCTTCCTTTATGACATTATACCAATGGATATTTGAAAAATGGTCCAGCAAGTGTGAACTATCACTCTATTCGAAAGGTTTTTTATTTTACATTTCAGAGAAATCGAGGAATATTAGCGTTGCCTATCTGAAGTACCTTAGTTTTGGGGTAATGTTGGTATGTAATTGACTCGTTGTTTTCCAAAATTTTATTTGAATTCTCATTCAGTTACCAAAATGCTTGTTTGGGTAAGTCTTCCTAATCTCCCTCTGATCTATGGTATGCCCTAGATGATATTGGTAATGGTTTGGGCAAGTTTGTTAAAGAAAATTTGGAAATAACTCACTGAAGGATGTGTAATTATGCTCATATTTGAGTTGAAATTGATACGAGTAAAGGACTACTAGATTGTATTTTATTAAAATTCAAAGAATTTCAATATTCACAGGTTTTGGATTATGAAAATTATACCTTTAGATGCAGATTCTGCAAAAACCCAGGACATCTGCAAGATTCTTGTCCTTTAAATAAAAATGGTGCTAAAATGACTAGCTTGACAAATTCTTGCGGTTAGGGCTCTATGAATCTAGATTTGGTGTTTTCTTTAGTATTCAAGGTGGGTACTACGCATAAGACATCAAAAATAACAACAAATAAGTAGAAGGTTTCAGAAATGGGAAATCAAGAGAATGTTGAGATAGTTAGAGGAATGAAAAGAGGACACACATCTAACAAATTGGATTAGGATCAAGATTCTTTTCCTGACAATATGGAAGTCCCAAGAAACCTCAATGATCTTATGATAATTGTTCCATCTAACACTGACAAGTGGCATGAAGTAAAGAAGAGGAAAAATAAAAAAGTTTGAATGGGTAATATTAAAGACTTATTTCCATCCCAAGTTGGGAAATAACGGGTTTTTGGTTTTTTATCTAAGTTAAGTGTCGTAGGCTTGTAATCTGGGATTTAGGCTTGACAGATTTTGCTAATCATATTGGGTTTTCAGGCCCAATTTTTTTAAATAGGGAACGGGTCCCTTCAACCCACCTTATCAATAAATATTATTATTTTTAATTATAAAAATATACTTACAACTCCAAACCATTTATACTAGCATCTCTTGACCATTTATATAAGCTTCTCTAGACCATTTATACCAGCAGCTCCAAAGCTTTTTTACAAGCATCTTCGGACCATCTATACTAACATTATCAAACTCATAAATTAGAAAAATAACATCAGGGAGGAGCATAAAAATCATTCGTTATGGAATTAGTTTGGAATGATCTTAAGATATTTAATTTAAAACATATACTTACAGGTCCAGGCCATTTATACTGGGAGCTTCAGACCATTTATACTAGCATCTCTGAACCATTTATAATAAAAACTTCAGACCAATTATACTAACAACTCAAGACCATTTATACTAGCATAATCAAACTCTAATATTGGAAAAAATAATATAAGGAGAATCAAAATCATCTTTTGTGGAATAATTTTGGAATGATATTAATATATTCAATTAAAAAATTTATTGAAAAAATATACTTACAACTCCAAACCATTTATACTAGCAACTTCATTCCATTTATACTAGCAGCTTCAGACAATTTATACTAGCAACTCTAGAGTGTTTATAGTAGCATATCTAGACCATTTATACTACCATCTCTGGACCATCTATACTAGCATCTCCAAACCATTTATGCAAGAAACTTTGAACCATTTATACTAGCATTATCAAACTTAGAAATTGGAAATAACAACATCAAGGAGGAGAATCAAAATATTTTATTGTGGAATACTCTTGGAATGATGTTAATATAATTAATTAAAAACATATACTTACATCTCGAGACTATTTATACTAGCAACTTTGGTCCATTTATACTAGCAGGTCCAGACCATTTATATTACCACCTCTAGAGAATTTATATTAGGAGCTCCATATCATTTATATTAGCAGCTCTAGACAATTTTTTCTAGCATTATAAAACTTAGAAATTATAAAAAACGTCAAAGAAGAGAATCAAAATCATTTATTATGGAAAATTTTTGGAATGATCTTACATGTTTCATTTGTGTTTTGAAGTTGCATTAATGTTAATGTTTATGTTAAAAGAAATATTTCCTTCCTAGAACTTTCTCGTTTTCTATTACTTATAGGCATAGTGTAACACCCACAATTTTCTACCCTCAAAACAAAGAGAACTAATAAATTAATAGACAGGTTTATGGTAATATTTTTTTATTGTATAATAGTGTTAGCAAGGTAAGACATTTTCACACTTAATAATTTTCTTGATTAAGGATTTCTACACAAGCTTGCGAACAATGGAATTAAATTAATCATTAAATATTATAATTTTCTTTCTAAGTTATATTTACATTTTAAAACAATTATTAAGTCCCATTAGTTAATTTGGTTATCAAGGACTAAGGTTAAATTACTTTCTAACTCAAAGGTTTAGTTATTTTACCTAGCCACTAAGTGGCCCCATTCGCCCCATTACCCATGTTCTTTCTTTTTAATTAAAAGTTACACTCCTATAAAATACCTTCCCACTTAAGTGAGGTAGGGTTTAATTTGGGCCATAGGATTGAATCTATCCTTGCCCTTAGATTAAAGTTACCATAAATTTCCTTATGGTCTTCTTTTTAATCCCTATTTTCCCCACACAATGTTATTTTCTTTTTTCTTATTTGCAAGTTTTGGAGAGGACGAGGAAGATGACCCATGAGAGTAAGGGGGAACTAACCATGGCAAAATTTCTCTAGGTTTCAGTTGTAAATATTTTCCGTTGTAATGTTACCCATGGTTAAATGTAGAGATCCTTCCATGGATCTATTTTGTCATATTAATAAAATCATTTATTGTTCTTGAGTTCAACTATTGGGGAAATCTCCATTTATGTTATATCCATGAATTTACACATTTGGGTGTTAAAATGGAGATTGGAAGGTTAGAACCTTTAAGTTTAGTTGATTCCTAGGTGGTGGAAGGTTACTAGTTAAATTTTTAAGCTTAGATTTTACTTAAATTGAAACCTAGGTTATTCCCAGATGAAAATTTATTTTGTTGTCAAAAGTGACGAAACCACCACCCTACGCAATTCAGCGGTCCTGTGACCACTGTCTTGAGTTGGGCCACAGATCACAGACCACCACTTTGCATAGGGTGGCAGTTCTATTCACCGAAAACATAACCTTCAACCAAACATCAATTTCACATATTTTCTTCTTGACTTGATTTTTAATGAAGTATTAATTTTGATGAGGGTTTCATCTGTTCATTTGTTGGTAAAGTGATAGTATATCTAGTTTCTTAGTTTCAAATACAAAGCAACAACTCAAGTTCTATCCTTCCATTTTGAAATAAAAAGTAAAAATTGAGAATTACATTACTACTATTCATTTTATTTCATATATTCCATTTGCCAACTAAAACAACAATAATTCAACACATTCCTTTTCAATACACCTCGGTTCTTTTTCCAAATATACATGTATATATATTGAAACTATGAATTCTTACAACTTTTGGAGGGTTTCATTTCTAGACAAATAAACACTTAAACTCTTCTTTCACCATAATATTAAAATGCAATTATATGAACTAACAATTTTCCAAATCATTCCATTTACATTACAAGGCTTTACATTCTTTTCCTTTACTAAGAATTAAACAACCAAGGAATCTTTCTACATTTACTAACTCATTTCAATCTTGGAATGGATGAGATATTATAACTTTCCTTCAACATAAAATTTTTACAAAATTCCACTCAAAGTGGGAATAACAATATGATCAATGTAACAAAGAGTTTTTCCACAAGGCCAAACACAAGTCTTCTCCCAACTTGAAACTTCAACCTTGCAATTCTTCGATATTTCTAAAGCTATGATCAAAATACAAAGGAAGGGGGAATAGGCAACGCTCTCTACCTAACCTTTAATCCAATAAGGGAAAAATCCATCCCTTTACTAACCCTCGAGCCCCAACCAAGTACTAATGAGGGATCTCGAGAAACATTTGACAACTTTATTAACAAGAATGGCTTCCACAACACAAAGCAATCCAAAACATTCAACACATTTACATGGACATACTCAACAAAATTACAACTTTTCCAAACAACACAATAGGATTTAGATCACACCAAAAATGAGAAAGGACTATGCGAAACCACCTCCTTTTTCCTCCCAAGTGAAGTGGAAGTTTCACCCAAGCCTCCATGTGCACAATACAACAAAACAATTTTAACTCTCCTAAGCAAGTATGCAACAATATGACCATGATTTCCTTTTCACTCCCCATAGGTGAAACTCCCAATCACACTCCCACAAAATGCATGCCTTACAAACTCCCTTTTCCCTCCCCAATGGTCCCATAAATCCATCTCCACATACCTAACTTAAGGCAACTACCCAACCACAAAAAACAACACATTCACAACACTCATGCAATACTAACAAGCACATTTCTTTTCTTTTCTTTTACATCTACAATATAATAACAAAACAACAAAGGTGGAGACACAACCTCTCCATCAAGATTACAAGAAAAAATTCACTCCTTAAGTCTTTCACACTTTCAAGCCAAGCACACTCTAAAAGAAAGTCCAACAACCTCCCAATTCAAAAAATGCTAAAGGAAGAAAATGAACAAGTCACCCCAATTCCCTCAAATTCCATCAATAAATAGAAAATGGAATGTGAGTATGATGAGGTGGATCCATGTAGGATGCCACTTTATCATTCCTCCATTCACACACATAAGTTAAAACACCATGCCTAAAACAATAAATGAACATGTAATACTATCACAACCCAAAAGACAATCAAACTTGCACACCATGCCTACCAAGGACACATTAATTGTGGTAAGTATGAAAGTGCAATTATTTGCACTCTTTTACACTCGAAAAATGATAAATAATTCAAAAAGTAACTTCCCAACCCATAGGTATAGTTTTTAGGTGAATTTAACAGGCATGGGAGAAGCTTAGCTTGTCCCACAAGCCTTCAAAAATGCCTCCCAAGTCAAAATCCGAATTTTGAAGTTGAGGTAGAGTACATCACACACAAACCAGCAAAAATCCAACTTACACTCCCAAGATTTCAAAGACCACCTAAGCTCATAATTATATATTTATCACATATTTATTTTAGTTAATAAATTAATTTGGATTAGCTAACTAAGACACAATTATTTTTTAATGAAGTGACAACAATTTCCAAAAATTAAATACATATAACACAAATAACACACACACACTAAATTAAAAGAAAGGAAAAACATTGCACCCCATGGCAACACATGTGAGGTCACCCCACCCATGGGAAACCTCCTAACTAGGAAATTAAAACACCACATAAACATTACACAAGTTGTCAAATTTGGCCATCTTGCACAGCACCCGACATCCTTCCATGGTTGGTCCTCTATTCCCTTTCAATGTATGTGATAAAATATACCTGCAACATAAACAAAATACCTATCTGGCCTCACGTCCGCATCAACAACATCAAAAAATAATACATATACATAGGAATCAATAATCGTAATCCAAAATTAAGTAATTTTATCATTTATCAACATATCAAATACTATGATCCTAACATCCATGAGATTATAATTCTACTCAAAACATAATAAGTATAACTTGTCAGTATAAAATCTAAATAGTGAAAATCAACATATATCGAACTGTCTACCAATGTCATCTAATGTAACATAATCAAAATGTGGATCACAACATTTCAATAATCCAAATATCTGCATAGTCTATCATCTACTGATCAATGTATCATAATAAAAATGTCTAAGTATTAGCCCAAAAGTAATATCAACATAATGCAAATAATTTCGAAGAGGAGTGGACACTACACATATGAGTTGCAACATTTAATATTAGTACCTCGATGATCCATTCACAAATTTGAATCCCTATTATAGATTTTACATAAATGGAAGGGACAAGAATTACAAAATTCCAAGAAGATATCTGCCACATAAAATATATATTGATTGATGAGATGAATTTCATTGGATAAAGTTTTCTATAAAACATTCTACTCCCAAATTCATTAAGCATTCCCTCAAAAATCAAACATCCATCTTGGCGATGCTTATATGATTTTGGCTAGGATATTTGGGGTAGCTACCTCTTGTTAGTGATAAAACACCATTTTATAGTAATAGATATGCAAATCTATTATCAGAAGAATTCAAAATAGTGTCTACAATGGATAAGGTATTTAGACAAGAAGGAGAGAGCCAAGACCAAAAATGGTTTCGACAATTTCTCATAAATGTAATACATGTGAATATGATAAACGATGATTGGAAATTATTGATGATTAGAATAATTGTTGGATTGAACAAAGCTAACAACGAAGAATTTGAAAATAGTATCGATCTATTCTCCACAAACATTAATGTGAATAACCACAACAAAATAAAATTAAATTCGTTGAAAATACCTATTACATGTAGCATTGCAACTACAAGATCTTATGTATTTGAGTAAAATTAAAATGTGTTTTTTCTGTTCTACCGGATTAGTCGTGTAAGGCCATCTTTACGGCCGGAGAAAGATGTGACCATAGAGACGTAGATGTTGTTATAGAAAAATCCATTGAAGATAACATGTATATTTTCTATCTTCATGTGTGTGGCAGATTGTTTAGTAGAAAATAAGAAGATATAGTGAGCAACAAATTTCGATCCCACTCATAAATTGGGTCAGAGGGATTTTTTTTGTTTCTAAAATGGAAATAAACCTTTCCAATAGTGTAACAATGTGCCACAGAGTAAATGAACCATTACATTATGAACCAAAAATGACATCCTCTATTGTAAGAGGAATTGGCTGAGATACTAAAAATTTATGAGTGGTGTCCTAATGTCATATGGTAATCGATCAACTCACCTGAGCTATAAAAAAATCTACTCTCTGATACTACACACTTTAATTCTCAACACCCACAGTTTCAAATCACTGTATTTGAATCAACAGTTCAAACACGTTTAATACTCTTGCATAGCTAGAATTATTTTTCCACCATCCATTGAAATAGTACAACAAAATATGGCTTTACAATAAATTCCTATCGAAGTAAATATAGAAAATAACAAAAGATATATTTACAAATATATCAAAAGTTAATTTTTTTTTTAATTAATTTAAAAAGAATAATTAAAAAAATATTTTTAGGATATATGTTTTTTTGGAACACTTGGTCAAAATACGATCCCTTTAAACTAATCCATGGAACAGACTACGAATGCGTGCAACCAAGAAACTAAAATTAACATACCATAAGTCATATCGGTCGCAATAAAAAATATGGATTTGTGGACATTATAATTATAGAAATGCACATGAAAAAGTGGCGGTGTTATAAAACTAAAAACTTATAAAGAAACTATCTTAAAATTGAAGCTGAGGACTGGGAAATAAAAATTCTATACATTTTGTTTTATAGTTTACATGTTAAGGGAGAACCTATAGGAAAATGGAGATATCAAGCAATGGTCTATGATCCGCAAGTGGAAGCACTTTACTCTATATAGGAGAACCTTTAATGAAAGTTGTTGAATGAGCCATGACTATGAATGAAGGGATACTAAGAGGAGTCAAATAATGAGAGCTATTGAATGGATGGCATCTACTCTCTTCTCATGGAATTCTCGTCCCTGCACCAACTACCATGGATCAATACTTCTTCATTTCCTCTTTTCTTTTCCTCTCTCTCTCCTATTGTTTTTTTTTTTTTTAATCAATAACTCCGACAATCCCTTAACCATGTACACTATTGGCTCTCTTTCATCATCATCATCTTTCACATCTGATTCATAAGGCCTAAAAGCCCCCAAATCTTTATCTCTAAATGCCTTCGCAATTTACCTCAAGTGTATTCTCCCTGACATAATTCTTGTCAATCTTCTCTATTGTTCTTGTTCTCTTATCCTCTCCTTTACTTGTTTTGACTTATCCCCTTCTCTCTCTAATACCGTTTTCTTCATCCACTTGGGCATCACATACCAACGCTCTATAACTAATTTTTAGCTCTTCCCTTCACTCATCCTCCTTTTAATCTCTTCTTATATAATGTATAAAACTTATCTTATCTTATTAAATCCTTTTTCCTCCTCTCTCATAGAAAGTGATGAAGAGCTTAGGAAAACCATAACCTTGATGCAAGATTAAAATAACCAATTTTATCAATTCAGTCTCTTAGACCCTCAAATTAGCCTTCTTAACAAGTTATCATTCAACATTTAATCATGTAAAATTCTCATTTTTCATCACATTATACTCAACCAAATAGTTCAACATGTTCTTAGACCCTTACCTATGTCATTTAAATATTTGAAAGGAATGGAAAACACCCCAAAATAGCAATAACTCACCTTTCAATGAAATTTTGCTATTTTGCTTCACAAGTTATGTGTGTTCAAGATGTATCCTTCAATTCAAATCCAAATTTGGGCTTATGACCTCGCTGTACCTCGAAAAATATTCACTCATGTTATTATACCTCTAATCAACCTATATCTACCTTTAAATTGATCAAATTTAGTCTAACGTCTTAAATTCACTCCCCTTCATTAATACTGCCCTTTACTAGGCTTAAAAACAATTCCCTTTGCTCCATTCATGATTGGATTAATATAGAAATACTTCATGTAAACTCAAATCACCTACAACTACCCCTTACCTCAATGAATGTGTGTACCAAATTTTGTGATATGACTCATTACCATGATGCTCTTTTCACTATATCCTTCCTTTAACTGGTTTAGCTCTCTATTAGCCATATCTCAGTGTTTTTATCCTTGTAAATTTTGTCTTACAAACTTATTCAATCATCTAATGCCATTTCTTAGTACCCATTTTGGTTTTTGAGCTCTATGTAAAGTTTCAAGTAGGCTTGTTTTGAAAAATTCATTCCATTTTCACACTTCTAATTACCAGTTATATCTCTAGGATTTGTATTGCACACTGTCTCTGTAATGTCAACTATGACTATAGATGGTGGTCTTCAATTGAATTAATTATTATTGCATGTGTTTAGAAAATCCCTGAGAATTATTATTTTCATGTCCTAACTCCTTTCAAGGTGTTTAGTGTTGAATATGTTCAATTTCTCAATATTGTTTTGCCTCATTTAAGCTTTTTTCAACTACACAAGGAACTGTCATCTGCAACTCGAGGAAGAAGGTTCCATCTACACTAATTTCCTCACCAACATCTAGAAAACTACTCAGCCTAAATTCCAACAAACTTTTAGGGGATTTTGTCAATTCGTTTATAAAAAAATGGCTTTTTGGTTGACAAACTTTCGTTAGAGAGTTTTAGACCTTGATATAGCGTGAGACATAATTTTCAAGGTTCCTTCATTAATTTTCCATCCTTTATCATTATTGCAAGCTCTATAAGGACTATGGTAATCTTTATCAATCCCCCAACCTCCAATTTAGTCACAATTCATAGTAGAAAAACACTTAAAGAGTGTTCAAGATAGAGTGAAATCAATTCTTTAATCTTTCTCTCTCATATGAAGACTCCCCATAAAGTCCCTAATATGCTACCAAAATCTCTTCATCCACAAAATCTAATAAATATGCCTATAAATCACTCCTCCCTATTGCATCACTAGTCTTTACTTAAGAAGACACCCTAAGAGCTCAAACAACCATGATTAAATCTATCCTACCATGGATTGTGAAGATATGTTAAGACTTATACAAGTGAAAAACCTCTCCTTACTTACATACACCATTCTTATGGTCAAATCGTTTCCAAAATCAAACTCAAGGCAGTAAAATACTCGTAAATAGTCTACCACAGAACTATATAGTTTTATCGTCATGCCAATATCTTCCTTTCTTGCAATGGATCAAAAAAATCATGCAAATATATGAGAATTAACTTCTTACCATTCTTAAAGATAATTTTCCAATTCTTACACAAAGTCCCGATAAATCCCAATGCACAAACATTACTCAAAAAAGTCACACCAAGCATAAATACACACAAAATATCATATTATATCTTTCTTGAAGCTTCTCGATGATTCTCATTCAAATGAGAATGGAGAAATTAAGTTAAATTTTAAAATTTATAGTCACCCCATTAGTTCCTAATTGAATTCAATACTTTAAAACCATTAGTCATGTGAGTAACCTTATTCTTAACACCAATTCCTTGACTTCTAGACCCCCAAAAGGACCCAAGACACACAATTATACCTCCTTTCATAATTTTACAAGGATTAAAAGCTCTAAGAATACATTGAAATAAATTCACCAAGCCAAAATGGCTCTATAATTTCAAATTTGCAATTTGATGGGAAAATGCCTCATTTGAATTTGTGAAGGTTCAAAGAAAGAATAAAAAAATAAAATGAATCCTAATGACTCCTAGGACCCATGGACATACCTAGTAAACAAAAATTTTATGTTTTCATCCTTATACACATTCTAGAATTGATGCTCCTACATCAAGTCATATGTTCGGTCAGGTAAGTCTAGCACTAGTCCTTGACATAATGCATGGTGTATGGCATGGTAACATGAGAAATGGAGTAGGGAATAATTTTTGGATCATGTAATGAGTATGTTGAGGTTGTAAAACATGTTTAGAAGGTGTATCAGGTCACTATTCAGGTATAAGGTGCATATTTATGGTCCTTTTGGAGCAAGACTATAACACAATGCAAGGTTTACATGGGTAAGTATTTGTTTCTTGAGAGATTCAGAGGTTGCAGGAAATGGATGAGTCTTGTTATAGTTTAAGGAGATCACTTTGGTCCTTCATGAAAATTTTCAAGCTAGGAAATTTAATAAGTTGCAAGGACATGCTTTTTTTGTCATAACGAGTTTATAGAAGTACAATTCGTAGCTCAAGGTCATGTTTGGAATGATCATTTTATCATAAATATTTCCATGGGGTCTTTATATTTTCACCATAGTTGAGGCATGGAACTAAAAGTGTTGCAGAGTTGGAATGGAGTTAAATTATGTCCTATACTATGAACGATTGTTAGGAAGCAGAATTGGCCGAAACCCTCCAAAAAATCTTAGTTCAAAGTGATGGATAAAAAGTGAGTTGTACGGTCTCCAAATGGATTGGGAAAGACAATATGATGAATCATGGTTGTATATAGTTATTTTGAGCTCATTTTGGTGGTGATTTCATGTTCGAGCTGTTTCAAGAGGATCGAGAAAAACCTTTGTTTTGTGGATATTTGTAAGTATAGGGCTGAGATGGAAGTTTCACAAAAATAAATGAATTGTTCCAAGAATATTGGCATGTGATCCAACTGATAATGAAATTTTTTAGATAGATACAATGGAGAAAATTTAAAATACAGGTATTGAAATTTTCTCGACCGCTTTTGGCCTAGAAAGACTAAAACTAGTCTTATGGGTTGACGTGAGTTTGATTATTTTACATGATCGAGCCATTTTTTATAGACTTATATAGTTGGTAGTGGCCTATCATGAAGTTTTTTAGTAATTGTTTTAACCAGAAGTTGTGGTTTCATGTTGAAACCCTATTGGCCTAGATATCCCTATTAGGCCTATCAAGAAGGGTTCATGGAACCAATAACAGTTTTATCCAAATGACATATGCTTATTAGTTCTTAAGGAGGTGTTTATAGTCCCTAATGATATGTTCTATGCATTGGTTGATTTGGGAAGTGATGGGTTACTTGTTTGTAGCATTATTTCTTAAGATTGATTCTTGAGTCCTTGAAGCCTGTTTGAGTAGTTTGAGAGATTGGTTTGTTTGGATGCCTTAATATTTGATTTTAAGGTTTATTTATATTGCATCAATTAGTAGACATCATGTTATTTCTAGTGATGTGTTATTTTTTCCTTGGTGAGGTGATTTGGTATGCCAAGTTTCTTTTTCTTGATGACCTATTTCTATGCATGATCAGTATGTTTAAGCGAGAGAGGAGAGATGGATGTATTGGGTTTTTTTTCCCTATTTGACGGTGTCTCATGAGCTTGGAGAGTGTTTTGGGGTCATGTATCTTCCGTTCATGTGCCTAAGAAGTCTTTACAATATTTTTAATATGAAATTTTTTTCACTCTTGTGGACTGGTTTTAGGTGTTTCGAGACCTTGTTGAGGTATCTTTCTTCTTGGTGTGATCCAAGAGGATGATATAATTTGAAAATGTTACTAAGATATTTGGTGATTCTGAGAGGTTTATAATGAGATGTATGGAGTTTTTTATGTCTTAAAAAAGTTTTTATATTCCCTTGGAGTTAATTTTCCATTCGTTGGAGCTAGAAGATCATGTTTTAGGCCTAAAGGAGAAGTGTGTGCTAGTTGGTGTCTCTGAGATATTTCCAACCTACTTGGTCATTCTAAGTATTTTTAAATGAGTATGTATAGGTGTTTTTATGTTTTCATGACTGAAATTAATGGTCTCATCTAGACTAAATTATGTTATATGTTGGGAATATCACATTACTGAGCTCACATTATATTTTTTTAGTAAGGTTGTTAATATTAACAACCACGCATTTATATGGACTAATATGTTACGAGTTGTTTTAACAACTCGTCAATATTTGTGATTGGTTTCCTATTTTATAGATTATGTATTTCCTATATATATGTAATGGCGTTCCAAGGAGAAATGTAATATAGAAATCAAGTTTTTTGTGTCAATCAGTTGATGCTCCTAGATTTGGTATCTAAAAGAAATGGAAATATGAGGATTGAATTGGGCGAATCTAGTATTAATCTCAGTTTCTAATATATGAAATTTATTACTTTGTGAAATAGTTTTCTATAAAAGAAGTGTGTGCTAGTTGGTGTGTCTGAGATATTTCCAACCTACTTGGTCATTCTAAGCATTTTTAAATGAGTATGTATAGGTGTTTTTATGTTTTCATGACTTAAATTAATGGTCTCATCTAAACTAAATTATGTTATATGTTGGGAATATCACATTACTGAGCTCACATTATATTTTTTAGTAAGGTTGTTAATATTAACAACCACGCATTTATATGGACTAATATGTTACGAGTTGTTTTAACAACTCGTCAATATTTGTGATCGGTTTAATATTTTATAGATTATGTATTTCCTATATATATGTAATGGCGTTCTAAGGAGAAATGTAATATAGAAATCAAGTTTTTTGTGTCAATCAGATAATGCACCTAGATTTGGTATCTGAACGAAATGGAAATATGAGGATTGAATTGGGTGAATCTAGTATTAATCTCAGTTTCTCGTATATGAAATTTATTACTTTGTGAAATAGTTTTATATAAAAGAAGTGTGTGCTGGTTTTTGTGTCTGATATTTTCCAACCTACTTGGTCATTCTAAGTATTTTTAAATGAGTATGTATAGGTGTTTTTATTTTTTCATGACTTAAATTAATGGTCTCATCTAAACTAAATTATGTTATATGTTGGGAATATCACATTACTGAGCTCACATTATATTTTTTAGTAAGGTTGTTAATATTAACAACCACGCATTTATATGGACTAATATGTTACGAGTTGTTTTAACAACTCGTCAATAATTGTGATTGGTTTCCTATTTTATAGATTATGTATTTCCTATATATATGTAATGGCATTCTAAGGAGAAATGTAATATAGAAATCAATTTTTTTGTGTCAATCAGTTGATGCTCCTAGATTTGGTATCTGAACGAAATAGAAATATGAGGATTGAATTGGGTGAATCTAGGATTAATCTATGTTTCTCGTATATGAAATTTATTACTTTGTGAAATAGTTTTCTATAAAAGAACTGTGTGCTAGTTGGTGTGTCTGAGATATTTCCAACCTACTTGGTCATTCTAAGTATTTTTAAATGAGTATGTATAGGTGTTTTTATGTTTTCATGACTTAAATTAATGGTCTCATCTAAACTAAATTATGTTATATGTTGGGAATATCACATTACTGAGCTCACATCATATTTTTTAGTAAGGTTGTTAATATTAACAACCACGCATTTATATGGACTAATATGTTACGAGTTGTTTTAACAACTCGTCAATATTTGTGATTGGTTTCCTATTTTTTAGATTATGTATTTCCTATACATATGTAATGGCATTCTAAGGAGAAATGTAATATAGAAATCAAGTTTTTTGTGTCAATCAGTTGATGCTCCTAGATTTGGTATCTAAAAGAAATGGAAATATGAGGATTGAATTGGGTGAATCTAGTATTAATCTCAGTTTCTCGTATATGAAATTTATTACTTTGTGAAATAGTTTCCTATAAAAGAAGTGTGTGCTAGTTGGTGTGTCTTAGATATTTCCAACCTACTTGGTCATTCTAAGTATTTTTAAATGAGTATGTATAGGTGTTTTTATGTTTTCATGACTGAAATTAATGGTCTCATCTAAACTAAATTATGTTATATGTTGGGAATATCACATTACTGAGCTCACATTATATTTTTTAGTAAGGTTATTAATATTAACAACCACGTATTTATATGGACTAATATGTTACGAGTTGTTTTAACAACTCGTCAATATTTGTGATTTGTTTCCTATTTTATAGATTATGTATTTCCTATATATATGTAATGGCGTTCTAAGGAGAAATGTAATATAGAAATCAAGTTTTTTGTGTCAATCAGTTGATGCTCCTAGATTTGGTATCTGAACGAAATGGAAATATGAGGATTGAATTGGGTGAATCTAGTATTAATCTCAGTTTCTCGTATATGAAATTTATTACTTTGTGAAATAGTTTTCTATAAAATAAGTGTGTGCTAGTTGTTGTGTCTGAGATATTTCCAACCTACTTGGTCATTCTAAGTATTTTTAAATGAGTATGTATAGGTGTTTTTATGTTTTCATGACTTAAATTAATGGTCTCATCTAAACTAAATTATGTTATATGTTGGGAATATCACATTACTGAGCTCACATTATATTTTTTAGTAAGGTTGTTAATATTAACAACCACGCATTTATATGGACTAATATGTTACGAGTTGTTTTAACAACTCGTCAATATTTGTGATTGGTTTCCTATTTTATAGATTATGTATTTCCTATATATATGTAATGGCATTCTAAGGAGAAATGTAATATAGAAATCAAGTTTTTTGTGTCAAACAGTTGATGCTCCTAGATTTGGTATCTGAACGAAATGGAAATATGAGGATTGAATTGGGCGAATCTAGTATTAATCTCAGTTTCTCGTATATGAAATTTATTACTTTCCTAAATAGTTTTCTATAAAAGAAGTGTGTGTTAGTTGGTGTGTCTGAGATATTTCCAACCTACTTGGTCATTCTAAGTATTTTTAAAAGAGTATGTATAGGTGTTTTTATGTTTTCATGACTTAAATTAATGGTCTCATCTAAACTAAATTATGTTATATGTTGGGAATATCACATTACTGAGCTCACATCATATTTTTTAGTAAGGTTGTTAATATTAACAACCACATTTATATGGACAAATATGTTACGAGTTGTTTTAACAACTCGTCAATATTTGTGATTGGTTTCCTATTTTATAGATTATGTATTTCCTATATATATGTAATGGCATTCTAAGGAGAAATGTAATATAGAAATCAAGTTTTTTGTGTCAATCAGTTGATGCTCCTAGATTTGGTATCTGAACGAAATGGAAATATGAGGATTGAATTGGGCGAATCTAGTATTAATCTCAGTTTCTCGTATATGAAATTTATTACTTTGTGAAATACTTTCTATAAAAAATTCTTGCAATATTAGAATAGGTTTGTGTTGTTTTAGGTGGATTTGATAATTTGATGGCACGACACATCCAATATATTCTGTACAAGCTCACCATTCAAGTCAATCAACCAATATATTTGGATCTTCCGTCCCTCCATTTTCCATGGACATGGATTGATTTATATTTCATCTCAACCCATTGTATCAGGTGTGGCAAAATAAATAACGGTATTCTGACGATAGAAATAGTTTTTCCGTACAGTCTTTCAGATATTTACGCTTGGGAAGAAGCAAATATAATCAGCATCAGTAATAATTACCATTTGGATAGATATACATGTTATGGGTCAATGATATCAATCAATCCCATTAACACATTATCCATGCACATCACATTGGTATTCACCTTTTATTCCACATTCCTTCCAGGAGAAAGTACAACCAATGACGGATAGTTGTTTTTTGTTGCATAAAGATTTGATCTTCTTCAAGGTATTCTGGTCTGTGTGCACTATCGGACACCTCTCAAAATATGCCAGCTCTAACTCTTCAAGAATTCGTATCTACCAAATAGCTCCATAACAAGCTCGATTACGAAGTCTTCACCGAATTTATTAGAGAAAAAAGTTCTTAATTCGTTGCTTAGTTCTTGGTCTTAGAATTCTAATGGTTAGTTGTTGTTGTCTATTGTCCATAGAAAATTAAAATCGTGTTGTATAGTATAATAAGTTAGTAGTTGTATGTGAATTTTATAAGTACTTGATTATTCGGAAAACAATTTGATAGAGTGAAAATAATATTCAATAAAGTTTGAAGTCATTTTTAAATGTCTTTATAATAGTTTAGTGCGTCTAACATTGTTTATTGATCAAATATAATATTTTGGATGCCTTCAAAACAAAAGTATCATTCTTTTGTCAAAATTCATTGTTTAATGTCGTCATATAATTAAAATTTTCCTTGCTATAGTTTTTCCCTCGATTAATGTTAAAAGTCATTGTTCATTTGTTAATAAGTGTACTATCATTGTCTTTGTTGGTTTTATTCGCAATAATCAAATTCATAGTGTCAGTGTCAAAAGTCTGGAAAAAAAATTTTCATCACTTTATAATAATTGGATGCATTTTCTCTTATACGCAATGTTTATCCTATGGGGATAAAATGTACAATGAGATCCATGATCAAATCAAGATAAGTTAGTATCCTTTCACCAAAGGTAGGAGGCATCGGAGGATGGAGGTCAATCATCGAACTTTTGTGGTGTATATTTTACTTTCTACTATGATTTCAGTGTTCCTATTTTGTATGGTTGTGGATGCTGGAAAAGAGTTGTGTTGGAGCGTAGATGACTATCAGTGATCCTCTGACTAACATGGTCCTCTGACTGTCGTACTTCATTGGAGGATGATACTCTTTTGAATACGTTCACTTGCAATGGTGACGATATGCAGTAAAATATAACTAGTAAGATCCATTCAATAGTATGTACTTCAATACAATTTGCTTCTCAGTGTTCGTGTGTGGAAATTTCACATTGTGGCGGGAACATGAAAGCAATGTTCCATTTCCATTTTGAGCCTAACATGACTAAATTTAAGGGTAATTTCTAGTGGTAGTGGCAGTTTCCTTTGTTGTTCAAGATCAAATGGCAGCGATCGACGACAATGGATGCAATTAATAACATTGTGATTCTTATAGGATGAAATGTGAAACTTTTCCTGTATATGTTATATTGTTTAATTTGGTGAGTTGTGTTTCCTATGTTATTCCCTATAGTAAGATATTGATAGAGCTTATAATAGTACTTAGCACATCATGATGTGGTTGTAGGTAAACCACTTCAAAACATTCATTTGTGGTTTGTGGTAAACCAATTACAAAACCACCATTATTATTTTTTGGTAAACCATTCGCAAAACCATCACTTTGTGGTTTTTTGGTAAACCAATTATAAAACCACCATTCTCAGTTTTTGGTGAACCGTTTGCAAAACCATCCTTGAGTTTTGTGACCATCCTATGAAAATCACTAGATCATGAGTACGTATAGTACAAAGATAGGTTTTCCCCATGTTTTCACTAAGGGTGGGAATGTTAGGAATATCACATTAGTGCTCACATTATATTTGTTAGTGAGGTTGTTATTATTAACAACCACATATTTATATGGACTAATATGTTATGAGTTGTTTTAACAACTCGTCAAATTTTTTGAGTAGTTTCCTACTTAATAGGATATGTATTTCTTATATATATGTAATGGTGTTCGAAAGAGAAATGAAATATAGAAATTAAGTTTTTTGTGTCAATTTGTTGTTGCTCCTTGATTATACGCTAGGGTCATATATATAAGGCTAGTGTATTGGCTCATTTGATAGAGTTGGAAGTATGGGGATGTCAACGAGCTAGAGGAGAAGAACTAAGATGATATAAGTATCAAGGGAATAGATGAGAAGAGGCATGAAGAGTTAATGAGAAGGTATTTAAGGTCATTATACCTAATCAACAAGTTAAGTAGCATATTTGAGTGAAGTAGGAGAAGAGTTTGTTTGAGAGGGTTTGATGTGCATGGAGCTGAAATTGTGCTAAAATGTTATTGTAGGAGTAACAATAATTAAGTGATATTGATCTTTAGGTGGTTGAGTGGGTGTTTTATCATCTTAGTGGGTAGTATCCTACTTTTATAGATGGTGTTATACTAAATAGGTGTGGGTGCTCCTTGTAAAGTGGGTGTTTCACTAAATAAATCAAATGTGTGATGTGTAATATTGATGAAAGTCCTTTGTTTTGTGTAATATAAGCATTTATTTTCAGTGATTTTTCTTCCCCTTGAGGGTTTCCCACATCAAATTTTGTGTTCATAAGTTCTTATCTTGTGTCTTGAACTTGTAAATGGTTGATACACAACTCAATAAGATCACATTCAAATATGGATGTTGAATGGAACTTATTTGAGATGATGAATGTAATATAATGGAAAATGAAGTAAAAAAATTTGTATGACTGATTCACCCCCTCTCAGTCATTTGTTCTTCTAATAATTGGTATCAGAGCAAGGTCATTGTGAAGCAAGTTTAATCATACCTGAAGGATATTCTCTTGAAGCATAATATTTGTAATGATCAAAGGAAGAAAATATCTTGTCATATCATGGTCTTGTATTACCTATGTGTAGCCAATGATACCTTGTGGAAATTCAAAATGAAGGTCTACCTAGGTTGACCATAAAAAGATTCGATTCTTACAAGAAATAAAAATATCATATCAAAATATATCATGAAGGATATTGAATTTGAAATAAGCTCCTTAAACAATAAATTAAATTAGGTATCTGGAGGGGTTTTTATATGCCATGGTAATATAGATGTGATCTCGAAGTCAAGGAGGTTGCTGGGATGAAGTAATGGAATACTTGTTATGAATGTAACTGTATTTGCAGTCACTTTTAATTTTACTGTGAAGATAATATTTTCAAGCAGTACAACAATCATTGCTTTATGGTAGATAGAGTTGTTTCAATGGCTCTAGAAATGAATGTAAGTAGTCTGGTCTTGAAGACCATGAACTTTAGCTAGATACCCTAGAACTACCTACAACTCACAAGGAAGGATAATCAGAATGCTAAGGGAAACTCTTAAGGGGCTTAGAATCCAAAGACAGATAGCAATGTTCTCATCTTGGAAAGGTCATATTAGGATGCTTACTTTTAGTCTCAAGGCTAAGGAGGATGAAATGCAAAGAGATTTAGTACAAAGTTATCTGAATATCTAATGAGTAAACCTGAGATAAATGAGTACTAATAATTTTAAGACCTATGAGGAATGATTCTATTAAGAAAATTGCTAGTAAACTTGATCATGATTTGTTGAGCTAAGGAGAATGAATCAAATACTGTCAAGAAGTCTCATCCTATAGAGATAGTCAAAGTAATCAATAATGGTGACCATATAAATGAAGTAAAGGAAAATCCCAAAACAACCAAGAATCACAAGTAATATGATTATGGAGATCAAGCTAAGAAGGGTGATTCAAAGGAAGTGGTGTAAGGAATGAAAGTATTTCAAAGAAGGATCAAGTTCAAAAAAGGTGACAGATGGCATTGATAAGGATAAGAAGGAGGAAATCAGGATTTTCAATCTTAAATATGATACAAGAAAAATAGATTTTTTATCTCTAGTTGAGAATGAGACTGTGATTGAATAAAATCATATGTTTTTATCAGGTTTTCAATTGAAAGAGACAATTAAAAGGGAATCAAGGATAATTTAGGAAAATAAAGAAAATAAGGATAAATTCAAGACAATCAATCTCAAATTTGATCATTCATCAAGTTAACAAGGTATGTAGTCAAAGGAGGAGGAGATAAATAAAGTGGATCTCAAACCTAGTGAGCCAATGAAGAGAAAAACAATTCTAAACATTGATAGCAACTAAGATAAGAGGAAGAAAAAGTTTTGGGAATATCTCGAGTTCATGGTGTTCTAGTGCCTTAATAATAATGGTATGTTCTGGATAAGGATTTCTAAATACATTCATCATTTGAAGGAAGCAAGGGTATGTTTTGTCTTGACTCTTAAACGTGCAAGGTCTAAATTATGTATCTAGTTTGGTTCATTCATGTTCTTGACTAGTTAAGAAAGTAATATTTGTTTTGTCTAATCCATGAAGGTTTTTGTAAGTCAGTATGTAATAAAGATAGAGATGTGTTTATTATGGTTTAATGATTCTCATTTAATTGTCAGTAGTCATAGTCTTATACCAAATAAGATTTTCATATACTATGGTGTTTTTTTCAACATGGTTAAGGATGCATTCAAAGTATGTATCATTTTATTTTAGTTAGGCATAACTGAATAAAGTTTCGTAATAGACTTTTGATATCTATACAAAGATGATTGAAGTTCTAGTAAATTGCGTATGCTGATCATGAAAATGTTAAAAAGGTGTCTTTTGTGTAGTCTAGTGGTCTCTAGTAGATTCAAAGTAATGTCTATCTCTGTTTGATATTTCTTTTGATCCATCTTGTTTTATCATGTATAAAATTTGAGAATGACAGGTTAAGGAGTTAGGGTTTTCATGTAAGAAGTATTCAAAATAGTTGCAAGAGAGTATAAATAAAATAAAGTTTGTTTTGAGGTCATGAGCATGATAAACATCTTCTTTATAGTTTGTATGCCCCAAGTCAAGTAAGAGGTATACTTGAAAGAATCATTCTTAGTTAATGAGAAGTGTCCTACAGTTAATCCAAATATATAAAGTGTATCATTCTAGTGGGAGAAATAACGGTCTCAAGGTTTATGAAGAAAGGTTTTTAGGTGCTCTATTTTTATCATATGAATGAAAATTTAAAGATGGATATTTATTCCCAGAAGTTGTTGAAAATTTCTACACAAGGGAAGCTTAATGAGTTCATCAAGATGAATTTATAATGTTGATCTCAGATGATGTTATCTTTTCCCATGATTATCAGATGATTTTAATAATTTGGTATACTTATGTGAGTTATAGAAAAGTATCTAAAGATGACATAGAATTTCAAAATACCTATTTTTAGTATGTCGTGGAAAATAAAGAGGTAAGTTTGGAGCTTAAATTTTAATGTGTTATAATTAATCAGTATGTTAATGTATAAATGTTTGAAGGTAGTATGAGTTTTACAATGTGTGAATCTATTTCCCTTGTGAGATTGGTCTAAAAGTTTGGGTGAAAGTGATCAAAATGGGTGTGTGGCTATGATTTTATGTCTTCAAGTCATGAAAATCATGTTTATACCATTTAGAGGATTATATGTGCAACCTTAAAGTTTATGACGACATTCATGAAGTTGGGGTTCCAAAGCTCAAGGTTGTTATGTCAAGAATAATATTTGAAGTCTTAGTTTAATATAAGATATTGTGCAGGTGGTTTTTTATCGTTAATGAACAAAAAATTAAGTATCAATTGATGGTGAGATAGAGTATTATTTTTTGGTATCGAGTCTTGAAGGAGTGTGTCTTCTACATTAGATAGTTGATCTAGTAGAAGATTAAATTGTACTCATGATATTATAGAATCATGAGATAAGATTGCAAAGATATTGCCTATGATGTTCCTCAAATCTTGAAGTATAAATTAAAGATGAGAAATATTTTGCAGTAAAGAAGATCATATAAAGGAGTGTTTGTAGAGGTCAAGGTGTGTTGTAAGGAATTCATAATTGCAGGGTCTCAGTTTTATCCATGAAGATGTTGGAAATAGTTCAATAGTTTTTCATGTTAAAGAGCTAAACAGACTATAAATGCATAAGTTGTTGTTCATGAAGAAAGATAACTGGTATTTAGATCATAATTAGAAGTAGTAGTATTAGTAACCAAATTAGAATGCATCATCACAAGGGGATCTAAGTTTTGTCTTATGGAAAGTGTTCCTCATTATGAAAGGAAAAAGTAAGGATGAAGAGGTCCAAGGTTGGAAACTGTCTTTATGAAAATGATTAACGATGCATCAGTCTATAGGAGTATGGTTGTTGAAGGAAAAAAAACACAGATTTAGAGTGATAAATAGAAGTAATAAGGTCAATATATGGTCTAGAATAGATTTAGGGAAGTATAGTTGTAGGGTAGAATTGAAAGAGTGAAGACCAAGTCCATAGGATCATTTTTCATCTTTGAATTAAAGATGGAAAGTACAGTCCAAGGGAGAACAAGTAAGTTTTCTACATGTAAAGTTGTCATTATTTTTCATGTTGAATTGTCATAGTGCCTTATTCATAGATGTCAAAGGGGGAGAATAGAATTAGAAACATGAAGAAAAAAATTCTTGAAAGTGTTTACACTTTTGCCATCAATGACAAAGGAAGATATTGTTGGGCATTGTGTCTGTGTAGTTTTCATTCATGTCAAATTTAATTTATGGAAAATGTAGTTTAAGCGTCTCTATGAGGTGTCAATCAAGGTCAATATTGAAGGTTGATTGGTAGTATTTGGATTTGATGTTGTTATGGTGTCTTGGCGCATGGTAGAGAGCATGATGCAAGCTATCATGTTAGTGGTATGAAGCTCCAAATTTGTATTATGTCTTCATGAGGTCTAACATGCTTAGTATGATATGTTAAATGTTTTAATGAGTCTTAAAAAGTCATCAAGGTCAAATCATATAAGTCATATGTTGGGCCAAGACATTCTACACCTAGTCCTAGAACTAATGCATGGTGTATGGCATGATATCATGATAAATGGATAAAGTAATAATTGTTAGAAAAGGAGTATTTTGAGATTTAAAACAAGTGTCAGAGGTGTATCAGGTCACTATTTAGGTATATGGTGCATATTTAAGGTCCTTTTGGAGCAAGACTACAAGACAAGGAAGGGTTTTCATGGGTAATTCTTAGTGTTTGGAGAGATTCAGAGGTTACAAGTCATGCATGAGTCTTAGGATATTTGAAATAGGTACCTTTAGTGCTTCACACAAACTTTCAAGCTAGGAAATTTAATAAGTTGCAAGAAAATGATATTTTGGTCATATCGAGTTTCTAGAAGTGCAATTCCCATCTTGAGGTCAAGTTTGGAGTGCTTACTTTATCATAAAATAATTTCATGGGATCCTAATAGTTTCACCATATTTGAGGAATGGAACTAAGACTGTTTTAGAGTTTGAATTGAGTAAAATGATGTCCTATAATTTATGAACGATTGTTAAGAAGAAAAGGTGGTCTAAACCCTCCCAAAACCTAGTTCAAAGTGATGGAGGATAAATTTTTGTATGGTCTCAAAATGGATTGGGAAAGAAAATTTTATGCATCAAGGCTGTAGAGAAATTTTATGAGCTCATTTTGGTGGTGATTTCAAGGTCCAGTTGTTTCAGGAAGATGGAGAAAAACCCTTGTTTTATGTATATTTATAGGTACAGGGAAGAGATGAAATTTTCCTGAAAATAAATGAATGTTTCTAGGAATATTGGGATGTGATCCAGGTTATCATGAAAATTTTCAGAAATATGTAGTGGAGATAATTGAAGATACAGGTCTCTAAAGTTTCCCTACCACTTTTGACCTAGAAGGGCTCAAACTAGTCTTATGGATTGAGGTGAGTTTGATTGTTTGACATCATGAGGAAGTGTTGTATGGAATTTATATAGTTGGTAGAGGTATGTCATGAAGTTTTTGAGTGATTTATTTCAACAGAAGATGTGGTTTCATGTTGAAACCCTATTGGCCTAGATAGCCCTATTAGGACTCATGAAGGTGTCATAGAACAAGTGTACAAGAAAAGTTTTATCCAAATGAAATATGTTTTTTAGTGCTAAAGGAGGTGTTTATAGTCCCTAATTATGTGTTACATGTATTGGTTGAGTCTAGAAGTGATTTTTGAGGTATTTGAAGCATGAATTCTTAATACTAGTTCTTGAGTCCTTAAAGCCCGTTAGAGCAGTTTCAGAGAGTGGTTTTCTTGTATTAATTAAGATTTGATTTGGAGATTTATATTAATTGCATCAGTTATTAGAAATCATTAGATTTTCAGTGTTGTTTTCTTTGTTCTTTGGTGATATAATTTGGTGTTGCAAGTTATTTGTTCTTGATGACCTTTTTCTAGGCATGATCAACATGCTTAAGATAAGTAGGGAGATGTGCGTACTGGACTATTATGCCTTGTTTGATGGTGTCTCATGAACCTATAGAGTTTGTTGGAGTCATTTAGCTTCCAATAATGTGCCCAATAATTCTTTACAATTGATTTTTATGTGTAAAGTTTTTCACTCCTATGGAATGGTTATACGTTTTTTGAGACTTTGTTGAGGTAGCTTGCTTCTTAGTGTGATTCATGGAGATTATTGAAGTTGTAGAGGTTACCAAGCTAGTTAGTGATGCTGAGAGGTTTTTCCTAATATTTATGTAACTTTTGATGTCTTGAAAAATATTTTAGATTCTATTGGATTTTATTGTGCATTCATTGGAGCAAGAAGACCATGTTGTAGGCCTAAAGGAGAAGTGTGTGCTAGTTTGTGTGTCTGGGATCTTTCCGACCTACTTGGTAATTATAAGTGTTTTTAAATGAGTGTGTAGATGTGTTTTTATGTTTTCATGACCAAATTAAATGGTATTGTCTAACTTAAGGTGTCTTATAAGCTAGAGTCGTCTATATAAACCTGACGTATTGGATCATTTGATAGAGTTGTAAGTGTGGGGATGTGAGCGAAATAAAGGAGAAGAAATAAGATGATAGATGTATCAAGGGAAGAGAAAATAAGAGGCATGGATATTTGATAATATTTTAGGAACAAGTATTCAAGGTCATTAGACCTAATCAACAAGTGAAGGAGCATATTTGAGTGACATAGGAGAAAATATTGTTTGAGAGTGTTTAATGTGTATAGAGATAAACTTGTGATCAAAATATATTGTATGAGTAACGATAGTTAAATGGTTATCATCATCACGTGCATAGGTGCATGCTTAGTCATCTTAGGGGGTGGAAGAATCCTTGTATAGTGAGTGTTATACTAAATAGGGACAAGTGCTACATTTAACTTAGGTTTTTCTTTAAACAAATCTTGTGTGATGAGTAATATTCATGCAAGTATTTTGAATTGAGTCATATATTTCAACGTTTCATTGGGATTTTTCCCAATAAGGATTCAACACTTCATATATAGTGTCTATGTGTTCTCTTCTTTGTTTCATGTAATTGTGAATGGATGTTACACACCTAATAATCTCATAATTGGATATGTATGTTAAATGGTTTTTTTGGATGATGTTGTAAGCTATAAAAAAATGAAATTAAAGTTTTTTAAGATTGATTCACTCCCCTCTCATTCACATTTCTTCTAATAATTGGTATTAGATCAAGGTCATTATGAGGTAATTTTAATCACTTGGAGAAGATTCTCTAAAGCATAAGATGGGTAAAGGTCAAGAGAAGCCATATGAACCTAGCAATAACTATGTGTATGATGATAATAAAAATGATTAGGTTATAGTTGAACTAAAAGAGTAGATGATACTTTAAAGAAAGAAAAATCTAATATTAGAACCTACCATCAAGGAGCTTGAAGATGAAATGAGGTTCTTTAGATGAGGCAGAGTGAAAGTTGGGGGAACACACGGAAGACATCCATTTGGAATTAAAATCAGTTTTTTCCAATAAATATTGTTCATTCCAATAAATTATCCTTAATTCGCCACTCCGTATACAATTTCCTTCAAAAATATGTTATATTTCACCAATGCTATGAATGAAAATTTTATATGATTTTCCAACCCAACGAATCTGGTTCTAACCATATTTGCCACAATTTCTATATGTTTTTATCTGACAAGTTCCTTAATTTTTTCCGTAATTTATTGTTGACCAAAATAAGCTCACACTTATTTTTGGTCAACTAACACCATTTTCCCCCCTTTTGTGCTTCATTCTGAATTTTTATATATTTTAAGCACTTGAGGTCCACTTAAAGTATTTCCATCAGACAGGAAATTTCCTCCCCTTTCCATAAATGTAAAGAAGTCCTTCTAACTCCTCATATTTTGCAAGTTATGATCCGGCGGGCCTTGGGAGGATTTTTTGCCAAAAGTGGGTCAGTGGACTTGAGGAAGACTTTTCACCAAAATAGAATGCGGACTGGTAGGGCTGGGGAGACACTTTGGAACTTTGCAAACTATTTTATATAAAAACAATTTAAAATTGTGGGCCCGCAAGCACACGGAAGATATTTGCGCCAAATAAAGAAAAAATGCCTATGGCCTGCAAAGGGACACATGGACATGATTCAAGTCAAAGCGGGAAGGCGGGTCATCGGAGGAACTTTGGAATTTTTGGATTTTATTTTGAAAAGGTGTAAAGTATAAAAGTAAGCCGCACCTCCACCAATGCCCAGAGAAGCCACGTGTTAGGTCTTTGTCATTTATCGAGAAACAGGTTGTTGAGGAATCTTTGGATATTTTGCATCTTTTGCAAATGGTACAAAATGTAAAGTGCAGGCCCGTGAGCCAGAGGAGGTTTCTTCACCAAATTAAAAATATAAAGTTGTAGGAATTCAGGCCTGTGGGGAAATTTTTCACTTTTCTAATTTTTTTGCAAAAGGTGCAAGTTGTAATTTCGGGCCCGCGGATCCATTTTGCAAAGATTGCATTTTCGTCATTTTTGTACAGTCTCGATGTAAAATCTGCAAATAGCCATATCTTTTGATTGGAATCTCAGATTTGAGCAAGAGAATACTTTTTGGAAATTTCGTGACCTCCTCTACGCCATGGAAGCATAAATTATTAGTTTTAGAAGGCATTAGTGGTTGAAAAATAGGAAAATGTATTTCATGCCATTAATGTATGATCTGATTGCTTCAACTACCCATATTTGATTTGATCCACCATTTTTCCTTCTCCAAAACACCAAATAGACATGGGGAAGCAAAATTGATAGATTGTAGGTAGATTTACAGGGGGCATTGATCGTTGGTGGTTGATATTTTAGAGCAGAGTTTGAGTTTTTCTTCTTTCTCTCTAGTTTTCATCATTCTATATATTGTAAACACTTCTCATTTTGAGGGGGGAGACATTCTGGGATGTGGGGAAACTCTGTCAAATTTGTTTCCCAACTCCATTTGAGTTATAAGGCTTCTCCTACGTTTGACAAGTAGATTTGTGCCTCTGAGCAGAAATTTAATGGTTGGTACACCTTCTAGAGAAATAAACTCATGTTTTTGTAGTGTTCTTCAAACCTTTCTCATGTTTTGTTGTTTCTCCATGCCCCTCCCTTAAATTTGTTTTATGTGCATGTATTTCACGTTTTCAGGTGCGGGATTTCATGTTTCATGGAGTTTTGATGGTGGATTAGGACCTGGGTTTGTGTCAGTTCTGTTTGACCTCCCTCATCTCCTTTTTCACCTATTTTATCCTTGCTCAATAGAGTATCTCACCTCTTTCCTTTTCTAGTGTATCACCACTTTAGTGTAGGCTCTCTTTCTCTCTCTCCTTCTCTCTAGTTCCTTGGAATGGTTAGATTAGGATAGATTATTTTTTCCTACATTAGAGTAGATTGTGGCAGATAGTTTAGGAACAAGAACCCGCTTTCTCTGGAGGATCATCTCAAGTTTGGAAGTCCTATATCTTGGGATATGGTCCAATGTTATGCAGATCACACTGAATGCCAGACACAAAACCAATCCATTTGAGGGTGCTGTGATTTTGCACTAACAATTTTGGCATGCCCGGTGGGACACCGAGGTTATATTTTTTTTCATCTTTCCAAGGTGTCTCAATATCAAACAAAAAATATTAAGCCATCGTGCTACCACCCTAATAGTTCTAGAACACCCGATGGGAGAGGTTTGAAGCACTTTAACACTTCATTTCATCAATTTGATGTGTTGTTGGTGAGATTCAAGATTTGGAGTCACATGCAAAGCACATCTAGTGACTTCATCTGGTCAACAACCCAATCTCTGAAGTTTCAGACCTTTTCCATCAATTTCCACCCATTCTTTCTTTCCACATCTCCCATTTTCTTCCATCCCATGAAGTTGTGCAATCATGACTTGATTTCCATCTTGCAATTCACACTTGTAGTAGCAACAGTGTAGTTGACCTACAATGTATTTCACAACTCCTCCAGATCGACATTATGATCAGATCCAAAATAATCATGCTTACCCATATGAGTTGTGGCAAAACCAATTTTAATATGGAGCTTATCAAGAACAAGGGTATGCATATAATGATAACATCTACATGGAAAATGTTGATCTGCTAGAGAAGATTCAAAGGATGGAGGCTAGAATGGTTTAGTCAAGGTCTAAAATACAAATGAAGGCATTTAAGATTTATCGCAGGGCACCTTGTCCATGGGAAGGCCCTTTTCCAAGACATTATAGCCCTCAGGAGAAGCTTGACTTCATGGTTGAAATGTTGCCTCAACTTACATAGTGGACTGAGGATATTGAGGCATATGATTAAAGTATGAGATAACCTTTTCAATGGGTAAGTTAGTCACTAGATCCTTGTCCTTCATTTTCTCTTTCTCAAGCGTTATCATTTCAGCAGTGCTAAGAGTCAAGCCCCTCATCTGCTGCCCCAAATGTTGATTTCCCTTCTCCATCTCCTGATCTTCCATCTCATATCAATTCTTCTACCCTTTTCCCTTCCAAGAAATCGTTCCATCCAAACAAACAAGAAGTTCCACTTCCCTCTCCACCACAAACAATAGCAAAACTAGTTGAATCCCAACCTACCCCTTCTCTTGCATCCCTAAATCCATGTTGGGAAGATGAAAATCAGACAACCAGCCAAGGGAAGCAAGAAGAAGAGCTAAGAGAAGAAGGAATGATCAAAATCTTGGTTAGCTTGGCTCTCAAATTTGCGATTAAAAATATTCCCTTAATGGTTAAGCCAACAAAGGAGGTCAAGGTTGAAGAGCCAGTGGTGGCTAAGGCTGAGTTTGAAGCAGAATAAGAACAAGAAGGAGAAGACCAGTAGTCTGTTTTCTTTGAATGCAGTGTCAATAATGGCACTTTTTCTAAAGAGGATGTTGATCTAATCCAAGATGCATAATTAGTCAAGAAGGAAGAAGAAAAATCAGCTCCAAGTCCTGATGAAGAGGAGCAACTGGAAGAGATCAAATCAGAGTTGAAACCGCTTGATGAAAAAATCATTGTTGAAGATTTTTTACTTTCCTCTGAAGGGTATGATTTGATTGATGAATCCATAATGGAGGGGAACCATACAGTTAAAGAGGCTTTAAGTATAAAGAAGGCCACATAAGAACCTTTAGTTCTTCCTCCCACTTCATCCCCTTTAAACTCTAATGTTGAAGAAGAGTTTGAGCTTTCAAACTTCATGTTTGAAGATGAGGGGAACCATGGTGAGAAAGTTTCAGATCAAGAGGACACCATGGAGGAGGTTGAGCACATGTAGTAGGACAAAATGGAGGTGTTGATGTGTAATCATAGCACCCCTGAATGTTTTCAACTCGATGGGTTGAAACTATCAGTGTGATTGCATAATATTGAGATTTTCCCAAAGTGTGGGACCTTGCGAATGGAAAAAATCTCCAGATGAAGGTTGGTTCCTATTCCTCTATTCGAGTGCATGCATTCATATTGCAGAGGATCTACTCTAAAACCAACTTTAACTTTCCAAGGAAATAGGCTTAAGAAGATACATAAAAATAAAGCCTAAAAGTAACAAGGTGATGCACCAAAGGAATGTTGAACGCCCTGCTTTGCCATTAAACAAAAACCATAAAACATGTAATACAACCACTAACACTAAAAAACATAGTGCAATGAGAGATCAGATGGAGCCGATGAATATATAGAGGGTTGAAAATCATCCACAAACATGCATTATTTGCTCCAAAAGTTGATACAGTAGACTACAATGGCCAAGAGGCACAAACTTGCATTACAGTTTGAATGAGGAGGTTTGAACTTCAAAAATTCACCTGTCAAAGAGAAGAAGGGAGGGGAAAAGCCAAAATGTCCAACCTTTAGAAAAATGCCCCTCCTTACAATATATAGGAAGAATTAAAGAAGGATATAGAAGAAATCTGAATTCTTGATCTAACCACCCAAGAAATACATTGAATTTACCTACAAAAAATGATGGGTTCCATGAAAAAACCCATGCCTCCACGTATTGTTCCTTGTTGGGAAAGAAAGGAAGCCCATACCTCATTAATGGTGGTAGGTGAGAAACTTGGGACACTCCAAAAATGGTGAATTGTATTTCTTCATTTTGACTAACTTAGTCTCACTTATTTAAATATATCTAGTCGTAGTTGGGTAGAGGACCCTGTGAGCTTTCTGAAAAGTCCTCCCTTGTGTAAATCCAATCTCCCAGTCAAAATTTATGGCCATCTGAAGGTTTGGGTGTACTTTGCAAAAATGGTGGTTGGGAGTTCCGAATCTTCGAAAGTTTGAAATATATGCAACATCCGAAATCCTAAAATTTGGAATTTTGGAAATTTTCATTTTAGAGAAAAAACACTATTCATATGCTAAAATGCTCTAAGAGTTTAGAAAGTCTGAAACCTAAAAACCCGAAAGTCTGAAATTTCAGACTTTAAGAATTTGGAACTTCAGACATTTCGTGCTATTTTTTTCCATTTTTTGCTTGAGAAGTTTCCGAAACCTAAAAACCTGAAAGTCTGAAATTTCAGACTTTCAGAATTTGGAATTTTAGACTTTTTGGCTCCATTTTCCAACTTCTTGCCTAATATTTCTGAAAGTATGAAACCCAGAAACCTGAAAATTCAGACTTTTAGAGTTTTAGAATTCAAACATTTTGATCGATTTCCAGCTTTGCACTCTGAATTCTCCGAAACCTCGAAACCTGAAATTCTGAAAATTTGAACTTTCAGAGTTTTAGGTTTTAGACATTTTTGCTAATTTTTCCCTTGTTTTTCCTGAAATGCCAAAAAATATGAACGCATCAAAACCTTGAGATTTTCTCCATTTTTGAGCTCGGATGCAGTTCATATTTGAAATCAGATGTGAACTCACATGACTGAAACAACCCCTCCATTTCTTTGGCGTGCAAGGTCATGTTTTTCCATTTTTCCTAAGGGGCAAAAAAATCAACAACAAGAGGCATATTATCTGTCTAACTTGGAGGATTTATTTGATGGAGAGGATCCCATGGAGATCACATCATTTTCTCCTCCATCATCCACCTTACAAGCACATGAGCCTACTGCCATGAAGAAGAGCATTCAAAGACAATAGCCTGCACTTCATAACAACCCTCTAGAACCAAGGTTGGAAGATATGAATATTCCATGTTCTTCATAGGAGAAGGAAGGGAAAGAGAAAGAGGATGTCATCATATCTTCCACACCATTCACCCAGGAAGGTCTGCAGGGAGACTCCATTTTTGGAGTTGAATTTTAGAACAATGGGCGCATCTATTGGATCCGACCTTGCCCAATCAGGTACTTGGATTCATTGGATCTAAGGGAGAAGTGAACACCAGTCATGCTTACTCATGAGCATGAGGATGACTATAAAAGTACAAAGGATCAATTGCAATGCCTCTTCAATCTAAATACAGAGAAACTAAAAGAGGTATTTTCCTTGTTTACAGTTGACACCTTGATGATTTGGGTGGAGGATTAGCATATAGTCATTTTTTCACTGATACAAGTAGCCATATTCAGTGTCAAATCATTTACATGTCTTCCATTTTTGAGAAAGGAAAGCTACTTCTCCCTGTCAGTTACAGGATTTGTTTGAGTTTCCTTTCTCTCTAGTTAGCGTAGAGTAGGTAGGTTTGCTTTTAGAAAAATAAGTGGTTGTGCACACTCTGCATATCCCACTTGGGTTGTGTATGATTTCCAGTTTTGTACATAGTTTTTGTGGTGGTGTTTTGTTACTCGTGCATAGTGCATTGAAAATGGAATTTGGTAAGATTAACTCTAGTTTCAGTGGTGTTTCAAGTGGCTCAGGGATCATATTTTCAAAGTTCACATTAGATTTGTGTTTATAATACTATCATTCATGACTCCATGCCCAATGTATGCTTCAAAATAGGAAAATAGGTGAAACATTTTGGCATGCCCAGTGGGACCCATTCGGGGTTCCTTACATCTTTCTTCATTCCTAGGTGAAAAAAAAATTGTGTGTTTGTTTCCCTTTTAGTAGCATTCACATTAAAACTTTCTCCTTGGTAACATTCTCTTCTTTCTACTTGCTCTGAAAGACACATTTCTTTTGGTGTATTTAAAAATAACCTTCTTATTCTTGTTTTCTGCATTTTAGTGAAAGAGCATCCCTCTTCCTGTTCATCTATTTTTGTCATCGAATATCATACTTTCGATTTGGGTTTAAAATAATTGCATTCCATTCTGATTTGTTGCATTAGCTCACACTAATTGAGGGCAACCTATACACTGGAAGTCATGACCAACTGATGGTTGAAAAACGAATCGTAGAAAATCACTTCTATCCTTTTCTCTTTCTCTGAGTCTTACCAAACCACACAAAAATTCAAAATACATACATTCTTAAACAACATCCTACCTAGAAGAAGTTGTAGGTGATCACACGATCACGGTACAGTGGGCACCCAGCTCGCTGCTCTGTCGAGTCATACTTTAGAGAAAAGCCTGTCCCCACCATAACATTCCTGAAACCTCACCCTTTAGAATTATTTCTTCGTAAGAAGCCTTCCTCACCAAGAAATTCTATTGTTTCATTCATAACAGTCAGTCCACACAAATAGCATAAGCTAAACAATGTAATAGAATAGGAACTCTATGAATGTTATTTCTTAGTTTTCTTCTTAATTTGTGTTTTGAGGTGAGATCTTTTGATCATTATTTTTGTCTTTCCTTGCACACTCCCAATCATAGTCGGTGTATTATGACTTCGTCTAAGTGTTCCTGGACCACATCTACATCATTCTCAGACTTCTAGGTTTGATTCAACACCAAATTTTTAAATCATAACCATATTTATTATTCTTCATTTCAATTTCACAGTAACCGGCTATGGTTATCCTTAACCATCACCGGTTACATTCCAACTGGCATCAGTTTAACCTAACCAGCGTTGGTCTGAAGTCTTTTTGGATACCTATAAAAAAGAAACCTATTTCACTTTCTGAGGTAAAAAAGGCTCCTATCACCTTTCATATTATTGTTACTTCAATCACAGTCACCTTACATCTCATCTTGTGTGAAAATTGTTAGTCTGGAACCATCATTTAACAAACTGTTGGTTTTTCACAATAACTGGCACTGGTTAAGTCTAACTGGCATAGGTTTACCCAAACTGACGTTGGTCACAATGTGTTGTTTTATAGCTCACCAGCCAACCTAATTCACTCACCATTGACTATTTTCGTTGTTCTGTTGTGTTCTGCCCCATTCATGCATAATACAGTATTGCTAAATCAGTTCCTACCCACATGGTGTTGACCTGTAGTCAAGAAAACATCCTCGTATTTCATGCTAGTCGACTACCGCTCCCACCTATCCCTTCATCACCTAGTCCTTCACCACCTTCCATCTCACATCCATGGATCCCAATCAACCTATCACCATTCCTACAGGTGACATGGAGTTCGCACGACTCCTAGATCAGAATCTCACTACTTTGAGCCACTACCTCACCCATGCCTCCACTTGAGATACCTCGGGTCAATTGATTTATGGCATGCCTATATGCTTATCTCCATCCCTAATGATCACTTCTACCTTGGCTCCACCTCCTACCATGGTGACCTCACCCATTTTATCCCCATTTGTGTTGTAGTTAGGCCCCACGCGAGCTTTGACCACCGCATCTGCAACCTCTATTGCACCCACAATCACCACCATACCTTCATCCACCACCCAAAACATAACATCATCCACACCTGTTGTCTCATATATACCAGTCGCGATGCTACCACCCTTGGTTTTGGTAACCTCTACCCCATTTCAAAATGTTTTCCTTTCTATTCCCCAATCTCTATCTCCCATCTCTACTAGGGTCACTATGAGTGTCCCACCCTCACATTCCTACTACTAGCCGCCTCCTGTTTCATTGGTCATTTAGTCCGGGTATATACCCTCTATGTCTATATCTCAATTCCTGCCTCCTTATTTGACACCACCATACTCTGGAATGTCATATTCTTCATATGTCTAGCAACAACCTCCTTTCACTCCGGGGGGTACCCAATCTTAACAACCTAATAATGACTTTATCAAGCTAATGATGGACAAGATGCAGACATTAGAAGCATCTATTTTCAACTCCCGTAATTCTCTCACCTATGACGAGATTTGTAATGAGCCTATTTACCCATCCATTCCCATTTTCCCATATCTCGTACACTAGGAGATGCCTAAGTTTAACCACTTTAACAGTAAGGAACACCCACAACAGAATTTGTGATCTTTCAAACATGGGTTTTACTTAATTTCCCATGATGATGCTTTGCTTTTGTGAACCTTTCCCATGTCCCTAACTGGTCCAACATTGGACCGGTATAGTGGATTACCTAGACATTCCATCTTCTCATTCAGCCAAATAACCCAAGCCTTCTTGGATCATTTTTCGATTGACATCATCAAGAAGGTTACCATGACCGCTCTTTATTCTACGCGTCAATATGACGATGAATCTATCGCATATTTTTTCGTTCATTGGCATAGCCTAATCAATCAACTCACTTTCCAATTACTGCAAACTGAACTCATAGAGCTCTTCACACGAGCCTGTGCTAGACATATCTCACCTACCTTATAGGTGTAAACCTTCAAAACATTCAATGATGCTTTCACCATGGCAAATAAGCTTGAAATTCATGCCATTGAAGAGAAGAAGATACAATTATGAAACAAGAACTCCTCATTTAAATCACACAATACTTCCTCTTCCTTGAAACCTCAGATGAGTTATTCCAAAGCCAAGGGAACTGCCAATATAGTGGTACTTAAGGTTGGCCCTGCCCATCCATCCAATCATGCTAAACCTTCATCCAATATGTCACCAGTCCAAGCCTTCAAATTCAATCGAGAAAACAAGAAATACACCTCAATTGGGGAACCATATTCATCTATTTTAGAAAATCTTATTAAAGATAATGCCATCACCCTTCCTACTATCAAACCACATATTGGTTTTGACCCTTTTCGCCCCATACCAGGCTGGTATAAGTAAAATGACTTCTATAACTGTCACCATGTAAATGGTCACAGTGATAGCAATTGTATCACCTTTAAAAACATTATTCAGGGAATGCTCGAGAGTGGCGAGTTAGTCCTAGATAACCATAATGCACCTGCTAATCAAGACCTTCATATATTTAAGAAACCATTCCCTAACCATTCCTCATCTAATGATCAAACTGGTGATGTCTCATACAATGAAAGTAATACACGTGAGGTACATGTTATCTTTACCGACTTACCACCTATTTCCCAAATATCTCCTATCCCCTCCATCAAGTAAATCCTAGCCCGAAATCCTCTACCCGCATAGGAACCTACTTTATCCATTCCTCTACCCATAGAGGAAATCCCTTCACCTCCCCATACAGGTGCGGGGGAGTCTCTTGTTAGCACCGATATCATTACCCCTTTAGTTTCCCTACCCAGTGAGCCGCTACCAATTATACCTCCTCTACCCACAGAGGAGTACCCATCGTCTTCTCCACCTATTCAAGATCCAATAGATTTGCCATTACCGCTCAGTGACCATTCTCTGTTAGCTACCCAAGATCCTGTGGACCTACTTTCAGATCTCTTACCTACAGAGGCCAAAGCCAGTGAATTCCCTGTTTCTCAAACACATTTTACGTGAATCACCACTCACTCCACATCTACCTCATCTACCCCAGTTCCGTTCTCACGTTTGGCTAACTGCCTAGACTATGTTGATAGGTATTCACTTTGGGGGTGTCTCTTACTCCCGGTCTCGACCCAAATGCAATCATCTTCCATTGACACTTCTACCATTTATCCGAAGATGTTTCAACAACCCAAACCACACATGAACATAACTCTCAATACATCTTCTATTGCATCATCCTCATATATACCCGCCTCTCTACCTGCTAGCCGACGTGTTCTAACATCATCTCTTGTATCTAAACCAAATAGTGTTCTAGGGGTCACACCCACATCAAACCTTGCACATCCTCATGTCAGGATATACTTGACCACATCTTCCCATATACCTATTGAACCAATCACTCAACCTAAATAAAAAACCCAACCTTCTAATCTGCATGCACCGATCTCACCATCTACACCTTTATCACCTTCACCCCTACCATCCATGTTGGGACCTCACCCCTCTACCTGAACAAAATCTACTCTCTCCGAGGGTAAAACTAAAATTCCCTTGACCCCTTCACCACAGCCTACAGCTCTACCTAGGTGAACCTTGCGTCCTTCATCACCATCTATAACTTATTTACCTCCTATACCACCATTACCTTCTATACCTCCTTCATTGCCTATGACATTTTCTTCCACCTCACCTGTACCTCCCTCTCGACCTTGACCAAAACCTACCACTGCACCTCAGTTTTCCCCTTGGGTCAATCATCCTCTCCCACCATCTGCCTTGCCATCTACATTACGTGCTCCCCCTACACCTCTACCTAAGAAAAGACACCAAAAATAAAAAAAATCGTTAATTTCCAAAGAGGTGGTTAAACCTACCCCTCTTTTTGTTGTTGCACCTACACCAAAGAAAGTACAACCCAAATCTAAGACGACATCACCCCAACTACCACCACAACTACCCAATCTTCCAACCAAACCTACTTTCACTTCACATTGTGATCCACTGGTGGGGTCATATGCCACCACCTTGGCTAACCTCCTGGAAAGCTCTGTTATCACCGTCCCTCCTCTTAGACCTTATGACCCTCTTAAACCTAAACCAAAAGGGTTTGATGATACTAAAATTTGCACTTACCATCGTGTGTCAAGCATGATGTTGAGAACTATAAGGGTCTAAAGGTTTCCCTCATTCAATTATGTCCTTCTGACCCCGATTTTGATGATGATGACCTTCTTCACATCTTCCTCCTACACCTATACCACAACCTCCATCTTCACTACCACGACCTTTCTTTCCATCTCTGAAATTTTAAATCAACATGGTCCGCCTTCGAGAGACCGCTCAACCTTCTCCTAAATACCAGTGTTGGACACTCATCGCAGAAGGCTCTTATCCACCTCTTAGTAAATGTTCCTCCTGCCGGTATACCTTTCATGGTAACCCCACCCCATCCACGTCTCTGCCGCAAATTAATATGATTCACGATGTTACCCGAGGTCAGCAAGACAAAGGGAAAGAAAAAATAGACGATCCATCACCTAACCACGTACCCAACATACCAATTGCACTCGCACCTAAAATCACTATCCGTGGTCCTACATATCCTATTTTTGATAAGGTTACACACCGCATGATTCTCAAACAGTTAAACCAATCTCCTCTCAAAATGTCCTTATATGATCTCATCCAAACCTCGGAGTCACATCGTCAATCCCTCATGGAGGTCCTTCAATCTATTAAGGTTTTACCTAATGACCCCACACCTATAGCCTCTATTATCACACCTCATCATGTCGCTTCTCTCACCAAATTTCCATCTACCTCATCACCTCCACCTATTCACCAAGTTGTTATCCTTAGTTTCAAGGATGCTGAAATTTTCCCCCACCAAACCGATGACCCAGATCCTACACTTTTCATCTCCATCCATATTAATAATATACATGTCCGACGTGTTAAGATCGATGGGGGCACTATCATTAACATCATCTCCTCTCATGCATTCGAACAAATGCACATACCCAACAACTGCATGCATAAACATCCAGTCATGTTGCATTCATTCAATGATGATATCACCTCTACACTCGACACTATCATCCTAAATGTTCATGTGGGTCCCCATACTGTTCCCGAGTTGTTCTATGTTTTGGAAGGCAAGTTTCAATACAATTTGTTGCTCAGCAAACCCTAGATTCATGCCATGGGTTGTGTTCCTTCTACTTTGCACAGATGTGTAAAGTTCGAACATGAAGGACGTTCCTATACCGTCCTAGCTAACCCATCACCTTTCAAAACCTACAACATACTTTACTGGCCCAATGATGTCCTTGTACCTGTTAAGGCATCTACCTCCCTACCTACATCTTCTTCACACATGACCCCATCCACCAGTGCCGTTGCAACCTCATCTTCACCCAAATATTCTATTCCCACCACTATTTTCACTTCTACCAGTCACACATCATCTTCCCAACTAACCGACACCTCCTCCAATCTAAATTCTAACACTTCCTCCATTCTAGCCACCAATGTATCAACCATTGATCCCTTGGAAGGTGTTTTTCAATGCCTCACTATGGGGGAGTATCACCTGTACAATGTCAATACATTCCTTACTCCACAAGAGTATGGAAACCTTCACCAACATCCTCACTATGACCACCACATAGGTGAGCATCTCCTTTATGGTCCTCTCCACCTCCATACCCATCTTACCGATGGGGGACTTGATATTTCCAATTACACATCCAAACCACCATCACAAACCTGACCTTTTTTGGCTAACCTTCAGTTACTTACCAACCACCGCTTCACTCACACTTTCCTACACCACTGTGCCTTGAAGGGTTTCAGCTTTGGCCTTTATGAGCAAGGTCATCTCACCATTATTTCATGTACCATGCATAAACACAATGATCGTAGTGGAATTGGTTTTACCAAACTACCTGCTAAAAATCCCTGTATTGAACTCATCGAAGACATTGACCCCTATCCACCTTCTTCACCTACCCCACCTTCACCACCTTCACCAACGGAGTCGATGGATCTGAAATCTATTTCTCCTATCTTTTTTTTAATAAAAACTATATCCTTGGGGCCTCTGACCTGTCACCACGATGGCAAGGCTCCTTCCTCACTTCCTTTCTTGTATCCTGACATGATAGGGGACGATTCTCCTATTAATGTCATTCAATGTCAGGATGATGAGTCCATACTCACCTACCTTAGTGCTAAAGACTCTTATATTCACCATTTATTACCTTTTGAGATGTAAACAATGTTGAATGAATCGACTATCAAAGTCAACATCCACACTCAGGACGACCCCCACATTCTCAAGATTATCCAATCTCTGGATGCTGCTGAATAGGAATCCCTCACTTCTTTTCTTAAAAATCATAGCCATGCTTTCACTTGGTCCTATGCTGACATGCCTAGCATTGATCCCACTATCATGGTCCATAATATTGTAACCATTCTCGATGCCAACCCCATAAAAAAACTTGAGTAAAATGCACCCTTGCATTCTCTTCTTTATCAAAGAACAACTTCAATGCCTTCTCTCAGTTTCCTTCATCTACCCATCGATTACCCCCAATGTATTTCTAACATTGTCCCTGTCACTAAGGTGATAGGGGAGCTTCGCATTTGCAAAAATTTCCATGATCTCAACCCTGCCTACCTAAAAGATGATTTTCTTTTGCTTGGGTATAGACCAGTCGGTCGACCTTACTGCTAGCCATGAGATGCTATCACTTATGGATAGTTTCTTCAGGTTATAACCAAATCTTGATCGCTTGATAGGATCAACACAAAACCGCATTCATTACCCCTTGGGGGGCCTTCTGCTATCGAGTCATGCCTTTCGGCCTTAAAAAACACTGGTGCCCACCTATCAGCAGGATATGACCTACATTTTCCATGGACATTATGCGCCGTATACTAGAAGATTATGTAGATGATCTTCTTGCCAAATCCAAAACATCGGGCCAAACATCTTAATGTCTCTGAAAACCATCTTTGATCACCTTATCAAGTATTCGTGTTCACCTTCAAACCAAGAAATGTGTCTTCGTGGTTCTCTTAGGAAAGCTCCTGGGATTTATCATTTGCTTACATGGTATAGAGGTTGACCTTCGCTAAAGGCAAGGGCCATTATTGATATGGCTCCACCCACTAACCTTTGCGCAAGCTTCATAGATTATGCAGGGCAAGTTGCAATCTATTCGTCGATCTATTTCCTAACTCTCTGACCATTGTCAACTATTTCATCACCTTCTCAAAAAGAATGTCTCTTTCAAATGGGATGAAAACTTCCAAAAATCTTTTGAGGCCTTAAAACAATACCTTCTCCAACCACCCGTACTTGTTTCCACCTAAAGACAACCAAACCTTCTAGTTATACATCTCTGCTATCGACCACTCTTTAGGGGCTATGCTCACTCATCGTGACAAACAACATAAGGAGAAAGTGGTTTATTGCATAAGCCATACCCTTTTTAGACTTACGAAACCCGATCCACTCACCCTGAAAAAATTTGCTTAGCCTTAGTTTTTGTTGCCAACCAATCTTCACCATTACATACCCAACCACAAAACCTATGTTGTGACCAACACTGACCCCTTGCACTTCATGTATGCTAAACCTTACCAAAATCAACGTGCTGCACACGTTGGCTCATGATTCTTGTTGACCTAGACCTTGAATTCATCCACCAAAAATCTATCAAGGGCTAGGCCATTGCTGACCAGCTTGCTGATGCGCCTCTTTCTGGGAATCAATCTTCGATATTTGATTTACCCTGACAAATCCATTGCTAACCTCTCTTTGGATGATGACCCTTACCAAATGACCTTATTCTTCGATGGTTCTGAATGTTAGGGTGGGGGTGGTGCAGGAATTATCCCCATTCCTCTTGATGGTGAACCCATGCCCTTGTCATTCAAACTCAAATTCGAATGCACCAATAATATCACTAAATACGAAGTGCTCGTATTGGATCTCATGATTTCCTATGCCTTAGCAGGTTAAGTCCATTAATATCTTTGGTGATTGTCAACTAGTAGTAAAACCAAGTCAATGGTGTTTATCAATGTCATAATGAAATACTTCAAGAGTACAAACGTTACATCATCATCATGTTGACTACCTTTGACCGCTATAAAATTCAAGCCATCTCCCACGATCCATCAAAAAATTCACGGATACCATGGCCTACCTTGCTTCCCAAATACCCGCTCAGCCTAACGATTCAGACATATTTATTAATCGTAACATGCATACCGAGACCCTTCTTATAAATCTTGTTGTGTTAACCTCATTTGAACTGCCTCACTAAACACACATGACCTTTAGTATAAGTAGCTTAAGGACTACCTTTCCCTTTCTATATTGCCTCCTAATCTCACATGTAAGGAACAAACGTACCTTTCTCAAAAAGGCCTCTTGTTATGTTGTCATGGGTGGCCTTCTCTATAAACAAGGATTTGACGGTATTCTCTTATGATGCCTTACCAGCTCTAAAATCCCCTATACCATTAAAGAAGTTCACGATGGCTATATGCGAAGGTCACTTCAGTGGCATTATTGTTACTAAGCGCATTATTCGCTTGGGCTATTACTGGCTGACCCTCAATCATGATTGTTGCAACTACGTTAAACGTTGTGTAAAATTCCAACAATGTGCCAATCTTCATCACACACCTAGTCATTCCTTACAGGTCACTCGTGACCCTTTGGCCCTTCTCTCAATGGGGTTTGGATCTTGTTAGAGAGATCAATCCCCACTCTTCCCTACAGACAGGTCAATGGAATATCTATCATAGCGCTATCGAATATTACACCAAATGGGTTGAAGTCGTACCCATCATCTCCACTAAAGCTGAGAAAATATGTGATTTCATCAATCATCACATTATTTGTCACTTCGGTGTTCGACATCACCTTATCACTGATAATGGAAAACAATTGAAAAAAAAAACTCTACAGAAAATTTGCAATGCCTTTGGCAGCCAACTAATCTTCTCCTTTCCATATTATCCACAAACCAATGGCCAGGCCAAATCCACCAACAAAACCCTAAACAAAATTCTCATGAAATTGGTTAACGATTACTAGGAAGGATTGGCATACGCACATTACTTTCGCTCTTTGGGCATACTGTAGTAGCATTCACACCTCTACCACTACTACTCTCTTTCCTCTGGTCTACGGTACCAAGGCTGTTTTACCTCTCAAAGTCCAGATCCCATCTGTTCGTATCTCTCTTCAAGATATGCTTACTGATGATGAATTTCACCAAGACCATTTATCACAACTTGAGTTATTAGACGAATGTCATCTTCATGATCTCAACCATCTCCAAGTCTACCAAAAACAAATCAAGCGTGCCCTATGACAAACATGTCCCATGAAATGCACCTTCAAGGTCGGTGACCTTTTCCTTAAGGAAAATCAACACATAACCAAAACACAAAAAAGAAAACAAAGCAAATTTGCTCCTAATTGGCCTGGACCATACATCGTGACCCCTGAATGTGGATCAGGTGCTTATCTTTTGTCTTCAATTGATGGTAAGCCTGAACCTAAGCCCCTAAATACCTTGCATCTTCGACCGTTCTACTATTGACTTCTAGTTCTGCATAACTATTTATCTAGTTCATGCTCGTCACCTTGAGCACCATTTACCGTTCTCTTTTCCACACCTCATCCCCAACGACTAAGTAAGAATCATGTGATTACTCATCACCCTTTTTCCTTATCTTAAATATGTGCACCATGGCTCTGCATATGACATGATTCTCATGGATACTTTTCATCTTCGTTTAGATGAGATCCCATGGTCATTCATCCTTACCTTCTCAACAAGAACCAAATGCTTCATTATAGTCTATTCCATGACTTAAAAGCCAAAAAAAATATTTCTAAAAATAAGGGATTAACTCCTTGAGTCAAACTTACACTATAAAAGATGAATCCCTCAAAAGGGACATATTCCACCTTCAATTTTTGCTACAAGTAGACTACTCCCTCGAAGGAAAGCTATAGAAATCTCGTAACTCTTTACATAGTCTATCCAAAAAGAAGACTATTTTTCTCAAAAAAGTCAATACCTATTTAGAAGCTTCCCACATCGATTAGCTTCGTGAAAGACCTCAAGGAGACGTATATTCATCCCGTATAGACTTCCCGCATCAATCAGTCTATCTAACAATGTCAAAAAGAAAAAGAAAAGTAAACTTTTTCATTCATGGACTTGTCTATTGTGATCTTGGATCTCCTTGCCCAAGGAATTTTTGCTTCCCATAACATATGACCTGATTACCTTCACCTCCTTACCCATTGTCTTTTCACTTCATTGTCTCAAGGGACCAACTGAACCAATGACATTTGGTGATTCATGTGACTATTTTTCACCTCTTAGAATTATCAATCATGCAATGTCTTTAGGGTCTTACATTCATTAGCCTATCTGTAGATGTGTTTCATACATTTTGATCCTTTCCAATTAGGTGGCTTTCTTGCCCCCTCTTGTCTTTTCTCTTCTTCATTACCTTTTGATCTTCCTATATAGGATTAGAGCCTCGACACCTATCTTTTGGGATTTTCTTCTCCCACCTCAATCAACCTAAAATCACCTTTACCTATCTACCTATTCTCAACCCAAACATCAATGACCTCCACCTCATTATACCTATGACTTGGAATCAACACTACCTATTGACCTAAAATCACCTTTACCTATCTATCTATACTCCACCCAAACTTAATTGACCTTAACCTAATCATCCCTCTGACCTGGACTCAACCCTTACCTATTAACCTACCTACCCTCCTTCTATCTTTTCATATTCTTCCCTAGCTTATGGGAGAACTACATCAGCCTGAGGTCCCCTTTTCGCCGGGACTATGTAGGCAGCACTTCCAGGGCATGGGGCCTTATAAGGTAAGCTCAGCCATTTGTTATCCTAACCATTTCCCCCCTCTTTTTTAATTTTCAATAGCCCATTTGTATCAAAACCTCGACATCTAAACCATATACCACATAACTTTAACCACTTATATTATTTCGCATTTTCATAGATAACCATACATTTTCCACATTTTACACCATCTCATGCATTTATATTGCCATTTGTTACCAAAATATACCGAAATGAACATCCATGCCTAAACCGACATGACTCGATCCATACCTAAGCTAACCTGACTCAATCCATGCCTAAAATTAACTTGACTCGATCCATGCCTAAACCAACCTAACTCGATCCATGCCTAAACCGACCTGACTTCGTCAGTTTCCATCCATATCATCATAAAGTAAATAAAATACACATCACAACACATAATCAAATGAACCTCATATATCTCCTCATATACATCTTAGTGTATAAATAATGTACACACATCTCAAAAATACATGTGTCTCTCATACATCGTCGGCTTGCAGGCTGCCATCCAATACAAAAATATCTTCGGCTTACAGGCCGGTATCATGTACAAAATAATAATAATAATAAATACAACATCTCTTCAGCACGTAGGACAGTCTCATATATAATCCATACAAAAATGACTTGGCATGTAGGCTGGTCCATAGCAATTCAATCATCTCCTCATCTAATGTCTGGGAATGCTCCCTGTGACTGTGTCTCTCTCAACCCCTCTGCCACACCTATCTAGTGCCCAGCACCTACCCCACCTCCTGTTGATGGCCCCTCACCTAGGGCTGGCCTCTATACATTAGTGGCCTCACCACAACCTTGTCCCTGGGCTCGCCGGCCCCCTGTACTCTCCACACTGTGCATGCAGGATCTAGTCCTCTCACTGGAGGCCTATTGTGCTCTGTACTTGGCATAGGAGGGCACATCTAGCCTGGAAGCTAACAAATGATCCTGATAATATCATGCCTCTGCTAGGGCATCCCTGAATCTAACCATGGTCACTGTCTATGGGGGTGCCATGGGTCTCGCTACCTGCGTAGGTACCTATACAATGGTACCCTGTCCCTGAACTTGCACTAAGCCCTGTACTAGTACTAGAGCATGAGTCGGCCCTAGAATCTATACATGTGCCTATATTTGGGCATACAGACTAGTAATCTGCACCTGTGCTACTGTACGCTGGCCCTGCAGACCCATAACCTACCCCTGCATTGTGGCCAAATGACCCTGTAAATCCACTACCTACGCTTGTAGGGTGGCTATCTCCTCTCCGTCTCTGCCTACCTCCTCTCCATCTACATCTCCCCCTACCTCCACCTATGTAGGTACCTGCCCTTGCCCTTCCTGAGCTTGTAGCGTCACTATCTGGGCCTGTAATGTTGCAACCTGTGCCTCTGTACCTGTCAAATTCCCCTACATAATCCCAAGCTACATCACCAAGGTAGCCACCTTCCCCTGTAGGGCATCCCTTTGCACTGTGATGGTGGCTAAGTCTAGCTACTCTAGCCTTGGTGATACGGCTCTCAGCTGTGTTGCCCACCACTACTTGTATCCATCTGCCACTCTGGCATCATCAATTTGTATATCTACAGCCTACTCCTCCTGTCCAATAGGCACTATGGGTCATGGTGGAGACATAGGCCTCTCCACATCATCTCTCTTGTACTTCAAGAATGGAGGCGGTATATCCTGGACTAACCCGAATTGGCACCTAACCCACTCTACGGGTATCCACTCATGCTCTCCCAGTCTCCTCCCCTCTATCCACAGATATAGTTGTATCCCATCTAGCTCCGTGGTCATCTGTCTATATGCAGAGTAGCCCACATATGACCTCGAAATGATGTCCACCTCAGAAAACCCCTCCAACAATCTTCTGTAGTAAGTTACATCATGAGTAGCTCTGGCACCTCGAGCCTCTCCCATGCCCAGTACCCACCGCTTATACCCCAACTCTCAAAAACTCTCTGTGGGAATGCATCTGCTCAGGGCATCCCCAACTAGTTCGAACACAAACAATGTGCTCATAATCCCAACAATGCAATAGTACAATGCAGTAGATGTTGAACCTTCATGCAGTCGCGCGTAGGCCCATAGCTCTATATATACCTACGTCAGTAATGTAGGTACCCATGTGAACCATGTCTACTGTATCACCTTGTCATGAAGGAATCCCGATTAGTGACCTCGAGAATCTCCCACCCTTTACATCCGGTAGTGCGAAGCAACACACTACCTCCATCAAGAGTACCCACTAACCTCATCTTCTATGGATGAGTTCTATACATTGCTCCATAGCTCATGCTAGCACTATGGAACATCAGGTCTACTACACCCTCACCAAAAATGGGTGCTAGTGGCTCCTCAGATGCCTCTGAAGAGATAGAATAAACGTGGGGGCCCCAATATGGGAAACTGTAGGATCCTATAGACATCCTTTAGGGTGATCGTCATCTCAGCCTGTCGGCATATGAGAGGTGTTGGTTGCCGAAGTCCCCATCTATCGATGAGAAAAACCATCAGACTCGCCTCCTAAACAACATACCGGTAGTGCATCACCCCTTATCCACCCCACCTCTGCAACATACTGCCACTCCTCCTGCTATCGTAATCGCTCACCCATACTGTCAATAATAAGGGTGGGCAGCTGGGCCCTCATTCGTAGCTCATCTTGGGCCCTACATCCCATAAGAAGTAATGTATTAGTACACCTTCCCAACTTACCCCTATTTCACCCCACATCCTGACCTAATCTCTTTCCCCACGCCCATCCCATTTGCCTTATCGCTAATCCAACCTACCCAAACCCATCTACCCTATCCCTCACCCAAACCTACCCAATCCCATCCACCTGAAACCATCTACCCTACCTATCTACCCTAACCCTCACCCAAACCTACCCCATACCCATCCACCCAAAACTATCTACCCTACCCCTCACCCAAACCTACCGAAACCCATCCACCTGAAACTATCCCTCACCCAAACCTACCCAAACTCACCCACCCGAAACTATCTACCCTACCCCCTCACCCAAGCCGACCCTAAACCCTTCCCGTCTCCCTTAACCCTTTCCCTTCTCACCCTAATCCTTTCCCACCTACCCTACCTTTTCCCACCCTGCCCTTACTCTATTCCCTTTTTTGTCCCAACTTAACCTTGGGGTTGACTGACCCCGGTTATCCCTTGACCGACCACATGGTCTCCCCTTGGACCGGCATCGAGTCACTGTTCTTGTGACCGATACCGGTCACTACCCACTCGACGTTGGCCACACGTCTAACCAATATCGGTCACTGTAATACTACCTGCCACGATTTCCCAACCCTACTTTTTCCCCCCTACTCATTCTACCCACCCCAATATCAATCCTTACACCCCTAAATATCCCTCTATTACCCTCTTGCTCTAAACCGTACCCTCTCCCCATTCCTTTTTCCCTCTCTTTTTCCCGTTTTGAAATTCTTTCCCCCTGAACGCCCCATTTTTCATACTTTCTGTATTTTGCATTAAATTCACCAAACAATGAATCAAAAGGTTCGGAACCTACCACATCCCGCTGCTACCATCGTTTATGGAACCTCCGGCCTCCGTGCCACTCCCTCCCGATCCCTCTCCAGCCTCTACGCATCAAATAAAATCCTCTAATGTCTCTCTACCAATCATCTCGCTCAATCCAATCACACGGTCCCACCTCTCGCCCAATAAATTTCACCTACGCGGCTCGCCAACCAATCTCTCTGACGTTCTCTTTTTTCCTCTTCCTCTTTTCTCTCTTCTTGTCCTTTTCTTCTTCTTTATTTTGCATCAAATGAATTTTTAAACATGTGGGTTTTTCTACTTTTTATACCCTACCGGACTCGACTGACGTTAGTTTCCCCCTTGACTAACATGTCCAGTCTGTGTATGCCCCTTGTTCACTGATCGTCGGCTCCCATAGACCGTCATCGGTTCATCCTGACCCATTGTGAATTATCCCTGCATACTCATTTCCCTCATATTTACCTAATTCTCCTTACCCCCTCTTTCTTTTACCTCCCCTACACCTACCTGGAACACTTTACCTTCCCCTCTGGGCCTCCACCTTCTTCAACCTCACCTCATTAGCTGTTAACAGCCTAATTAGGTTACCCCTACCTCGGCCTTACCCATGCTGTGACCTATCAACCTAGACCCAAAATAGGTACTGTTTGTGATCTTGGGAAACAGATAAGCTCGCTAAAGGTTGCGTAAGAGGAATACCCGTGTTGTTGGGACCTGGTTAACCTTAGGTCTAGAATATAGCGCATGACCGTTTATCTCAACCCCACCCTTGGTGTACCGAAACATACCAGAGTGATTCCTACACCTAACCTTCGTCTTGTTTGCTAGGAGGATAATCCTATACATATGGATACCGGAATCAAAACAACCTTGTTTCGACCAAACCTATCGACCTTAGACGATGTATAGTATGTAAGCTGGACTTCACCCTAGTACATATGTCAGAATCCTGGATATGTGTGTGTGCATTCAATTGCCCCCTACCTTTGACCTTGGCTATTTACCTATATGCCCGATTTTCGCTAATTTACCCCAATTTTTCCTCATGCTTCTTCGCATCTAATTTTAGTCAAACCACTCGCTGATTTGCCCTGTCACCTCATCAGTTTAATATGATTTAAGAGGGGATCTCCTTCACAAACACATAGGGCTACCACATCTAATCTTTGTCAACATCGCTTAGGCGTAGAAGCTATAGATCCAGAAGGGGGTCAAATGTAGACACCAAAATCATGTCGTTATCAGGTTGGTCCCCCTATGCACAGCCCTATACTCAGGATCCTCAGGTCCTCAGACACCTTATCACCTACCTCCTGCACCCCACACATTTTAATTTAATTACTTTAATTCAAGTAATGCCATTTATGTCCAGACATATTAATTTAGGTAACTTAATTAAGTTAGATGACCTGGGTCCCACACACACAGGTAATGTTATTTATTTACATTAGATCAGGCATTCACAGAGACTGACCAACCTATTTTATAAAACTGATGCCTGGTTATTAAATTCCCCCTAACCTAATCAACCCCGTCATTTGACCCATTAGACCTAGACCCTAAAGGCGATGCCCTAAGTAAAACCTAGGGGTTGGACCCATCCCCTCACCTCACAGTTTAAAAGCCTCCTAAGGTTGGAGTTTCACCCTGAGGACAAATTGGAGTGAGACCCTTAGGAAGATGGGGGTTGCAACTTCACGGAGGGGATGTTTAAACAACGTTGCGATAGGTCACCTGAGGACCGATGAGGAGGTCACCCTAAACTGACGCTGGTTATACTGGAATGGGACCAAAAGGCCTATTAAGACCCATCTACAGCTATATAAGGTGGCTTGTAAAATTTTGATCTCAGAGTTCAATGGACTTTCTAGATGTGTACAGCAGAATGAAGAATTCCTTTGTGACCAACAAATACTACCAGATACACTGATAAGAACAATGAAACTTTCTTCCCAGCATCCTCTAACACAGTATACTTACTTCATTATTCTGTAGACAGTGTAGGTCACAGAAGAATAAGTGATCCTCCTTCCATGAATTTCATTTTCTTAACGTCATCTGTAGTATGCTGTGGTAAAGGAACCTAGTCTTTTATCTGTCTGTGCCAATGTCCCTCTCTCCAATTGCAGACACCTTCCATCACTAATCAATCTTAATACTTGGCCCAATTCTGCTATTTGACGTCCTAAAGTAGTCTCAAACCTTTGAAACATATCTAGACCCCCTCTATGATCAATACCCGTATTCTATCAACCCCAGTTGTAGCCCCAAGTCTCCAAATAGGCCAGACTGTGTGATTCCACCATTCCCCGACTATAACCATCATCGGTTCAGTCTCTAACTATCGCTGGTTACAATAAAACCAACATCGGTTTTATAAAACCATGGTCGGTCTCTGTGTTGCTTGATCTCTACCAGAATAACAACCTGTTTGTGACCCACATCTAACTTAAACTCATTTTTCTGACATATACCTACTTGAACACCTATTTGACCTTTAGATTTGTATCTAACCTAGGCCTGTTAGCTCAGATTTACCTATAACCAACCTACTTGACCTTTGGATCTCTTTCTAGCCTAGCCTGCTAGATTAGATCTAGCCTATTACATTTTGTATGAGATGCCTAAATCGTATTAAAACTATAATAGAAAAATATTTACTTTATTTCAGCATTGAATTGTTTTAAATAGTGGATTGACAACCATCTACGAAGTATCACATTTCCAGGATCTAGCATATGCTAGGCAGTCCATTGCATATATTGTTTAACTCTCTTTGGTGGTCTTGTTTTGGTTCTTATACAGGTAGTTCCTCCTAGCCAAAAGGAAGGTCTCACAATCACTTTGATTCAAAATTCAGATATGTGTGCATATAACCTTCAACCATCCCAAAATAGGTATTCCTCTTACCACCTTTACCTTATCTGTTTTGTCAAGTACTTCTCAGAAAATTAAGCAATCAGGTGAAACAGGTGGGCCTAGGGAAGACTTTTTACCAAAATGGATTGCGTATCGGCAGGGCTGGGGAGACACTTTCGAACTTTGTAAACTTTTCACTAAAAGCATAATTTACAATTGTGGGCCTGCAGAAGATCTTTACACCAAATAAAGAAAAAATGCCTAAGGCCCACAAAGGGACACATGGCCATGATTCAAGTCAAAGTGGGAAGCCGGGTCATTGGAGGAACTTTGGAATTTTTGGATTTTGTTTTGAAAAGGTGTAAAGTATAAAATTAAGCCAGACCTCTGTTGATGCCCATAGAAGCCACGTGTCAAGCCTTTGTTAGCTGCGGGGAAGCGGGTCATTGGGGAAACTTTGGATATTTTGTAACTTTTGCAAATGGCGCAAAATGTAAAGTGCAAGTCTGTGAGCCCTAGGAGGTTTGTTCGCCAAATGCAAAATATAAAGTTGTGGGATTTCAAACCTATGGGAAAATTTTGCACATTTGTAATTTTTGTGCAAAAGGTGCAAGTTGTAATTTTGGGCCCGTGTATCCATTTTGCAAAGATTGCATTTTCACCATTTTTGCACAGTCTCGATGTAAAATCTTCATATGGCCATATCTTTTGACTGGAAGCTTAGATTTGAGAAAGAGAAGACTTTTTGGAAAAGGTCTCGACATCCCCTACATGCCATGGAAGTCATAAAAATATTATTTTTAGCAGTTTTAGGTGGGTGAAGTTTCTGAAAACATATTTCATGCCATTAATGCAGGATCCGATTGCTTTAACCACCTCAGATTTGATTTTGCTCCACTATTTCTTCCTTCTTCAACATGCCAAATAGGCACGGGGAACCAAAATTGATAAATTGTAGGCAGATTTGTAGGGGCATTGATGGTTGGTGGTTAATATTTCAGGAGAAGAATCCAAGTCTCTCTTCTTTCTATCTAGTTTTTAATCATTCTATATATTGTAAACACTTCTCATTTTGAGAAGGGAGGAGACATTCTGGGATGTGGAGAAACTCTATCAAAAAAAAATTCCTGACTCTATTTGAGCTGTAAGCCTTCTTCTATGCCTTGCAAGTGGAGTTGTGCCTCTGAGCACCCATGTAATGGTCCATGCACCTCATAGAGCAATAAAATCATGTTTTTATGGTGTTCTTCAACGCTTTCTCATGTTTTGTTGTTTCTGTGTGCCTCTCTATTTCATGTCTATGTTTCTTGTGCATGTATTTTCACGTTTGCAGGTGTAAGATGTCGTGCTTTCATGGAGTTTTCAATGGTGGATTTGGATTCTGGGTTTGTTTCACTTCTGTTTCCGACCTCCCTCATCTCCATGTTTGCCCTGTTTCATCCTCCCTCAATAGAGTATCTCGCCTACTTCCTTTTCTGGTGTATCGCCACTTTAGTGTAGGCTCTCTTTCACTCTCTCTCTAGTTCCCTATAATGGTTATATTATGATAGATTAGTTTTTCTTTCACTGGAGTAGCTTATGGTAGGTAGATTTAGGAAGTAGGAACTAACCTTCTCTGGAGGGTCCATCCCAAGTTTTGCAAGTCACACATCCTTAGAGATGGTCCAATGTTGTGAAGATCATACCGAATTCCCCACACAAAACCAAACCATTCGAGGGTGCTGTGATTTTGTCACTAACAATAACATCACGAAAAAATCCTCTCCCACATGACTGATATCATCTGGCATAAGCTACACTTTGACCTTGACAGGAAAAACCTATAATAACAACAATATTATGCTGTATTAATAATTTTACATCTTAATGTTTACTTGAATATAATAATTATATGAAAAGTGAACTACGAGAACAATAGATAACTTACCAGGCGAGTTTCTTGCATCTCTCAATCTCATTAGCACCCATTTCTTGTGCCCACAATCTTGATGCCTCTCCTCGTCACCCTCTCAGTGCTCCTTGACTTTGTGCAGGAAGTTACCATCTCCACTGGCCTTATTTAACTCAGAATATTTCGCCTCTCATGACGATAAAATCCCTCTATATAATGATTAGAGATTCTACATTAGCAGAATGAGAAGGAATACATCTCATCAGTAACTTCGACCTAAAAAAAACGAGTACAACATGACAATTGGGGATTATCAACTAAATAAGAAAATATACAATTTTCACTTGAATGTCAAGTGTTTGTTACCTTTTTCTATTTCCTTCTACTCTGCAAAATCTCTTTAGTCGAGAAAATCCTCAAATCAAATTTTACATTATTTTTTGCAAACTCGATCGGAAACCCTCCTGTGATGCAAAATTGAACCACTACCTCGAGATGTAATCCATATTCCCCTCTCTTATCTCTATATATACCCTACTGTTATTATGATTGGAGAGGTGGTCAAAAAATTTATCCCATATTCTTATGGTCCACGCTTATGTGGTTGCACAAAGGGAAGACTTATGTACAACCACACGCTGGACGTTAAGCTTTATGGGAGTTCCCAAATACTTAACACTCCCACTAATAACTAGATGATCCATGTCTGACATAAATAGTGAGGATTTATGAACACCCACCCATTACAGTTTTATAGTCTACTGGTAGTTGATTGAAAGAAAGTGTTAGATTTTTTTTATAATTCTTATGAAATTGAATAACATTAATTCAATAAGAAAATGAAATAAGTTTTAAAATTCTTCACCTCTGTCATAGGCTTTAAAATATCTGAGTCAACGTGCTCAAAACCCCATGACAAACGTATCGCCACAAGGCCAACTCAGTTCTTGAAAGAGCATCTCCCTAACTGAAATTAAAAAATAACATATTATTAAATGCTTGTTTATGATAACTATGAACAAATAATTTAAATAACTTGCACAAAACAAGACTACGTACCGACGAAATGGCTATGTCTACTATGAAACATGTCAAACATGTACATCTTATGGGATGTGAAGTGTCATGTGTACAAAGACTACAAATATGTAATTACCATCCCAACAAAAAACAATGCGTACTATGATATGAAAAAAATTAATGTTCACAAATTTTTATGTTACTATCGTGTGATGTGAAGTTTCCTGTATGAAAAGATGAAAATTACATAATTTATTGGAAACAAACGATCATCTAAGTACTTTGATATGCCATACAATTATTGTTCATAAATTATTATATTACTATCTCATTATCTGTTGTGTTCTCCTAATGCATAAGAACATATTTTTAAGATGGATGGGAAAATGTTGAACTTCTTTATGTTTCTTGTAAGTGTGTTGCCATAACCACCCCTGGAGTGACGCATTCTAATACAAGATAAACTGAAATAGATGGTACATGAACTATTTTATTTTTATTTTACATCCATATTGAGAGAATTATGCAAAATAAAACATTTGTGATGAAGTAAACTGTACACTAACATAAGTGATGCATTATTAAAGGAATATTACATTAAAACAATAAAAGTACATAATGAAAAGAACTTAGAACTAACATGTATAGGGTTATGTAGTGCCCACTCCTCTTTGACACTATTTTCTTTATGTTGACATTATTGATGGATGGATACTTAGACATTTTGATTATTATATTTTGAGTAGTATATGATAGACTATGCAGATATTTGGACTATTGACATGTTAAGATTCACATTTTGATTATGATACACTAGATGAGATTGGTAGACCGTTCAATATATGTTGATTTTCATTATTTGGATTTTATACTGACACGTTATACTCTAGATGTTTTGACGTAGAATTATGATCTTATGGATGTTAGAATTGAACTAAATTGAAATACTATAGATGATAAAACTGCTAATTTTGGATGACGATTATTGAATTTATATATAGATATATTTATTTCTTGATGTTTTTGATATGGCCGAAAGGCCAGAGAGGTATTTTTTTTTTGTTGCAGGGATATTTTATCACATACATTAAAAGGGGATAGGGGACCAACCACGAAAGGATGTCGGGTGTTTTGCAACAAGGCCAAATTTGACAACTTGTGTCTATGTTTATGTGGTGTTATTGCATTCCTAGTTAGGGGGTTTCCCATGGGGGTGACCTCACATGTTTAGCCATGGGGTGTAATGTTTTCCTTTCTTTTAATTTTGTGTGTGCTTTATTTTGTATTATATCTATTTAATTTTGAGAAATTTTAGTCACTTTATTAGAAATTATTAATGTCTCTTAATTAGCTAATCTAGCTTAAATTTATTAACTAAAATACAGGATGTGACAATTGGATAATTATGAGGGTAGATGGTCCTTGAAAATCTTGTGGATGTAAGTTGGATTTGTGATGGATTGTGTGTTTTGTACTCTTCCCCAACTTACAAAATTCGGATTTTGACTTGGGAGGTTTTTTTGGATGTTTGTGGGACAAGCTAAGCTTTGTCTCATGCCTCTTAAATTCACCTAAACAACCATACCTATGGTATACGGAAGTTAATTTTAGGCTTATCTTATGCATTTTGGAGTGTAAAAAGTGAAAATAATTTCACTTTCCTACTTACCACAATTAATTAGTCCTTGATAGACATGGTGTGTAAGTTTGAAGTGTCATGTGGGCATGCCATAAGTCTTACATGTTCATTTATTGTATTGGGCATGGTGTTTTTGACTTGTGTGCTGGGAATGGAGGAATGATAAAGTGGACATCCTACATGGAGCCACCTCATCATCCTCACATCCCATTTCTATTTATTGATTGAATTTGAATGGATTTTGGGTTACTTGTTTATTTTTATTCTTTGACACTTTTGGAATTGGGAGCTTGTTGGAGTTACTTTTGGAGTTTGCTTGGCTTGAAGGTGTCAAACAAACAAAAAGCTTGTTGGAGTGAAGAATCTTGGATGCTTGATGGACATGTAGGATCTGCACCTTTTTTATCTTCTTATTTATGTTTGTAGATGTGATAATTGTTCTTGTTGGATATTGTATGAGTGTTGTGAATGTTTTTTTGTGTAGTTAGGTAGTTTTCCTTAAGAAGGGAGTGTGGATATGGAAGTATGGGACCATTGGTGAGGGAAAAGGGAGTTGTAAGGCATGTGCATTTTGGGAGGGAGTGTGATTGGGAGTTTCACCTATGGGGAGTGAAAAGGAAAACATGGACATATTTTTCCATACTTGCAAGGGGAGAGATAAGGATGTTAAGCTGTTTGTATTGTGGACATAGAGGCTTTGGATGAAACTGCTACTTCACTTGTGATGTAAAAGGAGGTGGTTCCCATATTCCTTTCTCCTTTTGGATTGATGTCAAGCCTATGTATTTTTGAGAAAGTTGTAAATAATATTGGTTATTTCCATTTGATTGTGTTGTATGTATGTGGATTGTATGTTTTTGTGGAATCCATTTCTTGTAAAACATTATCAAATGTTGCTCAAGATCCCTCATTGTTATTTATTTGGGGCTCGGGGGCCGATAATGGGATGGCATATCCTCTTATTAGATTAAGGTTGAGTGTAGAGCACGTTGCCTATTTCCCTTTTCTTTGTATTGTGATCCAAGTTCTTAAAGAATTAGAGAATGCAATATTGAAGATTATGAAGTTTGGAGAAGAAATTGAAATGAAGACTTGTGTTTTGGCCTTGTTGAAATTTTCTACATTGGAATTTGATCATATCTATTATTCCCACTTAGAGTGAAAGATTGTAACATTTTATGTGCTTGAAATAAAGTTTTTTAATATTTCATTTATTCCAAGTGGTAGTGAGTTGAGTGCATGAAGAAAGCTTGTATCTCTTCATTGCTTACCTTATTGGAAAGGATTAGCATTAGTGAAAGCAAAGGATTTACAGCCTTGTGTTGTACAAGAATGTTTTGGAAAATTGGTCTAGAAATGAAACTCTACTTAGAAGTTGTATGTTATTCAAAGTTACAATATATATACATATATAATTTGAAAATACAAAGATGTATTTGAAAGGAAGTGTTGTTGAGTCCTTGCTATTTTCTGCTTGGAAAAATAGAATATTTTGATAAGAGAATGGATTGTATTATGATGTTTATAGTCAAATTTTTATATTTTATTGCAAAGGAAATGGAATAATAGATCTTGAGTAGATGTTATGAAATTGGAATTAGGAAAATAGATATACTAGAGATATGCAAAAAAAATGAATAGAAGACAACCTCACTATGATTAATATTTCATTAAAAATCAACTCAATAAGAAAAAATGTGAAATTAATGTATTGTTGATGGTTTTGTTTTCAGTGAATAGAACTGCCGCCCAACACAGAGCGGTGGTCGATGAACCGCTCCCCTAGAATGGCAGTGGTCACAGGACTGCTGGCATGCGTAGGGTGGGGATTTCTTCACTTTTGATGGAATAATATATTTTCATCCATGAAAAGCCCAATTTCAAAATTAATTAAAATCTAAGCTTAAAAATTTAACAGGTAACCTTCTAGCAACTAAGTAATTAATTAAATTTAATTGTTTTAGTCTTCTAGTATCCTTTTGTGGCACTTAAATGTGTAAAACCCATAGACTTAAAAGAAATGAGATTTTCCCCAATTGCTGAACTCAAAAACAAGGAAAATGATTTTTTCATTAAATAACAAAATAGATTCATGGTAGGATCTCTACATTAAAGAATTGAGCAATCATTACAATAGTAAAATATTTACTACTAAAATGACAGAGAATTTTTTTCCACGGTTTCTCTCCTTGCTTTCATGGCTCCTCCTCCTTCTCCTCTTCCAAAACCTGCAAATAAGAAATGAACAAATTATGTTGTTTGGGGAAAATAGGAATTAAAAGAGAAACCCATAAGAAAATTTAGGGCAACCTAAATCTAAGGGCTAGGATGGATTTAATCCAATGGCCAAAAGTAAACCCTACCTCTATTAAGCAAAAAGGTATTTTTTTGGAATAAAAAATTCAAATTAAAAATAAAGAACATGGGAAATGGGGTGAATGGGACAACTTAGTGGCTAGGTAAAACAATGAAACCTTTGAGTTAGAGAATAATATAACCTTGGTACTTTATAACCAAATTAACTAATGGGACTTAATAAATGTTTTAAAATGTAAATATAACTTAGAATTATAATGTTTAATTATTAAATTATTTATTTTATTCTCAATCTTGTGTTGAAGGCCCTAACTGAGAAGTTTATTAAGAGTGAAAATGCCTAACCTTGCTAACACCTTTAAACTAAAAAAAAATTACTACCGTAAACTTGTCTATTGATTTATTAGTTCTTTTTTTTTAGGGGTAGAAAAATTTGGACATTACAGGTTCATCTTACACCATTGGATCTTATCTATCTTAGCCATTAGATCTTGGTTAGACTAATGAAACCCTAAAAATCCTTAAGGGTTTTGTTATATTCATTTCTTAAACCTATTCCCTCATTTTCTCTTGTTTGATATGAAGGTTATAGAAGAAGGAGAAGAATATGGAGCCATGGAGGCCATTAGAGAGGGTTGAAAACTATTCTTCTATTAAAATTTTGTTATTAAGACAAGGATCTACCCATCTCCTTTGTGGGTATTGATTTTTCTTCTCTATTTGTTTATAAATAGTATTTTACTTACAGATTCAAAGTGTAAAAACCAGAAACCTTATGGATTTGTTTTGTGTAAAAAATGTATATTTTTATATATATACACATATATGTAGGTGTATATGTTTGTATATATATATATATTCTTATTTTATTTTAATTAACTCATAATTTTCTTATATATATATATATATATATATATATATATAAGTCGCAGGTTAAAACCATACATAGGCCACAATTTAAGATAAAGTCGAACTGTGAAAAATAATGGCTGATTTATTAAGTGGGTAAGGATTTGAATTTAGTGGGAGTTTTTAGTGTTGGGGGGAGGGGCGGCACTCCATCCCTACCCCATATATAATATATGGGTTGGGGGTGGTGTCAGCTCCCCTTCCCCTAACCTTATTAAAGTTTTAAAATAGACCAGTATGGTCGCGGCCCATATGGCCGACCACCAAGCGCCAAACCATGATCTCTCTATTTTTTATTTTTACTTTTAGTTTCAAATTAGCTTATTTAAATGCATTTAGGATTTAATATTAATTTTGATTATTAATATTTGTGTGTGTATGTATGTATGTATGTGTGTGTGTGTATATATATATATATATATATATTTAGAATAATATGAATATGTTAATTTGTAATAATAATATTTTTTTATCATGGGTAAATTATTTTTTGAAAGGGACTTTACCATTGTATAAGAGGGCTCAAAAATCCATAATTTAACAATGAAATCATAATAGAATAATGAGAATCAATATAAAACATGAACAACTAGAAGCAAGAAAAAACTTACATAGAAAAAAAACCAAACCAACCATAGTTCAACTAAAAAATAACTGATACACAACAAACAATTGTAGCAACATACCAACATCAAAGTAGTAGAGAAAAATAAATCTGCAGTGAAACAACAACTACACCACATCAACAAAACATCAACCATCAAGGTGGAGAACCGGTATTCTTTCTAGCAGGTTTCTTCTTTTTGTGCACCATTTTTCAACCTTCCGAGATCTCCTCAACAGGAAGATCCACTTCAAAACAATTAATCGAAAGATATGAATGTTTTTCCATTAGATAGGTAGGAGGGATATTTTCCTTTTCTGCCATGCTATCAGTTGGAACAACTGATTTCTTGCTATCAACAACTAGTATTTATGAGACACGAATTTCTAGAATCGATTTGGAACCGGTGTCAGAATCAACATTTGAATCTAGATCCTCCTTTGCATCAATAACCATATGTTCTGGCAGAGCATCTTTCCACTAATTTTTTTGTTCAATGCGCTTTGTTATCCGAAAATTAGCATAAGTGTGTCCTAAGCCGAAGCACTTTCTACATCTAAAAGGTATACCTTCGTAATCTAACGGTTGTGACCAAGTTCTATTCTGAAATTTAAGATCTATGTTTGCAGGGAGGTTTTTAGAGGTATCCAATTCAACTAAGATCCTAACATAGCTAGTATGGGTTTAACTGGTGGTTTGAGAGTCAATGTAAATAATATGTCTCAATATATTTCTAATGGAAATTAGACATTCAATAGACTAAAATTGTAGGGGTGGATGGGGTAATCTAATCCAAACAGGTTTACAAGGAAAGGATTTGGTGAGCGGATTAAAAGAGAGAAACCATGGTTTTTTAATGAGGTAACATGATTCACAAACCCATAGTTTCGATTCTATGGTTTCCTTATCATGCATTGAAGAGAAGACCACAATAAAAATACCTTATGCAGAGGGGTAAAGGTCCAACCTTCCATCTAGAAGTAGGCTCCAGTGTTCGGAAATCCAAGCATGCAATACTAGTAGGGTAGCTCAAAAACATTCAAATCTATAGATCAAATAATGTTTCTCATAGAAATCTTCAGATTCAATAAACTCCTCACCAAAAGTGATACTGGAGGGAATTCCAGCAGGGGATATGAAAAATTTCTTTCCATTCAGTGCTTCTCTAGAAGATTCGCCACCAGATCCATTAGATTTTCCCCTTAAGAATCCATGAGCAGCTGTGATTTCAGGATGGAGTTCAACAGCAACAGGTCGTGCAAAAGACAATGCATTTCCATCTCTAGTATCCCCTCCATTTCCAAATACTCGGCCAATGGTTTTAGTATGGGGATGACCATTAAATCCACGTAGCTTTAGGGGTGACAAAGGGTGATGGGATAAATCCAAAGCAGAGGATCCCTTCTCATCCCTAACTAATGTTGTTTGGCCACCTAGGAAAGCGTGGTTGGAACCATTAATACAATGATATTATAATTTTTTGAAATTAATCAAAGTATATTATTAATATATCTATCAATTAGATTATATATATAAACTTAGTTTCCCATTAAAATTAGGGGATTGCAAATAGAGTGGGGAAAATAAACATTGCAATTAGAAAATTGTATGGGTAAAATTTACATACACCTAGGCAATCGTAGTAGCGCAAAAATTTGAGAATTCATCAAATTTAAAAAATTTATCTCTTTAAAATTCATTTACATAACTATTATAAGGGTATAATTAGTTGTGATTTATTCATTTACTTAGAACAATTTCTATTACTACAAAGAGGAAGTTGAATTGGAAAATTTATTCTGTCTATTCCTTCTTTCACATCATTTGAATAGAAGAGGTAAAGCACACTTAAAAGATGTGTATTCCTTTCCCATTTTTAAAAAAATGTTTAATGCAAGAGGGTCAACAATACCTTTTTCACCCGATAATATTGATCTTTTAAAATTGATTTGCAATACAACTTCTAAGTAAAAATTTAGATTTGAGATAATTTTATTTCAATAAAAATAATACTTCAAATTCCTTTCAACTATAATAATACCAATTTCGATAAATTGTATTTACAAAAACATTCCTTTAAAATATAAATGCTACAATCCTTCCACTCTAAGTGGAAACAACATGGGAACAAGTTTACAACATAGAGGTTTTTCTAAAGGTTAAAATAGACAATCCTTCATTCAATGCCTTCTCTAAACTTCATAGTTCCAATTTTCACTCCTTCAACTCTTCAAAGCATGGATCACCATGCAAAGAAAAGAGTATGGGCAACGCTGTCTACCCAAACTATATTCCAATAAGAGGAGAATCCATCCCCTTATTGGACCTTGAGCCCAAACCAAAGAACAATGTGGGGTATTATGCAACATATGAAAACTCTTACAAAAGGCTTCCACAACAAACATTTTACAAAGATAACACAATTAAACAACCCATTCAAACAATACATTCAAACAATATTACAATATCCCAATAAGCACAAAGGCTTGACAATAACAAGCTAACAAGGAACAATGGAATATGGGCACCACCTCCTTTTGTCTCCCAAGTAATGTAGGATTTCCAGCCAAAGCCGCCATGTATACAACTCAAAAAAACATCAAATCCTTATATTTACACTTGCAAGTATGTAAAACATATCCATATTATCATTTTCACTCCCCATAGGTGGAACTCAAAATCACACTTCCTCCACAATGCATGCTTCACATATCCCTTTTCTCTCCCCAATGGTCCCATAAAACCATCTTGCACACCCAACTTAAGGAAAGATACCCAACCCCAATAAAAAAAATCACAACACCCATGTATAAAGAAACAAGCACAATTTATACATCAAATACTTTAAATCAAAAATGACAACAAGAAGAGATCCTACCTTTCCATAAAAATTCCAATTTCATTTCTCAACAAGCTTTGCATCCTTCACACCAAGCTCAATCCAATATGCAATTCCAAAAAGGAAGACTCCAAGTATGTAAACCAAGACCATTTGTCAAAAAAAATGCAAGAGAAGCTAAAAAGAGACAAGTAACCCAAAATCCATCAAAATATGCGTCCAATAAATAGAATAGGGATGTGAGGATGATGAGGTGGCTCCATGCGGGATGTCACTTCATCATCCCTACATTCTAACACACAAGTCATACACCATCCGCAAAGAAATTAAATTCACATGTAGGGCTTATGAGATGCCCACATGACACTCCAACTTACACACCATTCTTATCAAGGACAACTTAAATGTGGTAAGTAAAAAGTGCAATTATTTACCCTTTTTACACTCAATAGGGCATTAAAATGGTCAAAATATGTCCCATAATTCATAAGTAGGGTTGGTAGGAAAGTTTTAGATGTGAGGGACAAGATTAACTTGTCCCTCAAGTCTCCAAAAGTGGAAAATAAGGCCAAATTCGAATTTGGGAAGGATGGTGGAGTATACACCACCCAAATTCCTTTAATTAAATTCACATCATGCACTAAAACAAGGAATATCTACCGAATTTATTGCCCATATTTCATGTCTTCCCTCTTAATTTAAATTTAAGTTGAACTAATTAATTAAGATACATTGGCAAGTGTTAATAAAGAAACAATATTTCCCAAATAATTAAACATATGCACAAAAAATTTAAACAATTAAAAAAATAAAAAGAAAGGGAACACATTACACCCATGGCCACATAATTAAGGGTACCCCCTTCCTATGGGAACCTTGTAACAAAGCATGCAACAACATAACATAACATTATACACAAGTTTTCAAATTTGGTCATGTCACACAACACCCGACATATTTTCGTGGTTGGTCACATATCCCCTTTAGATGTATATGATATAATGTCCTTGCAAACACAAAAAAATTACCCTTCTGGCCTCAAAGTCGAATCAGTATGTCATGGGAATAAATGCATATAAAATATTTTTCATACAATCATCAGTATACATGAAACAATACAACACACACATATATTTATTGATTTACATCGTCGTATAATGCAAATAAATCATTATCATCGATTTTACAAATTATATCAATTATTCGAGATCATTTAACATTTTAAACTCTACTGTAGTAAATAATTTACAATCATCAATAATCCAATTCACATCCTACAATAATTATGAAGTTATTGACATCTACTATAACTCCCATCTACTAGATACACTCAAGAACATATTACCAATTCCTAATACCATCATATTGTTAGCAGTTTAGAAAATCAATTAGACCACATGGTTAGTCCAATACTCTGAATATGCTTAATACATCAAAAATTCAAATGTCAGTATACAACAAGGTAACCGTTCTAGATTATCATCATATCCTTAATGTCCATCAAGGTGTAAAATGCATACATAGAGTCTAGAATAACAATTAGAGACAATAGCAATCAAGATATCTCTTGTATCTTAATCAACATGGTAGCTAAGATATGAAAATTAGGTCCCTATCTGTAATCTAAAAGGAACTATAACCATATCGTACCAAGCCAGGAAATCAAATTCTAATCAAACACCACGATCAATAAGATGAAAGCAATTCACCAAAATAAATTTACATAAAGCTTTGCAAACAAATGATTAGCAATATCATATATTATTATGGAACTGAATGAAATACAATGAGAATGGGCCTTACTTATATAGGAAAGGAATAAAAATCTAAGAACCAGTCAAGGTCATAGATCAAGCCATAAAACAAGGAAAGAACTAGTCATCAAAGAACTAGTCAAGTCCATAGATTTAGGAAATAACTAGACATCAAAGATCTTTTTAATACCATATAAAAAGGAAAGAGATAGTCAATACCATAGATCAAGGAAGTAACTATACCTAACAACTAGATAATATCTCCTAATATGTAAATAAATAAAAAGAAATATCCACACACATAAGTGAGTGAGGATAAATACAATAAATGTAAATAAGGTACCTAGGTGAAAATGAGCTAAGGTAAATACATACTCTAACACCCCCTTCAAGTGAAGCTAGGGGCCGAAATAGAAATGACATGTACATAGTATGAGTCCCAGAAACTAGGCCTTTATGAGGTACTCATGTATAATATATCCATGAAGAAATATCGAATCAAAAGAAGGAAAGAATGTTGTTGTAAGGAAAGAGAAAGAAGAATAAGAAGAAGAAGGAAGATGTTCTCATGAACACCCCCCAAGAACAAATTTCTAAATCCCAATCATTCCACACAATTCAAACTAGCGACGTGATGCAAAATGCTTCGTAAATATGTCTGTAACCTATTGTTGATTCGGAATGTACTCTAAGAAAATAACTCCATCATGAGTGTGTTGAAGAATTAAGTGGATGTGTATCTCAATATGATTGGTCCATTGGTGCTCAACTAGGTTGTGAGAAATGTGAATTACACTTTGGTTATCACAAAAAAGTAAATTCGGTGAATCATGTGGGAATCAAAAATCTGTCAATAATTGTTGAAGAAAAAGAATTCATTGACTCGCTATAACTTGTGCCCTGTACTTTGCCTCTAAAGATTAAATTATAATAGGCTATTACTTTTTGCATGCCCAAGAAACTGGAGAAGAACCAAGACAAAAATTATAGCCAGAATTGGAATTCCTGTCATCAATAAAACCTTCCCAATTTAAATTTGTATACCCAACCAACTGAGTAGAACCCCTAGTTTAGTATAGGAAAGAGTGGGAAGTGCCCTGCAAATAGAGAAAAATCGTTTTAGTAGCCTATCAGTGACTACTATGAGGAGAATGTGAAAACCAAGATACAATCCCTACTGCAAATGAAATATTAGTAAAAGAATGCATCAAGTACATGAGACTCCAAACTAACTACCTATACAATGTAGGATCACAAAGTGGTGTGGTAAATGTGGAAGTAATAGTAGCCCTAGATTGAAAAGGAGATGGAAGTCGCTTGAAATCAGCCATATCAAAATGTCGAAGAATATCATGGGTGTAATTTTTATGAATCAAATGAATCAATGAATGTGTTTGAGAAATCTACAATCTAAGGAAATAATGCAATAACCCAAGATCTGTCATGTCAAAATATGTAGAAAGATCCCTCTGAATAGTTTGAATGTGGGAAGAAGAGCTGCCAGTAAATAACAGATCATCAAAATACAAGACAAGTACCACAATATCCTCACCAACATGTTGGATAGACATTGTATGATCAGTGTGGAAATGAACAAAACTAATAAATAGAAGAAAAGAATCCATCTTCTCATAAAAATCCCGAGGGGCTTGTTTGAGACCATAGAGAGACCTTTGGAGCCTACAAACAAGAGAAAAATCATAAACAAATCAAACTAGTTTCTCCATGTATATTTCCTCTTGTATATCTCCATGTAATAAGGCACTCTTCATGCCCATCTAGTATTCGAGCCACCCCTGTGATGCAGAAATAAAAATTATAAGTCATACAGAATCCATCTTGGCAATGGGTGCAAAAGTCTTAGAGTAATCAATACCTTCAACTTGTGAAAAACCCTTTACAATAAGATGAGCCTATACTTGACAATGGACCCATCAACTATGTATTTGGTTCAGTATACCCACTTACACCTAACCATCTTTCTTCCTTTAGGAAGAGATACCAAATCCCAAATATGATTCTTCATCAAAGAAGATCACTCAGCTTCAATCACATAATCCCACTCTTGTATCCCATGAGCCTTTGAAAAAGACTGTGGATCCTCAGAAACTATCTAACACAAAATTCCAAAAATTGTAGATCTTTTATGAAAGGGGTTGCCTTAGAAACTATAGTACAATCCCAATTAGGCATAGTGATAACATATGTGGGATTAAGATTCTCAGCAACATCTATAACCTCCTCATCAACCTCCTCAAAGAAAGGATCCTCAAGATGATATGAAGAAGAAGAAGAAGAAGAAGAATCATGAGGAGTGAAGCACTCATCAAACTAAACATGTGTTCAAAAAATAACGTCATGAGTATCAGAATCAAAAATTTGATAAGCTCTCATATCCTCACAATACCCTACAAAGATCAAGGGTTTTCTCTTTTTATCCAAATATTTTCTTTTCTCTTTTGGCAAAAAGGCCCAAGCATGGCTCCTAAATACTCAAAAAAATGATACATCTAGCTTAGTGTTGGACCAAGCTTCCAGTGGAGTCGAATGCTCAAGTTCTCTATGTAGTGTGTGATTCTGAATGTTGTTAACACAATTAACTGCTTCTGCCCAATAGATAGGAGGTAAATCTCTAGAATGCATCATATAGTTACCCATTTCCTTCAAATTTCTATTCTTTCATTCTACTAAGCCATTCTTTTGTGGCGTATGAGAAACAAAATGTTGGTGATTAAAGCCTTAGGTTTCCAAAAAAACTAGAAAGACCATTGTAGAAGTATTCCCCATCATTATCAGTGCAAAGGTTCTTTATGCAACTCAAAGATTGTTTCTTAACCAAATCCCTGAAGAATTTGAAGTGTGAAAACAAATCACTTTTGTACTTAAGAAAATAAACCCAAGTATGCCTCAAGAAACTATCATTAAAGGTAAGTGCATAATTAGCTCCATTGAAAGAAGGGGCTAGGAAAAACCATCAAATCACTATGCACAAGCTCAAGTGGTGAAGAAAATATCTTGGAAAAATTATTAGGAAATGGATCTTGGTGTTTTTTCCCTAATGCATAGCCAAAGAAAAATCCCTCAAGACAAGAAATTATAGGAATACCATCTACCATACCATAAGTGCTCAACTCTTTCAAATATCTTTAATTAATATCTCCAAATATTTCATGCCAAAGCTTACTCTCTAAATATGCATGAGAAACCAATCTTGTTCCTATCAAATAAGTGTCATAAAAACCCTAAAAATGATATAGTCTAGAACTATAATAAACAATACCCTGAGTAACAAGTGAATAAGGCTCCAACAAATTTTGTACTTATGCCCCATGTCGTGTAAAAGTCACTATTTTCCCTTGACCAAAATGACAAATTTTATATACAGAAAGAATTTAGTGATTTTAGGAACATATAGTGGATCTTGGATACTACCAATATCAAGTTGTATATCACCTTTTCCCTCAACAGAAAGAAAGGAAGAATCTCCAACCTCAATTTTGGAAGTACAACTCAAACCTAAAGAAAAAAAAGACTCCTTAGAAGAATTCATGTGATGAGAAGCACCACAAACTATAACCCAACTATCTACAAGTGGTAAGTGAGATATTCCCACAACATTAAGTTTGTTTCCATGCTGATTAGAAGGAGGTGGAATGGAGATAGAAATTTTTCATTTCTTGACTGCATCCTCTAAGGCTTGCATTTTCTTATAACACATATGTTCTTCATGACCACTACCCCCACAAAAAGAGCATGAATGGATAGACTTATTATTGTATTTAGAAGAATTCTTGGGTTTATAGTTTTTTTAGATGGAGAAGGGGTGGATTTGGTTTTAATTTTTGGTTTTCCCTTTCCCTTAGGATTAGATGAAACTAATTCCTTTTGAGAGGTGGAAGACTAAAGGTGAGACAATTTGGATTCTTCCCTAGTAATTATTTCACAAAATGTTTCTAAGTCAGGCTTTTTGAATGTGTCACCTAAGGAATCTATGCTAGAGAAAAAGGTAGAAGAAAATATTTGAAATGGTCCTCTCAACTTGGATATAATAAAGTAAACACGCTCTTCATATTTCTTATCTCTTCCAATCCCCTTCAGCTGTGTCAAAAAAACTTGAACTTGATAAGATAGTCTATAATTGTTGTAAAATATTCAGGATTAAGAGAGGTGATCTCAAATTCAAGTTGGATGGCTCTCATATGATCCACCTTTGCAAATAAATTCTCCAATTTCTCCAATATTTTGAAAGCAGATTCACATTTTTTTAAATGAAACAAAATATTGTCACTTACATAATTTCTTATCAAACCTATTCACTCATCAAATTTTCAATGGTACTGAAATTTCTCATATTCTATAGTGAACACTAGTTGTTCTGAAGAAGTTAAAGCCCATAATCCTTTCTACTTGATTATTTTTTCCATTCTTGGTTTCCATGAGTGGTAATTATGTGTTGTTAATGGATCAACATAATATAATGCATAAGTATACGCCATCCTAAAAAAATTACCAAAAGAAATGCAAGAACCAAACAATGCAACAAGACCCCCAAGCAATGCAACAAGAGCCCCCCAGATTTTGGCACTTTATAATGACTGTGTGTTACAATATGAAACTTTATAATTATAGTGCAATTCTCAAAATAAATATTTCCAATGGAACTATTGTAAAAAAAGCACTTTTGCAAAAAGGGGCACTCAAAATTGAGTTATTGATCAAAAGTTACAAGCTCTTCTATAATATTCTCTACTATTTATTTTAGTTACCAACAACTAAAACAAAAAAAATTACTCTTTTCTTCACCACACAAATAAAATTAAAAGGGGCTAGAGTTAAGCACCTACTAGTCAAAATCACAACCCCTAAGCCCTCATATGACCAATGAAATCCCAAAGGATAACAACCAATGTAAAAGAAGAGCAGGAAGAGTTATGCACATGTGGGATCCACATAGTCACACATGGGTGCAACACATGAGAAAAGGAAAAGGTAAAACCCCCATTTAGGTAAAATAATATTTCAAATTTTCTTATTGTAACACCATCATAAACACACACAAGGACATCATGAAAAATAATAGATAAGTTTTTTTTACTTGTTTGAAGTTTATACGACACCACAGATGATCTCAAAGGACTACATACCTCTCCTGAAAAGCTTGACAAACCACTTACCCACATAGGAAATAAGGGGACAAAATAAACCCATCATGACCAATTCAATTTTATTTTTTTTGACAAGGCACAACATAATATTCCAAACCACATTACACACGTACAGTTAGGTATATCCCATTGTGTAAAATCTTTTAAGTTTACTTATTTACTAAAAACATCTTTCAATTCTTAACTTACATTCTACAAGATTCATGTTATGGTTCATACAATTCTTCTTACAAATCTAAATTTCTTCCTTTTATACTATTGAGAATTAGCTTAAGATCGTCTTTAATATGTCAATTACTTGTTTAATTTGTTTGTTAATAAAGGGGGGTATTCAGTTTCCACAAGGCTATTTATCCAAACTCACGCTACTGAAACTTGTTTCAAACCTCCATTGTATAAGGAAATGAGTGCAAGATACAATTGACATGGATTACCATTTAGGTTCGGAACTATAAACTCCTTTGAGCAATGATCAAATGTTTAACAACACTTAATAAATGATTACAATGTATGTTGGCAAGAGTTAGTGGAAGAAGGTCAATTTGAATTCACATTCATGATCTCATTATTCATTAACCAGTAGTTTATTGAGACTTATGAATTAATCTAGATTGGGTAAAAGCCTCATTTAGGTTTCTCTTGCTTAAGTTCGTCAAAAGAGCACAATCAGGGTTTTAAACAGATAAGCTAGATTCAATGGTTTCTTGATCAATTTCCCCTACTTACTATGACCTAGTTATTCTCCCAAAAGCTAATCATTGATTACAATTTAATATCATTTTATGCCCCACAACATTAAGGATAAATTTTATCAGTAGCTTAAGGGTAGTAAGGTATGTTCTTTTTAACACAAGTAGATAATTTCCTTTTCTTCCACTTAAGTACTCTTGACTTCATCTAAAAGATCACAACTTCATATTTTTGTGTTTTGCATAACTTTTAGATGGATTACCAAACCATTTTATTATTCCTAGAATTGCATTATTGCCATGGCCTAGAAGGGTTTACTACACAAAATTATGACTCAAAGAAAAAATTTACCATTTCCTTTTTGAACTAGTCAAGGATACAAAGTACCCTATCTAAAACGTACACAACCAAGGATAATAAAGAGATTCTAATGTACTTGACTTGAAAACATGTAGGTAGGTAATATTAGTCCAAACAAGCTAAGCTATCTTTCAAAGTTGTTATAATAACATAAACTACTCATAACAATACAACGATCAATTTATATCATTCACAAAAATATTTTACAAGTTTTTGTTTCAGCTGGTTATGACAACCTTAATCCACAAATACAGAAAACCAAAGAAATGATCCCTCAAAAATTCTCCACAAACACCATTCCAAAATATTACAACACATTAAGCATTCGTATAAATGAAATTCATAAGAAAACCCAATGCAACTTTCTACTTTCTAAATACTTTTCTTTTCTACTCACAAAAGGCATCTACACATTTATTAGCCCATGTTAGTTCGTGAGAACTGATCATGATAAGAACTACACATAACAACAACATGCTACTATTTAACAATATCATGAAAGGAAACATTCTATTTCAATAAATGGATTGAAGCTCTCACCACTAATCAAATTCTTAAGAAAAAATAATTTTTTCACCTTGCGAACTAAGAAGGAAGCTATATGTTTTAGTTATGAACAATATCTCTAAAAACAACAAGAGCTTGACAACCAATCAGGTAAGACCATAGATCTTATAAGTTAGAAACAAAATGTTGAGAGTATTGGGATTTCAATCATGCAATCCTTTATATTACATGATTGAAATCTAATACTCATCCCATCAATCAATATTTTCTTAAAGAGAATTCAAATATACCAGTTACGATCATTTTCTAAAAAAATACTTTAACATATATGATCAGAATCTGATATTCAAAAAAACAATCTATATTTTCTTATCTAATAAGTGACTCCACAAATAATAATGATAAGAGAAAATGATGGATAACAAAATTCGGAAATAGGTATTCCCTAACAGCCTAGTTACTTGATATATCCAAGTATAGAACAATGACAAGGCTCATAACTACTCAAGGTCTTCATGCAAGTTAGAATTTTAAACACCCATCCAAGTTTTATAGCACTTTAGATTCATAATCCTTCTTAATAAATCTATAGTTTCGGTTTATATAAATGGATCACCTCTTTCTCATCACAAGTTATTTCAAAGTAACCCTTGTTACCATATTCAGAACCACTCTTAAATATGAATTTACATGTGTCACCAAATGACATTATCTTAACAAAAATTTCCATTATAAATCAACAAAGTAACTATATATATAAATACCCCGAATGTCATTAACAATATTAACAATTTATATGTTCTCCCCAAAGAATATCATTCTTTCTTCTCCCACGGGTCGTCTTGTGCAGAACATCATACCTGAAGACCACGGTTTGGTCTGTCACAAATGTTGGAAAGTCGACTTCCAAGCCAAACTATGCAAGTGTTCCACGGGGACAGTGGATGAAATGGACAAGAAAAATAGCAGAGAGGAGGTGCGGGTCATCGGAGGAGAGATCCCTGACCCATTGCGCACAGGAGACTGCAAAAATGGTGAAACTAACCCGTCCGAAATGGCTCTTCTCATGGCATTGCATGGCGACCTCTCTACTCATGTGGGAGGGCTGCTACGGCGTGGAAGACGCGGGAAAAATCCAATCAAAACAATTCACGAGTCAAACAAGGTAGATAGTGAATCTTCCGAATGGGAGACTGGGTCAGAGACAGATGTAAATACGGTAGAATTGGAGACTGCCACGAGGGAAGTGAACCGACAAATAAAATCTATGAAAGATCATAAACAAGTGAAATGATTTCATTATTGACTTCAGAGGCGAGGGTTTCAAATTTGTCTCACCCATATTAAAAGGAAATTTAGAGGTGGTTCTCGACGTGGATGACGAAAACAAGGCAGACTGGAGCACTGTTCGTAGGAAATATTTCCGCCGTTTTCGTGGAGCGGGTGCGTGCCGAGGCACTTAGGATGGATGTAATTGTTCTCATCGGCGCTATTTATTTTTGTTGTTTACTCGCTGGGTTTTGCGGGTTTTAGTGCTGTCTTTGGTAGGTTTTCTTCCTACTTGCGTCCTTGTTGTTTTTGACCTTTTGTTCTTTTTCTCGCTTGGGCACATCCGGCTTCTGAGCCTTCTCTGTACAAGGGTATAGTCCCTTTCAAAAAACTATTTGCCAATAATTAAAAAAAATATTAACAATTTATTTCATAAGTCAATAATATAGATATATATATAGTCCCTTTCAAAAAACTATTTGCCAATAATTAAAAAAAATATTAACAATTTATTTCATAAGTCAATAATATATATATATATATATATATATATATATATATATATATATATATATATCACCCTATTGTCATTAACAATATTAACAATTTCCAACAAAATCAACGATATATATATATATATATATATATATATATATATATATATATTATATAACCAAATGTCATCTCATATTAGATTTAAGCTAAGGTAGTTCTAATATTAACTGAGTACTATACATAAATGCACGTATGTATCTTCAAATCTTTGTGACTAAATCTAGTTACGGTTCAAGATTTATAAGGAATGGTCAAAGTGCCCCTTAAGATAATATTTAAACATCTTGGGCCTATACCGATGATACTCATGTAATCGTATATATATCTAGCATCATATTCAATTCTATATAGTAAAATTCAAGGTGCAAAAACTAAGTAACTAGGCACTAATAGCCGCATTACTTCATCCATACTTAAATATAACTACTGTAAACAACCACACATATAGTTTTGTAAACATGCAAGATGGTTTTGAATATCATAAGGGTAGCTTACGTAGCCACATGAAAAGAGAACATAGAGATCCAATAGACCTCGACTAAACTCTCCACTCAAAGTTTGGCGGTACCAAAGCAACAATTTTCATTACACCATTTACTAACATAACCCAAAAGGGTGATTAAGTGTCCAATTAGACAAGATTCTCTCCCAACCCAGATCGGGATTCAAACTAGTGTTTGTTCGCTAAAGAAAGGTTAAAAAATCCCATGCAAAGTTTTCTCAACATACCCCTTTTAGGAAATAAACACAACTTGTATACCCATAGAGGGTATTCCAAGATAATGAAACAACTCGAGTACCCAGATTTAGAAGTCACAGAAATAGGAACAACTCAAATACCCAGGAAGGGGATCATATACAAAATATAACAAGCTCGTATAACAACAAGAGCTTTATAGTTATTCAACAGGTTTGATAACATAACATGAAATTACTAGCTTTTTAACATCTTAAAAAATAAGTTACTCATTAAAGAAATGTTGATAAAGAACGGTAGAAGATCATCCAATCAATTATGAAAGCATAAAAGCTAGAGTAAGAGGACTAAACCCCTGTAGTCCATCATTGACATTAGGCAATGATTATTGCTATATACTAAATTTCTCATAAATTGCAACCTAGGATACAAAAAACTAGAGGGTAATCAAGGAACAACCAGTAAGTTATACAACATTACATAATCCACAGAAAAATCACATTCAAAATACCAATTTCAGGAAAGAGAAATGTTTCATTTCAGGAGATTTTTAAATCCTTGCAATTATTGAGATAAGTATCTTATCATGTCTGATTAATATGCTCCCAAACCTCTAACCACGTATACCAGGATCTAGAAACTATAACACCAGCTGAAACTCCTTAGTGCTAAAACTTCACTCTAGGCTCCCCTTGAAAGGCACGGACATGGAGAAAATGAAAGCAGCCATGGAGGATGGCTCTGCACCTACTAACCTCATTTGCAAGAAGGTTTCAATGCCTTTTCCCACAAACCCCTATCTGCAATCCTCCACCAATTAATTCATGCAGCTAGACTTCTTGATTTTGGTGTTTCCAACCTAAAATATCAAACTAAAAAAAGAGGCATGTGGCCAACATCAAATTGGAATTCAACCCAAAAATTCCACTAATGACCAACAGTTCATAAATAAAACAATAAATGTAGTGTATGCGACCAATAGAGAGGATTAAATGGTGAGGTTCCTTCAAAAGTTAGCAAGATGGGTGGAAGCCTCCATTTAATTCACCATTGCATTCACTCAATAAAAAAATAATGAATGGAGGCTAGTCATTGCCAAGGTGGAATTTGGTGGAAGGGGTAATAAATTCAACCTTAATTTTAGCACTCCCTTCCAATGCTTTGGCACCACCAATAACAAAACAAACTCTTCCTTATCATGCAAGCCAAGGTTAGGCCCATAGGGAAACACCAACAATAAAATAAACCTAGCTTAAATTAAAATAATATTAGGTACCTTTTTAAATACACCCAAACACCTAAAAGGAAATTGAATAATCCATGAGATCCTTTAAACAATAGCATCGTAAGCAACCACTTATTTGAGAATACGACAAGCCTAAAAGAGAATATTCGAAAAGGACACTACGAGGCATCCTCAACAACTAGCAAGCATTGACGATGACACTAGGAGGTACAACAGGAAGAAAAGAGACTAAAATAACTTTGCAACAAGATCATAAACACCTAACGATCAAAGGAAGTACACACAATAAAAAACATTCTAGAACATGGCCAAAGAACAATAATGATAGTCAACACTAAACAAGTTATCATAGTTATTTAGACAAGGTTACCATCTAACAAATATGACCCTCAATTTTGCACGAGGGAAAACACACCTACTCTTAGGTCTAACAAATTTAGGACCACACAATACGAGGTTTAATAACAAGGAAAGCACCTAAATTAGAAAAATCATTTACAAGGATAAAGGCTATTTATTAGAAGCACTTGTATAACTCGAGGGGAATCAATTAAATTTTCAAGGTAATACTAAGCATAATATTGACCACAAGGTTTTCTATAACTTGAATTTTCCCTCAAATATCGAACACCCAACACTAACCTAATTTAGAAACTTCAAACACTTAGATAATATTTCCAATTAAGAGACAATCCTTGCACAAACTAACATATTAACAATAGAGACACCAATCACTCTAGATAAAAAAAATGGCATATATTTATTTTAATTCTTGCCCAACTCAAAATAATCATAATGAGAGAACATGCTTAATTTGTAACACAAAAGGGAACTGAAAGGAACTAGGAGATAAAATAGGCAACAAGAGGGGGTCCAACAACAATCTACTAGCGCAACACACCAGTGCTCGAGTAATAACTTATGAAAAAAAACTTGCACTTTCCCTTCCCAAGGACAAAAGGGAAAAAACAACATCAAGGTTTCTCAAGAAAAGAAAATGATAACTTCCTAAAATTCTTTTATATCCTTAACAAATGTTTCATGTATTTACCAATAAACCTAGGTTACCAAGGACTTAATCAACACACAAGGAGGTTGTCTTTCTTAAAACAAGAGATATAGACTCACTCATAAACCACAAATCATACACTCATTGAACAATGAGGAAACAAGGTTACGATTACCCTAAAGGCTCCAACAATGGGAAATCACACACATTTAGGTTCAAGGGAGTACATCGCAGCTAAAACACATCTCTATCAGTAAGGTGTTTTAATAATCAGTAGACAGACATGTCTAAATTTTCAATTAGTTACCAACTTTAGCATGATGAGACATAGGGTACATGAAAATAAACATATCACTTAATCTATACTAATAGAAGGATAAAATATTTATGTATTTTTAAAACTTTGCACTACTCAAAGAGAGATCCAAAAATGAACTGGCATATACTTGTGTCATAGCCATTTTACAGAAGTTAATTGTTTACCATAGCAAGGGGGTATGTGAAATACTCAACATATCACAACCCCAAGGTCTTAGGCCACAAAAGAGTTTAGATAATCCTACATTAGCTCAAGAAACCCTTTTAATTATCTCAAACTTCTAATATTATGTATATTTTATAAATTTAGGGCGTGGAATAGCCATTTATACAATCAAGGTTGTTTAATTATACATTTGTGCTCAATATCATAAACATACTCATTCCACAATCCAAACTATAAGTCACAAGTTATAGTTATGCTCACTAAGCACAATTCTTATAAGTTTTCTTAATTAATGCATTCCTTTTATTATGATGTCACATAATTTATGTCATTAAGGAACACCATGAATGTTGATATGATATCTCACCATTCTATAAAGGTAGATAGATAATTTATTTTACTTGTAGGGAATATACAAGAACAAAGTTCTTTTTATTTTCACATAGTTTAATTTCATCTCTTAACCCACCAAGATTAAAGTAAGGAACCATTTTCCTTTTCCTAATGTTCCATTTTACCTGTTAATTTTTAAAGCCCAAGCCCCTCAATTAGAGTTTTATTATGTTCAGATTGATCATATTACCATGTAGATTTTAATGAGTAGGAAGAGTCAAACCTATCACATTATTACTTTTATAGGAATAAGGGATTGATCAACATATCGCATCATTAATTTTATAAGAACTAGAGATCAATCAACCAATATGAAACACACCAAGATTTCAAGAGTTTAACAAAGAATTTCAAGCATCACCAAAACATGCCAAGTGGATCTCCACAAGTATCAAAATAAGTTACGATGAAAAATCCCTTAAAGAAACACATTTATTTTACGAGTTTAAGAGGTTTAGAAGAGTTTTGGAAAGAAAGAAATGTTTTTTTTAAGAGTCAAAAAAGAAGTCATACTTCCACAAGATACCACTAAGCAAACAATTATATGAAAAGGGAACATTTACTCTAAGGGCACCACATTTCCCATCCAGAAGACATCAAATACAAGAGGACAATCAAATAATTTATCCAAACATCCCCTCTACATCCAAGAGTTATAGCTTTAAAAGAAAGGGTATCACATAAGAAAAACTAAGATTAAAATCTTAAGATCTACAAAACCAATATCTCTAAGAGTAAGGTCCAAAAGACCCCAATGCATCCATACGAGTCTCAACATAACCCAATTCTTATTATAGTATGGAGTGGTATACATAAACACTTTAAAATGTTAAGGCAAGGGTAGATCCATTTATGGGTCATCGGGAGCAAAAAAAATACACTTAATTAAGCACATTTCCTGAATGGGATTAAATCTAGCCATATTTACCAAGATACATACAATCCACATGATGATACTTTCTATAATGAAACAAGGAGACCATGATAAAACTTAGCATGCCACTAGTGGAACATCACATCCAAAGAAAACACTATCCACTAAAACCTATAATCTTGTAAGAGTTAATTTGATCCTAACACAATCCATAAACCCATAACCAAAACACATCTATTCTAATGAGTAACAAATCTCTTACCATCTTACAAGAGAATCACAACTACTTCTATCAAAACTGCTAACTAAACCACACAACACAATGAAATCTCTCTTTAGAAAGGTTAAGTAACAAAAGAGTCACACCAAGATCCTAGACACACACATGGCTCCATTATTCCAAGACCAAAGTCAAAACTTGAAGCACCTAAGGAGACACTTAAGGCACATAGGGTGTACCCCCATAATATGAAATATCGCAATACAAACAATGTAGAACCATCTCATCAACCAAAAAGAAATAATCATGTAACATTCTTGACAACATTTAGCCAAGTGGTCAACATGATAAACGAGATATTAGTCACCAATCAAAACTAAAATCCAAGAAATATCAGCTATCAAAGAAAATGGCTAAGTAGACACATTGCAATCTCTTAAAATATCGTAAAATATAAATAACAAAAGGAGTCTCAGAGCTTCTCAATCGAATTATAAAATAACACAATGGTCCTTGATAAAATATAAAACATTCCACATCACATTCACTTCAGAACCCTTCGTGAACTTCCAGTACAAGTACTATGCAATGAGCTCAGATCTAAGGATGCATACACAAAACTGGATTAAATGTGACACCATGTCTTGATATCCACTCTCCCATATGGGGATTAAGTCGAAAAGGTGACAACCAACACCAACTCACCTAACCACAGAACAAAGGGGAGTTATAACAACTAATCAACTTATAATTTCCTTCAACTGACCCCTGAACACAACCACTAGCACTAATCCACAAGATTCACACCACACAATTTAGCATTCCAACTAGGAGTAGTCTCTATGCAGTCATCACATCACACTACTAAAGGAAAGAGCTAGGACTCATCAAACAACATCTTTATAAGGAAAAACCAAGTTCCTAATACACTAGAAACCTACATGAATAGCAATCTAATTCAACATTTTCTGTAAATCGAGGTCGAACAAAACACCACTAGGTGAGTACAACAATCCAAACAACTTTATTATTTTATTGTTATTTTAATCATAGAGGATCAAGTTTTGGTAATTGGTTGTCAAGTTCCCATGTTGACCCAAGGTCCAAGCATTGAACCCATGGCTCTAATACCAAGTGTAACACCCACATTTCTCCCACGCAAATCCACGATAGAACTCAATAACTAATTAGGGAAAATTTAGGAAATAAATTTTTTTTGAAGGGTAATGCATTAGCCAAGATTTAATTATATCTTGATTATAAAATTTTAGACAATTACATGGCAATCAAAATTTAAACTAACTAATGAAAATTTACTCAATCCCCAATTAGAATTACGGTTTAATTTATTTTACTAAGTACCAATATTTTATTTAAATAATCCTCATCTTTCTTTTAATTACGTAGTCCCAATAATTTCATTTAAATTTATTTCTTTAATTAATGACCCCTAATTAAATTGCAAATTTAATTAGGCAATAATAATAATCCTCTAGTTTAGAATTATGTACATTAATAGTTAGTTTATTTCATAAAAGGGTCAAGGTTGCGCATCTAAGACCAACCCCCTTAGGCCCCATTAAAATATTACACACACCCCCGTTTTTATCATTCCCACCTAAATACCCTATCACTTAAGTGATTTAGGGTTCATCCTACATGATTGGATCTCATCTATCTTAGCCATTAGATATAGGTTAGACTAATGAAACCCTAAAAATCCTTAAGTGTTTTCTTATATTCATTTATGAAACTTGTTCTCTCATTTTCTCTTGTTTGATTTGCAGATTAAGGACGAAGGAGAAGAAGATGGAGCCATGGAGGCCATTAGAGAGGGTTGGGAGCTCTTCTTTTGTTAAAATTTTGGGATTAAGACAAGGATGTACCCATCTCCTTTTTGGCTATTGATTTTTCTTCTTTATTTGTTTATAAATAGTATTTTACTTGCAGATTTAAAGCGTAAACATTATGAGTATACCCATTTGGGTAAAATCAAAAAACCCTATGGATTTATTTTGTGTAAAAAATGTATATTTTTATATAGATACACATATATGTAGGTGTGTGTGTGTGTGTGTGTGTGTGTATATATATATATATATATATATATATATATATATGTATATATATATATATATATGTATATATATATATACAGATCGTGGGTTAAAACCATACACAGGCCACAATTTAAGATAAAGTTGAAATGTGAAAAACATTGGCCAATTTATTAAGTGGGTATGGTTTTGAATTTAGTGGGGGTTTATAGTGTTGGGGGGAGGGGCACTTAACACCACCCCCACCCCATATATAATATAGGGGTTGGGGGTGGAGTCCACGCCCCTCCCCCCAACCTTATTAAAGTCTTAAAATAAACCAGTATGGTCGCGGCCCATATGGCCGACCACCAAATGCCAAACCATGATCTCTCTTATTTTTTTTATTATTATTAATTTTAGTTTCAAATTAGACGATTTAAATGCATTTGGGATTTAATATTAATTTTGATTATTAATATATATCAATTATATAATAATAATATATTTATTTATTTATTAATTTAGTTTCCCATTAAAATTAGGGGATTGAAAATAGAGTGGGGAAAATAAACATTGCAATAAAAAAATTGTATGGGTAAAAATTTACATGCATCTAGGCAATCATAGTAGTGCACAAATTTGAGCATTTATCAAATTTAAAAAATTTATAACTTTCAAATTCATTTACATAACTATGAGAAGGGTATAATTAGTTTTGATTAATTCATTTACTTAGGACAATTTCTAATGCTACAAAGGGGACAATTTCAATAGAAGAAGTAAAGTACACATGAATGACATGTATTCCTTTCCCATTTAAACAATATTGTCAAATTCAAGAGGATCAACAATCCCTTTTTCAGCCGATAACATTGATCTTTTAAACTTGATTTGCAATACACAATTATAACAAAAAAATTAGATTTGAGAGAACTTTATTTCAATTACAATAACTCTTAAAAGTCCTTTAAACTACAATAATACCAAGTTTGATAAATGGGATTTACAAAAAAATTCCTTTAAAATACAAATGCTACAAGCCTTCCACTCTAAGTGGAAAAACCATAGGATCAAGTTTACAACATATAGGTTCTTCCAAAGGTTCAAATAGATAAGCCTTCATTCAATGCCTTCCCTGACTTCATAGTTCTAATTTGCAGTCCTCCAACTCTTCAAATCTTGGATCACCATGCAAAGAAAATGGTATAGGAAATGCTCTCCGCCCAACCTATATTCCAATAACAGGAGAAGACATCCCCTTATTGGATCCTGAGCCCCAACCAAAGAACAATGTGGGGTATTATGCAACATATGAAAACTCTTAGAAGAAGCTTCCAAAACAATCATTTTACAAAGATAACATTATCAAACTGTGGACACCTAAAATATTCTTATACTTAGAATTTCCTCCAATTCAATGGATTAACGACACTTAGTTAATTCCCCATTATTCGCTCCATTCTCGGATGCCCATTTACGACACCTCTTTCAGTCATATTCCTCCTATAATTGTCTTATTTGGCTAATATCTCTATTGTTAGCTAAGCATTCCTGCTTTTGACCATTCAGAACCTCCCTAGTTCTCTCTAGACCACTTTTATTGGCTTCTTAGGCTATCTATCAATAAAAATTGGTTATCCGGACACCTCCCAAATCTCAATGAGTCTCTAATAACTTGCTAATCAAGTTTAACTAACCTAAACCATAGTTAACTAGCGTAAACCAAGGTTAACTAAGCATAAAGCATGTTTATTCTAATCTAAATCTAAAACTAGTTTTTGAGCTTTAGTCCCACATCCACAAGAATTCCAAACTCTTCCAAACCAAAAACTATAAATACAAGGCTAAGCCTACCCTTTCAAAGACATAACTTTACATAACATAAAACCAAAACAATCCCAAGAAAGCTTTTAGATATCATTTGTATTAGCTTTAAGCTAATTATACATTTGATCTTAAGCTTACCTCCTCTATTGCTAAGAGCTCCTCAATCTTGCATCCATCCACTCCAAATATATTTAGTAAGGGAAGATCTAAAGATTGGCCATGTAGCCAACTTGGAGAGATCTCTTCACTATGTTTGGGAGTAAACAACACACAATGTGATTGCTTAGGATCTAACTAGGTTCACTTTCATTAAGCTTTCATGGAGTAGAGAGATATTTAGATATACTAGGGTTTGAATGTTTGTTTCAAATTTATATATGCATCTATATAAATAGTTTCTTGTTTAGCTCCAATCACATGGTGCATGGTTAAGTTAGTTAAGATTTGAGGTTCTCTAATCTCATTTCCATAGCTTTTCAACACTTCCGTCGCATACATTTGGCACGCCCAATAGGACACTTAATCCATCCCCTGTAAATGGGGTCTTTTTTAAGATTTTATTTCAGTTTTAAATTTTTTGCATGTTTTTGCAGTGTTAAATATTTTTCCTTGCGATTTTTGGCTAGGTTTTAGGTAGTTAACCCTCATTTTTTCATGCTTATTTGTTAAGTTTATGCTAAAAACCACATTTAATGGCTAATTTATAACCAATTGACATTTTTAAAATTTTATTTTCTATGTTTTTCGGTGATTTTTACGTAAGTCGCACACACCTTTTTGTCGACGCAAGTACCTTCAACTGTCATTTTTTAGTAGAGGCATGCAGGCACCCAAAACCACATGCATGTATCTTAAACCAGGTGCATATGCCCAAACCGTGGAGTACACGCCCAAATCATGGTGCAAATGCTCTGCCAACTGGTATTTCTACTAGGTGTGCAAGCACCCAAACCCTCGCGCAAGTGCCCTGTGTACTGTCATACCTCTATCATAAAATTTACCCTTGCACACACGCATATACCTTAATGCACACACCTATACCCTGGCGCACATGCCCATACCTTGGCGCACAATCCTATACCCTAGTGCACACACCTATACCCTTACACAAGCACACTTACCTTGGTGTAAACATCTCTCAGGTGGTGTAGGTGCACTGTGGATCTAGAATTACAGAGAGGGTCACAATCACCCTAATCCACGTGTAAGTGCTTCGGTTTGAGTTGGCATACTATTTCCATGTTTTTAAAAAATTGTTTCCTAATGTGTTAATATCATTGGAGGTTCTACTTTTACATGGGTATACTAGACTAGACATTGGATAAACCTTGCATGTTTAATTATAACAATAAGGTCATGTATGCTCTTCCCTTGCATTTTTTGGGGTGATCTTGAGAATCATAAATGATTCTTATGTATTTTATTTCTTTGGGAATGTGTTGAATGTAAAAATTAAGAAAAGGTATATTTCTGGTTTAAATTAAGTGTTTCCATTTGTTGATTACTTAGATTTTATGTCGCGTATGCTCTTCTCTTGTGTCTTAGCACAATCTTCAGAATCAGAAACGACACTTATTGTTTTCATAGAAAATTACTAACTCGGCTCGTACAAGACGTAATGCTTGTTAAAGAGAAGGCATCAAAATGAAAAATAAAACCTTCTAAAACATGTGTTATTCATAAAGGTTGCCAAATGGTGTGCTACTTAAAACTATGTTAAGTTAAGAAAGATTAAAAAACACACTATTTCACTTCACATTGTATTGAAAGTTTCAAAAAAGGGTACATCCCTATCCACTTAATTGGAACATAACCCCTTTGGCATAACACCTTAAGCTACAAAATGGGGGTGGTTCCAGTGATGGTATAGCTGAATGCAGTAGTTTCTCATTATATCAGAAGGGGGTACAGTAAATCCCAAATACTCCCAAATCAGTCATTGTGACTTTTTTGGGAAAATCACACTCACATTAGACAATATTCTGACACCTAGTTGAGAGAACCTATTAAGGAGGATATTCTATCTTGGAGCCCACTTTACTAGTTTGTTCTTACGTCAATCCATAACAAAGTGATGAATCGCTTGGAGTCTGAACCTTGTTTCTAAAAACAAGGAAAAAATCCAATGTAAGTTTGAGCTAAGTGTCTTTCATCATAGAATTAAACTACGTCCCACTTAGCTCGGTTTCATTCTCATCTTCAGACGAGGTGAAACTCTGCCCAAGTGGCACTTAGTTTATTTTCATCCTGTTGATCTATGCCCTTGCATTCTTGCCACCCATTTTCATGGTGAGAAGGAGGCATACCTCACAATTCTTATCAAATATGGTATTTGCCACTTTTTTGTCTGTTTACACCCATCTATGTTTGTGGATGGGTTGTTAAATGTCTAAAGTGCACACATACATTTTCATATCTTTGATATTCATTTGATCTTGATTTCAAGATCATCTCTATAGTTAGGATTGGTTCATAATTTGATCCCCTTTGATGTGTTATCTTATTCGCATTGCCTCAACACAATTAAGATACTTACATAATGTTTTTTGTAAAAATGATCTAAAGTATCAACATTGTGGTATTATGCTATGCACATTTTAGCACATCCTTAGTATACTTTGACTTGGTTTAAATTCAAACATTGCTCTGAATCTTGACAGGTGTCGCTTACTTTATTTTGTGTCATTTCAGTACCAATTTGACACTAATATCTCGCTTCTCCATAAAGCTTCATCGATGTATCCAATTGGTGTGGTTATGTGGCTTATATTTGTAATCCTATCCCTTTGATGTTTGGGCCTTGCTTGTCTCTAAAATGGTCGTAGTATCCTTAGGTGGGAATCATATTTATGCCTTGTTCATTTTGAGATTGACGTAAGTATTGAAATTGTGTTGATCATCTTTGTATTGAGCTATCATTTTACACACACATTTTACATAGGGAGTTCCATATTGACTGGCTTTGTGGTTTACACTTACATGATTGTTCCTTGTGTTCATTCATCTAGAAAACTTGTTTTCTAGGAAAATCCTTTTGATCTCATTGATATTTCTCAATCACAATGTCTATTTTCCTTAGACCTTCTTCAGAAAATCACACACGCATCTCCATATTTACGAGATATCTATTTTTTTGCCCTTATTTACCCGAATCAACATGGAACTTTCTTCACTTTGAAGGAATTTGATCATACTATCTAGGCCTATAAAATTGTGCTTAAATGATGCCAGAAATGATTGATTATCATAAGCTCCCTCATACATATGACAATGCAGAACTTAGGTTTTGGCATTCGAATCAAAAGATATCCATATAACTAAACCTCATTTGGTTCTTCGCACAGGAGAGCCCATTCAAGTACCCTTTTCCCCACCTTCAAATCATATTCGGTGATATGGTTTGGATTCTTACGATCTAAATTATTATTCAAGTTCCCCCCCACTCTTCTTTTGATTCAAATCCAAACTACCATTCGGATTCCCACTCTTCTTCTGAAGATTCGGATCCTAACTATTGTTCAGATACCCCTAGATCAAATCTTGAATCACGGTCCTCCCCTCCTTCAGGACCTTTATTCCAACTCACCTCAATCATGTCTTCCTCCTTTGAAGACTCTTGTGACTTTAAGTTCCATCGATTGAACATCTAATTTGATTATTGAGTCACAGTCCTCCCTTTCTTCACAAGACCTCCTTCATCAATTGTCTTGATGACCACTTCCTCCATTGAAGAGTTCCATGACTCATAATCCCTCTAGTCAATCATCCAATTCTACTTTTACATCACAACTTAACAAATGGCTATGCGATCCTACTTTTTAACCTACATTGTGTCGTCTTCTAGAAAAGCGATCTAGGTCTTGTTCTAAATTTTCCATTCATGATACACCCGCCTCCAAGCCTATTTCCTCTCTTCATTCGTCTCCTGTTATCAAACCACATTCAATACCTCTTTAGAGATTGAACCCTTTCAACCATATCATACACTTTCCTCATCCAACTTCTAAAGATCAATGTCTGCAACCGCATCGAACCATTACAAAATATCCATGTGCTAAGATATATTTTCAAAGCACTATTAAAACTCTTCAAGGGAGTGAAAATGTCAGGCCTTCCCCTCATCTACATCATAAAACATCTTCATATTCTTCTATCAATCAATCCTCCCCACTTATCAAACCTGTTTCTTCTAGTCAAACTCATATGGCCGAAGAAAAACAACCTATATTGATTGATTTCTCTCATAATGAAGGAACAATTAGACTACATGATGATATCCCTTTAGAGGATTGTAAACAAGGATTATTTCTAGAACTCAATACACTTTCATATGAGGAGGAAGAATTTGATTCCTTTTATTCGAATGTAAAGGAAAAGCCTAAGGTCATGGAATTTGATTCTTCTTTTGAGCATGATGACATGTCGGGGTCTAGTATTGATCTATGGCCTATATTCCCATTACCAACTCATTCCTTATCTATCATTATTTCTCAATCAAAATATCACCTTAGGTCACCGCTGAGTAGCCCTTCATCCTATTCTATCTCTGGGACCCCTCTGAGTAGTCCCTCGTCATCTTCTTCTATTCTTGGGACACATCCTAGTATCCCTTCATCCTCTTCCATATATGGGACACCATCTTATTTTATTCTTGGGCCATGTCCTCATAGTCTAACTTCTTCCATCTTAGGTCCATATTCTAGCCACCCTTCATCATCTTCTATCAGTGGCTCACCTCCTGGTAGCCCATCCTCTTCAATTCTTAGACTGTATCCTTTTCATGCATCACATCTTTCTTCTATCAATGGTTGTGGCAAGCTCGCGGTCATTTCTCACATCAGTTCTAAATGTCCACATTTACTTTCTTCTCCTTCTCAAGATTAGACAGGTCATACGTCAGCTTATAAGAAATCGAAATAGGTTCAATATCAAGCTAGGATCAAAATTTTCGAGATCTCTAAAGCTCCTAACAAATCAAATGATCTTAAGGTTAGAAATCAAGTGTGATTCAAAAATGCACATCAACGCACCCATCAAGTATGGCACAAAGTGCATAATCTTGTGAATCATGAACTCAAGCTCCCACATGAACAATCCTTGTGTCAGGATAAATCACAATCATTTGATAAATATGAGCTCACCACAATCATATAGATCAGAGAAAATATTACGCTTGATAAATAAATGCACCTAGTCTCCCATATTAAGGAAGTCTCAAACATTTTTGTTGGATCTTACCACACAGAGTGGCTGTGTTGTTCCCACATTTCTAAAAACTATCAAAAATATAAAAAATGAAATTAAGAAAACAATCAAAGGTACAAAGATCAAACATTGTAATTAGGTATTGCATACACATGGATGTTTCTTTCTTCCCTTATTTGTTATTATTCTACAAGTCTTCCTACCATTTTCATCCCTTCAGTGATATTTATGTTATCCTATTTGCACACATTTTGCAAAATTTGTCTCTATGGTCTTTATTTCACCTTGGTATTTCATCACATTGGTAAATTAAATAATGACTGACCTCTAGAGATCCTATCACATTCAACATCTAATAACCTTGTTGCAAAGAAATTTTTGACATATTTGTTGACACTAGCCAATGTCATCATCAGAATCACTTCCACCTCCTTCCATCAAGCCATCAGTGGTTCTTAACCCCTTGGCAAACAAGAGAGCTGAAATAATTTTTAAGAAAAAAAAAGAATCAAATTCAATTAATCAATCAATCAAAAAATCAAAAGCTAAAACAAAAATCAAATGGATATATAATTCTCTCTTGGGGTATTTCCAATAATCTCTATCGGGTCTATGGATGCCTAATTGGAAGTAGAGAAATGTTGCGATTAGAATCAAATACATCTCCGTCGGGGCTATGGATGCATGGTTGATAGTAGATCAATGTACAACTATCCTTCCACCCTTCATTCACAAATCACCTATCACCTATCAAATCAATCATTCCTACACATTGGATACGTTGTCTTCACTTGTTGTCTATTAAGCATTCCCTCCAAGAGGTAATAAACAATTCCACGTGCACACACTATGTCTCTATGAGTGAAACATGATTAGTATGTGACCAAGTGTCTCTTTTTTGACCCTTTTCATACTCTTACTCTAGCCCATATCTTTCTCACAATTTTTTCCTTACACTAATCACCTTTTCATCGTGAGGCTTCTAAAGCTACATTCATAAAATTCCTTGTTCTTCTACTTCATTCAGGACATCCATGTGTATTGTATTTCCTTTTTACCATGTTTACGGTCACCTTTGTCACCTTTCACAAAAAAAATCTTCTCCTTCCTTTCTATCATGTGAGTTTAGGCCAACTTACACTAGTAGCATCCTTGGTTCTTCCCAGCATTTCATTGGTTTATGTTCATCATCATGTTGAACCTATCTATAATGGCCTTTGGTCCCGCTTCTACGCATGAAGAGTTTTCCTTTGAATACTCACACCTGATCGTTGGGGCCTTTTCACATATTCACCTTTCTCGTATGCACGTGGCCTTTTTGCCCTTATACATTCCATCTATCGCTAGGGGAATCCACACTTCCTCGTCTTCCTATACATAGCTTCATTAAACTTTCAAAATCAAAACATTCAAATATGTTTCAGAAAACATTAAAAACAATATAAATCATTCTAAAAAACATCACTCTTTAGTTCTCACTTGTTCATGTGCATGACTCATGGATCATCTTGATCTACCTCCATCAACAAAAGCTAAGCTTCTTAGTACATTTGTACTCTAGAGAACAATGAGTTTCCTAGTATTGTTTCATAGTGCATATTGCTTTTTCTTCAGACCCAAGTGTCCTCCGTTATTCCCCTCATATGTATCCTTGCTTGGGAAACTATCATTAACCCTGGTCGTTAATTTGAATAGGTTGGAACTGAAGCTTGATAACAAAAACATTGCATTATGTTTCTTTGTTAGTTTCCTTATTTACTTTCTCGTATTGCATTTTATTTTTTATGTTGCATGGAGTTATGCATCTTTTACTTTCGCATATTACATTAAATTTTGTATGTTACATGGAGTTAGACATCTTTTACTTTCTCAGATTGCATGGAATTTTTTTGTTGCATGGAGTTGGTGTTTTTAGCAATGGACATTAGTTCGTATATGGATTATGATGTCATACTACACTTTTGTTCATTCCCTTTTTAATAAGGACCAATGATGAAGATCACTAGCAATATGATGAAAAATAAAGTTGTTTAAAAGGCACTAGATGGATGTTAGCTCATTCCCCCTTCCTCATACTCTTTTTCTTCTATATCCCCTTTCCTTTCTTCACACTATTCTTTCTTATGTTCTATTTACTTCATCTTTTTGATCTTCAATCGAGGGGGCATCCTTTATTCTACTCATTTTTCTTCTATCCCTTCAAAATTTTCTACTTGTTTATGTTTTTATACTTTATTTGATGTGACGTAGCTTACGTCACCCCAAAGAGGGGAAAATGTAGACACCTGAAATATTCTTACACTTAGCCTTTCCTCCAATTCAATGGATTAACGACACTTATTTAATTCCCCATTCTTCGCTCCATTCTCGAATGCACATTTAAGACACTTCTTTTGGTCATATTCCTCCTATAATCATCTTATTTGGCTAATATCTCTATTGTTAGCTAAGAATTCCTCTTTTTGACCATTCAGAACCTCCCTAGTTTTCTCTAGACCACTTCTATTGGCTTCCTAGGCTATCTATAAGTTACAATTGGTTATCCCTACCCCTCCCATCTCTATATGAGTCTCTAATCACTTGCTAATCTAGTTTAACTAGCCTAAACCAAGCTTAACTAAACCTAAAGCATGTTTATCCTAATCTAAATCTAAAATTTCTTTTTGAGCTTTAGTCTCGCATGCACAATAATTCCAAAATCTTCCAAACCAAAAATTGTGAATACAAGCCTAAGCCTACCCTTTCAAAGACACAACTTTACATAACACAAAACCAAAACAATCCTAAGAAAGCTCTGAGATCTCATTTGTATTAGCTTTAAGCTAATTAGACATTTGATCTTAAGCTTACCTCCTCCATTGTTAAGAGCTCCTCCATCTTACGTCCATCCACTCCAAATATATTTAGTAAGGGAAGGTATAAAGCTTGGCCATGTATCCAACTTGTAGAGATCTCTTCACTATGTTTGGGAGTAAACAACACACAATTTGATTTCTTACAATCTAACTAGGTTCACTTTCAATAAGCTTTCATGGAGTAGAAAGATATTTAGATATATTAGGGTTTTAATGTTGGTTTCAAATTTATATATGCATGTAAATAGATAGTTTCTTGTTTAGCTCTAATCACATGGTGCATGGTTAAGTTAATTAAGATTTTAGGTTCTCTAATATCATTTCCATATCTTTGCAACCTTTCCATCGCATACACAAACAACCCACTCAAACAATATTACAATATCCCAAAAACCACAAAGGCTTGACAACAACAAGCCAACAAGGATGAATGGAATATGGGCACCACCTCTTTTTGTCTCCAAAGTGATGTACGAGTTCCACCCAAACCCACTTGCAAGTATACAAAACATATCCATATTATCCTTTTCACTCCCCATAGGTGGAACTCAAACTCACACTCCCTCAACAATGCATGCCCCACATCTCCTTTTTCCCTTCCCAATGGTTCCATAAATCCATCCCCCACACCCACCTTAAGGAAATCTACCCAATCATAATCAAACAAAATCACAACACCCATGCATAAAGCAACAATCACAATTTCTACATCAAATACTTTAATACAAAAATAACAACAAGAAGAGAGCCTACCTTTCCATCAAGATTCCAATTTTATTTCTCACAAAGCTTTGCATCCTTCACACAAAGCTCAATCCAATATGCAACTTCAAAAAGGAAGACTCCAAGTATGCAAACCAAGACCATTTGTCAAAAAAATTTAACAGAAGGAAAAATAAGGACAGTAACCCAAAATCCATCAAAATCATCCAATAAATAGAAAAGGGATGTGAGGATGATGAGGTGGCTCCATGAAGGATGCCACTTCATCATCCCTACATTCCAACCCACAAGTCATACACCATCCCCAAAGCAATTAAATGCACATGTAAGGCTTATGAGATGCCCACGTGACACTCCAACTTACACACCATGCTTATCAAGGACAACTTAAATGTGGTAAGTACAAAGTGCAATTATTTACCCTTTTTACACTCAATAAGGTATTAAAATGCTAAAAGTATGCCCCATACTTCATAAGTAGGGTTGGTAGGAAAGTTTTAGATGTGAGGGACAAGATTAACTTGTCCCTCAAGTCTCCAAAAGTGGCCAATAATGCCAAATTCGAATTTGGGAAGGATGGTGGAGTATACACCACTCAAATTCCTTTAATTAAATTCACATCATGCACCAAAAAATGGACTATCTATCAAATTTATTGCCCATATTTCATGTCTTCCCTCTTAATTTAAATTTAAGTTACACTAGTTAATTAAGATACATTAGCAAGTGTTAATATAGCAACAATTTTTCCACAACAATTAAAAAAATAAGAAAGAAAGGGAACACATTACCCCCATGGCCACATAGTTGAGGTTACCCTCCCTCCTATGTGATCCTTCTAACAAAGCATGCAACAACATAACATAACATTATACACAAGTTGTCAAATTTGGCCATGCCACCCAACACATGACATCCTTCCGTGGTTGGTCCCTTATCCCCTTTCGATGTATGTGATATAATGTCCCTGCAAACAAAAACAAATTACCCTTGTGGCCTCAAGGCCATATCAATATGTCATGGGAATCAATGCATATAAAACATATGTCATAAAATCCTCAGTATACGTCAAAAAATACAACACACACATATATCTATCAATTTTTATCATTGTATAATGCAACTAAATCATTATCATCGATTTTACAAATTCTATCAATTATTTGACATCACTTAACATTTTAAATTCTACTCTAGTAAATAATTCACAATCATCAATAATCCAATTCACATCCTATTATAATCATGAAAATCTCTATATCTTTAATAACTCCCATCTACTAGTTACACTCAAGAACATATTACTAATTCCTAATACCATCATATTTTTATAAATTCACAAAACTAATTAGACCACATGGTTAGTCCAATACTCTGAATATGCTTAATACGTCAAAACTCCAAATGTCAATATACAACAAGGTAACCATTTTAGGTTATCATCATATCCTTAATGTCCATCAAGGTCCACAATGCATACATATAGTCTAGAATAAGAATTAGACACAAGATAAATTATGATGTTTTTCGTATAATAATTAACATGCTAAGTAAGATATGAAGATCAGGTCCATGTCTCTAATCAACCAACGCCAAAATCATAGTATAATTAGTGTCGAAGAGGAGTGGCATTACATAAGGAGTACTTAAAACTCTATTGAAAAGAGGTTCTTCATAGATGGTTCATGATGTTCCATCAAATAAATATTTAGAACAAGGACAAATCATTGACGTCACTTTGGATTTCAGCACTTGTGTGCATGATGAATACTATTTATCTAGTGGATACAAATTGAAGAGTCTCATTTAGAGGTATCATTTCACCCTTAATTTCCAACATTGGCATTGGTGAATCATCACAAATGAGAATTTTATGATCATCGCATGGTGTTAAAGTATCACCATAAGTAAAATCATTAACCTCAATGGTAACCACTATATATAACAACATTTGATAAGATGTAAAAACATAATTAGAAAAAGATGTTTTTTTATTACATTAAGAGCCCCTCCCAGGATGCTAGTACTGTGATGGTTTTCGAGAACCCTCAGCTAATTTTTCCAGTGATCCCTTCTAGGGATCTCAAGGAGAATGCCTCTTTTTCTCCCTTTTTTCAAGAATTTAAGGGCGATCGATTATATTGAAGTCATTCTTCGTCTTGAGCTTGAATTTGTCAATTTTTATGATAGGGATAACTGGACAGTGGTTCAAAGTAAAACAAAAGGCTCTAGTATATCCCACTTGAAAACTAGGTCATCTTCTAATACTTGATTGTGGGTTTTCTTTCTATGTGTTTCCTCGTTCTTTTGGGGGTAGGATTTTCGTGTTGCAGCTAGGATGCTTGTTTCTCGTATGTTTCTTTTGGTCTTCATTATTATATTTTGGTATTTATCCTTTTGTACCTAGGTAGGATGCCAGTCAGAAGACCTTTTTTCCTTGATAAAAAATAGTTATACTTTTAATCTAAAAATTCTATCATATGAAACTATTTTATCAACAATATAAAGAATTTTTTATTTCAAAGCATTATCTACATCAAAATTATTTGAGACATTTATAAAAATTATTATGAATCATTCAAAGTTTATGTACACAATCATGCTCATCAGTAAAACTATACGAAGAAAAATCATCATTCCAATAATCTTTTTTTCCATTCTTTCCATTCTAACTAAAATATTTATAGAGTTTTAGAAAGAATGTATCCATTTCATAAACATGATTATATTTATGGTTTTATTAACTACTATAAGCAATTGATTTGAAACCTGAAAATTTAATAAATATAAACATAATATATAAACTTACATTAAAACGAAACATGAAACCCTCACACTTATCAATAAATCATGAATTTTGTCTTAAAACAAGACATGAAATTCCCAAATATGAATGTAAATATTCCCTACTAAGGTTATAATTTGAATAATAATATAAATTTTACTAAAACATGTACTTATTTTACACAAAAATGCATAATGTAAACTGCAAGTAGAGTAATAGATTAACACTAACCTAATATACATTGATGTGTAGTAGATTAATGCCAAAACATAACAATTTGACTAATAATTTATTTATTAGGTTACTTGGTTGACCACCATTACCTAGAAGTGTGCTAGACTCTATACAAGTCAAATAAGATTGCTGTACAAATTATAAATTATGCTGGGAAATTTCATCATATCTAGATTGTCTCATAGACTTTTGTACTACAATTCAAAGAAGATGTGCACAACATACAAATTTGTCTTAGGAAAATTCAATCATGATCAACATTTGTCTCATATGGTATTGCCAACAATAGTGTTGGCAAATGATATTATGTGTGATAGTTTCTAATGTTCTTGAAATTATAATCAAATGTCAGTAAATCAGCCAAGGAAAATGTTGCTCTAAACATTAGTGCATGTCATCTGATTGGAAGCGCTTCAAGTTATTTTCTTGTTGAGGATGTCATAGATGGTGGAAAGTGGGTGCATAGCATGAAAAAATCCTATCACAAGAATCCATTTCTCTTAGACCTAATTTTCTTCTTTTTACTGTTGGGTAGTTGTTCCACTTTTATTCCTTATTGTGTTTAAGGTGTAGGCCGTCTTTGTTCCTCGGTCGGATCCCAATAAAAAAAACACCTTTTATTTTTTATCTAAAAAACATATAAGCAACAACATATATCTCAATTTTTTAATGTGATATTATTGTCCTCTTATTATAAAAATGTAGATAACACAATCATAAAGCAAGTGTTTTTCAAAAATAGAAATAATTGAGTACATAATAATATATCGAAGTCTATGTATGAGTATATTGAAGGGAATTGGGAATTGAAATTGGACGGTAAATGTGTGAATAAATCACTAAGTCAAATCAATGGGCCAAATGTACAACATTATACTATAAATGTCAAAAAACAAGGCTTGTAAAAAAAGTTGGTTATCTAAGGTCTAGATGTTTGATGTTGTTTTTTTAATGGAGATACTCTTGGAATTAATGAAGTTGCCATTTACAATTTAAATTTCCCTCTTACAATAAATTCAATGTACAATACATATGTGTTTATAAACATATTCAAAACCAATAAAGACATTTTTTGTGAAATCCAACACACAACATGCACACGAGTACACTAAAAAAAACTAAAATTTTACAAAATTCTAAATTAGAATACCGAACATGCATACGAGAACACTAAGAAAACCTATAAAATTCCAAATTAGAATGTGTATGTAGCCTAATATATGGTAACCCATTCCATATATATCATACAAAAACAGATCACTTCTCAAACTTACTATAAAAATAAAAATATAAAGGAGAGTGAGGGAAAAAAAAGACAAAAAAATAAAAATAAAAATAAAAATAATAAACATAAAGTTATCATGAATTAAACAAAATCAAAAATTTCAAAAATTAGATAGAAAATACGTCAAATGTATTAAAAATATGTAATAACAAAAGTATAACGTATAATAATAAATATAAAAATAACTAAGCACCAAAGAAATTAATTGAAAAATTAAAAAAAAACGTCCATTCAATAATTCAATTATAGGAATTGTAAAACTCATAAAAAAATAATTAAAAATAACTTAACATACATCTACTAATTTATCAATAAGTATTAAAAAAAATCTTTTATTAATTTTAAAAAGAATAATTAAAAAAAGATGTGCATGATAAAAGTCTTTTTGGACCAATTGGTCGAAATACGCATCTTTAAACGAATGCATGCAACCGAACAACTAAAAATATAAAAATAGATTTGTGGACGATATATTAGGAATTAGAATAGTGAATATTTTTATTTTTATTTTTTTTAAATTTAGAGGAATCATTACATATTACATTTGTAGCACAGTGTCTACTAGCCTCGGTGAATTTAGCCTGGGTGAGGATGGGACCACTAGGTGCACAAGTTTCACACCGCCTCCGTTCAGCTGAAGCCTAGGTTTCATACCACCTCCGTACAACTGGTGTACACTTCATACCGCCTTCGTACAGCTGGCACACACTCAGGGACGTTGGACGGACTACTCCAGTAGCACCATCATTGAACTATCGCACACTCAAGGACATTGGCTAGACTACTCTTTCGGCACTCAGGGACATCGGTCGGGCTATTCCTCACATGACAGACCTACCAATGGGGGTTGAACCTTGGACCTCCTCTTGGTAAATGCCCAGACTTTACCAATCAGCCAAGACCCCATTGGCAAAAGTGGTTTTTGGGATAACTCTTGTGCCACAATGCCAGACATGCCTCGTCACATTGAACACAGGATTCATGTCTGACCCCAACCCCTGTCGCATTAAACACTTTTCTGGCTTGACACCACGTCGAGAGACCACCTCCGCCACCGAATTAGCAGCTGACCCCGCCCGGAACTGCCTAGCCGAGTAACGAATACTTATAAACAAACTATGTTCAAATCGAAGGCGAGGACTGGGAAAAAAAGTGTATACCAAGAGCGTAGGGGAGGAGAAACCAGAGGTATGTACAGGGTGCGTTTTATGGTTGTTGATAGGGGATGATTTCTTGTTTGTTGCAATTGTAAAGTAGATAGTTTGTAAAATCATGCGTTATAAGTACTGTGTATAACAATGGTGTTTTATATTGGGTTGATCGTAAATTGTCAGGGTAAGATGGGAATGAACAAGGCAATTGGGATCGATCTTGGAACGACATACAGCTGTGTTGGAGTGTGGCAGCATGACAGGGTTGAAATTATTGTTAACGATCAGGGAAACAGAACCACTCCCTCTATGGTTGCTTTCACTTCCGATGACAAACTTGTGGGAGACGCTGCCTTGTTTCAGATTTCCTCTAATTATCATAACACAGTCTTCGATGTGAAAAGAATTATTGGAAGGCAATTTAGCGATCCTTCCGTGGAGGCCGACAGGAAGCTCTGGCCTTTTACTATTGTTTCGGGAAATGACGACAAACCCATGATTGAAGTCGATTACAAATCGCAGAAGAAGCTGCTTTCAGCAGAGGAAATATCGTCAATGGTATTAGCTAAAATGAAGAAGACAGCGGAGGATTATTTGATGTGTGATGTGAAAGACGCGGTGATCACCGTGCCTGCGTATTTTAACGATGCCCAGAAGAGAGCGACGAGAGATGCTGGTAAAATTGCAGGGCTGAATGCGATGCGGATTATTAGTGAACCCACCGCGGCAGCGATAAGTTATGGATCCATGAGGGAGAAGAAGAAAAAAGACTTAATGATTTTCGATCTGGGCGGAGGCACCTTTGACGTTTCAGTTGTTAGGGTTGAGAGACCTAAAATTGAGGTGAAAGCAGTCGGAGGGGACACCCATATGGGAGGCGAAGATTTTAACAACAGGCTGCTCGATTATTGCGTTGGAATTTTTTAACAAAAATACAAAATGGATATGAGTTCGAGCGGCAAAGCTCTCCGCAGACTTCGTACGGAGTGCGAGAGGGCGAAAAGGAATTTGTCTTCTGCAGTCGAGACTGTTATTGAGATCGACTGCCTCTACCAAACAAACGATTTTTATGTCAAGATTAGCCGAGCCAAATTTGAGGAGCTCAACTCGGAAAAACTTGTTCAAAAAATGGAAAAACAGAAGTGAGCGACATTGTGTTAATTGGGGGTTCTTCGCGGATACCCAAGTTGCAAGAATTAGTTGCAGACTTCTTTGACGGAAAGGAGCTGTGCAAAAGCATGAATCCTGATGAAGCAGTTGCTTATGGAGCGGCATTGCAGGAAGCCATGTTAAACAAAGAAGCTGTGGATTTAGTGGTGGTGGACGTTATTCCTTTGAGTCTTGGAGTGAAATCAGTGGAAGGCATAATGCATGTGATTATTCCCAGAAATACACGTATCCCCACCTGCATGGAGGCATCTTTCACCACGCTTATTGACAATGCGACAAGCCTACAGGTTGATGTCTACGAAGGAGAGAGACGGTTAACTGTGCATAACAATTTTCTGGGTACCATTGGGCTCAAAGGAATTCAACGGGCCCAGAGTGGAGTGCCCGCTATTAGAATTTGGTTTGGGGTGGACGCCGATGGCGTTTTAACTGTCTTTATGCAGGACAGAAAAACAAAATCAAGGAGTCGGATTATTATCAGTAATGAACGCAAAAAACCCAGCAAGGAGAAAGTAGAGGAATTGGTAGCCCTGGCACGGGAATCTCAAATTGAGGAGCAAATTGAGGAGAAAAAGCACTTCGCCAAAATTGAACTCAAGTATTATATACGCAATATGAAAATCAGGGTGACTGAGGCAATGAACAAAAGAGCTATGAGGAAAAGAGTTGGTCAAGATATCCTTGAGAATTTGAATTCTTCCGAAGAATGGCTCAATCACTCTCTCTCTGCAGACGTCCATGATTTGCAACGCAAATTGGAAGAATTAAAATCCAAATGCGACAATCCTTTGAAAAAAGCAACGAGCATGACTTTTAAGTTGTTAGGGTTTTGATATTTAAAAGTTAACACATTATATGTAAGAATAACATTTTCTTTCATATGGAATGTTACTAGTTAATAAATTAGACAATTTTAATTGTTATTTCAATAATGATTCGTGGGATACGCTGTTGTGCTTGTAAATTTTTTTATTTCTGATATTAAATTATGATGTTTAATAGGACAATTTCATACATTGTGTGATTGTGAATTTTTTCAAATTTAAATTTGATTGTTTATTTGATTATCTATAGGTTGTAATTGATTTTATCAAATAAAATATGATAAAATAAATAATCTTTATAGATAGATAAGCTTACTCTATACTTAATACAAACATTTTTCACATTTGTCACGTTCCCGATCAGGAAATGTGATCATGACATAATTTGTGGTGAAGGGAGGAAACACCAACAAAGTAAGAAAGATTCACACTTTCAAACCGTTATTGTGGATTCCTATTATTGTTGTGGGTGCTAGCTAGAACTTTACCATCTGGCATACACACATGTCATGTTTATTTTAATTTAATAAACCAAAACAACGCAACCACTAAATAAGAATTCAATCTTCTGTATAAATCATGTCCACCTCATCATGTTTATCTCGAGACTCATGTTGATATAGAGTGTACATCTGTAATAAACAAAGGCATCAATTGTAATCTTGGCATCTCTTAGGGCCTGACATCTACAACCATCACATATGATAATTTTGCACCCTGCTTTGATATTAATGTCCACATATTGAAAGATCAACATGTTGTATTGCATTTTGAGGCACCAACACTTTTATTGAGGTGTCTCCTTGGAGAAAATTTTCTTTGGAGGATGAAGAACTGTGAGGAAATTAACAACTTCCAAATTGATAAACAAAATGGAAAGTTTCTTAGTGGTTCAAGACTATAATGCCTGTTAAAACAACCCACTTGAGAACCAAGAACAACCTAGGATTAGTTAGAAAATTATGGAATATTTTTTTTTTGTTTAAGAGTGTTTCCCACCAGGTTTCAGGACAACAATTGTCACAAACAAGTTTCCAGGTCCAATACACTAATAGCTTAAATTTTTCCCAGTACAACAATTATACAAGGTCTAAACTTAGGGTTAGAAAGTTCAATCAGGTTAAGAGGGTAATCTCTCACCATACCCACTCTCTAACTGGCTTAAAAGATTCAACTTGGTTTCTCTCAAAATTAATGCACTCAAAACTTCCCTAAATCCTTTTCATTAGATAGGAAATTTCCTCACCTTTCTAATGATATAAAGAAGTCCTCCTAACTCCTCATATTTCTCAAGTTATGGGCCGGTGGACTTTGGGAGGAAAATTTTCCCAAGGGCGAGCCTACGGGCCTAGGGAATAAAATTTTGCCATGTGCGGGCCGGCAGAGCGGGGAAGAGTTTTGGTGCATTTTCCCTTTTCGGGGAAAAAGCACAATTTTCCTCCGCTCGCCTGCGAGCCTGAGAGGACACGTGTCGTCTTGTAAAAGCTCTGGCGGGGAGGCGGGCCGTCGGAGAGATTTAAGACATTAAGTCTTTTTAGTCGCAAAGTGCTAAGGGATTAAAATGATCCGTGCCTCCGCCGACACCCAAGACGCCATGTGTCGAGCTCTGATAGGTTGCGGGAAAAATAGACTTGCGAGGAAACATACAATTTTTTTCTTTTTGAGTTAAAAAGTGCAAGGGGATGAAATTTACGCACGCCTCCGCCGATCTCAGATGACGCCACGTGTCATGACCTCATTGGCTGTGGGTCGTCGGGCCGTCGTAGTGCTTTTCAGATTTAAGATTTTAAAAGGGAAAAAATTCAATGTTACAAAACGTTCCGCGCCTCCGCCAACGCCTAAGAATGCCACGTGTCAACCTACCATTGGTTACGGGCTTCGAGGCAGCAGGGAAACTTTAGAATTTTTGCCAAGAAAGGTTTAAATATTTAAAGTCAATAAAATCTCCACTCCTCCTTTGTCACCTAGTGCAGCCACGTGGTAACACCTGATTGGTTGCGGGCCGGTGGGGAGGAGGAGGAACTTAGAAAAAAATTCCAAAATTTTCTGAAAACACAAAGGGAAAAAGAAACCCGCTCCTCCGGTGATGCCTCGTCATGCCACGTGGCAGCACCTAATTGGCTATGGGTCGGTAGGGAGGCAAAGGAAACATGGAAAATTTTCCCAAATTTTTTTAAAAGGTTAAGTTCAATTTTTAGGGCCCGTGAAGGAAGACAAAAGGTAAAAGCGGGGCGGCAGGTCCACAGGGGAAATTTTTCAAAAATTTCTTTTTTTGGACTTAGGTGATTTTTGACAAAAAGTAAGGCCTGCGGGTTAGCAGAGCAGCGGGGGAATTCATTCCTTTGGTGTTTTTGTCCAAAAATCACTAAGGGAAAATTAGGTCGCGTGGATCTGCCAAGGAAATGTTTCCCAATTTTTTTTTACAGTTAGAATAATTTTTGACGCCAAATGAAGAAAAACTTCAGAAGGCCATAAATTTTGATTGGGAGACCGGTTTTTGGAAAACGAGGACTTTCTGGAAATATCTCGACGTCCTCTTTGCACACGAATCATTAATTTTTAATTTTGATAAAGTTTAAGGGGTAAATTTTGTGAAAATGTTATACAAGCTTTTACAGTGCAAATTGGTAAATTTTAACTTATAAAATTTAACTCAATTGATTTTCTTCCTCTCTCAACATGTCAAATAGACATGGGGAATTTCTCTAGGAAAGTTTTAGGATAGATAGCAAGTGTAAAATTTTTGGATTGATTTGCATTTCGAAAATACAAGTTTTTACATAGCAGAAAGGCCTATAGTTTTGCCTTTGCTCGATTAGGGAGATTCTTTAAAAGTTTCTTAAGTATTTTAGTTTAGTTTGGGATCATTGTGACCTCATCAAGCCCAATTGATTATTTCATTTGTCTCTTATCTAGTTGCGGGGTTGTTTTGAACATTTGATAAAGGAATTTTGCAAGGTATACAATGAATTAAAAGAAGTTTATACATTTTCAAAACAGAGATTAAACTATCTATTTTGCCATGAAATACAACATTGAATTCATTCCATGCTAGTCTTAAATAGTTTCCTTTCCTTCCATTAAAACATTAAAACAAGAATGCAGTTTCTATTCTTTCCAAACTCATATATTTTAAACAAGGCAGAATAATACATTTTCTTCTCACGTGTTTCACTTTTCAACTTTCCAAACAGAGATTTCATAGTGCATGTTGAACACAGATTTCCAATGGAAATAATATCATATGAACAAGGAAAAACACTTCCATTAATTCAAATGAAACTCTTACAACTTCTTTTCCATTTAATTTCGAAATACAACAGCTAAAATATGTATCATTCTTTCACATTCTTTCCAAAAATAGAAAACAAGGTATAACTCTTTTTCATTTCACTTTACAACTTTCATAATCAATACAAAGTATATTTTCATTACAAAACATATACATATTCATCCACTTCAAGTGGGAAATGTTACAATAAAATTTATCTCAACAATGACTGTCAAAACTATCTTTTTCCTTGCTCCAGAACATCAACATGCAGATTTCTCATTCTTCCATTTTTTTATCACAACAAATGTAGGGGAAAGGCAACTACTCTGCGATACTCAAAGGCCACTACTTTTCCCTCCTACATCAGTACACCTCCAAGGCCTACCAACGAAGCATCCATGCATACAAAGAACTCACCATGAGGATCTGGTACTGCAAGAATAGGTGTTGTAGTGAGGCATTCCTTCAGTATCTTGAAGGCCTACTCACACCTGTCTGACCAAACAAACTTCTTCCCTTTCTGCTGAACGGAAGTGATGGGGTGCACTATCTGAGAGAAGTCCTAAACAAACCTCCTATAGTAACCTGCTAACCCCATGAAGCTGCACACCTCTGTCACAATGATGGGTGCTGGCCAATCGATAAAGGCTCTAATATTGGAAGGATCGACTGCGATACCTTCCCTAGAGATGATATGACCCAAGTACTGTACCTCTGACTAAAAGAAAGCACACTTCTCCAAGTTCCCATAAATCTACTGCTCACGAAGACACATAAGAACCTTACGAAGGTGCCCCTCGTGCTCCTCACGTATACGTTAGTAAATCATAATGTCATCAAGGAAGATGAGCATGAAGCAATCTAAGAAGGTCTTGAATACCCCATTCATCAAACTCATAAACATTGTGGGGTCATTCGTCAAACCAAAAGGCACCACAGTGAACTCTTAGTGCCCATATCTCGTACGAAAAGCATTCTTATGAATGTCTACCTCCGTAATCCTCAACTGATGGTAGCCTGACTTGAGATCAATCTTAGATAACACCATGGCTCCCTTCATCTAATCAAACAAATCATCAATACACAGAAGGGGATAACAATTCTTAATCGTTACCTTATTCAGCTGGCGGTAATTAATACACAATCGTAAGGATCCATCCTTCTTCTTCACAAAAATCACCCGTGCACCCCAAGGGGATACACTAGGATGGATAAATCCTTTCTCGAGAAGGCCCTCTAGTTGTACCTTGAGCTCACAGAGCTCTGAGGTGGTCATCTGATAAGGTGCTTGTGAGATAGGCTCTGCTCCTGGAACCAGATCTATATGAAAATCAATCTCACGTGGGGGTGGCATCCCTGGTATCTGAATGTTATGATCATCTAGCGATGGTCCACTAGACCCATCCTCTGACATGTCACTAACTTTAATAGCATACATCTAAAAACCCCATCGTACACACCACTTGAGATGCATAGTGGAGATGGTGTGAATAGAAATGGGTCTCCTGACCCTTGAAATCACAGACTCAACTCCTAGGTCATCTGCACAAGATATAGTCTTGTGATGAAAATCCATCCTAGCCATGTGTGCAACTAACCAATCCATACTTAAGATGACTCCATACGAGCCCAAAGGAAGAATACGGAGATCTGAAGTGGTGGTGAAAGGTCCCAAATCAACAACACACTCCTTGACTAAGGATTCTATAGAGACCTTGGCTCCCGAAGCCATCTCAATGTCCCAACCATGACCCTACCTAACTACCACCAGCCTGCATTACTCTACTAAGGATGGTGTAATAAATGAATCGGAAGAACCAGAGTCAAATAATATGGAGGTAGGAACACCACGAAAACTACATGTAGTCTCAATAACCGTGCTCTGGTGCTCATCCTAGCGGTTCTCAACCGCTACATAAATCCTGTGGCTACGTCCCATATCACCAAATATTGGCTCTGAAATCGTTGCCTTACCCTTGTTAGGGTTCTGAGGGCAGTCTCTCCAAAAGTGTCCCATAACTCCACATCTGAAATAACCTCCTGATCCTCTCCAAGGAGTAGCACCACCAGAAGGTGCCCTAGAAGTAGGTTCTGTGGATCCTGATGATCCAGCTATGGTCTGCTATGGCCTCTACTATTGAGCTCATGCAGAATGAGCTCTAGGTCCACCCTGTGTCCTTATGGGACCCCTAGGAGGAGGCCCCATACTCTGACCTCTCTGTGCATCAGCTCTCTATGGAGGCCTATATGGTGGGCGGGACTGTTGTTATTACTGCTACTACTACTGGGGTCTAAAGGATGACTGTGAAGATTGCTGACCACCACAAGGAGGAGGAACTGACCCCCTCGATCTACTATCTTGCATCTGCTGTATGCGGATCCTGATTCGGTCTCTAGCCTACTGGGTCTTCCCCCAAGTCTCCTCTACTATGTAGGCCTTCTCAATGGCCTCTGCTAAATTCTTTGGGCAGTGGATCCAAACCGCAACCCCAATGTCTAGATTAAGGCCTTGGATGAACCTATGGATCCACACCTACTCATCCTGCATGTACTCAACGTACTGGAGTAGATCCAAAAACCTACTCTCATACTCTACCACTATAAGGGATGCCTGTCAGAGGTCATGGAACTCATCGATCCTCTGTTGTTAGAACAAGGACAAAGCTTGAAGTAACTACTCAAGCTCACAACATGGAGCCTAGGCCTCCTCCACCATGATATCCATCCCTAGTAGTGGATCGCAACATGAGCTTTCATGTTGCTAGAACAATGACAAAGCTTGAAGTAACCGCTCAAGCTCACTAGACAGGCCTCCTCCCCCTATTTCACCTGATAATGTGATATGTAGCTCCCTGTGGATCTGCACTGGGTCCTCTCTAGGCCTCTCTGTCTTCCTATCCCCGAGCCTAGGGCTCCAAGACCTCTCTCTATGTGCCAAAACTCGGTCACCATGTCCCCTCAAAGGTGAATCTTCTCTAGTTGAATCTCCATGGAAATTATCTCCTCCGTGTTCCTCACTGGGTGGAGGAGGTGCATGTCCCTCAATGGAAGTAACTCTATCATGTCTGTCTGCATGCCCTTCTACTGATCCTCTGTTTAACGCAACATTAACATCCTGCAGGGTCTGTAAGATCTGTGGCAAGATGGCTACCACAGCCTGATCCAGAGGTGGTAGATCTAGGTCTATGTGAAAAGACTCCTCACCTTGTCTGCACCTCCTGCACAAAACAAAACGAGAGTTACTTCATTACTTCAAGCCTTCTTCAGTTTCTAATTTTACTATCATGTACAATTTTCAAATAGTTTTGTTTTCTAGATTAAAAGGTGTGCTAGTTTTTAAATTTCGAGTCTCAATTTTTTCTAGTGTGCCCAATGGTCCAAGATTTTGAACCACTGCTCTGATACCAAGTGTAATGCTCACTTCAAACTACCACTTGAGACCTAAGAAACAAACTAGGATTAGCTAGGAAAATTATGGAATAATTTTTTTTTTAAGAGGGTCAACAACTGGGTTACAAGACCACAGTTAGCACAAACAAGCTTAAGTTTAAATATAAAAACTAGCTTTACAAAAAAAATATCTTCTAGCAACCATTAATAACAAGCACAAGGTCAAAACAAGAGGTTAGATTCATCACTTAGGTTAGGAGGGTAAATTCTCACTCAACCCTACTCTAACAGGCTTACAGAGTTCAACTTGATTTTCACATACTTAGAATCATCATAAAATTTCTAAGTCATGCCCATTAGATAGGAAATTTTCTCACCTTTCCAACCATATAAAGAAGTCCTCCTAACTCCTTATATTTTGCAAGATATGGGCCAACGGACTTTAGGGTAGAAATTTTCCCTTGGGAGAGTCCACGGGCTTAGGGAGGAAAATTTTCCCCAAGCGCGGGTTGGCGGGGTGGGGAAGAACTTTGCAGATTTTCCCTTCTTAGGCATAAAAGTGCAAATCACCTCCACGCGCTCGTAGGTCTAGTGAGGGAGACACGTGTCGTTCCCTGGTTGGTTAGGAGGATCGGCGGGCCGACGATGCGGGTTGAGACTTTAAGTCTCAATTGCCAAAAAGCACAAAAGGGCTGAAATGGTCCATGCTCACACTGATGCCATGATGTCATGTGTCACTCAGGGATTAGCAAGGGGAAAGAAGACGGGAGGGTGCAATGTAATATTTCAAAAAATTTAGACAAAAGCACAAGGGAAAATTTTCACCCACACCTCCACATGAGGAATAAAATTCATGCCACATGGCACCCAGCCATGCCACGTGTCAACATCCTATTGGTCGCTGGTTTGCGGACTAATGGGGCAAAATAGGGAATTGAGATTTTAAAAGGTTAAAATCTCAAAGGAAAAAGAATCTCCATGCTCCTACCGAGACCCAAACTGCCACTTGTCATCACGTGATTGGACGAGGGTCGATGGGCTACGGGAAAAACTTTGGACTTTTGCCCAAAACCAACAATCAAATTTTTCCGAAGGAAAATTTTCCTTCACTCCTTTGCCATTACCGAAAATGCCACGTGGCATCTTGTGATTGGATGCGGGTCGACGGGGTGGAAGATAAAAATAAGAAAATATTCCAAAGTGTCAAAAAGGTTAATTTTTCAATTTTCTTCCACACGTCCGAAAAGCCACATGTCGGCATGTGATTGGCTGCGGGACCATGGGGTTACAGAGAAAAATGGGAAAAATTTTCAAAAGTCAAATTTTCAAAAACCTAAGTTTCAAAATGGGTCCTCCTACAAAGTGTCACATGGCAATATCTAATTGGTTATGGGGGTGGTGGGGCCATGGACTTTTTGGGGAAATTTTTCCAAAGTCAAATTCTAAAGTTAAGAGTTAGATTTATTTTATTTTTGAAGGCCAAATTGAAGTAAAACTTCAAATGGCCATAACTTTTGATAGGAAGATCAGATTTGGGAAAATGAGGACTTTCTGGAAATATTTCAAAGTCCTCTTTGCATGTGGATCATCAATTTTGGATTTTGATGAATTTTTCGAGGTCAATTTTAAGGAAACAATCTGCAGGGTTTTGCAAGGCAAACTAGCAATTTTTCCAACTTATAAAATTTTGTTCAAATTTTGATTTTCTTCTTCTCAACATGTCAATTGGACATGGAGACTTGGTCTAGGGTAGGTTTAAGAGTGTTTTCAAGATTCAAGTTGTTGATTGAGTTGCAATTTATATTTTTCCAACTTATGATAGAAAACGATTGAGTAAGTTTGAAATTTGCTTTTGTAAAGTTCTGGAAGGTCTTTCTTAGGTGCTGAGGTCAAATTGTATTCATTAGGGTATACTATAACTAATTTATATTGTTCCAATTCTTATTCCAATTGGTAAATTTGAACTGTACATTTATTTGATTAACTTAATTGCCAGATTTGGATAATGAAACAAAGATCATTCACTAATAAGTTTATTAATCAATTTATATCCTTAATTATGGGAAAGCACTTCAAATATGATCTAATATATTCAATTAATTCAGTCATTCATTTACAACCAATTAGCAAAGTTGATTTCCAAGTTTTATACTCATTTCAAAGGGATCAAAAGACTATCATTTCCCTCCTACGTATTCTTCTTTCCAAATAGAGATTATATAATACAACAACAATTACATTCCAATACAACAATGCAAGTTTGAGAAAGTGAAGCATTCCTTTATTGATTCCAAACAACAACATTACAACTTCATCCTTTCTTTTGATCTCAATGTGCAATTTACAGGCTGTATGACATTCTTTTTCAAAACAGAGAATATATTAAATAACTCTTTACATTTCAAAAAAAAATCTCAATCTTTCCTCATCAATACATGTAACATATCATTACAAATAATAATACAATTCATATTCTTCCCCTTCACACGCTCTATCTCCATGTCATACTCAAAAAGCAACTCCATCCAACACCTTTGACAAGTGTTTAGATTAGGCTGTGTGAAGAGGTGCCAAAGACTCAAGTGATCTGTCCTAAGTGTAAATCTCCGAACAAGAAGAAAATGCCTCCATCAAACCAAAGCATGCACAACTTCCGCAAGCTCAAGTCATGAGTCAGATAATTAAGCTCATAATCCTTGAATTTGTGAGACTAAAAGGCCACTACTCTTCCCTCATGCATTAGTACACCTCCAAGGCCTACCAATGAAGAATCCATGCATATAAATAACTCACCATGAGGATCTGGTACTGCAAGAATAGGTGTTGTAGTGAGCCATTCCTTCAGTGTCCTGAAGGCCTGCTCACACCTGTCTGACCAAAAAAACTTCTTCCCTTTCCGCTAAAGGGAAGTGATGGGGTGCGCTATCTGAGAGAAGTCTTGAACAAACCTCCTGTAGTAACTTGCTAACCCCATGAAGCTGCGCACCTCTATCACAGTAGTGGGTGTTAGCCAATCCATAATGGCTCTAATCTAGGAAGGATCAACTGCAATACCTTCCCCAGAGATCATATGACCCAAGTATTGCACCTCTGACTGAAGCAAAGCACACTTCTCCAAGTTCCCGTAAAACTGCAGCTCACGAAGACACATAAGAACCTTACGAAGGTGCCCCTCGTGCTCCTCACTCGTACGTGAGTAAATCAAAATGTCATCAAGGAATATGAGCACGAAGTGATCTAAGAAGGTCCTGAATACCCCATTCATCAAACTCATAAACACTACAGGGGCATTTGTCAAACCAAAAGGCACCACAGTGAACTCGTAGTGCCCATATCTCGTACGAAAACCAGTCTTATGAATGTCTACCTCTGTAATCCTCATTTGATGGTAGCCTAACTTGATATCAATCTTAGAGAACATCGTGGCTCCCTTAATCTAATCACACATGTCATCAATACGTAGAAGGGGATAACAATTCTTGATCGTTACCTTATTCAACTGGTAGTAATCGATACACAACTATAAGGATCCATCCTTCTTCTTCACAAAAAAATCACCGGTGCACCCCAAGGGGATACACTAGGATAGATAAGGCCTTTCTCCAAAAGGCCCTTCAGCTGTAGCTTGAGCTCACAGAGCTCCAGGGTGGTCATCCGATAAGGTGCTCAAGAGATAGGCTTTGCTCCTGGAAATAGATCTATATGAAAATCAATCTCACGTGGGGGTGGCATCCCCGGTATCTCTCCTAAAAAGACAACTGAAAACTCTCTCAGAATGGGATGATCATCTAACAATGGTCCACTAGACCCATCCTCTGACCAGTCACTGACTGTAACAGCATACATCTGACAACTCCATCGCACACACCACTTGAGCTGCATAGCAGAGATGGTGCGAATAGAAACAGGTCTCCTGACCCCTGAAATCATAGACTCAACTCCTAGGTCATTTGCACAAGATATAGTCTTGTGATAACAATCCATACTTAAGATGACTCCATACAAGCCCAAAGGAAGAATACAGAGATCTGAAGTGGTGGTGAAAGGTCCCAAATCAACAACACACTCCTTGACTAAGGAGTCTACAGAGACCTTGGCTCCCGAAGCCATCTCCACATCCCAACAACAACCCTACCTAACTGTTACAAGCCTGCATTGCTCTACTAAGGACGGTGCAATAAATGATTTGAAGAACAAGAGTCAAACAATATGGAGGTAGGAACACCACCAATACTACCTATAGTCTCAATAACCGTGCTCTGGTGCTCAGCTTGATAGTTCTCAACTGCTACATAAATGTTGTGTCTATGTCCCATATCACCAACTGTCAGCTCTGAGATCGGTGCCTTACCCTTGTTAGGGTTATGAGGGCAGTCTCTCCAAAAGTGTCCTGTAACTCTACATTCGAAACAACCTCCTGATCCTCTTCAAGGAGTAGCACCACCAGAAGGTGTCCTAGAAGTAGGTGCTATGGATACTGATTATCTAGCTATGGTCTCCTGTGGCCTTTGCTATCAAGCTCCTACAGAATGAGCCCTAGGTCCACCCTGTGTCCTGATGTGACTACTGGGAGGAGGCCCCATACTCTGACCTCTCTGTGCATTAGCTCTCTATGGAGGCCTATATGGTGGGTGGGACTGTTGTTGCTACTAGGGTCTAAAGGATGACTGTAAATAATGTTGACAACCACGAGGAGGATGAACTGACCCCCTCAATCTACCATCCTACATCTACTGTATGCGGCTCCTGACTCACTCTCTAGCCTACTAGGTCTTCCCCTGAGTCTCCTCTGCTATGTAGGTCTTCCCAACGGCCTTTGCTAAAGGCTGCAGGAAGTGGATCCAAACCGCACCACCAATGTCTAGATTAAGGACCCGGATGAACCTATGGATCCACACCTGTGCATGCTGCATATACTCTACGTACTGGAGTAGATTCAAAAACTTACTCTCATACTCTGCCACTATAAGGGATGCCTGTCGGAGGTCATGGAACTCATTGATCCTCTGTTGTATGAATCTCCATGACAAATATCTGCTCCTGAATCTCTCCTCAAATAGCTCCCAGGTGACTGTCTCAAAAACAACATGGAGCTTCTACTCCTCTGTCCGCCACCATACTCCAACTCCATCCCTCAGTAGATGGATCACAACATGATCTTTTATGTTGCTAGAACAAGGACAAAACTTGAAGTAACCGCTCAAGCTCGCTAGCCAGGCCTCTGTCTGAAATCCCCTTGTGTCACCTGAATAATGTGATGGCCTAAGCTTCAGGATCTCTCTGATGTGATCCGCAGCTATGGTCTGACGGCCACTAGGCCTCTTTGTCTGCCTATCCCCAAGCTTAGGGCTCCGAGACCTCTCTCTGTGTGCCGAAACTCGGTCACCATGTCCCCTCAGAGGTGACTCTACTCTAGCTGACTCTCCATTTAAATTATCTCCTCCATGTTCCTCACAGGGTGGAGGAGGTGCATGTCCCTCAATGGAAGTAACTCTATCATGTCTGCCTGTATGCCCTCCTACTGAACGGTCTAGAATATCTATGGCAGGATGGCAGCCATAGCCTGATCCGGAGGTGGTAGATCTAGGTCTATGTGAAAAGACTCCTCATCTTGTCTACGCCTCTTGTACAAAAAAAAATGAGAGTTAGTTCGTTACTTCAAGCATTCTTCAGTTTATAAGTTTACTATCATGTACAATTTTCAAACAGTTTTGTTTTCTAGATTAAAAGGTGTGCTAGTTTTAAAATTTCAAGTCCCAAATTTTTCTAGTGTGCCCAATGGTCCAAGATTTTGAACCACTGCTCTGATACCAAGTGTAATTCCCACTTTGAACTACCACTTGAGACCTAAGAAACAAACTAGGATTAGCTAGGAAAATTATGGAATATATTTTTTTGTTTAAAAGGGTCAACAACTGCGTTACAAGACCATAGTTAGCACAAACAAGCTTAAGTTTAAATATCAAAACTGGCTTTACAAAAATAAACTCTTCTAGCAACCATTAATAACAAGCACAAGGTCAAAACAAGAGGTTAGATTCATCACTTAGGTTAGGAGGGTAAATTCTCACTCAACCCTGCTCTAACAGGACTACAGGGTTCAACTTGATTTTTCACACACTTAGATTCATAAAAACTTTCCTAAATCATGCCCATTTGATAGGAAATTTTCTCACCTTTCCAACCATATAAATAAGTCCTCCTAACTCCTTATATTTTGCAAGATATGGGCCGACGGACTTTAGGGGAGAAATTTTCCCTTGGGAGAGTCTGCGGGCTTAGGGAGGAAAATTTTCCCCAAGCAGGGGTTGGTGGGGCAAGGAAGAACTTTGCAGATTTTCCCTTCTTTGTCGCAAAAGTGCAAATCACCTCCACGCACCCATGGGTCTGGTGAGGGAGACATGTTTTGCACCTTGGTTGGTTGGGAGGATCGGTGGGCCAATGGAGTGGGTTGAGACTTTAACTCTCAATCGCCAAAAAGTAGAAAAGGGCCGAAATGGTCCACGCTCACACCGATGCCATGATGCCATGTGTCACTCAGGGATTGGTGCGGGGAAAGCAGACAGGTGGGTCTGGCGGAAGATTTGGAAATTTTCAAACAAAAGTGCAAGGGAGAATTTTCATGCACACCTCCTCCTAAGGAAGAGAATTCATGTCAAGTGGCACCCAACCATGCCACGTGTCAATATCCTATTGGTAGCGGGTTCGCGGACCAATGGGGAAAAATGGGCAATTAAGATTTTAAAAGGTTAAAATTTCAAAGGAAAAAGAAGCTCCGCACTCCCACTGAGACCCAAACTACCACATGTCATCAGGTGATTGGACGAGGGTTTGCAGGCCACAAGGAAAACTTAGTACTTTTTCCCAAAACCAAAAATCAAAGTTTTCCAAAGGAAAATTTGCCTCCACTCCTCCGCCATTGCCGAAAATGCAACGTGGCATCCCGTGATTGGATGCGGATCGATGGGGCGGTGGAGAAAAATAAGAAAATTTTCCAAAGTGTCAAAAAGGTTAAGTTTTCAATTTTCTTCCGTGTGTCCGGAAAGCCACGTGTCGACATGTGACTAATTGCGGGACTGCGGGGTTACGGTGAAAAATGGGAAAATTTTCCCAAGGTCAAATTTTCAAAAAACTAAGTTTCAAAATGGGTCCACCTTCCAAAGTGCCACATGGCAACATCTGATTGGTTGTGGGGGTGGCGGGGCCACAGACTTTTTGGGAAAAAATTTCCAAAGTCAAATTCTAAAGTTAAGAGTTAGATTTATTTTATTTTTGAAGGCCAAATTGAAGTAAAACTTCAAATGGCCATAACTTTTGATAGGAAGCTCTGATTTGGGAAAACAAGAACTTTTTGGAAATCTCTCAAAATCCTCCTTACATAGCGATCATAAATTTTGAGTTTTGATGAAGTTTGTGATGTCAATTGTAAGGAAACAATCTGCAGGGTTTTGTAAGGCAAACTGGCAATTTTTCCAACTTATAAAATTTTGTTCAAATTTTTATTTTATTCTTCTCAACATGTCAATTGGACATGGAGACTAGATCTAGGGTAGGTTTGAGAGTGGTTTCAAGATTCAATTTTTTGATTGAGTTGCAATTTATATTTTTCCAACTTATGATAGAAAAGGATTAAGTAAGTTTGAAATTTGATTTTGTAAAGTTCTGAAAGGTCTTTCTTAGGTGCTCAGGACAAATTGTATTCATTAGGGTATACTATAACTAAGTTATATTGTTTCAATTCTTATTCCAAGTGGTAAATTTGAATTGTACATTTATTTGATTAACTTAATTGCCATATTTGGATAATGAAATAGAGATCATTCACTAACAAGTTTATTAGTCAATTTCTATCCTCCAATATGGGAAAGCACTTCAAATCTGATCTAAGATCTTCGATTAATTCAGTCATTCATTTACAACCAATTAGAAAAGTTGATTTCCAATTTTTATACTCATTTCAAAGGGATCAAAAGACTGTTATTTCCTTCCTATGTATTCTTCTTTCCAAACAGAGATTATATAATACAACAGCAATTACATTCCACTACAACAATGCAAGTTTGAGAAAGTGAAGCATTCCTTTATTGATTCCAAACAACAACATTACAACTTCATCCTTCCTTTTGATCTCAATGTGCAATTTACAAGTTGTATGACATTCTTTTTCAAAACAGATAATAGATTAAATAACTCTTTACATTTCACAAATCAATCTCAATATTTCCTCATCAATACGAGTAACATATCATTACAAATAATAATACAATTCATCCACTTCAAATTTGGAAGGATTAAAATTAATTTTCTCAAACAAAGGGACTATCAAACTATATTTTCTTCTTGCTCCAAAACAACAACCTACTATTTTCTTCATATTTTCATCTTGAGCACAACAAGGGGGAAAGGCAACGCTCTCCACCCAACCAAGACATCTAATGGGAAAGGATAAGCCATCCTTCCCCATTGGCCCCAGAGCCCCAATCATATCAAAATAAGGGATGCACTTCAACACATGGCAACAATGGCTTCCACAACAAACAAGCACCATTTTCACATTATCATAAAACTCATTTTCACAAATTTGAATTCCTATGAGGATGGAGTGTCCTACACTCCAAAATATGACTTACATACTCTTACACATCTTACATAATCTCTTACATCTTCTTACATGTTTCTTACACACTCTTACAACATTTCATTAAAGATCAACAACTTTATTACTTACTTTTCTATGACATATTGATTTATTTATTTACACATGGTTATTTATAACATTAACACAATCAAATTAATAACTAATGAAAGGGGTAACACATCACAATTAAACACATGCTAATATTAAAAAAAGGAAAACACATTAAAGCAATACATGAAATCTCTTGATCACATTTAAAAGGTGATTCCCCCATGGAAATCCCTAACAAATGCAACATTCAAACAATAACAGTTTCCATGGTGACCTTGTTCAGTTCATCCAGAATTCTAATATGGTTAGTCTCCAGTCCCTAGACATTGTTATGATATTTTAACCTACAAAACAACAATACCTCCTTCGGCCTCGTGGCCATATCAGAACATCCAAAATGATATAAACAACATACAAAGATCAATTACAAATCACAACAATATCAAGAATTTAACATCATCATTTAAATTTAATTAGCAACTATATCATCATCCAAAAATCTCTATACTAGTTTTACTCATAATATCCAATGTCACATGTCTAAGTCAACATCTATAATATGTCCATGTCAAGTAGTATATTCTCTAATAATCATCATGCATAACAACTGAATCCATAACCATAATAATCCATGGTCTAACATCTACACATCATAATAAATCAAAGCATAATAATGTCCATAATGAGATCAACAGTATCAAGATCAGTATCTAAAAGTGTCAAAGGGAAGTGGGCACTACATACCTCCCCAACCTCTTATGGCACCCCATAACGAGTAAAGAAATGCAAGATATTTGTTTGCAAGGTTGAACCAAAATCCCAACTCCCTCCACACTTATACCTCCCTAAAACACACTTGTGCCTCTCATAAAATAAACCCCATAGCCTTCTCCTACACCATTCCTAGAACATCTACCCAATAGCCCACAAAAAATGCCAAAATATTCAGACAATAACATTTACATTCATAAAAGAAGAGCATTTCAAGAGCCAAGCTCTGAACTCTCCATAATGGAGTTGTTCCAATTCCAAAACAAAAAGTTTTGTCCTAATGCAAGCAATCCAAATAATCCAAGAACAAGCATGTAAGAATCTTCCTAAAAGATTCTCTAATGTAAGAGCTCAAAACAGCAAAAGAATTTGCCCAAGAGAAGATTCCAAAATTTCAACAACCCAAAACAAGGCAAGCAATTTGAATTTTATAGAAGAGGGAAGAGAAGAGGATGAGGTGGATCCATGTAGGATGCAATGTCACACATCCTCAACTTGAACACAAGGTCAACTTCATTCTCCAATACATAATAAATAAGAATGACAGATTTAGTTACACACTCCAAAACAAACCCACACCCCAAAAGGACTGAAATTAAAACATGTAAGAAAAGTGCAATTAAAACTTACAATTAGTCAATTCAAAATGCAAAAATAAGGCCTATATTCAACCCCCAAACCATAGGTATGGTTGGCAAATAAATTTAAGAGTACTTGTCCCATAAGCCTCCAAAATCAGCCTCCAAGGACAAATTTGAATTTCCAAGAAGGTAAAGTGTTTCACACTCAAAAGTTAACTTACACATCACTTACACATTACTTACACATTCTTACAACACTTAAATCATGGCCAAAAACTTCATTAATTACAGTCTTATAACATATTTTATATAATTAACTTAACAACATGATTACTCACAATATTAACACAACATTTAATAAATAATGAAAGGGGTAAATGCACAACAAAATAAACACATGCAAACATTAATAAAAAGAAACCACATTAATAAATACATATAACCCCTTGGTCACAATCAAAGGAAATTCCCCCATGGGAATCTCTAACAAAATACAAAAACACACAACAATACAAGTTGTCATGGTGACCTATTTGAATTCATCTAGAATTCCAATGTGGTTAGTATCCAATCCCTCGATGTTTGTTTTGATATTTTTAACCTGCAAAACAAAAATACATCCTTCGGCCTTGTGGCCATATCAGAACATCCAAAATTATATAAACATAATATCAAAATCATCTATACATCTAAATCAAAACAACATCAAGGAAAATCAACAATATTCTTTACAGTTTTATCAACCACTATATCATCATCTAATAATTTCCATTTCTTGATCTTCTTATAATATCCAAATATCACATGTCCGAAAAACATCCATAATATATCCATGTCAAAAATTAAATCATCATCCACATATGCAATGTCTCTAATAATCATCATGCATCATAACTGAATCAAGATCAACAATAATCCATGGTCTAACATCTAACATCATACTAAATCAAAACCATAATAACGTCCATAATATAATAAGCAGTATCAAGATCAGTATCAAAATGTGTCAAAGGGAAGTGGGCACTACATCCCCCTCCTCTTAGACTATAATTCCTCCAAGAAGTCACTAGAAAAAATGTGGAAACTGAACTCGTAATAATGTAGCATCCTCCCATGTAGCCGCAGTCTCATCATATCTGTCCCAATGCACCCAGACCTGATACATCTCTTTTCCTCAAAGGCTCAGGGTCCTACGATCTATAATCTGAATGGGCTCCACCATCACCTGCCCCTGATCCTCCACCTACAATGAAGTCCAATCCAGCACATGATAAGCATCTACAATATATATCCTTAGAACTGAAATGTGAAAAACATCATGTACGCGAGACAAGTTAGGTGGCAATGCTAGACGGTAGGCCAAAGGGTCGATACGCTCCAAGATCTCAAAAGGAAAAATGAATCTAGGAGCTAACTTAGAACCTTTTCCATAATTGATAGGGCTCTTATGTGGCCTGACACGAAGGAACACCTTCATGCCCACATCAAAACTATGGTCGATCCTATGATGATCTGTGTACTTCTTCTGCATGTCTGTTGCTCCATGTCCTTCAATAAAGCTGATCTAAGGGATACCATGTCCTCTAACCTGTCCTAGCTAAGAGGTGTTCTACACTCTCTACCATACAAATCCTAAAAAGGAGCATCTCACTTGATGATCCATAACATACATCCTGAGCATGTCCTCTAAAATCTGATTCACCCTCTCTGTTTTTCCATCTATCTCGAGGTGATATGTTGTGCTGAAATTAATCCTCGTCTTGAGGGCAAGTTGTATGGTAGTCCAAATATGGGAAGTATACAAAGGATCGCGGTCAAAAATAATCTTCCACGGAATCCCACGCAACTTGAAAATCTCATCTAGATAGACCCGTGCCACTGTAATAGCTGTATAAGTGGTCTTCATAAGAGAAAAGTGAGCTACTTTGGTTAATTTATCCACCGTGACCATGATGGCATCATGGTGATATCTCGACATGGGTAGCCTAACAATAAATTCCATCAAAATGGTGTCCCACTTCCACTTCGGTATAGCATGAGGAAAGAGAAGGCCATCTGGATGTTGATGCTTGGCCTTCACTTTCTAGAAATCCAAATAGCATGACAAAAAATGAGCCACATCTCTACAAAGTCCTCTCCAGTGGTACAATTGTCTCAAAGTAGTGTGCATCTTCTTCACCCCAGGATGGGCTGAATAAGGTGTACGATGTACCTCTGCCAAGATGTCCTGCCTCAAGCCTCCATCTCTGGGATCATAAATCTGACCTCTATGCCTGAGAATTTCATCTTCCTCTAGTGAGAAACCATCAAAATTCCCCTCAAGGGGTCTCTAGGACTCGATCTCTCATCACACTGCAATGTAGAAGTTGTCAAGAGGAAGCTACTGAAGAATCCTTCTCCATAAATTTGTGCCCACTAAAGTGGCCATAATCACATGTCTCCATCTGCTGAGAGCATCTACAACCACATTATCCTTCCCCTTCACATGCTCTATCTCCATGTCATACTCACAAAGCAACTTTATCCAATGCCACTAACGGGCATTGAGATTGGGTACACGTGAAGAGGTGGCGAAGACTCAAGTGATCTCTCCTGAGTGTGAATCTGTGACCAATAAGAAAGTGCCTCCATCAAACTAAGGTGTGCACAACTGTCGCAAGATCAAGATCATGAGTCGGATAGTTAAGATCATAATATTTGAGTTTGCGAGACTCAAAAGCCACTACTCTGCCCTCCTACATCAACACACCTCCAAGCCCTACCAACAATACATCCATGCATACAAAGAACTCACCATGTGCATCTGGCACTACAAGAATAGGTGTTGTAGTGATACATTCCTTTAGTTTCTTGAAGGCTTGCTCACATCTATCTGACCAATCAAATTTATTCCCTTTCTAATAAATAGAAGTGATGGGGTGCGCAATCTGAGAGAAGTCCTAAACAAATCTCTTGTAGTAACCTGCTAATCCCATGAAGCTGTGCACCTCCGTCATAGTAGTGGGTCCTGGCCAATCCATAATGGCTCTAATTTTTGAAGGATCAGTTATGATACCTTCCCGAGAAATGATATGACCCAATTACTGTACCTTTGAATGAAAGAAAGCACACTTCTCCAAGTTCCCATAAAGTTGCTTCTCACGAAGACACTGAAGAACCTAGCGAAGGTTCCCCTCGTGCTCCTCACGTGTATGTCCTGAATACCCCATTCTTAGCATGAAGCAATCTAAGAAGGTCCTGAATACCCCATTCAACAAACTCATAAACATTCCGGGGCCATTAGTCAAACCAAAAGGCACCACTGTGAACTCATAGTGCCCATATCTCATACAAAAGGTAGTCATATGAATGTCAGCCTCTCTAATCCTCAACTGATGATAGCATGACTTAAGATCAATCTTAGAGAAAATTTTAGCTCCCTTCATCTGATCAAATAAGTAATCAATATGTAGAAGGGGATAATGATTCTTGATCGTTACTTTATTCAGCTAGCGGTAATCAATACACAACTGTAAGGATCCATCCTTCTTATTCACAAAAATCATCGGTGCGCCCTAAGGAGATACACTAGGATAGATAAGGCCTTTCTCCAGAAGGCCCTCCAACTATAACTAGAGCTCACAGAGCTCTGGGGTGGTCATCCGATAAGGTACTCGTTAAATAGGCTCTGCTCCTAGAACTAGATTTATATGAAAATACATCTCGCTTGGGGGTGGCCACCCTGGTAGCTCCCCTTCAAAGACATTTGCAAACTCTCTCAAAATGGGATGGTCATCAAGCGATGGTCCACTGGACCCATCCTTTGATTTGTCACTAACTATAATAGCATACATCTAACAACCCCATCGCACACACGCTTATGCTGCATAGTGGAGATGGTGTAAATAGAAATGGGTCTCCTGACCCCAGAAATCACTGACTCAACTCCTAGATCATCTGCACAAGATATAATCTTGTGATAACAATCCATCCTGGCCCTGTATATAGATATCCAATCCATACCCAAGATGACTCCATATGAACCCAAAGGAAGGATACAGAGATCTGAAGTAGTGGTGAAACGTCTTAAATCCACTACACACTCCTTAACTAAGGAGTCTACAGAGATTTTGGCTCCTGAAGCCATCTCAATGTCCCAATTATGACCCTACCTAACTACCCCCAACCTGCATCACTCTACTAAATAAGGTACAATAAAGGAATCAAAAGAACCAGAATCAAATAAGATGGAGGTAGGAACACCACCAATACTACTTGTAGTCTCAAAAACTATGATCTGATGCTCGACCTGGCAGTTTTCAACCGTTGCATAAATCCTGTGACTGCGCCCTATGTCACCGAATGTAGGCTCAGAGATCTATTTCTTACCCTTTTTATTAGGGTTCTATAGGTAGTCTCTCCAAAAATGTGGAGTAACACCACAACCAAAACAACTGCCTGATCCTCTCCCCTATGTAGCAGGTCCGGCAGGTACTCTCGAAGTCTATGGTGTGGATCCTGATGATCTGGTTGCGGTCTGTTGTGGTCTCTGTTGGAGAGCTCCTACTGAGTGAGCTCTAGGTCCACCTTGATGGGACCCCTAGGAAGAGGTCCCATAGTCTGACCTCTCTGTGCATCAAAAAAATGTGGAGGTCTATAAGGTGGGCGGGACTGCTGCTGCTACTGTGGTCTAAAAGATGATTGTGCTAAACCCAGTTCACCATGAGGAGGAGGTACTGACCCTCTTTATCTACTATCCTGCATCTTCTGTATACGGGTCCGAACTCGGTCTCTAGCCTACTGGGTCTTCCCCCGAGTCTCCTCTGCTATGTAGGCCTTCTCAACGGCCTCAGCAAGTGTCTGTGGACAATGGATCCATACTGCACATCCAATGTATAGATTTAGGCCCCAGATGAACATGTGGATCCACACCTACTCATCCTGTATGTACTCAACATACTGGAGTAGATCCAGAAACCTAATCTCATACTCTGCTATTGTAAGAGATGCATGTTAGAGGTCATGAAACTCATCTATCCACTACTGTATGAATGTTTGTGACAAATATCTGCTCTTGAAATTCTCCTCAAAGAGCTCCCAGGTGACTATCTCAAAATCAACATGGAGCTTCTACTCCTCTATCCTCCACCATACAATTGTTCCATCTCTCAGTAGATGGATCGCAACACTAACCAGGCCATCTTGACAGAGGCACATCGTGCACCCCATTCAGCCCATCCCGGGGTGAAGAATATGCATGCCACCTTGAGACAGTTGTATCACTAGAGGGGACTTTGTATAGATGTGGCTTAGTTTGTGTCACGTTGTTTAGAGTGTGAGAAAGTGAATGCCGAGCATCAGCATCGAGCTGGCCTTCTTTTTCCTCGTGCTATACCAGAGTCGAACTAGGACACCATTTCCATGGACTTCATCGTTGGGCTATGAATTTCTAGATATCACCACTATGTTATCATGGTCACAATGGATAAATTAATGAAAGTGGCTCATTTTTCTCCAGTGAAGACCACCTATATAGCTAGTGCAGTGGCATGGGTGTATCTTGATGAGATTTTCAGATTACATGGGATTCCGTAGAAGATTATTTGTTACCGCAATCCTCTGTATACTTCCCACTTTTGGACTACCATACAGCATGCCCTCGGGACTAAGATCAATTTCAGCATAGCATATCACCCAGAGACATATGGACAGACTGAGTGGGTGAATCAAATCTTAGAGGCATGCTCAAGATGTAATTTATGGATCATCAGTCGAGATGGGAGGAGTATGTGTACTTGGTGGAGTTTTCCTACAATAATAGTTTTTAGAGTTCTATAGGCATGGCTCCTTTCCAGGCATTATATGGTAGAGAGTGCAGGACACCTCTTTGTTGGGACAAGTTAGAGGACAGGGTTTCTCTTGGACCAACTTTATTGTAGGACATGGAGCAGCAGGTGATTATGATCAGATGGAGACTATAAGAGGCACAACATACGCATAAGATGTATGCAGATCAGCATAGGACCGACTGTAGTTTTGATGTGGGAATGAGGGTGTTCCTTCGTGTTAGGCCACATAATATCCCTATCCATTACGGAAAAGGTTCTAAGTTAGCTCCTAGATTTGTTGGTCCCTTTGAGATCCTGGAGCATATTGGTCCTTTGGCCTACCATCTAGTGTTTCCACCTATCTTGTCTCACATCCATGATGTGTTTCATGTTTTATTTCTTAGGATATATATTGCAGACCCTTCTCATGTGCTGGATTGGACCTCATTACAGGTGTAGAATCAGGGGCAGGTGATGGTTGATCCTATTCGCATTATAGATTGTAGGACCCTAGGCCTTCGAGGTAGAGAGATTGACCAGTTTTAGGTGCAGTGGGACATATATGATGAGACTGCGGCTACATGGGAGGATGCTACTTTACTACGAGTTCAGTTTCCACACCTGTTCCAGTGACTTCCAAGAGGAAGTTGAGGACTATTGTTGATTCGATTCATATATGATGCATGTAGATTATTAGAGACATTCTATATTGATGTTGTTATGTTGTTGACATATGTGTGTGTGTGTGTGTGTGTGTGTGTGTGTGTGTGTGTGTGTGTGTGTGTTTTGGGATATGTGATATTTCGTTACATTGAGTAGACCTAGAAAATTGAATTAATTTTATAATCATATTGTTATTGATGAAATTGTAAAGGATATTGTTGCTTGCTTGGATGATGTTTTGATTCATATATACAGATGATTTTGAAGTTATATTCTATATTTATTTGGATGATTTGATGTGTCCACGAGGCTGAAGGAGGTATTTTTTTTTGTAGGTAAACATGTCACAAGAAACATAGGGGGATTGGAGACCAACTACATTGGAATTATAGATGAATTCAACAAGGTTCACCATGACAACATGTATTTGTTATGTGTGTATGTTGTTTTTCTGTTAGGGGTTCCCATGGGGGGGATCACCTTCAAATGTGACCAAGGGGATATGTGTATTCTTTTATTGTGTTCCCTTTGTTTACTTTTAGTATGTGTTTATTTAGTGATGTATTTTCCCCTTTTATTACTTATTTAATTGTGTCAAAGATTAGCGAGTAATCATATTTTTAAAATAAATTAAATGGGTCAAAAGAATGCATTTATTTGATTTGATGGCTCTTGGTTTATGTTTTGTAAGAGATGTGTAAGTAACTTGGAGTGTGAAACACTCCACCTTCCTCTTGAAATTCGGATATGTCCTTAGGGGCTGATTTTAGAGGCTTGTGGGACAAGTTAAACTTGTCCCACACCTCTTAAATTGTTATACCAACCCTACCTATGGGTTGGGGAATCAAAATTAGGCATTATTATGTATTTTTGGGAAGACAATTTGTAAGTTTTAATTTCACTTTCTTACATGAAATTAATTTTGGTCCTTAAAGGGTGTCGGCTTGGTTTGTGTGTGTAAGTAATATGTCATTTTATTCACCCACTTATTTATTATGCTTGGGAGTTTAAGTTGACTTATGAGGTGGAGTTGAGGATGAGTGATGTGGCATCCTACATGGATCCACCTCATCCTCCTCTCTCCCTCTTCTATTTATTCGAATTATTTGGTTGTTTTAGGGGTTACTTCATTGGTTTTGTGCTCTCGCAATTTTGGAGAGCTTGAGGATTTTGATGCTTGTGGATTTGTTGGAGCCTATGGACTATTTGAAGCTTGTTGTTGAATTTTGGATCAAGCTCTATCATGGAGAGGTAGGAGCTTGACTCTTTTAAAATGTATTTTTTTTTATATCATGCATATGTGAATGTTTTCAATGTTTTGGTATGGTTGTTGGGTGATTGGGTAGATTTCCTAAGTGTTTTGTAGGAGGAGACTATGGGGTCATCTTGTGGGGTGGCATAATATTTTTGGGGAGGCATAAGAGTTATTTTATGAAGGGAGTTTGGGATTTGGTTCCACCTTGGAAAAAAATAGCTTGCATTTCTTATTTGTTATGGGGTTCCATAAGAGTTTTGGGGAGGCATAAGGGAGGTATAAGAGGTACTTTGGGTAGGCATAAGAGTTTGTAGGGGTTTTGAGATGAATATATTGGTGGGTTTTAAGGTGGAAACCCATTTCCCATTGGGAGGTATAAGCATCTTTCCCCATAGATCTTGCTCTTTTGGTCTTTGTATGATGAGGCCTTGTATATTTTGTTGATGTCCTTCTTGGGACTGTACTACATTAATTTTGGACTATGGTTTGATTGTGAAAAAATTATTTTGTGTTGTGGAAGCTTGTCTTGTTGCCATGTGTTGAAATCCATTTCCTATTACAATGTGGTTGGGGCTCGGGGGCCAATGAGGAGGACGACTTCTCCTCTTCATTGGCATTCTTAGTTGGGTGGAGAGTGTTGCCTCTCCCCCTTGTTTGTTGTGATCAAAATGAAATGATGTCAAATCTCTCTTGTTGTTGTTCTGGAGCTGTGTGTGAAGACAAATACTAAATTTTCTCCTTGGGTTCCCTTCTTGTGAAAATTCCCACTTTGAGTGGATGACTTGTAATATTATTTTGTGAAAAGAGCTGCTCTGTTTTAGTTATGAAAGTTGTATTTGAATGTGAAAAGAAAGAGAAAGACATATTCTGTAATCTGTTTTTGGTGAATGGAAAGGAAAGTTGTAAAAGAAATTATTTTGATTAAATAGAAGTTGTTATACCTTATTCAAAATGGTGTTGTTCTTATTTGAAATCTATTTTTGAAATATATTGTGAAATATTTGTTTGACAATTGAAAAAAATATGTAGTAAGAAATATTACTCTTCTCCGTTTCATTTGAAATGCATGTTTTGGAAAATAGAACTGTATCCTTTCTTTTCACGTTTTTATTGAAGGATATAGAACATGGTAAAATTAGTATGAATGAACTTAAATGCTTTAAGTATATCAAATTAAATAGTTTAAAATCTATTTTTGAAATACATAGATTTCTTTTAGATCATTGTTAAACTGAAATAAATATCAGAAAAATATACCGAGTACCCTGCAATAATGAAAGACAATTTGAAACATTAATACAAGTAAAGGAATATCAAAACTCATTCCAAATAGTTGTTTGTAATTGGCAAAAAAACACATTTATTCAACCTAAACCATTTACTCAGCAACTTCATGTTGGGTTGGCAAAAAAACACATTTATAGAGAAAGGAGAAAAATAAATATGTTTAAAAAAGCGTTGGTCAACCTCAATATCATTGCAATTCACCCAATTTCTGTTAAATCTCCATGTCTGTTTGGTATGTTGTTGGTGAAATATTCTAGTAGTTTGACAGTTCATATTTATTAACATAAATATGTTTCCTTAAAATTTACCCACCTATGTTTTTCAAAATTTAAACTTTATGCTTCTTGTACAAAGAGGAGTTCATGCCCTTTCCAAAAAGTCTTCATTTTCCAAAAACTGAGCTCCCAATCAAAATTTATGGCCTTATGAATTTTTTACTTTGCTTTCGGTTAAAAAAAAACTAACCGTTAAAAAGGAAAATTTTGCTAAGTGGACCCGCGGGGACGAAAAATACTTTTTTCCCTTTTGTGAAAAAAGGAAAAAATACACGAAATTCCCCACTGCTCCACTGGCCTGAACCTTTCTTTCGGCAAAAAAAAAATGTTAAGTTCAAAAAGTTAATTTTGCAAAGTTTCCTCCACGGCCCCGTCACCCCACAGCCAATGTGGTTCTGACACGTGGCTTCATTAGGTGTCGGTGGGAGCACGGATTTTTCTTAAACCTTAATGCTTTCAAAAAAAAATTTGGCAATAAATCTGAAGTTTTCCCGCCGACCCTCAACCAATGATTGTCTGACACATGGCTTCACGAGGCGTGGAGTATTTTTAAACTTAACCCCTTTCTTTTCAAAAGTAGAAATTTTCTAATTCTCCCCGACGGCCCGCCAACCCATAACTAATGTCGGAATGACATGTGGCTTCGTTTGGCATTAGCGGAGGCATGGGTTAATTTCAACCCTTAACACTTTTCTTTTCAAAATTTCAAAATTCTTAAGTTTCCTCGTTGGCATGCCACCCCGCAGCCAATGTTGGTATAAAACTTAGCTTCATGGGGCGTTAGGGGAGGCACGGGTGTTTTTAAACTTGTCACCTTTTCCCTAAAAAGGCTAAAAATCCAAATTTTCCCCAGCGAACCGCCTTCCTGCTTGGACTTGAAATTTTAGACACGTGTCCCCTTACGGCTTGGGGAAAATTTTCTTCCCTCGGCGTAAAGCCCCGCCACGGACTCATGGGTGCGCGGATGTAAATTGTGGTTTTTTCCCAAAAGAGAAAAGCACTAAGTTTTCTCCCAAGACCCACCAGCCCAAAATCTTCCCCAGGAAAAAAAATTTCCCCTTGCCCGAAGGCCCGCCTTTGGGAAAAATTTCCTCCCAAGGTCTACCGGCCCGTAACTTGAGAAATATAAAGAGTTAAGAGGAATTATTTATATCACTGGAAAGGGGAAGAAATTTTCTATCAAATGGAAATATTTTCTAGAGATTTTAAGTGTGTGAAATATGAGAAAAATCAGATTGAATTTTGTAAGTTAGTATGTGAGTGGGTAGGTGGAAAATTACTCTTCTTAATTTAAATGTTTATTTCTAAAGCATGGGTTGACCTTTTTAGGGGTCACCTTATGTGGTAAGGGAATGTTTTTCTAACCCCTTGTAATGAGATCCTTGTTTATTGTTTGGACCTAGTGGAGTTAAATACCTTGGGCATTTAATTTTTTTGGCCCTTGTAACCCTCTAAATGTGATTAAGAAATATTTCACTATAGTGTAATTTAATTGATTATTAAATTAACACCTAAAGGAAATGTAACTATGCTTGGATTAACTTTACTCAGTAATTTGTAATATGGACTTAATATTTATATTAACAAGAAAATTGAACTATTGAATATGATTGCCTTTGAAAGCTTGCTATGACAATTGTTGTTTCAAAGCCTATTTGTGGTCATGCTTCTAAACAAAAATCATTCCATAATTTTTCTAACTAAACCTAGGTTTTTCTTGGGTCTCAAGTGGTCCTTTTTTGTAGGCATTACACAATGGAATATGGGTACCACCTCCTTTTTTCTCCTAAGTGATGTAGGAGTTCCACCCAAACCCACAATGTGCACAACTCAAAACAAAATCAAATCCTTATCTCTACACTTGCAAGTATGCAAAACATATCCATATTATCCTTTTCACTCTCCATAGGTGGAACTCAACTTAACACTCCCTCCACAATGCATGCCTCACATCTCCCTTTTCCCTCCCCAATGGTCCCATAAATCCATCTCCCACACCCAACTTAAGGAAATCTACTGAACCGAAATCAAACAAAATGAAAACACCCATGCATAAAGAAACAAACACAATTTCTACATCAAATAATTTAATATAAAAATAACAAGAAGAAGAGAGCCTACCTGTCCATCAAGATTCCAATTTCATTTCTCAACTAAAAATAACAACAAGAAGAGAGCCTACCTTTCCATCAAGATTCCAATTTCATTTCTCAACAAGCTTTGCATTCTTCACACAAAGCTCAATCACATATGCAATTCCAGAAAGGAAAACTCCAAGTAAGCAAACCAACACCATTTTTCAAAACAAATGAAAGAGAAGCTAAAATGAGGCAAGTAACCCAAAATTCATCAAAATCATCTAATAAATAGAAAATTGATGTCAGGATGATGAGGTGGCTCCATGTAGGATTCCACTTCATCATCCCTACATTCCAACACACAAGTCAAAAACCATCCCCAAAGCAATAAATGCACATGTAAGGCTTATGACATTCCCACATGACACTCCAACTTTCACACCATGCTTATCAAGGACAACTTAAATGTGGTAAGTAACAAGTACAATTATTTACCCTTTTTACACTCAATAAGGCATTAAAATGGTCAAAATATGTCCCATACTTCATAAGTAGGGTTGGTAGGAAAGTTTGAGATGTGAGGGACAAGATTAACTTGTCCCTCAAGTCTCCACAATTGGCCAACAAGGCCAAATTCGAATTTGGGAAGGATGGTGGCATATACACCACCCAAATTCATTTAATTAAATTCACATCATGTACCGAAACAAGGAATATCTACAAAATTTATTTCCCACAAGTCATATCTTCCATCTTAATTTAAATTTAAGATGAACTAGTTAATTAAGATACATTAGCAAGTGTTAATAAAGCAATAATTTTTCCACAATAATTAAACATATGCACAAAAAATTCAAACAATTAAAAAAATAAAAAGAAAGGGAACACAATTCACCCATTGCCACATAATTGAGGTTGCCCACCTTTTATGTGAACCTTCTAACAAAGTATGCAACAACATAACATAACATTATACACAAGTCATCAAATTTGGCCATGCCACACAACACCTGACATCCTTTTGTGGTTGGTCCTCTATCCCCTTTCGATGTATATGATATAATGTCTGTGCAAATAAAATCAAATTACCCTTCTAGCCTCAAGTTCGTATCAATATGTCATGTGAATCAATGCATATAAAACATTCGGCATACAATCCTCAGCATATGTCAAACAATAAAACACACACATATATTTATCAATTTACATCGTCATATAACGAAACTAAATCTTTATCATCGATTTTATGAATTCTATCAATTATTTGAGATCACTTAACATTTTAAATTCTACTCTAGTAAATAATTTACAATCATCAATAATCCAATTCACATCCTACAATAATCATGAAATTCTCTATATCTTCTTTAACTCCCATCTACTAGATACACTCAAAAACATATTACCGATCTCTAATACCATCATATTGTTAGCAATTCACAAAATTAATTAGACCACATGGTTAGTCCAATACTCTGAATATGCTTAATACATCAAAACTCCAAATGTCAGTATAAAATAAGGTAATTGTTAGGTTGTGGAGCCTGTTTTCATGTGAGAAAGTGTTGAAGACTGTACACTAAGAGTATTGTACTAAAAAAAATTTGGCCTTTAAACATGCCCGTTATACCGGGAAACATGTTTTTCTCATATGGGTCGTATTTTTGACCCATAGGTTTATGGGTCGGTTTTGGCCCATGGTTTTGATACCCACGGTTTTGTAAAACTTCTTATGTAGTTGTCTACTTATGTGGTTTTGTGCATATGGTAGGGTTAATGAAAAAATTGCAGATGTGTATGAATTCGTGTGTGAATTTTGTAGAGTTTGTTGAGTATATCTCCAAATAGATATGGGTATTGTATTGAGAGAGCAGTGGCTTGTAATAAAATCTGAGCAAGTGATTATTGGTGGACGTGTCCAAAATTGGGTGAACCACGTTAAATACTATCTCTTTGAGTTGTGTTATTTTATTCTACACTTTTATTTTAGATCTGTAATATTTGCTGCATATTAGTTTCTACTTTTGTGATTCTGTGAGGGTTTATTCCACATATTTATCCCTCTTTTCTTAACAATAACCATTCTAGATTATCATCATATCCTTAATGTCCATCAAGGTCCACAATGCATACATACAGTTCAGAATAAGAATTATACACAATAGACATCATTATGTCTCTCGTATCTTAATAAACATGCTAACTGTAGTGCCCACTTCCCTTTGACACCTTTTGATACTGATCTTGACACTACTGATTATATTATGGACATTATTATGGTTTTGATTTAGTATGATGTTAGATGTTAGACCATGGATTATTAGTGATCTTGATTCAGTTATGATGCATGATGATTATTAGAGACATTGCATATGTGGATGATGATTTACTGTTTGACATGGATATATTATAGATTTTCTTCGGACATGTGATATTTGGATATTGTGAGTAGATCTAGAAATGGAAATTACTGGATGATGATATAGTTGTTGATAAAACTGTAAAGGATATTGTTGAATTGCCTTGATGTTGTTTTGATTCAGATGTATAGATGATTTTGAGATTATGTTTATATCATTTTGGATGTTTTAATATGGACAAGAGGCTGAAAGAGGTATTTTTGTTTTGCAGGTTAAAAATATCACAACAAACATCGGGGGATTGGAGACCAACCACATTGGAATTCTAGATTAATTCAACAAGGTCACCATGGCAACTTGTATTGTTGTGTGTGTTTGTATTTTTTTAGGGATTCCCATGGGGTGGACTTCCATTGAATGTGACCAAGGGGTTATATGTATTTATTAATGTGATTTTTTTATTAATGTTTGCATGTGCTTATTTTGTGGTGCATTTACCCCTTTCATTATTTATTAAATGTTGTGTTACTATTGTGAGTAATCATGTTGTTAAGTTAATTAATTAAAAGATGTCATAAGAATGTAATTAATTGAGTTTTTGGACATAAATTAAGTTTTTTAAGAATGTGTAAGTAATGTGTAAGTGATGTGTAAGTTAACTTTTGAGTGTGAAACATTTCACCTTCTTGGAAATTCGAATTTTTCCTTGCAGGCTTATTTTGGAGGCTTGTGGGACAACTAAAACTTGCCCCATACCTCTTAAATTTATTTTCCATCCATACCTATGGTTTGGGGGTTTAATTTAGGCCTTCTTTATGCATTTTGAAATGACTAGTTATAAGTTTTAATTGCACTTTTCTTACATGTTTTAATTTCAATCCTTTTGGGGTGTGGGTTTGTTTTGGAGTGTGTAACTAAATCTATCATTCTTATTTATTATGCATTAGAGAATGAATTTGACCTTGTGTTTAAGTTGAAGATGTGTGACGTGGCATCCTACATGGATCCACCTCATCATCTTCTCTTCCCTCTTCTATAAAATTTGAATTGCTTGCCTTGTTTTGGGTTGTTGAACTTTTGGATGCTTCTCTTGGGTGAATTATTTTGTTGTTTTGAGATCTTGCATCAGAGGAGCTTTTGAGAAGATTGTTACATGTTTGTGCTTGGCTGATTTGGATTTTTTGCATTGGGATAAAGCTGCTTGTTTTGGAATTGGAACAACTATATCATGGAGAGATAAGAGCTTGGCTCTTGAAATGCTCTTCTTTTATGAATGTAAATGTTGTTGTGTGAATGATTTGGAATGTTTTGTTGGTTGTTGGGTAGATGGCATAGGAATGATGTAGGAGAAGGCTATGGGGTTTATTTTGTGGGAGGCACAAGTGTTTTTTAGGGAGGTATAAGTGTGGAGGGAGTTGGGATTTTGGTTCCACCTTGCAAAGAAATAACTTGCATTTCTTTACTCGTTATGGGGTACCATAAGAGGTTGGGGAGGTATAAGGAAATGTGAGGAATAAGGGGTACATTTGGGAAGCATAAGCAATGTCATGGTTTTGATATACTATATTTTTCCAGTTTAAAATCATGTGGTGATACCCATTTCCCCTTTGGGAGGCATAAGTAGCATCCCCCATAGTTTCTTGCTCCTTTGGCTTGCTTGATGAAGCCTTACATTTGTTGTGATGTTTTTAATGTAGTTGTAAACTACATTTTGTTATGTACTATGTTTTATATGTGAGAAAAAATGTTGCTTGTGTGTGTTGTGGAAGCCTTTGTTGCCATGAGTTGAATCACATGTTTTATTGCACTATGGTTGGGGCTCGGGGGCCAATGAAGAAGGATGGATTCTCCCTTTTCATTGGATTTATTGGTTGGATGGAGAGTGTTGCCTTTCCCCTACTCTTGTTGTGATCAAATTGGAAGAATGAGAAATCTGCATGTTACTGTTTTGGAGAAAGGAAAAAGACAGTTTTGACAGTCATTGTTGAGATAAATATTATTGTAACCTTCCCCACTTGAAGTGGATGAACCTTTATATGTTTTTTAATGAAAATATACTTTGTATTGATTATAAAAGTTGTAAAGTGAAATGTAAAAGGGATAAACTTTGTTTTGTTTTGAAATAATGTGAAAGAAATTGTATTCAAGGAATGGAAAAGAAGTTGTAAGAGTCTCATTTTAATTAATGGAAGTGTTTTTTTCCATGTTCATATGATATTATTTCCATTGGAAATCTGTGTTTAACATGCACTATGAAATCTCTATTTGGAAAGTTGAAAAGTGAAACACGTGAGAAGGAAATGTATTATTCTTCCTTGTTTAAAATATATGAGTTTGGAAAGAATAGAAATTGCATTCTTGTTTTAATGTTTGATTGAAGGAAGGGAAACTATTTAAGACTAGCATGGAAGAAATTCAATGTTTTATTTCATGGCAAAAGAGATAGTTTAATCTTTGTTCTGAAAATATATAAACTTCTTTTAATTCATTGTATACCTTGTAAAATTCCTTATCAAATGTTCAAAACAACCCTGCAAATAGATAAGAGACAAATGAAATAATCAATTGGGATTAATGACGTCACAATGATCACAAACTAAACTAAAATACTTATGAGACTTTTAAAGAATCTCCCTAATCGAGCAAAGGCAAAACTGTAGGCCTTTCTGCTGTGTAAAAAGTTGTATTTTCGAAATGCAAATCAATCCAACAATTTTATACTTGCAATCTCTCCTAAAACTTTCCTAGAGAAATTCTCCATGTCTATTTGGCATGTTGAGAGAGGAAGAAGATCAATTGAATTAAATTTTAGAAGTTAAAATTTACAAGTTGGCAATGTAAAAGCCTGCAGAACGTTTTCATGAAATTGACCCCTTAAACTTTACCAAAATTAAAGATTAATGACTCTTGTGTAAAGAGGACATCGAGATATTTCCAGAAATTCCTCATTTTCCCAAAAATAATCTCCCAATAAAAATTTTTGGCCTTCTGAAGTTTTTTCTTCATTTGGCATCAAAAATTATTCTAACTGACAAAAATAAAATTTTGGGGAAAGTTTCCTCGGTAGACCCGCAAGCCCAAATATTCCCTTAGTGATTTTTATACAAAAATGTTAGAGGAATGAATTTCCTCGCTGCAACGCTAACCCGTAGGTCTAACTTTTGTCAAAAACACCTAAATCTAAAAAAAGAAATTTTTGAAAAATTCCCCCACAGACCCGTCGCCCCGCTTGTGCCCTTTGTCATCTTTCACGGGCCCATAAAATCAAACTTAACCTTCAAAAAAAAATTTGGGAAAATTTTCCAAGTTTCCTCCACCTCCCTGCAAGCCCACAGTGATTCAGATGCTGCCACGTTGCCTCACGAGGCAGTGGCAGAGGCACGGAATCGTTTTTAAGATTAGTGTTTTTGGAAAATTTTGAGAATTTTTTCTAGTTTCCTCCCCCTCCCCACCAGCCTGCAACCAATTAGGTACTGCCACGTGGCTTCACTAGGTGACAGCGGAGGAGTGGATATTTTATTGACTTTAAAACTTTAAACCTTTTTTGGCAAAAATTCTAAAGTTTCCCTGCCTCCCCGACGCTCGCAACTAATGGTAGGCTGACACGTGGCAGCCTTAGGCATCGGCGGAGGCGCAGAACATTTTGTAACTTTGAAATTTTTCCCTTTAAAATATTAAATCCAAAAATCACTCTAAGGTCCCATCGACCTGTGGCCAATGAGGTCATGACACTTGGCGTTATCTAGGATCGGCGGAGGTGCATGTAAAGTTTAACCCTTTGCACTTTTTAACTCAAATTTCAAAAATTCATATGTTTCCCCGCAAGTCTATTTTTTCCGCAACCAATCAGAGCTCAACACGTTGTGTCTTAGGCATCGGTGGAGGTGCAGATCATTTTAATCCCTTAGTGGTTGTGACCAAAAAGACATTATGTCTTAAATCGCTCCGATAGTCCAACTTCTCGCCAGAGCTTTTACAAGCTGACACGTGTCCTCTCGGGCTCGCGGGTGCATGGAAGAAAATTGTGTTTTTTCCCCAAAAAGGTAAAATGTGTCAAAAATCTTCCCCACTCTGCTGGCCCGCTCATGGGAAAATTTTCTTCCCTAGGCCCATAGGCTCGCCCTTGGGAAAATTTTCCTCCCAAGGTCCACCGGCCCATAACTTGAGAAATATGAGGAGTTAGGAGGACTTCTTTATATCACTAGAAAGGTGAGAAAATTTTCTATCTAATGGGAATGATTTAGGGAAATTTTGAATGCATTAATTTTGAGAAAAAATCAGGTTGAATCTTTTAAGCCAGTTAAAGAGTGGGTATGGCGAGAAATTACCCACTTAACCTAACTGAACTTTCTAACCTTAGGTTTTGACATTGTGATCTTTAATCATTGTTGTAATGAGAAAATATAAGCTATTAATTATTTTTCACTTGGAAGCTTTTTTGTGACAACTATTGTCCTGTAACCTGGTTGTAGACACTCTTAAACAAAATAAATTATTCCATAATTTTCTAACTAATCCTAGGTTGTTCTTGGTTCTCAAGTGGGTTGTTTTTAACAGGCATTACACTTGGTATCAGAGTAGTGGTTGAGAATATTGGACCCTTGGGCACACTAGAAAACTTGAGATATGAACTTTAAACCTAGCACACTTTAAATCTAGAAAGCAACCTTATTTGAAAATTTACTTATTTTAGTAAACATGGAAAACTGAATAAAACCTAGAATAATGAACTAACTATCGTCTTATTCTGTGTAGGAGGCGTAGAAAAGATGAGGAGCCTTTTCACATAGAATTAGACATACCACCTCCAGATCATACTGTAGTAACCATCCTATCACATATTTTACAGACTCTTCAGGATGTTAATGTTGCTTTACGCGGAGGGTCAGTAGGAGGACATGCAGTCAAACATGATAGAGTGATATCTATTGAGGGACATGCACCTCCTCCACACAATGAGGATCATGGAGGAGAGAAATTTCATGTGGAGTCAGCCAGAGTAGAGTCACAACAGAGGGGATAGGGTGACTGAGTTTCAGGACATAAAGATAGGTTTCAGAGCCCTAGGTTTAGATATGAGCATGCAAAGAGGCCTAGGGGCCATCAGACCACAGCTGCAGATCACATTAGGGATATCCTAAAGATTCATCCATCACATTATTCTGGTGACAAGGGTGGATTTCAGGAATATTCTTGGTTGGTGAGCTTGAACGGATGCTTTAAGCTCTGCCCTTGTTCTAGCAACATGAAATCTCGTGTTGAGATCCATATACTAAGAGATGGAGCAGGTGTATGGTGGAGGACAGAGGAGTAGAAGATCCATGTTGGTTCTGAGACACTCACCTGGGAGCTCTTTGAGGAGTGTTTCAGAAGCAGATATTTGTCACGGAGGTTCATACAACATCGGATAGATGAGTTTCATGACCTTCGATAGGCATCTCTTATAGTAGCAGAGTATGAGAGTAGGTTTCTGGATCTACTCCAGTATGTGGAGTACATGCAAGATGAGTAGGTGTGGATCCACAGGTTCATCCAGGGCCTGAATCTAGACATTGAAGGTGTAGTGTGGATCCATTATCCACAGACACTTGTCAAGGCTATTGAGAAGGCCTACATAGCAGAGGATACTCTGGGAAAGACCCAACAGGCTAGAGACCGAGTCCGGAGCTGCATACAGCAGATGCAGGATAGTAGATCGAGGGGGTCAGTACCTCCTCCTCGTAGTGGACAAGGTTTAGCACAATCATCATTTAGACCACAACAACATTAGTAGCAATAGTAGTAGTCCCACCTACCTTATAGACCTCCACAAAGATTTGATGCACAGAGAGGTCGGAGTATGGAACCTCCTCCTAGGGGTCCCATCAAGACACATGGCGGACCTAGAGCTCACTCAGCATGAGCTTGCCAATAGAGGCCATAGCAGACTATAGCCAGATCATTAGGATCCACACCACAGACTTCAAGAGTACCGGCCAGACCCACTACACAGGGGAGAGGATTTGGTGGTTGTTTTGTTTGTGGTGTTACCAGACATTTTTGGAGAGACTACCCACATAACCCTGATAACAAGGGTAAGACACGGATCTCTAAGCCTACTATCGGTAACATAGGGCATAGTCATAGGATTTATGCAGCGGTTGAGAACCACCAGGCTAAGCATCAAAGCACAGTTATTGAGACTATAGGTAGCATTGGTGGTGTTCCTACCTCTATCTTATTTTATTCTGGTTCTTTTGATTCCTTTATTGCACCTTCTTTAGTAGAGTGATGCAGGTTGGTGGCAGTTTGGCAGGGTCATAGTTGGGACATTGAGATGGCTTTGGGAGCCAAGATCTCTGTAGACTCCTTAGTTAAGGAGTTTGTAGTGGATTTGGGACCTTTCAACACTACTTCAGATCTTTGTATCCTTCCTTTGGGTTCGTATGGAGTCATCTTGGGTATGGATTGGTTATCTACACACAGGGCTAGGATGGATTGTTATCACAAGATTATATCTTGTGCAGATGATCTAGGAGTTGAGTCAGGATTTCTGGGGTTAGGAGACCCATTTCTATTCGCACCATCTCCGCTATGCAGCTTAAGCAGTGAGTGCAAAGGGGTTTTCATATGTATGCTGTTACAGTCAGTGACAGATCATAGGATGGGTTCATTGGACCATCACTAGATGACCATCCCATCTTGAGAGAGTTTGCAGATGTCTTTCCAGGGGAGCTACCGGGGTTTTCAGCCCCACGTAAGATTGATTTTCATATAGATATGGTTCTTGGAGTAGAGCCTATCTCACGAGAACCTTATCAGATGACAACCCCAGAGCTCTATGAGCTCAAGTTGCAGTTGGAGGGCCTTTTGGAGAAAGACCTTATCCATCCTAGTGTATCCCCTTGGGTGCACCGGTGATTTTTTTAAGAAGGATGGATCCTTGCGATTGTGTATTGATTACCGTCAACTGAATAAAGTAACGATCAAGAATCGTTATCCCCTTCCATGTATTGATGACTTGTTTGAATAGATGAAGGGAGCCACAATTTTCTCTAAGATTGACCTTAAGTCAGTCTATCATCAGTTGAGGATTATGGAGGAAGACATTCATAACACTGCCTTTTGTACGAGATATGGGCACTATGAGTTCACAGTGGTGCCTTTTTCTTTGACTAATGCCCCCACATTTTTTATGAGTTTGATGAATGGTATATTTAGGACCTTCTTAGATCACTTCATGCTAAAAATGGGGTATTCAAGACGTACATGTGAGGAGCACGAGGGGCACCTTCGCCAGGTTCTCCAGTGTCTTCGTGAGTAGCAGCTTTACAGGAACTTGGAGAAGTGTGCTTTCTTTCAGTCAGAGATACAATACTTGGATCATATAATTTCTGGGGAAGGTATCGTAGTTGATCCTTCGAATATTAGAGCTATTATGGATTGTCCAGCACCCACTACTATGATGAAGGTAAATAGCTTAATGGGATTAACAAGTTACTACATGAGATTTGTTCAGGACTTCTCTCAGATTGTGCACCCCATCACTTCCCTTCAGCGGAAAGGGAAGAAATTTTATTGGTCGGATAGATGTGAGCATGCCTTTAGGACACTGAAGGAATGTCTCACTACAGAACCTATTCTTATAGTGTTGGATCCACATGGTGAGTTCTTTGTATGCACGGATGTGTCTTTGGAAGGCCTTTGAGGTGTGTTGATGCAGGAGGGAAGAGTAGTGGCTTTTGAGTCTTGAAAAATCAAAGATAATGAGCTTGTAGTAGTGTTGCATGCCTTAGTTGGATGGATGCACTTTCTTATTGGTCAGAGATTCACACTTAGGATAGATCACTTAAGTCTTCACCACCTCTTCACGCAACCCAATCTCAACGATCATCAGTAGCGTTAGATGGAGCTGCTTTGTGAGTATGACATGGAGATAGAGAATGTGAAGGGGAAGGATAATGTGGTTGCAGATGCTCTTAGTAGATAGAGACATGTGTGTATGGCCACTTCGGTGGGCATAGATTTACGGAGCAGGATTCTTCAACAAATTCCTCTTAACGGCTTCTACATTGTAGTTCAAGTAGAGATCGAGTCCCAGAGACCCCTTGAGGGGAAGTTTGATGGTTTCTCACTAGAGATAGATGGACTTCTCAGGAACAGAGGTCATATTTATGTTCCCAAAGATGGAGGCTTGAGGCAGGATATCTTGGCAGAGGCACATCGTGCACCCTATTAAGCCCATCCTGGGGTGAAGAAGATGCACGCTACTTTGAGACAGTTGTACCACTAGACGAGACTTTGTAGAGACATGGCTTAGTTTGTGTCACAATGTTTAGAGTGCCAGAAAGATAAGGCCAAGCATCAACATCCAGCTGGCCTTATCTTTCCTCATGATATACCAGAGTGAAAGTGGGACACCATTTCAATGGACTTCATTGTTGGGCTACCAATGTCAAGATATCACCATGATGCCATCATAGTCACAGTGGATAAATTGACAAAAGTAGATAAATTTTCTCCGATGAAGACCACTTATACAGCTAGTGTAGTGGCAAGGGTTTATCTTGATGATATTGTCAAGTTGCATGGGATTCCGTAGAAGAATATTTGTGACAACGATCATTTGTATACTTCCCATTTTTGGACTACTATGTAGCATGCCCTCAGGAAGAGGATTAATTTCAGCACAACATATCACCCTGAGACAAATGGATAGACTGAGAGGGTGAATCAAATTTTAGAGCACATGCTCAGGATGTATGTGATGGATCATCAATCTAGATGGGAGGAGTACCTGTACTTGGTGGAGTTTTCCTAAATCAATAGTTTTCATATTTCTATAGGTATGGCTCCTTCTTAGGATTTGTATGGGAGAGAGTCCAGGACACCTCTTAGCTGGGACAGGTTAGAGGGCAGGGTATCTCTTGGACCAAATTTATTACAGGACATGGATCAGTAGGTGGTTATGATCAGACAAAGACTATAGGAGGCACATGAAAGGTAGAAGAAGTACATAGATTAGCATAGGACTGACCATAGTTTTGATGTGGGCATGAAGGTGTTCCTTCGTGTCAGGCCACATAAGATACCTATCTGTTATGGAAAAGGTTCTAAGTCTTTTCCTAGATTTGTTGGTCCTTTTGAGATCTTGGAGCGTATCGGCCCTTTGGCCTACCATCTAGTGTTTCCACCTAGCTTGTCTTGCGTACATGATGTGTTTCATGTTTCAGTTCTTAGGAGATATATTACAGATCCTTCTCATATACTAGATTGGAGCTCATTGCAGGTGCAGGATCAGCAGTAGGTAATGGTGGAGCCCGTTCGCATTATAGATTGTAGGACCCTGGGCCTTCAAGGTTTAGATATTGATTAGGTCTTGGTGAAGTGGGACAGATATGATGAGACTGTAGATACATGGGAGTATGCTACATTATTACAAGTTAAGTTTCCACATTTATTCCTGTGACTTCCAGGAGGAAGTCGAGTCTAAGGGGAGGGGGATATAGTGCCCACTTCCCTTTGACACCTTTTGATACTGATCTTGACACTGTTTTTGATTTAGTATGATGTTAGATGTTAGACCATGGATTATTGTTGATATTGATTCGGTTATGATGCATGATGATTATTAGAGAAATTACATATGTGGATGATGATTTACTGTTTGACATGGATATATTATAGATGTTGTTTGGACATTTGATATTTGGATATTGTGAGTAGATCTAGAAATGGAAATTACTGGATGATGATATACTTTTTGATAAACCTGTAAAGGATATTGTTGAATTGCCTTAATGTTGTTGTGATTTAGATGTATAGATGATTTTGAGATTATGTTTATATAATTTTGGATGTTCTGATATGGCCTCGAGGCCGAAGGAGTTATTTTTGTTTTGTAGGTTAAAAATATCACAACAAGCATCGGGGGATTGGAAACCAACCACATTACAATTCTAGATGAATTCAACAAGGTCACCATGGCAACTTGTATTGTTGTGTGTGTTTGTATTTTGTTAGGGATTCCCATGGGGGGTACTTCCTTTGAATGTGACAAAGGGGTTATATGTATTTATTAATTTTGTTTCTTTTTATTAATGTTTGCATGTGTTTTTTTTGTGGTGCATTTACGCCTTTCATTATTTATTAAATGTTGTGTTAATATTGTGAGTAATCATGTTGTTAAGTTAATTAATTAAAAGATGTCATAAGAATGTAATTAATGGATTTGTTGGCTATTATTTAAGTGTTGTAAGAATGTGTAAGTAATGTGTAAGTGACTTTTCTAAGTGATGTGTAAGTTAACTTTTGATTGTGAAACACTTCACCTTCTTGGAAATTTGAATTTGTCCTTAGAGGCTGATTTTGGAGGCTTGTGGGACAAGTAAAACTTATCCCATACCTCTTAAATTTATTTTCCAACCATACCTATGGTTTGGGGGTTGAATTTAGTCCTTCTTTATGCATTTTGAAATGATTAGTTGTAATTTTTAATTGCACTTTTCTTACATTTTCTAATTTCAGTCCTTTCGGGGTGTGGGTTTGTTTTGGAGTGTGTAAGTAAATCTGTCATTCTTATTTATTATGCATTGGAGAATGAAGTTAACCTTGTGTTGGAGTTGAGGATGTGTGATGTGGCATCCTAAATGGATCCACCTCATCCTCTTCTCTTCCCTCTTCTATAAAATTTGAATTGTTTGTCTTGTTTTGGGTTGTTGAAATTTTGGATGCTTCTCTTAGGTGAATTCCTTTGATGTTTTGAGCTCTTGCATTCAAGGAGCATTTGGGAATATTGTTACACACTTGTGCTTGGCTGATTTTGATTGCTTTCATTGGGATAAAGCTTGTTGTTTTAGAATTGGAACAACTCCATCATGGAGAGGTAAGAGCTTGGCTCTTGAAATGCTCTTCTTTTATGAATGTAAATGTTGTTGTGTGAATGTTTTGGCATGTTGTGTGGGTTTTTTGGTGGATGGCCTAGGAATGGTGTAGGAGAAGGCTATGGAGTTTATTTTTTTGTGCGGTAAAAGTGTGTTTTAGGGAGGTATAAGTGTGGAGGGAGTTAGGATTTGGGTTCCACCCTGCAAAGAAATAGCTTGCATTTCTTTACTCGTTATGGGGTACCATAAGAGGTTGGGGAGGTATAAGGAAATGTGAGGAATAAGGGGTACTTGAGGGAGGCATAAGTAATGTCAGGGTTTTGATATACTATATTTTGGCGGTTTGAAATCATGTGGTGATACCCATTTCCCCTTTGGGAGGCATTTAATAGCATCCCCCATAGTTTCTTGCTCCTTTGGCTTGCTTGATGAAGCCTTAGTTTTGTTGTGATGTTTTTAATGTATTTGCAAACTACATTTTATTATGGACCATGTTTTATATGTGAAACAAAATGTTGTTTGTGTGTGTTGTGGAAGCCTTTGTTGCCATGAGTTGAATCACATCTTTTATTGCACTATGGTTGGGGCTCGAGGGCCAATGAAGAAGGATGGATTCTCCCTTTTCATTGGATTTATTGGTTGGGTGGAGAGCGTTGCCTTTCCCCTACTCTTGGTATGATCAAATTGGAAGAATGAGAAATCTTCATGTTGTTGTTCTGGAGCAAGGAAAAAGACAGTTTTGACAGTCATTGTTGAGATAAATATTATTGTAACCTTACCCACTTAAAGTGGATAAACCTGTATATGTTTTATAATGAAAAGATGCTTTGTATTGATTATGAAAGTTGTAAACTGAAATGGAAAAGGGATAAACTCTGTTTTGTTCTGAAATAATGTGAAAGAAATTGTATTCGAGGAATGGAAAATAAATTGTAAGAGTTTTATTTGAATTAATGGAAGTTTTTTTTTCCATGTTCATATGATATTATTTTAATTAGAAATTTTTGTTTAACATGCACTATGAAATATCTGTTTGGAAAGTTGAAAAGGGAAACACGTGAGAAGGAAATGTATTATCCTGCCTTGTTTAAAATATATGAGTTTGGAAAGAATAGAAACTGCATTCTTGTTTTAATGTTTGATTGAAGGAAGGGAAACTATTTAATAATATCATGGAAGGAATTGAATGTTTTATTTCATGGCAAAAGAGATAGTTTAATCTCTGTTCTGAAAATGTATAAACTTCTTTTAATTCATTGTATACCTTACAAAATTCCTTATCAAATGTTCAAAACAACCCTGCAACTAGATAGGAGACAAATGAACTAATCAATTGGGCTTAAGGATGTCACAATGATCCTAAACTAAACTAATATACTTATGAAACTTTTAAAGAATTTCCCTAATCAAGCAAAGGCAAAACTACAGACCTTTCTGTCGTGTAAAAACTTGTATTTTTGAAATGGAAATAAATCCAACAATTTTATAATTGTAATCTATCCTAAAGATTTCCTAGAGAAATTATCCATGTCTATTTGGCATGTTTATAGAGGAAGAAGATCAATTGAGTTAAATTTTATAAGTTAAAATTTACCAGTTTGCACTGTAAAATCTTGTAAAACGTTTTCATGAAATTGACCCCTTAATATTTACCAAAATTAAAGATTAATGAATTTTTTGTAAAGAGGACATCAAGAGATTTCCAGAAAGTCCTCATTTTCCCAAAACCAATCTCCCAATCAAAAGTTATGGCCTTCTGAAGTTTTATTTCATTTGGCGTCAAAAATTATTCTAACTATCAAAAATAAAATTTTGGGGAAAAAAACCTTGGCAAACCAGCAAGCCCAAATCTTCCCTTATCACTTTTTAGAAGAAAACACCAAAGGAATGAATTTCCCTGCCGCTTCGCTAACCCGCAGGTCTAACTTTTGTCAAAAAACACCTGATTCCAAAAAATGAAATTTTGGAAAAATTCCCCCTGCGGACCCGCCGCCCTACTTATGCCCTTTGTCTTCTTTCGCGGGCCCGCAAAATCAAACTTAACCTTCAAAAAAAAAAATTGGAAATTTTTTCCAAGTTTCCTTCACCTCCCCGCCGGCCCATAGCAAATAAGATCCTGCCACGTGGCCTCACGAGGTAGTGGGGGAGGCGCGAAATTATTTTTAACCTTAGTGTTTTCGTAAAATTTTGAGAAAAATTTCTAGGTTCCTCCCCCTCCCTGCCAGCCCGCATCCAATTAAGTGCTGCCACAAGGCTTCACCTGGTGACATAGAGGAGCGGATATTTTATTGACTTTAAAACTTCAAACCTTTCTTGGAAAAAATTCTAAAGTTTCCCTGCCACCCCGACGCCCGCAACCAATGGTAGGCTGACACGTGGCAGCCTTAGGCGTCGGCGGAGGCGTGAAACGTTTTGTAACTTTGAACTTTTTTACTTTAAAATCTTAAATCTGAAAATCACTCTAACGGTCCGTCGACCCATGGCCAATGAGGTCATGACACGTGGCGTCATCTGGGATCAGTGGAGGCACGCATAAAGTTTAACCATTTACACTTTTTAACTCAAATATAAAATATTTGTATGCTTCCCCGCAACTCAATTTTTCCCACAACCAATCAGAGCTCGACACGTGGCATCTTGGGCATTGGCGGAGGCACAGATCATTTTAATCCCTTAGCACTTGCGACCAAAAATACTTAATGTCTTAAATCGCTTCGACGGTCCGACTTCCCGCCATAGCTTTTACAAGCCGACACGTGTCCTCTCAGGCTCGCGGGCTCGCGAAAGCAAATTGTGATTTTTTCTCAAAAAGGGAAAATGCACCAAAACTCTTCCCCACTCCGCCGGCCCGCGCATGGGAAAAATTTCTTCCCTAGGCCCGCAGGCTCGTGCTTGGGAAAATTTTCCTCCCAAGGTCCATCGACCCATAACTTGAGAAATATGAGGAGTTAGGAGAACTTCTTTCTATCACTGGAAAGGTGAGGAAATTTCCTATCTAATGGGAATGATTTAGGTAAATTTTGGATGCATTAATTTTGAGAAAAAAATCAGGTTGAATGTTTTAAGCCAGTTAGAGAGTGGGTATGGTGAGAGATTACCCACTTAATCTTACTGAACTTTCTAACCTTAGGTTTTGACCTTGTGATCTTTAATAATTGTTGTAATGAGAAAAATATAAGCTATTAATTATTTTTGGCCTGGAAGCTTGTTTGTGACAACTGTTGTCCTGTAACCTGGTTGTAGACACTCTTAAACAAAAAAAATTATTCCATAATTTTCTAACTAATCCTAAGTTGTTCTTGGTTCTCAACTGGGTTATTTTTAATTGGAATTAAACTAACTATGATATGAAAATCAGGTCCATGTCTCTAATCAACCAAAGATAAAAATCATAGTATAATTAGTGTCGAAGAGGAGTGGAATTATGTAAGGAGTACTTAGAACTCTATTGAGAAGAGGTTTTTCATAGATGGTGCATGATGTTCCATCAAATCAATATTTATAACAAGGAAAAATCATTGACATCACTTTGAATTTCACCACTTGTGTGCCTAATGAATACTATTTGTCTAGTGGGTACAAATTGAAGAGGCTCATTTAGAGGTATCATTTCACCCTTAATTTCCAATATTGGCATTAGTGAATCATCACAACTGAGAATTTTATGATCACCACATGGTGTAAAAGTATCACCATAAGTAAAATCATTAATCTCAATGGTAACCACTAAATATAACAACATTGGATAACATGTAAAAACATAATCAGAAAAAGATGTTTTTTATTACATTAAGAGCCCCTCCTAGGATGTTAGTACTGTGATGGTTTTTGAGACCCCTCAAATAATTTTTCTAGTGATCCCTTCTAGGGATCTCAAGGAGAATGCCTCTTATTCTCCCTTTTTGAAGAATTTAAGGCCAATCAATTATATTGAAGTCATTCTTCATCTTGAGCTTGAATTTGTTGATGTTGATGATAGGGATAACTGGACGATGGTTCCAAGTAAAAATAAAGGCTCCAGTATATCCCACTATAAAACTCGGTCATCTTCTAATACTTGACTGTGGGTTTTCTTTCTATGTGTTTCCTCATTGTTTTGGGGGTATTTATTTCATGTTACAGCTGGGATGCTTGTTTCTCGTATGTTTCTTTTTGTCTTCATTTTTATATTTCAGTATTTATCCTTTTGTACCTGGGTAGGATCCCAATCAGAAAACCTTTTTTCCTTAATAAAAAATAGGTATACTTTTAATCTAAAAATTCTATCATATGAAACTATTTTATCAACAATATAAAGAATTTTTTATTTCAAAGCATCACCTACATCAAAAGTATTTTATACATTTATAAAAATGATTATGAATCATTCAAATTTTATGTACACAATCAAGCTCATCGGTAAAACTATATGAATAAAAATCACATTCCGATAATCCTTTTTTCCATTATTTCCATTCTAACTAAAATATTTATAGACTTTTAGAAAGAATGTATCCATTTCATAAGCATGATTATATTTATGGTTTTATTAACTACTATAAGTAATTGATTTGAAACCTAAAAAGTCTAATAAATATAAACATAATATATTAAATTACATTAAAAGGAAACATGAAACCCTGACACTTATCAATAAATCATGAATTGTGTCTTAAAACAAGACATGAAATTCCCAAATCTGAATGTAAATATTCCCTACTAAGGTTACAATTTGAATAATAATATCAATTTTACTAAAACATGTACTTATTTTACACAAAATGCATAATGTAAACTGCAAGTAGAGTAATAGATTAACACTAACCAATATACATTGATGTGTAGTAGATTAATGCCAAAACATAACAATTTGACTAATAATTTATTTATTAGGTTACTTGGTTGACCACAATTACCTAGAAGTGTGCTAGACTCTATACAAGTCAAATAAGATCCTGTACAAAATATAAATAATGCTTGGGAAATTTCATCACAATCTAGGTTGTCTCATAGACTTTGTACTACAATTCAAATAATATTGTGCATAACATACAAATTTGTCTTAGGGAAATTCATCATGATCAACATTGTCTCGTATGGTATTGCCAACAATAGTGTTGGTAGATGATATTATGTGTGATAGTTTCTAATTTTCTTGAAATTATAATCAAATGTCAGTAAAGCAACCAAGGAAAATGTTCCTCTAAACATTAGTGCATGTCATCCGATTGAAGCACTTCAAGTTACTTTTCTTGTTGAGGATGTCATAGATGGTTGGAAAGTAGTGCATAGCATGAAAAAATCCTATCACAAGAAATCCATTTATCTTAGACCTAATTTCTTCTTTGTACTTCTGGGTAGTTGTTACACTTTTGTTCCTTATTGTGTTTAAGGTTTTATCTAGGATTGTAGGCCTTCTTTGTTCCTAGGTAGGATCCCAATCAAAAAAACACCTTTTATCGTTTATCTAAAAAAAATATAACCAACAACATATATCTTAATTTTTTCATGTGATATTATTGTCCTCTTCTTAGAAAAATAATTATATTAGATATATGCATTCATATGCAATGCTACTGTGTTTTTCTCCTCTCTAGTAAGAAAGCAATGTTTAATAAAGTAACTCACGAAGAATGCATAAATCTCCTATGTTTTAGTTACCTCATAATAGTATCTTTAGTAATCCCACGTCAACATCCTCTCCTTGATGTTGGAAGGCCTTCGCGACTCACAAGTGACAATGTGAGCTTCCTTAAGAAGGTGGATGGTCTAGCAACATCTCTAGTTATAGGAAACAACATGAAGCATATATGGCAGTAGCATAGTAGTGTCACTCCAAGGAATGGAGAGAGTAATCCAAGGCATATAATAAAAAAATTCAAATCACTATGATCTATATGGGAGAACCTTGAATGAAATTTTTTCATAAACTATTACTATGAATGAGGGTAGTAGTAAGAGGAGTGAAAGAATATGAGTTACTGAATGAGCGAGATCCACTCTCCTCTCATGGAATTCTAAGCATAGCTCACACTACCGTGAATTAACACTTGTGTAGTTCTTGTAGCTATTTGAGAATGTGAAATTTTTCTTGGAAAATATGCAATCTAATTGTAATTTTCTTATGTGCAACTTTTGGTGCATGCATCCAACTTAAGGATTAATTAGGATTTGAATGTTGATAGCATTAGTAGACTTCATTTCTAATTAAATAGTAAGAGTCTCTTCACTTGATTCTCAACCTAACATTAGTGACCTTTTGATGTACAAACCAATTTCGAATAAAATGATAAAAATTTACCACGTCGACACAAAGGAACTTCGCACCAAATTTTTGATTGAGAAATATAATTAATGATTTCATTGAACATTGATACATTCCTTGATCTACTAAAGTTCATAATTGGTAGTTTCGTGCATGATATTGTCCGTGTTCTTGGATATTTTCTAAGGCTTAGATGAAAATGTAGATAACACAAACATAAAGCAAGTTTTGTTCAAAAATAGAAATAATTGAGTACATAATAAATATCGAAGTCTGTGTGAGTATATTGAAGGGAATTGGGAATTGAAATCGAAGGGGAAATGTGTGAATAAATCACTAAGTCAAATCAATGGGCCAAATGTACAACATTATACTATAAATGTCAAAAACAAGGCTTGTAAAAAAGTTGGTTATCTAAGGTCTAGATGTTTGATGTTGTTTTTTTAATGGAGATACTCTTGGAATTAATGAAGTTGCCATTTACAATTTAAATTTCCCTCTTACAATAAATTCAATGTACAATACATATGTGTTTATAAACATATTCAATACCAATAAAGACATTTTTTGTGAAATCCAACACACAACATGCACGCGAGTACACTAAAAAAGACTAAAATCTTACAAAATTCTAAATTAGAATACCTAACATGCATACGAGAACACTAAAAATCCTACAAAATTCTAAATTAAAATATGTAGGTACCCTAATATATGGTAACCCATTCCATACATATCATACAGAAAAGATCACTTCTCAAGCTTACTATAAAAATAAAAATATAAAAAGGAGAGGGAAAAAAAAGACAAAAAGATAAATATAAAAATAATAAACACAAAATTATGATGAATTAAACAAAATCAAGAATTTCAAAAATTAGATAGAAAATAAGTCAAATATATTAAAAATATGTAATAACAAAAATATAACTTATAATAAATATAAAAATAACTAAGCACCAAAGAAAATAATTGAAAAATAAAAAATGTCATTGAATAATTCAAATATAGGAATTGTAGAACTCATAATAAAACTAGCAATCGCATGTGTTTCATGAGATGTGAACGCCGAACGGTATATGTTATTTGATTTAGAGGTACATTTATTATTGATCCACTTAATCTGAAGGTTGTTTCTATATTTCAAACTTGTTATAAATTCGTACATGATTACTTGTGATATCGTTTTCGATAGTTAATCAATTTTATAATTGATGTTGTTAGTTGTGCATTGGTTGTTCAGTTGGTGTTTTGTTGGAGAAAAATTTATTATACAATTGCTAATGTGTGTGATTGATAGTTGTAGTGTAGGAATTTAGTTAAAACATTACATTGTAATGTTGTATGTGTACATTTAATTATGTTACAGGGTTGTACTTTTAAAGTTGCATACCATATTTCCAAACATAAAATAAATGTAGGTATACGTACATGTAATGAGACATGTATACGTTTGCAGTATTTATATCATGAGTGGTAGCCTTTAGTGGGTAATTTTAGTTTCAATAAACTTGATTACATTTGATATCCCTCGAACGACCTTGCCGCTTTCAATAGAAGAAATGTTGAGTATAGTAGTATTTGAGGTGCTATGTAAGCAGAAGCTAGTATTTACGATGGGTTGAGTGATAGTAGTCTTGCTTCCTCCTTTCTTCTTGCTTCGAGTGCTGGTATGTGCGTCATATTTGAGTATATCTCGAATGAAAAAGTGGGTGAAATGCACAGATTTGCAAGTGAAGGTACTCTGGAGAAAGCTATGAATGTCAGACCCTGCCTTTCAGTGGTTCCAATGTCGACGGTTGCTCTGTGCAAAGTAAGTCCCTGCGACTTGTGGATAGTTAATACCCAGGCCATTTTAATCGGCAACTGTCTTCGATTCCCTCTGGAAATAGGGGGTATGGGAATATGTAAGGGGTTGGAGGGATCCCAACATGGGCCGTTGTATCTATCAAATTTTACAACAACAAATAAAGGTAATGCTGGTGGTTGCATTGATGCGTCGTAGACAATGTCTGTGATTGTTCCTGTGGCACCATTCACGAGGCCTGCATCAACCCATCGATTTGTAATAAGCATGATTTTTTGTTGTTTGCATAACAGAACGTTGTGTTGCAACTGATCATCATCAGGATTTCTTGGTCTAGTCTGCCTGTTACTTTTAGGAATGGATTGTGCAATCGGAACGTTCAATGCCTTCAACATCTGTAGGTTGTGGCATGCCACTTGATCATTTTTTGCAAACAAATGTGGTGCATACTTAAAAATGTTGAGCTCCTGCTGAGTTAGGTGTGTGTCTATGCGAGACATCAAGAGTTCCCAATCCTCAATTAGAGGGGTCGAATCTCGCATGTGGAGCAGTAAATTCCGGAATGAAACATGTGCATTGGTTGTTCCTTGTTACCGAAATATTGTTCGCAATGTAATGGAAGATTGAAATCCCTTCCAAAGGGTTGCTCCATAGGAATTACTTGCATAAAGAGGACTGTCCAAAACCGGCGGTAATTACCCGAGGTCACCGAGGAGGCTGACTGATCTGTTCCCAAATTCAGATGTTCTTGAGTGTGGGAAAGCTTCGCGGAGCCTACTGTCAATTTTTCTTAGCAACTTTGGCCCGATGAAACTCATTTCATCAATAAGAACATATTCTATATGTTTCAGCGATTCTTGAAAAGATGATAATGCACTACCTCCAAGGGGTTTTAGTTCTTTGATTGGAATACGCATGGCTGCGTGGATTGTGGATGCAGAGATGTTGAATGCTGAAAGACCGGTAGGGGGCAAGCACAAGTAGAGGAGAGGGAGATATGGTTGATGCTGTGAATGAATTCCATATTTTATTTATCAGAAATGATTTTCCTGTGCCAACCGTTCCTTGAATTATCAATCTTAGTGGAGGTAGAAGGGATTTGTTTGCTAAATGGTGTAGTATGGTATTAAGAGCTATTTTTTGTTCTGGAGACAAAGGAAGTGTGGAAGATGGTGGTGTGGCATGTATGTTGTTGTTAATTGTGTCTACCTTCTCTCTCTCGATGAATGATGAACCAATTATTTGTAAATCATGGGGAACATCATGTATGGTCCAATTATTGTGTATGTCAAAATCTCGTTTCCCCAACATTTCAAGACTGTTTAGACCCGTATTATTTCCAGGGTGAAGTTGTGCAAAGACCTTCCATTCTTGTAATGGTTCTTGTTGAATACTACATTCGGGCTCTGAGTCTGAACTAACATCTGTTGCAAGTCCTGTGTCTGCGGTAGTGCGTAGAACATGCCACAGTCTGTAGTTGTGCTTGTACATGTCCCAAGTGACATTGATGTCATGTGGGGTTGAGCCAAATTCAAACGCGATATTTTTGAAAGGCTTGTATAATAGGAGTTCTAACCAACAGAAAAGGTCATATGACGTTGATTCTTGAGCAGGGACATCCACAAATCTCGGGTGGACGCGTACAATTGCTTATATCGGTCGTTTTTTCCGTTTAAAACCTTTACAGTGCTTGTTGTAGCTCCAATCTCGAGAAACTTGAATAAGTGGTAGGTGTTCCATGGTTGTTGGATGAACTTTATATGCATCTAAGAAAGTGGTTGTTTGTTGTGCATCGGCGTCACTTTTAACGACACGTCTCAGAATCTTTTTTCCAACATTTAATGATACGAATGGACGGCTGCACATAACAAGTGGAATTTTTTGCAGCATGTGGCATGTTTCTTGTGCACTTATGTCATGTTCAACAACTCTTTCTGTGAGCATTTTATGGATCATGATATGTGCTGGAGAATCTGCGTCTGCATCTCTTGAAACTCTGGATAGCATTTGGTGATATGTTTCTGAACATTGCTCAGCTTTTGAAGAATATTTTTCAATATACTTAAGAACGGCATGGCAGGAAAGTACCGGTTGGAAATCGACATTTTCTCTCCATATGTATATCATTGTTTGATTGTGGATATTCAATCTGTCATCGTTTCTGGAAGGGAGGTACTTTATTTTCCTGTCACCTTCAATGTGTAAGGAAGAAGTAGGCTGCATGGCCCAAGGAGCGTTGTACCTGCATTGCAGCTGTGATTACTTTCTATGCAGGCATGTCTGCTCTGAACATTTAGTGTGGCGCTGAACTCAATTAAGTAGTTCTTCAAGGTCCACATGTGGGGAGTTGGATAGAATTTGTGTTGTATCTAGCAAGCAAGGGTCATCTAGGAGTGACCTGCAAACGAAATCCAAGCGGTTACAAGCCGGGTGGGGGTTCCAAGCAGACACAAACTTATCAAAGTATTTTTTTTTCACCTCAATAACTGTTGTGTCCTCCCAGTCCAGTTCGTCTACCTTTGGTGCATTCTCGAGCCACAATAAACAGTGGACATGTGCAGAGCCTCTATGTTTCCATTCGTACCTGCGAGATGAGGGAACATGAATATTAGATATGTAGTTTGGGAAAAACTTTAAAATAAGTAGATTTTATTACCTATACCAAAAGTCTACTACTCCAAGTTCCTTCTGCAATATTTCTTCCCGAAATATTGTGAATCTGTGATGCAGGTATGCTGATACTCAATGAGGGTTAGAGACAATGTTAAGTGTTCTCCAACGTTGGGCGGCTCGAGTGTAATTCCCTATTCTACGTTGCACGTGTCCATCCTTTGGCGATCGAGTGCTAAGCATGGAACTTCATTGTGCCTTCGTCGATCATTGGTGGGTTTCTCCTTGGTCACAGGGAATACTCAATCATCTCCCTCTTCATCGTGTTTGTTGGTGTCATGTTGTCGTTGTCGTTGCTGGCCCTTGCTAGCCGCGTACACTTGTTTCCTTTTTGTTGTAATCTTGGCCGTTATTTATGCATGGAGGAAGAGCACTTACCACTCATCCTTCTTTTAGGCTAGGCTTGTTGGTCCTTCCTTTGGTTTGAATGCCAAGTGCGGGGGGGCAGTTGGACACCAGTCTTTTCCAGCGACCCTTCAACCACTTCAGACCTGTCATCTGTTATGGCCTGCTCTACTTTCTTTGACTTCCTGATGCCTTTGTCTGCCACACTTCCTCCTTCATTGATTAAAATTTTGATTTGAAAATCTAACGCGTCTTTTGCTACCTACTCTCTCTGACCTGTTCTGGCCGCATGAGTAGGGAGGATTGTTTTGTTGGTTTTTGAGATGAATTGCTACAGTGTGTTCTGGATAGTGGATTCATTGATGGTGAAATGAAGGTCTATCACCCTGATGTTGCGAGGGTGGGTGTGGGTTCTCAAAATCATGCTGCACAGGCAGTATCAGTGAAGTGTAACACCTGAACGGGAAGAGTGACAGAGGCGGTGCTCGACAATCTCTCTCTCTCCAGGAAAATCGGGAGGTGTCTCACATGGCTACATTCTCTTCACACATTGTCTCTCGCAAGCAACAATTTTTCCAGAGAAATCAGCCCCGATCTGGCACGGATTGAAATCCTGAAGATTCTGAATTTGAACCACAATGCCCTTTCTGGCACAATTCCTGCCCGTTTCTTTCAACAATGTTCCACCGCTCTCAGAGTCATTTCCCTGGCTTACAATACACTGCAAGGTACTATTCCCGACACCGTAAGTTCATGCATCAGTTTAACGGCTTTGAACATGTCTGGCAATTATTTTTCTGGCTCTCTACCTCCAAAGATATGGTCTTTGACAAATCTGAGATCACTCGACCTGTCTCACAATTCCTTCGTTGGGATTGTTCCTGAGGGCGTTGGGGGTCTCACTAGTCTCAGAGAGATACATCTCAGTTCCAATAATTTTTCTAGTCCAATACCATCTGATTTAGGAGACTCCACCCTTTTTAAAAAAAATGTGGCACTAGCACGAGCTCGTAGAGCACTTTGGGTTAAGGGAAAAGCAGCTGCATTGAAGCAATCTAGTGACTGGTCATCCTTAAATGAGGATGCTAAGTCTAGGGAATAACAATACAGCAAAAGTAGAAGCTGGATCAATAGTTCCAATACTTGGTCTTGGTACAGTCAGACTCATGGTTGCAAAGGGTGCTAAAACAGCGGGTGCTTCACGTGTTATTGGCATTGACATTGATTCTAAGAAATTTGAAAACTGCTAAGGATTTTGGAGTCACAGAGTTTGTTAATCCTAAAGATCATGATAAACCCATTCAGCAGGTGCTTGTTGATATGACCGATGGAGGTGTTGACTACAGCTTTGAGTGTATTGGAAATGTTAGTATAATGTGAGCTGCTCTAGAGTGCTGTCATAAGGGTTGGGGGACGTCTGTTATTGTTGGTGTTGCAGCCTCTAGACAGGAGATTTCTACCCAACCTTTTAAGCTGGTTACAGGCCGTGTATGGAAAGGAACTGCTTTTGGTGGCTTCAAAAGTCACTCTCAAGTACCATGGCTTGTTGAAAATACACGAATAAGGAGATCAAAGTTGACGAGTGCATTACACACAATTTGACACTAGACCAAATCAATGATGCATTTCATCTGATGCATTGTGGGAATTGCTTACGAGTTATACTGAAGATGAATGCCACTTCAGGAAATCTTTAATTGCATAGAATTCTATGTCAATAGGTGAAGCCATAGGTGCTACATATTTATTATAGATTTGAGGTAAGGTAAATATGACTTGGGAATTTTGTTGTTTTGGAATGGGTTGTTGAGGAGGCATAGGAAGTTGAAACAAATTTGAGTAACTTGGGTAAATCCATCTCCTCCAGCCTTGTGTAGATCACTTGTGTTTGTGGTAGCTGCTGCACGTATAGGGTATGTGAGTTGGTTGTCGAATCCCACAAGCAGTTGCATTGAAGCAATCTAGTGACTGGTCAGCCTTAATTGAGGATGCTAAGTCTAGGGAATAACAATATAGCAAAAGTAGAAGTTGGATCAATAGTTGCAATATTTGGTCTTGGTACAGTCGGACTTGTGGTTGCAGAGGGTGCTAAAACAGCGGGTGCTTCACGTGTTATTGGCATTGACATTGATTCTAAGAAATTTGAAAACTGCTAAGGATTTTGGAGTCACAGAGTTTGTTAATCCTAAAGATCATGATAAACCCATTCAGTAGGTGCTTGTTGATATGACCGATGGAGGTGTTGACTACAGCTTTGAGTGTATTGGAAATGTTAGTATAATGCGAGCTGCTCTAGAGTGTTGTCATAAGGGTTGGGGGACGTCTGTTATTGTTGGTGTTGTAGCCTCTGGACAGGAGATTTCTACCCGACCTTTTAAGTTGGTTACAGGCCGTGTATGGAAAGGAACTGCTTTTGGTGGCTTCAAAAGTCGCTCTCAAGTACCATGGCTTGTTGAAAATACACGAATAAGGAGATCAAATTTGACGAGTGCATTACACACAATTTGACACTAGACCAAATCAATGATGCATTTCATCTGATGCATGGTGGGAATTGCTTACGAGTTATACTGAAGATGAATGCCACTTCAGGAAATCTTTAATTGCATAGAATTCTATGTCAATAGGTGAAGCCATAGGTGCTACATATTTATTATATATTTGAGGTAAGGTAAATATGACTTGGGAATTTTGTTGTTTTGGAATGGGTTGTTGAGGAGGCATAGGAAGTTGAAACAAATTTGAGTAACTTGGGTAAATCCATCTCCTCCAGCCTTGTGTAGATCACTTGTGTTTGTGGTAGCACGTATAGGGTATGTGAGTTGGTTTTCGAATCCCACAAGAAGTAGAAGCTCAAGGAAAGCAATAGTTGAGCACAAGTGCATGGAATCCCTTCGATTACAACAATGCTCGTGAACTGTTTGAAAAAAATCCTCTTCAATTGCATGGTCTTGCAGATCGTGAATGTGGACCGCTTAGAACTGATGCACCCGGATTCCAGTACCTACAGTTCTTATGCTACCCCGTGTGGAGTCTGTACGACCTATTGAAGCTGGAGAAACAGGCAAGATATTTGTACACTTTTCAACTGTTATTTTATTTAAAAATATTGTGAAATCGAACCACTTTTCCTTGCATTGATTTGTCAGTTGGATGTCATGATGGGAGATTTCCCTTTCTGCTTGTGTCTTCTTGTTTTAGCTTTTATCGTTGACAGTATGTGGGTCGAAAGGATGCGTGTGCCCTCTCCTTTGAATGTTATGTTTCTCTTACTCGAATGATAGACCTTCGTTTGTTTGTTTATGTATTAATTCTTCTCTGCGATTGAGTTGCAAGTTGTTATGTTGATCAACTAGTATTTTCGATATCATGGAAGTAAGTTTACGATAACTATGAAGCTCCTCCCTAGCACCCAAGTTGTCTTTTGACATTTTTTTGTTAGCCCCTTCGCAAGTCCCTTTGATAACCTTTTGGCATCGAGAAAGAAAGGTTGTAGGATTGTGTGAGCAATGCGTGGGCTAGCCAGCATAGAGTTTTGGTATTAAAACTGGTAGAATAAAAAGGTTTGTGTGCAATGTGTTTTTTCGTCTCGTGTGTTTAGACTCTTATACTATCTTTCATCTTGTTTCTAGGCTTTTAAGGCCATCCTCAGGAAGTACCTTGACCATCCCTATCAACTTGAACCATAACTAACTTTTCGGATCAACTAAGCTTGAGGTTTCATTGTGCGAATCCAGTACCTCGTTGATACTAGAATAGTTTGGTCTAATCCCCCTCTCAGAATTATTGCTGATGGCGCTCTTCTGTTTTTCCTAACTTGCATTATTTTCTCCCTTGTAATGTTAACGCTATTAATTAATATTGGTTGGTTTTTATGCACGTAATTACCTTAATATTTTGTGATGGAAATTTCCTTAAATGTGATTAATCTTCGGGAAAAACTCAGCTTTCATTTGATAATCTTATGGATTCATAGCGGAAGGTTTTGTTTGATAATGTCACTTAGAAATTATGTTTGTATCTATTTGTGCGACGATTGACTGTGTTACCTAGGGTTACCGTAAAATATGGTTGTTTTGGGATATGGGTAATTTATTTTTAAATTAACCAAACATTAGTATTGTAGTGGAGGTTTGCAAATCTTTAGTGTTATAAAATTTGTTGATGACATTATTGTATACTCTTGTGTGACGGAGCCCCCTTCTCCTCTCGCATGCTAGCTACTAGCCTGTAAGACTTTGACCCTTCTTGGATGATTGGAAAATCTTGTAGTTAATAGTCAAAACTAGTATACCTTGCCTTCGCTTCGAAACTTATGTTCTGTGTATACTCTATTTAATTTTTGGTTTGAAACTCAATTATACATGGCTTTTTGTGTTAATTTTTGAAACCCGTGGTTCCCCTTTCTTGGGCCGATCAACTCTTGTCCCTTTAGAAATATATTATTTTAGTCTATGCGTATGGTACCTTTGATAAATTTTCTAGATGGTTGGTATATATATCAAAACTCAATCTTGCAATTATTGTTATTTACTTACTTGATGGGAATTCTGTTCTTTGCTAGATTGTTTATTTCTCCTTATAGGGCCAAGGGCCATTCTCTTACGATTGCTATACTTTCGTTGTTATTACTCCTAACTAAAGTACAAGGTCTTCTCCTTCTTTGATTGGCATGATGAAGACTTTACTTTAACCTGATGTGTTAATAGTGTTTAGAGGTTTGAACCAATTCTTGTAATAAAGTGCTTCTTTTTCGTGATATTGTTAGATAATAGTTATGGTGGTTTTGTGTAGCCTTATCTTGCTCAGTTCTCGTGAACTGACTCTTGTAGAAAATTTTCTGCAGATGGATCTTGCATGTATATGAGGGATAGATTTGTAGACTTTTTTCATCAACCTCAGTTGAGAAGTTCCTTTGCTCGAAACCTTTTTTATGTTGTTCAATTGTTGTTAACGTCCAGTGGAAAGTTTAAAAGAGGATTAATGTCTTAGTATAATGTATTTTGGACTTTGTCATCTAAACTTTGGAAACCTTGTATTGTTTTACCATCATTGAAATTATAAGAAAATTTGGTTATTGTTGTTGAGTGACTTTGTTGGAGTATTAGTATTTTAATAATTGATGTAATCTTGTTTTGTTCCTATAAATGAGTGTTGCTACAACCTTTCCTTGAGAATAAATTTTGAGTTAAACCTTGATATGACTTAGTAATAAAGTGTCATAAGTAAACTAACATGGGATTGTTTAATACTTCTGGAAGTTAAATTAAAAGTTGCATTCAAATAAAGTAACGTAGGGGTCACCAACTTGAGAGCAAGAAATTCTCTAAGTAAACAAGGGCAAGACTATCATTGCAAGTAAACTTTATATCATGATAACCCTAGCTCCTCTTGTGAACATTATTTCCTTTTATGGTGAAATTTGTAAAATGACCCTAAGGTGAAATGCACTGTTAGTTGTTTGAAGATGATAAGATTTAATAAGCCAGAGAAAACAAATTGGAGACCTCACCATCTTTCTCACTGCCATTTGGAAAGTAAATTTTTACTTCTTGTTAATACTTTTAGCGAAGCCTAAGTAAATTTGTTGTTAATTTTGGTTAAGAGCCCTAGCTTCAATTTAATACTAGAAATAACTAATGAGGTCCTAAAAATGTTTCATCTCGACCTTCTCCCTTTAATCCTTTTTCAAGGCACCTTGTATCTCTTCTCTTAAGTGTGTTGAACTTAAAACCATGTTGTCTTGTGAGCAAGAACGAATCTTAGTAGCGTTAGTGGTGAGCAGATGGCCTTGTGAAATTTAAATACTCGTTTTTCTTGATAAACAAATTAAGTAAATAAATGTCATAATAGAGAAGATTTAAAGATAATTACTCAATGTCAAAGGAATAATCTTGGCTTGGCAAGTTGAATTATACGGATCATATCTTGAGCCTCCTTGGAAAACGTAAGCTAAGAATTGCAAGATATCTTATTAAAATAAATAACCCTCAAGAATAACTCTTTGTGGTTGGCCCTAACTGTAAGTGTGTTCTGTGATTGGACTTCTATGTTGTCTTGTCAAAAAGAAATGTAAATTGTCCTTGATATGTGTGAACGTTTCTGTGCTGCCTTTATGGCCATCCTTGTATCAAGTTGTTCACAGTGTTAGTTGTATACTTGGTGATGACATGTTGCATCATCTTATGTGTCAAGCAAGTCAAAAAAAATTATCCTGTATTTCACTGTGTTGTTCGTGTGTGGATTATTTGGGTCATTACATCGAGGATCTATTGGGAATTCACCAGACATAATATTGTGGAGATCTGGCCATTTAGTGTCTACAGCACTTAGAGTGAAGAATAAGGTTGGTGTCCCTAATTGTTCCACCATATCTGTTATCTTCCTCACTACAAGCCTATATACTGTCAGGCATTGATGGCTATATAATATGTTTAATCAACTGATGTGCATATATTTCATGAGACTTCATCTTGATGAAACAGATGAACAAACATATTGTGTGCCTTGTGTATGTTTCCACAAGTAGATTCTTTCCAAAAAGTTTTCCACTTCCCTAAATGAATAGACGCCCTCAAATTTAAATGAATATCCCAGCTGACCTGGCACTTAGTTTGTTCAAGGCAGTGCTTTATAAAACAACTGATATCCTTCCATTATCTAACATAAAAAAATAAAAAAAACGGATCAACATCATCATGTATTTTTTATCCGGGCGTTAGCAATTAAGGATTATGGCAGTGGTAGACAATCAGCCAAGATGTTTCAATTCTATTCTCTTTGCTACAGTATTTCATCCAACGTGGTAACAGAGAAACACTGCGAATTCTGGGAAGCAGTCTATAAATCCTACGAAAAATCCATGGAAAAAAATCCATATAACTGGCCCTATCCGGAATGGGTAGAGGCCAGAAATTTTCTAATAGAAAATGGGTGGGCAAACATGGCCTACTATTCCAAAAACTGCAGAGATAATCCCATCTATACAACCATGCATGATATAATTTATGATGAGCTTGAGAAATGCCGAAGCGATGGAGACTCATAGTTTTCCTGTACAATGTGGTTAATGAACCTAGATAAAAAAGAGCATTTGTTCAATTGTGGGAATCCAGAAAAGAAATAGTTAAGCAAATTTACATACCAAACGTTGTGTGTCGACTCCCTTCACTTTCTCGGATCCCTCTTTCACAAAAACGAACTGATTGTATTTTTTATCCGGGCGTTAGCAATTAAGGATTCTGGCAGTGGTAGACAATCAACCAAGATGTTTCAATTCTATTCTCTTTTCTACAGTATTTCATCCAACGTGTTAACAGAGAAACACTGCGAATTCTGGGAAGCAGTCTACAAATCCTACGAAAAATCCATGGAAAAAGGAGAGGACTTGTAATAAAAAACATGAGAAGGTAAAAATAACCTGAAGTTATCACAACCCTGGGGCTAGATGTGGGTGAGTAAGTTTCGAATGTGATGAGCATTTTTTGGGAGCCAAAACCATTGTTGCTTACTACTGTTCTTCGTCTCCTCCTCGTCGTCGTTGAAGCCAAAAGGAGATGTGACGCCCTCTGATATGATCTCCTCCTTCTTCTCGAATGGCAGGCATCAGTTTACCTTTAACTTCGGTAAAAACTAATCTAAAATAGATGCTACCGTAGATAAATTATGATATTTTGTTCAGCGTCAATCATTTGCTATCAGGAAATTTCGCCTCATAGCTATAGGAAGGCTGCACATGGAAAAGTGCAAATGAGAAACTCATGACAGAGAATAATAATTGGCATCTAACAAAAATCTGAATTTTGGCAAGGTTCAAAGACATACCATAAAAGTTGTTGTAATCATCTTTCCAGCAAACCATCTACCATGAAGAGCACGCTGTGCACCAATTGCAGATGTTGCACTATCAAAATGCAAGTATACATGACCCGCACTATACCTGCAACAAGAGAAATAGCTCGCACAGACACACACCTAAATCTTCCTCACCACTAATTCCCGCTCACCCGATAAATCGATCACAGGAAGATCACGATCAGGATCAGGAGCGATTGTATTGTTGCAGGTGGAGGCTGGCAGAAGCAATTTGACATTACTGAGAGATCTACAAATCCTATGAAAAATCCATGGGAAAAAATCCATATAACCGGGCGGAATCTAAAAAACAGCAGTTAAAAATAGGATTTTAAAAATAGAAACTCAAAAATTGCATGCAAAGTAAAAACGACATGCAAACAGCTGTCAAATTTAATCCCGTTTGAAAAACGTCTAAAAGGCTGTCAAATTTAGGACAGTCGTAGAAACGTCCGGAGGTCCTCTACCATAGGGGGAAAGCCTTCGGCGTAATAATTACAAATAACTGAACATACATCTACTAATTTATCATTAAGTATTAAAAAAGTCTTTTATTAATTTAAAAAGAATAATTAAAAATAGATGTGCATGATAAAAGTCTTTTGGAACAATTGGTCGAAATACGCGTCTTTAAACGAATGCATGCAACTGAGCAACTACAACTATAAAAATAGATTAGGAATTAGAATAGTGAATACTTATAAACAAACTATGTTCAAATCGAAGGCGAGGACTGGGAAAAAAACTGTATACCAAAGCGAAGGGGAGGAGAAACGAGGTATGTACAGTGCGTTTTATGGTTGTTGATAATGATTTCTTGTTTGTTGCAATTGTAAAGTAGATAGTTTGTAAAATCATGCGTTATAACTACTGTGTATGACAATGGTGTTTTATATTGGGTTGATCGCAAATTGTCAGGGTAAGATGGGAATGAACAAGGCAATTGGACTCGATCTTGGAACGACATACAGCTGTGTTGGAGTGTGGCAGCATGACAGGGTTGAAATTATTGTTAACGATCAGGGAAACAGAACCACTCCCTCTATGGTTGCTTTCACTTCCGATGATAAACTTGTGGGAGACGCTGCCTTGTTTCAGATTTCCTCTAATTATCATAACACAGTCTTCAATGTGAAAAGAATTATTGGAAGGCAATTTAGCGATCCTTCCGTGGAGGCCGACAGGAAGCTCTGGCCTTTTACTATTGTTTCGGGAATTGACGACAAACCCATGATTGAAGTCTATTACAAAGCGCAGAAGAAGCTGTTCTCAGCCGAGGAAATATCGTCAATGGTGTTAGCTAAAATGAAGAAGATAGCGGAGGATTATTTGATGTGTGATGTGAAAGACGCGGTGATCACCGTGCCTGCGTAATTTAACGATGCCCAGAAGAGAGCTACGAGAGATGCTTGTAAAATTGCAGGGCTGAATGCGATGCGGATTATAAGTGAACCCACCGCGGCAGCGATAAGTTATGGATCCATGAGAGAGAAGAAGATAAAAGACATAATGATTTTCGATCTGGGCGGAGGCACCTTTGACGTTTCAGTTGTTAGGGTTGAGAGACCTAAAATTGAGGTGAAAGCAGTCGGAGGGGACACCCATTTGGGAGGCGAAGATTTTAACAACAGGCTGCTCGATTATTGCGTTGGAATTTTTAACAACAAATACAAAATGGATATGAGTTCGAGCGGCAAAGCTCTTCGCAGACTTCGTACGGAGTGCGAGAGGGCGAAAAGGAATTTGTCTTCTGCAGTCGAGACTGTTATTGAGATCGACTGCCTCTACCAAAGAAACGATTTTTATGTCAAGATTAGCCGAGCCAAATTTGAGGAGCTCAACGCGGACTTGTTCGGAAAAACCATTGAAATCCTCAAAAAATGTTTAAAAGACGCCAATATGAGCAAGACAGAAGTGAGCGACATTGTGTTAATTGGGGGTTCTTCGCGGATACCCAAGTTGCAGGAATTAGTTGCAGATTTCTTTGACGGAAAGGAGCTGTGCAAAAGCGTGAATCCTGATGAAGCAGTTGCTTATGGAGCGGCATTGCAGGCAGCCATGTTAAACAAAGAAGCTGTGGATTTAGTGGTGCTGGACGTAATTCCTTTGAGTCTTGGAGTGGAAACAGCGGAAGGCATAATGCATGTGATTGTTCCCAGAAATACTCGTATCCCTGCCTGCATGGAGGCATCTGCCACCACGCTTATTGACAATGCGACAAGCCTACAGGTTGATGTCTACGAAGGAGAGAGACGGTTAACTGTGCATAACAATTGTCTAGGCACCTTTCAGCTCAAAGGAATTCAACGGGCCCAGAGAGGAAAGCCCGCTCTTAGAATTTTGTTTCGTGTTGACGCCGATGGCATTTTGACAGTCTCTGCGCAGGACAGAAAAACAAAATCAAGGAGTCAGATTATTATCAGTAACGAACGGGAAAAACCCAGCAAGGAGAAAGTAGAGCAATTGGTAGCGTTGGCACGGAAATCTCACATTGAAGAGAAAAATGAGGAGAAAAAACACCGCGCCAAAATTGAACTCAAGTATTATATATGCAATATGAAAACCAGGGTGACTGAGGCAATGAGCAAAGGAGCTATGGGGAAAACAGTTGGTGAAGATATCCTTGAGAATTTGAATTCTTCCCAGGAATGGCTCGATTACTCTCTGTGTGCAGACCGCCATGAGTTGCAACGCAAATTGAAAGAATTAAAATCCAAATGCGACAATCCTTTGAAAAAAGCGACGAGGAAGACTTTTAAGTTATTAGGGTTTTGATATTTAATGCGAAAATATTTTACGGTTATTAGATCTTGTAATGTTGGTTGGCAATTTAAATTTGATGTAAAATTTGTAAAATAATTATAAAATGAATGAATATAATGATTTATTATATTATTTGTTTTCAATAAATATCTATTTTGTTTCTCATAAGTTAATTATTTTCAACTATGAGTTTATTTATTTTTATTTTTATTTTTTTTGGGAGATATGTCAAACTCAAAATATTCAATTTGTTATTATCGGGAAAGAAGATGTAATACACATGAATATGAATATGTTTTTTTATTAATTTTGCTCAAATCGACATGCTTAGAGGAATCGAGTCATTACATTCCTACAGATTAATAATATAATACCTTTATACTCTACATTTTTCCCGTATACTATTCTAGAGCTACTCATGGATAATATGGGATAATGTGAAGTTTTTAAATATTAATCTCCAAGCTGGTTGTCAGTTGTGTACATGGACTAAAAGGGATTTGCGTTATTTTGTAAATTTCATTGCCAAAAATGAACAAAACCTCACCCATATTGCCAATTTAAGGAGCCACATAAATTAAATGACTGGTTTTGTAGACAACTATCCAAAGTGGTGCATTTCAAAAGAAAAACTATACAGGTCAGAAAATTTTAATTGTAAAACTCTTTGAATGGGTACAAATTAAATCTAGATAACAAATAATAAGGAAGGCATATAATTCCGTGGGATCTTCATTACTCAAATCAATATTAAAATTAAAAAAAATAAAATAAATAATAACCAAAGAATTATTGGATTAGGTCAAAATCAATATGTCCAATGAATCAAGCCATTATAGGAATTGATAGTAAAATAAGGCATATATCTTAAATTTGTAAACAAAAAATAGTTACGAAACATACAATTTAATCTTTTTACTCTGTATTTTACTCATAGTAGAGCTAGTCGCGAAATATATATGACAATGTGATGTTTTTAAATAATAAATTCTAACATTGTTAGTTCTGTATTTGGAATAAAAGGGATTTGAGTCATTTTTTTCAATATCATTCCCAAAAATGAATAAACCCTGACTCCTATTCCCAAAGTTGGAATAAATTTTAAAAAGTTATCATTCTAAAATTGGTAGTTTAGTGAAAGTTGGTTGGTTTTGTAAACATAACTATGGTATCTCTGGGATATCTCGATCCCCTATCTAACACTCACTAAGCTAAGGTATTCCATGGTGTTGGTATATCATGGTTAATGTTACTATCATGAGGAGGATAAGGAATGTAACCCATGCAACACTCCCAACTGGTATCACAACACAAAACCATTCAACTTTCTTACAAAGTTATAGTCAAAAAGAGAAAATAAGCACACATTTCTTTAAATTATTGAGATAAAAAGATTGGAACACATGATGGAGGATCATTTGAAAGTTTTAGAGGATATGATCAGTGAGGATCCCCAAGAAGACTCCGCCTAAGAAATTATATAGTGAATAACCCATTAAAAACATCTCATATCTAGTTTAGAAAAGCTTCATAGAAGGAAATAATGATATAATAGTTGTTTAGTGATCTAATTTTGTTAGAAATAAAGATATATTTCCAAGTTTAAAATCAAATGAATCTTTCCTCGAAAGAAATCGGGTATATTTAGAGCCCGAGATCAAATCATAATTGAGGAGGAGGATGTGTTTCTTAAAACTTGTGCTAATCACAATAAAGATGATAATAAGCAGGAGGGTGAGCGAATTTTTTTAATTGAATGCAAAAATCCTAATTTTTAAGCATGGTTAGATCTCAATGACCTTTTGGGATATTGTAGTGAGTCGCCAAAAGCATCCTTAGTCAATGCAAGTGATCAAATAGATCTTTATGAGAGGATGGATATGAGATGTTAAGTGTTTTATTTAAGAATGAGAAATAAAATGAAGAGCCAAGTGTGGAACTAGAGGTATTTCTTGAAGAGAAATTTGAGGAAGAGTAGTTAAAAAAACTTGCAAGCAATATCCGTGAAAAGAGTGATGAAGATGATATCCTCCTTAGGGAGTATAGGATTTCTGTAATGCCCCCCCCCCCCAACCTACCTGGGCTCGGTCAGCATGCTCTATCTCCCTCTTGGCATGGAGGGTGGAGCTTAGTAAAGTCTAGGCGTGATTGGAGTCACGTTTTTTTTTTCTTTGCCGTGATCTCTTCAGGATGCTCCTTTAATGTGTTTGGGTGGGTGTTGGGCACAGTTTGGCCGCCGTGATCTCTTCCATGCCAGCTTTTCAAGCTACTGTAGCAGGCGTGTATTTTTTTTATGACCTCCTCTACTTCCTATTGACTTCCTGGATGCATCCTTGTTTGTCTTCGCATGGCTTGGGGAACAAGGAGGACCCCTGTTTTCGGTTTGTCTGTGGTTTGGTCTTTCGGTCTTGTTCTTTTGTTCGAGACTAGATGGATCTTCCTTCTTGTGCGCGTGGGTGTAGGTGAGCTTCAGGCTGAAATGGAGAAGGCGCGTTTTTCCCCTCTTTCTGGCCGCGCACAGCTACCAGCAAGAGCAGTGTGTCCTGGTTCGTCCTGTTCCTGAGACGCAGGGGGATGTGTAAGGGACTGGGTGCGAGGATCCATTGCTTACAGACTCTGCGGCTGTTCCTTCTGTAGCCTGGCCTGCAGGCACGTTTCAGACAGGTTGCAGAGTTATAGAAGCCATCGTGAGAGCCTCCAACAATCAGGTTCGTCTGACTATGTTGTTTTCTGTTCAGTGTCGACTGCACCCTCAAATTTGGGATTCTCCTTCAAGATAGTTTTCATCAAAATCGATTAAGTGACAGTGAGAGTGTTACCAGGAGACCCGATGAATTTTATTACAGAAAATCTCATAGGTGTGGATCTGTTCATTTCTATTTCCTGAGCGTGATTTGCTTTGCTATTATGTGAGTTTCCTCAACAAGTTACTAAGCTGGCAGGCATAAGGGTTTCTGTTGGATTTTTCACACCTTACAAGCTACAGCTGTAATGTTTGCACCGATAGTTTGATGCTGTCCCCAAATCGATGAAGGATAGAAGAATTAAAAAGAAACTAGATGTAGTTGGTTTAAAGGCAATAAAATGGTGCATGCTTTTGTGTAAGGTGACAGATCACACCCACGGGCACAGGAGATCTATGCAATGTTGGAGAGAACGTCTTGGGAGATGAAGGTAGCAGGATATTTTTCAGACTCAGATCATGTACTGAGTTTTGTTTCTCCAAAATCGACCTTGTGACAGTGAGAGAGTTACCAGGAGACCTGATGAAAATTATTGCAAGGATTCTCTTTTGAAACTTTACTTATTTTACACTGTAACGCATGGAAGAGAATCTCTTAGGCATGGATCTGTATCATGTCAGAATATTCATGAAGCACAATTTGCCTTGCAACTATATGAGCATCTTCAACGAGTCACTATGTTGGCTTAGGAGATAAAGGGTGCTATTGGAATTATCACACCTTACAAGCTACATCTGCAATATTGCACCGAGAGTTTGATGTTGTCCTCATATATCACAAGAGGAAGGAAATATTGGTTGCTGTATCTGAGGAAACAACTACCGGTGTTCACAGGCTGTACCAAATGCAAGCTATTGGATCGTTGCTCTTCCCTGCTATTAATGACAATGATTCTATTACCAAGAGCAAGTTTGATAGCTTGTACGGATGCAGGCACTCTCTGCTAGATGGTCTGATGAGAGCCACTGATGTGATGATTGTTGGCAAGGTTGCTGTTGTCTGTGGAAATGGAGATATTCTTCTGTTTCGTCACCTTCACACAATTTTTACCTCCGTTGAGTTATTCCACTTCAGCTGCTCCACCGACTACGGCCTCTGTCTTCTCATAAATTGGTTTTCTATCCAGTTTGTAGGCAGCTTGTTTACCCTAATGAGGCTGTGCAAACCCGATGCACACATCTTTACTGCAAGCCTTTCCTAGCTTATGTGCTGAGTACTTCTAGGGCCTGCCCTTATGTCAGGTATTTGGTTACTGATACAGATTTGACGGCTTTGCAAGAGGCAAATCCGGTACTGGCTGATGCTATAGGCCGTGTGACAGTTCATTTCCTGTACCCCCCCAAAGCAGTTGCATGGAAGAAATCTAGTGTTTGGACAGCCACCTATTGCATTCTTCTAGTCGTTCCTTCAAAAGGGAATCCTGGTGTGGTATATTGCAAGAAAAGACCAGTGAAGCAGAGGATAAAGCGGAGGGTGTGTGGCTGTAGCAATCCCTGCTGGATGCGTTAAAACAGGCAAGATAGACTAACCATATACATAATATGCTAGTATCTAATAACCTCTTGAAATGAAACTTTTTCTTTCTAGAAATTGGTTTAAATCTGTGATTTTGTAGATTTGTGTTCAGTACATGGTTAACAGTTTGTTACTTCTGGATTTGCCTCTGTTGGTTGTTCTTGTTGACATGATCAAACCCTTTTATATATAAAACAAACAAAGGTTCTCAGTGTATGCTTCGATTGATCATATGAATATATATATATATATATAATTTTAAAGTTGCTTCCTTCTGCAAAAGTGTCGATGTTTTCTTTTATGAACCTGGGTATGTAACCGCCCCTAGAACGTTACAGCTTGACTAGTATTGGACTGGACTATTATGTTGTTGCCCTAGAGGAAAACATACAGTTAAATTATTATTATTATTATTTTTATGATAAGTGTGGTTATGCACTTCGTGTATTGTGTAAATTATTAGGGCCTTTGGAAATTAGAAGTTCAATATATATGCTTGTTAAGAAGGAAGTTTTGGACCGAAAATATGTCCTGGGTTGATAGAAGGGCATAAATTATTGACAGAACCCTATTTGATTCTACTCTTTCTATGAGTAAAATTTGATAAAATTAATGACCTTTATGGTGTTAAGATATGGTATGTTGATGATTCCTTGTGTGATCGATTTAATTATGTATAGACATAATGCCTTGATGGAGTAAGGTAATATATTTCATGGTTCGTGAAAGTTAAGGTTTTCATCAACTGCTTAAGGTAACATGAAGTTCCTTAAATTAGTCAAACTTGTTTTTTACTTCCTTCTTGATGAGTGACCTTCATTGCAAATCTAGAATGATTGTGATGGAAGGTCGTGATTATATTTTGTTGTCAAAAAGGGAAAAGAAGCTATGGAATAGTTTGTTTTTGTGTCGAACGTAATAATTGTAATTACATCGTTATAGAAGTTCATTATTGGAGGATATCTATCTTCAATGGTATATTATGTGTTTAATCACTGCATAGGTTACCATAACTTAGTGATGAGATGTAAGTTAAAGAGAGTTGAGAGACTTTTTTTTGTATACATCGTTTATGATATTAGGAAGTGAGTTGATGTCGGAAAATTTCAACCAAGTCTAGATTCATGGCTATGTTCCTCTAGAACGGGAGGATTATAAATCTAAGGTATTATGAAAACTGCAAGGATGTGTTTAGAGTACTAGATTGCCTACTCAACTTGGGTATTAATGAGGCTTTTCGCTATCCCGGCCCTAGTTATGTTCAGTAGGTAGGCTGTTAGACAATGCCTATTTCGGACATTCTTATCGTCATTTCCACTCATCCTTATTAGCTATGAAGTCACTTATTACCTAAGATATAATGGTTGTGGGTTTGAATATAAGATTTTTCATCCTTTAAACCTTTTTGATAACATGATGGAACTTTGTTTTTACCCTCTTTGTTCATTTCTAGCCTATTAGGCCTATGGCCCTACGGAACGATTCCAAAACTATATTCTTTTTGGCAGCTAAGATCGGGTCTGGTTTATACCTTTTGACTTCTCCTTGAGAATGTGGATTGATGGGTTACACTTTAGATTTCAATCACGTAATCTACGGGATTACATAATTGAAATCCTAATACTCTCAACTCTCGTGTCTAATCATTTAAATTTCATAGTCTTGCGTATTTGGTTGTCAAACTTTTGTAGTTTTCGAGGTATTCTTCATAACTAAAACTTATGGATTTCTTCTTAGTTGATATGTTGAAAATTATATCTTGTTTCAAAAGGTTGTTAGAGGTTAGAACTTTGATCCATTTCCTGAAATAGAATGTTTCCTTTCATGGTATTGTTAGCTAGTAGCTTATTGTTGCTATGTATAGTCTTATCTTGCTCAGTTCTCACGAACTGACTCAGGTTATTAATTGTTGCAGATGGCTTACGTGGTTAGATGATGGAAAGACTTGTAGATTATTGCATCAATCTTGGTTATGATGTTCCTTTGTATGAATGTGTATTATGTTATAAAATTTGGAAAGGGCCTTTGGACATTTTAGAAGAAGGGTCAGTGCCTAGTAAATGTATTGTAGAGTATTGTTGTTGTAACTGTTGAAACTTTGGTTTGTTTGGTTATCATGTGAAAGATGAAATTTGATTACCGCTTGGTTATGGGATATTCTAGTGAATTTTAATCCTTAGAATAGTAGCGGGACATGTCCCATGTTATTACTCTCTTGCTCCCTAGTCATGGATTAATAGAGATGGTATGTCCCTTTGTTTGTGCATCGTGTTGGGAAGAATTGATGTAACCTTGTTTTGTTTTCGCAAGCGAGTACTGTTAAAATTTTCTCTCGAGTTAGAATGTTAACTTGTAAATCCTTCTAAGGCATAGTAGCAATGAGTTTGTAAGTACTATGAAGTGAGCTGGATAGTCCTTATAAAAGTTAAACTAAAATTTATATATATGAATGTATTAATGTAGATGTGATCTACTTGATAACCTTTGAGACCTGGAACAATCAAGAGGAAACTATCTTTGTAACGAAATATGATTACTTATTTCTTTCCTGAGCCAAACCAATAAACATTATCCTTTTACGGTGAAACCTTAAATGATCTCATGGTGAAATCAATGGTTAGATTTTAGAAAATGATAGGATTTAATAAGTAGGAGTGAAAGTGATTAATAAAACCTTAAATGTCTCTTTATCGTTTGAAATGTTCCCCTTTGTCAAACTTAATTAAGTAAAGTCTAGATGGAACATTTAACCAATCTCGATAAACTCTTAACTTCAATGAAAGATTGTTAGTAAACAATGTGACCCTGAAGCTAAATTCTATTGTCCTGTTCTGTTAACCCTTGCCTTGATTCATGGTGATATTTCTTAAGCAAGGTCAAAGTTTGATCCTTAAACAGGAAGGTTATTGTTATGAACCCTAAGCGGTACTTTCCACTCAATCGGAGCTTATGCCTTCACCTGTGCAATAGAGGTGTGGAACATGTGTTAGTGACTTGAGCAAGATTAATTAACCTTGTAAGAAATGGAAAATGTTCTAAAATCAAATGAATAAGAAAGATTTGGACATAAAATTTGATGATCCTAGTTTAGAAAGCTTGGCCTTAAGCTATTTAGTCAATAGTTGAAAAGAAAGAAGTTCTCCCTTGTGAAAGGAATTGTGTGAATCATTACATGAAATTTTATAAGAACGTAAGTTAAGAATTAAGAGACATTTTAGTAAACAAGAAAATTTAACAAGAATTTCCTCATGGGATGCCCTAAATGTAAGTGTGTCAAGTGGTCGGACTTCCATGTTGTCTGGTATGTATTGTCCTTGATAGGTGTGAACATTTCCGTGCTGCCTTTATGGCCATCCTTGTATCAAGTTGTTCACAGTGTTAGTTGTATACTTGGTGATGACATGTTGCGTCATGTTATGTGTCAAGCAAGTCAAAAAAAAATTATCCTGTATTTCACTGTGTTGTTCGTGTATGTGATTTTGGGTCGTTACAGCTTCTTAGCTGAAAGTGATTATTGGTTTAGTTTGTTCACTTACTTTGTATTGTTGGGCTTAGTTTAGTTTGTTCACTTATTGTATATGGTTGGGTATATATGCTCCCTCTAGAACTTAGGCAGAGAAGTCATCAACTATGTAATGGAACTTACTTTGCAAACTATGCAATCCAATTTACTTTATATTGTTGGATCTACATGTTCCATCTGGTAAAAAAAAAATGTCTCCAAATTCCAACATTCTATTTACATCGCCAAAATAAATAAATAAATTAAAAAATTAATTTTTCAAAAAAAAAAAAACTTATAATTAATAATGAAATAAAAATCAAATTTAAAATTAAAATTACCATATTACAGTCCAATAAACGTAAAATTTAATATCTAATTTAATTATGTATTCATAAAAATTAAAAGTGTGACAGCATCCATCTGTCATTGTTGAGCACCAATCACGTAAAACATTGTAATCGAAGCGTAGTACTCGTGGTTTTAAGCAAAGAGCTGAAATTAGACTTTAAATAAACATAACATTTAATAATCAGTCCTTCATACATATAAAATACAAAGAAGAGATAAAAAAGTTAACAAACATGCAGTGCATCCTTACAGACGAAAGTATACGGTAATTTAAATAACAATGTGTTTTGATCCCCTGCAACTGTAAAAAATAAATAAATACATAAACTCCCTTTGCTCAGATCAGACATTAAAAACCTGGTCATTCTTAATAGCAGGAAAACAAACAGTGTCTGTCGTGAAATTCATTACCCGTGTTTGTTAGCATTAGATATTGAAAAGTGTTCGAAAGTTAACCTCCATGAGGGGCGAGCACAGAGTGGAAATTTCTTGGGAACCGTCAATCCAAAAACTTCATCCATATTCAATTCATCCTCCACATGCCAATCAAAGCAATGTATGAGTTCTGCGAGTGCTAATTCAATAACAGAAATTCCCATTGAAATGCCAGGGCACCCCCTTCTTCCTGTTCCAAATGGCAACAAATCAAAGTCCTGACCTTGTACATCAATTTTTTTCCCAATAAATCTCTCTGGTTTGAATTGTAAAGGATCATCCCAAATACTATCATCTCTTCCCATGGCCCATATATTCACAAATAATATTGTTCTAGGAGGAATGTAATACCCATTCACACTACATGCCCTCATTGATTCATGTGGAAGAAGCAATGGCGCTGGTGGGTGTAATCGAAATGTTTCTTTCACTATGCATCGTAGATATTCACAGTGTGCCACATCACTTTCCTTTAACAGCCGATGTCTACTTGCCACCAAATCGATTTCCTGTTGTGCTTTTTCCATTACATAAGGGTTTCGTATCAACTCGCTAATTGCCCATTCTAATGTTGTCGAAGTTGTTTCTACTCCAGCACTCAAAATATCCTGGAAAACGAAAATAAAAAGAAAATGTTTCGTTTGTTAGTTGAATTCACAGTTGAGCGAGTATTGTACTAACAAAAACCTGAGAAAAACAACAATTACCTTGGTTTTGGTTTTTATTAAAACATATGATATAATTCATAAAACAGTCATTTTATTATGAAGAATACTATTTCAGACGTTTATAGTGTTTTCTGTCTAAAGAAATGGCCAATTCTTCAGGGATTTTGGATATTAGTCATATGAGCAATTCCAAAATGTGTAATGAACTGTTTAAGAGGAGCCTGTTTTTGTAAGGAAATTAAAAAAATTACGCGCACAAAAATATATATAATCATTAGATATTGCATTATGTTAAAATTTATTTGTAAATTCTAAGAAATATTACTTGTAGTGCACACTGTAATTAAAGTGTTGTGGATTAAGTTGTTTTCTTACAGGGATATATATCGACTGATAGAGTTAGAAGTGGGGGATTATCATAGAGAACTGAAATTATATCAAAAAAGCAAAAGCCTAAACCTGCACTGTAAATAATAATAAAATTCACCAAATCTATTTCCAAAAAGCTAAAATCCGTGGCTGAAAATAGAAAAAAAATCCATCAAATCAATGAAAAAAAATTTTTGAAACTGATGTTATTATATTTATAATAGCCGTTTGATATTAATTATTAAAATTACCATATTTTATATATATACAATTTACCATATTTACCGTATTTTTTCTATGGACCGTTTTTTTTCCTTTTTTGTGTCCATTGTTTAATTATGCCGAAAGGCGTTCCTTCAGCTGGGTTGAACCTAAGGGGCCTCTGACACATGTCAGAGAGGAGACGGGCGAGATGCAATCGCACAGGACGACATTGATTACGAATGCAATCCAACCCTCCATGCGAGAACCTTGACAGTGGCAGGATTTCCAGTGTACACCTCCATGCCTACACAGAGATCATCAATCCTCTTACGCAAAGGAACTGTTGATTGTGAAATTTCTCCTGCACAACATTAAGGGTTGGGTGTTGTTTTTGCACAGTGTACGCAGGACATGTTGAACCAAAAATGGCACCTACGGTAATATGCGCCACACCTAAAGCGCTTGGAAATTAACTGTAAAACCAAAAGGAGAATATGGGAGCAAATGTTGCACTTATTTGTTTGCAATGTTCTAGTGTGTACCTTGGGTAGCCCAGATATGGAATGATTCTTAAATTTATTGGAAAAAAGTACTCTACATGCTTCCTCCAAGCAAGAGCTCCCGCAATCAATGCCAATAACATATCAGACGGCCGAAACAAAGCATTTCATATCAAGATTCAACCTCCCCTTCAGGTTATGATTATAATTTCATTTGAAACTTTGTATTTCATGGCTTCTACTCCAGCCGTGAATGACATCATCTGTTGAGACTGGTGCGTATGAGTCTTTTTCGTTCTAGGTTTTCCAATCTCTATCTATGATTTATACATGATCGCAGTTCTCTCTTGATGTTTTTAATTGATCGCAGTTTCCGATGCATTATTAGGGTTTGTGTGGTAAAATCCCATTCTGCATCTTTGAAGTTTATGATATGGAAAATTGTAAAATAAGTATAGATACGCAATGGGTACTTTTGTAGAATTTAATTAAATAACCCTAATCGTTACATGTAGTCTACGTTGGTAGATGTATTAAAGATTGAGTAATAGTTGTTGATTCCGCCCCTTAAAATAAGACTTCAATTTCTCCATCATTTTTCTCTGGTAAAGTTATAAGATCAATTAACAATCTATTTTATGTAACATATACCCTGGTAAGATGGGTCCTTAAAGATATGCAGTACATTAGTCTTCAATGATTGTTTTTTCTCCGTTTAAATTTCCAAGCACTTAATGTGGCGCATATTTTCTGTAGGTGCCATTTCTGGTTCAGCATGTCCTACGTAATGGTTTTTTAGTAACATTGGTAAGCTTTTTTCCAACCTCACATTAAGTCTTCCATTAGGTGTTTTTGTTTTTGGGTTGCATCAAAGGGGAGGGGCCGTCAGTTAGATTGTACGCGGAAGAGGTAGACCATTTCTGTTATGAAACGTAATGAGACTAGCTATAAAGATTTGTTGAAGGCTTTTTTTAGTTGCTTTTTCCATGTAAGTGCTCCCATTGTTATGGTTTTCTTTTGGGTTGCATCAAAGGGGAGGGGCCGTCGTTAGATTGTACGCGGAAGAGGTAGACCACTGTTATCCGAAAAATGAGACTAGCTATAAAGATTTGTGTGAAGGCTAGCTTTTTCCAGGGTAGGTTTTGAGGTTTTGATTCTCATTACCTTCGTGAATGAAGAAACCGTTCACAAATGACAGGCTAACATAGTTATTTGTTTTTCTGTTGTGGGTTTTAGCAAGTTGCTTTGTGTGCTTTAGAGGCTTGTGTGAAGATGGCGATGGGCATATACATTCCTCTTGGGGTTTGTGGGGAACTGTATCTGTATGTTTCTAGGTTTCTTTATGTCCTTGTTTTATTCTGCCTTTCCTGGGCCAAAGATTGGGTGGTTTTAGTGTAGTTTAATTTGATTTTTTCTTTCTTCTTTCACATTTCTTAATAAAGCACAATACAACAAAACATAGGAGGTAAAGTTAATAATGTAGAATAATGCAAAAAAACTCTTTAATCCCACTAGTAATTTAATATTTAGGTGGTCCTTTTATTCTAAAGAATTTGGAAGCATTGAATCATGTTTTCCACTGGTATTTAATTTAGGTATTCTAAAGAAAATTGAATTTGTTTTTCATCATTTTAAGGTAAATGCTTTGTGAAATTATAGATTTTTGCTTTGAAAATCTTGCTGATATTTACATTTTCTTATTTTGCCATTTCTGCAGGACTGTCTTGGAGGAAACAACAAAATTGTATAAATTGATAGGTGAGACTCATTCTTCCTTGTGATTGTTACACACACACACACACACACACAAACATATAGATAGATAGATCCATGGTGATGTGATATGAATCTTGATAGGTGCACAAGAAGAATGAATGTATTGCTATGTTTAAAGAATACAGAGCACGCCTTTATATAGGCCGATAGGGAAGAGCTGTGAGGGAGACAGTTATTCAACTGTCCACTAACAAATACTAACACAAATGTATTAATCTAATCTAACATTCCCCCCCTTAATACATTGCTCTTACAAATGTACCCCCTAAACAAATCAAACTTCACCTTGCCAAGAGGCTTGGTGAGAATATCTGCAACCTGAAAATCAGTAGGGCAGTACTGGAGCTGAATTTGGTGGTTCAAGACCTGTTCACGAATGTAGTGACATTCGACCTCAATATGCTTTGTTCGTTCATGGAAAAATAGGATTCTTCACAAGCTTCAACACACCTTGATTGTCGCAGTGAATGATGGGAGGTTTCTCTTCAGGAATCCCTATATCTGCAAGAATGTGACGTAACCAAATTGCTTCACACACAGCTCCTCGTGTAGCGCGGTATTCAGCCTCAGTGGATGAGAGAGCAACAATAGTTTGCTTCTTGATGATCCACGAGATAGGTCCAGATCCGAGATGAAAAACATATCCTGAAGTGGATTTCCTGTCATCAACAGATCCTGCATAGTCCGAGTCTGTATATCCCTATAAGAAAAACTGAGTGTTCTTCTGATACTCTAGACCAAAGTCAACTGTACCTCGGACATATCTCAACACATGCTTTGCTGCTATCCAATGACATTTCTTCGGCTCCTGCATAAATCTGGCGAGATAGCTCACCGCAAAGCAAAGATCTGGTCTGGTATAAGTCAAGTAAATGAGACTCCCCACAAGCTGCCTATAGTGAGTGCCATCTACCTATGGTGAATCCTAGAATCTAGATAATTGCAAACCTTTTTCCATAGGTGTGGACATTGGTTTACAATCTGACATCCCATACTTTTCCAGGAGTGTCTTGGCATATTTCATCTGGGAGACGAAGATATGATTCTTCTTCTACCATATCTCTAAGCCAAGACAATAGTGAAGTAGCCCCAAATCAGTCATGTCGAAGGATTTCTTCAGATCATTCTTTACATCATCTACAAGATTGTCAGAACTTCCTGTGATCACAAGATCATCTACGTACAAAACCAGAATGACAATCTCTGTTCCTACCTTCTTGATATACAAATTTGTATCTGAGGGGCTACGAGTGAATCCATGCTGCAATAGGTGATCATCAATTTTTATATACCATGCCCTAGGTGCTTGTTTAAGTCCATAAAGAGACTTTATCAGACGACATACCTTGTGTGGTTGATGCTCGTCTACAAACCCTTCAGGTTGGGCCATGTACACTTCTTCTTGTAGATCACCATTTAGAAAAGCACTCTTGACATCCATCTGCTGAAGTTTCCATCCATTTTGTGCTACCAGTGCACATACAACTCTGATGGTTTTGATCTTCGCAGTGGGTGCAAAGGTCTCGTCATAGTCAATTCCTTCTTGCTGAGCATAACCCTTTGCAACAAGTCGTGCTTTGTGTTTGTCGATTGAACCATCTGCCTTATATTTTGTTTTGAAAATCCATTTGCAGCCAATGGATTTCTTACCTGGAGGCAGATCGACAAGTTCCCACGTCCGATTCTGAATCAGGGAATCATACTCAGCATCCATAGCCTGTTTCCACTGTGGTTGGTCTAATGCCTCACGAACAGTGTCAGGTTCGGTGCTCTCAACAACTGAACTCATGAGTGCAAAATTTACCTCATGTCTAGCTTGACTTCGTGTTCTAACTCCCGTAGAAGTACAAGGAAGTGAGTTCAGGTGTGCATCCCTGATAGTACTCTGGACCCATTTCAGACGTTGGCACTGCTGATGTGAAGATGTGTTTTCCAGTGTGCCAAGATCAACGAACAAGTCTCCACTCAGCTCTTCTTCTCTCTGAGAAGAATCATCTTGCTCATCATCTGGATGTGTGAGCAATCTATGTGACGAGGTCGGTACTGGATCTCCATTGTGTGGCAAGGAGTCAAAGGACGACTCATCACATACCACATCTCGACTCTCGTAAATCTTCTTCGTCTCAGGATCCATGAGACGATATGCCTTTGAGGTAGTACTATACCCCAAGAAAAGACATGGCAGTGTCTTTGGATCGATCTTCTTCCTTCTCTTATCAGGAACATGCATATATGCAGTACAACCAAAAACTCTTAAATGATGAATAGAAGGTTTACGACCAGTCCATACCTCTTCCGGTGTCTTGTTCTGCAAGATCTTCGTGGGTGCCCAGTTGAGTAAATACACTGCTGTCTGGACTGCTTCTGCCCAAAACTGATCCTCCAACTTGGCGGTTGAGAGCATACAACGAGCCATCTCCATGACAGTCCTGTTGTGGCGCTCGGAAATCCCGTTCTGTTGGGGCGTATAGGGAGCAGTCAAATGTTGCTGAATGCCATGCTGCTTCAGGTATGCTAAGAACTTCTTTGACACAAATTCCCCCCCTCGATCTGAGCGGAGGAGAAGAAGAGGCTTCCCAGACTGCCTGGTGGCTTGCTGGTAGAAGGTCTGGAAATTTGCAAGTGCCTCACTCTTCTTCCGAAGGAAATATACCCACATTTTCCGTGAGTAATCATCAATGATGAGCTGAAAGTATGCAAAACCTTGAAAGCTAGCTGGTAGAGGTCCGCACAGATCGGTGTGAATGACCTGAAGAGGCTCTGTAGAATGATAAGAGCTCTGTTTGAATGGACCTCTATGTTGTTTGCCCGCAAGACATCCTGAGCAAACAGGTAAGGAATGGGAGAGTGGAGGAAGCCCTCTTACCATTTCCTTAGCACTGAGTTGATGCAAAGCCCCGGCAGAAAGATGACCATATCGAAAGTGCCAAAGCGTAGTGGACTCTACTGTTGATGCAGAGAGAGCAACACTAGATGAAGTGACCGCATCCAGTGCAAATAGACGGCCCTTCAGAAATGCTTGAGCAATGACTGACTCTCCCTGGGAAATGATGCAGGACTTGACCCCTTTTTCAACAAAGAATTCAACCTGCACTCTATGGTTAAGAAGTTGACTTACAGAAAAAAGATTTGAAGTCAAACCTGGAACATAGAGCACCTTTGTGAGTGTACATCTTCGTGTTCCAAGAGGAATGATGACATCACCAATCCCTGCTGCAATATGCTCTTGATTGTCTGCAATGGTGATCCGATCTCTAGTGGGCCGGTCACTCAGAGTATGGAACAACTTCTTGTTGCAAGTCATGTGTTTGCTGGCGCCTGAATCAATCAACCAAACATCTTCTGATGGCTACGAAGTCTGTGAGACTAGAAAAATGTCAGAATGAGTCGTATCTGGTACCTCTTCATCGGAGGTGGCATCCTGCTGAGTAGCAATGTGGCCCTTCTGCCTCTGATTACGAGCATGCCATCGGGATTTCTTGGAATATCCTCGGCCAGAAGTGCTCTCTTCGCCAAAATTTCCATACTTGCGACCGTTATAATAACAGTTCACAGTCGTGTGCGTATCTGTGGAGCAAATGTGGCACCACCGATCCGCCTTGTGATTATACTGCTTCTAGGGTGGCCGCTGTGGAGGCCGCTGTGAAGATGGCTGCTGAGCATGCTGGTTCTGATTTTGGGGGGCAGATTGCCCTTTCCGAGGCTTATGTTTTTGCCTCGTGATGAGAGCCTTGTCTTCGAAGGCTTCTTGTACATTTTGCATGGCTTCTTCTTGCTGGAGATAATTCACCAGTTTCACAAAACTCACCTCCTTTTGAGTGATGGTCAACGTGGTGATCAATGTCTGAAACCGGGAAGCAAGAGCTCGTAAGGTGAGAAGGACTAGCAACTTGTTGTCCACTGGTTCACTGAGAGCAGAATGTTCTATGTGTAACTTACCCACACGCCGAAAGAAGGCTTCGACTGATTCATCATCATGCATACTCATTGTGTGAAGCTATGTCTAAAGATGTAGCATCATCATCATATTATTGGCTTCATAGATGGTACACAACACAGCCCATGCCGTAGAGGAAGTGGTTACTTCCCAAATGTGAGGTTGAACCTCATCAAAAAGGCTCTGAGTGATAAGCATTAATGCTTTTACATCGGCCTTTTCATACTTAGCCAATAGATCAGTGTCTATGGGAGGGGTGTCTGTGCCAGAAACAATCCCCCAAAGGTCTTCAAACTAAAGAATCATCTGCATCTTGGTTTTCCATGCGGTGAAATTTGGCCCTTTTAGCAATTGGGCATTCGACAACAAAATGCAAGGTGCAGACATTTCCAAAAAATCAAGATTGTATTTTATTTATTTATTGATTGTTTAAAAGTGGTTACAATGCTTAATGAAGAAACCTATCATGAAGATGGTCTTTATAAGATCGTGTAGTGAGATGCGGATGCTCCTGTGGGCATTCTACTTTGTGTTCATCATCTGCATCATAGCCACGTTCAAGTTCTGCATGAATCTTCCGTGTTTGACATCGAACATTGAACCAAAAATACTCCAATTGTCCTCGGTGCACAATCTCATCAAAGAGAAGATTCCCACTATTGCGGAGCTTGTTGACCAAAGTAAATAATATTCTAGTGGTGTTTTCATTGTCACTCAATGCCCAAACATTTGGTGCATTGCTTGTGGTGCTTTCTGCATCCAAAATTTGTGACATACGTGGGCTAGCCTCATTTTATTTTCCACACAGTTTTACAATTTACAGGGTTTGCTGGTGTTGGATTTGTTTATGTTGGTTGGGTTCTACCTTCCGCACCATATCACAACTTCAATGTCCTATAGTGTTGGCTTCTCCTTGGCTCTTGGGCACTGGTGGCTGGTCTTTTGCCAACACTGGTCTGTTGGTCGCTGGTCGCTAGTCTATATGCCGAACAAGATCTTATTTTCACTTATTTGTTGCTTCCACATCCACATGTCATTTCCAAACAAAAAAGGTTACTCCACTTCACTATTTAATGGAGACTCCACATTGGTTTGATTACCACGTAATGATTTTCTTTCTCCTGCACCTCCCAAGATCTTGTGTTGCTCCAAAACGCCATACCAAGGGGATGCTCTGAAACTAATGATGACAGAGACTGAATGTTTATTCAATGTGTGTTACAAACAAAAGAGCAAGCCAAATATATAGGCTACGTGAGGAGGGTGAAAGTTATAATTGTCCATTAACAATGTATTAAACTCTAACATTCTTAAACTAATGCTAACAGAGGTTTCCTCATTGCTACAGCTTGTATCCACTTATTATATGGGGTAGGCTCACCTTAACCCTCCTTTACTATCGATAAAAAATGGAGTACAATATTTTAAGAAATTTTTGAATTTTATTGTTATACTATTCGATGTGCTCCCAAATTAACAATAGAAATCATAGTAGATCTCTAAAAATTAGGATTCATATAATTAATCTTTTATCTAATAACATCTCGAACATCTTCCATGTACTTCAATGGTTGCAACAAAGGCCAAGACTCATCTAACAAGTAGTTTCCTTCTTAATTATAACATATGTTAATTTTTTAGCAATTAGGTAGTTCCTCACATCATTGGACTTGTTTTTCTCTAAGTATTCATCCATAAGCACTTTTTTTTTACAATGGTAGAATACATTAAACCACCATCGAATGGAGTTAAGATTATTGAGATATAATTTGAGATTCCCAAAGCCTTCATAATCAGTTTGTTTGGACTCAACACAATATTCAGTGTAGATATGAACACAAAGCTTCCAACCTATAATCCAATATTTTGAAGGAATGAAGGCATCACTTCATCAACATTTCAATTTATCATCGATGGCCATTGTGTTATTCTAAATTTTTTTAGCAATTTTGCAAGAACTCTTTCACATTTGGTTTGAGAAATTAAATATTGTTTTTGAGCTCGATGCCACAAAAAATTATTAACTTATCATGTGACATATCATCCTTGTGGATGGTGTGTCCCAAAACATTATCTATATCATATATTATCAGTTTAATGTTGCACTTGTTCTTATCTATAAATGAAGGAATAACAAAACCAAATGGTTGGTGGAAGTGAATCAATCCAAAAACAAAAACATGATCCTTTTTTATTGTTATATCAAAAATCAAATGGTTGTAGATGGTGAATTAGGTAAAAAATCAAAGGGCATTCCTCATTTCTTATTCTTCTAGGAAATTTTTTGAATCAAATGTAATGTTTCATGGCGAAAAATCTTTACAAACAATATTGTAGTTATTTAATTTCATATGAATGTGGTATATATATATATATATTGAAGCAAAAAATATTTTTCAAGCATGTTTAAAATTAATTTAGGAATACATATTTGATTAATAAAAATTTCTCAATTTTTTGTTACAATAACATTTTTAATGATAATTCGCAAACACAACTTATACATTCATACCTTCAACTTATAATAAGTGAAAATATAAATACTCCCAGGTTATATTTGTACAATATTAGCATACAAAATAGCAAAGTATGACCTTCATAATAATATATAAATGTATCTTCTTTACAATGTTAAGAAGTACCATCATAATAACATTTGGAAATGATAAATAGTTATTTAGGTTTTTCTTACTTCAAATATTTGATGCTATCTATGTCATTCGATCCCTGAGACACTATTAGTGATAATTATTTTTACAAATGATCATCAACCACATATCTTTTGAACAATATTCTCCTCTTCTTTTCATCCTAACCATTTAATTTTCAAGAGGTTTGTCCTTTACACCTAATTTAATACATAATGTGTTTTTATAACTAAAAAAGCATTGTTTCTACTCTAAATATTTTCTAGATCTCTTATTGCAATTCCATCAACCATATTGCAATGTTTCTTTCCCCAAGTGAGTACTGGATTCAATTCAAGAAATAATTTTTATGGAAGGCCTTTGTCAATGTTTCAAAATCAGTAAAAGAGATGTTTTTGGACCATAATCCCACTTAAAAATTTGGTGATGATAAATTTATAAATTCTTTCAGGCCACCTTGCAGGGTGAAATTCTCCTTTCTAAGCCTGAATTAAATATCCTTATTGTTTGGTTTTTTATATATATAGAAATCCATCCATATATCAAATAAGTAAATAATTCTTGTCTCTAATTATAAGGAAGTAAGTAAACTTTATTTTAATCGGTCATATATCAATTCTAATGAATCGAAATAAACAACATTTTAGCTTGTGGCTACCAATTACTGATTGATTTTGAGTATAGGATTGGATATCCTTTACCTACTACCAGATCTATTTAAAATAAACCTTAATCTATTGAGAATCTACTTATAATTTGTTTGTTGCAATGGAAAATGAAAGCAAAATTGAAAAATCATAGTGTTCTATATGGTAATATGGTAAGTTCAATATAAACTCTTTAGGAGGCTACCAATTACTGACTGAGCTTGTGGCTTGGCTTGCATCACCCTTACCTGCTTCTGGTTCTTTTGACACAATATGCATTTAAAATAAGCATTAATCAATTCATATTCGATTTCACACTATGGAAAATGAAATCTTAATTGAAAATCCATACATATCTCCATGGTAATATGGTCAATACAATATAAATTGTTCTCTTTCTTTTGAATGAAGTGTAGCAACCACTAAGATACTCTTATATTCATAGAATCACCCTTTGGCAGATAAAATTTCTAAGCTATTGATGTGGATTAGTGACCTCATGGTTATTCCATCATTGGGTGGACTAAGCATTGAAACTAATGTCTCTTAGTTATGAACGGTAACTACAAACTATAGAGCATTAGATTCCATCATGAACATTTGAAATAGGTTATTTGGTTATTCCTCATTTGAAAATGGTACGTATTATAGAGTTAGATGGTATTGTTTCCTATAAATTTATGGGCCTTATAAATGATTTTGTTTAAAAAGACAGAATTCTAACATACCAAGTTCTAACTGATTATTCATGTTGCATACCCCCAAACCCTCCACGGGTGCTTTCTCAAGTTGTTATTATCTACATATAAATTTAATGTCTTATAACTTTATGGGTATTATTACTGGTTTTTTCTATAAATGCACATAACTAACATATAAGGATTTGACTACTATATAAAAAATTCATGCTCTTACTACTATTTAATATACCACCAAATATGTTTTTCTATATATGGATCTTGCATAAGAAAATTATTCTTTGATGACACACACTGCCTAGTTGGACTTCTTGTTTTGAGTGTCTTTTACTATTGTTATCTATCACTTCTCTCTCCTCTACACCTATTTTTGGCCAGGTCACAGGGATCACTATCTATCGATATTTTCACATTTTTCGTCAATTGTCTATGAAAACTAGCACCAAGGGCTAGACACTAGTGCACAGGAGATCCTATCTAGCCTGGGATATCCTATCCTATTTTTTGTTGGTTTTATTTTTGACATTGGTAGTGAGATTTATTTGTTTTCTTACTCCTACCGTGAGGTACTAGTCGTAAGGTTGTGTCATTAGTGTCAAAATTCAAGGAAGAGAGCCCTATATAAACACACCATACATACTATTATAAGGGCGAGAATATTTTATCAAGGGATATCTATCAACATATATCAAGGAATTGCATTTAGGCGCATTTTTATGCATACAAACTACATAGGAAGGGGAAGTTCAGAATTTCATCCCACACATTTACATTTTATCTAGCGATTGTATCCTATCTTGGCATCAGCGGCGCTAGGGCAACCTAGGAGCACTATTGCACACACAATCATATAGAACTATATTGGGTCTGAGATATAGTGCAACACTTAGTCATATATTCACTAGTTTGACAGCTGAGGATAGTCAGACCCCTTATTTTGCATCTTTCCTTTTAGTATTTAATGTCTATTTGAGGGTTTTGTAGGATATTTTGTATTACATAGTTAAAGGTGCTTCAACATTTAAAGTGTGACTTATAGGTGATCATTGGAAAACAAGTGAAAAAACTTAGAGATGTTGTTGAAACTAGACCATGAGCTCTTCTACAATCTACAATGTCTACAAGAGGTCTAGGGCACCCGTAGGCACCCTTGCCCCTATCCAAGAGCCTTTGTCCAGGAATTTCGAGCACCTCTGCACTTTTTTTAGTGGGATTGTGAAATTTTGTGTTGCTATTCTATCATATTCTCTAGCCTAGACACACCTTGAGAAAAATAAATTAAAGAAAGCTCCGTATCTCTTCCATTTTCTTTCATAATTAAATAAAATAAATTGCCTAGAACTTGTATTTAATTGTATATCATTTGTAGCGATCGTTGCTTCCATATTTTATTAAATCATGTTGGTGAACTCGTATCTTAGAACTCTTTTCCCTAGGATCCACTAAAACCCTCAATGACTAATAATATCTCTTCTCCTCCTAGGAAAGTTATTCCTCATGTGAGTGTTAATCATATTTATTATGTAGAAATTATAGTTAAACTTAGCACTCTCTATCACAATACTATTCTTTTATATGTTACTCAAAGAAAACAATTATCTCATGAATGTAATATTTTTACTACCTTTGATCATTCTACCATAATCATTTTTTCTAATCCAACAATTTTTTTGGTTGTATACCTTTCTATTTATTAAGCAATACTCCACCCTCTTCTATTTCTGATGAAACTCTCAACGATGTTATTATCAATTTTATTCTTATTCTTGATTGTGATACTCTAGATAAAAATCATGACAAAAATATACATGTGCATGATGTTGTTTCTAATAATATTCAGGATGATTTTATAGTTTCATCTCATACTCCTTGAATTTCTAAAAATGTCTCCAATAATTACAATGTTACATCTCATAGGAGTTCTTCTCCTACTTCATTTTATGTTGACGATATACTTAATGAGATTATTGCATCCAAATTTGTGTATGATATTGATGATACACATGCTAGTAGTGATTCCACTTCTTTTCATACTACTGAATGTGAATTTTGTAATCCATTTTCATCTTATTTGAAGATTATGTAGAGTAACATGCATGTTGATTCATATCCTTCTATTACTTCATATCCTAAAAATCCTTTCGATGCTAATCCTAATGATTCTATCAATATTCCATAGTCTTCACCACATATTACTTCTTCCACACCTACACCTACTATGCCTATAGCATCGATATCCTCTTATTCTTCTTCTGACATTCTTATGATCACTCTTAATGGAAAGCTTCAACTACTCAATAAAACATTCACATCTTCTATCATTCCTTCACATGACATCTTATCACTCATGCATGTTGTTGGCTAATTACAATCTCAGGTCCAATCTATCACGCTTAAAATAAAGGCTTGTTATGCTTCTCTTGATAACAATTCTTTACATGGAAATCCTCTTCCAAACAACATTCACAACTCACAATTCCCTAAGGATTTAGTTATGCATGCATTTTCATGCTTTGATGGTACTGGAAATCCATGTTTACATCTCATGCATTATAGTCTAGCTATAGATTCTTACTCCAATGATCAATTGTTTCTTAAATATTTTTGTCATACTCTTGTTGATGATTCTCTCCAGTGGTACATTCATCTACCATTTAGATCTATTTGTACATATTGTGAGATTGAATTAGCCTTCCTTTTACAATTTATACTTAACAATCTTGCTAGAGTTACACATTATCGCTTACCTAGCCTACATCAAGGAAATACAATACCTATTATTGATTACATTTTACGTCTCAATTCTAGCATACATCAGTTAATATTTCAGACCATTGATTTATAAAAGAAAATTATCTTGTTTCATGGCTTGATTCCTTCTTTAAAGCAATGTTTGTAATATGATACATGTGAATCATTCACCATGTTATGCTACAAATTCATTTATAGAGAACAAGATCTCTTTGTTACTCATGTTATATATCCTCCTATTTCTACAATTGTTGCATCATCTAGTTATTCTCCTCTTTCATCTATTGAACGTACTCTTAGGTCTCCATCTCCTTCACCTCACAAGAAAGTATGGTCTTCTCCATCACATATGTGTCCTTAATCTCCTCCACCGTGTCGGTCTCCTCCTAATACTTCTCCATATCCTCCATGGGAGCCATTACACTTTTCTCATCGCTAGGTGTTATGATGTGCTACGTGATTTTCTTGAAAAGTGTTTAATTCGCTTATCTTCTAATCAGCATCATCCACCTCATTGCTTGCAACATAAATGTGATTGAACTTATTGAAACAATCATCGAATCAATGACCATCATGACAATGACCGGTATTCCATTCATAATTGATTACATCAATTAGAAGACAAGGGTATCATTGACTTTAGATCTCGCTATCGTGAGTGTTATATGTATCTAATTCCATGGAAGCATGTTATTACTCCAGTGCATTTATCTCTTTCAACCACTTCTAAGATCATTACTCATCCACCATTGTAGTTCATTATTCATGCACACCCTCCATCTCATTCATCAACCGCTGTAACATCTCATCTACCACACAATTCTCCTATAATACAGTGGATTCCTAAGCCATCAACATTTATGATTCCCACTACTACCTCTCCCATCATTGGCACTATCTCATCAAGAATTCAGTTTGGTTCATATACTCATTTTGATTACATTCTGCATGTTTCCACCACTCCACGTCTGCTTGGTCTTTAGTAGGTGTCTTTCTGACCTTACCCCTGATGATGCACTCATGTTCTCTTAAATGAATTTCTAGGGATCTATTATAATAATAACCTCAATTCATCTCTCATGCTCCATGCTTCATTGATCTATCTATCTATCATACACTATCGAATCATTTCTCGATGACATAATCTTGGTTTTTGGTAAATTATTGACTGCTAAGGGGTCTTATATCTATGAACCTCATCACCTACATACTTGGGGCATCACTATTCTCCTTCCCCCTTTCATCATCATACTAACACATGATTAAGTACACTTCTTTTATCATCTGATTCACATACTCCTCCACATCATTTATTTTATCCATACTTTACCATTCATCAGATCTCTATTTATAAATACAATATACTTTTTCATCATTTATCTATCTATAACCAAATTAAGCATCATTATCCATTAGTCAGCAACAACAACTACGTAATGAAAATAAAATCAACAAATATGAACAATGCTCAACACATCACATATGAGCATAACACATCAACATTATACGACGATGACAATAATCTATCTCTATATATAATCAAAATATCATGGTTACATAGTAAAATCACTAGGGGAAAAGCCCCTACATACATATACATCATATCTCATCATCACTATCATTATCTATAACTACAAGACCTCTAGAAATAGAAGCTTCATAGCTCACTCTCCGTTATTGGTCATGGACCCTATACCTCTCTACCTCCCTACGTGATAAAGTAAGCTTAATCGACTACTATGAAAAATGACAGTGTAGATCCATGAACCTCACAAATACATCATGTGCTAGGGGACCCACACCCACATGCTCTCTGGCTCACTTTGTCTCCTTTGGGGACTCATCCCTCTCACTCAATAGCACAGTACTAGTAGACCCCACTACTGCCACTAGATCAAACAGATGAGCATGCTCACCTGCAATATCATCCACCCACTCTAGCATCACACCTCCAATAATAAAATTATTGTGCACATTCTATTTCAAGGTGTGGATTGAAGTGTCAACAATTAATGACCAGTATGCATCCCTTGCAAAAATACATAAATATTGCATTAGTTCATATACATAATATTAAAAATTCAAGAAAAATAGTAAAAATGCACAGTTATCAATGCACATATACTCATGCCCATCGATCATCACTGCCACAACATCACCACCAAGGGAAGGTTCCTACCCCTCTCCTCCTCCTGTTGGTGGTACTTCCTCCACATCCACAACAACCATATAGAATAGCACCCATCGGTGCACTGACCACCATGCACTGTAGGCCTTTTTCCACCCTCGTCATCCACCTGTATTGGCGCTATGGCCGCATCTAACTCCCCTAGCCTAGGGGGTATTAAATGCACCCGTGTGGGTCCTAGTCTAGCTTCAGCCCTCCTCAATACCCTCGTGTTTCTCACCCATATGTATGACTCTAGGAGCACATTGTGAACTATGAAAAACTGTCATGACACACCCTCTCCCTAAATTAGCTGCACAACCCCATGAAATCTACCTTATGACCACATAGTGTGAAGAATACATCGAAGCTACATTTCCTCTTCGATCCATCAAATATAGTCGCAATATGGCCTCAAGATAATGAACCCTAGCCCCATATGATCCAACATAGATATATATTTATCAGTGTTTATCCTCCTACCCTACATACCCACCCACTACTCAACAAATATACTCAATCTCACCCACTCTTCACATGGCCCACTAAGCGGCCTTAGTATCGCAATATGCTTGTAATCCCACACATGTAATAAAGTGGTGGCTCTTATTCCACCCCCATGATCCTCCAGTGTGAACCTATATAAATCCCTATATAAATGGGCTAATACACATCGTACCCAAGGATATCTCGTCCCATCCTCCTCCATATGCAAAAAAATATCATGCATCTTATACAAGATTCATACACCACCACCCTCGAAAGAAATTGAAGAAACAATCACTAATACTATGAATTTACGCAATCCCATAACCCGTGACCGCAATATAGAATTTAATCTAATATAGACCTTAATGTGAACTCGAGTCCCTGTAAAGTAACACCTATAATACCTCATCTATCTCTGTGTGTCTTTTATGGCCATCACCTGTACCCTCTCACCAATAATAGGAAATCACAATATATGATATACATCCTCCTGAGTCACAATCATCTCTCTAGTAAGAAACCAGAATATGCATGTATCTACACACCTCTTACATTAAGATTTTATCATATGCATGTTATGGGGCATATATTCCATCCTCACTATGTGCCACATGCCGGAACGATCTAGTACATCCCACTCATCATTTGACAAACCAAATCCAAAAAATATAGACAAATGGATGCCACCATGAAACTCTCTCAAATTAATATCTCTTTATTCAACACAAAACAACAATAAATACCACATCAATACATCACATACATGCAAAAACACCCATCGACAACATCAATAGTCATCAATTTTTACATTCACGACATTCTGGGCTCAAATAAATCCTTTTGGGTTGGTAACACATTTGAGCAGGACATCGGCACCCAATAGTAGGTAATCAGTGCTTATATCTGGGCGCTGGCATCCTAAAGGTCACTAGCTCCTTCGCCACTCTTTCCTAGGTCAGAAATTCCTAGAAACTCAACAACAATGTTTACTATAAAAAATCATGAAAAATAGCTAATTTAACCACAATTTTCAAAAAAAAAACATACTTACCAACTCAGCTATCATACGTGATGCCACAGATGCCACCACCATCTCAAATCAACTCAATCACGGTGCTCTCACTTGTGGCATCCTCACACACTTAGAACTCAAAATAACACTTGCGAAATAATAAAATGAAACACCTATTCACTTTTTCCTATTACTATTTATAGTAATTCTCAATTTACTACCTCGTTATAGTCATTATTTATGCTCGATCTCCTCACTAATACACATCACACAATTTTAATTGTATCTTGAGCATCAATACTCTTATTCTAGTTTCATCTATGTCGTTCTCTCAAGAACTCTACCTACTATCATATTAGAAACATTCCAGAAACATTATATTCTTCCTTGGCATAGTTCCAACTTAACATACACACAATGTTTTTATTAACGATAAATATTTTTTCACTGGGGCCCTACCCAGGAGAAATAAAAGAAGGGTCAAAACCTAGATGTAATGTTAAAATAAGAAGATAAAACCAAAAATATGGCTTCCCTACAGCCCATAAAACATAGATAAATACCACAGTAAACAATATTTGGGAAATAAGAACACAACTCCGAGAAAAACACTAGAAGGAGAGAAATTATCCCTGAGAAAAACAAGATCTTTTTTATTTTATTGAAAGTAATTTTTTGCATCTCTCTTCCTCTAGTTTGTGATGAATAAGTTCCTCCTAATTCCTAAAGTTGAATGTTTTCAACAGATAGTTATTGTAATGTGAACCTTCTCAGAAATCTAAAACACTGAGTCTATTGGGGTCACACAAAGATTTTTCCCCAAATGTCTCGTCCTCAAAATTTGGCCCTAGATCTTTAATATTAAACATGATTTCAATCTTACTATGGGTTAGTATTTTAAATTAAACTCCAACTACTTATTCATTATCTATCATACTTCCTCCATCTACATATTATGCTTCCATCCAAATTTCCACACTCTTGATTTAATCTTCTAATGCCAAAAGATTATCCTCCACCACTGTAGAACAATATTTTTTCTTCGTAGGGGATACAATGTCTGAACCATCAAGAACAAAGCCCCCATCTAAGATGGTTTAAAACTATTCATCCAGCCTTAAGTTATGCATTTCATTAAAATATAAATATTCACTTGGCACCACCATATCTATCTACACCATCAAGACCTCATCCTAAGATGCAACCAAATCACCCTTTTAAAAACACCTCCAAAACAATATCCACTAAAATATACACCTATGAAACAACAACGGGAAAAACTTCTACTAAAAGATACAGAGGGACAGATGTCACTGGAGCAAAGCTGAAACCAAGTTGAACCTCAACCTCTATAGTTGGCGAACATGCTCCCTTCCTAAGCCAATTTGTTTCCCTAGAAATCACCGTGTTGTGTCTAACGTGCTTACAATTAGCACAAAAAATAGCAGAGGTTTATACACCAAATATTGTTCCCAAGACCCGAATTTGGAGGAAAGAAGAATAGATGGGAGAAATGTATTTCCCAAGGGAGAATTGATACATATTCTTGCAAAAATAATTCTAGTATGATCCGGATTGGTTGATTCCAAAACAATTCAGCTTCTAAGGGCCTTGGAAATCACCAAAAACACATCTGGTTCCCAAAACTCTAATGAGAGGGCTAGTAATCATACCCAAATAGAGAAGATAATAGGATCCTGAAATGGGGGTACCCAGACCTCATATGCTTAGGGATAGAATATTTTTCCCATAAAACCATGCCCCCTTGAAGCACATTCAGGAGATAATCCTCAAGTAAAGAAAATAGAAATGAACTATTAGAGACAACCATAATGTTGAACCTCCCATCAAGCCTCCATTTTCTCTTGGACCAAGCTCTAACAAATTCTATGTTAGGGCTAAGTCTAGAGAATTTATCTACCAGTGCATTCATGTATCTCCTATGGGCTTGGGCCACAACCTCCTCAGGGACATGAAGAATCAAATAATCCTCCTTTGTTGTTGGGGACAACAAGTAAATAGTGTCCTTCTTATGGAGATATAATCTTTCAACCTATGACAGAGGCCTCCTTGCATTTGTGTCCTCCTTGGCCTACACAAATGGGCCAGCAATTTTAATACTATCTTCTCAGCTAGGTTCCTTCATGGGCTTCTCTTAACATACACATAATTTTATGACATCTACTATATTATGTTTTACTCACAATTACATCATTACACACCTACTTTCAACTCAATTTTTTTTCTCGCCATCACTCTCCTTTTTTGCAAAAGTTTACAAAAGGGACATCTTATAATCCCCTCACAACATTACACAATTGTTTTACATTTCTAATTCATCATTATCAAAAATATTCTTGTACATCATGTGACATTTCCCACCACTTTCTAGTAATACCCCCTAATGAACTAATATTGGGGTACTAAGCATAGAATATCTCTAGGAGTAATCAATCAAACATATTCAAATCCCAACAATAAATCTCCCACTAATCAAAATCACATCAATTAATCGACACTAATATAGCACACTTCTCCTAAATGACCTAACTTAGGAGTTACATCACCACTTTCCTATATGACCTAACATGAGAAGTTACTCTACATTTTACCTATTCCAGATTAAGTAACATGGAAACCATCATCATACACATTTCGGCACCATGGGAGTGGGGGAAATGAGACGTCATTTCCTTTCCTGAACTGTTCCTATATGGGTTAATCACATTTGATCAGAATGAATCGAAAATTATTGAAATGAACAAATTTTTTCTTTGCCCATCCACAATAGCTAGACCCTTTGAGAATGTAGTTAAAGTTGAAGGGTAAAACTAGACCTCTCTCCCTACACTCTTTGTCTAGCATCAAGGCACCCAAATCTTTAGTTTTTCACACACAAAATTGGGTTTTGAAATGATTACTCCCTCCCCCATTGACATCTCTATTAGTGATAAATTCAAAATATCCAATCACTCTAAATTGAATAATTAATCTTACCAAGTGGTCCTCACAATGGTTTTCCATCTCCACTTCCTTCAAATAGTATAAAGGGGATAAATGTAAACAAAAAATAATGCACTTACTACTATTTACTATACCAAAAAATATGTTGTTCTATATATGGATCTTACGTAAGAAAAATATTCACTGATGAGACACACTTCCTAGTCGATCTTCATGTTTTGAGTGTCTTTTATTTTTTTTATCTGTCACTTCTCTCTCCTATACACATATTTCTGGATAGTTCGGAGGGATTCTTGTCTATCATTATTTTCACATTTGTCTTAAATTGTCTTTGGAAACTAGTGCCCAGGGATAAGCACTAATTCTCAGGAACTCATGTCCAACATGGGCTCTCATGTCCTATTTATTCTTGGTCTTTTGTTTTTACATTGGTAGTTTACCTTTCTCAGTTTTCTTACTCATATCTTGAGGTACTAGTCGACATGTCATGTCATTAGTTTCAAAATTTAAGCAAGAGATCCCTATACAAACACAACATACACACTATTATAAGGGTGGGAAATTTTTATCCAGAGCTATATATCGACATATCTCAAGGGACTGCATTTGGGTGCATTTTTCTACATACAAACTTCATTAGAAGGGGAAGTTTTGAATTCTATCCCACACATTTGCATTTTATCTAGCTATTGCCACTATCTTGGCATCATCGGTGTAAGGAAACATAGGATCACTATTGCACACACAATCACATAGAACTACATTGGGTCTGAGATGTGGTGTAGTGCTTAGTCATAATTTCACTAGTTTGATAGTTGAGCACACTCTGACCCCTCATTTTGCATCTTTATTTTTTAGTATTATATGTCTTTTTAAAGGTTTTGTAGGAGATTTTTGTATTTCAGATTTACAAGTGCTTCAATAAAGTGCGACCTATAAGGGATCATTGGTGAACAAGTGTGAAACCCTAGCAACAGTTTAGAAACTATATCCTGAGCTTTTCTAAAGACTATAGAGCCCATCAGAGGTTTAGGGTGCATGTAGGCACCCATTCCCCTATCCAAGCACTTGTGTCCAAGATTATCGAGCAACTCTACACTTTTCTGAGTGGTATTGCGATAGTATTTTCTTCTATTCTATCATATTCTCCATCCTAGACATACTTCAAGAAACGTTAAATTAAAGGAAGTTCCCTATCTCGTCCATTTACTTTCATAATTAAATCATGTAAATTGCCTAGCATCTATATTTCATTGAATATCATTCATAAAAAAAATTTATTCAATATTTTAATAACATAATTCATAATTTATTAAATCAACTATGTATTCATTCAATATGTGGCTGCACTTTCATCATCTATCATCAAAACTATTCAAAATAATGTTTTTTTAAATAAACAAAAAATCATGACAATTGAAAATAGAGCTCATTAAACATATTTATAAAATTATTGAAGTTCAATCACCACATCAAACCAGTTATGTAGTGTCAAGTTGAAAGATTTGTACGTTTGTTACTTAGGTTTTTTGTTGTCTACATAAATAATGAATGTATAAGTAGCTTATATCGGTTCAAATCCATTAAACCAAATTACCTGCTCAAGTTGTCTACAATAAAGAACCTTTCTTCATATGAGAATAGTAATATTTCAAAAATATTTCTTGACTATGTATCTCAACAATAAAAAAAATAGATAGATTACAATCAACTAATTCACACAGTGTAATACTATAGTTGTAAATCACTATTACTAGAGAATTCTAGGAACAACATTAAGTGAACATGTCATACCAGAACACATAAAATCATTTACAAGGAAAATGATGGATGTTTCCTTATAGGCCAATTTCACTTGCAGTTTCCAATTCCTTTGGAAGTTTCTCAATCCAATCCCTTGTGACTTCTTCTTTGCCATCATCATTTTTTATCATAGGTCATGTAGAATTTGTAGCATCCATCCACAATTGATTCTCCACTGTCCTTAACCATTTCCATGTATATTTTTATTGTTTCTCTAAACATTTTTTAATAATAAAGTGGTATGAGAAAAATAATAATACAATTGAGGATACTTGTAATGATAAATGTTAGTAGCTCCTTTATTACATTAGAAGAAATATCCATGGATAAATTATAAAAATTAGCGATCACACATTAAACATAGAAAAAATTAATTGAAGGAATAGCTTATAAAGTTGACAGAAGCAGGAATGGATATACACAATGATAAGAAAAATCTTCTTTTTCTTGCATTCTTTCTGGTATATTTCCTATCATTGACATCATATAGTTGTCTAATATTGTATGAACCTCGAAAAGAAGAACTTCTTCCACTTCAGGGTCTTTTTTTATTTTGACTTTTTTCCCATATATGGGAATTTTATTTTATTTTTCATTTTATCTATTCACCCAATAGTACAGACAATTGGTGGTAGTTTTATTCATGTAATTTGAATTTTTCAATTACATTAGACTCACTACAGGCTGTTAATACAATATTATCTGGATGTTTACCTTTCAAATATTTTAGAACTTTTTATCTCATTTTTATGTCTCCTTTCATTCTCCAGAAGTAAGAATAAAATTTCTCTACTATGATGTCTACCTCAACAGATCTAGATAACAATACATCCACAGATTACAAATTACCATCTTGTACTAATATTTCTTCATTGGTCATTCCTCTAGAATCCTTGAATGAATTGGATGTGAATCTTGCTAGTGAATTTGGCATAAATGTATCCTCATTATCCTTCATACAGGAACAAGCAAGGCCACCTGATCTAAACCACTAAAAGGTTGTGTTGTCAATTTAGTCCATATGTCATCAAGAAATAATAGAAAATTCCATTTTTCATATAGACTTTCTAGATAATGCACAAGTAAAATTAAAAGGATTTGATTCTCAAGTTCCTTTATTCAAACAAAAAAATATTATGTATCTTTTCATATGATAAAATTAATTATTGATAAAAAATGTAATAAAACCACTCATTTGTCCTTTTTTTTCAATCAAGGATGTTGAGGACATCCTCACGATTGCCAAACTTATCTAGCTTTGTACAGAAAATCAATAAACTTGGTTTCTATCCAAATTTTGTTTACTTCATACTATTGTTTACAGATATTTGTGTTGTCTTTAGTAGATATTTTTGTAGACATAATGCGAGCCTTTCGAAAATGTATCCTTGAATGTAAAGGATTGTAAGCCTCTAATCCCAAAATAGATTTTCAAGAACATATTATATGTTGGATGTCAAGTACATAAAAAATGCACATCATCCCTTTCCATGTCTTTTGTATCTTGCAATTCCACAATGTTATTTGTATACTTTAATAAGTAAAGGATATAGGAATAACACTTATCAACATGGAGTAGACAAGATGGTCAACATTCTAATCATCTAGAAGCTGATATTGATATTCTATACGTGATACATGGTAGCTTCAAAAATCAATAGAAAAAAATTTACCATTGAAAAAAAAACAAATGAATTTGTTGAATAGTTGAAGGTTATGTTTTCTTGAATATTAAGCTCACATTCTTCAAAAATGTACTTGTTTTAGTATTCAATTTAAACCCATACAAAGTTATTTTACATGGGTTGATATCCAATTTAGAAAAATATGTACGCCACAGTATGCTAAAAATCTTGACATGTTTTGGAAGTGAAATCAGACACACTCTATTCAAAAAATGATAAACATAATAGGTTTTTACTTTCTATAAAATTTTCTAAATATTGTAAACATGTCATTATGAATTTATTTTGCATTTGAACATTTAGTATTATCAAAATTTATAAACATCCCAAAATTCCAACCATATTATGAAAATTAATATGGTACATTGTCTATTAAGGATTTGATTAACTAAAATGAACTAAACTATGTAGTGCTAAGGTAGTTAATCTAATATATGCATAGTGTAATGCCCAAAAAATGATGCTCTAGAAACACGCTAAAACCCTAAACACTTAACCTGAAAGATTACGACTGGTTTTTTTGTTTAGGTTGAAAGGTTACAAGGGTTTCAACCTTTAGTGTGCATTAAATTTATTTTCACCAATAATCTTTACTTTACAAGGGATGAACCAAGTCTAAGTTAAATGATTAAATATTCTTAATTCATCTCTAAGGTCAATTTATTAATGTTCAACTAGGGAAGGTGCCATAATTTAATTTACTTGGTTTAATGTTTTCTACTCCTCCACAACTAACATTCACATACCTTAATACTTTACTTTGTACTTAGTTACTATAATTCCATTATTTAAAATAACTTAAATGTCCATTTCATTACTTTTCCTAAAACATACTAGGAACTAGATTAGTGACTTTACACACAAAGGTATTTAAATGGCCCCATTCACCCATATACACCTACTTTTAATCTTTATTTAAAACATTTATAAAATATATTCATACAAAAAAAATGTAGGGTTGTATCCTCAACCCTTGGATCAATTCAATAGTGGCCACTAGATCTTATGGATCCAAGACTAACCCTAAATATCCTTATGAATTTTTATTTAATGTCTTTCTTTACCCAAGTATCCTCATTTGGTCACTTTTCCTTTGTTTAATTTGTAGGTTGGAGAGAAGCAAGCCCATGGGAGTAAGAAAGGAAGAACTATGGAGGAGTATACACAGAATGATCAAGCTTAGTCTAGTTTAGATTCTAGATTTATCATGGTGTAATGTCTTTCATTCCAAGGGTTGAAGGGAATTCCTTTTTAAATCTGGTTTTATTACAAAACTATTTGTATTTGGAGTTCTCCATTTGGGGAAAAACCTACCTCTATTAATATATATGAGTTTGAGATACCATGAATTTTACCATTTGAAGATTTAATTTCTTAAAATAATGAGATTTAGTCATTATTTGTTTGCTAGAGGTTTCCTTGTAAATTTCTACATGCTGAAAATTTAGTTATTACAAGTTAAATTTTACACAAGCGTGGATCCATGATCTTTCCTGCTGTAAGTTCTAGAACCACCACCCAAAGAAGGCCAGTGCAATCCTGGGACCACCGCCCCACCTGGGTGACGGTTCAAAAACTGTCTGCCTTGCCACAACGTGATGGTTTTGAGATCGTTGCCTTGCATGAGCGGCAATTAACAAGACCACTGCTTTGTACATGGCAACGGTCCTGTTTCTTAGAAACAAAACCTTCAAATATGAGATTTTCCAAAAAAACAAAAGTCACTAGGGTGTTCTTAAGGTCATTCTAAACTTAATTTTAAGTGCACCTAAAGTTTTTTAGTAGTAAAATTTAACTCCATTTATTCATTACATTGTAAAAATCATTCACATTTCTAAAGCATTTTCTAATTCAATGATAGCATTCAACAACTACAAAATCATTTTCATTTTTTTCAACAAATTTTCCTTACAAGTCCAAAATTAAAAGAAAGAACTAAATATACATCTAATAATGGTTATTTATTCATTACTACAAAATGCAAAATTTCAATTATAACAATATACTTCAAAAATTGTTGCCTATTTCTATTTCCAGTACAACTTATTCAGGTTCAAAATAACTATAACAACTTTTCTCTTTACATTCAAGTTTTCTATGCATACACTAGATTAACATCTCACAACTTCTATATTTCTTCTTTCTTATTTACCATAATACAACTTCACAATGATCAAGGTAAACTTCCTTTCTCACAATACAACTTTCAACTAAAATTTTACACATGATTTCCATTTTGATTCTTTTCTTTCCATGACTACAATTTAAAGAGAAGGTAAATGTATACAACTCTTCAATGAGATTCCTTCAAATAATATTATAACTTACAATACAACATTTCATTTCAACAAAATACAATATCACAAGTCTTCTACCTTGAGTGGGAATAATAAGAAGGTTTTCTCACAAGTAAGGATTTCTTTTGAGGACACCGACAAATGCTCCAAGTTTCACAACACTAACATGAGCTCCACCATCCACCATATGCTTCACTTGGTCACAACAAAAAAAACTGGAAGGAGAGGCAACACTCTCCACCCAACCAATAATTCCAATGTGAGAGGAGAAGTCATACTTGTTCATTGGCTCTTGAGCCCTAACCACATCGCAATGAAAAACGGATCCCACTCATGGAAAAAAAACAAGATTCCACATCACAATACAAGATTTTAGAACCATACCAAAACACAAACAACTACAACTACAATCACAAGGAAAGAAATCAACAAATACACAAGGCTTCAAAATGTAAAAATCCAAAGGAGCAAGATCTATGGGGAGGTCACTTATGTCTCCCAATGGGAAATGAGTTCCCACCTTAATAACACCCTACAATACACATCTCAAAACCCCTACACACTCTTATGCCTCCCTCAATAACCTCTTATGCCTCCCACATTCTCCTATTCCTCCCTGCAATCTCTTATGGCTCCCTTCAATAAAATAACCAAGATTAAGAAATGCATGAATTTTCTAGTCCAAGGTGGGACACCCAATACCAACTCCCTCCAAAACATGAAATGAACTCTTATGCCTCCCTACGTGTAAGATCCCCATATTACTCCTCTTACACCATTCACTTATGCAATCCACCCAAGCACCTAACAAGCATATCAAAACACTCAAGAACATGCACATATACATAATATAAAATAAAATATTTTACAAGAAAATGTAGATCCTACCTTTCAATGGTAGAGCTTGATCCAAGAGCTCACACACCAAGCTTCTTCAAGCCCAAACAATCACCAACAAGCTGCAAAAATATCCATGACCAGTCAAAAATCTAACTCCTCTGAAATGCAAGAGCATAAAATAAATGAAGTAACCCCAAAATAAGAAAAAGAACGTGAATAAATAGAAAAGGGAGAGAGAAGGGTGAGGTGGATCCATGTAGGATGCCACAGCACTCATCCTAAACTCCACCTCATAAGTTAAACCTCAACCCCAATGCACAATAAATTGGTGGGTGAGAGGAATGACAAGTTACTTACACACCCAATCCAAACCCACACCCCCTAAGGAAAAAAATTTAATTACAATGAAAGAAAGTGTGATAATATTTTACCTTTTTTGTCTTCCCAAAACAAATAGTGGGCTCTATTGTTTACCAACACCCTAAACCATAGGTAGGGTTGGTATAGCAATTTAAGATGTGTGGGTACAAGTTTTACTTGTCCCGCAAGCCTCCAAAATTGTCCCCTTAAAACCAAATTCTGAATTTCCAAGAAGGGGTAGCAGTGTAAAACACTCAAGATCACAAGCACTCAACTTACAACACAATAATCCAAGAACCATATAATATAATAAATGAATTCCTATTTTGACCCATTCGTAATTTAGTTTAGTAAATAATTTTAATTTACTAAGTCTAGACACAAAACAAGTAATATAATAAAAGGAGAATACATCACTATAAATCACATTACTAAAATTAAATAAAGGAAACTAATAAAAGAGATAACACACAACCCCTTGGTCACAATTGGAGGTGATTCTCTCCCATGGGGACCCCCTAACAACAAGTCAAACACATACACATAATAAAATACATGTTGTCATGGTCACCCCTATGTTGAATTCATCTAGCATCCCAATGTGGTTAGTCTCTAATCCCCCCGTTGTTTGTTGTGACGTATTTACCTGTAAAACACATAACACCTCCTTCTAGCCTCGTGGATGCATCAAAAAATATCTAGGATAAAATATACAATATAAATCCATAATCATTTTTATGATGAATCAAAAACATCATCTAAGAAATTAACGATATCATTTATAATTTCTAACAACATCTCGATTCTAGATTTCATCAATATCCAACATAATCATACCAGATTAGTTCAATTGTCTAAGGTCTACTCAAAATGATGAAAGTACCGCAAGTCAGAAATATATATACAACCATGTCAACATCATATCATCATCAATATTAAATGTTTCTACATAATCCACATGCATCATATATGAATCAAAGTCAACAATAATCCATGATCTAACATCTAACATCATACTAAATCAAAACTATAACAATGTCCATAATATAGTTAGCAGTATCAGGATCAATAAGAAAATGTGTCAAAGCAAAGTCAGCATTGTAGATCAAGCCTAGTTTTTAAAGTAGCTGGCATAGTCTCTATCTGATGCTCATTGTGTTCTCTATGGATATTTCATCAAGGTAGAATCCTAAAAGGACAAACAAGGTAGGCTCCCAATGTGCTGGTGCACCGATAAAAAACAATCTTTTGGTTCTACATGCCTAATAAGCTTGGGTGCATTGACACCAACAACCATTGAAAACACTCCTCTACATTCTTTTGAATTACTCGGTCTAATTTTAGAGAAGGACAAGATACAGTTGTTAAAATATTGGATCAAACCACATTAGAAAAGAAACATATTTTCTCTGTTTCATAGGATAATTGTCACCAGGTTTCAGTAATCGATGGGATTACTCTTTCATATCATTCCCATATTAGGTTTTGCATTGAATTGACCAACACTTAACCCAAATGACCTAAATACGAATTTTATGTTAATACAACTCATCTTAAGCATGATAAGACTTTTGGCCATATTGCTAGAGTTTGGAATGTAACTCCTCACCCCTATGGTAACTCGAGATGGATTAATTGGTGGATAGACACCATTTCCCAAACTACCACCTTTCTCACAACTTATTGCAAGAAAGTTGCAATGTATTGAAAATATGCTCATGATGTAGGTTATCGTGAATTTTATAGTGTAAGTTGTTGACCATTTATTGTTCAACCTCCAACTTCAAATCTACATTGTCATTTGGTGGCATAAACTTAGGGCGACAGAGCTATATAAAGCTCACATAACTCAACTCTAGGATCATATGCATTGTTTAAAAGTGAGGGATAAAGTCATCAAACAATTATTTTCTCTACTTAGACCCATAAAAGATGAGCTAAGAAAATTAAGCCAATTACATATCTAATGAAAAAATTACAAAATTACATGAAATCCTTCTAGTTATTGTTCAACACAACAATTTAGGTTTATTTTCTCTCAATCTTCCAACCATTCTCGAGATAATGCTCTTGTAAAATGCCTCTAAATTGTACCTTGTAATATTATAAAAGCCCAATGGGTTTCCTATTACAAACTCCTTAAGATGAATAATGTGAAGGAATCTGCTATGAAAATTACCATCGACAAATTCCAACACATTGATGATTTCCTGTATGAATTCTATCTAACAATTTGGGATACCTTTTGGCCATATTTAGACAATATTGCCTACTTTAAGACTCTTCATACAAACACTCTACGCGAACTTATCAATCAACTAAAAATAAAGTTCATCCCTAATGTTGGAGACCTTGAATAGATCACTAATTGGTGAGCTATCACGTTGCTCAATGTCTCATACAAAATCATTTCCAAAGTTTTGGCTCATAGACTAAGGGTCCACCTTGTCATCGATTGAAGTGAAAAAAATAGTTTCATCGAGCATAGATATATTCTTAATAATGTCATTGTACTTTTGAAAGGTACGGAATGGGCTTACCACTCTCATCAGAAAGATATTTTCATAAAAATTGATTTTGAATAAGCTTATGATAAGATTAAATGTCCTTTCATCATACACATGTTGCAAGCCCTTGGCTTTTTTCCTACATTTTTTCACATGGTCAATATGTTGTTTCAACATGTCAAGGCCTACATGACCATTAATGTAGCTCAATCTCATTGATTTGGCATTTTTAGATCCATTAGATAAGGTTTCCCTTTATCCTACTCTCTCTATTTCCTATTTGTTGATGGTTTTAGTTGCCTTCTTGCAAATTATTTGTAGTGTCCATACTTGTCATCCACTTTTGTAGGTGGCCTACGTGTGGAAGAATAATTACAATGTGAAGGCACATGGGAGACCCCTCCTTGTTTGACCGACCTATCATGTTCCAAACACAATAATACAAGCACTTTATTGGCATCCTAAGTTTCTAACCACTATTTTTGGAGAATCCAATGAGTCTTCCCACGTGAAACCCAGGAAAAAGGAATTAGTAGTCTTGGATAGCGTAGTGCACAAAAGACATGGTTATCCTCACAAGAATTTCACATTGTTTCTCTTATGCAATAATAAAAACTCCAACCTAAGAAGTTTACATTTGCACGCTTGCACCTAGCCTGTGTCAAAGCACGAGCTCTGTAAAAGACTATGGATGTCCATCAAAGCATATTAGAAATCAAAATTTATTCCAACTTTCTTCTAGCCTATGCCAAAAATAAGATTTTTTAAGGTCTTGTAGTTGCAAATGCCCAATGATGTGTGCATGTAAAGAGAAGGGAAGTGCATAGATGGAATCGGTCTTGGAGAGGTACATAGTTCAAATCCTGGGTATACTGGTCTAAAGATTATATCCTTATGAGAAAATTCATTTTTCTCATATTCGTCTAATGCTTTTAAAATATTTGTATCACACAAATGGAGAAAACTTTTCCCTTGTCTATGATGTTGACACAACACGAACAACCTTTCACACTAGTAACTCTCATTAAATTTTTCAGATGCAATACCTTTTGCATTGGACACCAAGACATCTTCTCAATGGGTCCGTTATAATTTGGAACTCCAGTTGCTAGACAGTAAGCAAGCTTGTGCAGGTGTTCTTGAAGTGGTTGTCCATGGAAATAGATGACAACAACATGTCGTACGTTATGTGCTACAATAAATTTAGATGATTCCAGGAAGTACAGATTTGATGGAACGAACAAATCAGTTAAAGATGTTAAGGAAGGTAGAATGCAGAAGTGGAAAAGGCACACAAAGAATAAATGAAAAGGAAAGTCTTCGATGAAATTCAAAAAAATATAGTTCTACTAGAAAAGGTAATTGAAAAATATTAACTTATTTAAAGGTATTGTCTAAAATAAAACAACTTGAGTCAGATGTAGCATGTGTTTCCAATCAAATGCTTGCATTCCTTTCAGATGAACTATTATCATCAAGAAAGGAATTAAATGCTAAAGTGCATTAATTGAATGGTGAGGAACGTAGGATCAAAGAATGAAAAAAAAAGATTATTCTGGATAGAGGAAGAGATCATATCAAGGAATTGAAAATTCAATTGAAATTACCCACAACGAATCTTGAAAGTAAAAGGGTCTAACTTCTCAATTCAATTTCCATGAAGGAGGAACATAAATCTAGGTATGGATTTCTTAGTCATGCTAATTATCTTGAGGGAGCTCCAAAATTTATTGTCAAACACCATTTAAACATGTGGTTTTATTGTTGGTTTAGTAAAAAATGGGTTCGTTGGAAAAGATTTTAGGTTTTCAAGAAAATACAAAATGGTAAAATTGCGGATGCTCATGAACTGCTCGACAAAATGGTTAAGTGAGATGCTGAATCGAATCACGCGGTTTTGACCGGATTCGTTCCCAGGCATGGTTCATCTCTCCTTATCTTTCATAATTATCGTTCTTTAGTTTTTCTTTTGTAACCAAATAAAATTTTAAACCATTTAATTATCGTACATTTGATTGTTTTAAATATACTTACTTTTAAAATAATAAAATATTATATCAAAACTTTTAAAATCCAATATTCCTGGGTAGACAATGAACTTAAACCCTCACTTCGTGATGATTTAGTAAACTTCCCAAGAAAACTAGATTTTTACAGTACTCCTTTCTAGTTAAAAGATGAAGTTGACTTCCCTATAAATATGTTGACCATTTCCTAGTTTAAATTGATAAATTGTGTTTTTGAAAGACTCACAAATTAACCTTTGTAACTCTGAAAAGGACTTGTTAAGCTTCCTTCATTTACCTTGTTATGTGAGGTGACACTTTATTCTTTGGATTGACCCTGAATGATTATTTATGACCTTTTTGGACGCCCTTCTAGGAGCCATTTTATATCGTTTTGCAGTTGTAGGAAGCTACTTAAATTGAAAACTTGGGTTTCATATCAACTCTTCATTTTAATCCTGGTTAAAAAATTCTTATCCGCCTTTGCAAACCCCTAGCAATTTTTCTAGAAAATTACCTGAGAACTTTGGGTTAGAAAAATATCATTCTGGGTTAGTTTGGCAAAGGCATTTTGTAGGCCTCCGGTCACAGCTTGACGAGGTCAAATTGGACCAATTTTGACTTGTCACTCCAGAAAACTTGTCGCCATTTGAAAATTGTTTTCTAGTTCTCAGTCTTGTCAACTTTGATGAATTCTCCTTATATAGGGGAACTTGTAGGAAGTCCCTCGTTACATGTTCATCCATCGAACACTAGTTTTGGACGTGGTTTTTGAAGCCCTTGAACAAACTTTTAATCATTTGCAACTAGGTAAATTACGACCAATGACCCCATCGTAAATCATTCACTAGTTCCAAATTTTGTCAGTTCCTATGAACACTTGGTATATATTTGGGCACGTTGAAATTTAACCGTGGTGTGTTTTCTCAATGGAAGACAACGTTTGAAAGTGGTTTCTTAGCCTTCGAACATGATTTCGAAAATTTTTGTAGCTAGCAAGAAAATGTAAAAAGAAATTTGTAGGACCCTTGTCAGGTTGCCAAACCATTGTGGAAACTTTTGACACAAGTAAATAACTATTGAAAACTACATAGTGTAAATTTTTGTGTGAAATGGAACTTTTGACAAAATGGTGTTTCTCTCTCTCTTTCCTTTTTCTTTCTCTCTCCTTGGATTACACAATGAAGTGAAATGAAATATAATGAATACATGTCTCTAAACCTTTTCTTTCAATTGAAAATTGTAATTATTATTATATGTAAATGGGAAGAAATTTACCAATATGTATGGGATGTTAGTTTTAGGAATATCTAGGAAATGTGCATTAAATCATAGGTTCATTTTGATTCATAGTTGCGTATGGTAAAAGGGTTTGTTATATATATAGTAAATGAATTTGAAGTTAATATATTGTAGTGCTTTTTTAGTGTTCAATAAAAAATTAATTAATTACTGTGTTGTATTCCTACCTTGTAAATGTAATAAAGAGATTTAATCAAAACACTCAACCCTAGTATAAGATATGTGCATAACATGTCTTCATGTGTGATCCTTTTTACCATAGAATAAATTGAAAACTGTAGAATGAACTTAAACTTTACACTCGATGGAACCTCCTACTTTAGGTAAATAAGAGCCCAAGGATGGGTTTATTGTCTTAGGTGGTATGTTTAGTGACATCATCATAAACCTGACAAATAGGAGCGGCATAGTCAAAATTTATTTGGACTAAGTAGAGATAACTCTTCCTTTGTATCCTAGTGGACTACCTTGTCTTCCATAGATAGATTTAGAATTAAATTTCTTCATCGAATGAATTTCTTGTGGAATCCAGATGACATCATGGAGCTAGTGAAATAGTTGTACTATAACTTAAAATCTTGTTAATAACCTCTTTTGATCCTCTCAGCTAAATGTCTTATCTTTGGCTAGTGACAATATAGTACCTTGATCTTTTACAGAGAGTGTATAGGATAAATATGTTATTGAACCTTAATCTAATCTATAATTGGGCATAAATCCCTGAGTGAAAATTGGAGTTAAACTAAACCATAGTTGATTAGGAGGTTAACTTGTGGGTTGAAAATTATAAGTAACTCTTTGCAAATGAAATTGATTGTAATATGTTGACTTTAGAGAACCTAGGAAACCGAAGTTTTTTCCCGTAATCCCTTGTGATGCCCTTTTATGACATTAAGAATAAAATAAATTTCTCATGTAGAATCATGGAATGCAGGAGCATGGGATCTTACCTTGAACACAAATTACTTGTGGTTCATGTGTAGTTCATAATGCTTCCAACCATGTACTTCTTCAAGATGTCAGGAAATTTCTTTCGTAACTCCTTCTGTTATAAAACTATGCTAATAATGAGACCATAGTGTGATGCAAGAGTAAATCATATAAGATTAAAACAAGATTTGTGATTAGAAATAATGTCACTCTTGGAGTCCCTATAACTTAATTAAACCATTTCATGCGTTACAAAGAATATGAATTGCCTTGGTGTGATCAAACTTTGACAAAACAAAATATATGTATATAAAATCTAAATACAATTTATGTTGTGGGAATGTTGAATCGGGAAATAAAGATACCAAGATCAAAGAATGTTTATGGAAAAAAAAAAGTGTATCTTGAATCTAAACCACCATCCCTAAATCCTAATATTACTTTCTGGACATCAAGTCAAATTCACTTGAGTTGCAAGGGTAAAATTTAGACATTGAATACGCATTTGAGAAGCATGTTTTTAACATAAGAACAAGAGAATTGAGTACTTTATATGCAATTTGAATTATGCCTAATAATTATGTAAGCTATGGAAATTTATGTGAAGGATAAAAAACCAACTTAAATGGTCGAAATGTAAATTAAATGTGGAATGAAATTAAGAATTTGTATGTAGAAAAAAAGGAGAAAATTATTATTGCACAATAATAATCTTGAAATGTTAATCGTAACTAAGATGCAATTAAAGAAATGATGTGTTGTGGGTTTTCCAATGAGTCCTTTTCTTGTGGTTGGGTCATTTCTAGTATTCATTCATTGGGAAAAGTGTGACATCAACATGTGTATGGTGGTGTCTTGTGTCTATGTGATTCGATGACTTGTAAGTGTCATATGCGTCTTTGAGTTTCTCTTCTTAGAGCCCTTGTGGTGTTTTGTAGTGAGAAATGTATGTCAAAAAATAATTATCCTGGTATTTTAATGTTGTATTTATGTGTGTAAAATGTTGTCGTTACAGTCTCCGTCTACTCAAAGCATCTGCAACCACGTTCTCCTTCCCCTTCACATGCTCTATCTCCATATCGTACTCATAAAGCAAGTCCATCCAATGCCACTGACGAGCATTGAGATTGGGGTACATGAAGAGGTGTCGAAGACTCAAGTGATCATTCCTGAGTGTGAATATTTGTCCAAGAAGTAAATGTCTCCACTACACCAAGGTGTACACAACTACTATAAGCTCAAGATCATGATTTGGATAATTGAGCTCATAATCCTTGAGTTTTTGAGACTCAAACACAACTACTATGTCCTCCTACATCAATACACCTCCAAGTCCTACCAAAGAAGCATCCGTGCAAATGAAGAACTCACCCTAAGGATCTGGCACTACAAGAATAGGTGCTACCATGAGGCATTCCTTTAGTGTCCTAAAGGCCTGCTCATGTCCATCTATCCATACAAACTTCTTCCCTTTCCACTAAATGGAAGTGATGGGGTTTGTAATCTGAGAAAAATCCTGCACAAATCTTCTATAGTACCCTGCCAAACCCATGAAGCTATACACCTTGGTCACACTAGTGGGTGCCGGCCAATCTATAATTGATAGAATCTTGGAAGGATCGACTACAATACCTTGCCCAAAAATGATGTGGCCCAAATACTTCACCTCTATCTAAAAGAATGCACACTTCTCTAAGTTCCCATAAAGTTGTCGCTCACAAAGACACTGAAGAACCTAACAAAGATGTTCCTCATGCTCCTCATGCATATGTGAGTATATCAGAATTGTCATCAAGGAAGATGAGCCCAAAGTGATCAAAAAAGGTTGTGAATACCCCATTCTTCAAACTCATAAACACTGCGCGGGCATTCGTCAGACCAAAAGGCACCGTGCTGTGAACTCGTAGTGGCCATATCTCGTATGGAAGGTGGTCTTATGAATATCTACCTCCGTGATCCTCAGCTAATGATACCCTAACTTAAGGTCTATCTTCAAGAATATTGTGGCCCCCTTCATTTGATCAAATAAATCATCAATGCACGGAAGGGGGTAACGATTCTTGATCGTTACTTTGTTCAGCTAGCAGGAATCAATACACAACCACATGGATCCATCCTTCTTTTTTACAAAAAAATCACTGGTGCACCCCAAGGGGATATACTAGGATGGATTAGGCCTTTCTCTAGAAGGCCCTCAAGCTATAACTTGAGCTTGTAGAGCTCAGGGGTAGTCATCTAATAAGGTGCTCGTGAGATAGGCTTTGCGCCTGGAACCAGATCTATATGAAAATATATCTCACATGGGGATGGTAACCCCGATAGCTCCACTGGAAAGACATCACCAATCTCTCTCAAGATGTGATGTTCATCGAGGGATTTCCCACTAGAATCATCTTCTGATCTGTCACTAACCATAACAGCATACATTTGGCAACCCCGTCCCACACATCACTTAAGCTGCATAGGGGATATGGTGCAAATGGAAACATACATCCTAACTCTTGATATCACTGACTCAACTCCTAGATAATCTATACATGAAATATTCTTATGGTAACAATCCACTCTAGCTCTGTGTGCAGACAACTAGTCCATGGCCAAGATGACTCCATACGAACCCAAGCGAAGGATTCGAGGATCCAAGGTAGTGGTGAAGGGACCCAAATCTACCACACACTCCTTAACAAAGGAGTCTACAAAAAATTTGGCTCTAGAAGCCATTTCAACATCCCAACTAAGACCCTACCTAACTGCCACCATCCTATAACTCTCTACTAAAGATGGTGCAATAAATGAATCAGATGACTTAAAATTCAACAATATAGAGGCAGAAATACCCCCAATACTACCCGTAGTCTCTATCACGATACTCTAGTGCTCAGCCTGGCACGTCTTGACCACTACATATATCTGATGGTTACGTCCCATGTCACTGACAATAGGATCTGAAATATGTGTCTTACCCTTATTACTAGGGTTTTGCGGGAACTCTCTCTAATGATGTCCAATAACGCCATAACCATAACAGTTGCCTGATCCTCTCCAGTGGGATGTAGCTCCATCCGGTACTCTATAGGTCTGTGTTGTGGATCCTGATGATCTGGCTATGGATTACTAAGGCCTCTGTTGATGAGCTCTTTCTAACTGAGCTCTCAGTACACCATGTGTCCTAATGGGACCCTTAGGAGGAGGCCCCATACTCCGCCCCCTCTATGCATAAAATCTATGAGGAAGTCTATAAGGTGGTGGGTCTAGTGCTACTGAGGTGGTTGTTATGGTGATCAGAATGAAGACTAAACTGAACCTTTTCCACCATGAGAAGGAGTTGACCCCCTCGACCTGATATCCCGCATCTACTAGATACGACTCTAAACTCTGTCCCTGGCCTACTGCGTCTTCCCCCATGTCTCCCTTATAATATAGGCCTTCTCCATGGCCTCTGCTAAGGTTTGTGGGTAGTGAATGTGTACTGCACCACTCAGATCCAAATTCAGGCCCTTGATGAACATGTGAATCCATACCTACTCATCTTACATATGGTCAACATATTGGAGTAGGTCCAGAAACTGACTCTCATAATCAGCTACATTCATAGAATCCTGACGGAGGTCATGAAACTCGTCCATCCGCTGCTGGATAAACCTCTTAGATAAATATTTGTTCCTAAAATGCTCCTCAAAGAGCTCCCAGGTAACTATATCAGAGTCGACATGGACCTTTTTCTCCTTGGTCCTCCACCAAAAGCCTACTCCATCCCTCAGAAGATAGATCACAACATTAGATTTCGTGTTGCTACTACAAGAGCAGAGCTTGAAGCATCCGCTCAAGCTCACCCACCTATATCTCAATAATAGTGAGATGGTCATAGCTTCAAGATATCCCTTATATGGTCTGTAACTGATGACTGATGAACCCTCAGTCTCTCTACATGCTCCTCCCTCTGGCTAGGGCTCCGAGATCAGTCCCCATGTCCTGAAATCCTGTCTCCATGCTCTCTCTATGGTGAATCTACCCTAGTCAACTCCATGTTGAAGTTCTCTACCTTATGCTCCTCATTGTGTCGAGGAGATGCATGGGCCCCCACCGATGGCTCTATATCATGTCTAGAAAGTTATCCTCCTAAGGACCCTCTACGTATAGCAGCATTGACATCCTGAAGTGTCTGTAAAGTTTGAGGTAGAATGGATGGTATAGCCTGATCTGGAGGTGGTAAATCTAGGCCTATGTGAAAGGACCCCTCGTCTAGTCCACACCTCCAACATATACCAATACATGAGTTAGTTCATCATTCTAGGTTTTCTATATTATACAAGTATTAGACAGTGTGATTTTCTAGGTCTACACAAAAGAATAATACATTTGCGCTAGGTTAAAGTGTTCATGTCTTGTGTTTTCTAGGTGTGCCCAAGGTTCCAAGCTTTGAGCCCATAGATCTGATACCAAGTGTAATGCCAAAAAATGGCACTCTAGGAACACGCTAAAACTCTAAACACTTAACCCGAAAGATTACGACTGATTTTTTTGTTTAATTTGAAAGGTTACAAGAGTGTCAACCCTTAGTGTCCATTAAATTTATTTTTACCAATAATATTTACTTTACAATGGATGATTCAAGTCTAAGTTAAATGATTAAATATTATTAATTCATCTCTAAGGTCAATTTATTAAAGTTCAGCTAGGAAGGGGACATAATTTAATTTACTTGGTTTAATGTTTTATTCCTCCACAACTAACATTCACATCCTAAAACTTTACCTTATATTTAGTTAATATAATTCCATTATTCAAATAACTTTAGTAACCATTTCATTATTTTCCTAAAACATACTAGGAACTAGATTAGTGACTTTACACCCAAGGTAATTAAATGGCCACATTCATCCATCTACACATACCTTTAATCTTTATTTAAAACATCTAAAAAATATATTCTTACCAAACAAATGTAGGGTTGATCCTCAACCCTTAGATCAATTCATTTGTGGCCACTAGATCCTAGGGTTCCAAACTAACCCTAAATATCCTTATGAATGTTTATTTAATCTCTTTATTTACCCAAGTCTCCTCATTTGGTCACTTTTCCTTTGTTTAATTTGCAGGTTGAAGAGAAGGAAAGCCATGGAAGTAAGGAAGGAAGAACTATGGAGGATTCTACAAGGATTCCAAGCTTAGATTAGTTTAGATTGTAGGTTTATTATTGTAATGTCTTTCATTCAAGGATTTTATGGATTTCCTTTTCAAATCTAGTTTTATTACAAAACTATTTGTATTTGGAGTTCTCCATTTGGTGAAAACCCTTGCTCAATTAATATATAAGATTTTGAGTACTTTAATTTTACCATTAGAAGATTTTATTGCTTTAAATAAAGAGATTTAGATATTATTTAATTACTAGAGGTTTTCTTGTAAATTTCACATGCTTAAAAATTAGTTATTACAAGTTAAATTTTACACAGGCACGTATCCATGATCTTTCAGCTATAAGTGATAGAACAACCACCCAGAGCAGGCCGACAATCTTGGGACCGCCACCCCACCTGGGTGACGATTCACAAACCGCTGCCTTACCAGAGCAGCGGTTTAGATACCGCCACCTTATGTAACTGATGGTTATGAGACCGTCGCTCTACATAGGGCGGCGGTCCTATTCCTTAGAAACAACACCTTAAAATCTGAGATTTTCTAAAAAAGAGAAGTTATTAAAGTATTCTAAAATTCATTCTGAGCCTAAATTTAAGTGCCTAAAATTTCCAATTGTAATATTTAGTTCCATTTACTCATTCTATAGTTAAAATTACTCATTCTAAAGCCTTTTCTAATTCAATGATAGCAACAACTACAAGATCATTTTCATTTTGTTCATTAAATTTTCTTACAAGTCCAAAGGTAAAAGGATCTAAATCTACTTCTAATGTTGTTATTTTTCCTTACTAAAAAATGTAACATTTCAATTAAAACAATATACTTCAAATTTGTTGTCTCTTTCATTTATACTACAACTGATAGGTTCAAAATAACTATAAGAACTTTGCTCTTTATTCAAGTTTACTATGCATAAATTTTTAACATCTTACAACTTTTATATTCCTTCTTTCTCATTTACAATAATACAACTTCACTATGAAAATAAAATTTCTTTCTCACAATTCAACTTTCAACTAAACAATTACACAATCTTTCCATTTTGAATCTTTTCTTTTCATGCTACAACTTAAAGAGAAGGTAAATTATACAACTCTTCAATGAACTTCTTTAAATAATATTACAACTTAAAAAACTTTATTTTTTTAAACAAAATACAATATTACAAATCTTCCACCTTGAGTGGGAATAATAAGAAGACTCTATCACAGATAAGGATCTCTTGAGGTCACCATCAATGCTTCATGTTTCACATCACCAACAAGAGAGCTCCACCATGCTTCATTTGATCACAACAAAAAAGGGGTGAGAGGCAACACTCTCCACCCAACCAAGAATTTCAATGAGGAGAAGAAGCCATCCTCCTCATTGGCCCCCGAGCCCCAACCAAATTACAATGAAAAATAGATTCAACTCATGGCAAAAAACAAGCTTCCACATCATAAAACAAGGTTTTACAACCATACCAAAACATAAACAACTCAACTACAATCACAAGAAGGAAATCAACAAATATACAAGGCTTCAAAATGCAAAATCCAAAGGAGCAAGGTTTATGGGGAGGTCACTTATGCCTCCCAATGGGAAATGAAAGCTCACCTTAATACCCTCCAATAAACATCTCAAACCCCATACACACTCTTATGCCTCCCTTAAGAACTTCTTATACCTCCCTCAAGAACCTCTTATGCCTCCCTATAATCTCTTATGGCTCCCTCAACAAAATAACTAAGAAAGAAATGCAAGAAATTTATTGTCCAAGGTGGGGCACCCAATCCAACTCCCTCCAAAACATGAAATAAACTATTATGCCTCCCCACATGAAGATCCCCATAGTCACCTCCTACACCAAACTTAGGCAATCTACCCAAGCACCCAACAAGCACACAAAAATACTCACAAACACACACATATGCATACAAAATAAAAGAAAGCATTTAAAATAAATTATCTCATACCTTTCATGAGTGATGTGGCATCCTACATGGAGCCACCTCACCCTTCTCTCTCCCTTTTCTCTTTATTCAAGTTCTTTTACTTGTTTGGGGGCTACTTGAATAAAATAATGAAGTAACCCCAAACAAGAAAAAGAACATGAATAAATAGAAAAGGGAGAGAAAAGGGTGAGGTGGCTCCATGTAGGATGCCACATCACTCATAGTTAACTCCACCTCACAAGTCAAACCTCAACCCCAATTCACTATAAATTGGTGGCTGAGAGGGAAGACAATTTAGTTACACACACTGTAGTGCCCACACTTTTATAGCTCAGTTACTTGTTGTTCCTCTTACTCTTAAACATGTTTTGGCAGAGATTTGATATATTTTGGACTTTACACTAGGAGATTTAATCTATTAGACATGTATGGAGATTTAGGCATATAGCGCCAATTTATCTTGATTACTATGTTGTCACATTATCTTATGATGTCATAGATACTAATTGATATGATGTTGTTTTGAACCGTAATTATATTGATGAATACTCAGTTAGTTGCATGTTGGGATTCTATGGATACATGTCACTTTATCATTATGTCTAACCTATGGTGAATTGTGTATAATTGTGTACGTTGTCACATTTTTTATTCCAGAGAGATGATATGTTAGTTTAGAATTATTTGATATTTTATTTAGTAGTTAATTCACATTTTATCAGACAAGTGTGTTTAATGTGTGCAATGAGTGTGCAGGTGACAGGTCACAAGAGAAAGTGGGATTCAGGCGAGCTACACAATTTTACACAACCAGCCCATGGGCTAAGTCCTAGCCATGTTTATTGCATGAAGCCTTAGTGTTAGAATTATTGTTTTGGGCACCATGGGTGACCCACATTTGTAATGTAATGTCTTTTATTATTAATATTGCTTAGGGTATTTAGTTTGTATTGTAAATTTGTTTAGGGGAATTAATGGCCCCACTTACATTAAGTTTTGAATTTGTTTAATGATGTAATTAATCAAAAGTAATTAGGGTCACATGTCAACCCTTGGGTGGGTCCCACAACCTCTACCCTTCTGCCAAATTTTTCAAACCCGAAATTGGGTTATTTTAGGCATTTTTAGGGACCCCTTTTTAGTTTGGGAGTTCCCTTAGCATGAAAATGGGCCCTTGGACTCTACATAATAGGTAGGGGAGCTTATTTCCAAGGATTAGAGGGAGTTTCCCTCCCTTTTCTCCTCCCCTTTGGTCACATCCATGTAAGGGGTATGGATAAGTGTGCTTTGTTAAAAGTTAAACAAGTTTTGTTTTGTTATCATTATGGGTAATTTGGGAGAAGAGGGCTAAAAGTCATTTTATCCTTTCTCTCTTTTATCTTTGGCATCTTTGACCTTGAAGGAAGAGAGGGGTGACACATGTCACCCCCTCATTTGTGAGGATTTTTGTTTGCTCCTCTTCAAATTCCCCCTCATGGGAAAAGAAGAGAACTTTTTTTTTTAACTTTTTCTTGGAGTCTTGTGGATTTGGAGCTAGAGGTTGCTTGGGTCAAGAAGTGGAAGAGATTGAATTTGGAGAGCTATTTTTTTTTAGGTAGGCTTCTTGAGCTTGTTTGTGGTTTTATGTCATACTAGATGTTAGTATTGTTTACTTGGAAATATTGTTGTTGCATGTGGATTTTACTTATTGTTTACTTGTTTTTTTGCTCCCTCCATCATATGGCATGATGGAGTTTTGGATTTTGTGGGGGAAGAGAAAGGGATTTTCCCCTCTCAATCCTCATAGGCTTGATGGGCAAGCCTTGTAGGGTTTTAGTCACTCCCCTCAAATGGTTGAGGTGGGGAGGGTGGTTCATTTGGCTTGAACCTCCTTCCCCATTCTTGGTAAGGAAATCCCTTTGGGGTTTGAAAATCCTTCCAAAAAGGATTTGGTGAAAGGGTGGAGAAATAAGGAGGGTATGGAGATCTTGGCTTTGTGTAACTAATGTTGGTTATAACTTTTGGAGAACTCCTCTTTTCTCTTCCCCATTTTAGAGGTAGAACTTGGTTTCTCCTCCTCACTTTTGCAAATTTAGAGTCTTGTTTTAATCTTTGTCTTGTTTTTGTGTGGATGTAATGTTGTTTTTTCACCCTCTCTCTTGTGCATAGTTGTGGATATTTTTCCTCTTTCCCATGGACTTGGGGGAGTCTAGCATGCATCTCAACCTTGGGAAAGACATGTAATGATGCCTATGGTTGGGTGGTAAAACAAGTTTCTCATTGTATGGATTCCTTGAAGGCATTTGAAGTTGGATCTCAAAGTTGGATGTTGGTTGGAGTTTGAGACCTCTTGGTCTCTCATTGTCCTCTCATTTCTTTGTGAAACATTACTTGCATTGTAACCTTTAAAAATATGGCTATGTGGGAAGATTCTTGGGCATGAAAAAGATCTCATCTTGTAAATTGTAAATCACTTGTATGATTGGTATTTCATTTGTATTTGAAAGATCTCTTTCAACCTTGGGAAGGATTTGTTGGGTTGTTTCTTATGTAATTTAGTATCTTTGAAATATGATGTAGTTGGGAAAATTAGCAAAAAGAAGTCTTGACAAATATTTACATTCCTTTAAAATACATTGAGTAGAAAATATTTATATTCCTTTAATATACATTGTTTTGAATATCCTTTGATAAAGAAAGATTACTTCATGGAAGAAAAAAAAGTCTCTTCCCAAGGAACTATGTTACTTGTTGGATATCCTCCCTATTTAAAAATCTGGAATATGTATTTTAAATTAGAGCATTAGAAATGAAATTAACTATTTGCATTAAATTTTGTGATTATCTTTACATGGAAATACTCTCGTTCTACAATATGTCCTTGTTATCACCGAATTTTTGTAACGTTATTGTGTAGAAGTATTAATTGAACTCACGGTGTGATTGGATTCCTTGGGTAGTATCTCCAAGTTTGGAACTTGCTACTTGAGATATTCTTCCATCACTAAGCTTTTTGCTCCTAAACTTTAATACTCTCTCTAATGCAGGATAAGCTAACTGTTGTTTCTTTTCCAAGGGATCTCAGGGAAGAGAATGCATACAATGAAAGCCTAACTAAAGCGGTGATACACCATTGAAAAGGAGGGTTGAGATTAGTCTTCATATGTGTGAAATAAGGAGGTAAAGCACACTAGAAAAGGTGATGACAGTTTACCATAATCTAGAAAAATTTTCATTCACAACAATATGTAAATGAATATTCAATGATAGTTATTTATCCCTGCATATAACATAATAAATTGCATACATTATTCTTATGGATTATTGATCAAAGAGTTTATATTAATAAGAATAATATAAAAGATACATCCACAAACTTTTTAATTTGCAGAATGAATATGCATAGTATCAGATATATATACATATATAAGGGCCTGGATAACCATGCAAGTTTTTTTACAAGGGACTATAACACACTGGATTCACAATAGAAATTTTGGCAAAGCTTTGCTACCCAAAAACTTCTAACCTTTACAATGAAATCCCAACACTCCAATTTATAGAAAAATAGCCAAGGGAACCAGCAGGGAAAATGGAAAGCTCGAAATTTGTCCTTCAAAAATAGGCATAAAATTGAGTGACAATGGTTATACATTAACTTGCAACACAGGCTGCCCAGCAATTGTGCCATGTTGCAGCAGATTGATGCCCAGATAGCCTAACTTAATTGCACTAACAACGACCAAAATCAAACCTTGTTCGGAGTGGTGGGGGGGTTTAGATCTTGACAAACTCCCTCAATCTTCCGATCAAATCTACTGTCCATTTCAAGATTCCTATACATCCAATGCAAATGGAAGCACGATCTGCAATGGTACTTATGTGTGTGTGATTTCGTAGAGAAATGCAGAAACTCCCTTATGGCACTGAATCAACAATGCGAAGGCAGCTAGTTTGTCTAGGAAGCGTTTCGGCTATATTGGACTTGTGAATCAGTCATTGACTGAGTGGAGTCGAATATGTTTCTTTTATATAACTAGATATACCCTCATTAAAAATAATAAATACATTGTTTGTGAGATGTTCAGGAAGTGAATCCTTCCACCAAGTCTGCTTTTGTAAAATCGGATTTCGGAATGTTCACAATCGTTTGTAACATGGCCAGTTTGGAAGTTCAACGGGACATCTGAAGGCTTTTCTCCTCATAGCCTTCAATTCAGCTTTTCGCGTCCCTACGCGTCCTTTCTCCCTGAAGATTGATTTCCCACTGGTAAAGGTTCCCTGTTTCGGGCCAATATCGGCCAGTTCGCCTACTCGAGGCCCACATAGTCCCATGTGCTTGAATCGGACTGTCTGGGACAAACTACCCCGATTCGCAAGAGTATCACCGGTATAGCAATGAGACAAGATCTGTCCCAAAGTTGTCCCGGACTGGAAGTTCCATGGTAAACGAACCAAATCAGGTCGCGTACTTCAAAAGTACCTTCAGCCCAACGGTTCCGAAGGACTGCCTTGACCATGGTTCGGCAGATCCGACCGATGTTCCTAATTGCCCAAATGTCCCAGACTGCTGGCTCAACAGATTAGTCAATTTTTTCAACTATTCAGCCAGTTCAGAGGTTTCCGCGACCCGCAATGAAGTAAGCTTTAGCACAGATGATCCCAAATGCTGCGCAGATCTTACCTTGCGGCCTTTCGGCCGGTTCGTGCTCCATCTCTCCCTCATGTCCCGATTCATTGCGAGGACTGAGAAAGCTTAGGCCAAAATTCATGGAATCTGCATATGGTCCCAGCTTGTTTTTGCAGATTTTTTTCCTCTTTCTTAAGAACTTTCTCTCTTAACTTGGAAGGGGGAGTCCTCCCCAATTTTCAGCGTCGGGACCCTAGAAACATGAGAGGGTTTCAAGACTCATTTCTGGTATTTTCCTTTTGACTTAGAGAATTTGAAGCATGAAGTCAACTTAGCTCCACCTTGAGAGGTTTTTGTAACAGATCGCTTTCTTGTCAAGCGAGTTGGTGATCTTAATCCATGGAATTGAAAGAATATTTGTCATTTTTAAATGATTTTATTTCCATTGTTGAAGATTTTCTTTTTAGGGGAGAAAAAGAGAAACTTATCTTCTTTTATGCACCATGTAATGAGAAAAAGAAAAAAAAAATGTATAGTTAATTCCCTCTTTAATATATAAGATCTTTTTATTTGAAGGATAACATTGTAGTTATTCACTTTTTTTGTAAGTTTTGTCTTAAAAAATATATATATAGAGTATTATTATACTTATTATATGTGTATCATATAATATATGTGTATATGTGTGTCCTGTGTGTGTGTATTTATACATAATATATCTTTATATTAGTTATATATATATACAAACAAAACTATGTTGTTTGGGGGGAGGGCCAAACTCCTCCCCCCCCCCCCATCCACTGCAGCCACTCCAGCACCACCGCCTCGCTGTCCCCTGCTGCAGAAACCCCACTGCCCCACAGTCACCCACGCCGCCACCGCCCTGCCGCCTCCCCCAACTCCCACGCCTATGCAAACTCCTCGACACCCCCTGCCGCACTCTCCACCGAGCATGACCCTTTGTTGACCCTATCGTTGTTCCCCCCGTCACCTTTGTTTCTCCTGCCACACTCCCTCCCCACGCAGATCGCTGCCTCTCTCTCCCAAAACCCTCGCACCACTAAAACCTGCAATTTTTGACATTCAGGTTTGTCTTTTGATTCAGTTTTTCTAATATGTGTGTGTGTGTGTGGGTATATATATATATATATATATATTGTGTGTGTGTGTGTGTGTGTGTTCTCATTTTTTTTCATTTTCTATAAAATAAAATTTGTGGGTATTCTACTTACCCAATAACCAGATTTTCAGGTAAGGAAATATATATATATATATATATATATATATATATATATATATTTCATAAAAGATAATGAATATAAAATATATACATAGTACAATAATGGAACTTCCATAAAAAAATCTCCATTGAAGCAAGCCTCCATAGCTCCTTAACCTACACACCCAAAAGACAAAGCCAAAACAAAATGAGAAAAAGAATGAAAAGAAAGAGAAGAAAACAAGAATGAAATTGAAATGAAAAGAAAGGAAAGGATAAGGATGTTAGGGAAAACTTTAGGGTAAACTCAAAATCTACAGTCAATATTAGATCTATCATAGGGCTCCCATTTATTCCTACACACTTAAAGTCATGGGCCTTTTTATGGGGTTGGGGAAATAAATTTTAAAAGGGGAGGTGTGTGGGTAAATAAAATTAAAAAAGGGAAAATCCATTTAAATTTAAAAGAGAGGTAGTCTTTTCCTAGGTTGTTTTTAGTAAATTAATAGAAACTAAATAAATAAAATTAATGGGAGTTAGTGTTTTAGCAATCAGTTAAATTATATTAATATAAATTAATTATTTAATGGGAAACGGATTAGGCAAAACATTAGTTCTCTTTATCAAAAAAAAAAATTACCAATTTATTGGCCTATTGTCTGGTGTCTCGAGGCGGGAATTACATTTGGTATCAGAGCAGAGGTTCGCACACACGGACACTTTGTGTAATCAATCAACTGGTTAACAATATTTGTAATAACATTAAAGTAAATAAATAAATAAAATAATTAAAAATCTTCCACAACCATTTAATTATAATTTAATAACCTCTTCGCTCACCTCATGCATAGGATGGCACCCATGAGACGATGCTCGGTTAGGGGTTTGGGATGTGTTTCACCTACACCTGAACCACCGGCACCCGAGTTAGGGCCTCAGATCTTAGAGGCTCTTTAGCAGTTGATCGTCATTGTGCAGTAGTGTCTTCCACCACCATAGGAGGCGAGAGAGGAGGAGATTCAGTTGCGAGACGAGGAGCCGATAGGTGAGGATGCGCATTCAGAGCCGCCATAGCACAATACCCCGAGGCGGGAGAGGTCATGTAGCCCTTCCATTCATCATGAGAGGGTAGCCTCGTACCATCATACCCACTCACACAGCCTCGAGGGGCCATTTTGTGATAGGTGACCCCACTCACCTATTGGTTTACATTGCTAGGATCGAGATACAGGTAGTGTGATTAGAGACCTTCTTTGCTTGCAGCCACCTACCTACACTGGCTCTACAGATGGCTTTGAGGCTGAGTCATGGCTCCTTAGTTTTGATAGTTGCTTTGGCTTACACTCCTATGAGAGCAATGTCAAGGCAAGATTCACCATACACCTCCTTCGAGACACAGTAGGCGTCTGATGGAGGAATGAGGAGCGGAAGCTCCATCTGACTCGAGAGACAGTGACCTGGGAGATGTTCGAGGAGCGATTCAGGGCTCGCTATATGTTAGAACATTTTGTACAGAAGAGGATTGATGAGTTTCATGACTTATGACAGGGATCTGGCATAGTAGCGTAGTATGAGAGCAGGTTCATGGATCTTTTGCAGTATGTAGATTACCTGCAAGATGAGAAATTACAGGTTAACAGGTTTATTCGAGGCCTTAATGCAAATATAGCAGAAGCAGTTAGGATGTTATCTCCTCCCATGCTTGAGAAGGTCATTGAAAAGGTCTACTTAGCCGAGGAGAATAGGACCAAGGCACAGGAGCACCGAGATAGAAACAAGAGCAAGTTTCAAGAGAGGATACAGGCCTTTCAGAGTCAAAGGTCATGAGGGTATAACACCACCCCCTAGAGGAGGATTCTGGCCTCCGCCAACAGCCATAAGGGCTCCACCGCACCTACAGCAGCACACGTAGCACCATGGTCACCAACAGTAGAGGGCTAGGCAGACTTAGAGATTTCATAGAGGTGGCACTAGAGGAGGTTTTGGTGGAGCCATGGATAGGAGGCAAGGTACTCGGTAGGTACAGCCATCTCGCACGTAGCATTCTGCAAGGGTTGGACCGGCAGGATTAGTGCACCAGAGTACAGGAGGGACCCCATCTCAGAGGGGTATAGGAGGATGTTTTATTTGTGGATCTCCTGATCACTATGTGCGTATGTTCCCGCACAAACCCAATACCATGGACACACAGAGGGCCTCTAGATCTGAGAAGATGGTGGGTTACGTAGGATGTGCTCATCGTGTATATGCAGCGGTTGACAACCGTCAGGCCGAGCATCAGGCCACAGTCATTGAGACAATAGGTACTATCAGGGGTATTTCTGTCTCAGTACTTTTTGATTCAAGTGCTTCTGATTATTTTATATCTCCTTCTATAGTGGACCAGTGTGGGCTAGTGGTGGCTAGGCAACCAGATAGTTGGCAGGTTAAGTTGGCCTTTGGGGCCAAACTCGTCATGGACTCGTATGTGGAGAGTCGTGTACTTGATTTAGGAGCCTTCTTCACTACACTTGACCTCTGAGTCATTCCTCTAGGATCCTATCAGGTAGTGTTGGGTATGGATTGGCTCAAGGCTCATTGAGCTAAGGTGGATTGTAGAAATAAGGTCATTAAGTGTCAGGATGATCTTGGGAGTGCAGTTGTGATATTAGGGATGCAGAGACCTATCTCCTTGTGCATGATCTAAGCTAAGAAACTCAAGCGGAGCAAGCGTAAGGGATGTTAGTTGTTTGCTATCACCATCAGTGACCGATCAGAGAGCACTCTAGAGCATTCACCCTTAGATGATCATGTAGTTTTGAGGGAGTATACATATGTGTTTCCAAGTGAGCTTCCAAGGTTACCACCCCACAAAGAGGTGGATTTCACCATTGATTTAGTACCTAGATTTTCACCAGTTCCTAGGGCACCCTATCAGATGATAACTCTAGAGCTTCATGAGCTCAAGATTCAGTTAGAGGAGTTGTTGGAGAAGGGTCTCATTTGTCCTAGTGTATCTCCTTGGGGAGCACCAGTCATATTTGTGAAGAAGAAGGAAGGTTCTCTCAGGATTTGTGTTGACTTCAGGTAGCTCAACAAAGTCACAATAATGAACCGTTATCCACTCCCCAGGATTGATGACTTGTTTGATCAGATGCGGGGAGCGAGATTATTCTCCAAAATCAATCTCAAATCAGGGTATCATCAGTTGCGCATATCAGATGTAGACATTCATAAGACAACGTTTCGCACACATTATGGGCATTATGAGTTCACAGTTGTTCCATTTGGTTTGACCAATGCGCCAGCTGTCTTCATGAGCCTCATGAATGGAGTATTCAGGGCCTTTCTGGATCGCTTTGTCTTAGTGTTCCTTGATGACATATTGATATATTCTCATTCCGAGGAGGAACACAAGGAGCATTTGAGGCAGGTACTTCAGGTTTTGAGAGAGAAAAATTTGTATGAGAATGTGGAAAAATGTAGCTTCTTTCAGATAGAGATTCAGTACTTAGGTCATATCGTATCAGGAGAGGGTATCTCAGTAGATCCCTCTAAGATACATGTGATTATGAACTGGCTAGTACCCACATCAGTCACTGAGGTGAGGAGTTTTATGGGTTTAGCAGGTTATTACCGCAGGTTTGTATAGGAATTTTCTAGTATTTCTCACCCTATCACTTATCTTCAGAGAAAAGGAAAGAAGTTTGATTGGTCAGAAATGTGTGAGTAGTCCTTCTAGTTTTTTAAGGAAAGGTTAACCACGGTGCCCATCTTAGCAGTTCTGGACCCTACATAGGAATTTTTTGTTTGTATTAATGCATCACTAAATGGTTTGGGAGTAGTTATTATGCAGGAGCATCGGGTTATTTCCTTTGAGTCTCGTAAGCTCAAGGACTACGAGCCTAATTACCCTACTCCACACTTGGAGCTTGCAGCAGTTGTTCATGCACTTGTGCGTTGGTGAAATTTCCTTTTGGGTAGACCTTTCATTTTGAGGATGGATCATCGTAGCTTGCAACATATCTTCTCACAGCCGAACCTCAATGCTCGTCAACGGCATTAGATGGAGTTCTTATGTGAGCATGACATGGAGGTGCAGTATATCAAAGGAAAGGAAAATGTTTTTACAGATACACTTAGTAGATGACGACATGTGCTTGCTTCTTTGACACTGCAGTCAGATTTGAGACGCAGCATTCTTGAGGATCTTCCATAGGACAGGTTTTATGAGGGAGCTAGACAGATGTTAGAGTCACAGGGTTCATTAGAGGGCAGATATGCAGGGTGTATTTTGAAGACAGATGGTTTACTTTGGTACCATAGGCGCATCTACGTCAAGTGATTTGCATAGCTTCATCCTCACAGAAGCTCATCGAACCCCATATGCAGCACACCCAGGAGTGAAGAAAATGCATGTTGATCTAAGGGAGTTATATTATTGGCCAGGTCTTTGACGGGACATAGCATATTTTTTTGCACGTTGCCTTGAGTGTCAGAGGTTCAAGGCAGAGCATTCTCATCCCACAAGACTCTTACATCCTCATGATATTCCCGAGTGGAAATGGGATGTGACCTCCATGGATTTCATAGTCGAACTCCCTATGTATTCTTATCGTCATGATGCCATTATGGTCATCGTGGATAAGTTAAGGAAGGTTGCGCACTTCTCACCAATCAAGGTCACCTATAATGCACAAGCCATCACCAAAGTATTTATGGAGGACATTGTTAGGTTGTATGGGATTCCGAAGACCATCATCAATGACAGGGATACCATCTAAACTTTAGTTTTATGGACTTCCTTTCAGGCCGCTCTGGGTACTCAAATCAATTTCAGCTCAGCCTATCATCCAGAGACAGATGGACAGACAGAGAGAGTCAATCAGGTGCTAGAGGACACGTTGAGGATGTATGTGATGGACCAGTAGAAGAAGCGGGAAGATTATTTACATTTAGTTGAGTTTTCCTATAACAACATCTATCATAGTTCCATTGGTATGGCTCCTTACCAGGCCTTGTATGGACGACCTTGCAAGACACCTTTGAGTTGGGACAGACTAGATGACAGAATTATTCTGGGGCCATCTTATCTTTAGGATTTAGAGTAGCAAGTTGTTTTGATTAGACAGCGTCTTGAACAAGCTAGAGCACGCCAGAAGGCATATGCAAACACCAATAGGATTGATCATCACTTCTCAGTGGGTGGCAAAGTCTTCTTGAGAGTTCGTCCGCATAAGAGTCCAATCCATTATGGAAAGGGTTCTAAGCTATCACCTCATTTTGTGAGGCCTTTTGATATTTTAGAGGTCATTGGTCCATTTGCCTACCGCCTAGCTTTTCCACCACGCCTTGCATGGGCCTACGATGTTTTTTATGTTTCTGTATTATGAAGATATGTACCAGATGTTTCTCATGTTTTGGATTGGTCGGCATTACAAGTAGAGGATGAAGGATAGTGGAGACTAGATCCTGTACACATACTGGAGCACCGGAGGTTGGCCCTTCGGGGTCGAGACTTAGACCAGGTTAGAGTGCAGTGGGACCGATACGATGAGATAACAACTACCTAGGAGGGTGTGACACCTTTGAGGGCTAGATATCCCTATCTCTTTCAGTGACTTCCAGGAGGAAGTCTAATTTTAGTAGAGGGGGATGTAGTGCCCACATTTTTATAGCTCAGTTACTTGTTGTTCCTCTTACTCTTAGACATGTTTTGGCAGGAATTTGATATATTTTAGACATTACATTAGGAGATTTGATTTTATTAGACATGTATGGAATGCAGGCATATAGCACCAATTTAGCTTGATTACTATGTTGTCACATTATCTTATGATGTCATGGATACTAATTGATATGATGTTGTTTTGGACCATAATTATATTGATGGATACTCAGTTAGTTGCATGTTGGGATTCTAAGGATATATGTCACTTCATCATTATATCTAACTTATTGTGAATTGTGTATAACTGTGCACGTTTTCGCATTTATGATTCTAGAGAGATGATATGCTAGTTTAGAACTCATTGATATCTTACTGAGTAGTTAATTCATATTTTATCGGATAGGTGCATTTAATGTGTGCAATGAGTGTGCAGGTGACAGGTTACAAGAGAATGTGGGATTTAGGCCAGCTACACAATTTTACACAAGTAGCCCATGGGGCTAAGTCCTAGCTGTGTTTATTGCATGAGGCCTTAGCATTAGAATTATTGTTTTGGGCACCATGGGTGACCCTCATTTGTAACGTAATATGTCTTGTATTATTAATCTTTCTTAGGGTGTTTAGCTTGTGTTGTAAACTTGTTTTGGGGAATTAATGACCCCACTTACATTAAGTTTTAAATTTTTTTAATGATGTACTTAATCAAAAGGGTTTAGGGTCACATGTGAACCCTTGGGTGGGCGCCACACCCTCTACCCTTGTGCCAATTTTTTCAAACCCGAAATTAGGTTATTTTAGGCATTTTTAGGGACCCATTTTTAGTTTAGGAGTTCCCTTAGCATGAACATGGGCCCTTGGACCCTACCTAATAGGTAGGGTGGATTATTTTCAAGGCATAGAGGGATTTTCCCTCCCTTTTTGCCTCCCCTTTGGTCACATCCATGTAAGGGGTATAGATAAGTGTGCTTTGTTAAAAGTTACACAAGATTGTTTTGTTATCATTGTAGGTAATTTGGGAGAAGAGGGCTAAAAGTCATTTTATCCTTTCTCTCATTCATCTTTGACTTGGAAGGAAGAGAGGGGTAACACATGTCACCCCCTCATTTGTGAGGATTTTTTCTTACTCCTCTTCAAATTCCCCCTCATGGGAAAAGAAGAGAACTTTTTTTTGGAGTTTTTACTTGGAGGCTTGTGGATTTGGAGCTAGAGCTTGCTTGGGTCAAGAAGTGGAAGAGATTGATTTTGGAGAGCTTTTCTTTGAGGTAGGCTTCTTGAGCTTATTTTTGGTTTTATGTCATACTATATGTTAGTATTGTTTACTTGGAAATGTTATTGTTGCATGTGGATTTTATTTATTGTTTACTTTGTTTTGCTCCCTCCATCATATGGCATGATGGAGTTTTGAAGTTTGTGGGAGAAGAGGGGGATTTTCCCCTCTCAATACTCATAGGCTTGATGGGCAAGCTTTGTAGGGTTTTAGTCACTCCCCTCAAATGGTTGAGGTGGGGAAGGTGGTTCATTTGGCTTGAACCTCCTTCCCCATTCTTGGTAAGGAAACCCCTTTGGGGTTTGAAAATCCTTCCAAAAAGGATTTGGTGAAAGGGTGGAGAAATAAGGAGGGATTGAATGAATTTGGAGAAATAAGGAGGGTATGGAGATCTTGGCTTTGTGTAACTAATGTTGGTTATAGATTTGGAGAAATCCTCTTTTCTCTTCCCCATTTTAGAGGTAGAAATTGGTTTCTCCTCCTTTTCAGTTTTGCAAATTTGGAGTCTTGTTTTAATCCTTGTCTTATTTTATGTGGATGTAATATTGTTTGTTCACCTTCACTCTTGTGCAAAGTTGTGGATAGTAGTCCTCTTTCACATGGGCTTAGGGGAGGCTAGCATGCATCCCAACCTTGGGAAAGGCATGTAATGATGCCTATGGTTGGGTGGTAAAACAAGCTTCTTCTCCTTGTTTGGATTCCTTGAAGGCATTTGAAATTGGATCTCAAGATGGAAGTTGGGTGATGGTTGGAGCTCCTTGTCATCTCCATTTTATTTGTGGACATTACCCCTTTGTAACCCTTTTGGATATGACTTGTGGAAACTTCCTCTTTATTGTAATTCCTCTTCCTTTTTGTATTGGAAAATCACTTGTAAGATTGGTATTTCATTTTTGTTTGAAAACTTTCTTTCAATCTTGGGAAGGAGTTTGTTGGGTTGTTTCTTATGCATTTTAGTATTTTGAAATATGATGTATTGAGAAATTGTACAAAAGAAGTCTTGTAAAATATTTGTGTTTCTTTAAAATACATTTAGTAGAATATATTTATATTCCTTTAACATGCTTTGTTTTTTAATATTATTTTGATAATAAAAAAGGGATTAACTGTTCGAAAGGAAATCTAGTTGTTATAAGAAGTTTGCTAGTTAATATTGGAAGAAATTATTATCAATTTGAAATGTACATTCCTTTGTAAAATGTGTCACATATTTAGATACTAAGTGAAATTTGGTTTAAAAATATTTCTACCACTATGGTTTTGGAAATCGGTTTATTGTGTTCAAAGGGAAGTTGATTTATTGGGAATATGGTTATTTTGATATTTGTCAAAAGAATAGATAAAATAAATTTAAACTTATATTAATCATAATTCTCTTGGTCTATTATTGAAAATAATTATTGCAGATTTATAGATTTAAAACTTTTTTTTCTTGTTAAGTGCAATATCCTTAGTTTTATTATACTTTTATTTTCACTTTGCATCTATATATATGCATATGTATTTTATATATGTGTGTGTATAGAAAAATGTAAATATCATCAATTTAAATTTCATATATATATATATATATATATATATATATATATATATATATATGTATATATATTCACATATAACTATATAATATAAGTTATAGTTTAAATAAAAATAAAAATAAACAAACATTGTTTTTAAAAGTTTTAAAAAAAAACAAAGTTTTTTTTTAATACTTTTGGGGGAGGGCCGAACCCCTCCCCCCACCCATCCACGGCCGCCCTAAGACCTTCCCTGCTCCCCTTACAACATGTTATCCCCTCGGTCACCTTTGTTATCCGCTACCTGTGCCCCCATCCACCCGCCAACCCCTCTGCCGCCACTGCCCCGCCACTGTTCCTTCCTCCCTGCACTGCCACCGACCTCCCTTTCTCCCTGCACTATCCCCACACCCCTTCCTCACGCAGTCCCCCTCCTACCACGATCTCCCGTATGCACAGTTTCCTTCCCCAAAACTGTCGCTCCCTTCCACCTTCAAAACAAAACAAAATGCCCCCTTTTCTCTCCCTAAAGCATTACAAAAAAAAATATACATATACAATTTTAAATTCGGCCCAACCAGATTTTAAAAGGGGCAAAAGCAACAAGGAAAATATTTGCCCTTTCTTAATTCAAGTATTAGCTCCTCCATAACCTGCACATCCAAAAGACAAAGCCAAAACAAAACGAGAAAAAGAATGAAAAGAAAGAGAAGGAAAACAAGAATGAAATTCAAATGAAAAGAAAGGAAAAGATAAGGGCCTTAGGGAAAACTTTAGGGTAAACTCAAAATCTAGGGTTAATATTAGATCTATCCTAGGGCTCCCATTTATTCCTACACACTTAAATTCATGGGCTTTTTTATGGGGTTGGGGAAGTGTGTAGGTAAATAAAATAAAAAAAGGGAAAATCCATTTAAATTTAAAACAGAGGTAGTCTTTTCCTAGGTTGTCTTTAGTAAATTAATAGAAACTAAATAAATAAAATTAATTAGAGTTAGTGTTTTAGCAATCGGTTAAATTAGATTAATATAAATTAATTATTTAATGGGGAATGGATTAGGCAAAACATTAGTTCTCACTATCAAGAAAAAAAATTTACCAATTTATTGGCCTATTGTCTGGTGTCCCGAGGTGGGCATTACACACACAATCCAATCCCACACCCCCTAAGGAAAAATTTAATTACATGAAATAAAGTGCAATAATATTTTACCTTTTTGTCTTCCCAAAACACCTAATGGGTTCTATTTTTTACCCCCTAACCCATAGGTAGGGTTGGTATAGCAATTTAAGAGGTGTGGGACAAGTTTTACTTGTCCCGCAAGCCTCCAAAATTTGCCCCTACGGCTGAATTCGAATTTCCATTAAGGGGTAGAGTGTACAAAACTCAAGATCACAAGCACTTAACTTACAACACAAAATCCAAGAGCCATCTAATCTAATAAATGCATTCCTTTTTTGACCCATTCATAATTAATTTAGCAAAAGGGTTAATTTAATAATCTAGACACAACTCAAGTAATTAATTAAAGGAGAATACATCACTAAAAATCACATACTAAAATCAAATAAAGGAAACTAATAAAAGAGATAACACACAACCCCTTGGTTGCTTTTGGTGGTGATTCTCCCCATGAGAACCCCCAACAACAATTCAAACATACACACACAACAAAATACATGTTGCCATAGTGACCCCTGTTTAATTCATCTAGCATCCCAATGTGGTTGGTCTCTAATCCCCCCGTTGGTTGTTGTGACATGTTTACCTGTAAAACACATAACACCTCCTTCGGCCTCGTGGCCGCATCAAAAACATTTAGGTTAAAATATAGTATAAATCCACAATCATCTATATATGAATCAAAGCAACATCTAGGCAAGTAACGATATCATTTCCAATTTCTAACAACATCTCGATTCCACATTTCATCAATATCAACATGATCATAATATTAATATAGTTCAATTGCCTAGGTCTACTCAATATGAATAAATATCGTATGTCATAGATATACATATAATCATGTCAACAGCATCTAAAAATTAATATAAAATGTCTCTAATAATCCACACGCATCATATATGAATTGAAATAAAAAACATTCCGGTATATCTAACATCATGCTAAATCAAAAGGCTACAATTATATCCATAAGCATAGTCGACAATGTCTAAATCAATAGTAAAAAGTGTCGTAGGGAAGTGGGCACTACACATAGTTGTACTAAAGTACATAAACATAGTAAAGAAGTATTTTAATGATCTAAGAAAATATATAAAATGAAATACTAAACCCTAATATTCAACAGGGAAGAGAAAAGAACTCATCTCATAACAGTTTCTTCTTCGAATTTGTCGCAGTGGTGAATAGAAAATAAGAAAGCGGGAACATCTATGTTGAGGTCCCATAGAGGATAGATCTGGGTGATGTGGCTGGAATGGAGTGCACATGGGCACTCTAATTAGTAAAAAAGGTTCCCTAGTCTAGAAAAATGTCAGGAACTAATATTTATAGGTCATGGAGATGATTGATAACCTTCGCTACCTGTCACATTAATTTCCATGTACTACGCTGAATACTCTAAATATTCCAAGATGTAGAAATGACCTACAAAAGACCAAAATGAAGTATCAAAACCCTAAAAAATATTCAAATGAATGGGTCAGACTGACCTCAGCTGGCACAACAATGGGCTTACTAAATTGAGCATTACACTACATTTTGGACCCAAATGTAGTTCTAGTGGGTGTGTGCATGTCATCCCCTAGGTGCTCTTGTGTCAGTCACACTTTTTGAAATAGCGAGAAATATCTAAATGTGCAAAATGTAATAGAATGTGTTAATGGAATAGAATAGAATTCCTCCCCCTATGAAGTGTGTTGCAAATTTCCTATCTTGAGCTTTTATGATGGAGTTATGTGGATGCCAACGTAATAGATGGATGCAACTCTAGATGGAGTGATAGTAGTAAATGATGTTAGGTCCCTCATTATGGTCTCTTAACTTTATATTTATAGGGTTCTTTTGCTCTAATTTTGTAATTAACCCTAAAAAGGCCAACTAAAAGAAAGATAAAGATGAAAAATGGCTAGAAGAAACCCAAAAAGAGGAACGAATGTTCTAGAAGGATCAAAGAACCCCCAAGTGGGACCAAGGTGCCCATAGGTGACTTAGTACTAAATATGGACACCCCATCTAAGGCTAAAATAATGCGGTATATCAGAAAATGGATGGACATATGGGTGCAATAGGTCACAAATTACGAAATAAAATAAAATAGATGACCAAAAGGATGGGGGATAATTAGCAATTTCTTCACTCAAAAACCTTCTAAATAGTAGTATGAGACTGGGATAAATAAATTTCTAAATTGCATAATTTTGGAACTACATTTTTCAACCACTTTATGTTGGTGAGTGGAATGCTTGATAACATAAAGTGGATAGAGATGCACACCTTATGTCCATGAAGATTATAGTTAAAAATACATCGAACAACTAGACACAAGCGTGGAATGACACAAAGATGGAGGAGTGTGGAAACTCTAATTAAATAATTTGCAAATAAAAATTGATGAGAGTGAACCTAGGGTGAAATGCGTGTGTGTAGCTACCGTAGTATGTAGCATACCTGCATGGTTAGTAAAATAATGTGTGTTACCACATAATGTTGTTGTTGTTTTTTTTGTTTTTTTCGTCACCATTTGACTACTTTTTTCTCATACATTTAGACCTACAAGTATAAAAATATCAAGTAGTAAAATATGTATGTATGTAATTCTAAAACTTCTATGTAAAAGAAACATGTAAATACACTAATATAAATGGAAAATGTAAATGTAAAGGTAAATGGAACATGTGCACATGATCCATGTCAAAAGAAAGAATGTAGAAGGATATCATGTAGTGTGATTTTTTTTGGCAATCTCAAGCCACCTTAGTTAGAGAAGTGTGGGGAGGAAATTCTCTATGTCCTCCAAGATCTAACCTCTCTGCTAAATGTGTGTGGAGAGATCTCTATATCGTCCTAATTTTTTGGGTGATTCGACGCCATTGGCTGAAGTAGTGTAGAGAGGCACACCAATTGTAACCTCCAAGCCGATAACTACTTGCTAGAAATGCTAAGGACACCATGTCCTGTAAAAGTCATTGTGTATGGGGTTCGTATAAAGCTCTGAATGCACTCACTGTGTATAACTATACTAATGTAAATACATTGTGTTAGTATGTAAAACCCCCAAATGATTCCCCTCCTCTTTGGGGGTGCATGAAATGTCACTGATAAGAGACATGCATCCCTAAAAGAGGACCAACCACATGCATGTTGCAACCATGGAAAGTGCTAGGTAGAAACCAGGACACACAAAAATAAGAAGGCTAGCCAAAGTCAAGTGTAAATAAATAATGCGTCCATATAGAAAATATGTGTAAGCTACGTAGACAATGTAGTAAATGTAAACATGTAAGAAATAAAGTAATCCATATAAAGAGGGTTGCAAACATGGGACATCACTCATGATGTCACAAGACACACAAGGCCATCATGGCCACAAAAAAACAAGCAAGTGTTCACACAAACATAGGGAAAATCATGAATACAAGACACAAATAATGGAAGATAATGTAAGTAAAAAGTAAACAAGAAGTAATCATGGAAAAATTTAATCATACAAAATAAGTGTTGCACATGGAACACCCATTATTATGTTAGAGAAATATCCAATATGTGAAGAGTGGGTATAATCAAGTAATGTAAGATGCTAAGTAGAAAATGAAAGAATAACACCTGGAAGAGATGAATGTGGATGACCCCAGTGACCAGTGAAGGAAGGGTAGAAGGTGATCATCTGTGCCGCATGTAGGATTCATGTATCTACTATCACACTAAACAAAGGCATGAATGTGTATGTGTGGATGGTATAGATAATGACATATAAGAAATCAATATAATATGTGTAATAAAGTGATCGTGTAAAAACTAGTAAACAAGAGTGAATGCTCGAAGACAATGCATTATGTTGTGGATGGATGGAATGGAATGCAAGATAGAATGATAGGATCTACGTGCCCCCTGAGAGAATGGAATTTTATGTAGTGAGGTTCATTTTTTTCTCCCTCAGTAGTCAATAATGAACCGTAAACAAGAGTTCATCATCGATAAATAGTCAAGTAGTTTGTTTGGTATCTAACGCATTGTGATGAATGTGTATATGTAAATTTGAGATGTGACCTAGCAATGATGTGTGTAGACCTTATATCTAAAGTGTATATCCATACTAGATGAACATATAAGTGATAGTTTATCCTAATCGTATATCACTATAAGATGAATGGATGAGTGATGATTTAGCACTATGTGTATATCATTATAAAATTTAAGCAGGGTGTGGTGATATAACCTAAGGTGTAGACTACTAAAAAATTATAGAATAGGTGACAATGTAGTTGTTATCTCTCAAAAGTGCACCGTGATTGATGGATAACAGCAAGGGTTCTAAGCTTACTTTTCCCTCACTTCTGCATATACAATGGAAACACCTCGAGACTGTGGGTATCCCTATGTTGAGGTGAGTCTCTCGGATTACAAGGTCAATTCCTTATTAATGTATCCTAAAACCTAATTTTTTGTGAGTTTTAAGGGTAAAGGGATGACTATAACTGAAATTTAAATGTGGTGATACAACAAAAGTGTTGAAGGATTTGACTAGGAAACATGAACGAATATTCTAATAAAAACAGGTTGATTAAGCAGGATCCAATGGGTTTTAGCTTTGTGTCCTAAGGAAAAACACTTGTTTGTTGAGGGATAAATCACAACAACACAGTAGCTAACATGCACACTAAGATTGTATATAAAAACCAAATTTGTAGTAAGATAAGCTAATTAATTTGGGGAATGCTAACATTCACAAGAGTTAGATAAAATTGTTTACACACCACTGCAAAGTATTAGAAAGGAAATAATTGAATTCTCATTTAAGGGAAAAACTAGAAGAAAATTTATTCAGCTCTCAGGTACAAAAATTCTCCTGTACCATTATCCTCTCTTGTGTATTTGCCAATGCTCAAAATATATAGCAAAACATTATTCACGCAAACCCCTAAATATAGAGTAAGTCCTAACTACACTTGCATGTTATTATTAACCTTCATTGTGAATAAATAAAAGGCTAAAATAGGCATGTTGTTACAAATAGGAATTAATAGCCTTTTAAATTCAAAAATACATCCACAGTCAAGTGTATTTTTACTTATCTAAATTTGAATACAATTTGGGTGAATAGCTCTTTTACTTGATGTGTAAGTATCTCCAAGGTTCATGTAAGTGCATGATCTTTGTCTTCTATAGCTGCATGATGTGAAAATCTTTGTAAGATAGGGTAGGATCCACTTGCAATGATAATTTTGACATCTTGCCTGTGTTATCCTCTTGTGAGTGACATACATAAATATATTATGTGAAGCAATATAATGCCTTTCATTTTATAGTTAGCAAAAATACTTCAATGATTCACCGTATGTGGGAATACCTTCTGTGCACATGCAAAATAATATCTCCTTGTAATAATATCCTTTGTGCGATTTTTCTTATTTGCACCAGTATGAGGTAATTTGGAAAAATTTAAGGTAAAGTTTGTAATTCTTTGAAGGTAATTTGCCTTATCCATCATGGGACTCTCTTTGACCTTGGCATTGGCATACATAATAGTTTGAATAATAATCAATTGATTATTAGAGTCTTGGCATATATAATTGATTTTAAAATCATGGGGTCTTTGCTCTTCAATGCATTTAACTAAGGCATGATGTGATGTATTCGGCCTCCTTCAATAACTATTATGGCATCCTCTATTTCAATAGAACTTGAAGAGCTCCTTTGACTTGGTTATTTCATACTTGAGTCCACCTTTCACTTGGCTGATGTGGCTATGGCTCACGTGGAAATGATGATTCGGGTCACCTTTTGAAACATTCGCATCCTGCAAACTTTCTGTTACCATGGCATGAATGATTGGTCTATCGGTAATTATGTGGCCCTTGAACTATAGGTCAATGGGAACGATTTTATTTAATTCAGGGCCTCGTCCCCTTCCACTATGATGGACAAACCCTTAGAATGTTAATGAACATACTTTTAATGTGATGGACATTAGGGTCTTGATGGCTAACCACTTATATGTGTACTCTTGATTTTCCCACCAGGTTCACACGTATGTACCGCATTATAACTCCCGGTGTGAGTGGTGGTTACACCTATGGTTGAGCTGGAGTCTGTATTTTGCACCGTTCATCTCATGCTCCTTCTTGATCTGGAGTCGTAAATCCCTCAACCCACTGAGGTGAGTTAGGCTTTAATTGTGGTTATTTTGTTGTCATTTTGCGCATCGTAAAAGTGAAATGGTACTTTATGATTCATCCACTGTCCAATTTTACACTCGTGAGTGACGTTAAGTTGATGGAAAAAGCTCTATCAACCGCCTATAATTTCATCATCTTCAGCTCCATTCTAGCCATTTTTAACAGGTCTTGTAAGCATCAATTTTCTCGTTCTGGTTCTATATGGAACTGCTACCTAGAGCATCATTGTGATCATTTTTTTTAAAATAAGCCCTTCATTTTATCTATTTGAGCTATGTTTTTTATTTGATCTTGCATATTTTGCATTCTCTAATCTTTGTGTCACTGTTTTGGTGAAAGGATGGCAAGCCCTTGTTTATTTTATTGTAACTACTTTTTTTTTTCCATTCTTTGCTTCATAACACTGATACTTTGTATCTTTTCATTTCTTCTTTTTTTCTACGCTTGGAATTTGTGAATATGAGCTTAAATAGCTTTCATGGTGGTTGTTTTTGGTGTATATTTTGTTCCTTTCCGAGGTTTTGAAGAACTCAAATATAACTGGTGAGTTCTTTGTTCCATTTCGACTTATCATTGCAACTATTTAATGACCATGATAAATAAGGATCTTTTTTTGGTCTGTAATGAATGCTTACTTTTCCTTCAATGAGTATCATGGAAGTCTGAAACACTGTTAGTTTACTTGATCTGGATCTTGGCACTTAGCTCTGAACTTATTATTTTCTCCATTTGCTTGCCATTATTCTATTTGGATGATGGTTTCAATAACTATCTTTTCATTTTCTTTTTGACTTGAGCCTAATGATTGGGTAGTTCTAAAACTTTACATTTCCTCTACCTCAATGTCTTCCCATTCACTCTTTGTTCAAATCGTTTGTTATCTGTTAACTATTTGAAACTTATTTCACTCATACCTAAAGATGGGTTTGCATTGTTTAACAGACTCTGTATTCATGAAAACTATTTAATGGTCTTGTAAAAACTTGCTCCAATCTATTTATTTTCTTTGGAAGTGGTAGATTTATACTCTATCTCTTAAGGGTATTTGATATTTTCTGTAACTAAAATTTTTTTGTTTCCTTTCACAGAGTTCTATGAAGGATTTCACTATCATGGATTATGTATTTCCATCATACCCAGAATTGGGTTTGCTTTATTATGATCTCTATGTAAGAGTTGTGCAATTGGAGCTCCATTTTGCTTTGATTTGAACTCCCATCCATTTTACTCTTCTATGTTAAATGGGTGAAATTTATCGTTCTAGTCTGAAACTTGTTGATGTTCTCATTGATACCCGAATTGGGTTTGCATTTGTTTCATTTAGAGCTCTAGAAACTTACTTTTTACTTTGCTGAAACTATTTGCACTCAATAATCTTCTTGAACATTTTTTATGGTGATTTTATCTATCTAATTCTACTTTTCTATATCTGAAATATACTTTCCCTCAAACTGTTCATTCTTCCAATACATTGAAACTTTGTATGAAGATGCTTGTATTCTATTGAACCTAGAGGCGGACTTTGAAAACCAAATATAAAGTTATGTTTTGGTGGATTTTTCTATGACTCTGCATTCATTCTTTTGAAGCTCTGTACGTGCAAACATATATTATGCAAATATTTATTCCTATGCGATGGCATCATAATGTAATTTTACTTCTTTCTATACAGCTTCAATATAAAAATCTCTTGCACTTTTACTTAACATTCAAACTAGACATGTCACTCCAAAATGTAACTATGAATGATCTTGTAGTCTAAAACGTGTATCTTCGTATGAAGCATTTGTATTTGCTTTAAATGATTACTATTATGCTTATTTTTACTCCATTGATACTTGATATTACAAACTAAAAAATACCTCTTAAAAGAAGGTTCTAATCTGTATTATTGACTTTGAATGATGGCATTATGTGCTTCTTTCTTTGATCTTCTTACTGCAGATGTATTCTACTTCATTTTATTTTTTCCATATAGCTCATTGAATACCTGTAAGGTTAGATGATTTCTTCATCTTCATATTGTCTATTTTCACTAAGCCTTGATGTTCTTGCATCTTTGAGTTCCATTTCAAATCTACATAACGTAATTGTTCTAGTTTGAATTTTAGCATTGTGTTTATACAACTAGATTGATATTTTCTTTATTTCAATTGAGAATATATGTCTTCATAATTCTAATACTTGCATATAAATTTTGAAAATCATTCCCTCATGTAAGCTATGTAAACTATTCTCTAGATGTTTGTCACCTTAGCAAACTTTTCATTATTGAACATGAAATTGAACATCGTCATGAAGACAAGTGTCTTCTTTTACTCGTAACAACTTGTCCCGATAATGGTGTCTATAAATCAGTGTTTGTCTATGCATTATATATTTGATCTTCACTTTAAAGCACCTAGAGCTTAATCATTCATTGGAGATTGGTAAAACATGTTTTAATTCATTCTAGGACTAGTTTCAATACTTGTAGCTTTGAACAGTGCAATGTACTTTGAAAATAGAACTCATTGTGACTTTCTACTAGAGTTTGATCTCATTCCTTGTGTAGATGTTTCCTTCATGATAATACATTATCACTTTTTTTGTTTCTTTATTTTTCTGTAACTTGCATTGTACTCTTTAGCCATTCTGGAACACTTTTCTACTCCTGTATATGAATTTAGCACTACATTTGCTAGATTAACTTTGATATTTTCTTCCTTTCACATTATAATTTGTATCATCTTCATTCCATCATTGTTCTTTGATGCATATTAAATTTTCATAAGTTCTCTTTAACCTTAATGAGTTGTTATTATGCTTTTGATGGAAAAATATTTGATGCTCTTACAGATTTGTTTTATCTTTTCAAAACAGTACTTCCATATTGTGAACCAAATGTAATTTCACCTTAAATTGGAACTTGACTTTGATTGTACTTGACCATTTTGAAATGTATGAATTACTTTAATTCACCTTGATGTATTATTTTTTTATTTGACTATTCAAAATGTGTTTAGAAATTATTTCCTTTTGGATTTACCAATACTTGACTTCTTAGAAAGTAGTTTTTGTTCTTAAAAATCCAACAGTTAGTATTTTGTTTTGATCTGATACATGTACCTATACATTTAGACAAACTAGTTAGAAAATAAATGGGCTTTCAACCTCTCTTGTATTCCATAGTAACTTTCTTTTCTTCCTTTTCTATCATGATTATGAGAATCACATGTGCTTCTGCAAGATAGTACTTTCTCAATTATCTATCAACTTTTCTGATGTACCTTATGCCTTTTGATGTCAATTGATTCATTTGTGTGAAACTTAGAAAAAGTATATAGATTAAACCTTGTGCTTAATGACCAATAATCTTTTTCTCTTTCTTTTATCGGGTACATTAATGGAACTAGAGTATGAAAATTAAGATGAAGATGTTGCAACTAGAATAATGAATATCAAGAGAAGACCCAAAAGGCAGTGATGGGTTTTCTCTATATTCCTTTACTTTAAGCTTTATGGTCATGTATATTTTACTTCAAAATTTATAAGCTACATCCCATGGCTTGTGTGGGAAACATTGAATTTCTTCATGAATAAATGATATTATTTTTGTAATTGAGTTGTATACTTCTTTGTGCATTCATCTTTTATGATATGTATTATTTGTATAATGAATTAAAAAACTCAATCACATAGTTAATAACACTTAATCATCAGAAATAATGAAATTCAAAATACATGTAACTAAATAATAAAATTTTCCAACTACAATCAGCAACTTTGTTTGTTGTTATGGGATGGAACATCTCACTTGTGTTGTGATTGTCACCTTCATCAAGGTTATGCATTGGTCCATCGGGGCTTATGTGTTTCCTTGTTGAAGACAAAAATGGAATGGCAACATATGTGAGGTATTGCATTCTGCAATAACACACATACCTATAAATATGTGTTTTCATAAATCAATTTGCAAACCATAAACTAAAAAAACCATGAAGTGGGTTTTCCCTTTATGATTTGGGTTTTCCCTCTTCTCCTTGCCTAGCTTTCCCATTTTTGTCAAGATCCCACACTATTTCCTGAGGGATCTAGTGCATGATCATGACATAGATGATTTGGAAAGACTAGCTAAGCAGGATATGGACATTCTAAAACTGGTGAATTTACATTTCACTTATCCCTTTTCCCTTAGTTAGGTTCATCACATAAATTCCCTAAATCTAAATTGAAGTTTTTGAGTTGCCCAATTTTCAAGAGTGTAAACTTGTCAATATTTCTTGCAATCTTGTGGGGTAAAGTTGTCTTCTAGATTTAAGACTAGTGCCTTTCTCTTGTCCATTGGGCATGGAGTCAAAATCATAAAACTAAAATCTATCCTTTTCTGAAAAATGACCCTTCTAAAAAATAAACTAAAGTTGGGAAAATATCTGGTAAACTAGATCATGTGCATAAATGCACTTATTGAAATTGAAAGTTGCAATGTGCATGAAGTGCACTTATTAAAAGGGAAATCCTACTCTAACCAACACTTATAAGATATTCAATAACAATGCTTGAGAAACATAGCATTCACATAAATGGGAAGTTCCTCTCCATTCAACCTTTAAAGCTGAAATGCACTATACTATTTATAAGTTGAAATCATGTAATGACCACTCCAGATTGTATTGAACTTTATATGGTTTCCTAGATTTTCTCTGTTAGCATCCCATTTCAGTACTGATAAAATGTATTGATTAGTAAAGATTGATAAAATGTTCTTTTGAGTTGTTTTTGATTCTTCTCCATGTTCAAGTGAGCTTGATCTCTTAGCTCTTATAGTTCCATGAGTTATGCATAATGAACCTATATTGGTTCATTATCAAGTAATTCTATCTGATGTAGTAAATATAATGTGGGTAGCTCAATTGAAATAGGAAATCTTTCCTCATGACCATAAAAAAGCTTGTACAGTGAATTGTTAACTGATATTTTAGGAGTCACTCTATCACATCCAAATGTGCTAAATTCAACATCAGATACCAAGCTCTTTGGTTTTCCTTGAGTGTTCTTTTGATGATCTTTAACATATTTTTGTTTGTACTTTTAGCTAACTCATTACCTTTAGGGTAATAGTTGGATAAAGTACTCAGATAAATAGCATGCTTAACAACCCAATTTGTTACCTTTGCACCAAGAAATTCCAAAGCATTATCTAAAATGATAGTGGCTGGAACACCGAATCTACAAACTATACCTTCATAAAATGATAAGATTAAAGTCTCGTTAGCTTCTTTCAAGGCTATTACTTCATTCCATCGAGTGAAATAATATGTGGCAATCAAGATCCACTTATTTCCTTGTGATGAAGGAGGATTTATCATGATAATGAAGTTAATGCCCCACTACATGAATGGTTGATCCATTGGAATAGGTTGCAAGGGTAGTGAAGCTAATCATTCTTTTCCAACAAAGAAGGCACACTTTTTGCACTTCTTAATCCATTCAAATCAGTCCTTTAATATGCTAGGCCAATAGTAACCATCTTTCATGATCTTAAGAGTTGTATTACATGCTGAGAAATGACCTCCTGCTGGTCCTTCATGAAATTCAGAGAGTAATTGTTGCACTCTATCGAAATCAACACAATGCAACAAGACTCCATTGATATCTTTCTTGAACATCACACCATCAATAAATTCATAAGGTAAATCCTATAATATGAAATACCTTAATTTTTTATTGTCCATACCTTCTAGATAAGTACCATGCTGCAAGTAATTGATCAAATCAGTAATCCAACTTCATCTTGGAACCTCCACATTGAGTACCAATTGTTGATATGAAATTACAACATGATGTAATGAATCTACATCCAGCTATTTTTTAATATCAGTAATCAAATGTTCACATAATCATTTTCCTCATATTATTTTAGCAATACGAATGTCAAAATCATACTCCAAAAACTTTGGTAATCCAACCTACTCATTTCTCATTTAGTTCCTTGTTCAACAGGAATGCTTTAACACTTAGATGAGAGACTAGAAAATGAATCTTATTATTTGAAAGTGTGTACTTGAAATTTTTTAATCCTCTAACTATTGCAAGTACATGTTTTTAATAAAAGTTTACCTTGTTTCGTATTCATGTAAACTCTATCCAGTGAAAGAAATGGGTTGTTTTATATTCTCATCATTAACCTAACTTAACATGGTTGAAATGGTTTCATCTCCTACAAGTGCATACATGATGAAATCCTTATTAAATTTGGGATTTTCTAAAGTAGGAGATCATGAACTAACTGATTTGATGGCCTCAAATCCATTTCTTCCATCGTTGATCCAAGAAAACATTTTCTTTCTTTAGCATAGTTGTTAATGACTTAACCAAGGCTGCAAAATCTTGTACAAATCTTCTGAAAATTTTTATCTTTCCAAGAGAAATGTGTAATACCTTCTTATGATGAGGTAAGGAAAGTTGTAAAATTGCATCAATTCTAAAAGGATCAATAGCTAAGCCCTGCCTAGAAATAATATATCCAAGTAATTTACCTTTGTACGTTGAAAAAATGGACATTTTGGGATTCAATGAGATTCGAAAATGCCTACAAAGATCAAATTGTTTCCTTAACTACATAAGATGATCATCAGAATTCTTTCAAAATGTAGTAACATCATCTAAATAAACCAATATGAATTTATCCAAGAGGGTGTGAAAATCCATGTCCATTGCACGCTGAAATGTTGCACTAGTATTAGAAAGTCCAAAAGGCATTCTTTTATAAGTGTAAGTTCCCCACTTTGTGGTGAAGGTTGTTTTTTATCTATCTTCATTGCATACAAGAATTTGATTGTATCCAATGTAACCATATAACAATGAAAACATATCTAAACCTGAAACTGTTCTTAAAATTTGATCCATATTGGGCTGGAGGTAACAATCTTTCAAATATGCTATATTAAGATCATGAAAATCAAGACATAACCAAATTTCACCATTCTTTTTCTGAATAGGCACAAGGTTGGAAACCCAAATTAAATGCTTGATGGGAAAAATAATACTTGATTTAATCAACTTAGAAAACTCTTTCCTCGTCAATGGTTCAATTTTAGGATTTGCAGGCCTTTGCTTCTACCTTACAGGCCTAAAAGTTGTAAAATTACATCAATTCTAAAAGGATCAATAGCTAATCCCTACCTAGAAATAATATATCCAAGTAATTTACCTTTGTACATTGAAAAAATGGAAATTTTTGGGATTCAAAGAGATTCCAAAATGCCTACAAAGCTCAAATTGTTTCCTTAAATGCATAAGATGATCATCAGAATTATTTGAAAATGCAGTAACATCATCTAAATAAACCAATATGAATTTATTCAAGAGGGTGTGAAAATCCATGTCCATTGCACACTGAAATGTTGCACTAGTATTAGAAAGTCCAAAAGGCATTCTTTTATAAGTGTAAGTTCCCCACTTTGTGGTGAAGGTTTTTTTTTATCTATCTTCATTACATACAAGAATTTGATTGTATCCAATGTAACCATATAACAATGAAAACCTATCTAAACCTAAAACTGTTCTTAAAATTTGATCCATATTGGGTAGGAGGTAACAATCTTTAAAATATGCTCTATTAAGATCATGGAAATCAAGACATAACCAAATTTTACCATTCTTTTTCTAAATAGGCACAAGGTTGGAAACCCAAATTGAATGCTTGATGAGAAAAATAATACCTGATTCAATCAACTTAGAAAACTCTTTCCTCGTCAAATGGTTCAATTTTAGGATTTACAGACCTTTGCTTCTACCTTACAGGCCTAAAAGTTGTAAAATTACATCAATTCTAAAAGGATCAATAGCTAATCCCTGCCTAGAAATAATATATCCAAGTAATTTACCTTTGTACATTGAAAAAATGGACATTTTGGGATTCAATGAGATTCCAAAATGCCTACAAAGCTCAAATTGTTTCCTTAAATACATAAGATGATCATTAGAATTGTTTGAAAATGCAGTAACATCATCTAAATAAACCAATATGAATTTATTCAAGAGGGTGTAAAAATCCATGTCCATTGCACGCTGAAATGTTGCACTAGTATTGGAAAGTCCAAAAGGAATTATTTTATAAGTGTAAGTTCCCCACTTTGTGGTGAAGGTTGTTTTTTATCTATCTTCATTACATACAACAATTTTATTGTATCCAATGTAACCATATAACAATGAAAACCTATCTATACCTGAAACTGTTCTTAAAATTTGATCCATATTGGGCTGGAGGTAACAATATTTCAAATATGCTCTATTAAGATCATGAAAATCAAGACATAACCAAATTTCACCATTCTTTTTCCGAACAGGCATAAGGTTGGAAACCCAAATTGAATGCTTGATGGGAAAAATAATACTTGATTCAATCAACTTAGAAAACTCTTTCCTCATCAATGGTTCAATTTTAGGATTTACAGGCCTTTGCTTCTACCTTACAGGCCTGAAAGTTGTAAAATTGCATCAATTCTAAAAGGATCAATAGCTAATCCCTACCTAGAAATAATATATCCAAGTAATTTACCTTTATACGTTGAAAAAATGGACATTTTGGGATTCAATGAGATTCCAAAATGCCTACAAAGCTCAAATTGTTTCCTTAACTACATAAGATGATCATCAGAATTCTTTGAAAATGCAGTAACATCATCTAAATAAACCAATATGAATTTATTCAAGAGGGTGTGAAAATCCATGTCCATTGCATGCTGAAATGTTGCACTAGTATTAGAAAGTCCAAAAGGCATTCTTTTATAAGTGTAAGTTCCCCACTTTGTGGTGAAGGTTGTTTTTTATCTATCTTCATTACATACAAGAATTTGATTATATCCAATATAACCATATAACAATGAAAACCTATCTATACCTGAAACTGTTCTTAAAATTTTATCCATATTGGGCAGGAGGTAACAATCTTTCAAATATGCTCTATTAAGATCACGAAAATCAAGACATAACCAAATTTCACCATTATTTTTCCGAACAGGCACAAGGTTGGAAACCCAACTTGTATGCTTGATGGGTAAAATAATACCTGATTCAATCAACTTAGAAAACTCTTTCCTCGTCAATGGTTCAATTTTAGGATTTACAAGCCTTTGATTCTACCTTACAGGTTTTGCATTTGGTTGTAATTCTATTGTATGTTGAGCTAAACTGAGAGAAAAAACCTCTCACATCTTAGTATTTCCATGCAAACACATCTATAAAAATAAGTCAAAAAAAAAATCCCTTTAAGCAATAGAACATACCTTTCTGATCTACAAGTTTTTACCTTTAGCAATTGAAATCTCTTTGTAATTATCAGCATGTGTTGAAATCTTTCCTTTGCTCTTTCTGAACTTATCGTTAGAACTAAAAATGTCTTCTAAAGTTAAAATTCCTCGAGGCAACTTGTTTGTCTTCAGTTGTTCAATCTGGTCACCATATTGGTGCTGCAATTTTTCTTGATTAACTGTAGAAAATTTAGTTTCTTACTACATAAATATGCAAATTTGTTTGTCATCTTCGAAAACCTACCAATTTTCTTCATTATCGGGAATTGAAGGTCTGATTATTAGCTTTATATGAGGTTTTATTTTTTCATTTTCAATCTATTCTAGAACTTCAAAGCTAGCTCCAACTATTACAATTCTATCTGCATGTTTATTTTCAGCTCTTGGGACTGATTGTATGTTAAAAGCTTGAAAATCCCATCAAATTTGAAACTTTATGCTTATAAGATTTCAAAAATGAATTTTTACAAACATTATAATTCTTAACTTGGTTTATAACTAATTCAAAATCACCATGCACTTGTAACATGTTGATTCCTCTCTTTGTGGCCCAATGTAGGCCATGAATAAATGCTTTGTATTTATCTACGTTACAAGTACATGAAAATTACATACTTAAAGATGAAATATACCTTTGATTTGAAGGGGAAGTCAACATCATGCCTACACCTTTTCCTTTCTTGGTCTTAGCTCCATCAAAATGAAGCTGCCATATGCCAATTGCACTAACACTATTTGAAAAATTTTCTAGCAAGTATGATGGAGGAGAGGGAGTGCAGGCGCGAGGAGCGGGAGTTTTCAATTTTTGAAAACAAGTAGGAACAGTGGGAGGGTCTACCGAATTTACAGGGTGAATAGGAGGAAGGCCTGAAGAATCATGTGATTATGGAGCTCATTGGTACTATGGAGATCAATGGAAGGCCAAGCACATGGGTGGAACTTTTGGGAGGAAATAAATGGGATAAAAGGGTCACGGAGATCCTGGAACCTATTAACGAAAAAGGTAATCTTTCTCTCAAAGTTCTTGTTTCTTTTTTGGCTAGAACTGAAGTCTCCATGGAAGGAGCATTATTGGCTAAATGTATGGTGACTAGACAAAATATCGACTATTTTAGAAGTTGGGAAAAGAGGCGATGGGCAGCTAATGGGAACATTGAAGTTTCAGCGTATGCTAATGGGTACTTCTTAGCTATCCTACCCAGTAAGGATCATGTTGTGAAAATCTTGACAGAAGGACCTTCGTTCATTGGAAAATCTCATGTCATTATTTAGAAATGGGAGCTAGCCTTTAATCCCTTTTAAAATCCTATCACGGATTTTTTGATTTGGGTTAACCTTCTAGGTTTACCCTTGGAATTTTGGGAACTAGAGGTTCTCTTTGGTATAGCAAAGAGCCTTGGGAGCCCCATTGCTCTGGATCCGGTTACGAAAGTAAAGACTAATCTCACCCATGCCATATTCTGTATTAATATGAGCCAAGATTTGTGTATGGAAACAAATATTAAGCTTATGACCCCAAAGGGGGTATGGGTGTAGAGGTTTCATTATGATCCATCCCCATTTTCCTGTAAGAAATGTAAGTTAGTAGGCCATGAACAACATATGTGTCTAGAATTTAAAAAAAGAAGCTTGAGACAAAGCTCATGCCCCAAAAGCTAGGTCTAGAAAAAGAAACAAAGGAATGGAAGAGGGTTGGAAGGAATGGTAGGATTGAAAATATTCAACAAGAAGAATCATTGCTCCCACCTAATAAATCTAGTGAGGAAAGAGGGGAATCAAGTTCACAGGTACAAAGAAACATCAATGAAGAACCTAAAGAAAAGAATGAGGATCTGATAGATTCTATCACGGAAGAAGAAACTCAGGTTTTTGAGAATGAGGTGAGTAAAGTTATGGAGGACAATAAAGTTTCTTTGCAAGTTGTAGATGGATTATCTTTGGAAGAGGTGTCCTCTATAGGTCAGAGCTCCTTTGGACAAAGACAAGAGGAATATTTATCTATGTCAAATGGTTTTGAGATTCTATCAGACCTTGTTCCTAATATCTATGAGAATTTGGGCTCTCCGAAGACCCCCGTGAGTAAATCCAAACCTGTTACTCGTAGTAGCTCTCAAGTTGATATGGGTAAAGACTCAAGCCTAAAAGGCTAGAACAGTAACAAGGAAGTAAGGGAGATAAAATCAAGAAGGGAAGTAGAGGCTGGTATTTAGAAGACTCTGGGGAATTTTCTTCCCCACAAAAATAAATGTTAATGATTTTTATTTCTTGGAATATAAGGGGTCTGAATAACCCCAGTAAACATAGATTAGCTAAGGATCTTAGAATGAAAAATAAACCTGATATTTTCATGATTCAAGAAACTAAAATGTCTATGGAGAGATTCAAAGATGTGGGCAGATCTATTTGAAAAGAAAGTTGTTGGGAAGGTCATAGCTCTGTGGGTGCCTCTGGAGGTGTGGTCACTCTTTGGGACCCCAGTATTTTGCATGGTGTTCTTATCATATCAGCTCCAGGTCATGTGGCTATGTGTTTCATTAACCTTTCCTCAAAGAAATCCTGGTATGTTTCTAATATTTATGTTCCCAACAATGTGAGTGAGAGAAGGAAGCTCTGGAGGGATCTCACTTCTTTCAGTAAGTTATTCAAAGATAAATATTTTCTTATTATAGGATATTTTAATTCCCCCCTTTCTCCAAGGGGGAAAAAGGGGGTATAGCCTCTTTCACTGATAGTATGGAAGATCTGGCTGAGTTTCTCAACATCAATGGGATGGTCGATTTGGAACTGGAAGGATCAAATTTCACATGGGTCAATAGGATAACTAGATCAAAACTTATTCAAATCAGATTGGACAGGTTTGTGGTGAGTCACCTCTGTATGATGAATCAGCTCTACTCCCTCAAAACTCTTCCCAGAATTGGATCTGACCATAACCCTATCCTCCTTAAACTGGGAATTCAGATCAAGAAAGCTAGGCCTTTCTGGTTTGAAAAGATTTGGTTAGATCATCTTGATCTTCCTACCAGAATCAAAGAGTGGTGGAATATCAAGGTTTTTGGGGTGGCCAGTTACAGACTCAGTTTTAAATTAAAGCATCTCAAAAACTGTCTCAAAAGATGGAATAAAGAGGTTTTTGGAAACATCTTCTAGGAAAAAAGTAGAGTGGCAGAAGATATAAGGAATATTGAGGAACTTATTGAAATTGATGGTCTCAATCTGATTCTAAAAGAATAAGAACATAATCTCTTGATTGAGTATCATAACATCCTGGCGAAAGAAGAAGTGTTCTGGAAATAGAAATCAAGAGTGAAATGGCTTAAGGAGGGGGATAGGAATACCAATTTTTTCCATTTCTCGGTGACCTCTCGGAAAAACCTCCTAAAGATATTTGAAATCAAGAATGAGAATGGAGAGATCCTATCGGAAAGTAAGGATATCAACCAGGCCATTATAAATTATTTTAAGGATCTCTTTCAACAGGGTCAGAGGGTTGATGAGTAGAGACAAAATAGTATTCTTGAATCTTTTCCAGAAAGTGATATCCCCAGAGGAAAATCATGAGCTCTTAAAGATCCCTTCTGAAGAGGAAATTAGGTATGTGATCTTTGATATGGAACCTGATAAGTCTCCTGGCCCTAATGGCTTTCAGGCCTTCTTTTACCAAAAATTCTGGGAGGTGATAAAGACTGAAGTTATTGATATGGTCCAAGAATTTTTCAAAAATGGGAAACTTCTCAAACAGCTCAACAATACTTTTTTTGTCCTTGTTCCTAAAATTTTTGGAGCCAATAAGGTCAAGGAATTTAGACCGATCATCCTATGTAACACGAGTTATAAAATTCTAACCAAAATCATAGCTTGCAGGATCAGGATGGTGCTCACCCACTTCATTTCTAAGAACCAAGGAGCCTTTGTCCCAGGGAGACAGATCACTGATAGCATTGTAGTGATCTAGGAGGATATTCACTCCATTGATAACTCTATTAGATCAGCTATGTTCCTTAAGCTTGACATGCACAAGGCCTATGATAGGATTAACTGGTCTTTCCTTCGGGCCATTCTAGAAAAAGTGGGGTTTGATAATACTATGGTCAGCATGATTATGACATGTATATCCACTGCTAGTTACTCAGTTTTGGTCAATGGTAGTCCAGAAGGTTTCTTCAGAGCTGGTAGAGGATTAAGACATGGTGATCCCCTATCCCCTTTCCTTTATGTTATCATGGCTAAATCCTTGAGTAGAATTTGTAAGCAGGCTATGATTTCTAAGAACATCTAGGGTATTGAGATCTCAAATGGGCTCCCTCCTATTTTCCTCAATCAATTTTTTGATGAAAAATTCCTGATGGGGAAGGCCTCTATCCAAGAAGCCACCAACTTCAAGTTTACTCTCAACGAGTATGAACAGGTTTCAGGGCAGATGGTCAATTTCCTTAAAAGTGTAGTCTATTTTATTAATGTTGATAAACATGTTTAATCAAGGCTCGCTCATATCCTTGGTTACAGAATCAAAAGCTTCCTAGATTCCTACCTTGGAATGTCTCTTCTCCTCAAAAATCCTGACAGCTCTGTTTAGAATGCCCTACTACAAAGAGTTAACAAAAAACTTTCCTCCTGGAAAGGTATCCTCCTATCACAAGCTGGTAAGATTCAACTTCTATAGAGCTCTCTCCAAGGATTTCCCACCTATATTATCTCTCTCTTCAAACTTCTGGCTAAAATAACTACTATTTTAGAAAGAATTCAAAAAATATTTCTCTAGGCTGGTGCTTCGGAAGATTTTAAATTCCCCCTGGTGGTGTGGGACAAAGTAACTAAGCCAAAGCTGTGTGGTGGTTTGGGTCTGAAGAACATTCCTATTATGAACAAAGCTCTATTAGCCAAAGTTGGCTGGTGAATAGCTAGAGAGGAAGGCCTATGGGTTGATATAATAAAAAAGAAATACCTGTAAAATTATGGCAGAATTGACTCCTTTTTCTTCCATAATAACCTTCCTAAAGGCTCTTATTTCTGGAATTCCTTGATGGAATCCAAAGATATCCTCTCCAAAGGTTCCTCCTGGGAGATTGGGAAGGGGAACAGGATCATATTTTGGTGGGATAGCTGGATTGAAGAGGTTCCCTTAGCTAATCAAGAAATTTGGAAGGAGGTTTCTCAGGTCTATGAAGATAAAGGTAAAATTTAGATTAAGGATTTCTGGTATTTTGAGGAGAAGTATCATTGGGAAACCATAACCCCTCCTCTAGACTATCTTGGTGACCTCAAACCCTTTCAGGATCTCAACAAGAAACTCAGGGACTTTCACATCCCCATCTTCCAGATGAAGGAGGACACAATCATATGGAGAGAGGATGATTTGGGAAACTTCTTTGTTAAATCTTCCTATAGCTCTCATTTCAAGAAGGATCAACAAAGAGACTATTGGGGAAAGTTACAGATTAAATATCTGATCCCAAAGATCAATATTTTTTTCTAGTTGGTTGTCCAAAATAGAATCCTGTCGGTTGATAACCTTAAAAAGAGAGGGATGATGATTCCTAATAGGTGTTCTTTATGCAGGAAAAGGGAGGAAAATGTGAATCACCTTTTCTTACATTGTCCTTTCACTAAAGGTGTATTCATGATGATTTTGGATTTGTTCAATATCTAATGGATCATACCTTCCAATATAGAAGATTGCAGCATTCAATGGGAAAGTCCCTTTAGGTTTCCCTTTTTGAACTGGGCCTGGAGGATTGCTTTACCTCACTTCTTATGGGGGATCTAGAAAGCAAGGAATAATAGTGTATTTAGAGACCAGATACCACAGACTGTGGTGATAAAGAGGAAGATCCTAGCAGCCATAAAGGAAAATCTCAAACTCTTTAAAAGTAAAACTAACAAGAGTTGTCCGAAAGGGGAACAGGCTATGTTGGAAAAATTCACCTATAGTCTGGTCATGATCCAAAACCCTAACAAGATTGTGAACTGGAACAAATCCGGTGGGATCTACTATCACTATCAACTTTGATGGGGCTTCCAAAGGAAATCTTGGTCAAGCAGGGGGAGGTGGGTATCTTAAGAAATAAATATGGAGATTGGTTGTTTGCATATGCCGGTCCTTTAGGAAAACAAACCAATAATATGGTGGAAGCCAGAGCCCTCCTATGGGGAATTTTAATAGCCAAGGAAAAAGGCATTAAGGATATACAGATTGAAGGTGACTCCCTAATCATCATAAGTGCTCTCAATAATAGGTGCAAGATCAATTGGGCTTTAAGAAACATCATCCAAGACATCAAGGAAATGCTTAAGGATTTTGATAAAGTTTCTATTAATCACACGTGGAGACATGGAAATATTTGTGTGACAAGATGGAAAATATAGGCGTCTGGAGCCATGAGTACAAGATATGGGACATTGGAGATAAGATTCCCTCTAGTATTAATGATGAAATCATTAAGGAAAAGGGGTGCTAAGTTTCATAATGGTGGCACGAGCAGGCGTCAGTATTTCAAGTACCCTGGGAACTTTCACATTTATCATATTCACTACCCATTTTTTGAAAGGGTGAATTTGCTGCTATTTGTGGGGTGCTACTGGTTGAAAGGGAAGTTTGGTAAAGCTAAAATGGGAGGTGACAGAATCAAGGTGGAGCTTGCTAGCCAAAACTTTGAAGAGAACAATCCGAGTCTATGGAATAAGCTTAAGGTAGGGGGGATTCAGCAAATTTCATTACCAAATTACATGGTCATGACTCAATTCTATCAAAAGATTTTGCATTGCTTGGAAGGAGGGGTTTTTCATATTCATGGCATGGATGTCGAGGTCTCAGAGACCAACATTTCCAGGATTACTGAAATGAAAATGGAAGGATTGAAGCTCTATAAGGATAGAAAATGCAAGGATTTGGAGATTGACAGGTTTTTTGTTGGCAAAGAGAGGTGCCAGTTTTTCACGGATGGTATTGCCCGCTCTTGCATCCCCGGTGTGTGGAAGGACGTCTGCCTCCAACTCATGAAATACATCACTTTGGAGGGAAAGTATAGAAAGATCTATACCCACCATATGACCCTGCTCAACATGTTTTGGCACAAGGTGATGATCAGTATTCCTTTCTTCCTTGCTACCTCTCTCATGAATTCCTTGATTGCCTTTCAGTAAGACAAGGCTGAGCTTCCCCTGCATGAAGGTTTGATTCTCCTACTAGTCGAGAATGGTACTCCGACCCTGGTCCCTCCTTTGAGGGTCAGTGATGAATGAGCATGCTGAGGAGGATGATGTCACTCTCACTGTTTGCCTCACAAAAATGAAGGTAGGAAAGGGTATCGATGTGGAAAAGGATTGGGAAAAAATCAGTAGAGATGGTGACCCTGGGGAGACCAACTGCATCCAGGAAAATGGATTGTGTGGGTGATCCTAATGTCTTTGATGAATGGAGTAGGAAAATGTTGTACCTGGAGGGTGTCCTGAAGGCCATGGAGGCTGTCAGTGTTGGCCAAAGAGATTCTATGGTGGACATTATCAATATTTCCAAGAAAATGGTCACAGATCAAGTTCAGACTAAACATAGAGTTAACGAGCTGGAAAATCAAGTGAAGGTTTTGTAAGATAGGGTGGATATGATGGAATTAGGAAACAAAAGAAGGAAATTCAACCTCAGGATCAGTAGCTCTGAGGAGGAGATGGATAATGGTGGACATGGCGGGTCATGATCCCCTAGTTTGCTGTGTTTTGGTTGGTGCTCCTTGGTCATGTGTTGTAGGTTGTTGGTGCCCTCTCTGAACTATGGGCAAAACTTTGGCAAAATTTTGGTTCTTAGTTGTTTTTTTCTATCTATCTCTAGGGTTTTCCTCTCTGGGGTCCAGTTTGCATTGTAAGAGTTAAGATGTTTTAACTCATTTTCTGGGACTCTTTTGGTTTGGTAACTCCTGTTGGTTATCTCTTTTTGATCCTCTCTCTTGTATGGCCCCTGGGAGTCGATCCCTATTTTTTGTCTTATCTAATAAAAACATGAGGCTCAATGTCAAATCTAGATAGAGGTTCCAAATTTATTGTAACCTAAGTTCCATACCTCGTAGTGAAGAACAAAAATGACTAATCTGAAGTAAGATAACCACCTATTTTTCTTATTAAATATCTTGACAAGAAAAGAGAAAAATAGGGAGGTATATCTACAACACTTACATCTTGTAAAATTAAAACATTGGGACAAACATGTAACATTACCTCCAAAAATTTTATGACACCAACTATGTTGGTTGTTATCTCGTCGAGCTACAATACACTCATTTATGTTGGTTCATAATGCAGGCCCAATTTTTCAGAAATCATTTTAAGCATAACTATACTACTTATACCATTGTCAACCATACAATTGTGAACTAAATGATCTCCATTAATAAGAGAAAGATATCAAAAATGTGACTTTCTTATGTCATGAGAATTCAACACTTTTTGTACCATCTATTTAACTTCTTTCATATGATATTGCTCAACTATACTGAGAACCATATCCACTTTTGGAGTTTCTTTCTCTTCTAGTTTGGAATAAATATGTAGCTTAGTAAGCTCATGAGAAAGTAACTCTTATTTTCCTAGAATACTCAAAGCATCCCATAAAGAAATAATGATATAATAATTTTTCATAGCCTTAACAACATTAAAAGAAGCTGCAAAATTTTTAGAATAAGGTTTAGCAAAAATCTATTATGCTTCTGCAGATTTAGAAATATGAGGTGTGAATAAGCATCTAGGATTTGGTTATAGCTATTTTTCTGCTATTTAGGGGCTGAACTTCTTGTTGTTTTAGGAGCTGAAACAAGACTCTACTATTTTTTTAGTAATAGTAGGTAAAACAGGTCCTTTCTGCTATTTTTCTTCATCATGAGCCTATTTCTGAGCTCTAGTTGTAACTACAATAAAATTTTCCTCTCCAAAACTAAGTTATGCTCAGGTGGTTTTTGACTCTAAGCATCTTGTTGCCCACCCCCATTTGAGGCATGAATAATGTTTCAGATTGTGGTTGGGTAACAAGGCTCAAATTCAAGAAGGCATTTGGGCAGCTAGCAGTTGAATGAGGTTGATTGTAACATGTGCACCACTCTTCTGAGACCATATTAACTGGTACAAGAACACTAGATGAGCTAGGAGGTTTAGGATCAAATTGTCTTTGCTGATAAGCTTGCCTATAATTCTAATTTTGTTGGTATGGCTTCTTATTGTACTGATAAGGTGCTTGATAATGTCTTTTAGGATAAGCCAATTTATTCTCAATTATTTTTATCTTGTTCCCCATAGTCTGCAAGGCCTTATATATGTCATCTTGAGGTTTTGTAATAGGAGGCTCTATTATGGTAATAGGCTATGGAATAGGTGTCAAATCTGCTATAATGGGCATTAAGGGCCTTGGGGCTAATTTACCAACTTGAATAAGGTTGTTTTCAGCTCTAATGAAAATATCATAAGATGTTGGAAGTGTGGTTCCTCCCATGTACTATATCATGGCTGAAATATCACTATTTAAGGCTCTAAGATAATATAGAAATGCATGATCAGCTTGAGGCTTAATAGTAGCTGGAATTCTTTCCCATGCTCTTGAAAATTTGATGTTAAAACTAGCCATAAATTCATGAGTATCTCTCTTAATTGTGGACAGTTGTTCTATGAGAGATTAATGATCAGAATTATCTTGAAATAGCTTATGTAATTGATCTCCCAATTCATCCCAAGTTGTTATATTCCCTACTTATAAAGTTCTATATCATTGCAAGGATTTTCCTTTAAATGATGCAACTAAAAGTCTTAATGCTTCATTTTCATCAGTGATATTATGAATTGAACAAATCGTTGCAATGTATTTAATATGATCAATAGGGGTAACATGATTTTCACTAGTAAATGAGATTAAACCTTCTAAGGCAGTAGAAGGTATGTCATGATAAACAATAATTATTAAGGGGCTGTCATTATTGAAAGGTACTTTCTAAGTGGTTGTGGTGGTTGTTAATGATTCATTGGAATCACTGGGATTTGAACAACAAGATTGATATGCAGTGAAGCAAGGGGATAAGGGTTATCAAAACAAGGCCTATTATAGGGTAATGTATTACCAACTCTTCTTCTTATTATTGAATTTAAAGGAAAAGAAATAAAAAATATGAGGAAGTATTTTTACCTTTGATCTTGTAATCACCTCAAGCATGGAACATGCTACAAAACTGGTCTAAAATCAGCCTTACAGAGTTGTTAAATAATTTTCTTTTTATTTTCAATAGATATCTACAGCTTTATACTTCCAAAAGTGTTGTTTTTTTTCTACAAATTTGTTGTAAATTTGCTACATATATGATTTGTTTCCTACCGGGCGTGCCAGTATCCTAAAGCATATGTCACTAAAAAATGAATAGTAGGGATTGGTGATGTAACATAAGGTGTATACCACTATAAAATGATGGAATAGGTGATGATTTATCTTAAAGCATTTGTCACTAGGTTGGAAATGTCGCATGGTGTAAGTGTAGACACTAAAATTAGGTCACACTCCTCTTTTGTCCCTCGACATATAAACACCCTTTGTTACATTTACCTAGCCATAACCCCTTTCACCCCACTAATATTAATTGAATTAATTTAACTAAATTAATTGTTTATCCTCACTATATTTATTATTTAAATAATATCCACACATACAGCTCACTTAGACACCTCACCAAGCCAACTCAACCTAAGACCTATTCTTTGTAAGTTGCCATAACTAAATAAGACTTACCCAAACCCTAAAAATCAATGCCTACATTCCCTCTAACCACATTCCCATATGCTTACAATAATATCTCAGTCTAATCCCCAGGATAACGACATGAGATCCAAGGAAATCAGTTTGATCTCCCTAGTTTAGTAAACCTAGGAAATTCCACCTTGACTGACATTGGTTACCCCTAACCATCGCCGGTTAATCCGAACCACCATTGGTTACCCTTTTAACCCCAAAACAACCTTATTCTCAAGGTTGAAATTTAGAAATTGGCAAAAAAACATTGGAAGAAAATTGACAAGCAAGAACACATCCCATAGAGATAACGCATCTTCAGAGAGAAAATTCCAGCAAAAACTCACATCCAAAGAAGGAGATTTGAGCATCTTCTCCTGCACAACCATCCCAGCCATGATCTGATCTATCCAAGCAAAGAAGAGTGTACATGCAGCCCATGCAAAATATTTTCTTTGGTTGGTGATCACTTGCAACCTTCAAACCCATCATCAGCACCTCCATCCCTCACACATAGACATTCAGGAACAGAATCCAAGTAAGTACAACATCATACTTTCCTGGTTATTTCATTTTATCATCCATTGTTTATCTTGCTCCCTATTGACCTTCTCCACATTTTCACCTCCATATACCCATTAAAATCTCACCAAATCCTACTCCAATCACCCAATACCTTGTCCCAACCAACTGAAGCCCTTTGTGCAATCACAAAGGAGACCCCAACTTATTCTGTGACATTTCCAAATCTGACAATAACCGGCACCGGTTACACCTAACCACCGTCAGTCATCCTTGACTGACATCGGTCTCTATATTTTCCCATACAACCCAGAACAATGACCTACACACCTAATTTCACCTCACCCTCATTCACCTATGATCTACCTGAGACCTCTATCAAACCTGCAAAGACCCAGAACCAATCATTTGACCTTTGCATTCTATTCTAGCTTAGCCTGTTAGATTAGATCTATTTCTTATTGTGTTTTTAAGTGAGATACCTAAATCATTTTAAAATAACAATAGGATTTACTTTGTTTACAACATTAAATTGTTTAAAATAGTGGACTGACAGCCATCTAGGAAGTACCATACTTCTCGGATCTAGCATACACTAGGAAGTTCACTTCCCATATTGTTTAATTCCTTTTGGTGGTCCTGTTTTCACTACAGGTAGTTCCTCCTAGCCAAAAGGAAGCTCTCACGATCAGCTGTGAATTTGGAATTCATATGCATGCAATAACCCATCAACCAACATTTAAACAGGTATTCCTCCTATGCCTGTTACCCTATCTATTTCATCAACACTTAAAAGAAACGATCTAAGAAAAAAGTGAAACATTTTGGCACGCCCGGTGGGACCCATCTGGGGTTCCTTGCATTTCATTCATTCCTAGGGAAAATTTGTGTGTTTGTTTCCCTTCTAAAAATCATACACACTAATTTTCTTCCCTGGTAATCCACCTCTTATTTCTATTTTCTCTAAAGGAAACCCTTCTTTTGGTGTAATTAAAAAGAACCATTACTTCATGTTTTCTGCATTATAGTGAAAGAGAATCCCTCTTCCTCTTCATCTTATTGTGTCATCCAATTTCATGTATTTGATTTGGGTTTTAAAATAAGTGCATTCCATTCTAATTTATTACATTAGCTCACATTAATTGAGGGCAACCTATATGTTGGAATTCATGACCAGCTGATGGTTGACAAACGAATCATAGAAAAGCACTTCTATCATTTTCTCTTTCTCTGAGTCTTACCAAACCACACAAAAATTCAAAATACAGACATTCTTAAACAACATACTACCTGGAAGAAGTTGTAGGTGATCACACGATCATGACACAGTGGGCACCCAGTTCACTGCTCTGTTGAGTCATACTTCAGAGCAAAGCCCACCCCCACCATAACATACCTGAAACCTCAACTTTTAGATCTCCTTCTTTGCAGGAAGCCATCCTCACCAAAAACTCTATTTCACAATTCATGTGTCAGTCCCTAAATAGCATAAGCTAAAAAAACATAATAGAAAGGGCACTCCTAGGATCGCATTTTCTTAGTGTTTTTGCTTGGCTTGCGTTTTGAGGTGATAGATCATGTTCATCACTTCTTTTTGTTCATCCTTACATGCTCCTCATCATAGCTAGTGTATTCCAGCTTCACCTAAGTGTGCTTGGGCCATATCATCATCATTATCAGAATTCTGGGTCTAATTCTACATCAAATTTTAATTCACAACCACTTTCTTTCATCATTGTTTCAATTTCACAATAACTATCATCGGTTACCCCTGACCGTCCTCAGTTATACCTAACCGACATCGTTTCGAAGTTCTTTTGCTAAACTACTCAAAAGGACATTTTACTTCACTTTCTTCCACTTTTCACAGTATCTGTCACTGTCATTATTCCCATTGACGTTGTAAACATCATCAGATTTGGCATACCTGTCAGATTTCACCGTCTACCTTATTTTTCACTCACTGTCCATTTTCTATAGTGACCGGCAGCGGTCACCCCTAACCGGCGTCAATTTTCCCTAACTGACATCGGTTAGCCTGTTTCACATTCCAGCCACCATTTGCTACTTCATCCAATTTTTATCACTAGATTCATCTCTTCGTGTTGTTCTCTGTGTCATTTACAGAGTAGTCCTACCTAATCAGTACTGGTTCACATGGTGTTGACCTGAAGACAAACAAGTGCACTCGTATTCCATGCCAGTTGTCAACCACTCCCACCTAGTCCTTCACCACCTTCTATTTTATCACCAGCCATGGATCCCATCCAGCCTACTACTATCGCTACCAGAGATGAGGAGTTCACACGACTCCTTGATCAGAACCTTGTTGCCTTACAATTTTACCTTTCCCACTTGTCCACCCAAGACGCCTCGGGTCAGTTGATATACGACATGCCTGTATCTATCCCTGACTCTCACACCCACTCCTGCATCGGCCCCATCTGGCTCCATGCTACCTGCATCCACCTTACCCCCAGTCATTTCGTAGTTAGGTCTTATACCCACTCTGATTGTCACGTCTGCTACCTCTGTGACACCCATTACATCTACTATACCCTTGACGAGTACCCCAAACACAACCTCATCTACCCCTAATGTCTCATACATACCTAGAGCTACATTCCCACCTCCAGTGTCGGTGACCCCTACCCCATTTCAGAATGTGGTTCTTTCCATTCCATAATCATTAGCCCCTATTGACACTAGGGTTACCACCTCCCTTCCACCCCCATATACATACTACTAGCAACCTCTTGTTTCATCCATTATTCATTCCAAGTACATACCCCCTATTTCACTACCTTCTTCTCCATCACCCTGCACAACAACCCCCTACACGGGAGTGCCACCCCAGTCATATGCCCAAAACCAACCTCCTCACACTATGGGAGGCATCCAATCATCACAACCCACCAATGACCTGATTAAATTGATGTTGGAAAAGATACAGACATTGGAGGCATCGGTTTTTGGCTCCCACAACACTCTCACCTATGACAAGATTTACAACGAGCCCATTCACCCATCCATTCCAATCCATTCATACCTTTTACATTGGGAAATTCCTAAATTCAATCATTTCAATAGCAAAGAAGACCCATAGCAACATTTTCGGTCGTTCAAACATGGGTGTTATCTGATCGCTCATGATGATGCCTTGATTTTGAGAATCTTTCCCATGTCCCTTACTGGACTTACATTAGATTGGTATAGTGGGTTACCTAAACACTCTATATTCTCATTCAATTAGGTAGCCCAAGCCTTCTTGGATCATTTCTCTATCAATATCATCAAGAAGGTTACCATGACCGATCTATATTTTACATGTCAGTATGAGGACAAATCTATCGCAGATTGTGTCACTCGCTGGCGTACCTGATCAATCAACTTACCTTCCAACTACCACAAACTGAACTCATCGAGCTCTTCACACGGGCTTGTGCTAGACATATCTCCCCGACCTTGTCAGGGTCCAAACCTTCTGAACATTCGATGAGGGCATTCAATATGGCAAGAAAGTTAGAGATTCGGGCCATCGAAAGAGAAGAAAATCCATAGTTACGCAATAAGAATTCAGCATTTTAAGTCGAATGATACCTCTTCTTCTTCCAAACCACAAACCAATTATTCAAAAGCTAAGGGCACCACTAACGCGGTGGTACTCAAGGCCGGCCTAGCTCATCCTTCAAATCAAGCTACACCCTCATCTAATCTCTCACCTGTCCAGACTTTTCAATTTAGACAAGAGCAGGGAAAATATACCCCAATTGGGGAACCTTACTCTTTTGTCTTAGAAAATTTTATCAAAGCCGGAGCCATCACCCTTCCACCTATAAAACCACACACTGGTTTTGACCCTGCTCACACCCATGCCTGCATGGTAATAAAGAACATGATTTTTGTAACTATCATCGAGTAAAGGGTCATAGTGACGGACAACTTGCATCACTTTCAAAAATATTGTCCAAGAAATGCTCAAGAAAGGTGAGTTAACTGTGGATAATCCCAACGCCACCCCAAACTAAAATCTACAAATCTTCAAAAAATTATTTCCCAACCATGCTCCTTCATCCAATCAAATTGGTGAGACATCAACCCATGATACCCATACCTACGAGGTTCACGCTATCTTTAACGAGGTACCTGTTACCTCCCAATTACCCCATATTCCTTCCATAGAGGAAATCCTAGCCCAAAATCCTCCTTCCACATCGGAACCAGCCTCCCTTGTTCCTTCACCCACAGAGGAACATCTTTTATCTCCTTCATCACCTACGGAGGGGTCTTTCGCTAACATCAAGACCATCTCACCCCTGGCTTCTCTACTAAGAGAACCTTTACCTACAGTACCTCCTCCACCCATAGAGGAGCTCCCATTACCTCCCTCCACCCACAGAGGAGCACCCATTATCTTCTCCACCCACAGAGGCACGCACATTATCCGTTCTTCCACTTATAGAGGAGCTCCCATCATCTCCTCCACCCATCATAGACCTAGTTGAGATACCTTTGCCTCTTGGCGAGAATTCTCCATCAGCTACCCAAAATCTAACAAACCTACTTTTGGCTCTCTTACCTACGGAAGTTGAAGCTGGCCAATTCCCCATCTCTAAGACACATTTTATGGGAATTCCCATTAGGTCCTCACCAACTTCATCCAAAGACATGTCGTTCTCACTTTTGGCCAATCACTTAGATTATGTAGATAGGGATTTACTATGGGGGACACCTCTTACTCCCCCTCTCAACACAGATGCGGAGATCCCTCACTAATACCTCCACTATCTACCCAAACACATTTCAACCAATCCAACCAAATACAACCACCTTTGTCACAACCCCTTCCATGATACATGTTAGCATTCAAACCACACCCTTTCCCATAACCCAACCTACATCTAAACCCAAATCCACACCTACAACATTTGCCTCAACTAAACCTATTACCACTTTTAGGGGTCACCCCGACCACCAGCCTTACTCATCCACCTATTAAAATGGATTTAGCTACATCCTCCAACGTCAAAACCACACCTACTTTGACACCAAAACCAAATTAAAAAACTCATCGACCTCATACCCCAACTGCACCAATCATGCCCGCACTTGTCTCGTCTATCTTAAGACCTCAGCTTCCCCACATGGTTAAGCAACCTTCACCCATCCATAAACCAATAACACAACAACCCATTTCTTCCTCACAAACCTCTAACTTACCCAAGAACACAACACGACTTACACCTACACCTACAAGTCACTTTTTACCACCAAATACCTACTAATACCCTTCAGCTACTGCTTCACTACCCACTACACTTCAATCATTGTCCCTCACACCCCAAGTATGACCTACGTCATCTACCTTCACAGCACCCCCGTTATCCCCATGGGGTAACTCGCCCTCTTCCTCCATCTGCTTTTCCTTCTATACCTCGTACACCCACATCACCTTTACCCAAGAAAGTTCAAGCCTATAAAACAAAACCCCACTACCCCAGAATAAGGTAGTCAAAACAACCACACACACCCTCCTACCCATTCATCTACTGTACCCTTACCCAGACAAACACGACCGATACCTAAAACCACACCGGCACCTAAAATCATAACTCGACCCATTCCTACTCTTCCAAAAATATTTCCTTGACAATCAACCACACCTACACCCAAACCCACATTCACTTCCCATTGTGATCCCACTAGCAGGGTCCTATGCCAGAAATTTTAACCAACCTCCTCGAGACTTCTGTTATCACATTACCGCCACTCCGACCTGACGACCCCCTCAAACCCAAGCCAAAAGGTTTTGATGATACTAAAATTTGTGCATACCATCATGTGCTAGGGCACAATGTGGAGAAACTGCAATGGCTCTTGAAAACCTATCCTTATCCAATTGTGTCCACCAGAAACCAACTTTGACGACGATGAACTTCTTGATGAGGATCCTGCTTCACCGAACAACCCCATTCCCATACTACCCACGCAAAAACCACAACCTCCACCCTCACCACTCCTAGAGCCACCCTCAAGATTTGAAATTAACATTGTTCACATCAAAGAACTTGTCACGCCATCTCCCAAATGTCGTTGTGCCCAGTTGACCTCATAGGGGTTTTCTCCCTCCGGTAGGTTTTTTCCCATCGTTTCGTTATACCACTCATCCTACACATTCTCCATTTGCTAACTCCCCCCCAATACAACATGATACATGTCACTACACGTACATATAAGGGCAAAGAAAAGGCAACTGACCCACCAACCAATCCCTATACCCCAACATACCATCTGCACCCATACCTAAAATAACTATCTGCGACCCCCATGTATCCCATTTCTAGTGGGTGTCACACATCGCACCATACTCAAACAATTACACCAATCTCCCCTCAAAATGTCCCTTATACGACCTCATCCAAACACTCGGAATCCCACCGTCAAACTCTCATGGAGGTTCTTCAATCTATTGAGGTTTTACCCAATGACCTTACACCCGTAGCCTCCATTATCACACCCCATCATGTAGCCTTTCTCACCAAATTACCACCTTCATCCTCACCTCACCTTGTTCAACAAGTGGCCTCCCTTAGCTTCTCAGAGGAGGAGATCGTGCCACACCAAAACGATGACCCGGACCCAACCCTCTTCATCTCCATCCACATTGATGACATACGGGTACATCTGTGTGATAATTGATGGAGGTGCTAGCATTAACATCATTTCATCCCATGCATTTGATCAAATGCGCATCCCTGACAATTGCATGCATAAACATCTGGTTATGTTTGTGTTCATTAAATGATGATTATCACCTCCACACTAGGAACTATCATCCTTCATGTTTGCGTGGGCCCCCCGCACTGTTCCAGAATTGTTTTATGTTTTGGAGGGGGAATTCCAATATAACGTGTTACTTGGTAGACCTTGGATCCGTGTCATGGGTTGCGTTCCTTCCACTTTGCATCGTTGTGTAAATTTTGAACACGAAGGACACACTTATACCATTCCAGCTGACCCATCACCTTTCAAAAACATGCAACATGCTTTACCGACCTAATGATGTGCTCATACCTGTCAAGCCGTCTACCTACGCAACCAATACCACTTCACCTACACCTCCACTTACCAGTACAACCACTGTTTGCACTGCACATACCTCCTCCATTACTACCTCTACTATAACCTCCACGGCCGACCCAATAGCTTCCCAATCCATTAACTCCACACTCCGCATCAACCTCCGACACATCATCCATTCCAGATACCTACATACCAACCACTGATCCCTTGGAAGGTGTTTTTCAATGCCTCACTCTGGGGGAGTACCACCTCTATAGTGTCAACACATTCCTTACTCTGCACGAGTATGGAAGCCTTCACCAACACCCTCACTATGATCACCATATAGGAGAATGCCTCCTTTATGGTCCTCCTCATCTTCGTACTAGTCTCACCTATGGGGGACTTGATACTACCACTTACACACCTGAACCACCATCACAACCCCGTCCATTTTCCACTGACTTCCAATCACTTACCAATCACCATTTCACCCATACCTTCCTGCACCACTGTGCGTGGAAGGGTTTTGGTTTTGGCTTTTACGAGCAAGGCCACCATACTATTATTCCATGTACCACCCGCAAACATAACGACTATAGTGGTATCGGCTTCCCCGAACCTCCTACCAAACAGGCCCGCATTGAACTCATTGAGGACCCTAGCCCTTCTCCACCTTCATCTTTAGCACCACCTTCACCCACTCCACCTTCATCACCACCCTCACCAACAGAGTCGATGGATCCTGAATCTATCCCCCCTAACTTTTTCTAATAAACACCATTTCCTTGGGGCCTTTCACTTATCAACGTGAAGGCGAGGCCCCTTCCACTCTTTCATTCATGTATCCTGAGATGATCGATGACGACACACCTACCATTAATGTCACTCAATGTCAGGATGATGAATCCATACTCACCTACCTTGGTGTAGAAGACTCATATATTCATTAGTTGTTACCCTCTAAGATGCAAACCATGTTGAATGAATCGACTATCGAGATCAACATTCATACTCAGGACAACCTACACATCCTAAAGATCAGACAATCTTTAGATGCTGCTGAATAGGAAGCCATCACTTCTTTTCTCCAAGATCACAACCACGCTTTCACTTGGTCTTACGTAGACATGCCCGGTATTGACCCCACCATAGTGGTCCACAATATCATAACCATTCCTTATGCCAAACCTATCAAACAAAAGCTGAGGAAAATGCACCCTCGCATTGCTCTTCTTGTCAAAGAAGAACTTCAGCACCTTCTTTCCATTTCCTTCATCTTACCCATTGATTATCCTCGTTGGATTTCTAACATTGTCCCTGTTACCAAAGCAACAGGGGGACTCTGTATTTTCATGGACTTTCGTGACCTCAACCTAGCCTGCTCGAAGGACAACTTTCCCTTTCCTGGTATTGATCAACTGGTTGACCTCACTGCTGGTCATGAGATGCTCTCACTCATGGATGGCTTCTTGGGTTATAACCAAATCTTTCTTACCCCAGAAGATCAACACAAGAATGCATTCATCACCCCTTGGGGAACCTTTTGCTATCGAGTCATGCCTTTTGGCCTTAAAAACATTGGTGCTACATATCAGCATGCTATGACTTACATCTTCCATGATATCATGCATTGCATATTGGAAGATTACATGGATGATCTCCTGGCCAAATCTAAACATTCGCTCCAAGCACCTCGTCGTCCTCAAAACCATCTTTGACCGCCTCATTAAATATTGCATCCGCCTTCAGCCTAAAAAGTGTGTCTTCGCGGTTCTCTCAGGAAAGCTCCTGGGATTTATTGTTTCCCTCCGTGGTATAGAAGTTGACCCTGCTAAATTCAAGGCCATTCTGTAAATGCCTCCTCCCACTAACCTTAAACAACTCCGTAGCCTGCAAGGTAAATTACAGTCCATTCACCGTTTCATTTCACAATTATCTAATTGGTGTCAACCATTTCATAATATGCTTAGGAAGGATGTCTCCTTTAAATGGGATGATGACTGTCATAAATCTTTTGAGGCCCTAAAACAATACCTTCTCCAAACACCCGTACTCATTCTACCTAAATACGATCAACCTTTTTACCTATACATATCAGTTATCGATCATTCCGTTGGAGCCATGCTCACTCATCGTGATAAACAACACAGGGAGAAGGTGGTTTATTACATAAGCATACTCTTTTGGACTATGAAACCCGATACAACCATCCAAAAAAACTTTGGTTAGCCTTAGTTTTCATTGTCACCAAACTCTGGCATTACCTACTCAACCACAAAACCTATGTCATGACCAACACCGATCCCTTACACTTCATGTATGCCAAACCTTATCAAAATCAGCATGTTGCATGATGGCTTATGCTTTTATCTAATCTTGACCACAAATTCATTCATCAAAAGTCCATCAAGGGCCAAGATATCGCCAACCAACTGAGCGATGCACCAATTTCTGGGGATCAACCCTCTAATTTTGACTTTCCCGATGAGTCGATTGCTACTCTTTCCCTGGACAAACCCCCTTACCAAATGACATTGTTCTTCAATGGTTCCAAGTGTCAGTGTGGGGGTGGGGCTAGTATTATCCTCATTCCTCTGGATTGAGAACCCATACCTTTGTCTTTCAAACTAGACTTTGAATGCACCAACAATATTGCTGAAATACGAAGCACTCATACTAGGTCTCCAAGCCACATATGCCCTAGATGTCAAATCAATCCACATCTTTGGTGATTCACAATTGGTCGTCAACCAAGTCAATGGTATGTACCAATGTCGTAATGAGATACTTCAAAAGTATAAACATCATGTAGACATACTTTTGACCACCTTTGATCGTTACACCCTTCAAACCATCCCACGTTCAACCAACAAATTTGCCGATACCATGGCCTGCTTAGCTTCCCAAATACCCGCTTCCCCTGCCGATTCCAAAATCTTTGTCACCCTATAATGCCTCCATTCACCTTCTTATTTACCTCACGATGTTTACTAAATCAAAACCAACACCCCTGACCTGAGTGACCTTTGGTATAAATAGTACTCCGACTACCCTTTTCTCTCCATTTTACCTCATGATCTCACCCGTAACGAACAATAGGCCTTCCTTAAAAAGGTCTCTCATTTCGTCATTCTGGGGGGACTCCTCTATAAAAGTGGCTTTGATGGTATTCTCTTACGATGCCTCACAAGTTCTAAAATTCCTTATACCATTAAGGAGGTTCATGATGGCATATGTGGAGGTCACTTTAGTGGCCTTGCTGTTACTAAGTGTATTCTTCACCTAGGCTATTACTGGCCGACCCTTAACCATGATTGTTGTGACTATGTCAAACATTGTGTGAAATTTCAACAACATTCCAACCTTCATCATACACCCAATCATGCCTTACAGGTCACTCATGACCTTTGGCCCTTCTCTCAATGGGGTTTGGATCTTGTCAGAGAAATCAATCCTCATTCTTCCCAACGTCATCAATGGATCATAACTGCTACCGAATACTACACAAAATGGGTGGAAGCCATACCACTCATCTCCACAAAAGCCAAGAAGATATGTGATTTCATTAACTATCACATCATTTTTCGCTTTAGTGTTCCTCATCGCCTCATCACTGACAATGGAAAATAATTCAAAAACAAAACATTGCAAAAACTTTGCGATGCCTTCGGCATTCAACTTAGTTTCTCATCACCTTATTACCCACAAACCAATGGCCAAGCTGAATCCACTAACAAAACCCTCAAAAAAATTCTCATGAAATTGGTTGATGATACTGGGAAGGATTGGCATACGCACATTCCTTTTTCCCTATGGGCATACCACACTAGTATTCACACTTCCACTGCAGCCACACCCTTTTCACTGGTCTACGGTACAAAGGTTGTTCTACCTCTCGAAGTCCAGATCCCCTCACTTCACATTTCTCTCCATGACATGCTTACTGATGATGACTTTCGTCAGGACCACTTAGCACAACTCGAGTTATTAGACGAATGTCATCTTAACGCTCTTGATCACCTTCAAGTTTACCAACAATGTATGAAATGTGCTTATGAAAAATGTGTTTATGAATGAACCTTCTAAGTCGGTGACCTTGTCCTGAAATAAAATCAACATGTAACTAAAGAAGAAAAAAGTAAATGGGGAAAATTCACTCCTAATTGGCTTGGACCATACATCATAACTCATACCTATGGACGAGGTGCCTATCATTTATCCTCACTTGATGGTAAACCTGAACCTGAGCCCCTTAGTGCATTTCATCTTTGACCATTCTATTGTTGACTCGTTGTCCTACCTCACCCTTTGTCTCTTTACAGGCTCATCCCTTGAGCACTAACCACTCCATACATCTCCCTAATGATTAAACAAGAATCATGTGAGTACCTGTCACTTGCTATCTTCTCTTGAATATGTGTACCACGGCACTGCACATAGCATGATTCTCATGGATACTTTTCGTCTACCTTTAGATGAGATCCCATGGTCGTTCCACCTTGCCTTTTGAACAATATTCCTATCCTCCACCTTGGTCTTATCCATGACTTTAATGACCTCACATGGGACCAAACTCCTTGAGTCAAACTTCTAATAAAAGATGACTCCCTCAAAAGGACATCTTCCTCTCGACAAAATGGCTGCTATAAATAGAATGCTCCCTCGAAGGAGAGCTATGGAAATCTTTCAAAAAAAACAAGAGCAACCGAAGCTTCTCGCATCGATCAGCTTCACGAAGACCTCAAGGAGTACCATATTATTTATCCCATATAGACTTCCCACATCGATCATTCTATCAAAACAAAAAACTTTTTTAGTCATGGACTTGCCCATTGTGACCTAGGACCTCTTGCCCAAAATCCTTGTCACTCAAAACATATAAAATTAACTACCTTTCACCCACCTTACCATTTCCACTCTCATTTCCTCAATTTCCTTAAGGGACATCTTGGAGTTTAGATATTTGGTGATCCTGTGACTACCTTCATCGTAGAACAGTTAATCGTGCAATGCCTTTCGGGTCTTATGTTCATCACCCCCTCCAAGGTATGATCTACTCGGTATGATCCTACCCAATCAGGTGGCTTTATTACCCCCCCCCCTCTTATCTTTTAACCATCTTTGTTTACATTTTGATTACCTTATACAGGACTTGGTCCTTGATGCTTACCTTTGGGGTAGTCCTCCCCTTTCGCCATAATCACCTTCACCTGCATCCTTTTACCTATAATCTACCCACACCTATTACACCTAAACCCACAACATGCCCAAAAACCTACCAACTCATTCTCATATTCTTCCCTAGCTCATGGGAGAACTACATCAGCCTGAGGTCCCTTTTTGTCGGGACTATGTAGGCAGCACTCTGAGGGCATGTGGCCCTTAGAGGATAGCTTGGCCATTCTCTACCCTAAAACAATTCATCAACTATTGCTAACTCACCATTTACATCACATTTCACTTAGTGAAACTAAGCCACATACATAACAAGTTGCTTACCACAACATACATTTATTACACCTACCATCTCTCTATCATCACTATGCATAGATTATACAACATTTCACATATAACCCATAGTATCATTCATTGCCAAAATAATGACTCATAACTAAACCTACTTTCAACTCAACCATGCCTATAACTTGACTCGACCATGCCTACAAACCTGACTCAATCCATGCCTATAAAAAACATGACTCAATCCATGCCTAACCAAACCTAACTCGACCATGCCTAACCAAACCTGACTCAATCCATGCCTATAACCTGACTCGATCCATGCCTAAACCAACCTAACTCCATCATGCCTAACTCGCCTAATTTCAAACCACATTAAAGTAACAAATCCAGATCTCATCTAACACAAGCCATAAATCCAACATCTCTTAAACACATTAACACATCAAAAAATACCATGTATCTCATCATATAAATCAATAAACGTGTATCTCAATATACATGCCTATCTCATCATGACCATCATCTCCAAATGTTGGCACGTAGGCCGATATATAATACAAAATGTCATCGGCATGAATGCCAGTCTCATATATACAAAAAGAATGAATGAATCAATACAAAAAATCTTCAGCACGCAGGTCGGTATATGCTTAAAATAAACAAAAACCACTCGTACATCCTCACTGTCTTCAGCACACAAGTTGGTATGTGATCAAAAATACAACCACCTTCGGCACGCAGGCTAGCATATATATCCAAAAATCACTAGTATACATCAAAAATCAGGTGACCGCATCTCAAGCATCTCGCTGGATGTCATCCATCTCTGTGTCACCTGTACCCTTGGCCTCCTGTGTCCCTGCTGGCACATCACCTAGCTCTGGTCACCATGCACTGGTGGCCTCTCCCTGATCAGGCCTTAGATCTCATTGACCTCCTATGCTCTCCACACTATGTGTGCGGGATTTGGTCCTCTCACTGGACACCTGTTGTGCTTTGTACTCTCCGTAGGATAGGAAGTCTATCCCAGTCTCCATGAGCTAATCTTGATAATATCTCACCTCACCTAGGGCACCCCATAACCTAGATACAGGCATGGTATGTGGTTGTCCCATAGGTCTCAGCCCCTGTACCTGCCCTACAGTGGCTTGCCCTACGCCAGCCTGTGAATTGGGACCAGCTCCCTGCGCCTGTGGTGGTGCCCCCTATCCCTGTGCCTGTGGTGGTGCCCCCTATCCATGTACCTATATCTGGGCCTGTAAGGCCCTAATCTGTGCCTAGGCTGTGCCCAACTAGCCTTGTAAACCTGCCACTTGAGCTAGTAAGGCTGTCACCTGACCATCTCTGTCTCCATCTCATCCACCCTCTCCCTCTGCCATCTGGGCCTGCAAACTGGCCACCAACACTTATAGCTCTGCTACCTCTGCCTCTGACCCCTCTAGTTGTGTCTACAGTATACCTATCTACGTGATCAACATCGCTACCTACCCCTATACGGCGTCTCTCTGCACTATAATAGTAGCTAGGTCAGGCTGCCCTGGTCTAGGTGGTATAGCTTGTAACTGAGCCACCCACTACTACCTATACCTATCTGTACATCTGACGTCATCTATCCACTGATTCACTGGCTGCTCCTCCTCCCCTATAGGAACTATAGGTTATGGTAGAGTTAGAGGTCTCTCCACGTCATCTCTCTAATATTGTGGGAAGGACGAAGGAATATCCTGTACAAGCCCGAACTACCGTAGGACCCTGTCTACTAGGATCATCTCATCCTCCCCAGCATGGTGACCCTGTATCCACCTCTCTAGCTAGAGCTCAGCTAGCTCCTCATGCATGTGCCTATATGAGGGGAATCCCACATATGGCCTCTAGATAATGTCCACTCTAGATAACCCCTCCAACAACTGCCGAAAATGGGCCACATCATATGTCAGCCTATCTGATCTCTACTCTCCTGCAACCAACACCAACCTCCTGTATCCCACCTGCACACATATCATGGTAAATGCATCTACTCGGGGCATCCCTATAGGTCGAACATAGACTATGTGCTCATAGGCCCAATAGTGTAGTATAAATGGATAGCACAGGCTAAACCTACATCGCCACCCATACGCCCACAACTCTCGATATAGTTACACCAAGAATGTTGGTGTCCAGGTAAAGCATGTCTCATGCACCATCATATCATGGAGCACCCCCATCAGGGATCAAGGAAAACATCCACCCTCTACATCAGGCAGTGCATAGCAACACACTACCTCCATCAATAGAACCACTAGCCTTGTCTCATCCGGACGGGCTAAGTACATCTCGCCATAGCTCAAACTGGCGCTATGGAATCTCAGCTCCACTGCCTCCTCACCAAAAACTATCTCGATCAAATCCTCTGAGGCCTCAGAGGAGATAGAGTAAACTTGGGCCCCCAATATGGGTAACCACAAAATCTAGAACATGTCCTCTAAGGTGATAGTCATCTCACCTGTCGGAAGGTGGAACATGTTGGTCGCGGAGTCTCGTCTATCGATGAGCGTGACCATCAAGCTGAGCATGTCGGTAGAGCCGAATACCACTCGAGCCCACTACCTCCACATGTTGTAGCTCCAAAGGGGTCGCTAAGCTATGTAATGTCACCAGTAGAGGTAGAACCCTATCCCGCATATGTAACTGTGATCTCCCCTGCATCTAATCCAAACACAATATTAATCTACCGTTACCATGACCATAGTCACCAATTATCATTACCCACCACCCTATTTTTTATCCTATCAACCTCAACCACCTAACCTACATCACTTTTGGACCCTTCTGCCTAAAATCCTAACCAGTGCTAGTTCATCCTAACCAACTTTGGTCACCCATAAACTGGCATCAGTTACCTGTTTAGAGACAGATACCGATTCCTCTTTACCAACCACGGTCACCCTTAAACCGGCATCGGTCACCTGTTTGGTGACTAATACCAATTTTACGCAACCGATGTCGGTCAAGCTTGACCAACGCCGGTCACTGTCACAGAAAATTCTGTAACTTCCCAAACCCCCCTTTTTAACCTCCCCCTACCCCTTCTACCCCACCTACAATGACCTAAAATACCCCTGGACCTCTACACACTCCACCTATACACTTTACTACCCTCCCCCCCCTTCTTTTCTGCTTGTTATTCCCCCCATACCCACATTTCACTTTTCCCCGCCCACAAAATACAAAACACCCAACAAAACCCTACAAATAACAAATAACCACAACCTATAATATATTTAAGCTACAATATAGAGTTGGGCACTTACCTCATCGCGTTTCCACCGTCTCGATGGCACATCTAACCGCTATGCTAGTGGTCTGCATGATCCCTCTCCTGCCTTTGCCATCACTAAATATTTACTCACAACCTCCATGCAATCAAGTCTCTTGCTCTGATCCTGTGGACTCGCTACTCACTAACCCCACCCTCGTCAAATCACACTACCCACTCATTGTCCCGTTTCCTCCAGACACTTTTCTCACTTTTTTCTCTTTTTTTTCATTTCTTCACACTATAAATAACAAATGAATAATAATAATGTGGATTTTTTGTTTTTATAACAAACCCGACCTAACCGACGTCAGTTCCCCTTGACCGGCATCAGTCGCATGCCCTACCTAACCATCGCCAGTTTTCCTATACCAACGTCAATTATCCATGACCGCCATTGGTCACCCTCACCTACACATTGCCCTTACTTTTCCATTTTACCCCACCCTTTACCTTTCTCCTTTACCCCATCCAACCTTTACTCAACCCATTACCATACCTTTCCTGACCTCGTCACTTCCTACCCCCATTTTTCCTCCTTTGGGAACTTCTTATTATTTTACCCCTATCTCGGCCTTACTCATGTTGTAACCTAGATATTTGGACCTAGACCACTATTAGTGACCTTTGACCTCATGTGTTCACTATACCTTGTGGCACTGTTACCTATGTTGATTGACCTAATGACCTTACCTAGCCTATTTCCGTGACCGTTTATCCTGACCCTACCTTTGGTGTACCGGAACATACCTGACCATATCCTATACCTTGGATACTGGATTCACTTCAACCTTGTTTAGATAAACCTATCGACCTTAGACAATGTAGAGTTTGACTGCTCTTCAACCCGGTAGCGTGCTACAGTTTATATGTGTGCGTGCATTTGACTATTGCTACATGTGACCCTAACCCAATACCTAGATTTCCCAAGTAGACCTTTCACCCTTTTCCCCTATACCCACTTGCCTTTTCCTCGCATTTACCTTTTATCAAACCACTCACCGCTTCAGCCTGTTACCTCGTCAGTTCCTAGTTTGAGGGGGATCACCTTCACCCACACATGGGGCAACCACATCTTATTTTTGTTAGTGCCACTTACCAATACAAGCTACACAAAAAAAAGGGGAAAAATGTAGACACTAAAATTAGGTCACACTCCCCTTTTGTCCCTCGACATATAAGCACCCTTTGTTACATTTACCTAGCCATAACCCCTTTCACCCCACTAATATTAATTTAATTAAATTAATTCTTTATCCTCATTATATTTATTATTTAAATATCTTATTTAAATAATATCCACACATACAGTTCACTTAGACACCTTACCAAGCCAACTCAACCTAAGACCTATTCTTAGTAAGTTGCCATAACTAACTAAGACTTACCCAAACCCTAAAAATCAATGCCTACATTCCTTCTAAACACATTCTCACATACTTACAAGAAGCTCTCAGTCTAATCTGTGAGATAACTACATGAGATCCAAGGAAATCAGGAGGATCTTCCTAGTTTAGTAAACCTAGGAAATCCCACCTTGACTGATGTCGGTTACCCCTAACCATCACCGGTTACCCTTTTAACCCTAAAACAACATTATTCTCAAGGTTGAAAGTTGGAAGTTGGCAAAAAACATTGGGATAAATTTGATGAGCAAGAACACATATCAGAGAGATAACGCATCTTCAGAGAGAAAATTCCAGTGGAAACTCACATCCAAGGAAGGAGATTTGAGCATCTTCTCTTGCACATCCATCCCAGCCATGATCTGATCTATCCAAGCAAAGAAGAGTGTCCATGCAGCCCATGCAGAATATTTTCCTCAATTGGTGATCACTTGCAACATTCAAACCCATCATCAGCACCTCCATCCTTCACACACAGACATTCAGGAACAGAATCCAAGTAAGTACAACATCATACTTTCCTGGTTATTTCATTTCATCATCATTTTATCATCCATTGTTTATCTTGTTCCCTATTGACCTTCTCCAAATTTTCACCTCCATATACCCATTAAAATCTCACCAAATCCTACTCCAATCACCCAATACCTCATCCCAACCAACTGAAGTCCTTTGTACAATCACAAAGGAGACCCCAGCTTGTTCTATGACATTTCCAAATCTGATAGTAACCTGCACCAATTACACCTAACCGACGTCAGTCATCCTTGACCGACATCGGTCTCTGTATTTTCCCATACAACCTAGAACAGTGACCTACCCACCTAATTTCACCTCACCCTCATTCACCTGTGATCTACCTGAGACCTCTGTCAAACTTGCAGAGACCCAGAACCAATCATTTGACCTTTGGATTCTATTCTAGCTTAGCCTATTATATTAGATCTATTTCTTATTTTTTTTTAAGTGAGATACCTAAATCATTTTGAAATAACAATAGGATTTACTTTGTTTACAGCATTAAATTGTTTAAAACAGTGGACTGACATCCATCTAGGAAGTACCATACTTCCCGAATCTAGCATACGCTAGGCAGTTCACTACCCATATTGTTTAATTCCTTCTGGTGGTCTTGTTTTCATTACAGGTAGTTCCTCCTAGCCAAAAGGAAGCTCTCACGACCAGTTATGGATTCAGAAGTCATACATGCGCAACAACCCATCAACCAACATTTGAACAGGTATTCCTCCTACGCCCATTACCCTATCTGTTTCGTCAACACTTCAAAGAAACGATCTAAGAAAAAGGTGAAACATAAAGGTCAAGTAGTAAATGTGTAAGGTCAATTTGATGTGTAAACCATTGGCAGTCGAGTATGGACTGAGGAACTAAAGTGTGTCATAGGGTAGTGAGTGTATCATGTAGAAGACGATGTATTATATGGAAGAATAAATTAAGACCATGTGATGAGTGGAATGTGTAAGTATGTTATGTGTAAAAATTCCAATGCAATGTGTTTATGATGTGTAAATATGTAAATGTCAAAATGTTGTAGTATAATGTAGGGTGAATGACACATAATGTATGATGAGGTGTAATGTGTAATTCCTATGGTGTAGTATGTAGGGTTCAGTGTAGTAGTAATCCCTCAATAGTAAGTGTTAAACAAATCATAAGGGTGTGGCATCAGGTAATGATGCTAAAATATATGATGAATATGCCTAATACGAGGATATGAATGTAGAAGAATGTAAAAGATCATGATTTTGACTGTGCTAAGATGAAGTGGGGGGAAGATGGAGTTTCATGCCCCCCAAGCATGTGATATAAAATATGAATATGCATCGTTATCAATAAGATCTTCATTATCGCGATCAAAACCTGACAAGGAAGTATTGAAAACCTAATAAGCTATAGAATGAGGAGGGTCATAGAGGGACCCATTGTGGTGGAGTGTGTAAACATTCATTACATATTATTCATCAGTAATGGCTATCGGTGGGAAACCATGAGCATTGCAACAAGAGATATTTGGAGCGTAAGTAGGAGAAGAATCAATGAGGATAGAGATATTTCCAAAAGGCATGGGAAATGTGAGCAAGGAGAAATGAACGTTTATTGTACCACCAATGTAATCAAACCAAGATTTTCCAAGTGTGATATGAGATTGACAAGGGGAGCATGGAAAAAAAACATCAAATGAAAAACATGTAATCCATAAGATGTCGTAGTTTGAAAATAGCCACAATAGAGATGTGGTGAAAAAAGAGGTGGTAAAATTTCATTGAGTGTTATGACGAACCTAACCAAGATTTATTGTGTACAAATATTTTCTAGGGACGTATAGTCAACAGGGATGTGTTTTCAAAAGGTCCTATTGATGAACAATGTCAATGTAAAAGGAAGTAGCGGAATGGAAAATTGTGATGGAGAAGAGGAAATAGCATCGACACTGTGAACAAATACCTTCTACAATACCATAGCATTAGTACATGGAGGGGTCTTAAATATATATTCGTCAGGCCCATCACCCACAAAGGTTTATTTAAAATAAAAATCATTTACACCTAGAGGGGTAAAGTCAAGTTGTCTTAATGCTTCATTTGTAAGTTCAGTAGTGTCAACTTCGTCATCAGAATCCTAAAAGTCATCAGTGTGAATGTCATCATGTGGTATTTCATTATCAAAAATGTTGGTAGGGGGCACCGTAGGTGGAGTAGTAGGGGGTGACGTAAGTTATGGAGGAGGAACACTAGGATGAACTGACGTTGTAGGTGGGATAGTAGAAGGTGTCATGATGGGAGAAGATGGGACAAAATGGGATTTGATACTATGGGTGAAATAATATCTGTTGTGTGAGTTAGAATAGTTGGGGTACTAAAATCAGTAGAGGAGGATGGCAAAGCACTAGATTGATCAATTTCATATGTATCAAGGTTGTTGTATGGAATGCGCTGTGAAGGTGGTATATGCATAAAGGTAGTGGGGTCTATACAACAATATTTGAAGGGTTTTGGGTCAGCAGTAATAGTGTGTTCTTAGCCGTCATGCAAGAAATTTACACATTGGTGGATAGTATATGGTACTACATGCATTGCATGCATCCAAGACCTGCCTAACAAAATATTAAACTGGAATGATCCATCAATAACATAGAACTCCGTGAGAATGGTCTTAGGTCCAACCCTGATATGTGAAAAGATAGTTCCTAAACAAGTGCGAGTGGTAGAGTCATAAACGTGAATGAGGGTAGAATTTTTAGAAATGAAAATATCACTAATGTATAATTTCTCAAAAATGGAATGCACACATATATTAATAGTTAATCTATTATCAATGAGGACTCATTTCGTGCATGTAGTCCTAATAAGGACAGTAATGAGAAAATTGGCACATGGATTATTTTTTGAAAAATGTGAGATATCCTCATCAGTGAAAGATATGGCACGTGGTAGATTACAAAGGTATTGTATGAGATATGCAAAGGCTACCATGGAATTATTAGTTTCAATATAAATAGTGTGAATGACAGCTTCTAGTGTGTTGCTGAAATCTAGCGCATTACGCAATAAGTCATAAAGAGAGATCTTAGGGGGTATATTTTTAAGTTTCTCAACTATATCATAGGCCTTAGAAGTAGTAATAGGAGGTACTGGAGTAATGGGTTGAGGAATATATGTGGGTGGATCCATATTCAAATTAAGATGATTATGATGAGTGGTATTTGTTATCTCTGAGAAGTGCACCCTTGCTGAGGGTTGGAAAATTTGATAAACTTTGCTTCTTTTCACTTCTGTAGATATAATTGAGACACCTCATGGGTTGTGGGTATCCCTATTTTGAGGTGAATCTCTAGGATTAAAATTTTGGTTCCTTATTTGGATGTATCCTAAACTGAAATTGTGGGGTTTAAGGGTAAAAAGATAGCAAAACTGAAATTATATTGGGTAATACACCAAAATTATTGAGGGTTTGACTAAGAAACATCCACAATATACTAAGAATAAGTTAAATAGGATAGGATCCAATGGTTTTCAGCTAATCTCAATGCAAACACTTTTTTGTTCAGAGACGGACTGCTCACAACAACATAGTAGATAATTACACACTAAAACTAGCAGAAAATACCAATTTGTAGCAAGGTAAATAGAATAAGCTAGATTAATTAATTCAGGGAAATAAAATTCATAAGAATTATTATCATAAAACACACCACCGCAAATAATTGGAAAGGTAATAACTGGTTCTCTTTCAAGGGAAATTCTGGCAGAATTTGCTTCACCACTCAGTACATCCAAAACGTCCTCCTAATGCTTAGAAAAGCATGAAAATAAATAGAAAAAACACCTCCTCTATGCTCCAAAAATAGCATTCCCTAATTCTAGTTAGCTTGGAGATAACTCCAAGGTGAATCTACATGAATAAATCCCAACTATAGCTTGCTTTGAAAACTTGTACACCTAATGATTCAACTATAGTTGACTATTTTTACAAAGCCTTTATAAAATAGTAGCATGTGTACAGGATTTTTTTGCAAAAATTAAGGTTATTTTGACACTTTTATATGCCTCCAAAATTCTATTTTTGGCACTACATGACATTTTTGGATCTACATGCAAATGTTATTTGGCACTATGTGAGCAGATGCATATAATTGGCTAACTTTTGTCTTCTCTCCAGCAAGGAAAATGTAATTTCTCATACATGGCCACTTAGCATGCAATGATTAATTTCAATAAAACTTACTCAAATCTTACATCTTAGCATACAATGATTAATTTAGAACAAATAACCCCCCACGCATAATAAATGAATGACTAATTGATTGAAAATAAAAACCCACCCATGGATTTAATAGAGGGTTAAAATTTGACCATGCCTTAACTGAGGTTAGGCAAGTTGGGGGAATTTATTTACCATGGGTTACTCATTTTTATTAGGTAAAAACCCTAAAATACATTAATTTGTTTGTCGGGAGCCTTCTAGAAGGTTGTACTCTGTAAAAATTAACTTGGCAGCCATGGATTTTTTATGAAGCTCTCTGTGAGATTTTTGAGTGATCTGAGAGTTTCATTATGTCTCTTCCTTAGAGTTATTTGGAGTAAGGTCGTATTACATTTGGGATGGCTGTCATTTCTCTAATTGATTCACTCTTTGTACTCAATGTGTGTACCTAGTAGAGTCTTTGTGGACATGGGTGATCTCTGAGGTTAAATCCTGAGTGTTTTATTTCACTAATTGTGGTTCTGGGATGTGCTTTGTTGAACACACATTTTAAGAAATGAATCTGTATTTTTTAAACGTAAATGCCCCCACCCCAATTTTTTTATGGCTATCATGCTCCACATTCATTATAAAAATGATGGCTCAATTGATTTGGATGAAAATATTTGATTTTATGAATTAATGTCATTTTATTCTCTATGGTTGTGACATGTTTGTGTATGTGCCTTGATTTTGCATTGTGTAATTTACAGTCGAGCTGTATGAGATCCACTATGGTTCTTTCAAGCTCTTTTTGAGATTCTGAGTTTCCACGTTTGGATTCCAGCTTCTAGGTATAGTGTATTTTCAACACAAATGGCTCCATTAGCTTGGTCTCCATAAAAAGAAATGGTAAGCTTCTTAGCTTGTGGTTCTCCATATGGTGAGTTTGAACTTCTATCCTTTTTACATTATAAACTCTATCATTATGCTTACAAAAAATTGTTCCGACATAACTATAACTCGACTTCCATTTTTTCAACTGGGAAATTTATTTTTTTATTTTGTAAATTTCATGAGGGTTTGGTTTCCATATGAGCCGCTAAGTCATTTTCTTATTTGTTGCTCATGTTGATCAAGGATTTTCTAGGTTTAAACCCTCGATCTCATTTGGGTTTATTTTATTCTCATGACCTTGAACTCGTATCTATTTGATCTTTGTCATTTTGGCTGGGATTATTTCTATTTTGGGCTTTGGGCATCACTTTAGAGCTTTTCATTTCAATTTTGTGCATTTTTTTGACCCATATTTACCATTGCTCAGACCTCTACATACTCATCTCAATTTCTTCATGAATTTTGCATTTTTCATTGTATTTCCACATACCTGCCATGTCAGTTTAAATAGCCATACTTTGATTTTGATATAATTAATTTTGTTCACATGCCTATGTCAAAGACAAACCTATCCTAACATGATTGATACATGCTCAAGACAACAAACTTTAAAATAATTAAACAATACACATTGTAAGTTCTAGAAGAGAACAATTTTTGCAACTATGTACATCAGATTTCTCATTAATCCTTGATGCTCTTACATAATCAAATCCAATGTAACAAATAGTACCCATAATACAGGTAGAGGTGTGGGTTCTTCTCTACTTTGGTAGATCATCCATATGCTAAAAGATATGACTCTTCTATCTTAATTTCATAATAGTGGTTCCTTTTCACCTGGGTATTCAAACCTGTGTAGCTTGATTTCCTATGATTTTGGGTCCTTCCTTTAGATCTACAGTTGAATCTTTGTAAAACATATTGTGGCATATATGCTTTTAAATATGTGTTATCCATGCAAATATAGCATTGTTCTTTGAGATTATGAACTCATTTTGCTATTCACATTCCATCGTTGCAAATCATTACTACCTTGACTTGAAATTTTGTACTGAACACTTTTATTTTGTTTCTTATATGTTGTTCATAGCTTCCTAAGATATAAAAAATGATCCCCTTCCTATTATGAGACTCTTTTCACCTTGAAGACTATTAAAACTGGAAAAAGGAAATCTGAAATTACGTGATGTATGAAACAGAATTTGTAAGAACTTGTAATTCCATGATACCTCCTGAAATATGGTATAACTCTTGCATCCATATTTGATTACTTGAAACATACTTCCAGATTTATCATTTGATTGTTAATGTGAATTATATAATTGATCTCCATTTCTTGGAATATTTGTCATTCCTTATCCTTTCTTTGATAAAAACTTAAAATCTAGAGTGATTTTGAAGTTTGTTTCTTGGATGTTTGTATGAAGTCTTGACAGAAAAATTTCTATTTCATAAATAACTTAATGTATGTTGTGATCCTCATTTACTTGTCATTCCACTTGAGATATGGGAGCGTGTACTTATACTTGGAAAAGTTCCTCTTAACTTTCATTTTAACACTCATAATTGGTCTTCAATGCATGATATGTGTTGTACTTGAATTCCATGATTCTTAAAGAAGAAAATTTTCTTGTTAAATATTCATATGAAGTCCTATAGTTGGTAATTTTTAGATTCTTGATTGTAAATCTATACTATTTGATCCAAGAAGCATCATAATGATATGTTATACATTGTGCTTGAAAGTCTCTTAAAATTTGATCCTCCATTCTTGTATTTTGTATCTATATATTGCTCCTCATTAGCAGGTGTTGCTACCTCTCATTTGGAAACCAAAAATGCAAGTGAATTCTTTCTTTAGTTGTTATTCTATGCTAGAAATGAGACATGAACAATGTATTTGTATGAAGTTTGAAACTGTACTTTATATAGCTGTTTGGAAATTGAAAAATGGACATAGTATCATGAACTCAAATTTGTTTCTGTAATTGTAGATTCTATCTTTGAAACTTGAAAGTTTTATTATATTAACAGTACCTACATGCTTCATAAAACTATTAGAAAAATAAAGGCTTGCATCTTTTAGTGATTTTTCTTTTTTTGTCACGATTTTGAAAATGATACTCTATCCTTTATTCATTCTGACACTGTCTAATTTCAAGCCCCTTTTAAGAAAATCAGTTTTTTTTAAAATGTGAGTATAATGGACATGGATATTTAGAGCTTTGACATCTGATTTTATTCTTTCAGGTACCCACTAAAGATGGAAAAGATTAGCGGGAAGGAAAACTTGAAACCAACTAAGAGAATCCATCTAAACAAGCAATGATGGATCTCCCTTTCTCTTTTACTCATATCTTTACACACATGTATCTCCTTTCATGCACTTTCTTTCAGAATTATTCCCACCACTTGTGTGGGTTTATAGTACTGTTATCCCTTATGAATAAATGAATAAACTTGTTATCTCAATTTTTCCCCTTGGAAAAATTGATCGAACACGACCCTGCGCAGAAAGAAATCCAAGGGACATTTCCTTCAAACAATCCTATGCTTCAAATCTGAAAATCATAATATAGGAAGGCTCTATAATGGAGTAGCAGGGTCAAGGGAGGCCTAAATAGTGTCACAAAAAACAAAAGGCTCAAAGGAGAGAGATGGAGAAAGGCTCAAAGTCTTCGAGCTTTACAAATGATTCAGAACGAGCCCAAAGTGACTAAGTATGGAAGAATTAGTGGAAGCTTCCATGTGCCTCATCGGCACTTCTCCAAAGGTTAAACCCAAAAGTGAAGGCTCGAACAAGCATGGAACCTCCACATGCCCCAGACCCAAAAAGGGGACAGATTCAGCCATTAAAAAGTCCAAATCGGCATAAGGAACCATGTGTCAACTCAACGCAATTTCAAGAAGGAGAACCCAAGGCAGAGACTCAAACTAGCGCTAGCTCTCCTCGTGGTCAGGGTCCAATAGAAGTCAAATGGTAGCGGGAAAAAATTGGTTAAGTATAGAGAACTAGCGGAAGTCTCCATGTGTCTCAATGGCACAAATTCAAAAGGTACGACCCAAAGTGGAGACTCATATGAGCGCAAAGCCTCCATGTGTTTAGGGTTCAAGAAAGGCATCGGCTCAAATCAGCTAAGTATCAAAGACTCACGAAAGGATCCATACGTCAACTCAGCACACCTTCAAAGGTAAATCTAAAAGTAGGTTTCCTAAATAAGCTCTAGCCTTCTACGTGTCCCAGGTCTGGAAGAGGGATAGAGTTGACAGTTGAAAAGTCAATATGGGATAGAATCAGCGGAGGGTGCCATGTGCCTCAACCGTGTAAATTCAAGAGGGTTGGGCTGAGGGCCAAACTCTGACAAGTGCCAAGTCTCCTCGTGTCCTGGGTCAAATATATGGCCCCGCCAAATAAAAGGACTTAGCCAAAACATAAAGGAACAAAGCAAAGTTACAGAAGGTGCAACGTCTCTCTTCGGTGTAATTTCAAAAATGAAATCCAGGAGTGGTCCCCAAACATGTGCCATCTCTACACATGGCCATGCTTCAATTCAAGGCAGTTTGTCGGGGGAAATTCAAACTTTTGGGCTCGAAAAGGTGTAAAGTATACAAATGAGTCGTACGTCCACTGATGCCTAAAGAGCCACATGTCAAGCCAAATGGAAAATGTAGACCAGCGGGCCCAAGGATGGTTTTTTTACAAGGTGAATTGTGGGGCTGTGGGGTGTTTTGCATTTTGTATTTTTGTGCCAAAGGGCACAAAGTGAATTTCAGGCCCGCAGACCCGTTCTACTAACTGGTTTTCACCATTTTTTATATGTACCTAAATCAAACATTCAAATGGATATATCTTTCGATCCAATACTCGAGATTCAACAAATTTTGCACCATTAGAAAGGTCTCAACCTCGTCCATGCCATGGAAACCTGATACTTTAATTTTGGCAAGGTTAGGTGGGTGAAAAATGGGAAAATGTCTTCACACCATTAATATAAAATCTGATTGCTCCCAACAACCAGATTGGATTCGATTTGATCCGTCGTTCTTCCTTCTTCAACATGTCAAATAGACATAGAGCAGCAGACTCAACAGATTGTGGGAAGATTTGTAGTGGTATTGGTTGCTGATAGCTGAGCTCCAAGTTAGGTTTCCCACATCTTTTCTCCTTCTCTCTTTGTTACATCTATAAAGGAAGGGACTTGGCTCATTGTAAAGGATTGGACATTTTTGTTTTGCACCCGCCCTTCTTCCCTTGTCTGCAAGTGAATTTGTGGAGTTTTCCTAACCTCCCATTCAAGTTTTAATACAAAATTTTGCCTCTTTGCTACTGTAATGTACTGTATCAACTCTGGAGTAATAATATATTTCTGTGGATGATTCTCAACCCTCTCATGTGTTAATTTTTTTCTTCTGATCTCTCTTTACAACTTGGTTATCTATGCATGGTGGTTGTGTTGTATTTATATGGTCTATGTTAAATTACAAAATGGGTGTTTAACATTCCTTTGGTGCATCACCTTGTTAGCTTAGGTTTATTTTCTCACATCTTCTCGACTATGTCTCCTTGGTAACATAGAGTAGGTTTTAGAATAGATCCTCTGTAATTTATTTATATGCACCTGAATAGAGGAATAAGAACCAGCCTTCATCTAGAGATCTCTCTCAATTTCAAAGTCCCACACTTTGAGAGATACTCCATGTTTTACAATCACACAAAGAGTCTCAACACATCTAGTTGCAGGCACCCATGGGTGTTGTGATTCATCACTAATAGTTTTCACATGCCCTGTGGGACTCAAGAGTTATCCATCTTTATCATAACAAAACTACTGTGCACTTATAATATTAGCTTTTAAGAAGCTTTAAAATTGCACATCTGACAACTCCAAAGGATCAGAGTCCACTAGTTTCATCAAACCAGGCTCGGCAATTTCATGAGAAGAATACAAAAAAGGTCAAGAACTATAGAGGAGGGATTTTTTATCTGTCTACACTAATCCCTAGGCAGAGGGAGGAGAGCCCAGAGGTCTCCTTCTCCACCAAATAGAATCTTGTCAACAACTCCTCCTAGTAGGTCATTCATTCAATAAACAAGGGTTCTCAGGCCAATCATAATGGCACAACCACCCAACCCCTATGTTGACTTCACTGGTAGCAGCCCACTCACTCTCAATGCACAAAATCTAGTCTCAGTTGTAGCATTAAAGAGCATCCCATATTTCACTGGAGAGAACTAGACTTCTCCTAGTGACCACATTCAAGACATTGCAAATGTCTGCGCAATTCATGAGATCACTGAGATGGACATTACAGTCAAATTATTATCATCTTCACTCAAGGGTAAAGCTTCACAATGGTTCAAGAGATTAACAGCAAGCTCTATTCAGAACTGGGACCATCTGTACAGAGCTCTTCACAACCAATTTGGAGAGTGTTAGGAAATAAGAGATAAAATATGTGGAATAATCCCTTACAGAATTGCAACAGTAGAAACTAATATGCAGAAAATATTACAGATCTCAAATAAAAGTGTAAAATAAATAACACAACATAGAGAGACAATATTTAATGTGGTTCACCCAATATGGGCTACATCCACCAAGAATCACTTACTCAGATTTTATTACAAGCGTCCACACTCTCAATACAATACCCAGATCCATTTGGAGCTATGCTCAACAAACTCTATAGAATTGACACCCGAACTCAAAGCACATCTGAAATACATTTTATTTTCTATCTATCATATGCATAAGACCATAGAGATAGACAATTGCTTAAGCAGTTTGATACAAAACTGTGGGTATCAAAACCATGGGCAAAAAATCATGGGTATCAAAACAATGGGTATCGAAAAACCATGGGCCCAAAAACATAGCCCATAACAATTACCCATTACCCATGGGTTAATAAACCACCCATGAAAATTTGTTTTGGGGGCTTCACCCCCGAACCCCCTTGACCCACTCACCGGTGAGTGGGACTGCTGTAAAAATACCTGAGTGTAACACATAGAAGGTGTACCATACTCTAACATGAAACAGGCTCCACAAACATAACAATCTCCCACTTGGAGACTGATTTCCACTGAGCAAGCTTCTTAACCCTTCACTGTCATCTATGAAGGGCAACCAAAGTGGAACATAGATTTAGTTTATCCCTTGTGACCACCTTGGTCATCATGTCTGCAGGATTCTGACTGGTATGAATCTTCTCCAACTTCAAATTATCTTCTTCCAAATTTGTCCTGATGAAGTGATATCTCAACTGTATATGCTTCATCCTGGAGTGGAAATCAGAGTTCTTAGCTAGGTGTATAGCACTCTAACTATCACTATGCATCTTACATTCCTTCTGCTTGTGCCCCAACTCCTCAAGCAATTGTTGTAACCAAATCATTTCTTTGCTTGCCTCTATGGCAGCAATATACTCAGCCTCCATGGTTAATAAAGCCACCAACTTCTATAGTCATGAAATCCAACTCACTGCTGTCCCACCTACAGTGTAAATATAACCTGTCATGCTCCTCCTGTTGTTAACATCTCTAGCCATGTCTAAATCTACATAACCACGTAAAGTGGTGTCTGATCCACTGTAGCACAAAGTTGTCCCCATGGTCCCTTGCGAATTCCGAAGGATCCACTTTACTGATTGCCAATGCTCTTTACCTGGATCACTCATAAATCTACTCACATCTCCTACTGCATGGGCAATATCAGGCCTAGTGCACACCATAGCATACATCAAACTGTCAACTGTGGATGAGTAAGGTACCATGGACATCTGGTTTCTTTCCTGCTCTGTCTTGGGACACTGCTCCTTTGATAACTTAAAATGGCCTACCGAAGGAGTCCCAACCGGTTTAGCATCCTACATGTTAAACCTATCCAATACCTTCTTAATGTACTCTTCCTGAGATAAAGTCAACTTATGTTCCTTCCTATCCCGAGTTATCCTCATACCAAGGATTTGTCTGGCTACCCCCAAATCCTTCATATCAAAGGATTCACTTAGCTATTTCTTGAGTACTTTTATTTCCTGCATGTTTTTACCTGTAACCAACATGTCATCAACATACAAACACATGATAGTATAACTTACATCCTCAAATTTCTTTGTATACACGTAATGGTCAGAATGACATCTAATATAAAAAAATTTTATCATGAAGCTATCAAACTTCTTATACCATTGACGTGGAGCTTGTTTCAAGTCATACAATCTCTTCTTCAGTTTGCACACCATCTCCTCTTTACCTTAGACTTCATATCCTTATGGCTGCTGCATATATAGCTCCTCCTCCAAATCACCATGGAGAAATGCAGTCTTTACATCTAATTGTTCTAAGTGCAAGTCTTTTGTTGTCACTATTCCAAGAACAGTTCTAATAGAATTCATTTTTACTACAGGAGAAAAAATATCATCAAAATCTATACCTTGTTTCTGTGCAAACTCCTTGACCACCAACCGAGCCTTATATCTTTTCTTTCCTCCTTCTTCGTCTTTAAATATGTACACCCACTTGTTCTGCAATGCTCTTTTACCTTCTAGTAGCTTCACCAAATCCCAAGTCTGGTTCTCCATGAGAGACTTATGCTCCTCATCCATAGCTTGCTCCCACTTCTTCCTAGTATCTACCTGCATTGATTCATCAAAGCTCTCTGGATCTCCACTATTAGTGAGTAATAAATAATAAAGAGAAGGAGAAAAACATGCAGGTTCTCTTCTTACCCTAGAAGACCTCCGCAATATAGGAGTTTGGGGTTCCTGTTGAGGGGGTTCCTAAACTAATTCATATTTCACTTTCCCATATGGAATATCCTCTACCACTGCATATTCTTTCTTAGATTCTTCCCTGTTTTCCTGCAACTACTGCTTATACATGACTTTCTCATTAAAGACCACATCCCTAGATTGAATGATTTTCTTGTCCTTAATACTCCAACATTTATATCCAAAGTCATCACCACCATAACCAATGAAAGTACACTTTTCTGATTTAGCCTCTAGCTTGATCCTATCATCCTTGTCTATATGAACAAACACCTCACATCCAAAGACTCTAAGAAATGAATAATCAACTTTCTTACCATACCAAGCCTCCTTAGGTATGCCTCCATCCAAGGCACTTGAGGGTCCTATGTTTATCAAGTACACAGCTGTGCTCACCACTTTTTCCCAAAAAGAAAGAGGCAGTCCTGCATGTATCCTCATGCTCCTAGCACGTTCCATTTTTGTTCTGTTCATCCTTTCTGATACCCTATTTTTCTGTGGAGTTCCTGGAATCATCTTTTTCCTACGGATTCCATTCTTATAACAATAATCATCAAATTCATTACTACAATACTCCCCTCCATTATCTGACCTGAGACATTTTAACTTAAGACATGTTTCATTCTCTACCAAGGCTTTCCATTTAACAAAAGTATCAAATACATCATATTTGTTTCTAATACAATAAACCCAAACTTTCCTTGTTGCATCGTTAATAAAAGTAACATAATAACTTGAACCCCCAAGAGATGATACCTAAGATGGCCCTCACACATCAGAATGTACCAGCTCTAACTTACTCTCTTTCTTCGTAGGTCCAACCTTGATAAACCTTACTCGCTTCTGTTTCCCATATATGTAGTTCTCACATAAATCCAAACCTGTTTCTGTATATCCAGGAAAATTCTTCTTTATGATTTCCATGCCCTTATGGCTCATATGACCGAGCCTATAGTGCCATAATGTTATATGTGCATCTGAAGCCACAAGATTACAATCATTAGTACTATCAGTGGATCAATACAAGGTTCCAACCTTCTTACCTCTTGCCACCACAAGAGCACCCTTGGTAACCTTCCAAGAGTCAGCTATAAATATCACAATACAACCATCACTTCCCAATTGTCCCACCGATATCAAATTTCTCCTTAATGTAGGCACATGTCTGACATACTTCAATAGCCGTGTATTCCCATTTTGCATCTTAACCTGAACAGAACCTTTTCTAACTATACTGCAAGGCTCATTATCACCAAGAAAAACATGCCCAAAATCCCCTTGAGCATAATCAACAAAATAATGCCTATGTGGAGTAGCATGAAAAGAAGCCCCTGAATCTAAAACCCAAGATTTAGTAATATTATGCAAAGAAAGAATCAAAGCATCCTGACATACATTACCCGATGCCACATTTGCCTCCTTATTTTCTTCATGTTGTTTTTTCTTGTCTCGAAAGCTCCCAATAGTCCTTCTTTACATGCTCAGACTTTCCATAGTTACAACATACAATCTTGCTCTTAGATTTTGACCTCGCCCGATCTTTTGATTTTCCACGGTTTCCTCTATTCTTCTATCTCCCTCTAGTTTTCACTGTCAAAGCATTACCTGAATTACAAGATTCTCTGGAGCTTTTTCTTCACATTTCCTCGCTTAGAATCACCCCTACAACATCCTCAAACTTCAACTTTGAGTTAGCTAGAACCGAGTTGCTTACCACCATTACCAGGTTATTCCAACTTTCAGGTAAAGAGCATAGAATTAATAAAGCCCTAACTTCTTCATCAAATTCTATTGTAACCGAAGCTAGCATATTCACAACCATATTGAAATCATTTAAATGATCTGCTATTGAACTATTCTCAGACATCTTCATATTAAACAACTTTTTCATTAAAAATATCTTGTTAGAGGCAGAGGGTTTTTCATACAACTTCCCTAATGCATCCATTAGATCTTTTTTCATCTTTTCCTTTGAAACATTAAATAATAATGAAGATGCAAGACACAGCCGGATCGTTCCAAGTTCCTTCTGATCCAAAAAATCCCATTCCGCATCTGTCATTCTTGAGGGTTTGTTCACCTTCTCAAACATTGGAGTATAAAGATCCTTCTGATAAAGGTAATCTTTCATCTGCATCTTCCAAAGACTGAAATTCTGTCCATTGAATTTATCAACCCTAGATCTTCCATCATCTGCCATAGCTCCCACTTAAGCTAAAAACTTTCCCTGTGATTCAACACTTCAACAAACCAAACCAGGATTAATACCAATTGTTAGGAAATAAGAGATAAAATATGAGGAATAATCCCTTACAGAATCGCAACAGTAGAAACTAATATGTAGAAAATATTATAGATCTCAAATAAAAGTGCAGAATAAATAACACAACACAGAGAGACAATATTTAATGTGGTTCACCCAATTTGGGCTACGTCCACCAAGAATCATTTGCTCAGATTTTATTACAAGCCTCCACTCTCTCAATACAATACCTAGATCCGTTTGGAGCTATGCTCAACAAAATCTATAGAATTCACACCTGAATTGAAAGCACATCTGCAATACATTTGCTTGTCTATCTATCATATGCATAAGACCATATAAATAGGCAATTGCTTAAGCAGTTTGATACAAAACCGTGGGTATCAAAACCATGGGCAAAAAACCGTGGGTATCAAAACAATGGGTACTGAAAAACCATGGGCCCAAAAAAACAGCCCATAACAGTTACCCATTACCCATGGGTTAATAAACCACCCATGAAAATTTGCTTCAGGGGCTTCACTTCCGAACCCCCTTGACCTGCTCACCAGCGAGTGGGACCACCGTAAAAATACCTGAGTGTAAAACATAGAAGGTGTACCACACTCTAACATGAAAATAGGCTCCACAAACATAACAGAGAGAAGGGAGAAAATCTATCCCTCCTGGATTATTTAACAACAATCAAGAGGGCTCCTAATGAGCTACAAATGGATTTCAACTTCATATTTCAAAGGACATGGGACAGGATTCAATTGGTCGTGAGGCTCACAAATGAAGGTGTTATCTTATACTTTCTTAGAGCTCTAAATTTTGATATTGCCTTAATGATTCAATCAATGGGAGGCACCACCTTACCAGCAACCTATAAAATTTCCATTAGAGCTGAAAATTGTTTAATTCAAGATGGTAAACTTGTTCCTAGGCGACATATGCACTAGTCAAACACCCACATTATCTCCCATACCTACTCCAAGAAATCATAGTTTAGCTGAAGCTTCCACCTCATCCTCTAGCACTTCAAAAGAGCTACAAGAGGTTATGAAACAACTACAAAACCTTGGAAATAAGCTAGTGACTATTAAAAGGTGGCAAGCTTAGAGTTCTGGGCCATATCAACCTCAAACTCAGTATCAAGCTAGGCCCCCAAACTAGCAAAATAGACCATCAATGCAGGCTACAAATCAAAACCAAAACCAAGGACAACCTCAAGTTGTTAGGCCTTTTTGACCATATGATCCAAACACAGCTTCAACATCAAGTGCCTTGGTTCCAACACAAAACAATATGGCACAAGAATATGACTGGTGTTTCCCATGCAATCAGCCCCACAACTAGTCAATGTGTTTCAATGGTGCACTAAATCAGGCCTTGATGGTACATACCATTGGTGTGTCTCAAGAGCCCAGTCAAGAGGAAAATCAGCAGTAAGAAAATCACCAAGAGGCACCTCCAAGTGAGACTATGCTTGTCAATTGGTAGGCTGAAGACTTCTATGGAATTAACAAAGCTCCTTCTCAAAGCGTAGCTTCCAATACCCCGTCCAAGAAAAGGAATATTGGAGAGGGACAGTCATCAAACTCAATTAATCCTCAACCCTCTATTATCCCACAAGGTATTGGCACTCAAAGTGCAACTCCCAATATGCAGAGTCATCCCAAGCCACCTTCCAAACCCACTCAGGCACTAGTTGTAACAACCCATGTGCAAGAGAAAAATGTACCATCAAAGGGGCAGAAAAAAGATAGCTCAACCCCATTTAACATCATTGAACAAATGAAGAAAAAAAATGTGAATATTTCAATGTGGGAGTCATTGGCTATCCCGGGGAAGAGAGACTTATTCCAGGCTACTATAGCCAATTGGTCAACCTCATACCAGCCCCCCAACCAACAAGAGAAAGTGTTTACTAATGCGGCTTGTCTCTAAGGAAACCGTGGAGGAAATCAAGGTAAGAATTAGAAGCCCCCTCTACTCTATGTTTCATTGATCATTGGAGACAAGTTGGTACATAATTGCATGATTGATTCGGGGGCAAATAGCTTTGTAATGCCAAAACAAATAGCCGATCAGTTGGATCTTCAATATGAAGTCATCTCCAGCAGCTTATTGTAATTAAATGGGACAGCAGTAAAAAAGGCTAGATTCATCAAGGATTTTAACCTCACATTGCACGCATGCCCTAATTTGAATGTATTGCAAATCATATCAGTCATAGGCTTTCCACCACATTTTTCATTATGTTTGTCAAGAGACTTCACCACTAAAATTGGAGGCTATTTGTCTTCTAATTGGTCACACATGTTCTTTAGAACAAGGTATGGAGCTAAGGTGTTGGTTGGATATTTTGTCAAACCAAAATATGAGGTTCAACCACAGTACATGGGATTAAATCCCTCCTCAAAGACAGGTGAGGCTGCCTGTTTATTGCTAATCTAAAACACAGTAAATAATATATACAATATTCACACTAATCTAACCATTGGGGGTTGGGATGAAATCCCGAAATCCACATTCACACGATTCAAGAATATTGCTTTCGTAAATGAAATAGGTTAGAAACTGTTACAGTGAAAGAAGCACAGTAGAAAGGAAATGGGAGAAACATATTTTCTTTCGAGTAAACACAGAGCACGAAATAATCATACGAGTTTTAGATCACAGATGTAATGTCCAAGATAATTAGAAACACTGAGATTCTATGCAAAGAATAGCTTAAGATCATGAACATAAGAACACTGTCTTAAATAAGATATATTTCACAACACAAAGTCTGTAAAACAATATCAACTCCTATTCTTCAAAATGATTGAAAGAAAACACAAATTTTTTCTCCTTTCCAATAGCCCCTCAATATTCCAAAAACTCTCGACCCTTTTGAATGCACAGCATCCTTTATTTATAACAAAAGGAACTAGAGATAAACTAGGTAAGATCCTAAAAAGTAGCATTTTAACTGGAGTTCAGTTTTGCATGACTCTCACGCAGGAGATCAAGTCAAAACATGATTAAAAATATGACGAAACAGAATTGAAAAAGACATGTCAATTTCAAGATTGAAATGACAGCCGACACATTGTAATAGACTTAGTCTGAATCATCATCTTTTGGAAAACGTATTTCCTCTTTTTCTTCCTCATGGAGACTGTTTGCAAATTCCTGGAACTTTCCAATTATGCCTTGCACTTTCATTGTCAGTCAGGTGCCATCTGGCAAATGAAAGCTCCAGCATCTGACAGGTCTCATGAATAGTCAACTGGCTACTGCCGGGAAGCTTTTTCAATCTTTTGCTGAGCTTTCTTAAGGCCTCAACGTATCGTTACAATCCTCAAATCAACCCATATGATCCTCAATGTCAAATCCGCAGGTTCAGATGCTGGGCTCCATAGATTTGTTCTGAAGAGACTCCTCTGGATGATCAGGATACCTGAGTCCCAACTGAGACAAATCTTCAGCAATGCTTCTTCCAGATCACTTTTCCCATGATCAAGTTCACCCTTCTCTCAACATTGCTGCAGGCTTCGTTGAAAATCTTTGCTCTGACTGTGGCCTTGGTGAGCGAGCAAGTATATCTCCCGTATGTTGGGAAATACAGCTTCTTCCACCAAGATGCTTGCTTTGTTGGTAATTTGTGAAAATCAAGAGCTGTCTGACCAATTCTATCAAGCTATCCAATCTATCCCCTAGATAGCGAGGCAGACTTCTCTCCTTCCTTCTGAAAGGCTCTCCCGAGTACATGACTGTTCGAAGATACCTTAAACTTCTTGAATTGTAAGAAGATACACCCCCATTTGGATACTTTAGTCCAAGCCTCATCTGAGACTCTCGTCTTCCTCAGCTCTGGGTTCAGCCTGCAGATATTCTCATAGAAAAAGGCATCATTTACCCTCCTGAAATGATCTTTTGACCCCTTCTTTTTCAATTGAGGGAAATATTTATAAACTGGGTTTGTCGTTCTGCTTCCCTTAGTATCCAGCCCGGGATAGTTCCTCATCCCGGCTGCTGCGTAAGCCACATATGAAAACATATAAAACTTTCCAGTCGATAAGACCGTCGTCATCTGAGAATCAATTTCATTGCTGATAAGGGTCCCCCAGTCAATCCCTTGCTGATTCTTCTTGATGGTGACCATAAACTGATACATCCATCCATGAAATACATTTGATTCAGGCAAGCCAAAAACCCGGCTCAGCAGGGTGATAATATCATTGATTTCTTGTATGAAATCACATCTGGGGATAGTCCTTGGAAATCTAGATACTGCTGGTTTAGCCTTGACCAGGAACTTCTTATTGACATCCTTAATGCAGTCTTCCTGATTACTATCCCAGGCCTTCTGAGCCGACTTGATGTTCAGGTCCCCATACTCTTCGAAATTAGGTAGTTTTAGAAGATCATCAAAATATGCTCCATCTAGCCTGATCACTACCTCACCAGCCTGGCTCTTCACGGAACGAGAAGCCGAGTCATAACTAGACGCACAAGCCAAAACAAATTCTGGACATTGGGCGGACATGGGAAAGCCTGCTGCAAGGGGCAAGCCACTGTTAGCTAAAGCTGTCATCCATGGGGTTTGAGAGGAACTCTTCACCCTATTCCAGAAGTCATCCATATCTATATTGCCAAGTTCAGTGTCCCTGATATCATAATTGCAATCAATATATGATGGAGATTCTGGCTTCTTGAATTTGTACTTCATCCTGCTAGATTTCTCGGCCTTCTCCTGAGATGGACCAGGGTCTGACATGAAGAATGTTGGAGGGAGAAAGGCTTGAAACTCAGGAGATGTTATCCACACTGAAAATCCCGATCGACTGAATATGCTGGAAGAATAGAAGAGTCCGACACGCTGAGGAGGATGTCGGAAAACCCTGAGAACCCGACAAGTTTGATATGTCAGAACTTTGGCAAAGCCCGACACTTGCGTTGATGACGGGAACTCGGAGATACCCGGCACTTGCTTTTGATGTCGGACACGGAAGAAACCCCGACACCTGTTTGTGGATGTCGGAACTGGAAGAAAACCCGACACTTCAATATACTTCGGAATTTTGAGAAAGCCCGGCGCGCCAATCCGTCAATACACTTCGGGTCTCCGGCTCTGCAAAACAATCTTCAAAACCCAAGAAGAAAAACAGGGTTTTTCGTTGAATTCCAAAACATGTAATCTCCTTCTTTTTTATTATTCATGTTCCATGCATATAATAGAACTTGGAAGAAACAGCATCAAGGGATAGTCTCAAAAGAGATAAACCCTAAAAACCTAAAACCCTTTCCAAAGCAACACAGAAAGAAGAAGGAAAGAAAACCTTCAACACCCGGCAAGAAATTGGGAATAAAATACGCTCAATCGATCCATAAAAACCAAGAATAAAGAAGGGAAAGAAAAATACCTTCAATTCGAGAAATGTAAGATCGAAAACAGACGATCCAATCGAGCAAGGTGAGTTTTCGGGTTTTGAAAACGGAAGAGCACGCAAAAAAATTCCACGAATTAAAAATACGAATGGTAAGAATGACGTGGAAATCCGCGTATTTATAAGAAAATTGGTAATTAATACACTTCAGCTCGGCACGTGCCAACTCACCAACCACTCGGCATGAATGCCATGTCAGCATGTTTGGGAGGTCCGAAAACCCGAAACTAGGGGACTTATTGCAATTCGGGTTTCGGGTTTCAGAAAACATGATGCATAAAGCATGAGGTGCTTAGATGCTACATAGCCCTGAAAACCCGATACAAAGGATTAAGCAGACTTCGGGAATCGGAAAACATGAGGCATAAAACATGTTTTGGATTGCGGATGTTCCAATGCGCCGGGGATCCGAAAACTCGATTTTCTCAATACAAGGCGGGGCTTCGGGTTTCGGAAGACAGTCGACATAAAGCATGTTAAAACTCATGTCGAGCTGTTGGTAAAACCTGAAAACCCGATTTTCTTAAAAATAGGCCATAATGTAAAATCAACTTCGAAAATTTTCGTAGGGGTTATTCGATCGTTTTGTCATGAACTCAAAACGGGGATAACAGCTGGCTCCAGTTGGGGACTTTCTTTGTAATACCAAAGGAAGAGAACTCAAAATCTCTGGTCTTATTCATTAGGTTACGGGGTCAAGAAGAAAACCAAAATAAAACAAAATGAAGAAAGAAAGAAAGAAAACCAAAAGCAAACACATAACAAAAAGCAAAATATGTACAATGCAAGAGAGCATCTTGCATTAATGGTGGAACATCTTTAGATGTTGTCCACTGAAAGGAAAAGGGAGTAGCCCTCCATCTAGATATGATAGAAGGAAACTATTTTCACCATTCAACTCGTGGATATTGAAATGTCATTTCCATAAAGAATCAAACTTTCCATGCATTCCTTTCTGTTCTCTCCTTTTATCCCAAAGCAACACCAGGTCTCCAATCTGGAAGTTGCGCTACTTTGATTTTCTATCGAAAATCTTCTTCACCCTACTCTTATGATCTGATATACGATCAACCACCTTGATTCGCTCTTCTTCTAGCCTGGTTAGGTACATAACCCTCTTTTCGATAGAATTATGAAAAGCTACATCTTCAACCGCTTTTGCCAACTGCAAGGCCGGCAATTCTACTAAGATAGGAATTTCAGCATCAATCCCGTATAGCAATTGGAAAGGAGACATCCCTATGGCTCACTTTGGAGTGATCCGATCAGCCCACAATGCATCATACAATGCTTTGTGCCATGTCCTTTGATTTTCATCCACTAGTTTCCTGATTATGGTAACCAGGTTCTTGTTGTTGGATTCAGCTTGCCCATTACCCTAGGGATAATAATCAGATGAGTGAGCCAGAGTGATGCCAAATCCATAGCAAAACTCAATTAACTCATGTGATGAGAAATTAGAAGCATTATCAGCTACAATCTTATGAGGCACACCGAATCTGACGATTATATTTTCTTTCAGGAACTTGCAAACAGCTTCAGAAGTTGCTTGCTTGATTGGTACAACTTCTACCCACTTGGTAAAATAATCTGTAGCAGTCAACACATAGTTGTGTCTAGCACTGGAAGCAGGATTCAATGTTCTGATAAAATCAATCCCCCATTGGCGAAAAGGTTCTTCAATCACCACAGGCTTCAGAGGAAGAGCTGCTAGCTTGGGACGACCAACGAAATGTTGACAAGCTTCACATTTAGACACCCATTCTGCTGAATCCTGGAAAAGAGTAGGCTAATAATACCTAGCCCGTAAGATCTTATAAGTTGTCACAGAGGATGAAAAATGTCCTCCGCATGCTAGGCTATGAAAGGATTCTAATAACTTTTCCTGTTGTGATTTATAAACACAACGCAAGAAGACACCATCAATACCTTTCTTGTATATTGCATTATTCCACAAAAGGTATTTTACAGATCTCAACTTGATGGTCCTCTTCTCTTTTTGATTTAAATGTGGAGGGCATTCACCATAAGTTAGGAAGAAAGCGATGTCCATGTAACATTCATCAGTCGTACTCACAAAAAGCACCATAGGCAGCTCTGAAGAAGTATCTTGAGTCTTTTCACACTCTGTTTCAGCATGATTTTCTGCAATCAATTGACACAGGCCCCTTCCTCGTACCAACTTGGTAGGTCTGATGTCTAAATCGTACTCCTGAACCTTAGCTATCCAGGTACCTCGTTGACTTCCCAGCTCTTGTTGAGTCAGAATGGATTTAACAGCAGTATCAGGAACGAGAACGCGAGTATGGGAATTCAGCACATAGTACCTGAAATGCTTCACCGCTCGCACCACCGCATAAGCATGTTTTTCAATCTGCGACATCTTCAATTCATGCGCCTTCAACGGACAGCTCATGAATGTGATGGGAGCTTCAATGCCTTCCCCATTTTCCTGCATCAGGATGGCTGACACTGTGTGAGCAGAAGCATAGCTATACATGATGAAATCTTTCTTGAAGTCTGGACATACTAAGATAGGAGCGGAAGCAACTGCCCTTTTGATTTCTTCAAATGAAAGCTTCCCTTCTGCACTCCATCTGAATGGGACTTTGCCTTTCATCATTCCAAGGATATCCTTGGTTTTGTCAGCGAAATCAGGTACAAATCTTCTCAAAAAATTAACCTTTCCAAAGAAAGAATGAACTCCTGTTTTACTTGTGGGCAAGGTAAGGCTCTGAATAGCCTTTACCCTTTCCGGGTCAATTTTAGTTCCTTCCTTAGTCACAATATGACCCAGCAATTTTCCTTCGGTTACCCCGAACATGGACTTCTTAGGATTCAATGAAATCCCGTGACGTCTGCATCTCAAAAGTACTTGTTCTAAATGACCATAATGATCACTCCGTTTTTTAGAGAAAGATGGTCAAGTCATCCAAATACACAACTATGACCTTGCCCATCAGATCTCTGAATGCCAGGTCCATAACTCTATGAAAAGTAGCTCCGGCGTTGATCAAGCCGAATGGCATCCTCCTGTAAGCAAAGGTACCCCATGGGGTCGTGAAAGTTGTCTTGTGTTGATCTTCTGTGGTTACCTCGACTTGATTATATCCCGAAAACCCATCGAACATGGATAACATTTCTGATCCAGTAACAGTTTGCAATACCTGATCCATGATAGGCAAGGGATAGTTATCCTTCAGCGAGGACTGATTCAAGTTCTGGAAGTCAACACAAATCCGGATCTCGCCATTCTTCTTCCTGACAGGAACAATGTTTGCAATCCAAGTGGAGTGATGGATTGGGAAAATAATTCTGGCATCTAACATCTTCTGAATTTCTGCCAGGATAGTTCCTGAAATCTTCGGATTGTAATGTCTTTGCTTCTGTCTATACGGCTTCACATCAGGCTTCAAAGGGATACTGTGCTGTACATCTTTGGGCTTGAAGGATTTCAAATCTGCATAAGACCAGGCCAACACATCGATGTATTTCTTCAAGAGCGAAGTGAATCTTACATTCTCTTCAGGAGAACAACATTTACCAATATTCACCATCCGAGGTTGATCAGATGAACCTAGATTGATTTGATCTACTTCAGAGGAAGAAGCTCCTTCAACTTGCCTTTTGTTTTGGATAAAGCGATCATGCTTGTCAAACAGACCCTCCAGGGAAACCAGACCTTTTGGTATCTTGTTGCCTTTCAGCTGGATAAATTCACCATCAACCTCTTGATATGGATCTGAAATAGTTTCACGAAAGGCTGATTCCGAACCTTCAAAATATAGCTCACTGAAATTGTCAGCCTTTTCTAGAAAAGCCAACACCTGTTGATCATCGTTAAACACTTGCCAGTGAGTTGCATTATCTGGGACGCTAGGGACGGTACACAATCTCAATAGAGTATGTATCTTGCTTGAACTGAGGATGAGGAAGAAGAAGAGATGCATACACGGCCAAAGAATCAGCCTTGTCATTATAATCTCTTAAAATTGCCTTAATAGAAAATGCATCAAAGCATTCTATACTATCCCAAACTTTATTTCGGTAATGTCTCAACCGATCATTTTTCACCTGATATATACCCCTGACCTGATTAACAATCAGCTCCGCATCTCCTTGAACCTTGATATTTCTAATTCCCTTCTGTCTGGCCAATTCTAATCCTAATAACAGGGCTTCATATTCGGCCGTGTTGTTAGTATTATCAAATTGCAACTTATAAGCTGATGGGAAAATCTCGGAGCTAGGAGATATGAGAACAACACCAGCACCTGATCCAGAGGTTGAGTAGCTACCATCAAATTCGAGCGTCTAAATAGCATTGGGATCTTCCTCTTCAACATCCAAAATTGGTATCTCGGAAGTCATGAAATAATTCCCGAAGCTAGCATCTTCGAAAAGAATCTGAGCCTTAGGATCATCTGATTTGGTCACCAAATACTTTGCCTGCGGTTCAGGATGAAGAACCTGTTGAACCCCTTTGACTGGGATCTTGGCTTTGGTCCAATCCATACTAATCTCTCCTCCGACATCTTTACAAAATCCTCTACCCAAGAGGATACCATAAGCCGCAGGGATATCGGCAACCAGAATAGTCATTTTCACTCTCTTCTCAGGGAAGGCAACAAATGCAAACTGTGCGTCCTTGATTTGACCAATCAGAGGGACTTGTTTAGTTTCCATGGAATAGCACCGTCCATATGACTTAGTCAAAGTAAGTCCAAGGGCATGGGCCACTTTTGCGGGCATAACATTATCAGAGGCCCCTGAGTCGATGATGCAATTGCTGAGTTTAAACCCATTTATAAGTAGAGACAAATAAAATGGTTCAATCTTTCCTGAGGAAGAAGCAGAGGTCAGATTATTCTGAGGTGTGAGTTGAGTAGGATTTGGAAGGAGACCTTTTGAAGGTGATGGAACGGCTGCTTTACTCCTGATGAACTTGGCCAGCTTTTCAAACTGTTCAGGATTCGACTGAAGGTATTCTGCCTCTGACATTTGAATTTTGGTTCTCTTTGCATGATCAATAATGTCAAAAGCAGTATAAGAAGGAATGATGGTAGGCTCCGTTCTAATTATATGAGCTTGTGCTGGGGCACTGATCTTAGGAGAAGGAACATAAGGAGCAGCTGCCTTTTTGGTAACCTCTCTTTCAGTTTGCGCCGAAATAGGGGTACCCCTCTTAACTATAGATATGGGAGGATCCTTATTCTTCTCCTTAGTGCTTTCAAGAGGTTTTCTGGGATTCTGAGATTGGGACCGAGTGAAGACAGCAAATGATTGACCATGTGGCGCACATTCATCTTCATCATATTCCAAATACCCAATGTTGGAGTTGCCAGCTAACTCATCATAAGACTCATCAGCATATCCTAAAGCTTCGAAAGCCTCGTGAGATTCTTGTTCTTCTGGTTCATCTTCTTCATCAAGTATTTCCACTACTGCATTGACGGGAGGAGCTTCAATTGCTAGTCTCAGTTGAGCAGGAGTTAACCGTGGCCTATCTCTGACAGGTGCACCATTGTTATTATTGAAATTCCACCTAGGTATATCCCGATATGGAACATTGTTCACCTGCTGGGACATTTGCTTCTTTAAAGCAATCAAATCATTAGCCATTTTTTGAAACATAGGATCTGTGTTACCTTGAGAAGAACCTTGATTTTTGAGTTTGGGTATGTCTTTCTTGATCCTTCCAGCCAAGATGAGATCATCCTCTATTTCAGTAGCTGTTGACTGAGCAGTGGCCAAATCTGGGATAACCGACCTTCTTAATAAAAAGCTTATATCAGGAGGTTTGGCATTGATGAAGAAGCATTTTTGGTTTTTTAGAGTAGGTACAGCTATTTCTGGAATCTTCCGGATCAGCTTGTTGAACTTTGCCATGAATTCCCACATAGGTTCATGCGATTCCTTCTTCATATGAGTGAGCTGAGCTAACAAAGCATGAGAATCTTCAGCTGGTTTGAAACGTGCTTCGAACTTAGTCTGCATGGTAGCCCAGTTTGGGATGCATGCATTCAGGAGGTGATAAAACCATTCGGCTGCTACACCCTGCAACGTTTCAACGAAGAGTCGGACGGAGACATCTTCGTGGGCTACTCCGAGAACACCGCATGCAACAAAGAAAGATGCTATGTGCTCGTCAGGATGCTGCTTCCCATCTCCATTGAACTTAGGAATATTTTTACGAGATCCACGTGGTAACTCATTCAATGGAGGAGTCAAGGAAAGAGGACCAATAACTGCACCCCAAGGCACAGGTTGAACCGCCATCCTTCTGAAAAGAGTGCGTACAGGGATCCGAGTATCAGATAAGAGTAGTGCACGACAAGTTACAGATGCTTCCCCTTCCACAGGGATCTGGTTTCTCCGAACAGGTGAAGAACTTCTAGTTCGATTAGAGACAATGTTGTTGGGAGAAAGACTGAAATTATGCTGTTGCAGTAACTCAAAGAGTGGATCAATTTCACCTTGAGCTCGGCGGGACCGAGTGAAGATCTTCCTGGCCAGCTTGAACTGAAAGGAGATCTTGTTGAAAAATAAGGCAAATACGGAGTCGCCAAACACCGAGAGGATAAGCTTTATACTATAGATCCGTAGTCCCCAGCGGAGTCGCCAAAAACTGTTGGTTGGATATTTTGTCAAACCAAAATATGAGGTTCAACCACAGTACATGGGATTAAATCCCTCCTCAAAGACAGGTGAGGCTGCCTGTTTATTGCTAATCTAAAACACAGTAAATAATATATACAATATTCACACTAATCTAACCATTGGGGGTTGGGATGAAATCCCAAAATCCACATTCACACGATTCAAGGATATTGCTTTCGTAAATGAAATAGGTTAGAAACTGTTACAGTGAAAGAAGCACGGTAGAAAGGAAATGGGAGAAACGTATTTTCTTTCGAGTAAACACAGAGCACGAAATAATCATACGAGTTTTAGATCACAGATGTAATGTCCAAGATAATTAGAAACACTGAGATTCTATGCAAAGAATAGCTTAAGATCATGAACATAAGAACACTATCTTAAATAAGATATATTTCACAACACAAAGTCTGTAAAACAATATCAACTCCTATTCTTCAAAATGATTGAAAGAAAACACAAAGTTTTTCTCCTTTCCAATAGCCCCTCAATATTCCAAAAACTCTCGACCCTTTTGAATGCACAGCATCCTTTATTTATAACAAAAGGAACTAGAGATAAACTAGGGCAGATCCTAAAAAGTAGCATTTTAACTGGAGTTCAGTTTTGCATGACTCTCACGCAGGAGATCAAGTCAAAACATGATTAAAAATATGACGAAACAGAAATGAAAAAGACATGTCAATTTCAAGATTGAAATGACACGACACATTGGGACTTAGTCTGAATCATCATCTTTTGCTCTTTCCTCTTTTTCTTCCTCCTGCTGAGACTGTTTGCTCTGAAATTCCTGGAACTTTCGAATTATGCCTTGCATTTCATTCTCATCAGGTGCAGTGGAATGATCATTCCACATTTCGCAGGTCTCATGAATATCACTGGCACTGCCAGGAAGCTTTTTCAATTTTTTGCTGAGCTTTCTTAAGGCCTCCAACGTATGTTCAATCCTCACAAACTGACCAATGACTTCAAGGTCAAATCCGTGTACAGGTTCATGCTGAACAGACTCTTGGATTTGTTTGAAGAGATCATCTGGTGATAGGATACCTGAGTTCCCAACTGACACCTTTGGACAAATCTTCAGCAATTCTTCTTCCAGATCACTTTTCCCATCGATCAATTTATCCCTTGATTCTCTCAACTTGCTGCAGGCTTCGTTGAGAATCTTTACTCTGAACCTGATGGCCTTGGTGAGCTGGAAATGTTTATCTGTATGTGGGAGAATACCTTCTTCCACCAAGACGTGTGCTGGTAATTGCTTTAGCACTTGGAGAGCTTCACAAGTCAAATCAAGCTGTCCAATTTCTTCAGTGAATTCCTCATCCATCTTCTCTCCTTCCTTCTGAATCTCCCCCAAAGACTCATGAACCTTCACCACATCTTGAATTACTTCCTTCCCCTGTTGGAGAAACTTTTGGATCCATTCATCAACCACCCTTCCTTTTTTAGCAATCTTCTCAATCGTAGGCACCGATGAGAAATCGAATCCGGTAGAAACAGAAGAAGGTGGTATGGATTCAAGGGGTTTTGAGAGTTTAATCAAAATCTCTGTCAACTGCTCCACTTTTTCCTTAAGCTCATTTCTGCTGTCCTTTGTTTCTTTCAACTTTTGGCACAGCACGTCTATGGAAGCCCGTGCATCTTGTTGCGCTCCTTCTGCTGTCACTTTCCCTAGAGCCACCTTGGTTATCTGATAATCAACAGCTGTTATATCATCTCTAGTTTTGTCAGCCGAGGGAGTGGCAATCTCTGCGAACTTATCTCCTGAAGCATCTACCAAAACCCTTGAAACTGTTTTGGGTTTCTTGGCTGATTTCGTAGTAGAAGCCTTGAGTGAGCTGAAATCAAAGGTTGGTAGGGGTACAATCACTTTCCTTTTCCTCGGAGTTTGCTCGAGTAGCCATTGTGGCGTATCAGAGGAAATTGCCAATGTTGTAGTAACTGGTATTCTACTCTCAAGGGGGGAAGATTCTACTATTGGAGGAGGAACAGTAGCCAACGTGGTAGTAGATGCAACAAAGAGAGGTACAGGTTGAGGTGTGCTGGTGATCACTTGGGTTCCAGCAGAGAGGGGTGAGAGTCCAGAGAAAATACCGGCCATACCTGAAGAAGTGGATGGGGAATGAGGAGGTTGGAGTGGTTGTTGAGGGGGAGGCACAGATTCAGTTTCCAAAGCCTGGGATGCAAGAGACAAAGTTTCTTCAGTTTGATAATCAACAAATGATGAAGTCAAGAGCTGGCTTCCTCCTTCTTCCAAATTAATTTCTCCTATTTCTGGTGGTGTTGGTGATTCTGGCACAACCACCGTTTCAGCTGGAGAAATAATTGAAGAGATTTGTCTTTCTTTCCTCTTCTTGGGAATCCTGATTTTTATAGGCCCCCCAGAAGATTCTTTGTCCTTTTTCTTTTTGGAGGGCCCCACCTCCGTTTCAGCCAACTTTAGAAACTTGTCATCTTTAAAATTCATTCCCCAAGAGGAGAGCCATTTTTTGGTGCGAGCAAGAATGAGAGCCGACCTATCTGTAATAGAGGCTTTTTCGCTGGCTGACCAATCAATAGGTGGGAAAACGTATTGATCCTCATTAAGCCCATCATAGGACATATCCAACACACTTTCATTGTCAGTCGTGCCATCTGGCAAATCAGAAAGCTCCAGCGTCTGAATCTCATTAATAGTCAACCTACTATTATCTTTTCTGCGAACCGCAACTTCGTTACGCAGATCAACCCATATATCCTCAATGTCAGGCCTGTGCAGATGTTGGGCTCCATAGGCTCTAAGCACTCCTCGGATGTCAAAACCATCCCGAGACTTCATATGCTTCTTTAATTTTTCCTGAAGTTCACATTCAACATTTTTGGCCTTTGCCACTGTCGAGCAAGTATATCTCCCGATAGAAATTGGGAAGGATACAGCTGCCTTATGCTTGCTTTGTTGGAATTTGTGAAAATCCAACAGCTGTCTGACCAATTCTATCAATATCAATCTATCCCCTGGATAGCGAGGCAGACGGAAAGGCTCTCCCGAGTACATGACTGTTCGAAGATATGTAAACTTCTTGAATTGCAAGAAGATACACCCCCATTTGGATACTTCAGTCCAAGCCTCATCTGAGACTCTCGTCTTCCTCAGCTCTGGGTTCAGCTTGCAGATATTCTCATAGAAAAAGGCATCATTTACCCTCCTGAAATGATCTTTTGACCCCTTCTTTGTCAATTGAGGGAAATATTTATAAACTGGGTTTGTCGTTCTGCTTCCCTTAGTATCCAGCCCGGGATAGTTCCTCATCCCGGCTGCTGCATAAGCCACATATGAAAACATATAAAACTTTCCAGTCGATAAGACCGTCGTCATCTGAGAATCAATTTCATTGCTGATAAGGGTCCCCCAGTCAATCCCTTGTTGATTCTTCTTGATGGTGACCATAAATTGATACATCCATCCATGAAATACATTTGATTCAGGCAAGCCAAAAACCCGGCTCAGCAGGGTGATAATATCATTTATTTCTTGTATGAAATCACATCTGGGGATAGTCCTTGGAAATCTAGATACTGCTGGTTTAGCCTTGACCATGGAACTTCTTATTGACATCCTTAATGCAGTCTTCCTGATTACTATCCCAGGCCTTCTGAGCCGACTTGATGTTCAGGTCCCCATACTCTTCGAAATTAGGTAGTTTTAGAAGATCATCAAAATATGCTCCATCTAGCCTGATCACTACCTCACCAGCCTGGCTCTTCACGGAACGAGAAGCCGAGTCATAACTAGACGCACAAGCCAAAACAAATTCTGGACATTGGGCGGACATGGGAAAGCCTGCTGCAAGGGGCAAGCCACTGTTAGCTAAAGCTGTCATCCATGGGGTTTGAGAGGAACTCTTCACCCTATTCCAGAAGTCATCCATATCTATATTGCCAAGTTCAGTGTCCCTGATATCATAATTGCAATCAATATATGATGGAGATTCTGGCTTCTTGAATTTGTACTTCATCCTGCTAGATTTCTCGGCCTTCTCCTGAGATGGACCAGGGTCCGACATGAAGAATGTTGGAGGGAGAAAGGCTTGAAACTCAGGAGATGTTATCCACACTGAAAATCCCGATCGACTGAATATGCCGGAAGAATAGAAGAGTCCGACACGCTGAGGAGGATGTCGGAAAACCCTGAGAACCCGACAAGTTTGATATGTCAGAACTTTGGCAAAGCCCGACACTTACGTTGATGACGGGAACTCAGAGATACCCGGCACTTTCTTTTGATGTCAGACACGGAAGAAACCCCGACACCTGTTTGTGGATGTCAGAACTGGAAGAAAACCCGACACTTCAATATACTTCAGAATTTTGAGAAAGCCCGGCGCGCCAATCCGTCAATACACTTCGGGTCTCCGGCTCTGCAAAACAATCTTCAAAACCCAAGAAGAAAAACAGGGTTTTTCGTTGAATTCCAAAACATGTAATCTCCTTCTTTTTTATTATTCATGTTCCATGCATATAATAGAACTTGGAAGAAACAGCATCAAGGGATAGTCTCAAAAGAGATAAACCCTAAAAACCTAAAACCCTTTCTAAAGCAACACAAAAAGAAGAAGGAATGAAAACCTTCAACACTCGGCAAGAAATTGGGAATAAAATACGCTCAATCGATCCATAAAAACCAAGAATAAAGAAGGGAAATAAAAATACCTTCAATTCGAGAAATGTAAGATCGAAAACAGATGATCCAATCGAGCAAGGTGAGTTTTCGGGTTTTGAAAATGGAAGAGCAACGCACAAAAATTCCACGAATTAAAAATATGAATGGTAAGAATGACATGGAAATCCACGTATTTATAAGAAAATTGGTAATTAATACACTTCATCTCGGCACGTGCCAACTCACCGACCACTCGGCATGAATGCCATGTCAGCATGTTTGGGAGGTCCGAAAACCTGACACGAGGGGACTTAGTGCAATTCAGGTTTCAGGTTTCGGAAAACATGATGCATAAAGCATGAGGTGCTTAGATGCTACATAGCCCCGAAAACCCGATACAAAGGATTAAGCGGACTTCAGGAATCGGAAAACATGGGGCATAAAACATGTTTTGGATTGCGGATGTTCCGATGCGCCGGGGATCCGAAAACCTGATTTTCTCAATACAAGGCGGGTTTCGGGTTTCGGAAGACAGTCGACATAAAGCATGTTAAAACTCATGTCGAGTTGTTGGTAAAACCCGAAAACCCGATTTTCTTAAAAATAGGCCATAATGCAAAATCAACTTCAAAAATTTTCGTAGGGGTTATCCGATCGTTTTGTCGTGAACTCAAAACGGGGATAACATAAGGCTATGATCAGATCTGAGCCTATAGGGGATTATCATATTGAGCCTTATGTACCCAACCTAATCAATGTCAATTGTTCAACCTTCGATCAGGAGGACCTCCCAAATGTTTTTGAGGCAGATACCAATGTTGGGTGTATTGCAGACTTGACCCTCGACAAGTGGGGTGAACAAGAAGCATGCTTTTGACCCCTATAAGGAAATGGAAGAATCTGAGCTAGGATTCTACTTTTTTCATGAGAAGAATCATCCTCTTCCTGACATCAATAAGCTGGACCACAAAGATGATAACGAGGTATGGCAGTTATTCTTTGATGGCTCAAGAAGTAGACAAGGAGTTGGAGGAGGAGCTATATGTGTTTTACCTCAAGGTATGAAGTATTGCTCATCTTTTTGTTTCCAATTTTCTTGCTCAAACAACACAACAGAGTATGAAGCCTTGGTCCATGGACTGCATTGGACAAGGAAAAGAGGGATTAAAAAATTACAAGTGTTTTGGCGATAATGAGATAGTTGTTAATCATGTCTAAGGATAAAATGCTACTAAGAATGATCTGTTAAAGAACTACAAGAACCAAGTATGGGACCTCATCAAGGATTTCGAATCATTCAGCATCAGTTCCATCCCAAGGAAGAAGAATGAAGTGGCAGATAGACTGAAACTGAAATTAAATTGGGTGATAAACCAAAATTATTGAGATTTTGACTAAGAAACATGAACAATATACTAATAATAAGTTAAATAAGACATGATCTAATAGTTTTCAACTAATATCAAGGAAAACACTTTTCTATTGAGGGACGAATTGCTCAAAACAACACAACTGATAATGGCACACTAAAACTAGCAAAAAATACCAATTTGAAGTAAGGTAAATAGCATAAGAAAGCTTAATTAATTCAGGTAAATATAATTCACAATAATTTGTATCATAGAACACACCACTACATATAATTGGAAAGGCAATAACTAGTTCTCATTCAAGGGAAATTCTGGTAAAATTTTCTGTAGCACTCAATACATCCAAAAATTCCTCCCAATGTTTTGAAAAACATGAAAATAAATAGAAAAAGTACCTCCTCTATGCTCCAAAAATAGCATTCCCTAATTCTAGTTAACTTGGAGATAACTCCAAGGTTATTCTACATGAATAAAACCCAAAAATAGCTCACTTTGAAAACTTGTACACCTCATGAGTCAACTACAGTTGACTATTTTTATAAAGATTTTACAAAATAGGTAGCATGTGTATGGGACTTCTTTACAAAATTAAGGTATTTTGACACTTTAATATGCCTCCAAAAGTCTATTTTTGGCACTATATGACATTCTTAGATCTACATGCAAAAGTTATTTGGCACTATGTGAGCAAATGCATATAATTGGCCAAATTTTGTCTTCTCTCCAGCAAGGCACATGTAACTTCTCATACATGGCCACTTTGACCTTAAGTAAAAATTACTCAAATCTTACCTCTTAGCATGCAATGATTAATTTAAATCAAATGTCCCCCCATGCATAATTAATCAATGATTAATTGATTGAAAATAAAAACCCACCCATGGCATTAGTAGACGGTCAAAATTTGACCATGCCTAAACCAAGGTTAGGTAAGTTGGGAATCAATCTACCATGGGTTACTCATTTTTATTAGGGAAAAACCTTAAAATACAATCATTTTTTTGTCAGGAGCCTTCTGGAAGGTCATACTTTGTCGAAATTAACTTGGTGGCCATGGATTTTTGATGAAGCTCTATGTGAGCTTTCTGAGTGATCTAAGGGTTTCATTATGTCTCTTCCTTAGAGCCGTTTGGAGTATAGTCATATTAAATTATGGAGGGATGTCATTTCTCTTCTTGATTCAATCCTTGTGCTCGATGTTTGTGCTTGGTTGAGTTGCCATGGATGTGGGTGAGCTCTGAGGTTGAAGCATGAGTTTTCTATTTCACTGGTTGTGCTTTGCTGAACACGCCATTTTAAGCCATGAATTTGTATTGTTTAAAGGTAAGCCCCCCCTTTTTTATGGCTATCATATTCCATATTCGTTGTAAAAATGATGGCTCAACTGATTTGGATGAAAATCTCTAATTTTCTAACTTAATGTCATTTGATTCTCTATGGTTGTGTCAAGTTTGTGTATGTGGCTTGATTTGGGTCTCTATAATTTATGGCCGAGTTAGATGAGAGCCATTCTAGGTCTTTCGATCTCTTTTTGAGATTTTGAGTTTCCACATTTGGATTTCAACTTCTGGGTATATCATATTTTCAAAGCAACTGACTCCACGAGCTTGGCCACCATGAAAATAAATGGTAAGTTCCTTAGTTTTTTGTTCTCCATATGGTGAATTCGAACTTTTGGCCTTTTTTCATTATAATATTTGTCATTATGTTGGCAACAACTTGTTCTAACATAGTCGTAACTCAGATTCCTTTTCTTCAAATGGGAACTCTATTTTTTTATTTTGTAAATGCCATGAGGGTTTGGTTGTCATACGAGCTGTTAAGTCATTTTCTAATCTTCTACTCATGTTGATCAAGGATTTTCTGGGTTTAAATCCTCAAGCTCATTTGGGTTTGTTTTATTCTCATGACCTTGAACTCATATCTATTTTATCTTTGTCATTTTTTTTGGGCTCATTTTTGTGTTAGGCTTTGGGCATCACTTTGGAGATTTTCGTTTCAAGCATGTGCATTTGTTTGACCCAAATTTGTCTTTACTCAGACCTCTACATACTTAGCTCGATTTCTTCATGGATTTTTCATTGTGCTCTGTATTTCCTCATACATTCCATGTTGTTTTAAATAGCCATACCCTAGTTTCAATAGAAGAATGTGTGTTCACATGCCTATGTTAAAGATGACCCTATCTTGACATGATTAATACATGCTCAATAAAACAAACTTTAAAATACTTAAACAATATACAGTGTAAGTTCTAGAAGGAAAAAAAATTTACAACTCTGTACTTCAAATTTCTCATTAATTATTGATGTTCTTGCATAATCATGGTCAATGTAATAAATAGTACCCATAATACAAGTAGAGGTGTGGGTTCTTCTCTAATTTTATAGATCGGCCATATGCTAAAAGATACTCCTCTTCATGTCTTAATTTCATAACAGTGGTTCCTTTTCACCTAGGTATTCAAACCTTTATAGCTTGATTTCATTTGCTTTTGGGTCCTACCTTTACATCTACATTTGAAGCTTTGAAAAACATATTGTGTCCTATATAATTTTAAATTTTCATTATCCATGCAAATATAGCATTGTTCTTTGAGATTATGAACTCATTTTGTTGTTTGCATTCCATAATTGTAAATCATTACTACCTTAGCTTAACATTTGGTACTACAAACTTGAATTCTATTTCTTGTATGTTGTTCAAAGCTTTCTGAGATCTGAAAAATGACCCTCTTCCTATTGTGAGCCTCTTTTCACCTTGAAGACTAAATAAACTAGAAAAAGGAAATATGTTATTACTTGAAGTCTGAAATAGAATTTGTAAGAACTTGTAATTCCATAATATCTCCTAAAATATGGTTTAACTCTTGCATCCATATATACCTAATTACAATATACTTCCATATTTTTCATTTGATTATTAATGCAAAGTATATAACTGATCTTTATTTCTTGTAATACTTGTCCTTTTGATAAAAACTTAAAATCTATAGTTAATTTGAAGTTTGTTTCTTGGATGTTTGTATGAAGTATTGACAGAAAATTTTCTATTTCATAAATAACTTAAGGTATGTTGTGATCCTCATTTACATGTCATTCCACTTGAAATATGGGAGCATGTACTTATACTTGGAAAAGTTCCTCTTAACTTTCATTTTAACACTCATAATTGGTCTTCAATGCATGATATGTGTTGTACTTGAATTCCATGATTCTTAAAGAAGAAAATTTTCTTGTTAAATCTTCATATGAAGTCCTATAGTTGGTAATTTTTAGATTCTTGATTGTAAATCTATACTATTTGATCCAAGAAGCATCATAATGATATGTTATACATTGTGCTTGAAAGTCTCTTAAAATTTGATCCTCCATTCTTGTATTTTGTATCTGTATATTACTCCTCATTACCACGTGTTGCTACCTCTCATTTGAAAACTAGAAAATGCAAGTGAATTCTTTCTTGAAATATTATTCTGTGCTAGAAATGTGACATGAACAATGTATTTGTATGAAGTTTGAAACTGTACTTTATATAGCTGTTTGGAAATTGAAAACTGGACAAGTATCATGAACTCAAATTTGTTTCTATAATTGTAGATTCTATCTCTGAAACTTGAAAGTTTTATTATATTAATAGTACCCACACACTTCATAAAACTACTAGAAAAATAAAGGCTTGCATCCTTTCTTGCATCTTTTAGTGATTTTTCTTTTTCTGTCATGATTTTGAAAAAGATACTCTATCCTTTATTCATTCTGACACTGTCTGATTTCAAGCTCCTTTTAAGAAAATCAGTTTGTTTAAAAATGTGAGTATAATGGAAATGGATATATGGAGCTCTGACATCTGATTTTATTCTTTCAGGTACCCACTAAAGATGGAAAAGAGTAGCGGGAAGGAAAACTCAAAACCAACTAAGAGAATCAATCTGAAAAAGCAATGATGGGTCTCCCTTTCTATTTAACTCATATCTTTACACACATGTATTTCCTTTCATGCACTTTCTTTCAGATTTATTCCCATGGCTTGTGTGGGTTTACATTATGGTTATCCCTTATGAATAAATGAATAAACTTGTTATCTCAATTTTCCCCCCTGACAAAATTGATCAAACATGACCCTGCACAAAAAGAAATCCAAGGGACATTTCCATCAAATGAGCCTACGCTTCAAATCCAATAGTCAAGTTACAGGAAGGCTCTACAATGGAGTAGTAGGATCGGGGGAGGGCCAAATAGTGTCACAAAAAACCAGAGGCTCAAAGGAGAGAGATGGAGAAAGGCTCAAAGTCTTTGAGCTTTACAAATGATTTAGAATGAGCCCAAATTGACTTAAGTATGGAAGAATTAGTGGAAGCTTCCATGTGCCTCATTGGCTCTTCTCCAAAGGTTAAACCCAAAAGCAGAGGCTTGAACAAGTGTGGAGCCTCCACATGCCCCAGATCCGAAAAAGGGGATAGAGTCAAATGTTTAAAAATTCCAAACCAGCTAAAGGAACCACGTGCTAGCTTGGTGTAATTTCAAGAAGGAGAACCCAAGGAGGAGACTCAAACTAGCGCCATCTCTCCATGTGGTCAGGGTCCAAATGAATTCAAATGGTAGCAGGCCCAAATTGGTTACGTATAGATAACCGATGGAAGTATCCACATTTCTCAATGATGCAAATTCAAAAGGCATAACCCAAAGTAGAGACTCAGATGAGCGCGAAGCCTCCATGTGTCTAGGGTTCGAGAAAGGCATCATCTCAAATCAGCTAAGTATCAAAGACTCGCAGAAGGATCCATGCGTCAGCTTAGCACAATTTCAAAGGTAAATCTAAAAGTGGGTCTCCTAAACAAGCGTTGGCCTTCCACATGTCCCAGGTTCGAAAGAGGGATAGAGTCAACAGTTGAAAATTCAAGATGGGACAGAATCAGCAGAGGGTGCCATGCACCTTAACCATGTAAATTCAAGAGGGGGGGCTAGGTCCAGACTCAGATAAGTGCCAAGTCTCCAAATTTCCCTGGTTAGATATATGGCCCCGCCAAATAAAAGGACATAGCCAAAACATAAAGGAATAGAGAAAAGCTGCGGAAGGTGCCACGTGTCTCTTTGGTGCAATTTGAAAAATGAAATCCAGGAGCAGTCCTCAAACATGTGCCATCTTTCCACATTGTCCATGCTTCAAATCAAGGTGGTTTGTCGGGGGAAATTCAAACTTTTTGGCTTGAAAAGGCGTAAAGTATAAAAATGAGCCGCATGTCCACTAATGCCCAAGGAGCCACGTGTCAGGCCTAAATTACATGTGGGTCGACAGGCCTGGCGAGGTCTTTTCACCCAAATGGAAAATGCGTACCAGCGGGCCTGAGGATGGTGTTTTGACAAGGTGAATTGTGAGGCTACAAGGTGTTTTGCATTTTATATTTTTGTGCCAAAGGGCGCAAAGTGCATTTCTGGCCCGCGGACCGGTTCTGCTAACTGGTTTTCACCATTTTTTGTACAGACCCAACTCAAACATTCAAATGGATATATCTTTCAATCCAGTACTCAAGATTCAACAAATTTTGCACCATTAGAAATATCTCGACCTTGTCCACACCATGGAAACCTAAGACTTTAATTTTGACGAGGTTAGGTGGGTGAAAAATGGGAAAACATCTTGATGTCATTAATATGCAATTTGATTTGATCTGCTGTTATTCCTTCTTCAACACATCGAACAGACATAGAGTAGTAGACTCGATAGATTGTGGGTAGATTTACAGTGGCATTGGTTGTTGGTAGCTGAGCTCCAAGTCAGGTTTCCCACATCTTTTCTCCTTCTCTCTTTGTTGCATCTATGAAGGAAGGGACTTGGCTCATTGTAAAGGATTGGACATTTTTGTTTTGCACCCACCCTTCTTCCCTTGTCTGCAAGTGAATTTGTGGAGTTTTCCTAACCTCCCATTCAAGTTTTAATACAAAGTTTTGCCTCTCTGCTACTGTAATGTACTATATCAACTCTAGAGTAATAATATATTTATGTGGATGATTCTCAACCCTCTCATGTGTTCATTTTTTTATTCTGATCTCTCATTACAGCTTGGTTATCTATGCATGGTGGTTGTGTTGTATTTCTATGGTCTGTGTTAAATTTTAAAATGGGTGTTTAACATTCCTTTGGTGCATCACCTTGTTAGCTTAGGTTTATTATCTTCCATCTTCTCAACCCTGTCTCCTTGGTAAGATAGAGTAGGTTTTAGAATAGATCCTCTGTAATTTATTTGTATGCACCTAAACAAAGGAATAAGAACCAGCCTTCATCCGAAGATCTCTCTCAATTTCAAAGTCCCACACTTTGAGAGATACTCCATGTTGTACAATCACACGGAGAGTCTCAACTCATCTAGTTGCAGGCACTCAGGGGTGTTGTGATTCATCACTAATAGTTTTGGCATGCTCAGTGGGACTCAAGAGGTATCCATCTTTATCACAACAAGACTAATGTGCACTTGTTGTAATTTTAGCTTTTAAGAAGCTTTGAAATTGCACATTTGATGACTCTGAAGGATCAGAGTCCACTAGTTTCATCAAACCAAGCTCGGCAAGTTCATGAGAAGAATACAAACAAGGTCAAGAACTAGAGAGGAGGGATTGTTTATCTATCTACACGTATCCCCAGATAGAGGGAGGAGATCCCAGAGGTCTCCTTCTCCACCTGTTGGTCATCAAATAGGACTTCAAGAAGAGCAATAGTCAGGGGACAAGAAGTCCCTCCTCTTTAATGGGAGAGGTTCCCTTATTCAGAAATGAACCTATTTACACATATACAAAGTATGGTTTTCTTGTGGAACTTGGATATTATGAAAGTGTTTTCTATAAGGATCATCAATTACAAAAGGACTGAGGAATGAAAATGCGAGAAAGAGTAGAAAGGAACCATTGAGAATTATAGATGACAGAGTAATTCCTTATGCATGCGAGGGTACAACGAATTAGAACAAGATCATTTGTATCATATTAAGAAGATGAAATTTGAAAAGACACAAAGTTCTGTAAATAACATCTGCGAGAATACAAAGCTTCTCAGCATAATACAGACAAATGATCTAATAAAAGTAAATGAATAGCTTGGGAATAAAGGAAACCGGATAGATAAAGAATGAAAATTCCTTCTATATTGATTTCTTTAAGATTTATTTACACTTTCATAAATAAGCCAAGTTCATTCCCCCTTCAAAATGGCGAGCAGAGGCCATTATATAGTTTACAAATCATTTACTCTTGGTAACTGCTTCTTTTAACTAAAGATTAGTTAAAAGGGTTTCTAATCGCAATACCCCAACTGATTACAACAAATCTGAGAGAAATAAGGGGAAGAGAAGAGAAGAATTAGGAGAAGAAGATAGTTGCTTATGACTGGGAGGGACCCACCGACTTTAAGATCTACTGTCTGAATCTCTTCAATGCCTCTACTATATCTCTACCACATGGAACTGATGTGTTGGCAGTAGACTAAGTCCAAAATCCGAGGCACTTCTCCATTTCTTTATCGAACTTGACATGAGTATGATAATCCTTGTTTGCTTCTTCAATAGCCGATTGAAGAGAGCAGATCTTCTTCATCTTTTCTTTGGAAATGGAACTCTCCTTGAATAGATCACCCTTGACAAAATCTCTGAATTGAGCTTTGATTTCTTATAAGGAGAGAGGCACACCAGAAGTCTCATCATGAAGATGGCAATGTATATCTTTGAAGGTAGATATAACTAGTGTTTTGAAGGCCTCGCCCTTCTACCGGCTATTCCTTAATTCTCCCAAAGCCTTCTCTAGGACCTTGATCTTCCATTCCACGCTATAGACCCAGGACTTTGACAAATTATCCTTTGTATCCCCGAAGACTTTGCTTGCCATCAAAATATTTGCATCTATTTGTCCCATGAGGCAGAGGTCTACTATGCAACTACTCCAAAGTTTAAGTTCTTTATCAATGCTCCCAATAGTGGAGGAGAGCTTTTGTTGCAAATTACTCACCTTCCCGTGGATTTTGAAGTCTTCATCAATAAAGTTTAATCCTGCAACCAGCATATCATCCACCATGGCCTCCATGGCTCTTCCATATACGGAATACTTGTGCATATCTTTGATACTCTGTACTTCATCCTGGCTCAGAATTATAGGTGGTGGAAGAGTAGTCAATGGGGTAGGGTCCAAAACTTTGTCCTTGGACAAAAGAGATTTGATGAAACTTGTAAGAATCTGGGCTTGTTCCTCCAACTGTTCAATGGTTTGCTGCCCTTTCTCTACCCTCCCAATGACTCTGGTAACTGTTTCCTGAAGATTGTGGATCTCACCTTCAGGGGTAGACTCTCCCATGGGAATTCTTGAGAGCTCAAGATCAGACGCTTGCAGATCTTGTTCTGGCTTGTCTACCATAGGCTTGGATATCTCCAGGAATTGCTGGCCCTGAGCATCAGACACTATCCTGGAGGTAATTCTGGATTTTTTTGGCACGAGAAGGAGGAGTAGTGCCTAACAAGGCTGCCACAGCATCAAAATTTGGTCCTGAGCTCCGGGAGGAAGACTTTCTCTTCCTGCTATCGACAAGAGGCTGCACCCATGCAAAAGAGGAGGAGGAAGAAGCAGGTGGGGCAAGAGGACCAAGAGAAAGAGAACTCATGGCACCCAAGGTTTGTACTGCTATTGCCTCGAGTTGAGATATGAGTGGAGCGCTTGAGGAAACTGGTGTAGAGGAATCAACAGTGCTTGGAAGTTCAGTGCTCTGGACTTCTTTGTTCTTATCCATTGGGGCTTCAGGGGTGCTTGCAGGAGCTGGCACTTCACTCTCTTCACTTTCACTAAGAACAATAATGTTCTCTGGTCCCGAAGGTAATTCTACATGCTTTCTCAGGGGATCTTCTTCCACAGGCTCCTTCTTAACTTCTTTGAATTTCTTCTGATACACCTAGGTGGATGAGGAAGGAGTAGAGACTGCAAGTCCTTGAGTTGACGAGGCAGGAGGGGTTTGCACAGGTGCTTCTGATCTGGGAGTTGATGCTTCCCTCATTGGTGTTGAAGCATCCTTGGAGGAGGATTCCCCTGAGTGCCTCCTAAGCTCACGGACTTTCCTATCAAACCAGATCTTGGTCCTGACTAAGACTGGAGCCAGGATTTCAGCCAAATCATCTTTCTCCTTTTTGAACCAATCCAAGTCCTCCAAGGGAGTGTGTTTGACCACATTTTCATACTCATATGAGTACAGGTCAGAATTATCATCTTGAAGCCCTTCAGGAACTTGGTACAAATTGAGTCCCTGAATCAACTGTAGGGAAAACCTGCCATAATGCCTCCTTTTGGCTTCAAAATCATCAGCACAGTCAGCCCAATAGTCCTCTGTATCTGCCCTATGATGATAGGTTATCTTGATATTCTGCTCAATAAACTTCTTAAATTCAAAACAAGTTCTTGGCTTGAAGAAATGGACAGTGATGGGAGCTAGGGCTCTTTCTATATTTTGTGCATCCAGGGCTTTTTTGCAGGTGTAATTTCCCAAAGAGATGGGGAAGTGTAAACCAGTAATTTTCTTGTCTCTGCAGGTTCTATGCAATTTTTCCAATTTCCTGCACACTTCTATCAAGGCCATCTTGTCATTGCAGAACATAGGGAGCTTGAGAGGAGTGCTCTCATAGCCAGCAAGCCTGATATAGGAAAATTTTCTGAATTGGATAAAATAAGCACCGTAGTGCGATATCAAACTCATGGCTTCATCAGAAAATCTTCTCGCTGTGTCACTCTCAAGAATCCTGACCATGTACATGGTGAAAGCATCATTCACCCTTCGGAAATTGTGATTGCTGGTCTCTAGGGTGAACTGCGGGCAGTAGGCATACATGGGGTCATCCTTGTGAGCATCGATGTATGAAAAGCCAAACCATTGCCTCGATGCTGCTAGAGAATACATCAGGTATGAAGTCATATAGAATTTCTTTGTTTGCTGTACATTAGACAGCTACTCCACTAGGTTCATACTGATGATCTCTGCCCAGTTGATATTCTGAGTTCCCTCGCACACCATATTGATAAGCGGGCACATCCAGAAATGGAACTCATTTGTAGAGGGTAAACCCATGACCCGAGCCAGTAGGATTATGAAATCCGAACAATTCTTCATTGAAATCCACATGGAAAAGAGTCTTGGACAGACGAGATGCCCCCTTCTTAGGGTTTTTTAGCCAGGACTTCACCACCCACGCCTTATAGTTATCACTGTCTTGATTGAAAAGGGCTTGTGCTTGATTCTGGGAGATAACTATAGCATTGTCCATTTCTGGAATCCTTAGTGCAGTGCCAATGGTGGCAGCATCAAGTTTGGCAATGAGCTCCCCGTGCACGTTTGTCAATTCACTCGAATCAGGGTTGAAATGAGCCCCGCATGAGAGCACTGTGTCTGTGCATTGCACCGAGATAGGGAAACCACCAGCGAAAGCCAGACCACTGTCATGAATCATCTGCACCATCGGTGAAGGGTTCATGTCTGTCATCCTTGTCCAAAAATCTCCAAAGTCAAGGTGGCGAACTTCACTGTCCCCGATATCGGGAACGGTGGACTCGAGTGGTGAAATTTGTTCCTGCCCCTGGAATTTGATCTTCATGTTGATAGTAACTTGGAGAGTAGAGCTGCAAGCTAGACTTGGGATGGAATTACAGGGGGAATGGATACGCGTGCAAGGAATTTTGGTTGCAAGGGTTCAAGCAATAGATAGCATGAAAGCAGTGTGAAAAAATGCATAGGGGGCAGTTTCATTATATAGCCGTTTAGGAGAGAGAAAGGCAATAAATGTGCATTAAATACATATCTACCAAATTGAAAAGAAAGATATTTGGGTAGAGAGGGAAAAATTAGCATGAATGGCACTTGGTTCATTTGGGACACGAGGGACGTGAAAGCGCGAAGTACGCGGTTCGGCCGATTCGGGCGATGCGGGGAAAAGATGCACAAATGCTTTTGGGACATGTGGGATGAAAGTACGTGGAATACGTGAATCGGGTGAATCAAGTGAAAAGGGAATAGTGGGTCTGGAAGAACTTGGGACATTTGGGAAAAAAGTACGCGGAATACGTGAATCAGCCGAATCGGGCGAAAATGGAACAACTGGTCCGGGTGAACTTGGGACATTTGGGACAAAAAGTTCCGACGGGCCCGAAAAGAACAAACTTCGGGTAAACCGGCCGATCGGGGAACAGAGGGCCCAATTGAACTTGGGACACGTGGGACAAAAATGTCTGACAGGCCCGAAAAACACACAAAATGACCCAAAAATGTAGATTTTCCCAATTTCTTGACTTTTCACATTATCAGTACAACAGAAAAGACACTTAACCTCAAAATTTTAAATTTTCAACTTCTTAAAAGTAGGGGAATTTTGAGTGGACAACAGCTGGCTCCTTCTGGGGATGACTTGGCATAAATTCAAAGAATGAGACAAGGCAAGAATTTAGACAAACTCGAGGAAGTAGACCAGTACCTTATCCATTGGGCCACAGAGTCAAAAAGCAAACCAATACAGAGGACAACACACCGAAACAAAGGGAAAGAAAAACAAAACGCTATACAGAATATACACAGGACTTCCTAATCACCTATGACTTGAAAAATTTTAGGTACTGCCCACTATAAGGAAGTGGGAGAGAAGAACCATCCATATAATCAAGGTAAAAAGAATTCTTACCAGCGAAGTGCCTGATCTTGAAAGGTCCGAGCCAAAGGGAATCAAACTTGCCATGGCTGCCATGAGGTTCATGCCTTTTATCCCACAACAAAACAGTGTCTCCAACTTGGAAATCTCTGAACCTGGCTTTCTTATCAAACAGGACCTTTACTTTCTATTGGTGAGCAGATATCCTATCAGCAACTTCCAATCTGTCCTCATTTAATTTGTGAAGATACATGATTCTCTTATCCAAAGAATCATTAAAACTGGTATCTTCAATGGCTTTCATTAGATGCAAGGCTGGTAGCTCCACTGTTACTGGCAATTGAGCTTCTACTCCATATACTACCTGAAAAGGAGACATCCCAATGGCTCTCTTAGGTGTGATCCTATCTGCCCAAAGAGCATCATAGAGTTTCTTGTGCCAGTTCCATTGGGATTCATTGACTAATTTCCTTATTATGGTCACTAGGTTTTTATTTGTGGATTTTGCTTGTCCATTTCCCTGAGGATAGTAATATGAGGAGTGAGCTAGAGAGATGCCATATCCATAGCAAAAATCCATAATCTCGGTTGAAGAAAAATTTGAAGCATTATCTGTCACAATCTTGTTTGGCACACCATACCTTACCAAGATGTTTTCTTTGATGAAACTGCATACTACTTCAGAAGTAGTACTCTTTACTGGAATGGCTTCTACCCATTTGGTGAAATAATCTGTGGCAGTTAATACATGAGTATGACCAGCACTAGAAGAGGGATTAAGTGTTCCAATGAAGTCCAAACCCCACTGTTGAAAAGGTTCTTCAATTACAACTGGTTTAAGGGGCAAAGAGGCCAACTTGGGTCTACCTACGAAAGTCTGACATGCTTCACATTTATCAACCCACTTTGATGCATCTCTGAACAAGGTAGGCCAGTAATATCCTCCATGAAGTATTTTATGAGCAGTGATAGTTGATGAGTAATGCCCTCCACATGCCTGATCATGAAAAGCTGAGAGTAGCTTTTTCTACTGTTCCTTGTCCACACATTTCAAAAACCTTCCATCCAACCCGCGCTTAAACAAGGTGTTTTCCCACAACACATATTGGGTTGACCTTAGTTTAACAGCCCTCTTTTCTTTGGTAGACAAATGAGAGGGGCATTCCCCATAGGTGAGAAAATGAGCGATATCAGCATACCATTCGTCAACTGAGCTAAGAAAAAGAATGGTAGGAAGGCCAACTTTATCCTCCAGTAACTCATGTCTAGCTCCTTCAGTGATGAGTTCACACAGGCCTTTTCCACGAACGAGCTTAGTTGGTCTGTTGTCAATGTCATATTATTAGACCTTGGCCACCCAGTTCCCTCTCTTGGATCCGAACTCCTGCTGTGTGAGAATTGACTTGATAGTTGTATCTGGTACCAACACCGTGGAGTGAGAGTTAAGAATGTAAAAACGAAACTGCTTGACAGCTTTAACCACTGCAAAAGCATGTTTTTCCATTATGGTGTATTTTAACTCATGATATTTTAGAATATAGCTCATAAATGCAATTGGGAGTTCGTGCTCATTAGAATCTTCCTGAGTCAAAACAACAGCCAAGGTGTTATCTGTGGCGTAGCAATAGATAATGAAATCTTTGCTGAAATCTGGACATGCTAAAACAGGAGTTTTAGCAATGGCCCTTTTAATACCTTCAAAGGCTTCTTTCCCTTCAGGAGACCAACCAAATGTTTGTTTACCTTTCATCATTTGGGAGATATTCAAAGTTATCTCTGCAAAATCAGGGATGAACCTTCTCAAAAAGTTGATCTTACCAAAGAAAGAGTGCACTCCCTTTTTGCTGGTTGGAAGAGGAATTTGTTGAATAGCTTGAACTCGCTCAGGATCAATTTTTATACCATCTTTGGAGACAACGTGCCCCAATAATTTCCCCTCCGTGACACAAAAAATAGATTTCTTAGGATTCAAAGAGATCCCATGTTCTCTACATCTCAAAAGAACTATTTCTAGGTGCTGAAAATGATCGGCCCTTGTTTTAGAATACACAGTCAAGTCATCGAGGTATACAACAATACACTTCCCTTTCAAACTTCCAAAGGCTAAGTCCATAGCTCTCTGAAAAGTAGCACCGGCATTAATGAGCCCAAAAGGCATCCTTTTGTAAGCAAAGGTACCCCAAGGGGTAGTGAAAGTCATTTTGTGTTGATCTGTAGTATTAACTTCTACCTGGTTATATCCTGAGAATCCATCAAGCATAGACAACATTTCAGATCCTGTTACTGCTTGCAAGACCTGATCCATCATAGGCAAGGGATAATTATCTTTCAAGGAAGCTTGATTCAGATTCCTGAAGTCAACACAGATACGAATCTCACCATTTTTCTTTCTAACAGGCACAATATTGGCAATCCATGTTGAATGATGGATAGGAAAAATGATTTTGGCTTTCAAAAACTTCTGTATTTCTTGAAAAATGGTGTCAGCTATTTTAGGATTGTATTGCCTCTGCTTCTGTTTAAAAGGCTTAATCCCAGGTTTGAGAGGGATAAAATGTTGCATCTCCTTTGGTTGGAAAGCTTTTAAATCTTCATAGGAATAAGCAAGAACATCCTTATACTTCTTTAAAAGATCAATTACCTTCTTCCTCTCATCTGGTGTGCAACATTTTCCAATGTTCACGAGTTTAGGGTCAGTAGAACTCCCAATATTAATTTTTTCATATTCAGCTGATTGTTGAGGTCCAGTAGAAACTCTAGACTTTACATACCTGTCGTGTTTATCAAACAGTTCCTCTAAACTCACCAATCCTTTTGGAATCTTGTTTCCCTTGAGTTTGATACATCCATCCTGATCCGTTTCTTCTTCTTGGATGGCTTCTTTGTCAAAGGGCACACTTTCACGAGGCAAATTATCACTTCCTTCAAAGTACAATTGTTCAAAATTATCCTTGAGTTCTAAGAAAGAAAGCAAGTGTTGATCATTATTGAAAACTTGCCAGTTACTGGTATTATCAGGTACACTAGGTCGATGGATCATCTCAATGGTGAACTTATCTTAAGAAAATTCAGGATGAGGTATGAGTAGTGACCCTGAGACTGCTAGTGAATCAACCCTGGTATTCTTCTCCCTAGGTATTGATTCGATGGAGAAAGCATCAAGAAATTCAATGGAATCCCAAACCTAATTCCTGTAATGTTTAAACCTTCCATTTTTTACCTAGAAGAGGTTTCTAACTTGCTTGACAATCAATTCCGCATCCCCACGAGCTAGAAGATTCTTCACACCTTGTTCTTTTGCCACCTGGAGTCCAAGAATGAGAGCTTCATACTCTGTTGTATTATTGGTATTTTCAAACTGCAACTTGAATGAGAAAGGATGAATGCTTCCTTCAGGTGACACCAATATGACACCAGCTCCAGAACCAGCTGAGGAACAACTTCCATCAAACTCTAAAATCCAAACACCATTAGGATCTTTAGGTGAGACTTTGGGAAGTTGGATTTCTTCAGGAGACATAATCATGTAGTTTCCATGCCCCATATCCTCATAGAGTATTTGTGCTTTGGGATCATCAGTTTTTTGTACAATATACTCAGACTGCTTCTCAGGCAGCAAATTCTTCATTTGCCCATTAACAGGTATGAGGGCATGTGACCAATCCATTTGAATTTCTCCACCCACATCCTTACAGAAGTTTCTGCTTAGCAACATCCCGTATGAAGGAGGAATATCTGCTACTAAGATAGTAGCCAAAACTTTCTTCTCAGGAAAAGCAGCAAAAGCCACTTGTGCGTCTTTAATTCTTCCGACCAAGGGCACTTCCTTACTCTCCATGGAATAACAAGATCCGTAAGTGCGTGTGAGAGTCAAGCCTAAGGCATGAGCTACTTTAGCAGGCATCACATTGTCTGATGCTCCTGAGTCTATGACGTAATTACTGAGCCTATGGCCAGCTATAAGGAGTGTCACATAGAATGGTTTGATTTTGTCATTAGGTGAGGTGACAGCGGCTACCAGATTAGGCTGTGGTGCAGAAGGAGTGGGTAAAAGGCCTTTAGAGGTAGTTTTAGTATGGGAATTGACAAAGTGAATCATTTTAGAAAAAGCCTTGGGATGGGTTTGATAATATTCAGCCTCTGAGATTTGAACCTTAGTCTTTTTCAGGTGGTCAATAATATCAAAAGACCCAGAAGTGGACGGGTTATCATCACTTGAGATCCTAGGTTTATCAATTTTAGGGGAAAAAGAAGTAACTTTAGTAGCAGAATTGACAGGACTCACCTTTGGTGTAGATGAAATGGGAATCAGAGATCCTCTTTTTGCAATTACAGGGATAGTTGTCGGCTGCTCCTTAGATTTCTTGGTGGGCTGCATCACTTTCTCCCTCTACTTTGTCTGCTCTCGAGTCATGACAACGTATGATTCGCTATTCATGTCTGCCACTACTTCGTCGTAATCATCCCCTTCATCAATGCCTTCAGTGGTGAAGAAATTAACTCGAGATCCCTCAAGTTCATCTGCTTCATCATCAACCTCTTCAACAAATTCCTCGCAATCTTCATTAACCTCCTCATCCTCTGGTTCCTCAACTTCACAGGTTGCATTGACAGGAACTTTAATAGGAGGTCCTTCAAGTGCTAGCCTTGTTTGAGAAGCAGGCAAATGATTTCTGGGCTGAAAATTCCTCCTTGGAACGTCTGCATAGGGAGCATGCTGAGCCAATTATTTCTTAATGGTGATGAGATCATTTGCAAGTTTTTGTACCAATGGATCAGTATTAGGTCCAGGAGTGGAAGAGGAGGAAGAAGCAGACTTAGATTTGGAAGGGTCTCTCCTCAACTTCCCTGACATGATTAAATCATCTTCAACACTAACAGCAAGAGTTTGATCCTCGGCCAATGTTGCGAGATTAGCCCTTCTCAGTGCATAACTAACTTCAGGTAATTGGGCATTTAGGAAGAAGCATTTTTGAATTTGATCTACATGTTGAGTATTTGGTGGAATTTTGTTAATCAACCTATTGAATCGAGCCAAAAATTCTCTCATGGGTTCTTGTGATTCCTTCCTTATTTGAGAAATTTGGACTAGCAAGGCATGCACATCTTCCGCCAGTTTGAAACAGTTTTCAAACCTAGTTATCATTGGGTCCCAGCTAGTGATAGCACCGGTCGGAAGGTGATAGAACCAATCAGTAGCATTATCTTGTAAAGTCTCAACAAAAATCCTTACGGAGACATCTTCATGTTCAACTCCCAGAACTCCGCATGTGACTATGAAGGTTGCGATGTGTTCATCAGGATGTACTTTGCCATCGCCTTTGAATTTAGGGAAGTTCTTACGGTTACCTCTGGGTAACTCATGCAAAGGCTGAGGAAGGGCAAGAGGCCCAACACGATGACCCCAAGGCAATGGTACCGCCATTCTTGGAAAAATGGCTTGAAGAGGAACTGAAACACCAGCAAGAATCAAAGCTCAAAGATTAGGACTGATTTTCTCTGAAGGAATACCACCCATAGGGATTCTATCTTGGACAGGTGGAGTGCTTGTTGAACGAGTCTTTCTATTTCCTCTTGTTGAAGGGAAAGGAAAACCCTGCTGTTCCAAAAGCTGAAACTGAGAATCTTCAATACCAAGGGCCCTTCTCCCTCGAGTAAAACGCGGAGTCGCCAGATCAAAAGATGATCAATAAATGATTATAGAACTAGAATATGATTCCCCAGCGGAGTCGCCAAAAACTGTTGGTCGTCAAATAGGACTTCAAGAAGAGCAACAGTCAGGGGACAAGAAGTCCCTCCTCTTTAATGGGAGAGGTTCCCTTATTCAGAAACGAACCTATTTACACATATACAAAGTATGGTTTTCTTGTGGAACTTGGATATTATGAAAGTGTTTTCTATAAGGATCATCAATTACAAAAGGACTGAGGAATGAAAATGCGAGAAAGAGCAGAAAGGAACCATTCAGAATTATAGATGACAGAGTAATTCCTTATGCATGTGAGGGTACAACGAATTGGAACAAGATCATTTGTATCGTATTAAGAAGATGAAATTTTAAAAGACACAAAGTTCTGTAAATAACATCTGTGAGAATACAAAGCTTCTCAGCATAATACAGACAAATGATCTAATAAAAGTAAATGAATAGCTTGGGAATAAAGGAAACCAGATAGACAAAGAATGAAAAGTCCTTTTGTATTGATTTCTTTAAGATTTATTTACACTTTCAGAAATAAGCCAAGTTCTTCCTCCTTCAAAATGGTGAGGAGAGGCCATTATATAGTTTACAAATCAGTTACTCTCGGTAACTACTTCTTTTAACTAAAGATTAGTTAAAAGGGTTGCTAATCGCAATACCCCAACTGATTACAACAAATCCGAGAGAAAGAAGGGGAAGAGAAGAGAAGAATTAGGAGAAGAATACAATTGCTTATGACTGGGAGGGACCCACTGACTTTAAGATCCCTTGTCTGAATCTCTTCAATGCCTCTGCTATGTCTCTGCCACGTGGAACTGATGTGTTGGCAGTAGACTGAGTCCAAAATCTGAGGCACTTCTCCATTTCTTTATCGAACTCGACATGAGTATGATAATCCTTGTTTGCTTCTTCTATAGCCGATTGAAGAGAGCAGATCTCCTTCATCTTTTCTTTGGAAATGGAACTCTCCTTGAATAGATCACCCTTGACAAAAGCTCTGAATTGAGCTTTGATTTCTTGTAAGGAGAGAGGCACACCAGAAGTCTCATCATGAAGATGGCAATGTATATCTTTGAAGGAAGATATAACTAGTGTTTTGAAGACCTCACCCTTCTGCCAGCTATTTATTAATTCTCCCAAAGCCTCCTCTAGGACCTTGATCTTCCATTCCACGCTGTAGACCCAGGACTTTGACAAATTATCCTTTGTATCCTCGAAGACTTTCCTTGCCATCAAAATATTTTCATCTGTTTGTCCCATGAGGCGAAGGTCTACTATGCAACTGCTCCAAAGTTTAAGTTCTTTATCAATGCTCCCTATAGTGGAGGAGAGCTTCTGTTGCAAATTACTCACCTTCCCATGGAGTTTGAAGTCTTCATCAATAAAGTTTAATCCTACAACCAGCATATCATCCACCATGGCCTCCATGGCTCTTCCATATACAGAATACTTGTGCATATCTTTGATACTCTGTACTTCATCTTGGCTCAGAATTACAGGTGGTGGAAGAGTAGTCAATGGGGTAGGGTCCAAAAAATTTGTCCTTGGACAAAAGAGATTTGATGAAACTTGTAAGAATCTGGGCTTGTTCCTCCAACTGTTCAATGGTTTGCTGCCCTTTCTCTACCCTCCCAATGACTCTGGTAACTGTTTCCTGAAGATTGTGGATCTCACCTTCAGGGGTAGACTCTCCCATGGGAATTCTTGAGAGCTCAAGATCAGACGCTTGCAGATCTTGTTCTGGCTTGTCTACCATAGGCTTGGCTATCTCCAGGAATTGCTGGCCCTAAGCATCAGACACTATCCTGGAGGTAATTCTGGCTTTTTTGGCACGAGAAGGAGGAGTAGTGCCTAACAAGGCTGCCACAGCATCAAAATTTGGTCCTGAGCTCCGGGAGGAAGACTTTCTCTTCCTGCTGTCGACAAGAGGCTGCACCCATGCAAAAGAGGAGGAGGAAGAAGCAGGTGGGGCAAGAGGACCAAGAGAAAGAGAACTCATGGCGCCCAAGGTTTGTACTGTTGTTTCCTCGAGTTGAGATATGAGTGGAGCGCTTGAGGCAACTGGTGCAGAGGAATCAATAGTGCTTGGAAGTTCAGTGCTCTGGACTTCTTTGTTCTTATCCATTGGGGCTTCAGGGGGGCTTGCAGGAGCTGGCACTTCACTCTCTTCACTTTCACTGAGAACAATAATGTTCTCTGGTCCCGAAGGCAATTCTGCATGCTTTCTCAGGGGATCTTCTTCCACAGGCTCCTTCTTAACTTATTTGAATTTCTTCTGATACACCTGGGTGGATGAGGAAGGAGTAGAGACTGCATGTCCTTGAGTTGACGAGGTAGGAGGGGTTTACACAGGTGCTTCTTGATCTGGGAGTTGATGCTTCCCTCATTGGTGTTGAAGCATCCTTGGAGGAGGATTCCCCTGAGTGCCTCCTAAGCTCACGGACTTTCCTATCAAACCAAATCTTGGTCCTGACTAAGACTGGAGCCAGGATTTCAGCCAAATCATCTTTCTCCTTTTTGAACCAATCCAAGTCCTCCAAGGGAGTGTGTTTGACCAAATTGTCATACTCATATGAGTACAGGTCAAAATTATCATCTTTAAGCCCTTCAAGAACTTGGTACAAATTGAGTCCCTGAATCAACTGTAGGGAAAACCTGCCATAATGCCTCCTTCTGGCTTCAAAATCATCAGCACAGTCAGCCCAATAGTCCTCTGTATCTACCCTATGATGATAGGTTATCTTGATATTCTACTCAATAAACTTCTTCAATTCAAAACAAGTTCTTGGCTTGAAAAAATGGATAGTGATGGGAGTTAGGGCTCTTTCTATATTTTGTGCATCTAGGGCTTGTTTTGCAGGTGTAATTTCCCAAAGAGATGGGGAAGTGCAAACCAATAATTTTCTTGTCTCTACAAGTTCTATGCAATTTTTCCAATTGCCTGCACACTTCTATCAAGGCCATCTTGTCATTGCAGAACATAGGGAGCTTGAGAGGAGTGCTCTCATAGCCAGCAAGCCTGATATAGGAAAATTTTCTGAATTGGATAAAATAAGCACCGTAGTGCGATATCAGACTCATGGCTTCATCAGAAAATCTTCTCGCTGTGTCACTCTCAAGAATCCTGACCATGTACATGGTGAAAGCATCATTCACCCTTCGGAAATTGTGCAATTGCTAGTCTCTAGGGTGAACTGCGGGCAGTAGGCATACATGGGGTCATCCTTGTGAGCATCGATGTATGAAAAGCCAAACCATTGCCTCGATGCTGCTAGAGAATACATCAGGTATGAAGTCATATAGAATTTCTTTATTTGTTGTACATTAGACAGCTGCTCTGCTAGGTTCATACTGATGATCTCTACCCAGTTGATATTCTGAGTTCCCTCGCACACCATATTGATAAGCGGGCACATCCAGAAATGGAACTCATTTGTAGAGGGTAAACCCATGACCTGAGCCAGTAGGATTATGAAATCTGACAATTCTTCATTGAAATCCACATGGAAAAGAGTCTTGGACAGACGAGATGCCCCCTTCTTAGGGTTTTTTAGCCAGGACTTCACCACCCACGCCTTATAGTTATCACTGTCTTGATTGAAAAGGGCCTGTGCTTGATTCTGGGAGATAACTATAGCATTGTCCATTTCTGGAATCCTTAGTGCAGTGCCAATGGCGGCAGTGTCAAGTTTGGTGATGAGCTCCCCATGCACGTTTGTCAATTCACTCGAATCAGGGTTGAAATGAGCCCCGCATGAGAGCACTGTGTCTGCGCATTGCACTGAGATAGGGAAACCACCAGCGAAAGCTAGACCACTGTCATGAATCATCTGCACCATCGGTGAAGGGTTCACATCTGTCATCCTTGTCCAAAAATCTCCAAAGTCAAGGTGGTGAACTTCACTGTCCCCGATATCAGGAACGACGGACTCGAGTGGTGAAATTTGTTCCTGCCCCTGGAATTTGATCTTCATGTTGATAGTAACTCGGAGAGCAGAGCTGCAAGCTAGACTTGGGATGGAATTGCAGGGGGAATGGATACGCGTGCAGGAATTTTGGTTGCAAGGGTTTGAGTAATAGATAGCATGAAAGCAGTGTCCAAAAATGCATAGGGGATAGTTTCATTATATAGCCGTTTAGGAGAGAGAAAGGCAATAAATGCGCATTAAATACATATCTACCAAATTGAAAAGCAAGATATTCAGGTAGAGCGGGAAAAATTAGCACGAATGGCACTTGGTTCATTTGGGACACGAGGGACATGAAAGCGCGAAGTACGCGGTTCGGCCGATTCGGGCGATGCGGGGAAAAGATGCACAAATGCTTTTGGGACATGTGGGACACAAGTACGTCAGTATACGCGAATCGGGTGAATCAGGGGGAATAACGGGTCTGGAAGAACTTGGGAAATTTGGGACAAAAGTACATGAAATACGTGAATCGGCCGAATCGGGTGAAAATGGAACATAGCGGGTCTGGGTGAACTTGGGACATTTGGGACAAAAAGTTCCGACAGGCCCGAAAAGAATAGACTTCAGGTAAACCGACCGATCGGGGAACAGAGGGCCCAATTGAACTTGGGACACGTGGGACAAAAATGTCTGACAGGCCCAAAAAACACACAAAATGACCCAAAAACGTAGATTTTCCCAATTTCTTGACTTTTCACATTATCAGTACAACAGAAAAGACACTTAACCTCAAAATTTTAAATTTTCAACTTCTTAAAAGCATGGGAATTTTGAGTGGACAACACCACCAAACAAAACCTTGTCAACAACTCCTCCTAGTAGGTCGTTCACTCAATCAACAAGGGTTCTCAGGCCAATCATAATGGCATAACCACCCAACCCCTATGTCGGCTTCATTGGCAGCATCCCACTCACTCTCAATGCACAAAATCTATTCCCAGTTGTAGCATTAAAGAGCATCCCATATTTCACTGGAGAGAACCAAACTTCTCCTAGTGAGCAACTGGCTATAGCAGCCTACAACAGGTCTCTCTTCCTCGGGATAGCCAATGACCCCCACATTGAAATATTCACATTTGTTTTCTTCATTTGTTCAATGATGTTAAATGGGGTTGAGCTATCTTATAAATTGTGTAGATATTTGCAATGTCTTGAATGTGGTCACTAGGAGAAGTCCGGTTCTCTCCAGTGAAATATGGGATGCTCTTTAATGCTAAAACTGGGACTTGATGTCATTTACCTTCTTGATTCAATCCTTGTGCTCGATGTGTGTGCTTAGTTGAGTTGCCATGGATGTGGGTGAGCTTTGAGGTTGAAGCATGAGTTTTCTATTTCACTGGTTGTGGTTTTGGGTTGTGCTTTGCTGAACACGCCATTTTAAGCCACGAATCTGTATTGTTTAAAGGTAAGCCCCCCCCCCCTTTTATTTGGCTATCATATTCCACATTCATTGTAAAAATGATGGCTCAACTGATTTTGGATGAAAATCTCTAATTTTCTAACTTAATGTCATTTCATTCTCTATGGTTGTGTCGAGTTTGTGTATGTGGCTTGATTTGGGTCTTTGCAATTTATGGCCAAGTTAGATGAGCGCCATTCTAGGTCTTTCGATCTCTTTTTTAGATTTTGAGTTTCCACATTTGGATTTCAGCTTTTGGGTATATCATATTTTCAACGCAAATGGCTCCACTAGCTTGGCCACCATGAAAAGAAATTGTAAGCTCCTTTTTTTTTTATTCTCCATATGGTGATTTCGAACTTCTAGCCTTTTTTCATTATAATCTTTGTCATTATGCTAGCAACAACTTGTTCTGACATAGTCGTAACTTGGATTCCTTTTTTTCAACTGGGAACTCTGTTTTTTTATTTTGTAAATGCCATGAGGGTTTGGTTGTCATACAATCTGCTAAGTCATTTTCTTATCTTCTGCTCATGTTGATCAAGGATTTTCTGGGTTTAAATCCTCAAGCTCATTTGGGTTTGTTTTATTCTCATGACCTTGAACTCATATCTATTTTATCTTTGTCATCTTGGTTGGGCTCATTTTTTTGTTAGGCTTAGGCATCACTTTGGAGATTTTCATTTCAAGCATGTGCATTTTTTTGATCCAAATTTGTCTTTACTCAAACATCTACATACTCAGCTCGATTTTTTCATGATTTTTTCATTGTGCTTTGTATTTCCTTGTAAATTCCATGTCGTTTTAAATAACCATACCCTAATTTCAATAGAAGAATGTGTGTTCACATGCCTATGTTAAAGATGACCCTATCTTGACATGATTGATACATGCTCAAGAAAACAAACTTTAAAATACTTAAACAATATACAGTGTAAGTTCTAGAAGAAAACAATTTTTGTAACTGTGTACTTCAAATTTCTCATTAATTATTGATGTTCTTGCATAATCAGGGTCAATGTAACAAATAGTACCCATAATACAAGTAGAGGTGTGGGTTCCTCTCTAATTTTATAGATCGTCCATATGCTAAAAGATACACCTCTTCATTTCTTAATTTCATAATAGTGGTTCCTTTTCACCTGGGTATTCAAACCTTTATAGCTTGATTTCCTTTTCTTTTGGGTCCTACCTTTACATCTACATTTGAAGCTTTGAAAAACATATTGTGTTCTATATACTTTTAAATTTGCATTATCCATGCAAATATAACATTGTTCTTTGAGATTATGAACTCATTTTGTTGTTTGCATTCCATAATTGTAAATCATTACTACCTTGGCTTAACATTTGGTACTAAAAACTTGTATTCTATTTCTTGTATGTTGTTCATAGCTTGCTAAGATCTCAAAAATGACCCTCTTCCTATTGTGAGCCTCTTTTCACCTTGAAGACTAAATAAACTAGAAAAAGGAAATCTGTTATTACTTGAAATTTGAAACAGAATTTGTAAGAACTTGTAATTCCATAATATCTCCTAAAATATGGTTTAACTCTTGCATCCATATTTACCTAATTATAATATACTTCCATATATTTCATTTGATTATTAATGCATAGTATATAACTGATCTCTATTTCTTGTAATACTTGTCCTTTTGATAAAAACTTAAAATCTAGAGTTAATTTGAAGTTTGTTTCTTGGATGTTTGTATGAAGTATTGACAGAAAATTTTCTATTTCATAAATAACTTAAGGTATGTTGTGATCCTCATTTACTTTTCATTCCACTTGAGAGATAGGAGCCTGTACTTATACTTGGTAAAGATTCTCTTAACTTTCATTTTAACACTCATAACTGGTCTTCAATGCATGATATGTGTTATACTCGAATTCCATGATTCTTAAAGAAGAAAAATTTCTTGTTAAATCTTCATATGAAGTCCTATAGTTGGTAATTTTAGATTCTTGATTGTAAATCTATACTATTTGGTTCAGGAAGCATCATAATGATATGTTATACATTGTCCTTGAAAGTGTCTTAATATTTGATTCTCCATTCTTGTATTTTGTATCTGTATATTGCTCCTCATTACCAGGTGTTGCTACCTCTCATTTGAAAACCAGAAAATGCAAGTGAATTATTTCTTGAAATATTATTCTGTGCTGGAAATGAGACATGAACAATGTATTTGTATGAAGTTTGAAAATGTACTTTATATAGCTGTTTGGAAATTGAAAACTAGACATAGTATCATGAACTCAAATTTCTTTCTGTAATTGTAGATTCTATCTCTGAAACTTGAAAGTTTTATTATATTAACTGTACCCACACACTTTATAAAACTATTAGAAAAATAAAGGCTTGCATCCTTTCTTGCATCTTTTAGTGATTTTTCTTTTTCTGTTATGATTTTGAAAAAGATACTTCCTTGTGCCTCATTGGCTCTTCTCCAAAGGTTAAACCCAAAAGCAGAGGCTTGAACAAGTGTGGAGCCTCCATGTGCCCCAGATTCAGAAAGGGGATAGAGTCAACTGTTTAAAAGTCCAAATTGGCTAAAGGAACCACGTGCCAGCTCGGCGTAATTTTAAGAAGGAGAACCCAAGGAGGAGACTCAAACTAGCGCCATCTCTCCATGTGGTCAGGGTCCAACAGAATTCAAATGGCAGTGGGCCCAAATTGGTTAAGTATAGATAACCAGTGGAAGTCTCCACATTTCTCAATGACGTAAATTCAAAAGGCACAACCCAAAGTGGAGACTCAGATGAGCGTAAAGCCTCCATGTGTCTAGGGTTCGAGAAAGGCATCATCGCGAATCAAATAAGTATCAAAGACTCGCAAAAGGATCCATGTGTCAGCTCATCACAACTTCAAAGGTAAATCTAAAAGTTGGTCTCCTAAACAAGCGCTAGCCTTCCACATGCCCCAGGTCTGAAAGAGGGACAGAGTCGACAGTTGAAAAGTCAAGATGGGACAAAATCAGCAGAGGGTGCCATGTGCCTCAACCATGTAAATTCAAGAGGCGGGGCGAGGTCCAGACTCAGATAAGTGCCAAGTCTCCACGTTTCCCTGGTTAGATATATGGCCCCACCAAATAAAAGGACTTATCCAAAACATAAAGGAATAGAGAAAAGTTGCGGAAGGTGCCACATGTCTCTTTGGCGCAATTTTAAAAATGAAATCTAGGAGAGGCCCTCAAACGTGTGCCATATTTCCACATTGGCCATGCTTTAAATCAAGGTGGTTCGTCGGGGGAAATTCAAACTTTTTTGCTTGAAAAGGTGTAAAGTTTAAAAATGAGCCACATGTCCACTAACGCCCAAGGAGCCACGTGTGAGGCCTAGATTACATGTCGGTCGACGGGCCTGGGGAGGTATTTTCACCCAAATGGAAAATGCATACCAGCGGGCCCGAGGATGGTTTTTTGACAAGATGAATTATGAGGTTGTGAGGTGTTTTGCATTTTGTATTTTTGTGCCAAAGGGCACAAAGTGAATTTCTAGCCCGCGAACCCGTTCTGCTAACTAGTTTTCACCATTTTTTGTATGGACCCAACTAAAACATTCAAATGGACATATCTTTCGATCCAGTACTCGAGATTCAACAAATTTTGCACCATTAGAAAGGTCTCGACCTCATCCATGCCATGGAAACTAAAGACTTTAATTTTGACGAGGTTAGGTGGGTGAAAAATGGGAAAATGTCTTGATGTCATTAATATGCAATTAAATTTGATATGTCGTTCTTCCTTCTTCAACACATCGAACAGACATAGAGCAGCGGACTCAACAGATTGTGGGCAAATTTGTAGTGGCATTGGTTGCTAGTAGTTGAGCTCCAAGTCAAGTTTCCCACATATTTTCTCCTTCTCTCTTTGTTGCATCTATAAAGGAAGGGACTTGGCTCATTGTAAAGGATTGGACATTTCTGTTTTGCACCCGGCCTTCTTCCCTTGTCTGCAAGTGAATTTGTGGAGTTTTCCTAACCTCCCATTCAAGTTTTAATACAAATTTTTGCATCTTTGCTACGGTAATGTACTGTATCAACTCTAGAGTAATAATATATTTATGTGGATGATTCTCAACCCTCTAATGTGTTCATTTTTTTCTTCTGATCTCTCATTACAGCTTGGTTATCTATGCATGGTGGTTGTGTTGTATTTCTATGGTCTGTGTTAAATTGCAAAATGGGTGTTTAAAATTCCTTTGGTGCATCACCTTGTTAGCTTAGGTTAATTTTCTTGCATCTTCTCAACCATGTCTCCTTGGTAAGATAGAGTATGTTTTAGAATAGATCTTCTGCAATTTATTTGTATGCACCTGAACATAGGAATAAGAACCAGCCTTCATCCAGAGATCTCTCTCAATTTCAAAGTCCCACACTTTGAGAGATACTCCATGTTGTAAAATCACACGGAGAGTCTCAACTCATCTAGTTACAAGCACTCAGGGGTGTTGTGATTCATCACTAATAGTTTTGGCACGCCCATTGGTACTCAAGAGATATCCATCTTTATCGCAACAAGACTGATGTGCACTTGTTGTAATTTTAGCTTTTAAGAAGCTTTGAAATTGCACATCTGACGACTCTAAAGGATTAGAGTCCACTAATTTCATCAAACCAAGCTTGACAAGTTCATGAGAAGAATATAAACAAGGTAAAGAACTAGAGAGGAGGGATTGTTTGTCTATCTACACTTATCCCCAGACAGAGGGAGGAGATCCCAGAGGTTTCCTTCTCCACCAAACAAAACCTGGTCAACAACTCCTCCTAGTAGGCCGTTCATTCAATCAACAAGGGTTATCAAGAAAATCATAATGGCACAACCACCCAACCCCTATGTCGACTTCATTGGCAGCAGTCCACTCGCTCTCAATGCACAAAATCAAGTCCCAGTTGCAGCATTAAAGAGCATCCCATATTTCACTGGAGGGAACCAGACTTCTCCTAGTGACCACATTCAAGACATTGCAAATATATGTGCAATTTATGAGATCACTGAGATGGACATTGCAGTCAAATTATTAGCCTCTTCACTTAAGGATAAAGCTTTACAATGGTTCAAGAGTTTAACAGTAGGCTGTATTCAAAACTAGGAGCATCTGTGTAGAGCTTTTCATAACCAATTTGAAGAGAAGGGAGATAATCTATCCCTACTAGAGCATTTAACAACAATCAGGAAGGCTCCTAATGACCTACTAATAGATTTCTACTTCAAATTTCAAAGGACATGGGACAAGATTCAGTTGGTCATGAGGCCCACAGATAAAGGTGCTTTCTCAAGCTGCAAATCAAAACCAAAACCAAGGACAACCTCAAGTTTTTAGGCCTTTCTGACCATATGATCCAAACAAAGCTTCAACATCAAGTGCCTTGGTTCCAACACAAAACAATATGGCACAAGAATATGACTGGTGTTTCCCATGCAATCAGCCCCACAACTAGTCAATGTGTTTCGATGGTGCACTAAACCAGACCTTGATGGTACAGACCATTGGTGTGTCCCAAGAGCCCAGTCAAGAGGAAAATCAACAGCAAGAAAATCAGCAAGAGGCACCTCCAAGTGAGACTATGCTTGTTAATTGGTAGGCTGAAGACTTCTATCAAATTAACTAAGCTCCTTCTCAAAGCGTAGCTTCCAATACCTGGTCCAAGAAAAGGAATATTAGAGGGGGACAGTCATCAAACTCAAGTAATCCTCAACCCTCTATTATCCCATAAGGTATTGGCACTCAAATTGTAACTCCCAATATGCAGAGTCAACCCAAGCCACCTTCCAAACCCACTCAGGCACCAGTTGTAACAACCCATGTGCAAGAGAAAAATGTACCATGAAAGGGGCAGAAAAAAGATAGCTCAACCCCATTTAACATCATTGAACAAATAAAGAAAACAAATGTGAATATTTCAATGTGGGAGTCATTGGCTATCTCGGGGAAGAGAGACATGTTCCAGGCTGCTATAACCAACAAAAGAAAGTGTTTACCAATGCGGCTCAGCCTAGAGGAAACCATGGAGGAAAAAAAGGTAATAATTAGAAGCCCCCTCTGCTCTATGTTTCATTGATCATTGGAGACAAGCTGGTACATAATTGCATGATTTATTTGGGGGCAAGTAGCTCTGTAATGCCAAAACAAATAGAAGATCAGCTGGGTATTCAATACGAAGTCATCTCCATGGGCGTAGTGTAATTAGATGGGAAAGTGGTAATAATGGTTGGAGTCATCAAGGATTTGAACCTCACATTACACGCATGCCCCAATGTGACTGCATTGTGAAATGTATCAGTCATAGACTTTCTGCCACATTTTGCATTGTGTTTGTCAAGAGACTTCACCGCTAAAATTGGAGGCTATTTGTCTGTTGATTGGTCGCACATACTTTTTAGAACAAGGTATGGAGCTAAGGCTATGATCAGATCTGAGCCCATTGCACATTATCATATTGAGCATTATGTACCCAGCCCAATCAATGCCAATTGTTCATCTTTTGATCAAGAGGACCTCCCAAACATTTGTGAGGCAGATACCAAGGTTGGGTGTATTCCAGACTTTACCCTCGACAAGTGGGTGAACAAGAAGCATGCTTTTGACCCCTATAAAGAGATGGAGGAATTTGAGCTAGGAGTCTACTTTTTGCATGAGGAGAATTATCCTCTTCCTGACATCATTAAGCCAGACCAAAAAGATGATAACAAGGTATGGTGGTTATTCTTTGATGACTCAAGAAGTAGACAAGGGGTCGGAGGAGGAGATATGCTTATTTCACCTCAAGGTATGAAGTCTTACTTGGCTTTTCTTTTCCAATTTTCTTGCTCAAAAACCATAGAAGAGTATGAAGCCTTAGCCCATGGACTGCATTGGGTAAGGAAAAAAGGGATTAAAAACTTGTAAATGTTTGGCAACAGTGAGCTAGTTACGAATCATGTCCAAGGATAAAATGCTTCCAAGAATGATCTGTTAAAGAACTACAAGAACCAGGTATGGGACCTCATTGAGGATTTATAAGCATTCGACATCATTTCCATCCCAAGGAAGAAGAATGAAGTGGCAAATAGACTGGAAGCTATTGGGGCAGCATTTGATGTCGTAAAGGGTATCAAGAGTGATAAATCTCAGCCCCATATCAAAGTGGTTGTAATACCAGCTGTCCCTTACAATAACACAAGTTGGTAGGTCTTCGATAATAACCAAAAAATTGTCAACTTTCTACTAGAAGAGGCTGAGTTTTCCTCTAGAAATCAAGACAAATTGAAACAACATTATGGCGACCAAGTGGTGCAGCTGAGAACCAAAAAACTACCAAAGGGTCTTGCAACTTTGGAGTCAAAATTAAAGTCTCAGGTTTCCATCTGAACAAGCAATGATGGATCTCCCTTTCTGTTTTACTAATATCTTTACACACATGTATTTAATTTCATGCACTTGATTTCAAAGTTATTCCCTTGGCTTGTGTGGGTTTATTGTATTGTTATCCCTTATAAATAAAGGAATAAACTATCGTGTAATGAGTTGTATGCATTTTTGTTTTACTTTTATTAATTGAATGTATATTGAATGAACTTCATACAACCCAATACACTTAATCATGGGGAATGAATTCAATTCAGTTATACCTTTTTTATGCTCCTTGAAACTGCAAACTTGTTTATAAAATTTTACCTTATCCTTCAAACATGTAACTTGTTTACAGTTTCAAAACGTCATGTTTAATACGTGTTACCCTTCATGTCCTCCTCAGGGCCTTGCAATGTTCTTTTATGGATGTTTCAAATTTTTAACGAGGTTAATAAATTATAATGGTTGCATCTACGAGGCATGGCATTATGTAATTGTACCTTAGTTGCTGATTTGATTTAAATATCACTCCCAAAACTATCCAAAACTAAGAAACAACAAAATCGATACCTTCCTTCCGATGACTACCGCAAAATAATCAAACTTCTAGCCCCATCCACTATGAGAAATTGAAAGTCTCTAGTTGACCTCTTGCACAAGTGTGAGAAATTTCAAAAGTAATTACATTAATGGATGGTTAAATCCTAGGAGTGACGAAGTGAGGAGGATGTTGAGTATGCATACGCATGAAATCAGCAGTAGTAATAACTATTCCTATGACTTTAGTTGGTGTGAAGGTGGGATAGGAGGATCGATCCATAACGTGAGAGGGATATGACATTGTTAAAAGGTAGTAAGACATAGGGTAAGGTATTCTAAAATTTTGGTTCACCAAAATGATTAACTCAAATGGACTAAACTGTGTAGTGCTAAGGTAATTAATCTATGTTATGGACAGCTATACTAAAGTAAATAAATGTAGTAAATATGTATTTTAATGATCTAATAAAATATATAAAATTAAATACTAAACCCTAATGTGCAAGAGGGAAGATGAAATAAATCAGCTGAAAAAAATTGTTTGTTGGACTATGTCGAAGTGATGAATAGAAAATCAAAAATCAGAAACGACTGTGTCAGGGTCCTACAAAGAATAGATCTGGGTGATCTAGCTATAAGACTGGAGTGCTGAGGAGAGGACTGGGGCACCCACGGGCACTTTGGTAAGCAAAACAATCATCCTAGTCTGGGAAAAAGGTCTGGAACTGATCTTCACAAGTCCAAGAGATGATTGATAACCTTCACTTCTTGTGGCATTAATTTTCTTGTACTACGCCAAATTCTCCAATTATTCCAAGAGGAAGAAATGACTTGTACAAGACCAAAAGGAAGTATCAAACCCCTAAAAAAGAAATATGTACATGAATGGTTCAGACTGACCTCAGTTTCCACAATAGTGGGCTTACTATACTAAGCGTTGCACTACCTTTCAGATGTAAATGTAGTTCTAGTGGATGAGTGCATGTCGTGCCCTAGGTTCTCTTGTGTCGGACGCACTTTGTGAAATAGCAAGCAATAGCTAAATGTATAAAATGTAATAGAATGTTTGCATGGAATAGAATAGAATCTCTCCCCCTATGAAGTGTGATGCAGATGTCCTAGCTTGTTCCTTGATGATGGAGCTATGTGGATGCCAGTGCAATAGATGGATTCAACTCTAGGTTGAGTGATAGTAGTAAATGATGTTAGGTCCCTCATTATGGTCTCATAACTTTATATTTATAGGGTTCTCTTGCTCTAATTTTTTAATTAACCCTGAAAAGGTCAACTAAAAGAAATATAAATATGAAAAATGACTAGAAGAGGCCCACAAAAGTTGTAGGAAAGTGCTAGAAGGTTCAGGGCACCCCAGAACTAATTATACGCACCCAAGCCGAGGCTAAAATAACTCAGGATGTTAGAAAATGGCTGGGCATATGGATGGAATAGGTCACAAATTATGAAATAAAATAAACAATATGGCTAAAAGGATGGGGGTTAATTAGAACTTTCTTCACTCAAGAACCTTCTAAATAGTAGTATGAGATCGGGATAAATAAATATCTAAAGTGCATGATTTTGTGACTACATGATTGCATTACACATTTCTTGAATAAATAAACTTTCATCTCCATATCCAAAATAAGACACTTATTTTTTAAAAATTCAATGTGTTTGACTTGAACACAAAGTGTCCCTACATTAATAACTTTTGACGATAGAACTGTTAATGTGTAATCATAGCACTCCTAAATGTTTGCAACTCAATAGATTTAAACTGTCAGTGTGATTGCATAACATGGAGATTTTCCCAAAGTGTGGGACTTTACAATCAAAGAAGCTCTTCAAATGAAGGCCAGATCCTATTCGTCTATTCTAATACACACATTCAAATTGTAGAGGATCTATCTCAAAATATACTCTAACGTGCCAAGGAGACAGGGTTAAGAATATTACAAGAAATTAAACCTAAACTAATAGAGGTGATGCACCAAAAGGAATGTTGAACACCCGCTTTACATGGACATGGAAACCAAAAATAGATTAAGGAGGATGAAAACACACCATAGACAAATGATGAATGTCACATGGAAAAAAACTTAAAGACCCATTAAGCACATCTCCTAGAACTTGTAATAAACATCAAAGTATTCACAATATACCCTACAATGGCAAGAGGTGAGAAGAGACAAGAAAATAAACCAAGGATGGACAGATGCATCAGGAAACACATTTTATTGCTCCATATAGTTGCACGGTACATAATCAATGGGTAAGAGGAAAGAAAATTCCATTACAAAGCCATAAGAGGAGGCTTAGACTCTGCATTCTACCCTAAAGAAGAAAGAGAGGGGGGGGAAGATGAAAAAACAATGACCAACCCTTAGAAAATGCCCCTCTGTTACAATATATAGGAAGAATAAGAGAGAGAGGAGGGAAGTATTTGAAATCTACTCTGAAAGATTAACCACCTACCATTAATGCCCCTACAAATTCACCTACAATCTGTCAAGTCCACCGCTCCCTATCTGTTTGGCATGTTGAAGAAGGAAGAACATTGGATCAAATCACATCCAGGTGGTTGAAACAATCATATCCTTCATTAATGGCATGAATACATTTTGCTATTTTTTACCCATCTAAGCTTCTCAAAATTATGGTATTAGGCCTTGATGGTGTAGCGGATGTTGAGACCTTTCCAAAAATTCTTTTCACACCAAAATCTAAGTCTCCAGTCAAAATATATGGTTGTCTGAAGATCAGGGTCGCGGGTGCGCAATATTTAAAAGAGTCTGTCTGTTCCGGGTCCATGTGGAAGCCTCGCTCATCTTAAAGATTTGGCTCCTTCCTTTCACTCTTGAAATAGTGCCCATGAGACATGTGATGTCATTTTTGGGCTATTCAAGTTCCCTATTGTATTTTGCTTAAGTCCCCTTTGCTGACAGAGTCGTTGTGTTAGATCTGAGACACGTGGAGGCTTTGCGTTCATTTAGACCTTACTTTTGAATTTGCTCCTTAAAAGAGCATTATACTAATGCATGGCGTTTCTCCCCGACATTTGAATTTTCAATGGATGGCTTACCTTTCGGGCCCTGGGACACGTGGAAGGCTAACACATGCTTGGAACTTACCTCCAGATTCTACCTTTGAACTTGTGTCAGGCCGACACGTGGAGGCTTCTGTGGCTTTGTCCCCTTTTCTTAATTTGACCACATGCAGACTGGCGCTCATTTAGAAACTTCCAATTTGAGCCATGCCTTTGAGATTGTGCCGATGAGGCACGTGGAACCCTCCGCAGCCCCTTCATACTTAACTGATTTGAGCCTTCCCCCTTTCAGGGCTAGGACACGTGGAAGGCCCACGCTCTTCCGAGTCTATGTCTTAGGTTATGCCTTTGAATTTGTGCTGATGAGACACGTGAAATTTTCTATTGGCTCTCTATACTTAGTTGTTTTGGGTCCACTCTGTCTCCCTTTTTTTACTCTATTGGACCATAGAATCGTGGATATTTGGCGCTCATTTGAGTCTCCACCCTTTGGACCCAACATTGGTGTTGTGCCATTGAGACATGTGGAGGCTTCTGCCGACGCTCTTATACTTAGTAAATTTAAATGGCTACCTCTATTTCTTTCTAGTCCTAGGACACATGGTGATCCTGTGCTTGTTTGGGGTTCCACCTTTAGAGTTGGTCTTTGAAGTTGCGTCGAGTCAACACGTGGCACCTTTAGTTAGCTCGGCCTCATTTTGACTTTTAAACTATTGAATCTATCTATTTTTTTGACATGGGACATGTGGAAGCTCAACGTTAATTTGGGGATTGCCCTTTGATTTGACCCTTGAAGGAGTGCTGATGAAACACGTGGAGGACTCCACTATCTCTTTTATACTTAGCCAATTCAACGGCTATCTCTGCCCCTGATTTGGAGTCTGACCACTTGGTGAGCCCATGCTCATCCATGGACCCTATTTCAACTGTGACATTTAGAGATGCGCCATTGGGACACATGGAGGCTTCCGCCTGACCCGAGACTTTTCAACTACTGGTGAGGGTTTAGCTTTGATCTCTGTCTACGTGGTAGACTGACACTCATTTGGGAACCACTCTTTGGACTTGTCCCTTTGCAATGCACCAAGATGATGTGTGGCACCTTTTGTGAATCTGTTGTTCAACCCGAGCTAACTCTTATTCGGAATCTAGAACTCCAAGCTTTTCCTCTGATTCTTTCTTGTGCACCTCTAGACTATTTGACACTATTGGCCTCTTCTGACCCTGTGCTTCTTTCTTGTGCGCTCTGGATCCCTTTATGTCGTTGTGGCATCCTTCACTGTCTCTGCTACTCCATTATTGAGCTCGCCTTCATAGTTTGACCCCTCTCTTTACTTGAGTCAAGCCACGCCTACCCCTTCGATTTGGGATCAATTATAAGCTTGTGGGACAAAGCCGAACCCTCTACTTTTCTAGTGCAAGATCGTGTTTGAACAAATTTTTTGGGGGGAAAATTTGAGATAACATTGATTTTGCACTTGATCCAAAAGTATTCTAGGATAGAAGGCTGATGAACAAGAGGAGTAGATTGTTGCAATTGAAAACATAAATCTTGGAAACACCCTATAAAATGGGACTAGGGCGTTCAAAACAAGACTGGGGTGCCTAGGCACCAAAGACCTCTGTTGGGTACCTGTGACTGTGTAAGGACTCAGAAACTAGTTTTTCTTGTGTCACATAGGTTTCATTAACCTTCACTTTTAGTTTCCTGTGTGTTGTTAGATGATCATCAAATTCACCTATAACCTAAAAAAAATGATATCAACCTGTAAAACCCCAAAACACATCAAATCCTAAAAAATAAAGATGCAAATGGGGAATAAGACTGACTCCAATAGTCACCTGACTAAGTGAGATTATAACTGAGCATTGTCCTACATTCCAAAGTCCATATAGTTCTTGTATATGTGTGTAAGAATTGTTCCCTAAAATTCCCTTGCACAAACGCACATGATAGCATGCAATAGATAGATGCACTTATGTAAGTAGATGTGTGGATGGAATAATGAACTTCGCTTCATATGTGTGTATGTAGAAAATGCAGTCACTTTTACCTTGATTGAAGCTAGATGAATGCCTTGATGCTCTTAGAATTCCTTTTGGAACAACCTTAGGTGGTGATAATAGATGTTTAATTTTTGGTCCTATATTTTGATCACATAGCTTTATATTTATTTGATTCCCTTGAATAAATTTCACAATTATCAACTGGAACACCGACCCATAAGAAAACAATAAGCCTAAAAGATAAAAGAGATCCAAAATAGGCGAGTAAGATAAAGAATTTTTGGGGCACCCAGAAGGACGGGGGCACCTGGGCGCTAGTGTCTCGAGCCATAAAAGATAAAAATTAAAGTATCGAGTGGGTTGTAGGGCGTAGAAGACCAAAAAGAAAATATAAAACATAGACAAAAGGAAAAAAATAGTTATTAATTGCTAGTTTTCTCACTTAGGAATCATATGAATAATAGTATGTGATTAGGACCTAGAAATGTACCCAAAGTACGTGATTTAAGGCCTACACCAATAAAATATATTGACACCATAAAAAATAATAGTAAAGATTGATTGCCAGATAATATCTACCTCCTGCTTATATGACCAACTGCTAGATGGGCTCAATTATCAATTATTATTCGTGCATAACCTATTTTCTTTCAATTACTCGAGAAGAAACTAAAGGAACTCAATTAACGATGATTTTTATAATGTGGAAAGTTTTAGATGATAAATTCGAGCACAAATAACATATATTATTTGGGTAGGAATAATCTAAGTTGCAGAATAGGTTCGAGACACGTAAGGTTTTGATTCCCACCTTTTTTATTTCCAACTTTCCATTCATTTTTTCATCTTATCTAACATATTATATGTCTTCCAATTGATAACCTTGACAAAAAAAATCAAAGTCCTATTAGTGCGAAATCACAGCACCCCCAGATGATTTCTAAAGATCTGCTTTTCTAAGGTAGAATCATCTAGTGTGATTACATAACATGGAACTTTTCCTAAGGTGTGGGACCTTACAAATTGGAAAATATCTCCAGATTTAAAGGTTTGTTCCTTATTCCTCTGTTTAGGTGCATGCGTGAGGATCTGCAGAGGGCCTATATCTAATACCTAAAGTATAATCTTGACTTGCAAAGGAGATACCACAGGATAAAGGGGTACAAAAATAAGAAATACTACTAACTTTACTATTTCTACAAAGCTAATAGTCTCCCCTACACAATGGACATGATTTTTGGCACCAAAGGAATGATGAATACTTAGTTTGGTGCACTCCTTCGACACAAAACAATGAAATGCATACAATAAACAAAACACAGACCAGATCTGTAATGGGAGACCATATAGAAACAAAAGAAACAAGAAGGATCTGAGATTGATCAAAAACGTATTTTTATTGCTCTAATAGACTGATACAGTCCATTACAGAAAGCTGAGAGGTAGAAACATATGAAAATTTTAAAGGAAGGCATGAACCCCACAAATCCTTTGCTAGAAGGAGAAGGGAGCCTGCAAAACTAAGAATATCCAACGCTTTACAATGAATCCTGCATCCGTATTTATAGATTCGATCTAGAGAGAAGAAAGAGAGAGAGAGAGAGTGCAGGAAAACACGGGTCGAAGCTTAACCACCGTTGTTAATTCTTTTTCTAAAATCTACCCCTGAATCCATATTTTTTACATCGATCCTAGGTTCAGTGCCTTGAAGGAAGAGGAAACAACAGAAAATATTGAATCCAATCTGGTTGTTGAGACTGATGATCCTACATTGAAAGCTCGAAAGATGCTTTCTCCATTTTACTTCCACCTAACCTTCCCAAAATTGAAGTTTTCAGACTCCCATGGCGTAGAAGAGATCGAGATATTTCCAATGGTGTCAGAATTTGCAATATTTTAAGCCCTGGGTCAAAAGATATGCCCTTTTGAAGTTTTGCATCGATTCTATACAAATAGGTGGGAAAACAATTTAGATTCCGTACAAATGGGTGGGAAAACAATTTGAAAAATGGGTCCCCTTTTTGGATTGGGACACGTGGTAGCCAGATTGAAACAAAATTTGGGCCCACGGGTTCGCAATTCACCTTTTATCTTTTTGCGCAAAAAAACATAAAACTTAAAAAGTTCCCACAGCCCTGAAGCTACGCTCGGACACGTGGCTCCTTTTGGTTGGATGAGAAATGCACTCCCATTTTTACTTTTATGCCTTTTGGGTGAAAGGCAAATTTTCACCTTTTCCCCTGACCCCCTACCTTGGCTTTGACTTGGGTCTAAATGCTGACTTTTTCCCTAGTCAGATTTGTGGGCCATTTTGTAACTTTTACTCGCTTTTGAGGAAAAGGGCGAAACATCAACTTTTTCCCCGACACCCCGCTTTCCTCTAGGATACGTGTCACTCTATCACTCATTTGGGAACCTGTTCTCCATTTTACCCTTGAAACAGCGCCCTTAAGACATTTGGCATCCTCCGCTGGTCCACTTATGCGTTGACTATTCAACTAACTCTGCCTCCGTTGATGGAACACATGGAGGCAATGCGCTTGTTTGCAAACCCAACCAAAATTTTACCTTTAGAGGAGTTTCGAGTTGACACTTGTCGACCTCCACTGATTTGTGTACTTTTCAAGACTCTTTCTTACTTTTATACTTTGGGCTACATGGCGAGCTTGCGCTCATTTGGGTCTTTCACCTTGGGACCAACTCTTGGAGATGCACCATGCTGACACTTGTCGGCCTCCACTCACACATTCATACTTAGCCAATTTTGAGGCCCGCCCTATCCACCTTTGACTATGTTTGACCATTTTTCACATGGAGGGTTGGCGCAAGTTTGAGTCTCTCTATTTGGATCCATCTTTGGAGAAGCATCGTAAGGACACATGGCTCTCTCCACTGGCTCCTCCATACTTAGTTGTTTTTTGGGCTTTTCCCGAACTGTTTTGAGCCCGAGGATGCCAAATATTTGTTGTTCTTCTTCCTTCTTGCTTCAAGCTCCTTTGTAGCATCTTCCTTGGTTATCCAACCGTGTTATTTGATGGTTATGCCTACCTACAGCTTAGAAAATTGATTTAAAGTGTAGAGACGGCCTGACAGAGTCATTTCCTTTTGTACATGATCCATTGCTCTTTCTTCATCTCCGCCACTTCATTATTATATCTTTTTTGCAACCAATTTGCAGGATTAAAATGAGTTATCTCAGTCCCTTTTATGCAGGGTCATGATTCGATCCAATATTTGGCTTGGGGCGAAATATGGATAACAGGATCCATCCCTATGTGATTCTCAAAATATATATTGTTTATAACATGTAATACATATCGGTTCGTATCAATAAAAATGCTTAGTGAACACTAAGCTCTATTACTTATTTAAGGGAATGGCATAGTAGTTTGTAGGCTCAATAGTTTCTTATTTTGAAAATAACAATCCAATAAGATACAACAATTACATATCTTATCAACCTCTAGGAATCTCCTCGACTATCCAACTATAAAATTGATTTAGACAGCCTGTAATGATTCATACATTAGTGGAAAGGTATCCTAGAAAATACATAGGCTAGCGGCTGCTAGGATTCTCCTCGACAAATAAATGGACAACATAAAACATGCATAGTTATTCATTAACACTATTGAAAGGAACAACTTAATGTTTGTTAAGACCTAACTCTTTATTATTTTAAATCTGGCAGTGGAATAGAAAATCATAAAAATGGATCTTAGCAGTCATTATGTTTTTTCCTATATATAAGCCAATGTGAAATATTTGTGATGTAGAAAATTATGTTTTAGGCTTACTAATGTAAAATGTAAATAACACAAAAATATTGACAAATAGAAGATATATTATAAATTTCATGCCATGTGTCATCATTTTAGTGGGTACTATTTCCATAATAATATTATGTATTTATTCCAGTCTAAAATATTTAATGGGAATTTTTTTAAATATAAATTTCATTATTAATGTGTCAATTATATTGGTGCCTAACTATCTGGTTCAAACATGCCAAGCGACAAATTTTAATTGGAGAATTATATTAAATTAGTGGGCGTTACATATAACAATGTAGAGATTGATTTTGATAAAAATTAAAAATAAATGTGTGTATGTTTATTCTATTCAATAAGTTGTGTAGTGGTTGTGAAAGTATCCAATGTAACCCTGTCTCCACCCCAAATTCTAAGCATGCTCTGAGAAGGCTCCACAACCATGTCTACAAAAGTTAATAAAACCAAAACCTATAATGTGGCTATGATAGGTCTCATATCTACCTACCTAGCTATTGTTGTCACTAAATCACGTACTTTGGGTATTATTTAGTCTCGGTATCATACTATTATTCATATGGTTTTTAAGTGAATAAATTACTAACCCATGTCCTTTGGCCATTTTACTTTTCTTCCTGTCATCACTTCTAACCTTTCACCCATACTTGCCCAGTCTATACTATCATTTTTTGTTCATCTTATCTATGACCGTGGCACCCTAGGTGCCCTGATCACCTCTAGGGTTTCATCTTCCTATTTGCACTTTTCTTTCATGTTTGGGGCACTATCTAGCCATTTGAGCTTTCCACATTTTTTAGTTTCATCCTTTTTGGGGTTAATTATGAAATTAGAACAAGAGAACCATATAAATATAAAGTTATGAGACCATAATGAGGGACCAAGCACTAAGCACTAGTATCTCCACCTAAGGTTGTATCCATCAAATGCTTCTATTGCTCCATTTGCATCCATTTATCTCCATTGCAAGGGACAAATGTTAGTTATTTTGCATCACACTTCATAGGTGGGGAGTTAATTCTATTCCATGCATCATCTACTTACATTCTACATCTAGTTATTTCTTGCTACTCACAAAGTGTGACTAGTGCAAGAGAACCTAGGGCATCATTTACACACACGTAGAAATACATTGAGTCTCTATAGTGCAGCGTTTAGTGATAATTCCATATATTTGGAAGTTGAGAACAGTCTGACCCCTTCATATGCATCTTTATTTTTTAGATTTTTGATGCTTTTCTTGGGGTTTTGTATGTGTTTCCTCCATCTTTGATTTATAGTGACATTCACACAACATGAAGAAAAGGTAGATGATCACCCAATGACACTTTGGAGGAGGTTCCCTTGTCATTTATGCCAACCAGCGCACCCAGATCTCATATCAGAGCACCCCATGTGCCCCCTTCCTTCTCCAAGAACCCCATTCTTCTTAAATATCTCATGTCTACACATTTTAAATCTCTTGTGTGGTCGTTTATTCATTCAGTTCATCTAGTATTCACTGTGACATAGTCCCAAGGAGCCTTTGAATTAGGTAAGGACTTCTTAACCCTATTTACACATTAGGGTTGCACATTTCATTGCTTATATTGCTTGGGTTATTTCCTTTATTTATTTATCTATTATTTACTTCTTTGCATAACATCAAATTAAACTAATACGATCCCTAATTTTCTATTTTAGTTTAATCCTTTTCATGAATCCCACTTCGATCTTCACGCTTTTTGGATCATCATTCTTTGTTGGTCATCCTAGGTTCTTGTAACCATGAATATCTCTATCCATACGTATTTGTAGGATCATCCTGATTGTATTAATATTCTCAAAAATTATTTAGCTACTACTTACATTACTCCTCACATGTCCCTTAAATATGTATACCATAAGTTTACTTTTTCCCTATCTCTCAACGAGGACCAAATAACTATCACCACATAAAAGCTCCTCCTTATAGAATGTTGCAACATGACCCTCCCTTATACATTTAGATTTGTGTTAACAATTTTGGAGTCAAGCTTGCCTTAATTGAAAATGGATCTGGCCTTAATATTTTTAACATCACTTTTCTCCATCACTTAGGTATTTCTAAAAAATCTTTAGCTCCTTCATCAATCTTTATTCATGGCTTTGATAACATTCCCAAGTGTGTATTAGGTACATTTAGCTTGTTTATAACTATTAGACCATGTACAATAAATATTTCATGTCATGTCATGCATAATAATCATAATTATAATATTCTTCTTAGATGACCTTGGATTCATGCCATGCATTTGGTCCCCTCTAATCTACACGCATGAATTAAATTTCATCATCAGGGCATTGTCTATGATGTTTTGGATGATCCATCCCCTTTTGAGTATTGGCATTCTATTAAACAATCCAGTGATATTCCTGGTTATTTTGACACTGCTCAAGACTTTTGTAAATAAACAACACAGTAAAAGACAGGATAATTTTTTTTTGACTTGCTTCCACACATAACACGACACAACATGTCGTCACAAAGTTACAACCAACTCTGGGAACCACTTGTTACGGGGATGACCACAAGGTCAGCACGGAAACGTTCACACCCAAAAGGATAATACACTTTTTTCTTTTTTTTGACATGACAACATAGAAGTCCAACCACAGAACACACTTACAGTTAGGGCCAACCACAATGAGATATTCTTGAGGGTTATTTATTTTAAAAAGACATCTTGCAATTCTTAGCTTACGTTTTCAAGGAGGCTCAAGATATGATTCATACAATTCATCTTACCAAGCTAAGTTTATTCTTTTTACACTGAGTAATCATCTTTAAATCTTCTCTATTATGACATTTATTTGCTTAATTCATTTATTTAGAGAAAAGGGTGATTTAATTCCACAAGGCCATCTATTTACACTTACGCTACTAGAACTTGTTCATGCCCATATGACAACACGGGTTTGCGTTCAACACACTTAAGAGAAGAAAGACAAAGCACCTTGGAAAAAGGTTAGAGGGAGAAGGTTGAGTTGAAATCATCTTCAAGACCTCATTTGTTATTACCAAGATTTAATTGAAACTTGAGAACTTAACCAGAATTATTAAAGACTTTACTTAGGCTTTACTAAATGAGTTTTATAAAAATAAAACAATTTACCATCCAATGGCTAAGAGATAGATTGCGTGGTTTCTAAAGTGTTATCTCCTGCTTATTAAATCTTATTATCTTCCAGAACTAACCATAGATTTCCTTTAAGTTCGTTTAAGAATTTCACCATGAAAGGGATAGTGTTCATTAGTGTAGCTAGGGATATCAAGTTATATAATGTTACTTAACAAAGGATAGTTTCATCTTTGATCACTTATGGAATTACATGCTCTCAAGTTGGTCACCTCTACACTAATTTATTTGCAATATAAATTTTAGTTTAACTTCTATAAGTATTAAACAACCCATTTTATTTTACTTATAACACACTATTACTAAGTCTTAGAAAGATTTAACTCAACATTTAATCGTAGGGGTAAAGTTTAACAATATTCATTTACGAAAACGAAATAAGGTTACATCAACTCTTAGAATACCGATAATCCATTAAGGTCACTCAACAAGCGGTAAACAAATTTTCTTATATTTTCCAAGATAGACAGACAATTCAAGGTTCCAAAGTTAAGACGACATAATCCACGATACAATATACTAAGACATTGATCCTCTTCTAAATTTTCCACTAGATGTTATCAATAGTTGAACAATATAAAAAGGATTCATGCAAAAGAACTTCTCAACTGAGGTTGATGTAAAAATCTACAAGTCTATCCCTCATCTACTCGCAAAATCCATCTGCAACAAATTTTTCCACAAGAGTCAGTTCGCGAGAACTGAGCAAGATAAGGCTACACAAAACCACCATAACTATTATCTAACAATACCACAAAAGGAAGCACTTTATTACAAGAATTGGGTCAAACCTCTAAACACTATCAACACATCAAGTTATAATAAAGTCTCCATCATGCCAATCAAAGAAGGAGAAGACCTTGTACTTCAGTTAGGAGTAAAAGCAACGAAAGTATAGCAATCGTATGAGAATGGCCCTTGGCCCTATAAGGAGAAATAAACAATCTAGCAAAAACAGAATTCCCATCAAGTAAGTAATTAAATAATAATTACAAGATTGAGATTTGATATATAGACCAACCATCTAGAAATTTATCAAAGGTACCAAACGCATAGGCTAAAATAATATATTTCTAAAAGAACAAGAGTTGATCGGCCCAAGAAAGGGGAACCACGGGTTTCAAAAATTAACACAAAAAGCCATGTATAATTGAGTTTCAAACCGGAAATCAAATAGAGTATACACACAACATAAGTTTCGAAGCGAAGGCAAAGTATACTAGTTTTGACCATTAACTCCAAGAGATTTTCCAATCATTCAAGAAGGGCCAATGTCTTACAGGCTAGTAGCAAACACGCGAGAGAAGAAGGGAGTTCCGTCAAACAAGAGTATACAATAATGTCATCAACAAATTTTATAACACTAAAGATTTGCAAACCTCCACAACAATTCTAATGTTTGGTTAATTTAAAATAAATTACCTATTTCCCAAAACAACAATATTTTAAGGCAACCCTTGGTAACACAGTCAACCGTCACACATAGATACAAACATAATTTCTAAGTGACATTATCAAAACAAAACCTTCCGCTATGAATCCATAAGACTATCAAATGAAAGATGAGTTTTTCCCGAAGATTAATCACATTTAAGGAAATTTCCATCACAAAATATTAAGGTAATTACGTGCATAAAAACCGACCAATATTAATTAATAGCGTTAACATTACAAAGGAGAAAATAATGCAAGTTAGGAAAAATAGAAGAGCGCCATCAACAATAATTCTGAGAGGGGGATTAGACCAAAACTATTCTAGTGTCAACGAGGTACTGGATTCGCACAATGAAACCTCGAGCTTAGTTGATCCGAAAAGCTAGTTATGGTTCAAGTTGATAGGGATGGTCAAGGTACTTCTTGAGGATGGCCTTAAAAGCCTAGAAACAAGATGAAAGATAATATAAGAGTCTAAACACGTGAGACGGAAAACACATTGCACACAAACCTTTTCATTCTAAAAGTTTTAATACCGAAACTCTAAGCTGGCTAGCCCAAGCATTGATCACACTAATCCTACAACCTTTCTTTCTCGATGCCAAAAGGTTATCAAAGGGACTTGAGAAGGAGCTAACAAAAAACGTCAAAAGACAAACTTGGGTGCTAGGGAGGAGCTTCATAGTTATCGTAAACTTACTTCCATGATATCGAAAATACTAGTTTGATCAACATAATAACTTGCAACTCAATCGCAGAGAAGAATAAATACATAAACAAACAGACGAAGGTCTATCACTCGAGCAAGAGAAACATAACACCCAGAGGAGAGGGCACACGCATCCTTTCGACCAACATACTGACAACGATAAAAGCTAAAACAAGAAGAAAACAAGCAGAAAGGGGAAATCTCCCATCATGACATCCAACTGAAAAATCAATGCAAGGAAAAGTGGTTCGATTTCACAATATTTTTAAATAAAATAACAATAGAAAAGTGTAGAAATATCTTGCCTTTTTCTCCAGATTCAACAGGTTTCATGGACACCACCCGGAACAGCAACAACAATCCTCAGGTCGAATCTCCCCTTTTTATAGGCTGGGCACTCAAGCTCCATTCTCGTCTATGCTTAGCCTGGGCAGAGAGCTCCATTTTATAAGAAACGTCGAACGGAAGAACGGTGGTCTCAGGTGCTGTCAAGACTACGGTATGTACAATATGGTTTTAATGAAAAATTTCCAGCACATACTTGAAAGAAAGGGACAAGGCCAGACTGCACAACCCTCTAAACAACCTAGCTCTGCTTAAATATGCAACCAGAGAAGGAAGCCTGACGTTAAAGAGGAGTGGGGCACCAAGAATGGCAGAAGTAAATGAAGAGGAGGATTTCGCAGAACAAAAAACAAGGAACAAGGATAATAGAAATTTGAAGAAGAATACGCCTCCAGTTTTCAAATTTGCTTCATGAAGATTCTGATATGAAACCATCCAGCTCTGAGATTCTCTTCCAAACATGCGTAAATCAATGTAAGGTCTCAATAGAGAATCTTTGTAAATAAATTTCATCAGGTCTCCTGGTAACACTCTCACTGTCACATAGTTGATTTTGATAAAAATATCTTGAAGGAGAAACCCGAATCTGAGGATGCATTTGATACTGAACAGATAACAACATAGTTGGACAACCTGCTTGTTGGAAGCGCTCACAAAGGCTTCTACTATACTGCAACATGCCTGCTCCTGGCTAAGCCGAGAATGGCAGGCTGTTGCTGCTGAATCCCTGACAAAGAACACACCTCGCAGCACCCAAAGAAAGTGGAGGGAACATGCCTAAATCTAGCTTGATTCCTGAAGGGACCTTATTACTGCTCAATATCTTTAAAGAGCAAATTTCACAGAAAAGATATTTTCTGGTGAACACTCTCACGAAAATGAGTTCAGCTATTTTTAACCTAAAAAACCCATCTTAGAAGGACAAACCTTGCCGCTGATTCTAAACTAACAGTTGCAACAACATATTTCAACCTGACTGAAGGAAAGACTTGCTCACTAAAGTTGAGTTGAAGCCTATTCACTAGTTTATGTCCCTCTGCACACTGAGATCCTAATGTGGGATTTTTGGCATCTGGAACAGATATGAATCAACTGGAAGTTGAACAAAGCCTCTACAAACTTGCTAGGAACTTCAGGGAACACACTTGGAACGCTGACAGCTCACACTTAAAACTCAGTCCAGAGGCCACCTGCTTGCTCCCATGACAATGCCTTCGGCACCCAATGCTGGAATGGAAGAACCACTCCAATTCAAAAGATTCTGTAGCCTCAAATTATTTTTTCTAAGGTCACACCACTTCTAGCTTTACTTCATAGCCATCATGTCAAACCATACTGCGCCCATACGCATTGAATGCTAAAGAATCAAAAAGAGATCCAGGTGAAGAAAAACAGGCCTCCACCGACTCCCATCTCCCTCACGCAAGGTAGAAATAATGGCCATTACAGTCTGCAGGTTGGGTGGTTGGGAGGAGACTAAACATCCACTTGCAATCAAGACCTGTTTGGACCTGTCGGCCAAGGTGGCAGTGGAGGGTAGGTGCAAGCAAATTAAAAGATTTAAAAACTGCGCAGTCCTCACCACTTACCTACCAAATTCAAAGGTAGCAGGTTAAAAACCATCCAATCTCCCTTTTCCAATGAAAAAAACATTTACCGTTAGGGCCTAAAGTTTGTGATTTCAAGACCATTATTTAGGACTTGAAAATCAATTGGAAACATGAAAATTAAAGAAGTTCGATGTTGTATCAATTCTAGAAAATTGTAATGTGTATTTACTTCAATTCTATTCAAGAAGAATCAATTAGAATAACAATGAATGTATTTAGAGGAAGCTACAAGTGTCCTACAGAATAGCATTTGAATTTTTATACATATTCAATAATCAAGATTTTTAATGAAAAATGGGAACTGACTAAGTGTCTTACAAAATAGATATTGAAAAAAAATCATATTTTCTAGATTTTTAATGAGATTGTTTAAATATATTTGAAATCACACTTCCTCCCCATCGCCAGGTGCCCCCATGAGCCCCTCCTTCAGCAAAGATACGGGATAACAAAAATCTCTACTAACTAAGGTAAGCTCACAAAGCATACGAAAGAAGATATATTAATACAAATGCAAAAAGGAGTCACAAGATTACCTGAACAGTTCCCATAAGCTAAAAAGGTATACGAATTTTTGTATGATTACTATTCAACCCGAGAAGATTAAATCACCTGAGCAAGCTAGAGGAAGTAAGAATCGAATTGCCCATTACTCACAATGATTAAAACAACATGTGAACAGGCCTAAGCAACCAAGGGGATAAACTAGATGTTAACAAAGGCGAACACAAGCAACGACCAACCATGGAGCCAAGACATCAGAATTACACACAGCCGTTCGACGCTCCACAAGAGGGTCATTGCGACAAGAACTAGGGTAAACGCCGAACGGGGCATTACATTCTCCTCCCCTTAAGAAAGCATCGTCCTCGATGCGACATAACACAGAGGAAAAGAAATGGTTCGCAACCAAGAACAGGTAAAGGAGAAAGTACACCCTATGGTTTAAAATTTTAGTTGATTAAAGCACGGCCACAAGGTAGCCTTAGGAACATTTGGTAGAAATTTTAACTTTCAAGGTTCTGTGAAGATTGGCAGTTCCCTCTTATTTATTATTTCATTAGTTCCTTTCCATTAGCATTATTCTTAGTTTAATTTCTTTTAAAATTTCATCATTGAAGAGTTTTGGTTTATTCCTTATTGTGGGTGCCCAACATGAACTGCTAACACAACACCCTATCAGGTTCAAAAGACACTACAGATTCACAAGCACACAAGTATATACTTCATGATTGTATTACACCACAAAAGGTTACTCAAATACGGAATGGAATAGGCACAGTCCACATAACATAGTACTCGTCACACATCTATGACTGACATATTAAATACTCAACCAAAAGAGTACTACAATCCACCAGACATTTCCTCAATCTGCATCGATGAAAATTTCACATAACACCAAACAAATGCTACAGGTACATAGTGTCCACAAGGGCATCAATGACATATCCACGACATCACAACACATATCCATCTGACATGAGTAACACATACATCAAAATACCACTACCAAAACATCACAATAACTCAACATATATCCCGAAACATCAACCATACACACATGCCTCCCTCAAACTCTTATGCCTCCCTCAAGTATGCCTCCCTCAAACTCTTATGCCTCCCTCAAGTCTCTTATGCCTCCCTCAAACTCTTATGCCTCCCTCAAGGCCTCCCTCAAGGAGGCCGGTTGACCCTATGGCCTAAGACACATAGAGTTCGAACACTCCTAACCCAAGTGACATAATAACGCGTGGTTCAACAACCCGCTAGTTATCTGTAACTCCTTGGGGCGTACCCCCATACAACGAAGTGGGTCCATAGGCCCAACCATTCCATGGTGCATCCCATGACCCTATTCCACACATCACGACAATAGAACCAGCATAACAATCCAATCTAAGTGCCAAGTGGCAAAGTACAAGCCTTGGGCAAGGCGGTAAAATCTTAAAATTTAAAAGAAGATCCAAAACCAAGCAAAATAAATGGCCAAATAGCCATAGTTAGTATCAAAATCCACATGTTAGTGCCAAAACCAAGGAAATGCCCAAAATTGTAAAGCATGGCAATCAAGAAAAGTTGCTGGTCCTCACAAAATAAAGTAAAAAGCTCAATTTACGAATAAAATCAACTTATAATAATGTCACATTACGATAACTGTGTGGCCTTATCTAGCCACCAAAGGGGTACTCAACGAGTTGCTAGCACTCGGAACATCGAGCCTCAGCTCGTAAAATACATATCAATAATACAACTGTCATCACCTCTATCTGAATCATCCCGCCACCACTTCGACAAGGCTAAACATAGTCATAGTTGCACTTAGGTTGCATACATACAACCACATAGGGAGAGAGGAAAGAATCACAGGTTGTTATCTACTAAACCGAATTTTGGCTCGAGTTATTGACCCATGGTACACCATTCCTCACTCTCAACATACACTTCTACCGATTTCCCTCAGGGTCGGTTAGCGTAAGGTTCACAACATAACATGTAACTACATCACTAACACAATGGTGGTACATATACAAGGTAGATCACAATCATACATTCACCGAGTGTAACACATCACTTTACCACATTCTGCACCCAAAGTGCAATCACCATACGATAGGGTTCATACACTCACCGTATGACCCTAAATCACAACATGAAGCATTACATATTACACACATCATACTTATGATGAACATAGTAACACCACAACATAACATCCATTGCTACATAACAAGGTGATACACACATCTCATCAAAACATGATAAAACATCATGATATAACTTATTTCTTTTAACATCAATCTAGTCATACAACACATTGATACACCTACATACCACAATATGCCACAATGCTCCAACACTACGTCATCCACATTATAATTCTTTTCACACATCACAAACAGTAATTCACACGTGAACTCTTCATAGAATCCACAAGAAGGAGAGAGAATACTCCCATCCCCAACATATCAACATGATCACAAACACGCACAAGGTGACATACACATCATGTGCGTTCACAATATCAAAATTACGACATGGATCACATCACGCTTAAAGCACATTACTCTTCCAATATCTACCATAATCATGCAACATCATCATCATCATGAAACAGTGTATCATCATCATGTAACACCACCATACACTCCAATCCGGCCCAGAGGTTCGAGAGCATGAACCTATGCTCTGATACCAAGTGTAACGACCCATAAATTCACACACGGACAACACAGTAAAAGATAGGATAATTTTTTTTTTGACTTGCTTCCACACATAACACGACACAACATGTCGTCACAAAGTTACAACCAACTCTGGGAACCACTTGTTACGGGGATGACCACAAGGTCAGCACGGAAACGTTCACACCCAAAAGGATAATACACTTTTTCTTTTTGACAAGACAACATAGAAGTCCAACCACAGAACACACTTACAGTTAGGGCCAACCACAATGAGATATTCTTGAGGGTTATTTATTTTAAAAAGACATCTTGCAATTCTTAGCTTACGTTTTCAAGGAGGCTCAAGATATGATTCATACAATTCATCTTACCAAGCTAAGTTTATTCTTTTTACACTGAGTAATCATCTTTAAATCTTCTCTATTATGACATTTATTTGCTTAATTCGTTTATTTAGAGAAAGGGGTAATTTAATTCCACAAGGCCATCTATTTACACTTACGCTACTAGAACTTGTTCATGCCCATATGACAACATGGGTTTGCGTTCAACACACTTAAGAGAAGAAAGACAAAGCACCTTGGAAAAAGGTTAGAGGGAGAAGGTTGAGTTGAAATCATCTTCAAGACCTCATTTGTTATTACCAAGATTTAATTGAAACTTGAGAACTTAACCAGAATTATTAAAGATTTTACTTAGGCTTTACTAAATGAGTTTTATAAAAATAAAACAATTTACCATCCAATGGCTAAGAGATAGATTGCGTGGTTTCTAAAGTGGTATCTCCTACTTATTAAATCTTATTATCTTCCAGAACTAACCATAGATTTTCCTTAAGTTCGTTTAAGAATTTCACCATGAAAGGGATAGTGTTCATTAGTGTAGCTAGGGATATCAAGTTATATAATGTTACTTAACAAAGGATAGTTTCATCTTTGATCACTTATGGAATTACATGCTCTCAAGTTGGTCACCTCTACACTAATTTATTTGCAATATAAATTTTAGTTTAACTTCTATAAGTATTAAACAACCCATTTTATTTTACTTATAACACACTATTACTAAGTCTTAGAAAGATTTAACTCAACATTTAATCGTAGGGGTAAAGTTTAACATTATTCATTTACGAAAACGAAATAAGGTTACATCAACTCTTAGAATACCGATAATCCATTAAGGTCACTCAACAAGCGGTAAACAAATTTTCTTATATTTTCCAAGATAGACAGACAATTCAAGGTTCCAAAGTTAAGACGACATAATCCACGATACAATATACTAAGACATTGATCCTCTTCTAAATTTTCCACTAGATGTTATCAATAGTTGAACAATATAAAAAGGATTCATGCAAAAGAACTTCTCAACTGAGGTTGATGTAAAAATCTACAAGTCTATCCCTCATCTACTCGCAAAATCCATCTGCAACAAATTTTTCCACAAGAGTCAGTTCGCGAGAACTGAGCAAGATAAGGCTACACAAAACCACCATAACTATTATCTAACAATACCACAAAAGGAAGCACTTTATTACAAGAATTGGGTCAAACCTCTAAACACTATCAACACATCAAGTTATAATAAAGTCTCCATCATGCCAATCAAAGAAGGAGAAGACCTTGTACTTCAGTTAGGAGTAAAAGCAACGAAAGTATAGCAATCGTATGAGAATGGCCCTTGGCCCTATAAGGAGAAATAAACAATCTAGCAAAAACAGAATTCCCATCAAGTAAATAATTAAATAATAATTACAAGATTGAGATTTGATATATAGACCAACCATCTAGAAATTTATCAAAGGTACCAAACGCATAGGCTAAAATAATATATTTCTAAAAGAACAAGAGTTGATCGGCCCAAGAAAGGGGAACCACGGGTTTCAAAAATTAACACAAAAAGCCATGTATAATTGAGTTTCAAACCGGAAATCAAATAGAGTATACACACAACATAAGTTTCGAAGCGAAGGCAAAGTATACTAGTTTTGACCATTAACTCCAAGAGATTTTCCAATCATTCAAGAAGGGCCAATGTCTTACAGGCTAGTAGCAAACACGCGAGAGAAGAAGGGAGTTCCGTCAAACAAGAGTATACAATAATGTCATCAACAAATTTTATAACACTAAAGATTTGCAAACCTCCACAACAATTCTAATGTTTGGTTAATTTAAAATAAATTACCTATTTCCCAAAACAACAATATTTTAAGGCAACCCTTGGTAACACAGTCAACCGTCACACATAGATACAAACATAATTTCTAAGTGACATTATCAAAACAAAACCTTCCGCTATGAATCCATAAGACTATCAAATGAAAGATGAGTTTTTCCCGAAGATTAATCACATTTAAGGAAATTTCCATCACAAAATATTAAGGTAATTACGTGCATAAAAACCGACCAATATTAATTAATAGCGTTAACATTACAAAGGAGAAATAATGCAAGTTAGGAAAAATAGAAGAGCGCCATCAACAATAATTCTGAGAGGGGGATTAGACCAAAACTATTCTAGTGTCAACGAGGTACTGGATTCGCACAATGAAACCTCGAGCTTAGTTGATCCGAAAAGCTAGTTATGGTTCAAGTTGATAGGGATGGTCAAGGTACTTCTTGAGGATGGCCTTAAAAGCCTAGAAACAAGATGAAAGATAATATAAGAGTCTAAACACGTGAGACGGAAAACACATTGCACACAAACCTTTTCATTCTAAAAGTTTTAATACCGAAACTCTAAGCTGGCTAGCCCAAGCATTGATCACACTAATCCTACAACCTTTCTTTCTCGATGCCAAAAGGTTATCAAAGGGACTTGAGAAGGAGCTAACAAAAAACGTCAAAAGACAAACTTGGGTGCTAGGGAGGAGCTTCATAGTTATCGTAAACTTACTTCCATGATATCGAAAATACTAGTTTGATCAACATAATAACTTGCAACTCAATCGCAGAGAAGAATAAATACATAAACAAACAGACGAAGGTCTATCACTCGAGCAAGAGAAACATAACACCTAGAGGAGAGGGCACACGCATCCTTTCGACCAACATACTGACAACGATAAAAGCTAAAACAAGAAGAAAACAAGCAGAAAGGGGAAATCTCCCATCATGACATCCAACTGACAAATCAATGCAAGGAAAAAGTGGTTCGATTTCGCAATAATTTTAAATAAAATAACAGTAGAAAAGTGTAGAAATATCTTGCCTTTTTCTCCAGATTCAACAGGTTTTCCATGGACACCCTCCCGCCCGGACAGCAACAACAATCCTCAGGTCAAATCTCCCCTTTTTATAAGCTGGGCACTCAAGCTCCATTCTCGTCTATGCTTAGCCTGGGCAGAGAGCTCCATTTTATAAGAAACGTCGAACGGAAAGAACGGTGGTCTCAGGTGAAGTCAAGACTACAACATGCACAATATTCCCTTTAATGAAAAATGTCCAGCACATACTTGAAAGAAAGGGACAAGGCCAGACTGCACAACCCTCTAAAAGACAGACCTAGAATAGGTGCGTTAAAGATGGGGCACCAAAGAAGTAGGAGAGACATCGAAAAAAACCACAAGGAACCCTCTAATAGAAACGTTTGAAGAAGTTCATACGCCTGCAAAGCAAATGTATGCATAGGAGAGAGAGAATCCACGCCTATGAGAAACGTCCAAAAGTGCCACAAAACAATGTAAGGGTCTCAATAGAGAATCTTTGTAAATAAATTTCATCAGGTCTCCTGGTAACACTCTCACTGTCACATAGTCGATTTTGATAAAAAATCTTGAAGGAGAAACCCGAATTTGAGGATGCATTTGATACTGAACAGATAACAACATAGTTGGACAACCTGCCTACCTGGAAGCGCTCAAAAAGGCTTCTACTATACTGCAACATGCATGCTGCCTGGCTAAAACTGCTGAATACTGAAAGAACTATAGAACAACGGTCTGAGAAGACCCCTAAACACACGACCTGATATTCTGCGCTAATCATCCTTCACGTTTTTGCTCCATTGGAGAAAGAGAATCTTTGTAAGAAAATTCATGGTCCCTACCACACTCTCTGTCACATTGTATTTTCACCGCATATGCAAATATCTAAGTAGGCCCGAAATGAGCAGATTCACTGAAGAAGAGGTAACCATAGCAGGAGAACCTGTTGTTTCCCTTACAAAGAAGCCCTAAACAGCATAGCCGCCTGATAATGATCGGCCTACTCAGAAAATGAAGCTTCATCCTATTTTTCTGGTGGCAAGCCAAATCAACCACTGAATCGAAGAAATTGTAAGCTAAGTTCAGCTGGAACCCAAACTATGGTGTTGCAGGTGAACTTTTGCTGTGGATTGAAGTGACTCTGCTTGAAGAACTGTAAACCTCGTTGCACCCAAACTGAGAACCTGTCCCGAAACACCCAATGAAAGTACACCTACTTCATTAGCTTGAAGATTCATGTAGCCATCATGTCAAACCCATACTGCGCCCATACGCATTGAATAAAAGAATCAAAAAGGAGATCCAGGTGAAGAAAAACAGGCCTCCACCGACTCCCATCTCCCTCACGCAAGGTAGAAACATGATGGCCATTACGGTCTGTAGGTTAGGTGGTTGGGAGGAGACTAAAGTCATCCACTTGCAAATCAAGACCTGCGAATGGACCTGGTCAGCCAAGGTGGTAGTGGAGGGTAGGTGCAAGCTAATTGAAAGATTTAAAAACCGCGCAGTCCTCACCACGACCTATTAATTCAATGGTAGAGGTTAAAATATTTTTGCGGGTTTTTCCAATGAATTCTAAGCATTTATAAATTAGTTGGCCTAAAGTTTGTGATTTCAAGACCATTATAAGATAGGACTTGAAAATCAATTGGAAACATGAAAATTAAAGAAGTTCGATGTTGTATCAATTCTAGAAAATTGTAATGTGTATGTTACTTCAATTCTGAATTCAAGAAGAATCAATTAGAATAAATCAATGAATGTATTTAGAGGAAGCTACTAAGTGTCCTACATTTGAATTTTTAGCATTTGAATTTTATACTGACTAAGTGTCTAATAGATATTGAAAAAAAATTCCAAGATAATCTAGATTTTTAATGAGATTCTTTAAATATATTTGAAATCACACTTCCTCCCCATCGCCAGGCGCCCCCATGAGCCCCTCCTTCAGCAAAGATACGGGATAACAAAATCTCTACTAACTAAGGTAAGCTCACAAAGCATACGAAAGAAGATATATTAATACAAATGCAAAAGGAGTTACAAGATTACCTGAACAGTTCCCATAAGCTAAAAAGGTATACGAATTTTTGTATGATTACTATTCAACCCGAGAAGATTAAATCGCAAACAGACGAGCAAGCTAGAGGAAGTAAGAATCGAATTGCCCATTACTCACAATGATTAAAACAACATGTGAACAGGCCTAAGCAACCAAGGGGATAAACTAGATGTTAACGTTCGAAGGCGAACACGAAGCAAAGACCGACCATGGAGCCAAGACATCAGAATTACACACAGCCATTCGACGCTCCACAAGAGGGTCATTGCGACAAGAACTAGGGTAAACACCGAACGGGGCATTTGAAGGAAGAAATCATAAAAAATCCTCAATGCAGGTTTCATTCATACTATTAACTATCTGTAATGGGTCTCTAATATTGTACCCATAATGAATCTAGATGGGTGAGTTCATTGTTGCACTATTTGTTGCGATTTAAATAAATATTTTACTAAGGATAGTTTTCCCTTGCCACACATCAGCACCATTGTTGATTCTACATCCGGATACGATATTCTCTCTTTCATGAATGGCTTTGTGGGTTACAATTAAATTAAAATCAACCCTTCTGACCAAGAAAATACTTCTTTGACAACACCATGGGGAACATTTTGCTATATCATCATTCCCTTTGGCATTAAAAACATCGGGGCCACTTATCAATGAGAAATGACATGCATATTCCATAATTATATCAACAAGATCATCAAATATTACATTGATGAAATCTTGGAAAAATATCGACAACGTTCTTCCCATGCCAAGGATTTACAAATACTATTCAAACTCTTATGGAAATATCGTGTACGAATTAATCCAAAAAAATGCATTTTTGGGATCTCAACCGGTAAACTCCTCAGATATATTATCTATCAACGTGGCATTGAAATTGATCCTAATAAGATCAAATCCATTATCAATATGCCTCCACCCAAAAATTTACATAAACTACAATCCTTTTGAGGAAAAATTCAAGTTATTCAGTGATTCATTGCATAACTCGTTGATAAGACTCAACCATTTATGTGGCTCATGAAGAAGGATACTAAATTTGTTTGGGATGAGAAATGTCAACAAGCATTTGATTCCATAAAAGCATATTTGTTACATCCACCTGTCTTAGTCCCTCCACTAGTTGATCACCATTTCTTATTGTACATCTTCACTACGTTTTATGCATTAGGTACTCTCCTGGCACAAAATGATAATTCTCAAAGAGAATGAGATATCTACTATATTAGTTGCATGCTAATCTCTTATGAGTGTAACTATAGGTGCATCGAAAATCTATGGCTCAGTCTTGTCTTTGTTGTAGATAAATTACCTCACTATCTACTCAATAATGAGGTACATAATATCACCAAAGTCAACCCATTATGATACCTCCTATCCTGTATGCATCTGTCAAGACGTTTAACACGTTGGGTTATGCTTCTCACTAAATTTGATTTCAAATTAAAACCATAGAAAGGAATCAAAGGACAAGTTATAGCCAATAAATTAGCTATGGCACCCCTACTAGATGCAGCACCCATTTCTTATTCCTTTCACAATGATTTCACTACCTATAATTTTGAGTCACACACATGACCATGTATTTTGATGGCTCTAGTTTCCACTCTAGCACTGGAGCTGGGATAGTGTTCATCACCCCACACAGTGACCCACTCCCTTTTGCATATAGTTTTGGTTTTTCTTGTACAAAGGACATCGTTAAATATGAATCCCTCATCTTAGGCCTTCTTACTACTCAAAATATTCTCATCCATAACTTGTGTGTTCATGTTGACTCTCAGCTAGTTATAAATCAAGTAAACAATACCTATAATCTGAAGGAGGAAAATGTAATTCCATACAACACTCTCGTAAAATATTTCTTCGCTACATTTGAGTCCTACTCTATTATTGTTATTCCTCATAAGAATAATTGTCATGCAGATGCTATGGCAAGTGCCACGTAACTCATCCCACAAGATATTACTGATGAAAAAGATACATTCATAATTACGCACTTACAGAAACCTTCTCTATCTACATTACCTCTTACAGCTTGCACTGTAATGCGTATTCAAGACCACTTTGAATGGTTTACACCCATTTATAATTATTTATATAAGAATACTATCCTTGATAATCTTTAGCCTCACGAGGCTCAACGTTTACGGTGTAAAGCTATTCGTTATGTCATTATTGGGACAGAACTATTTCGATGTGTAATCTATGGTCGACTTTTATGTTGCTAACCGCTTGTGGATATTCCCGTTGTTATCTCACAGATCCATGACAACATGTGTGGTGGAAATTTTTCCTATAAGGTTATGTCACAAAAAACTTTCACCAAGGATATTATTATCCTACCATGGAATATGATTTCCTTGAATATGCTACTCATTGTGACAAGTGACAAAAATATGGTAATCTCCATCATGCACCCACATATGACCTCCAACAAATCACACCAACTTGGCTCTTCTCTCTTTGAGGACTCAAGCTCATCGATAGGATCAATCCTAAATCTTCCGAAGGAAACAAATTCATTATTATTACCACCGAGTACTTCACTAAATGGGTTAAAGAAGGTCCCCTAATAACAGTCATCGGAACAAACATTTGTGCTTTCCTCACCACCCATATCATCACACACTTTGGTGTACCTTCTTCTATAATTGCTAATAATGGATCCTCTTTCAAAAATAAAGACATTAAAAATTTTTGTGCCAAATTCAAATTAAAAGAATCATTTTCTACACCTTATTATCCACAAGGCAATGGTCAAGTTGAGGCCACCAAGAAAACCATTATCAAAATCTTACGCAAGACAATAGATTCCAGTGGTAACGATTGGCATAATCAACTATTCTACGCTTTATGGGCATATCACACTAGTGTTCGTACACCTACAAATGTTATCCCATTTTCCTTTGTTTATGGTGCTGAGGTATTCATTCCACTAAAACTTTAAATACCTTATTTGCGTGTTTCATTCAAAGGAATTCTTAAAGATAATGAGTACCACAAAAACCTCTTACATGAGTTGGAAATGTTGGACTCACGTCATGTCCAAGAACTTGAACATATTCGTGCATATCAATCTCGCATTACACACACATACAATCATTAAAAAATTTCATCGTGAGTTAAACATTGGTGACCTTGTCTTACAAGAAAATTACAAAATACAAATGTTGAGGAACCTCTTAGGGGTGAGTTCAAACCAAATTGGATTGGTCCATACATTGTCACCAACAAAATCGGTGGTGTAATTTATCACCTCACCACCCTTTTGGGAAAGCCAGCAAATAACCCATTAAATGTTATGCATATTAAGAAATATTATTCCTAAGACACCACACTCATTACCCGATGATGCACTCAAGTCTCACGGTCCATACTGGACTATTGAAGGTATACATCAAAATTGGACCTCATCGCATTCACGATTTCATCATTCAACCTTCTATGCGACATTCCTAGGTTACTGACATACACTATAGGCTTAATGGTCACCTATTCCATCACCTTATAGGGGTATACACTTTAGGCTACATCACCACTCCCTCTATTCATCTTGTAGTGGTATACGCTTTAAGATACATCACCACTCCCTTTATCCCTCTTGTCGTGATATATGCTTTGACTACAGGGTCATGCACACATCATCTCTAGGTCACATATCATCAATACACATACGCATTCACCAAAACGCGCTACACATTGCAATAACAATTAAAATTGTCTAATTTATTAACTAATAACATCCCATATGAAAGAAAATGTTATTCTTACATATACTATGTTAACTTTTAAATATCAAAACCCTAACAACTTTAAAGTCATGCTCGTTGCTTTTTTCGAAGGATTGTCGCATTTGGATTTTAATTCTTCCAATTTGCGTTGCAAATCATGGACGTCTGCAGAGAGAGAGAGAGTGATTGAGCCATTCCTGGGAAGAATTCAAATTCTCAAGGATATCTTGACCAACTCTTTTCCCCATACCTCCTTCGCTCATTGCCTCAGTCACCCTGCTTTTCATATTGCTTATATAATACTTGACGTCAATTTTGGCGCGGTGTTTTTCCTCCTCAATTTTCTCGTCAATGTGAGATTTTCATGCCAAGGCTACCAATTGCTCTACTTTCTCCTTGCTGGGTTTTTTGCGTTCGTTACTGATAATAATCTGACTCCTTGATTTTGTTTTTCTATCCTGCAAAGAGACTGTTAAAATGCCATCTGCGTCCACCCGAAACAAAATTCTAATAACGGGAACTCCACTCAGGGCCCGTTGAATTCCATTGAGCCGAATTGTACCCAGAAAATTGTTATGCATAGTTAACCGTCTCTCTCCTTCGTAGACGTCAAATTCTATGCTTTTCGCATTGTCAAGAAGCGTGGTGGCAGATGCCCCCATGCAGGTGGGGATACGAGTATTTCTGGGAACAATCACCTCCATAATGCCTTTTAGGGCATCCAGTCCAAGACTCAAAGGAATTACCTCCAACACCACTAAATCCACAGCTTCTTTGTTTAACACGGCTGCCTACAATGCCGCTCCATAAGCAACTGCTTCATCAGGATTCATACTTTCGCACAGCTCCTTTCCGTCAAAGAAATCTGCCACTAATTCCTGCAACTTGGGTATCCGCGAAGAACCCCCAATTAACACAATGTCGTTCACTTCTGCCTTGCTCATATTGGCATCTTTTAAGCATTGTTTAAGGATTTCAATGGTTTTTCCGAACAAGTCTGCGTTGAGCTCCTCAAATTTGGCTCGGCTGATCTTGACATAAAAACCGTTTCTTTGGTAGAGGATCTTGACATAAAAACCGTTTCTTTGGTAGAGGCAGTCGATTTCGATAACAGTCTCGACTGCAGAAGACAGATTTCTTTTCGCCCTCTCGCACTCCACACGAAGTCTGCGAAGAGCTCTGCCGCTTGAACTTGTATCCATTTTGTATTTGTTGTTAAAAATTCCAACGCAATAATCGAGCAGCCTGTTGTTAAAATCTTCGCCTCCCAAATGGGTGTCCCCTCCGACTGCTTTCACTTCAATTTTAGGTCTCTCAACCCTAACAACTGAAACTTCAAAGGTGTTTTTCCAGATCGAAAATCATTATGTCTTTTATCTTCTTCTCTCTCATGGATCCATAACTTATCGCTGTTGCGGTGGGTTCACTTATAATCCGCATCGCATTCAGCCCTGCAATTTTACAAGCATCTCTCGTAGCTCTCTTCTGGGCATCGTTAAAATACGCAGGCATGGTGATCACCGCGTCTTTCACATCACACATCAAATAATCCTCTGTTATCTTCTTCATTTTAGCTAACACCATTGACGATATTTCCTCGGCTGAAAACAGCTTCTTCTGCCCTTTGTAATCGACTTCAATCATGGATTTGTCATCATTTCCTGAAACAATAGTAAAAGGCTAGAGCTTCCTGTCGGCCTCCACAGAAGGATCGCTGAATTGCCTTCTAATAATTCTTTTCACATCAAAGACTGTGTTATGATAATTAGAGTAAATCTGAAACAGGGCAGCGTCTCCCACAAGTTTGTCATCGGAAGTGAAAACAACCATAGAGGGAGTGGTTCTGTTTCCCTGATCGTTAACAATAATTTCAACCCTATCATGCTGCCACACTCCAACACAGCTGTATGTCGTTCCAAGATCGATCCCAATTGCCTTGTTCATTCCCATCTTACCCTGTCAAACACAGTGATAACACATAGTTTTACAGACTATCTACTTCACAGTTGCAACAAACAAGAAATTATAATCAACAACCATAAAACGCGGTGTACAGACCTCGTTTCTCCTCCCCTTCGCCCCTCTATAAAAATTTTTAGCCAGTCCTCACCTTCGATCTGAACATAGTTTGTTTATGAGTATTCAGTATTCTAATTCCACCGTTTTTCTAGTCCACAAATCATTTTTTTATAGCGACCGATCTGACTTATGGTATGCTAGGCATCTTCATTTACATATATATTGAGTTGAGGAGTCTGATGTCGTGCCCGTGAAAATATATTTGTGTAAATAAAAACCCAAAAAACCCAAATAAATGTGCTAAGTGAAATGGGTATTACGCGGTAAATGGATAAATTTAATTTCTTTTGAAATGGGTATAATGAAATGGGTTATTACTTTTGTAAATGGGTATGGTATTTAATTAATGGGTAAATTTAATTTCTTTGGGTGAAATGGGTATTACATGGTAATGAAATTTAATTTCTTACATGGTAAATGGGTAAATTTAATTTCTTTTATTACATAGTAATAATGAAATGGGTAAATGGGTATTTAATTTCTTTTATTGATAATAATAGAGTGAAATGGGTATTACATGGTAATAAAAAAATTTAATATTAATTGATCTCTTTGGTTAGTAAAGGGTATGGTATTTAATTAATTAATAAAATGGTGAAATGGGATTTCAAAGTAAAGGGTATTACACAATAAATTTAATTGTATTTTATTAATTAATGATAAGGTGAAATGGGTATTACATGGTAATAAAAAAATCCTTTATTGATTGCTTCCGTAAATTTAATTTCTTTTATTAATTGATCTCTTTGGTTAGTAAAGGGTATGGTATTTAATTAATTAATAAAATGGTGAAATGAGATTTCAAAGTAAAGGGTATTACACAGTAAATTCAATTGTATTTTATTAATTAATGATAAGGTGAAATTAATGGGTATTACATGGTAAATTTAATTTCACCTATTAATTCATTGTTTTGGTAAATTTAATTTCTTTTATTAATTAATGATAGGGTGAAATAGGTATTAAAGGTATTACACAATAAATTCAATTGTAGATAAGGGTATTACACCATATTTTATTAATTAATGATAAGGGTATTACACCGTAAATTTGATTTCTTTTATTAAAATACATATGAATAAAATTAATTGAATAAATTTATTATACATATAAGTTCACTTTTTAATTAAAAAAATATTATAAGAACAGTTACAAAACTGTTCCGCACCCAAACATTTTAGGCATGTGCTTCCCTTACTTTTCTTCTCTCTTTTGCAGAGACTCTGGTAAAGGTAAGTAACCCTATTTTCACCTTATTTAACAATATGCCTACATTTTCTTTAACTGGTATGTGCATTGGTTTGAATTTTCTTAATAAAAGGATGTTTTCACATTGATTATTTTAGTTTATATGGTTTCACATTGATTATTTTAGTTTATATGGATTGTTCAGGGATAACATTGTGCACTTTAGAAATTGTTGGAATAGACTTATTTGCTTTCTATTCAAAAATTTTGAGGTATAAATTTTTGGACACAGTAAAAGGTTTATTGATTGCTTTGGTAAATTTAATTTATTTTATTTCCTTTATTAATTGATTTCTTAAAATGATGTTTCCACATTGATTATTTTATTCTTATATTTATATGGATTGTTCAGGGATAACATTGTGCATTTTTCAAATCACAAGGAATTGTGGAAAAGACTTATTTGGTTTCTATTCAAGAATTGTGAGGTATAAATTTTTGGACACAGTAAATGGTTTATTGATTTTTTCTTCCGTAAATTTAATTTCTGTTATTAATTGATCTCTTTTTACACAGTAAAGGGTATGGTATTTTATTAATTAATGATACGGTGAAATGAGTATTTCAAAGTAAAGGGTATTACATAGTAAATCAATGATCACACTAAAGGGTATGGTATTTTATTAATTAATGATATGGTGAAATGGGTATTTCAAAGTAAAGGGTATTACACAGTAAATCAATGATAAAGTGAAATGGGTATTACACAATAAAGGGTATTACACTATAAATTTGATCACTTTTATCAATACATATTACACAAAACATATTACACTACATTCACTTATACACATTAGACAACAATAAGAAAATAATATACATGTGCATAATATAGTACATTCAAAATAGAAATGTCAATTTATGTAAAAAAAATAAACATGAACATGCTCACAAATATTACAACAAACCAAAAACTATATTAATTAATATCTTTTATTTATTTTATTAATTGATCTCTTTTTACACAGTAAAGGGTATGGCATTTTATTAATTAATGATAGGGTATTTTATAATTAATGCCGGAAGAATTCAATTTTAGACTTTTGTGTGAATTTTACAAGTAATGTCTTTTTTAGTGTAATATGAAATTTTGAATGTCATTGTGCTTTTAAATATTAGATGAATCGGAATATCATGGTGCCTTTGAATATTAGATAGATCTATATATAGTTCATTCATGATTTGTATTTACTACATTTTGGAAATAATTATCTAAAATTGGTATACCATTTACACAAGAAGCTACGGACATTTGTCCAACTCGGAATCTAGCGTTGCATGTGCCTTTTTCGATACCAGGAGCTAGGATTTTTGAATGGGATATTTCCCTTTGAAACTATCCTAGCACGTTCAAATTTGGACGTCAGACTGTGTTTTTGAAAAGGCTTTTAAAGCAACGTAACGAGGGTGCCCCTAATGTATGTTAAACTTGTCCATTTTGGGACGATGTATTTTTTTTAGAAGTCTCGAAATTAATTGTTTGATGTTTTTGTAGCAAAATCATGTCCAATTTGTGTAGAATTGTTTTGTATGTTGACTTCTAATATTTAAAAAATTGATATTATATGATTCTTGTCTATTACATGCACGTGAAATTTTTAGTTATATAAATAATTAAAAAAATTCTTGAAAATACATTATAGGTATGGCTCGACCAAGATTAAATTTTGAAAATGAAGAAGAAAGAAGATCTTATCAAAGAGAATATCAAAGACAATATCAAAGACAATATCGCATAAGAAGACAACAAGAATTGACAGATGCACAACGAGAAGAACAAAGGAAACATCAAAATGATAATGATAGACAAAGACTTGTAACACAGAGAAATGAATTAATAAATGAAGAATTAGGAAGAGTAAATTTTGAAAATGAAGAAGAAAGAAGAGGATATCAAAGACAATATCAAAGACAATATCGCATAAGAAGACAACAAGAAATGACAGAGGTACAACGAGAGGAACAAAGAAAAAATCGAAATGATAATGATGGACAAACATTTGTAGAACAGAGGAATGAATTAACAAATGAAGAAGAGAGAAGAGAATATCGAAGAGAATATCAAAGACAATATCGTAGAAGAAGACAACAAGAAATGACAGATGCACAACGAGAGGAACAAAGGAAACATCGAAATGATGACGATAGACAAAGATTTGTAGAACGGAGGAATGAATTGACAAATGATGCATTAGATGTAGAAAGACAACAACATGCAGATAAGATGATAACAATTCGTGCACGCTCATCTCAAGATGACTCACATGTATCAAGAACAAATATACAAAGACATATTCATTCAGATCAGTTGCCAGAAGAAGAAAGAATTCGAAGACAAGAACTTCATCGCGAAGCATCTCAAAGGCACTATCATAGATTGGTTGGTAATGATGAATTCAATTTTGGGGGAGGAAATTCAACATCGGTGGATCGCGTGCTCCAAACACCTGAAAACTTGGGCCAAGATATAATGGATGTCGATGTTACAGATAATGTAGATAATAATGGTGTGCAGGAGGAGACAACATTACAACAAACACGAGAAACGAGAAGAAGAAGAATGCAGAATAATAATTTACAGGAAGCATCAACAAATGAACCTAGAAGAAGAAGAAGAATGCAAAACTCACATATTGAGATAGAACAAAATATATTTGATCCCAATGGAATGGTTGGGAGAGATTTGAATACCGTCCAAATGATTTTTCGACGTGGTCTTGATAACCTTGCTTCACCGATCATGTGTTATATTTGTCAAGAATGCTACCTTGGAATAAAAGTTTGTCGAACACCTGAAGGACCCATGTGTACTAGATGCCGACAAGAGAAAGGTCATCATCGATTTTCAGCATCAAACAATATGGATCCCGGGGCACAACCACCAGAACTTGCAAACTTAACTCAAGTTGAGGAAATGTTGATAGCCCGTGTCAACCCAATCTTGCAAGTGACACATGCGACAGGAGGTCAATATAAATATAAAGGTCACACAATAAGTTTTCCTCAAGAAGTAAAAGAAATCGCTAATCTTTTGCCGCATAGATTGAAAGATTTGCCGATGATTATTGTTCGGAGGAGAGATCAACGTGGAACAAATTACAACTTTACAGTCAATAGAGAGCGAGTTTACAATGCGCTGAAATATAAAATAGAACATGATAAGTTCTATTCAGATGTTCAGATCGATGAAAATGCTTTGAATGAACTTCCACCTCATTCTGATGAAAATGTATTTGAGGAGTTGAACTCAGTGCATATGGAGTTTGATTCTGACGCAAATGAAGTTGTATTTGTAGGTCCGACCATAGAGACAGATGAAGGAAACATAATTACTCATACAACATCAATGGCGTCTAAACCACCTAATGCCCCAAGGGAGATGGAATTAATCCATGCATGGGTGAATAACCCTCACACAGACCCTGGAGCGCTAATTGATTGGCCAGGGATAGGATCATCTCCTATCAATGAGTATGTGACAGTAGGATTACTTGATATGGCATTCCCTACTTTGTTTCCCGATGGAAAATGTGACTGGCTAGAACCACGGTTAAGACGAGTACGTCTCCATGAATTTGTAAAACATTTATTTCGATATAGGGATCACCGATTTGGCCGACATCCCCGATTCAGGTATTACATGATGAACATGATCATGAGACATCGTGCACAAAACTCGTCTGCAGTGTTTGTTAAGAAAAGCCTCCAAGATATGCCAATCACCATTAATGAGTTACGTGAGCATATGCAAAATGTTCCCCATTCCAATCTGGCTGATCGTTTGATGCGGTTCGGAACATCTTTAAGGGGTACGAGGTCTTATTGGGAAAAATGTCGTGGTGAATTGACGGACATGTTGCATCAAATCGGATCACCTACCATTTTTTTCACATTAAGCGCAGCTGATATGTATTGGCCCGATCTACATGCATTAATGCCTGGAACGCCGCCGGATAATCCACGGGAAGCACAAAATTGGCGAAGGAAAAATGTCATTGAATATCCACATATAGTGGCACATTATATGCACCTGCGACATACACTTTTCCGAAAGGAGATATTACAAAAAGGAATGAAAGTTAAAGATTATTGGTCTAGATATGAATGGCAACATAGAGGTTCTCCGCATGTGCATGGATTCATATGGTTAGAAGGTGCGCCGAATATGGACAACCTTGATTGGAATGATGATTTTCAACGTGGAAATGCTGAAAAATACTTCCATTCTATTGTCCATGCATGGAATCCTCGGGAGGACCCGCACCAACGAAACATACAGGTAATTTATCAATTCTCATCGAGTTTGTGATTTATATAGAATTCTTACGTTCTCAAAATATATTGCATATTCTTATGTTCTATGTTACAGGTCTACCAAAATTTTATGCAGCATCCATGTCTTCGAAATACAAGACAACTGACACAAGTCGATATGGGACGTGACTACGAAGAGATTCTCAACAGTGTAGAACGACATACAATGTGTAGAGAGGGTGCCTGCCTACGTAAGAAAAGGGGGAAAATGGTTTGTAGGTAATGTTCAAAATTTGGAATAATTAAATTGAAATAAAAAAAACATATGTGGAAGAACTAATAATTGATTATTACATTTTGCAGGTATAATGCACCATGGCCATTGAATCTCAACGGATCAAAGTTATATCAAGACTCAGAGACGGGAGATAAAAAGTTTGAACCTGCGAGAAATGATGATAGGGTAAATACACATAATCGCTACATATTACAATTGTGGAGAGCAAATGTAGATTGGCAGCCTGTTCTTTCCAAGCATGCCGTAGTCAAGTACATTGCAAAGTATGCAGCGAAAGCAGAGAAAAGCTCTGAAACTTATCATCAAATGTTGATGCGGATTGCAAACATAGAAAACCCAGATGAAATGGCAGCGGCAGCATACAGGAGACTTCTAACTGAAACAATTGTTGAAAGAGACATTGGTGCACAAGAAACATGTCACATGTTGTTGGAGCTCCCTTTGGTAGAGAGCAGTAGAGTATTTGTCAATTTGAATGTTGCCCGCGAGGTGTTCAAAAAAGTAACAACTGATGGAGATGATCATGAAGAACATGCAATAAGTTTCATTGACGGGTACAAGAATAGGCCTTTTTCCATGGAAAGTGTGTCTCTTATTAATGCCGCTAGATCTTGGACATATAATCCAAGGAGAAAACGAGATAACAAGTGGGAGGTCAGGAGTTTGGCAGCTATTGTGAGAGTGTTCCCAAGGTTTTCCTGTGTCCCTTCGCGGGAATCTCATAAATGGGTTGATTTTTGTTGGTCAGAGTTGTTGCTTTACAAGCCGTTTCGGGATATAGAGAGAGATATTGGACTTGATTCTGATTCAATAAGTTCAAACTGGGAATCGTTCTGTTATAATCCATGGCATGTGGAAAGGAGGATTGCAGTAGAAGACATTGAAAATAACAGCGATTCTGAAGAGGAAATTAATCAACATGTTCAACAGAATACAATAGAACATGATTGGGAAATCATGTGTAGGCTTCATCGTGGTCAAATTTTGCAAGTGACAGAAATAGATATGTTGGGAAGGAGAGATATTGACAGACAAGCACCGTGGAATGATGAATATCGAGGTGAAGAATACACAAGTAAAGCAATAAAATTCATAAGCAACATGAAAGAAAATGGGTTGGTTATAGACGATGAATTAGCCCCAAATTTCAATTACGACACCTTGGGTGCTAAACAAAAACAAGCACTTGATATAATAATGACACATTATAATCAACGTCGAAATAACATTCCATTGCTCATGATAGTTCAAGGAACAGCAGGAACAGGAAAATCCTATTTGATTGGTGCAATTCGTCAGGCACTTTTTGATGCATCATTCCCAGAACGTTCTCCTCTTCTATTGCTTGCACCAACAGGAGTTGCAGCTTTTAATATTGGTGCCTCGACGATCCATTCACAACTTCGAATCCCTATTACAGATTTTGCAGAATTGGAAGGATCGAGACTTGCAACATTCCAACAAGAGATCTGCCACATAAAATATGTATTGATTGATGAAATGAGCTTCATTGGACAAAGTTTGCTAGAAAACGTGGACTCCCGACTTCGTCAAGCATTCCCTGAAAGAGCAGACATGAGTTTTGGTGGTGTTTCTATGGTTTTGGTAGGAGATTTGGGGCAACTTCCTCCTGTTACCGATAAACCTCCATATGATAGTAATAGACGTGCAAAGCTGTTATGGGAAGCATTCAGAACAGTTGTTACATTGGATAAGGTATTTAGGCAAGGAGGAGAAGATGAAGACCAAAAACGTTTTCGACAACTTCTGGAAAATCTCAGAGATGCGAATCCAACACTGGATGATTGGATGTTGTTAATGAGTAGAACAAGTCCTGCATTAGACAAAAATAGCAATGAAGAATTCTATAATAATATTCACTTGATGGCGACAAAGATTAACGTGAATAACCACAACAACAAAAAATTGCATTCACTGAAAAGACCTGTCGCACGTAGCATTGCAACTAGAACATGTACCGCCAACACACTGGCAGGAGGTCTGAATGACGAACTTGATTTAGAATTATTAATTTCTAATGATGCAAGGGTTATGCTAACATCCAATCTTTGGATAGAAGCAGGTCTTGTAAATGGAGCTTTGGGATATATTCGAAGCATAGTATATGCACCTGGTAGTGGTCCACCGAACCCGCCAACATATGTAATGGTTGAATTTGATAGTTACTTCGGAATATCATTTGAAGATAGAACTCCACGTACCATCCCAATTACACCAATACAGAGGGGACGCACACACCAATTACCCTTACGGTTGGCATGGGCATTGACGATACATAAATCACAAGGTTTGACTCTTTCCAAGGCTACAGTTGATATTGAAGAAAGAGAAACAATGGGGTTAACATTTGTGGCTATATCTCGAGTGAAGTCATTACAGAGTCTAAAAATATCTCCGCCATTTTCATATGAGCGTTATGCAAAGATGAAGAACGGAAAACTACTTTCGAAACGGAAGGTTGAGGAAAAAAGACTTATGTCCTTGGAATGTAAATAATGTACCATGTGTAACACACATTGCATTCTATGAATTTGTCATTACATGTGACGTACATTACACATTTCAATTCATATGAAAAAGATTGTATTTTTTTAACTTGATAATACGGTTACTAATAAAATCCATAAGAACTTTGTGTATTATAGACCTTCCTTTTTTTGCTCATACTCATTCTCTTAAGAGATATGGTTCCTCCTTTAAATGCATTTATGATGTTCCTTGTAAGATATTTGATTTTATTCATGCACGAACAAAATTCCCCCTTATTTTCCGTACTTTATTTTAGGTATTATTTTCTGCAATTCCCACGGTTGCTACTAGCATACCTATATTTATATAAATATATGTAATATATGCCGAGAGGTATATATTACATATATTTATATATTATATAAATATATAGGTGCCTTGTGAACTTCACCTCTCGGCATATTTTACATGTCATATTTTGAAACTATATGTATGTAAAATATGCCGAGAGGTGAAGTTCACAAGGCACCTATATATTTATATAATATATAAATATATGTAATATATACCTCTCGGCATATATTACATATATTTATATAAATATAGGTATGCTACATTTTAAAATAATAAAAAATAAATAAACATTATTAATTATACATTAGAATACAATATCCACATTCAATAATATATATTAATTATAATATAATATTATAATACATAAATAAAAACATAATTTTACAATTATTAGTATAATCATATTGATATTTTATTTAATTATTATAAATAATTATAAACACACACAATACACATAACAATATTAAATTCCATATTTAAAAATATATATAATAAACATATTATTTGTATAATTAATAATTACATTATATTAGTAATAATATTATATAATGTATATTAATTATACATAAATAATATTAACTATTTTATTATATTTTTATATTTTATAACAAATACAACTTATTTAAAATAAATATAATATATATTACTTTATTAATAAAATTTATAAATATATGTTTTATACTTCTCATTATTTAAAAGTATACTTATAAATTTTGGTGGTTTTAAAAATAATTATTCATAAAAATATTAATTATAAACATATTAATTAAATTTTTGTGTCTACTCCAAACAATATAAAAGTATACTGTATATATATGCTAAATTGTTATACCATCTATTTCGATGTTCAAGTGATTAGTATACCATATCCAAGATACATGATTATGATTGCAATTTTTAGAAAAATCATTAGAGAAGCTTACAATATTTGTTTTGCAGTACTTAAAAGCTTCAAATAGGTAAATTGCCTTGAAACCTACAACAACATTTTACAACTTCCAAGGTCCATTTTTCTTATGTCCTTCCAGCTCTTAAGCAATAAATCGTCTAACCAATTAATCAAATTTATATCAAACTACTTGCAACATACATGGCAGGAACTGGCCGCCTTGTGGCTCTTGTTCTTTATGAATTTTACAATACCTATATTTTAATTATTCAATGACGTACTTTTATTTTTCAATTAATTGCTTTGGTGTTAAGTTAATTTTATGTTTATTTTTTATTATTATAAGTTATACCTATTGTTAGTACATATTTTTAATACACTTAAAGACTTATTGTATTATTATGTATCTCACTTTTTGAGATTTTTGACTTTGTTTAGTTAGTCATAACTTTGTGTTTATCATTTTTATTTTTATTTTTATTTTTTGTGTGTGTTTTTTTTTTTCGCTCCGCTTTCTATTTTTATAGTAAGTTTGAAAAGTGACTATTTCTCTATGATATATATGGGATTATCATAATTTAGGCTACGTACGCATTCTAATTTGGAATATTGTAAGTTTTTTAGTTTTTTTTAGTTTTCTCGCATGTATATTAGGTATTATAATTTAGAATTTTGTAAGATTTTAGTTTTTACATTGAAGGCGTCCCCCCTATGGGAAAGGCCCTTCCAGTCATTTCATTATCTATGTTAAATTTGACGGCTGAAATGACAGGCGGTGTGACGGTTTAGATGGCCCACATGGGACATTTACGGTGCCTGAAGATTTGTTTTTCGACAACCAAGAGCCTACTGTGGGATTCCTTTCCTTCCTCCGTAGACACAAAATGGGCGACTCGGATTCCTTTCTTTCCTCCACCTTTGGATTATTTAATATTTTATCGCTAAGGGTTTACAATGTTCTGCAATTTTTCCCTCCAATTTATATAATCTCATCAAACTCTATCATAGACATTAAAACTCCTTTCTCTAGCAGATCAGGAAAATTATTTTCAACTGAATTTCTATTTTCTTAAGTTGAAGGAGTCAAAATGGTATGTATATTTTTTTCTAGCTCTCTGTAAATACACCATTCAATTATAATATGTTCTTTTATTTTTCATAATTAAATTTTTAATGGTCAGGGTGTTCAAATTTCTTCCAATTTTTCCATGGGTACTCGGTTTTTCTGGCTATTGTTTAATCCTTACAAGTTAATCAAAAAGCTTGCAATTATTTTTTATATGGTTAATTTCTTAAGAGTAAAGTCGTTATAATGTTCAGATCATACTCTAGCTAGGGTTTCATTTACTTTTAGGGTTTATAGTTGATCCAAAAATAATCAAGTTTTTATCTACCTGATCTCAAACCCTTGTAGGCTTTAAATTTTTACCGACAATTTTCTCTTTTTAAGTAATCAATTTAAAATTAATGCAAGACAATAAATACAATTGCACAATGATTGATTACAGAGTTCGGTAATTGTCTACGTCTCTAAGTTCTTTCGAACCGTTCCACTAGTCAAAACTTGTAAGTTACAATAGTACTTTCACAAGAAAACCTAATGGAATTTCACTTTCCTATCAGTACTCCAGTTCTTAGAAGAACTCTGATGATCAGTTGAAAACATCCCTCACCTTCCTGGTGTACATTCTCCTTCGGCTTCGATTGGCCTTCCCGACGCTATCAATGCATCCTCCAGCACTCTGGTTGACAATCCAAGCTTTGCAAGTGATTAGTGTGGCTCAATGGGCCTATTGGGTAGTTTACATTTTACTCCCAATCACAAATATTTCATCTACTATTGCCTAAAACAATAGGCCAATAAACAATATTTGTCTATAGTAATTTTAAGAAGTTATTATAGTTTACAAAACTATATTAAAATTTCCCTATTACTAATTCTCCACATCCCACAATTAAGCTTAACAAAATAATAAGCTTCTTGGGCTAATGTGTGTCCCATGTGTCCATTACAAGAAATGGGTTCCCTATTTATAACAAAAAATAGGGCCCTTAAAAATGCATTTACAAATTATCCTAAAGCTAGTGTTAGCCTTGCCCGTACATGAAAAATGGGATTAATTCCCTATGGTGGTGGATTGCATTTGAAAAGGGATAAAACCCCATAGGGAGCGGCTTGCATTATAAATGGGATTAGATCCCACATTTGGCGGTGGAGTAATTGTTTTAGGCTTTAATACACCTTTCCACGTAGGTTTAAAGTGGTCAAAGGACCACTTGAGGAATAACCACCCCCATCTCCTTCTCACGTGGACCTAGAAATATATGGGGGTTTAGAATATTAGGTGGGTGGCTATATTAATGTTTGGCCAAGTCATGTGGTGTACTTTGTGACCGCTGAGATATGTGGGAATGTGATCTCACCAAGATTCGACCCTAAACATTACAAATTGAAATTGTTTAGTAAAATGGTGAATAATATAAAATTCAACCATATAATACTATGATATTCAAAATGAAAAATGGCTAAGTGGTGGCAAGCCATGTGGTGGCAAGCCACATGGTGGCTTGTGGACCCATCATGTCAACAATAATACTATAGTCCACATAGCAGCCAGGCTCCCCTCCGTAACAAAATTTGAGCCTCTTGTTCCAACGAGCTATCTTTTAATGGCCATCGAAGACTGGAGATCGAAAACCCACAAACTACTCCCTTTGCCTTTTTGCCATGTGTCATAGTTCCCTTGGTTCAATATTGACTAGTTGACCAGAGTTGACTTTCTTGTTGACTGAAATTTGACTGGACATAACTAGAGCTCCTAATGTCTGATTTTCACGTTCTCACAGTCAATGGAAAGCTCTTGCAACGATATTCTAGCACTGTCACAATTTAAGGATGTTTAGGGAACTTTTGATATCAAAAATTATCCCCTGATCACACCTCCCCACTGAGAAAGGATTTTTGTCCCAAAAAACTTATATTGGAACATTTTGTCATCCCGTCTTGAATCTGGAAACTCTGCTGCCACTTTGAAAGTTCTGTTATAGTAGACCATTTGGTCTCTTCTCCTGCAACCTTCTAACTTTGAAAACTTTACTCCAATCCTAGCCCTGTGGGTTATGGTCCCATGACACTCTCGATGCGTCACTCTAATATCAGAAGAATACCTCCACGCCTCCACTGTATGGTGCTAAGTTTCTGAATGAAACCTCAATGCTCCTATTGTGCAGTACTAAGCTTCCAGATATCTGACAACAAGGATCTTCTTTTACCCTATAACACAGCTCCTATCTTTGAGTTAATTATGTAGAATCCAAACTGGTTTGAAGGAAATCCATGTTACTTAGAGCTTGATTGATCCAATGTCGATAATGGACAATGACTTGTCCCTTTTCAGACCTCAATGCCTCCGTTGTGTAATGTTAGGTCTCTTGTAGACCTCAACAACTCCGCTGTGTAATGCTAAGTCTCTTAAAGACCTCAATGCCTATGTTGTACAGTGCTAAGTCTCTTGTAGACCTCAACACCTCCATTGTGCAATGCTAAGTCTATTGCAGACCTCAATGCCTCTTCTTTGCGATGCTAAGTCTGATGATCAACTACCATTCAAATGTGTGTTCGCAATGCCTTGACTCCAAATGACATTTTGAGCTAATCTTTTGAGAGCTCCTTTTGTTGAAAAATTATATCAAGTACCTGTTATCACCGAATCACCACACCCTTATGTTTACACAAGTGCATATACTTGAGCTCATAGTGTGATTGGATAACATGGGTACTATCTCCAAGTTGTGGGACTTGCTACTTGAGATAGACCTCCAGAGAAAGTAGGTTCTTGCTCCTGAACTACCTGCCACAATCTACTCTAATGCAGGGTAAACTAGATGTCCTAATCTAACTTCCCAAGGGACCAAGGAGAGAGAATACATAAAAATGAAAGCCTGCACTAAAGTGGTGATACACCAGAAAAGGAGGGTGTGAGAGTAGTCTTCCAATGTGTGAAAACTAGAAGTAAAGTGCATATTAGGAGGGGTGATAACAGTTCTCCACAATCTGAAAATGCATTCACAACAATATTTCATGCATGCAAAATAATAATGGATCCTTGCAAGAGCATAAATATAGACACAATACACTTGTAATCAAGGTTGGAGGGGCAAGAAGAATGCAAGAAAACATGGTGCAGGGGAAGATGCATTCACAAACTTGTATTTTATTGCTTCATGATATGCACAGTTCAATCTATTACAAGATAAGGGCCTGGATCACCATGCAAGGGGTCCACTATAAGGACCTACAGTACATTGACTTCACAAAGTAATTTTGATAGATCTTTTCTATAAGAAAAATACCTCCTTGGCACAAAGTACAAGATCAGAAGGTGTCTATACATGAAAAATACACACCCAACACTCTAATTTATAGAAAAAATGAGAAGAGAGAGAGAAGGGAAAAATGGAAATCCCAAAAAATTTCCTTTAACCACCTGTAAGAGGAATTAATTAGAGTGGAATGATTATATGTTACTTTCAAAAGGCTCCCCATATTGTCTCAGGTGCTGTAACAGAGAAAGAATGATGACCATGCCTCTTAATTACACTCCCAACTACCAAATAAAACATTGTCATGAACCCGGACACGTTTTATAAAAACATATCCATTTATTTCTCATCAAATCTAGAATTTATTGACTTTTTTGCATCATTCTTAGAGCCAAAATTCCAATGGTACCAATTTTGTGTGATTTTGTTGAGAAATGCAAAAGTTATGACCTTCTGAGTGCCAGCAGCTATTTTGGGTCTGGCAGACATTTTTTGTCATTTGACAGGAATGAGCATTAACTGACTAGGGTCTGGCAGACATTTTTTGTCGACAAATGAGCATTAACTGACTTTGTTTATTTTATTTAAATATATATATCCTCATTAGTAGAGGATGTCTTTCTCGTTCCAGGAAGTCCAATTTTATGAAAATCGGAGCTCGGAGTCAAAAGTTATGGTCGTTTGAAGTTTTAGAGTCAAACGTTGACTTTTCCTTTGAATTGCGGGTATTGCGGCAAAATCGGGTCCGCGTGTCCCGGCTGTCCCGGACACTTTCTTCCACATCGGCTGATTCAGGCCTCCTTGTCCCTACACATCTACCATTGATCAGGCCATGAGGGTCGTTGACTTCCGCATCGGCCGCATCTACTTAGCTTGGCTCCTTGTGCAGTGATTCATCTTTGTGCGTCTCACACGTACTTTTGCCCCAACTGTCCCAGAAACTTTCATCCACACCACCCGCAATGCACTATCTTGTGGAAAAATCAGGTTTTCACATCCCACGCATCCCAAATTTCATGCATACAGTGCGGGACAAAAACTTTCACTTTTCTGAATTTCTTTACCTACGGTTATTTCGGCAATGTGCGCCCCACGTGTCCCTGTTGAACTTGTGCGGTCTAGGACACGTAAAGCTGATTTAGCTGATTCCTTTGTATTTCAGCTCCAAACCTGGTACGAAAAACCTTGGTACGACCCACACTGGTATGATCCGCAGCCTCCAAACCCGCAATGTATTAAAACAAGCCTGTAACTTCATTTTTTCAATTTTTTCAAATTTTTCTAACTCGTTGGATTTTTTCCTTGGATGGGGGAGTTAGAGAGAAGCCGAAGGGACCCCCAAAACATGATTTTGGGCCTTGAATCAATTCTTCTTGCTTAGGACTGAAGCAGTACCATTCTGCTAAATGCCCATAATGGCTTCTCCACAAAATGAAGTTCCAACCCAATTTCAATGCCAATGGTGATTCAACTACCATTCTATTGCACAGTCACAATGCCTCTACACATAATGAAGTTCCAAGCTAACTCATGCGAACTCTATTGTCTACACAAATGGAAATTCAATCTCCAAGCTCATAAATATGAGTTAAATCCTGTATCCAAACTGTAACAGGTACTAACAAGCTGATTAGGAGATATGTTTGGAGCATTTAATCAAATTTTCAAGTAAGAAAATCCACTGAGTATGGTAAACCTTTCTCTTAGCATTTTCTCATAGAATCTGATCTCTAAACAAATACTACATATTATTCATCAATCTCAATTATGCAATATATAATTGAAAAATTGTTGACTTACCCATTTTAAAGGACTTTCACTTTCAGGTATTACCTGGTCCTAGGTTGAATTGTCAACTGGTGGTGGAGTAGAAACTTCCTTTGCCTTTGCAATAGGCCTCCATTCCATGTTTGGCTTGCCATCACTCTGATGGTGAGATGGATGCAGTTTCCAGCAATTTTCCACCCGGTTCCCATTTCTCTGGCACTGAGCACAAAAATTCCTCTTAATTTCCTTCTTCTGAAACGAGGAACTCTTTCTACCATTTCTCGACTCTACATGGCGAGATTGGTCTTTCTGATTTTCCTTGTTCCTTACAAATGACATCAACTTCTTCATTAGTGTCCTTCTCTTCCAGCATATTGCCATAGAATGATTATGCAATCCAAAAAAAGTACATGGAAAGGAATTCCACATCTGCTGAAAATCATAACCATACTTCTTAAGCTGAAAAAGTGGATCAAAATTTTTATTGTGCTTGTGATTATTGTAAGAAACTAGAGGTGGAATCTCATTACCTCTTCATTGATTTCTCTTACCATATCATGCCTGTGACGACGAAGCACAACTTTCCTGCTCAGAAACTCCTTGCTGGACTAGTGGGGTATTCACTTTGCTTTCAGAAGCTTGTCTCCCATCAGCATTCTTGGCGCATTCTCCAATTTTAATCCCCGCACTAGAAAAACCCAAACCTATAAAATGAGGACGATCCTCGACCTGTATTGGGTTAGCAATGCCTTGGCCATTTTTCACAATGCCTCTTCCATCAAATCCCATTTTATCTAGTAATTTGGATCCAATGCCTCTAGTATGCTTTTCAAACAAACCAAAGACTTCATTACCTGAATCCAAAACCAAATGGGAGGAAGAAGAATATTCCAATGGTGAACAACTTACAGTCCAATCATTTGCCATAGTCTTTGCATCTAAAGTTGAAGGTATTTTCTTTCTCTGATCACCACACTGCAACCTTGCCAAGAGCTCATCCTTGGTTTGCAGTTTCTTTTTTAAGCGAGCATTCTCCTCTTCCAAGGAGTAATACATTGATCACATGAGAGAGTTCTCTTCCTGGATCTGGTGATTATAATCTTCAACCTCATCGAGCTTCTCTTGTTTAGACATCTTGCCCATAGTACACTTGTACACTGTTTACTAAAATTAAACCAACTGCACCAATCGTGAAGCAATCACTCTGTTAATAAAATTTATTGAAGAAAAAATGGACGTAAACCAGCTCTGATACCAAACTTTCTTAGGGATTAGCAAGTTTGCAAGCCAGTAACTTGCTCTGATACCAAACTTGTTTGGGTATTAGCAAGTTTGCAAGCCAATAACCTGCTCTGATACCAAACTTGCTTAGGGATTAGCAAGTTTGCAAGCCAATAACCTGCTCTAATACCAAACTTGATCTAAAAATAATCAAGTTTTTATCTACCTAATTTCGAACCCTTGTAGGCTTTAATTATTGCCAACAATTTTCTCCTTTTAAGTAATCAATTTAAAAAAATTAATGCAAGACAATAGAGATGATTGCATAATGATTGATTACGGAATTCGGCAATTGTCTATGTCTCTGGGTTCTTTCGAACTGTTCCACTAGTCAAAACTTGTAAGTTACAATAGTACTTTCACAAGAAAACCTAATGGAATTTCACTTGCCTATCAGCGCTCCAGTTCTTCAAAGAATTCCGATGATCAGTCGAATTGTTCTTCACCTTCTTGATGCACAATCTCCTTCAGCTTCGATCAACCTTCCCGATGCTATCAATGCGCCCTCCAACACTTTGGTTGACAATTCAGGCTTTGCAAGTGATTAATGTGACTCAATGGGCCTATTGGGTAGTTTACATTTTACTCCCAATCACAAATATTCCATCTGCTATTACCTAAAATAATAGGCCAATAAACAATATTTGTCTATAGTAATTTTAGGAATTTAATATAGTTTACAAAACTATATTAAAATTTCCCTATTACTAATTCTCCACATCCCACAGTTAAGCTTAACAAAATAATAAGCTTCTCTGTTGTGTTCGTGTGTATCCATTACAAGAAATGGGTTCCCTATTTATACAAAAATAGGGCCCTTAAATAGTGCATTCAAACAATATCTTAAGGCTATCATTATCCTAGCCATGGCATGAGGTTGGGTTTATTATCCCATTTTGGGTGGAATTTTGTTTAAGTGGATTATTCCACATAAGGTGTGGAGGATATTTGTTTAGGATTAATAAAGCCTTTTCCATGCAAACATAGTGGTCAAAGCACCAATTGAGGCTTAATTGCCCCACCTCCTTCTCCTCATGTGGAAGCTTCCACACATGGGCATTTTCCCCCTACCACCACTTCATCTCCTATCCACCAGGTGGACTTAGCATGTTTAGTGATTATGTGGGAAGTGGTGATACTAATGTTTGAACATTAATATGAAGGTTGATATATATGAGTGGTATGTGGTATAATACATGGCATTTGAGAATAAAGCGTGGAAAATAATCACAAAGTAATATGAAATTCGACCCACACGAAATATGATGAATAAGACTACGTATCAACCGCAATCAGAAAATTAAACTTGTGGTGGAAAAACACACGATGGTTTGAGGACCCACTACATCGGTGATAAAATAATCGTCCTCACGACGACTAGGCTCCCCTATATAACATAAGTTAAGCCTCTTGTTCTAATGGGATATTCCATTTTATGATTGTCAAAGAGCTTTGGAGAAAATATCCTAATAGAATGAAACAACAATGAAAAACCACCTTGTTTCCTCAAAATGACCTTACATTTCTCGAGATTGGTGGGTATTTAAATGCATAATAAATTTCATTAATGTATGATCACATTGAGGATTCCCACCATGTTTATCCATCTAACTAATTTAACATTCAAATTTAGTGAAGTACCACATTTCTTGCCTTGCATCACACTAGAGCTTAGTTAAACTGACTTATCTCCACTTTAAAAATTGGTTGGAAGGTATTAATAAATAATACAATAAATGAACTATTAGTACATAATACAAAGGTGATGGGATGCCAAATCACCCACCCTCCTTTTCAATTTGAACAATAACCATAGCTTAAATAATTGTATTATGAAAAAATATATTATCCTAAGAACTAGTAAATTCAAATGCATATGTGTTAAGGCTTCATACATTTGATATGTTATACAACCTTTTTAATATATAAGGGAATTCCCAAACATATCCCCTTAAACAATAGGTTCACAAGATAGGTTTGAAACCATACAAATAAAATTATATTTACCTTCGCTTATTTGGAGTTAAGAAATCTCCAATAATAGCTATTTAACTACTTTAGACTTTACATGTTTCCCCCTTTGTAATATATAACAATAGTAACGTTAACTTTAATCATGCAAGTTGCTTGAATGTGCTTCATGATGGCTAATACATTTAATTACAATAATTATGTCCATGAATACACAACTTTAGTCCTCGATTCAAGAAAATATGACCATCATAGTATTAGGTTAGGTAGACTATTAGGTGGTCTGCTAAAGACCAATAATTATTCATAAGGAATTCTTAATCATATTCCAAGCTTTTGTCCTTAAGAAAACTAACAGAAATATCAAAGCCTTAACATAAATTAGTTAAAAACTATACTATTAAAATTTTGTTAGAGATGAGGAACAACATCACTAATCACTTTCAAATCATTAATTTACACCAAGAATTTCATTACATACTACATCACAAACAACGTAATTTCCCCTTAGAAACTTAGTTTATCATTAAGGTAGGCCTCAAAATTAATAGGGTTTAGATCTAAGGATCTCATGCTTAGCCTATTCATGTTATCTCGATTACCTATTTACATCAAGGTTCACATTAATTATTGATACACATAGGTGTAAGCGTCAAAGAACAAAACCATGTTTCATATCATTCTTATAAAAACAATAGTGAAATCATGGGTACTACATCTTCCAACCATATTGGGAAACCAATGAAAGAAGAACTCTTAGCATTTTTTGGAGAGGAAAGAAGGGAGCTCCACTTTTTGCTCTCTGAAAAGGCGGTTATGTGGGTAAGTTGTGGTTATACTAATGTTTGAACATTAATATGAAGGTTGATATATAGCTTGAGTTAGAACCTTTCTCTTCAGAACCAGCCAACCGAAGTAAGCAATCTTTGGTGTAATGTGGGGGTGCCAACATCCAAAAGAACTCGGAGAGCCCTTGCTGGATTGAGAAAGGAGTACGTTGTAACCATTCCTGACATTGTAGTGGCCAGAGCTATTTCCAACCCAGAAGATACAATCTGAACAATTTAGGAATGAAGCATGGAGCTCCTTTAGAGAGGAGGAAAAGAGATCAGCTTCCTTAGCAGAGGCGCCGATAGACGAGACATCTTTCCAACACCAAGAGGGCGAGCCGTCGGGATGCTGGAAACCATAATCAACAACAAGGGAGCCCCAAAGTAATTTGGAAGAATTCATAATACCATTGAGAGAGGGAATCATGTTGAGGGGAGGGAAGCCATTCCAGCTTTCATCCCAAAAGGACGCAGTCTGACCATTGTTTATCTTCCACGAAGCCCGATCAGCAATAAGATTTTTGGATTTACACATAAAATTCCAAATGTGAGAGCCCATGGGAAGCTCAGAACTGGAAAGAAAAAGCTCATTTCGTTAACCTTCCATGTATTTATGAGCCAGGACTTTAAAGGCAAGTCTACTATTATCTGCAATGAAATTCCAAACCAATTTTGCTCCGAGAGCTATATTCTGAATGGCCAAATCAAGAATGCCTAGACCACCCAACCTCTTAGGAAGTTTGACCATGTCCCATTTAGCTAAGTGGAATTTCCGTTCAGGGTTGAGGCCTTGCCAAAGAAAGGTACGGGCCACCTTCTCAATTCTGAGGAGAACAGAGTTAGGGATCTGTAGAATGGAGAGTGTATAGATAGGAATAGAAAGAAGCACCGAATTTATGAGAAGCGCATGACCGGCTAGGGACAACCATTTTCCTTTCCAGGAGAGGAGTTTGGCAGAGATGGAATTGAAAAGCCCGTTCCATAATTGAGCCTTACCCTTCCCATTAAACAAAGGAACTCCCTCGGGCTCATGTGTTTTTACAATGAAATGGGTTCCCTATTTATACAAAAATAGGGTCCTTAAAATAATGCCTAAAATATTATCTAAGGCTAATATTAGCCTTTTCATAGCATTTGGATAGGCTTATCTCTATATTAGGGAAGATTGCACTTAGGAAGGGATTAATTCCCTTAGGAGTGGACATGGTTAAGTGGGTATATCCCACATTTGGTGGAGGAGATAATTGTTTTAGGCTTTAAATAGCCTTTCCCACACATGTTAAAGTGGTCATGCGACCACTTGAGGCATAACCAGCCCACCTCCTTCTCCTCACATGGAAGCTTCCACGCATGGGCCTTTGCCCCCCGTACCACCACTTCATCTCCTATCCACCACGTGGACTTAGCATTTTTTGCAGTTATGTGGGTAAGTTGTGGTTATACTAATGTTTGAACATTAATATGAAGGTTGATATATATGCGTGGTATGTGGCATAATGCGTGGCAAATAATTACAAAGTAATATGAAATTCAACCCACATGAAATATGACGAATAAGACCACCTGTCGACCCACGATTGGAAAATCAAACTCGTGGTGGCAAGCCACATGGTGGTTTGAGGACCCACCATGCCGGCGATAATATAATCATCCTCATAGCAGTCAAGCTCCTCTATGTAACAAAAGTTAAGCCTCTTGTTCCGACGGGCTATTCCATTTTACGATTGTCGAAGACCGGTGGTTAAAATACCTCCAATTTTACCAACGTAATTTTGCCACATGTCGCAGTGCGATTGGTCCAATATTGACCTTTTGACTAGAGTTGACTTTCTTGTTGACTGAATTTTGACCGTACATAACTAGAGATCCTAATGTCCGTTTGTCGCATTCTTACAATCGATGGAAAGCTCTCGAAATGATCTTTTACACTGATACCATTTAGGGATGTTTAGGGAACTTTTTGATATCAAAATGATCCCCTGATCAATAGTATTTTGGTTTCAAGAGTTGGGGCACAACAAAATTCAAACTCCTGACTAGGGGAAACTTGAAAGTCTGTAATATTTAATTTGTATTAAAATATCACGCTATTGGGTAATTGTTAATTTCTGAGACTAATATCAATTATGGGCATATTTTGCATCTAGAGAATATATTGATATCTTGGCTATGTGAAATTTGATAGATGTAATTAGATTGTTATATGTTCACAGAAGATGGGTCATGAGCTTTTGACTCCATGCTAAAAATCAGTGGATTCCCAAAAATGGTAATTCATAACAATGATCTGCAAAAACACCAAATACATTCAATATTAGGAATATAATATGATTCTAGCACTATCTCAATGGCTTAGATGGTATGTGGTTGATTGTGGCTTAGGAAAACACAACCCTCTTTTGCTCATAGTTTGAAGAAACTCATTTTCCTTGTCATAATTCTAGGTAACAAATGAATATTTGCATCAATAGTCTCACTATCATATGGGTTAGGGCACCACATGTCTCAATTTTTTTAACTGCAAGGAAAGCTAATCAACTGATAGTTTTTGTTTTATTGTCATGCCTTGAGCTAGCAGATTGTTTGCACTACTAATAATAAAGATGATTTAAACTTTTCTTTAATAGACCCATACGAGTTATGAGCATAAGTAGCCTCAAATTTCTTCACTACAAATGTAGTGCCCGAAAAAAGAATCAAAAATAAATTTTTTTTTTTAAAGAATTGACATTTATTCCACTAACCTGTCATTCCTTATGGAAATTTATTCTTGCTTAGCGTGTGATATTGGATTCTTATTTTTTGTTTTCCTTGTTTTATGGCAAGTGGATACGTGGGGTTTGTAACACCTTGTTCGATGGTTACTTCAGTTGGCTTTGACCTTGTCTCAAATGTTTGATGTCTCAAATGTTTTTAGGCATCAAACATTTGTGTGAGTTTCTGTTGGTCGTTAGTTGGCTTTGACCTTGTCACAGAGAAGGATTAACATCCTTCCTCCCCATCTTGCCTTCCTGTGTCCTCGTTAGTGCTTCTTGTGGAGGGCCTCTGTAGCACTCTATTCGATTACCCTGTTAAAGGCAAATCGTGTTATGGTTTTGTCGTGCTTGATTGTCGGCCCTTATTAATATGATTAATAATTAATTTTTTTAAGTTATAAAATAATAATATTATTATTATTATTTTAGTTGTCGATTAATGATTATTTTATTTTGTGTCTATTTTTCATGAATATTATTATTAATTACCTTTAAGTTATTTTATTTTATTATTGACCACTCTCGGAGACCGAGCCCCGAGTCACACAAGAGGAGGAGCTTGTTCGTGGATGATGTCATTGCCTAGGAAGTGTTGTTCATGCTTAACATTTAATGGTTTCCCCTTGGCATGCTTTGTATTTATAACATTTAATGTTTTCCCCTTGTCTGTGCATGCTTTGTATTTATAACATTTTTTTGGTAAAACGTTTGTTCTTTTCTTGTTTGTGTGGAGGCATCCACCCAGCCCCCACCCTCTTTTCCTCCATGTCAGCCACATATTCTAGTTTTTTTTTTTAATTTCTTGGTCATTAGTGAAATGCGTTGGAGGAGGAGCACCTACCACTCCATTAATAGTTTGTAAGACAAGACGTGTTGGTCATTTCTTTGGGCTTAATGCCAAGTGGGAGGTTGGTCGCCTGGTTTCCAAGCTATTTTTCAAATCAATTCTGACCTATTTATCATTTATGACATGCACTACCTTATTTACCTTTCCACGCCATGTTTTAGCCCACGTTTTAAGGGAAGGAAATACCAAATCTTGGAGTCTTGTCGCTTGGCTTATAACTTGTTTTATTCAATCATGCTCTGGTTTCTTTTATGGTTGAAAATGCCTTTTCCTGGCCGTGTGGGCTTTCCTGGTGAAGGATTTGTAGTTGGGGGTTATGGAAAGGATGTTGAAACCTCAGATGTTGTTTGGGCACCTAGTTCATTGCAATTTTTGTTAATTTTTGCCCTGTATTTTGGTCGGTGGCTTGCATAGGCCAATGTGGGGACTAGTTGTCTCCTTGTTACTTTGTTCTGGCTCTTGTTACAGGCCTGCAAACATCCTCCTAGTGCTTCGATGAATGCCCTTGTCCTACCTTTTTCCCTTGTCAAACGTAAGCTATGAGGAGGTTTGCAAGGTTGTGGAGTTTGACTCTTCCTCCTCCCTTGTCTCACGTGGATTTGAGTTCCTGGTCCTTTTTCATTAAACCATTTTTGTATTTATACGTCAATCTTATCTACCTTTGAGACCACATTCTTTCTTTGATGCAACTCGTGGGTTTAAACCCCCCTGCCTGTGCCAACATGAACCATGGACTGTGTTTGGATGCCCTAGAAGTAAAAAGTGGATGATTCACCAGTTTTCTATGCCAAGGCTCGGTCAACTGTGTGGAACGGGTGGAATATTTTTCCAGGCATGACGAATACTACCCCTTGATTTATATGCCAACATTAACAATTTCATGAAATGATTTTTTTTCATTTGTTGAAATGGTAAATTGCTTTGATTTATATGGGTGTTTTATAGTCATTTTATCCAACATGTTACTCTTTTGGGTTTCCCGTGATTACCTATATCCAAAACAAAATGTTCTTTTGATTGCAAAGATTGCATGTTGGGTGGGGTTGCCCATGATTCTCTCTTATTCTTGTTGTTGACTGTATATAATGGTTGTATGGATTACTTAGCTCTCTTCTGATTATTATGTTTTAAACTGTACAAAAATAGTAAGGATTATCTCACTGGATTTTACTATGCAAATCTGTGTTGAATGCATTATATGTTATTACTTTTGAGATTGATTTGAGAAGGGTATGGGGATTTTGACTCTCCATGTGATTTATGCCTCGAAATGGGTACTTTAACTCTTACTCTCTTCCCTTCGATGCTCAACAAATGATCATCAAGTCTCTCCTTTTGGGTTGTTCATTTTCTGTGCAAATATAGTTAATTAAACCTTATCTCAAGTCTGGGACAGTTGACATGAGAGTATAGGTGCTAATTCCTTGAAATAAACACTTATTTAAGCATAGATTCAAGACCATGTGGCCGATAATAATAATATAAGGCGTATTGATAGTTCTGGTTTACTGGTTTACTTGAATGAGTATTTTGACTATGAGTTGTTAATGGATATTGAAATACTCTAACCCTATGTTTATTTTATAAACATGGAAGATATTATTTCCCCTTTTTACCATCGACATGTCATAAACTCCACTTTGAGGGGATTGAATGTGAACCTGTGATGGCACAGTTAGATGGGTTTTTGTGTTATAGTCTAAATCCGGTTTTTCTTTATTTGAGGTTGTGAATCTGAGTATATATGTGACTAAGGGGTAAGCATGTTCGAGTTCCATGAATTTTTGTTCTTTTCTAAACAAGGTAGGTGTTATATATGTACCCTCGTATCCTCTCCTCTAGTTGTGTAAGGTTAGTATCATGAGGACAACAAGGTAAATGGGGCTCAGGTTAATGCTAGTGAGTTAGATGCATTCGTATCTACGAGATAAAAAGTTCTAGCTATATTGGATACATGAATCTTAATGAGAAGGATGCCTCTTTTTGGCCAACACCTTACCCTTTCATGGTAGAATAGGAAGAAATTTGGATAATGGTAAAGTCTTAACTATTATGAAAGAAGTTCAGGTGATTACCTTCTTTCATCTGTTGTAATGGTCAGGAATCATTGTTACCATCTTTTGATTACTTAAGGCATTCCTTTACCTAGTAGGTTGGATAGGGGTGATTTCCCTTCCAGCTATTACGAATAGGAAGAATCATGTTTTATTTGTGATAATGGAGGGAAGCATTACTTTTGAGATGACTTGGTGATTTTCTATTTATAATTATTATTATCTAACATGACTAAGGAAAGTTTCTCCTTGTTTAAGACTTTGGTTATTTATTATATTTCTGATTAAGAGATGGAGGTACTTAGGAGTGGCAAGGTAAAAGAATATGTTGTTGTTCAAAGGAAATAAGAAAGAGAGTTTTAATTGTTTAATAAAGTTTTGTGTGTATTTGTTTAAGGTATTTTGGCTCAAACGAGGGTGTTGGAATATATTAAGGAAGCTTAGGATTTTTGGTTACTTGTTGGAGGAGATATGGCTAAGAGCAATTCATGTAACATCGTCATACTAGTTCCTTTGTGATAGTTTACTTAAATTTTATTGATATAGGTTTAAGGGTAATTAAATTGATTGGACTGTAATTTAAATCTTGGTAAGATGGTGGCATTAGATTTATTTTAATTGTTTTGATTTACTAAGTATGGGTTGTTTATTTTATCTTATGTTTGACTATTGTATATAACATGGCAAGATGATCTTATGTTTGAACTTTCCTTTAGAACTTACTCTATATGTTCCTTGCAAGAAATTAGGTGTAGGCATGTTGTGGGGTAAATTTCCTTTGAAAGGGGAAATTAGCAATTAGTATGTGATGTCAAAGTTCTAACTTTAAACCTATTAGATCTTATGAATTATTTAAAGGAATGACGATTGATGTTGAGTATTGATTTTTATTCACATAATTTATATGGTTACACTATTGAAATACCAATATACTCTTCACTCTGTTTAGAACTCATTGGATCTTTGATCCCTACTAGAACGATAGTAGTCTCTTTGTTGTTTTAGAAACAATGTTCATAACAGATTTTTATGGTTTCCCTTCTTGATTTGAAATAGTAAATCTTCTAGCATGATTAAAGAAGTTGTTAGTGGGTTAGAGCTTAGTAATTTTTCATTTAGTAAAAGGTTCATTTTATGATATTGTTAATGGTAGCATATGATTCATGTGTGTAGTTTTTATTATGCTCAGTTCTCGCGAGCTGACACAGGCTATAAATGTGCAGATGGCCTTCATGAGTAGAAAAAGGGAGAGTTGCATCAAGTTGTTATTGATTTGGTTTGTTCCTTTGGGTTGTGCGTCATGTTGGAAAGAATTGATGCAGCCATGTATAGCTTCCAAACGAGTAATGATAAACTTTTCTCTTGAGATAAAATGTTGTGTTGTAAACCCTTCTAAGACATAGTAACAATGTATTTCTAAGCATAACAAAACGGGTTGGATAATCCTTATAAAGGTTAAACTAAATTTTAGATTTGAATAAATTAATGTAGATGTGATCTACTTGATAAATTTTGAGCCCCTAAGTGATCAAAGAGGAAACTATATTTTGGTAATAAAAATATATATATACCTTGTTTGTCCCCAAGCTAAACTAATCAACATTATCCTTTTATGGTGAATTCTTAAATGATCTTATGGTGAAATCAATGATTAGTTTTTGGAAGATAATGAGGTTATATAAGTAGGAGGGAAGTTGTTTAAGAAACCCTTCAATCTCTCTCTCTCAATTGTTTGTAACATAAATGGTTTCCCTTGTCAAACTTAATCAAACAAAGTGTAAATAAAACTTTTAAATAATCTTGATAAATTCTTAGCCTCAATAAAAGACTGGGTAGTAACCCATGTGACCCCGAAATTGAATTCTTTTTTAATTTTTTTCCCCTTAACCCTTGCCTTGATTCATTGTAATCTTTCTTAAGTAATGTTAAACTTTAGATCCTTTAGCAAAGAAGATTTTTGTTCTCAACCTAAAACAGTACTTTCTCTCAATCAAAGCTTGTGCTTATCACATGTGCAATAGAGGTGTGGAACAAGTTTTAGTGGCTTGTGTAAGATTAATTAACCTTGTGGGAAATCGAAAATGTTCTTAAATCAACGAATTAAGAAATGTATTGACATATTATAGATTGTTTATCCTTAAGAAAACTTGATCCTAAGCTGATTAGACAACAATATAAAAGAAAGAAGTTCTCCCTTGTGAAAAGGATTGTGTGAATCATTACATGAATTTTATAAGAACGTAAGTTAAGAATTAAGAGACATTTTAGTAAAAAAGAAACCTCAACAAGACTTTCCTTGTGGGTTTCCCCTAAACGTAAGTGTGTTTTGTGTTTGGACTTGTATGTGATGTTTCATTGAAATGGGAAGTGAACAGTTTCATGTTGACCATCATGGATTTCCTTGTACTTTGGTGGTTAATGTTGTATCAAGCCTATCATGAGTTGGTGGTAGCCATTGTGATCTCTTGTTGTGTCGTGTAAACACCTAGTAAGTCAAAAAAAAAGTTATCTAAAATTTTCAGTGTTTTATTTGTGTGTGTGTTTTAAGTGGGCATTACAGGGGGTGTTTTTGGAAATGGGATGCCTACCCTCCTTTCTACTTTCTATTTGGCCATTAGTCAACATACTGGCATGGATTGTGGGATCCATTATTGTTTTCAGTTAGAGCCTCTTGTAAAATTTGAATAACATTAATTATGCCATACTTTGGCTCATGAGTGGTGGGTAGGAAGCACCAAAAACAAGAAGTCTGGACACGTGAATACTTTAGTGGAGAAAAATGTAGACTGGAGGATTGGGAAGCAATGCGTTGAAACTTCCAGAAACTACATTCCCTTGGCTAGAGATCTCTCCTGCAATTTATTCCTTTCCTGTACAAAAAACTTGAGCTCTTTTTACCTTACTGCTTATGTTATTTGCATTATCATGTTTTCCTGCTTGTATTTACTTATTAGATTGATTTGTATGTTGTATATTCTTTGCATTTGATCTGAAGCATAATTATGAATACATATGTAATATAAGTTTCTATATTATCAACTCAAAAGAAATAATTAGTTTAATTAGGGTTTGATACACTTTGTAAAGTTCCTAGAATTTGGAATAGAATTTTTTGAGAATTTTTATGCATTTTCCTTGTCCCTTATTGTTTTCCTTAGTTCTGGCTTAAAGTAGTTCAACTACCTGTGTTTTCTTTTAGTTTGAGTGAATGTTAAATAATCCACATATTTTATCCATTAAAATATCATTCGATTCATCAAATTATAAAAAAATTCTTCTTGCATGTCTAACGACGTTACACTAAACTCTTGGATTCCTAGTATTTTCCTCAAAATCATGCACCTTCCCATGACTTGATCGAGTGCATACATGTATGACTACAAACATGGCTTTTACGATTCTTGTCATTTTAACAAGATGGAGATTCTCCTATAGATTTTCTACTTATTACTCTTTTGTCCCTTCCCTGATCCTCTTTTGTACCTTTTTATAAACTTGGTTAGAAGTAAATCTTGTAAATCAAAGTATGAGTTAATCTTGTAATCTTATAAACATTCCTCTAAATACATTCCTTACTACACAAGTAAAATATTACACATATAAACTTGAGGCTTCCCCCCTCAAGCATGGGTCATTGCCACATCATCATGTTTCCCTAGGTGAGGATCTCAGCCTCTCCACCAATCACTTTTAGGTGGAAAAGTTACTACATCATTTCCAGTAGAATCTCGCAGATCTGTCTAAGGCCCTCCAATTATCTTGTATGGTGGCATCTCCACTTCATGTTGTTCCCCTTATAAGGGTGACATGCAATGGTATAATTTTTTGCATTTATTCTTGTGACATAATTCTTTTCATTTTATTGATTTCCACCTACCAATGCAAGTGAACACTCTAATATATTTTTCCCATGATTTTCCTTTTGATCTTTTGATTCACCAAAGTATTTACCACTGTTGGAAATATATTCAAAGTTTTTTATGAGTAAAAGCTCCATACTTATCATCAATTTCATCTATATTTTTAGATTACACATTATGTGTTGATCCCCTATAATAAATTGTTACCGAATCCAACATATTCATTGTCCCTAACACAAGATTGTACATAGAAGAAAAAGTTCAACTATTGTTTTATTACCTAGAAGATACTTTTAATCCCTACCTACATAATTCTCTGGAGACTTTGATTTGGTTGTTGGTGACATTGTTGTACTACATGCTTCAACTAAATCACTTCTATGTACTAAAATTTTAAGTTTTGACATTATAAAATATATAATTAGTTTTATTTTTTTATTTCTACGTAAATCGTAATGCAAATGAGTAAAAAAATGAGTTATATAAAAAATTAGGCTTCCAAAATTTAGTTGCAAACATGATTATCTTCAAAGCCTAACAACATGCTAAACACCTACATAATTGTATACTAATAGCTGTATCTTTTTCTCGCATTCAAAATATAAATATTGTTCATAATCTAGGGAAGATTTTGATATTATTTCCAATCTTAAAACGTTCTTTGAAGAATACTCGAGTAATTTTATTCTCTATTGATTGGGAAGGTCATCTTCTAGATATATTATTGGAGGAATGTAGGTAGGCAATTAAAATAAATTTTTATTTAATATAAATTATTATTATGTAACATTTATTTAGGTAAATACCTCATCACATCTCCTTAATAGAACACATTCTTTAAGAAATTCAAAAAAAACATTTAATTATTTCTATGTAGAAGATATATTGAAATATAAAATTTTACACCTAATATTAATGGTGACAAGGCTAAATTTTAACATCTTAGATTTATTTAAGTGCATTTTTTAATCATATATATATTTTTAATTTTTAGGGTTTTATTAGACAATTTGTAGATGAGGAAAGTAATTTGTAGGGTTTTATTAGGGTATTAATATTATAACTAAAATATGGTTTTTCTTTTACCCTCAACCAGCCACTCCCTTTGGGACAATCTTGGTTGCGATGTTTGAAAGGCATTATTGATGAACACAATCTTATTATTATTCTCCCTCTACTTCACACTTCAATTACTATTCGACATGATGGCCTTCCTGATTACCAACATAATATGACACATTGGAGACACACTATGACAGAAAAAGTACTACCTTACACTGATGAGGAATATATTATATTGATATACTCTACTAGCTTTATGAAAATGAACAATTAAATGAACCTTTCTATCCTAAGATCTATCATATAGCTCATGCAACTAAACTATAGGATTTGATCCTGATACATATTATTTATTGGATGCCAAATAGCTAGACAATTTTCTATGACCATTTTATTCAAATATACGAAAAATATAAAAACATTTAAATGCTTATAATAAGCACAAATACATTCAAATATTTTCAAAATCTAAAATCACGACCTAAATATTATGTTGATGTCTTTCACGAGTAATTTATTTAGATAATGAATTTTTGTCGAATTTTTGTTTTATGGCTCAAAAAAATTAGGAAGCGTAGGTATTCAACCTATAAGTACCATAAACAACATCAAATTGGTCGAAACAATATTGTGCTTGTTAAATAAAATTATGTTTGTCTAAAACAATATTTATGTAAGTTCTTGGGGCAATGAATATGTTTACATTTTTTTATTTTTTAATCTTTTTATTTATGTCCTAAACTATATTTGTTTTTAATAATATTTAAATTTATCGAATTTGTGTTGATTTGGAAATAAAATCACAACTCAACACAAACAAAACAAAAATAGTGTAATCCCAAACTTGAATTTTTAAATATATTTTCACTAAATTTTTATGAATGATAATTTTAGGTGACATGACACACTTCCCAAGTAAGAAAGAATACACTTGTCGATATCATCATTTTTTAGACAAAATTCCACAAAGATGAAATAAGCCCTATCACGTTGAATACAATTTGATTGAATAATTAAATCATTCCACTAAAACGTGAATTTTTATATAAAATTGACCTCTATTAATATATTTTTGATTAGATATTCTTAATCATTGTAAATAATATAATGTGTCACCAAATTTGATAGATGACAAGGTGTATTCCTTTCTGAGTAACACAACAATTTACTAACATTGTTTCAAAACTCAAGTCGTGTGCCATCAATTCCATATAGAAAACAACATTAGGAAATATTTCATTAAATTATAATCATCTACATGCCCTAACATAATTTCTAAGAATTAATAACAATATAATTAAATACAAAAGAGAAAGATTTCAAAAAACATAGACTAAAAATGACATCTGATAACAACTTTGCAACTATAAGATTTTTTAATTATATCCTCACTTGTAATTAAATCCTTGAAATTTCCCTAACATATGCACCAAAAGATCTAAAATTTCACAACAAACTTATACATTCAATAAAACTTTAATATTATCCATCAAAAGTGTTACCACAAGAAAATTGAAATACTTATTTCATATGATATAGATTTAAAGAAGTGGTGATTTTAGAAGATTGACATGGAAAAACCATGTTTCTTTGAATTTAAATTCCAACATCTTTCACAAAACAAGTCCTCCAAATCCTTTCCAACAAATACATGTACTATTTTATAAGGCACTCAAAATATTTATATAAACTTTCTTCCTAAATTGTATATTTTCTAAAAACAAGATATAAATGTTGCCTTGTAATAAACATGAAAAAAAATTATGGAAAAAAATCAAGAAAATATTGAGAGCAAGCGGTAATCATGCACCAAATACACTATAGATAAGTAGTCTTGTATGACCCATGTGTCATTTATCCAAAATAGTATATCCCAATAATTGTTATGCCCACACTTGTTTTTATATATTTTCATTAAATAAGATTTTTTTTTTGTTCTAAGAATAATTATTCAAAGTTTAAATATTTCTCAACAATTCATACACAAATACAACTAGAACAACGGAAATTTAACCATATCCAACACAATAGTAAATTATTGGCAAACAAATACAAAATGGTACGAACTACGTTGCAAATACAAACATAAGGGAAGTTTGCACATGTTTAAATCCCTTATGCTTCCACTCTTTCCCACAATGCCCTCTAGCCTATCACGTACTTTCTTCTATGCTTACAATGTTTCTGTAATAGCCCTATTTGTCTATTCATAAGCAAGAAACCTATGCTAATATGTTCATAATATAGATGCAGGTACAAGGATGATTATAACATGCTTTCGAAAAGGATGTAACCCATATACGAATAATACTTCCTCAAGTTTTTTTCCTCTCTTAGGGGTTTATTTAAGGAACATGGGACTTTTAAACAATAAGTTCATAACACCATTTTCCCTACAACCCACTAGAAAGCATGGTTTCAACACTTCTCACATTCTTAACTTTTTACAACAAGATTTTGTATATAACAAATCAATTAAGAGATGTATTAGAAAGATACCATTTAATATAGTGTACAGTAGTAGTCAAAGGGGATTTAAAAAGTTGTGAGATATCATAGAATAGTAAGGAAATATGACATAAGCTTAAGAATTTGTAGAGTACATGAAAGTGGTGCACTAGCGAGTGCACAAGCAATTGGTGAAGAGTAATGCACAATACAAGCCACATGCAAGTTTAAAAAGAAAATAAGTATAGTATCAAGTGGGAGATTTCGTTCTATATCAGTTGAGAAAGGTGACATTTCCTAGAGGCATTTATGATAAGTTGTAGTGGAAGAAGATTGGACCATGTAAATTTTTTCATAAGTTAGCGGAAAATGCATATGAGATTGAATTTTCTTGAAGGAATAGATGTCACAAACATATTCAATGTGCAAAATATGTATCCATATCATGAAGGGGGGAAATTTGAAAAGATTTATCAGAGATAGAAGATGTCAAACAAGTGTGCAAAGAAGAATAAATGGTCATTGACCATAGGGTGAAAATAGCATCCAACAGGGAGCATAAGGAATACTTGGTGAAATGGAAAAGAAGGGAAGTTGAGGATGCAACCTACATGAGAACACATGAGGTTATAGGAAAAAAATTCTAGAAGTAGAGCTCACACAAGTAAGAGCTCATGGTTTCAAAATTACCTAAGGTGTATGATGTAGGATCATTTGAGTTCACATGCAATCTTGTATTAACCAAAAAATAGTTAGAATAGATTGTTGTATTTTTACATTTGTCTATTGTCGATGCATAGAGAAAATGTTGGAAGAAAATTAACTAAGTCTGAAAGTCCACAAAGGTAGGAGGAAATTGACTAATTCACGAAGTGTGCATAGCTATTGGTGCATTAGTTTATCTCTTGGCGTAAGAGAATAAGGAGTTGAGGGCACATGAGTTATGCAGACATTGAGAATAAAGTTTGGTCATGTGCAACATAATTAAAGCTTAATATCATTTGTTTTTTAATTGCAATCCCATGTCTTGATAGGCACCATTTTGTGCACCTAATTGAATTGAGTTCCTTATTGGTTCAATCGTCCTTGCCAGTAGGTAAAAATGTCTCAATTCATGCTTGCAAATAGTTTCGAGGAGAGTGGTTCCTTTGATTATTGAAGGAATGTTTTGTGTTCTAGTGAGAAACACAACATTTGCATTGAATAGTTGTCACTTCATTCTTTGATCGACAAAATCACGAAAAATAAAAGCAAAGTAAAATTGAAGAATTGTTAAATCTTTATTCTAAACACACATATTCTTTTGTTTCACACTTAAAGTGTCCATCAATTGCATTTTAAGTTCCTAGGAAAAATACTTAGAAGGAGGAAGGTGAACAAAGCCATAATTTTCAACAAGAAATGAGAAAATAATAAGAGTGCCATATCACGTGTTTAAACCCTGCAAGTAATGACACTATCAATGGAAAGGTTGGCTTAAAATTCATTTTCTCCTCCCTATCGGTATATGTGTTGCACCACTTGAATGCAATTACTATGTAAGTATTACTTTACACTTAGAGATAGGTCAACTCCAACATTAAGAGAGCATATATTAAGAGAACTTGCATTGCATCCTTAAAGAAATGTACATTTCAATAGATCATTGCGCCGAAGGCGTTCCCCCTATGGGAAAGGCTCTTGCGGATGTTTCTTCGACTATCTTAAATTTGATGGCCTCCCAGACGTTTTTTCTAATACAAGGCGTTCATTCTCAAGAGGGGTCTTCTGCTCAATTTGAGTAACATATTGCAGAGTTGCAGAGTCCCGAGAGACTTGCGCAACCAGGGCACTAGGTCGGGTCATTTTTGTTGCTTCGGATAGTGAAGTAGAGATGTAAACGAAAAGAAAGAGCAATGAAACCCACGACTCTTTCTTGATGGAATTTAGACATGGTAGTGGGTGTGGACGTGGCCATGGAAGAGGTCAAGGCTGAGGTCACAGAAACCAAGCACCAGAGAATTCTATGGAGGAGCTTAATAAAGAACCGGAAACCTATCATGCTAAAGCCATGCAAACATCATAGAAATTTTTATTTTTATTGATGAGTAGCTGCATTTGAGCCTGTGGGAGTGAGGTTCCATTTCTTTTGATGAGTAGCTGCATTTGAGCCTGTGGGAGTGAGGTTCCATTTCTTTTGTTGTGAATTTTATCTAGACTTTATGATCAATTATTACACATATACATGAAAGGCCCATGCTGCATTCTGCACATGGTATGTGTGGTACGGGAACTTGCCTTGTGAGTCTTGATGGATGTACTTTCAACATAATCATGTTCTATGATAAGGTATTTCAGTCTCTTATAGGGAGGAAGAATAGAACAGAAAATCCATAGTTTGTTCAAAATGCTTGATATCAGTATTAGAAAGTGAAGAATATTTGATGCATTTCCCACTCAAAAAAATATTGATAAATATATATAACTAGATCTAATGGTAAGTTATCAATTAGACATTGCAATTCTAATTACACCTCGAGGTGTTTAACAATGGCAAGCAGGGTGGTGGTGGTGTGCTGTAATATGTGAGTGTGTTCATTTTTAATTTTGGCCTTGAACTTGACATCTATTTGACAGTCAATAAGAAGTTTTTCTTTTTTTCCTTCATGAAGTTAATCAAAAAATTGTAATATCATTGGTCATATGGTGGAGTTTAGAGCCCTTTTATTTCCCACACATTAGTACAATGTAAGATTATTTAGGGTTTTTATGTTAGTGTGTCTGTGGATCTGATCTATTTATTAAAATCCAATGCATCTATGTTTTTTTTGTTTGAGGCAGAGGGTATACTACGCCGAAGTATGCAACTCATGGTCAATTGACAGATAAGGCAGATGTGTACAACTATGGCATGTTGGTTCTAGAGATTGTGAGCGGAAGAAAGGTCAGGGATCCTAAACTTTTACCCAAGATGGAGCTCCTTCTACAATGGGTAAGACTCAAAACTTCATTTAAGATCTTTCTTGGATTACTTGTTCTGAGGGGCATCTTGAAGAATCATTTGTGTTTATGTACAAGCATGGAGTTTACATGAGAAAAATGAGGCATTTGAGCTGGTAGACAGAAGAATTGCAAAAGGAGAATTTGAAATCGATAAGGAAGAGATAGTAAGGGTAATCTACATTGCTCATCTTTGCACGCAAAGCGCTCCAGAGATGAGACCATCAATGTTGAATGTTGTGTCGATGTTAACTAGCAGTACATAGATTTTGGTTCAGCCCACTCCACCGCCTTTTATTCATGTCAACTCCAATTTGGACTCCATTAATATCATGTGGATGGATTCTTCGATGTTTGCATCAACGGAACCCCCCCTTTCCGTTTCTCTTGAGGCGCGTTAGGGGAAAAGTGGTTTTACATATTATTCTCACGGGACATTTAGTGCATGGTTTTAGTAATTTTAAGGAGGCATCACTGTATGCATGTGTTATTAAGTAGATGTAAATTTTTAAGCTCTTGACTCTCTATCAATATATATATTGAAAATATTGTAATATTCGAACTAATTAGCCAGTAAGATGATATCTGATTTATTATTGATAGGTTTTAAGGTTGTTAAAGACTGAGTTTTTTAATTTGATTTGACATGTGTTTAATAGTTAATTATGTTTCAGATCATCTCATTTCAAAATGTTGTAACTATTGTTGTGAGCATTGTTTGTCACTAATCCATTGCATGTTTATGATTTTGTACATGTTTTAACGTCTAACTAAAAAATGCAGTTCATGCCCGGCATTGTGCATCTTATGTTTTACATTTATGTTCTTCTAAGGTTTTCTCTGCAAATTCCAATGGAGCTTAAGGGGTTTGGTCCAGTCGAGAACTAATTGGATTATATGCCTTGCATGGCAATAAATTTCCCATGTTTTGTAGATGTATATTCAATGACATTAAAGGATTTGTACTATATTTAATGATTTTCAAGATACTTATGAGATCCCGGCTCAATTTTTTTGGATGGGTTCAATTTTCAAGTGTAAAGTGTCAGTATTTTTAAAACTAAAAAAGAATTTTTTTTAATTAACATTCAGGGAGAGGGGATGCCCATTTCAAGTTGTCCCCCATCTCCGAATTGCTCAGGATGTCACTAAATTCTTGGGGAATTGTTTCCATGTGACACTGGTTTAACTCTTATCATTTATGCCTTTGTTTGGGTTACATTTGCTTATTTTTACTCTAATCAAATTTTAATTTCGAACGCCTCCTACACGCTTGGTAGTTATTTAAACTAAATTATTATTCATATAGTTCCAATGGTTCGAGATGAACATATGAAACTCTTGGTAACAGTCTAAAGCTTGTGTTGTAGTTTAATGATTTAGAATATTTATAGTGTCACTTTCAATCATTCTATATAATGGTTAGGTGTGCATTGTATATGCAACATAGACTGTAGGATCCTTTTAAAGAGATTTTTTTTCCTAGATTTATGAAATGGAGGTAGTGAAAAATGATATATGTTTAAAATGTAATTATAGAAGTTCACAAAGTCTGTATTCAAGGAATAGGGCACTCATATTTTTATAGCTTGCCTTGAATAATGTATTAATAATTGTTTTATAAATATAAAGAACCAAATATTTTAGGAAATCATGGTTATTTTTTATGTGAAATATTGAGTACTAAGCTTGCATGTTCACAGTCTTTAGTTTCTATTCCTGTGGGTTTGACATTTTAAGGTCCCTTTACTCTTACAATGATGTCTGGTTTTAGGACTTGTCCAAATGTCTGATTTGACCCTGGACCTAGTGTTGCGGGTTCTACTTTTCTCCCTTCAAAGATTTAAATGGTTCTATAAAGTAGTTGTGCAATAACCTAGCACTATTTCTTTAGAGGGTTGATCAAATTCTTTCTTTAGTAGATTGTATTCCAAGTACATCTCCTCGGCCAAAACCCACACCTCTACCTATGTTATGGGTATTATTGGTTACATTGACCCTAACTATGCAAGAACATAATGAGAAATCTGGTGTATACAGTTACGAAATTGTTCTTCTAGAGTTGCTGACATGAAGGAAAGTTGGGGACAATGACTCAAATTTTCTTTAGTTGGTAAGATTTTTGTTTGCTAATTTTCTTTCAGAGCTTACATTGAACACTGATTAATTACTTTTAAGGTTTGTTGTCTGGAGCATGAAGCAATCAAATGTGGATGGAGTTATCTTTGACATTGGCATGTGAACACAGATTCTATCAAAAGCAGACAACAACACAGTCATAGAAACTATTGATACAAAAGTTATAGCAACCTACAGGGATCTTGGGATTGTAAGAAAAACATTCTAGGTCACTCAGTAGTTTGTGTTGGAATAAGAAAAAATGATTGCTTTTGTATTACACATTACTTTGCTTTGATGGGTAGTGTTTAATTTGCTTGATGTCATGCTTGGATTAGTTAGGTATTTCTTGTTTTGCGTCATGAGATGTCTGGACTTCGTGAGTAGTGTTTATTTAACACGGAGATTTACATTCATACATGAAAGCCTTGTGGGAATTGAATTTTGAAAATAAAATTTCAAAGCTTGTGTCCTACTCGGTTGTCTCGAGTGTCTTTGGTCTAGATGGTTCAGGCTTATTTGATTGATTTAAGGATGATATTCCTTGGATCATATGTTAAATGTCTTTTATGTTTTTCCGAGTGTTTGTCGAAGTTTTTATTATTTGAGGTGGCATGTAGGGATCCTAGGATTATAAGAAAAATCTTCCAGTTGGCCTTGCTTTGCACCGAGAATCTCTAATTGACACCCCTTATCAACATCAACTATAAAAGTAATGACTAACCCTATAAATCAAATAACATATACCGTTCGGCGTTCACATTGCATTGTGCACATGTGATTGCTAGTATTACCTTCTAATATCATAATAGTTACTTCTCATTAAATATCCCTGTATCTTCCTTTAATTCTTGGAGTGTTACGGGCCCGCGTGGAGGGCAGTGTTGCTGCGGACAGGGCTGCATGGAGGGCTGCGACATGGCTACGTGGAGGTCAGGGTTGCAGACAGGGCTACGACAGAGTTGAGACAAGGAGGGTTGTGAGTGGAGAAGAGTGTTTACGGGCCAGGGCTATGGGCTAGGGCTGCGAGTGGAGGATAGGGTTTGTGGGCCAGGGCTGCGAATATTCGGGATTCAAAGGCCAATCTAGGTAAAATCGTATTTGATAAGTCACTTTCTCAGGTAGACCCATCAACCCTTTTTATTCTTTGCAGCACTCCTTGTATATTTCTGTCAAATCTAGTCCCAACAAGGCAGACAAACCATGATTAAACATGAGGGTTTCAAAGACAATCCAAATATGATACCACAGAGTTCTATTATCCCAGAAACACATACAACAATAGAAAACAAAATTTGGGGAAAGGTAGAAATCTTCCAAAATCATACAGCGGGTACAGCTAAAAAGTTGGTATATGTGAATGCAAAACAGTACAAAGGGATTCTACGGTGTAGACAGGGCAAAAAACTAAGAAGAACCCAAAAGAAAAACCTCACTCTGATTCTACCAAAGGCAACAAACAACAAAGAGAAAAAAAATTTAGAGAACATAAAATGGAAGAAAAAAAATCAAGTTCGAAGGATAATAAAAAGGAGCCAAAGCTGAACAAAACCGACAGAACTACAACATACAAGGAGGAAAGGGAAGACATGCAGTCTAGGACTCTAAATACCTATACATTCCTAATTCGACCCCTCTTTTGTGGTCTTCAGAATTATATGTGAAGGAACTCATGAACATGAAGGAAAGGCTTGGAATTTTAGAAAACCAGAAATTGCAAGAAAACAGTGAGAGGAAAGAACTCACAAGAAGTCAGATACAAGTTAGAAAGAGAAAATAAAATCCTCAAAGAACAGGTTCTAAATCTCCAAAACCTCATGGAAAGAGGGCAACAAGAGTTAACTATGCTAAAACAAGATCTGGGACATATGAAAACAGGGGGAGAAAAAAGACCCGAAACGTTAAAAGGAAAGGAAACAATTCAGATAGATGAGATCCAATCAGCAATTAAAGACATGGAAATAAAAGAAAATCAACTAAAGGATCGGATAGAAGAAGCCAGAACTTGGTCTCAATTAGTAAGTGGATCATCAAATGAACAAAAGCAAGTCATAGAGAAACACATCAAAACACAGATAAAAGAAGAGAAAGATCAACAAGACAGAGCAGTGAATTTTATTATCAAGGGTTTAAAAGATTTTGGTGAAAAAGAGAGAACTGACATATTGACAAGAGACTTTCTTAAAGATGAACTGAAGTGGACAGGCTACATACAACAAGCAAACAGGATTGGCAGGAGAACAGAGGGAGGAAAGGACCGACACGTGCGAGTGGTCATGAGAAAAATAGAAGACAAACATGCTATCCTAAAAAACAGGGGATTTCTTAGAGGCACACACATATATCTAGATGAAGATCTGACATTCGCACAACAAGAAGACCAAAGGAAAGAATGGGAGAAAGTGAGAAAAGCAAGGGAAGCAGGAAAATGGGCACAAATGAGAAATGGGAAAGCCCAAATCAGCGATCATTTTGCAAACAGGAAATAGGAATTAGGGGCCCCACGGGAATTCATGCACATAGTAAGCTAGAATTGCAGAGGTTGTCCATGGAGAAGAGGACCGGGTTTGGGGGCCCATAGCAGAAGGGAAAGATATTATTATTCTTAAAGAAACAGCATGAGCACAAAGGCTACAAGGTTCCAGAATTTGAAGGTTACAAGAAAATTTCAGTTTGGAACAAAGGAAATGAAACAGGGAAAGGCCATGGCGGAATCACAGTATTAATCAGGGAAATATGGATCGAAAATGTCAAAGTGGAAAAAGAAGATCCAAATAAGCAATACATATGGCTGAAAATAACAGATGACAAGACAACAATCAGATTAGCTGCCTGTTACTTTGCACCAAAAGGTTCAAAGACATATAAGAGAAGAAATCTGGATAGCGAAGACCCATATGCTTCAATAAAAAAAGACATTTCTGTTTTCAGTGCATATGGAGAAATAATTCTATTGGGTGATTTCAATGCGAGGACTACAAATAACCAATCTCTTTAGTTGACTAGCTTAGAAGGAGGTGAAGACAATCCGTTGTGGCTTAAAGAAGAAGAGAACAAGCTTTGGGAAAGATTATCTCAAGACGGTAGTGGAGGGGTGTCACATTTTGGAGTTGAGCTTCTAGGCTTATGTAGCTTATACAACATGGTTATTTGCAATGGCATGAGGGCTTGGCCCAGATCAGGCAATATTACTTGTAAAACATACAATGGTCAAAGTGTTGTAGACTATGTAATTTGTTCTCAAAGTTTTATCTCCACGATACTTGAGTTTGAAATCGAAGATTGTCCTATCGAATTAAAATCAGATCATAGTCCTCTCTTGATAAAGCTTGGGACCGTCTTCAATCAGCAATAAAGGAATCAGGCTCAGCACATGCAAAAGGCATTCCAAAAACAGGGAAAAATCATTCTCAATAAAGAAAATCAAGAAATATTTGTTGCAACCCTTAAGCCGCAATTTCAGATAATGAGAAAGGATATAGAGAACATGCCATGCAAGGGAATGAGTGGTTATATACGTAGTAATCTGTTGATATCCTTGATCCAAAAGGCTCTAAGTGTTTGTAAGAGATCTAAACCTAGAAAGGGAGCGGCAAATACTTTTCCGACAAACCCATGGTATGATGAAGAGTGTAAAACTGCCAAGAGAGCTTTGAAAGAAAGTGGGATGAACAAAGAAAATAAAAAGACTTATGAGAGATTGGTACAACACAAAAAAGAAAGCTATGTGTGCAAGAGAAGGACAGAATTAATTTCTCTTGGAAAACACAACCCCAAATGTTTTTGGAAGGAGCTACAACAAAAGAAAAAATAGATAGAAAATAATATCACAGGTGATCATTGGTTAGATTATGCAAGGAACCTTTATGAGTGTCCTCAACAAAAAGATATTCCTCCCATAATCGAGACTTCGATTGAGCTTTTCTCGACAGAAGACATCAGGCAGGGCATCAAGAATCTAGCAAGTGGTAAAGCTCAAGACATCGATGGTCTACAGGCTGAATTTCTAAAATGGGGGGTTGAGGTACTCATGCCACACATCAGAAAAATATTCAATGATGTCAACCAGAATGGCTTTCCGACAGAATGGACGACTAGCGTTGGCATCCCTCTATTTAAAGGTGGTGACATTAATAACCCGTCCAATTATCGCACCATTATGATCAACCCTCTTCTTGGTAAACTCTTTGGAGGCATGATAGAACGGAGAATCAGTAGTTGGGCCGAAAGAGAGGATAAAAGAGCAAAAGGACAAGCGGGTTTTCGGCCTAAACATTCAACAATTGACCATTGTATTACTCTCAGACATTTGATTGAGAAGGTTTGGGACACACAAGGAGAAGAAGCTTTTTGTTGTTTTGTTGATTTCAGGAAAGCTTTCGACACAGTGCCCAGAAAGAAACTTTGGGACATGATGGAGGAGCTTGGGATTCCGGATGAATTTAGAGCAGCAGTTCATAAATTGTATGAGTAGGTTAGAGCTAAAATCAGAACCAGAGAAGGTATGTCCGAGTGTTTCGGCAGTGACATCGGTGTCAAGCAAGGTTGCCCTCTTTCTCCCACCTTAATTGGGTTATACATTGATAAGCTTGAAGAATGGCTAAACAAAGCTGAGGGAGGAGGTATTCAGTTAGCGAGTTACGTGGTGAAGTTACTTCTTTATGCTGACGACCTTATCCTAATTTCAAAAACAACTCAAGGTTTGAGGGAACAACTAAAAGCGCTAGAGCTCTTCTGCCAAGAAGTCGGGATGCAAGTGAACACTAGCAAAACAAAAATCATGATTTTCTTTTTGAAAAGGAAGGAAAGACAAGGTACCTTTCTTTTTGAAGGGAGCCCTTTGGAAATAGTCAATGAATACAAGTATCTTGGGATTGACTTTCACCACAAACTTAGCTGGGAGACTTGTAAAGCAAAAAGGATACAGGGAGGTTGGAAAGCATCCTACCTACTTCAAAACAGGTGTAGGAAAGCTGAACTTTGGGACTGGAAAACTAAGAAAACCCTTTTTGGACTGTTGGTCACTCCGGTGGTTCTTTATGGCTGCGAAGTTTGGGGAAGTAGCATGTCAAATCACGGGTGGAGACAGATAGAAAGAATCCAGAAACATCTAATCACAAGCACCCTTAAAGTCAAATCAACTGTTCCTTATGAGATCTTGTTGGCTGAAGCGAGGTACTTTCTCGTTGGAAGCTTCGGCAATATCTCGGATGATAAGCTATCTGAAAAAAGTTGAAAGCATGGACAATCTTCGCTGGCCCAAAATAGTTGTGGACTATACTTGGAACGCAGAAAGAAAACCTGGATGAATCAGAATTTTAAATGGTTGAACAAATGGGACATCAACTTGTAAGAGTGTCCTAACAGCAACAGGGAAATACAAAATTATGTGACAGAAAAGTTTAGGACTGCCATGTGGACGGGTCAGATTGGTCGAAAGAAAGCACATTATATCAGAGAATTCAATCCCAATGGGGAACATGATGAAAAAACTTATCTAGGGGCAGCTATCAGGGGTAAAGCAAGGATTCTAGTGGCACAGTTAAGGACCGGATCGCATCATCTTCGATGCGAAACTGGTAGATGGACTATTCCAAAGGAAGATTGGGAAAGGAGAATTTGTCTTTTCTGCAGCAAAGGGGTCGTCGAGACAGAATGTCAAAATTATGTGACAGAAAAGTTCAGGACTGCCATGTGGACGGGTCAGATTGGTCGAAAGAAAGCACATTATATCAGAGAATTCAATCCCAATGGGGAACATGATGAAAAAACTTATCTAGGGGCAGCTATCAGGGGTAAAGCAAGGATTCTAGTGCCACAGTTAAGGACCGGATCGCATCATCTTCGATGCGAAACTGGTAGATGGACTATTCCAAAGGAAGATTGGGAAAGGAGAATTTGTCTTTTCTGCAGCAAAGGGGTCGTCGAGACAGAATGTCAAAATTATGTGACAGAAAAGTTCAGGACTGCCATGTGGACGGGTCAGATTGGTCGAAAGAAAGCACATTATATCAGAGAATTCAATCCCAATGGGGAACATGATGAAAAAACTTATCTAGGGGCAGCTATCAGGGGTAAAGCAAGGATTCTAGTGCCACAGTTAAGGACCGGATCACATCATCTTCGATGCGAAACTGGTAGATGGACTATTCCAAAGGAAGATTGGGAAAGGAGAATTTGTCTTTTCTGCAGCAAAGGGGTCGTCGAGACAGAATGTCATTTCGTCATGGAGTGTTCAGCATATGATGATATTCGTATTCAGTATGAAAACAACTCGAAGGTGGACAGACTAGAGGAACTCTTCAAAGGAACAAAGCTTCAAGCGACCGCAGGATTCATCCTCAAGATTCACAGCCGAAGAGCGGATATTGAAAGGAGTCTGAAAGATGGTTAAAACCTCAGTTTTTGTGGTCCCATAGACTCTTCAGTCTCGTGGACGTTATAAAAATCTTTCATTTCATTTCTTTGACCGTTCTATACTAAGTAGGGATTAATATTTAAATTTAATTAAATTGACTATTGTATAAAATAGAAAACTCAATTAATTCATTTTAAATATAACTCAAAAATATCCGTATCATGTTAATAGAAAAACTTTGGGAAAAGAAAATAATACGATTAACTAAAATAATACAGACCGTTCACGTGGCACCATAAGTCGTTGTGGCAAAAGGAAACCCCGAGTTCCGCAGAGTCAGGGAGGACAGAGTTGCAGAGAAGAAGTAAATATCTCCCGCAAGCCAGTTCGTAGCAAGCAAGCTCGTACAGAAAGAGATTGATAAAGATTAACGCCTGTATGGCACCCGCAGGATGGGGATTCATGATTTTTTTTTACCATTCCTTATCTACGGTCCGCAATACTTCCAAATATATTGTATTTTGCATGTGACAGCAAACCCTGGAGTCGTACAGCGCTGCGGAGGAGAGAGGCTGCCGAGGACAGAACAGTGCCACGACCATCGCAGAGGAGGAACGGCGACCATGCCCGTAGTGCGATTTGTGGGAAAACGAGTTTGGAAAACCGATAGCTCGCGTGAGGGAGCAGTTTAGGGTTCGTGACTGGTGCGAGTCGTGGCACAGGGAGGTTGGGATATGAAGATATCCCGTCCGGAAGGAGCTTAGGGTTTCAGTCTGGAAACTCTTTCGTGACTGCAGTCAAATGGTTGTTGATGTGGACGTTCGCAGGCCTAGATCGAACATGGCGGCGGCAATGTTTGAATGGTTTACCTGTGGACTAGCTATAAATAATAGGCGTGGTGTTGGCGCCAATGTTTGAATGGTTTACCTTGTCGTCCGATTTTTGGTAGACTCTGCTTGTAGTTGGTGGTGGGTATGCATTTTCTTTTGTCGTGGACAAATATTGCGTTGGATGATGAGTGCCATTGTTTTTACTTGACTAACTACATAGCAGCTTACTTTATGACGTCTACAGGGCTGTGGTAACTTCAGGGCTGCAGGAAGGTGGCATTTGCTGGCAGAAAAACAGGTAAAGCTATTCTTTATGTTTTTGAGTTGTATGCCATTGTGGTCTTTGTCAGGTCGGATTTGCTTTTTGTTAATTTCCTCGTTAAATGTTAGAACAAAGATATAAAAAATGCTATATTGGATCTGTTTTATCCAATCTCCTAAGCATTCAGAACAGGAGGTTAAACTCCTGGACATTTTCCCCTGAACTTTTTCTCGTTTTGTTAGGGTTTTTGAATCTGGTTTAGGATTTTGTTTTGAAGATGACACGGTTAATTTGTATATTGTTATTTTTTGTTTCTTTATATTGCCTTTTTATGTCGTGCATCTGCCATTCGGTTTGCTAATACCTGTGACACAAATATTGTGACTGAAAGGGGGGCAATCCCAGCTTTGCCCACAAGAGAGGCAGTACTAGCAGCTTTACCAAAAGTTATTACTTCATAAATTTTCTTTAAATCGCTGGCAATGTAAATCGTTATGAGGTTGAAGTTTTTTCCAATGATTGTGCTCGGCTTATGTCGGTTTCCCCATTTATAAACAACTACATTGAAAAGCCTTGCATTGAGGCCTGACCCACTAAGGGGCTGTCCATGGTCGGGCTTAAATAATTTTATCTGAATTTTAGCTTTCAAACGAAAAGGTACCACTATAAATCTATAATGGAAGGGTGGTTGAAACATGAAACATGAAACATGAAACATTTTTATTCAGAAAAATCTTGAATGATTGAATCACAAATATAATTTGTTTTGTATCCAGTAATCTAAAATCATGTGCTGTAATTTTGCATTTTTCAAAAGGATTCAAACAATGGTGATGCAACAAGGAATGGAGTAGGTAGGTCTGTTGTATCCACTTTACTTTCAGAACAACAACAGCAATCAGGCTGGATATGGCAGTGCCAAAGTGGCAATGTCAGGCCTGCTGCTGTTGTTGCTCCAATGTTTAGTAGCGCAGCATCATCAGGATTCTCACCCCAAATAGTTTCTGTTAATTCAGCTTCTGCTGCTCCTTCTTGGGGATTCCATTATCATGTGGACCGTTCGCTGGGCAGTACATAATCCCCATTTCTCAAAATCCCAATCTCAACCCCCAAGCCAAGAAGATTAAAGGCCTGAACTTACCCAAGAATACAGACTGATCATTTTCCTGCAGCTACACACACACACATCAATTTCTTATCAAAGTCCTGTAAAGTTAATCAAGAGGAGCACATAGAGTTCAGTTTCCCAGCTTCGCTTGTTTTGATTGTATCATTACCATGGTATTCATATTTTCACTCGGTTTCTAGCTTTGTAAGCTTATGTATACTACTTTTGGGAGAATTCTCGAGTAATTTGTTTACACTCGTCCATGAGCTACATTTATATTCCTACATTTTAGATGTTTTACATTACAATTTTAAGTATTTGAGTGAATGACATGAGCTACTTCAAAGATACTCGCTACCAACAAGACCTATGACAAATGATTAAGACTCTTCAAATTAGCTGGAGTTTTAACAGTGTATGAATTGTAATATGTATTTATTCTGTAGCTTTTCAAAATATATATATATATATATATATATATATATATATATATATATAAATAATGGTTTCAAATTATATATATGTATATATAATTTAATGGAGATATATGTAGAGGACTTACATTATTTCTATTTATATGTTTGATTATACAAGAGCCAGCGAGTGATGGTTTATAGAGTTGTACAAGTAATTACAAGATTGATTTAGACCATATCAGGGTTGAACATTTGAAAGTCCTTATATATATATATAATGGTTTCAAATTATATATATGTTTATATAATTTAATGGAGGTATATGTAGAGGACTTACATTATTTCTATTTATATGTTTGGTTATACAAGAGCCAGTGAGTGACGGTTTATAGAGTTGTACAAGTAATTACAAGATTGATTTAGACCATATCAGGGTTGAACATTTGAAAATCCTTCTGGTTAGTCACTGAATTGTATTCCAGGAGTTTGCTCTTGTGGTTTGAGTATTTTTTGTTTTCCCAACAAGAATTTACATCTTATTCTTTATATTCGTGTAAAAAAACATATGTACTGTTGGATTTGGAGAGGATTGAACAGGTCTGTCTTAATGTCCTTTTTTTTGTGTGTGTTGTCGCTGCTTTGTAATTTGCAGTTATTGCTGCGTGAGTTTTTTTTGGGTGAGCTTTTTATCTTTATTGACAACATTTTGAGTTCTCTTTTTCTGGTGTGAATGAAAAACATGGCGTCTCCTAAGACATACAACAGTTGGAATAGTTTACAGATACTACACCAAAGGAATTGCTGGCAGATTTGCAACCAGTGAGGAAATATACTATCACACTAATTTGTTAACAAGTCTAGAGAAAGTTGATTGGGCTGTTTACAAATTCAATGCATGCTAGGCACCCAGGTTTGAAGAAAATCCAGATGAATACAATGAAATCTCTTTTGATATTATGGTGTTGTTCTAACCATGTGTATACTGAGCTATTCCTTGACATTGAGAAAACAGAGTAAAGGAAGTCAAATAGTGAAGGTAGGAAAAAAAGAGGTAAGTTCATTTCAACTCAAAGACTTTTCAGTTTTTTTCCCTTGACTTACTCTGCTTTCTTGGCTTCTTGTGTATAAAAGAAGAAAAATAGTGAAGGTAGGAACAAAAGAGCTACATCTATTGATAGTTTCCCCTTTGTAGATGTGTGTTTGTATCGCTGAATTGGTTACTGTTTATTTGATATAACTTCAAATGAGCAACATATCTGCTGCTGCAATTTATCTGCTATTTATGGTTTTTTTTTGGTATGGAAATCTTTATTGCTGCCATTACACATTTACCAACAATACCGTGCATCTACCAAGGGATTTATCTCCCTATGAAGCCACTTCGAAGCGTCCCTTGCTGGACGTTAGACTGTTCGATGGGCAGGCTGTTGAAGCTGTCTACCGACATAGAAGCCTTCATTCACCTCTTGGTAGATTTTATGTTAGATGCTGCTTGCTTTGATGTTTGGTTGTTTTCCTTTTCAGTTTGAAAGAATGAGGACTAGAAACACAATTACCTCTCCCCCAGATGGTGTGACTGTTACGACACCGCACTTGCAAAGAGAAGAGCAGTTTAAAAGGATTCAGTTTGTATTGAACGTCTTACACTGCAGTCAGCCGAAACCACCTAAACCGGTTATAGCGGAATTGGTCAGAGAGAGACTTCGCTTTTTGCCACAAAGCCCTTTGTATCTGTCCAAATTCCGTACAGCTGACCCTCACTCGTGAGGCTTTGGCTTAGCTTATGATTCTTAAGGAAGGCTCAATGAAATGTGAGCCTTCCTATAAATTAAAAAAAATGAGTGGTGACTGTGGAAAGTGAAAGTGGAAAAAAAAATCTTTGCTGCAAAGAAAATTCCTGGTGCTAGCAACAAAAAAAAATCTTTGCTGCAAAGACCTTGTAAAGCAAAGTTGTAGACTATGTGAAGTTATAAGAATTTATGTATGGCGTTTTGTTACAACTATACCTGCTACAATGAAGCCATATTTTGTATCTGCATACAATGGTCCGAAATTCGAATATACTTGCTTGCTGTATCTAGCTGTTTGTACTTTGGCTTGTTGTTGGTGTTATTAACCTTAAACCATGTTTTGTAACTACATACAGTGATCGGAATATTTATACGCTTTTTTTATCTTCCTCATTCTAATATAGCATCGGTTTTTTGCAGATTTAGTGTGCGCAGCCCGCGCTCTGGGATTTTCAATTAAATGTGTTAACAGCACTAGTGACATTTCAGTCTGCATTGCTGAGTTTTCCTGTGAAATCTTTTTTTGATGTCTTTGGTTCAATGTTTTGTTCGCTGCAAATGGAATTCTGTGTGCCGAAATTAGACAATTATAGTCCTAAAAAAGTGTTGTTTGCTTTCGTTTTAATCTCTCCATTCATTCGGTCGATTATGTTACTTTTCCCATTGCACAGATGAGCTTATGTTTCAGCAATTTTCGGATATTTCCATCGATTTACTTGTGTCCAATTCACTTAGGCAATGAAATCGTTAACAGGGGCCACGTGAGATGGCTTGGAATTTGAACTTTTCCTAAGCTTCCATTCAAACTGACTATCTTGAGCAAAGGATTAATACAGCAGTGACTAAATCAATCCCTATATCAGGAGATACAGAAGTCAGATTGGAGACAGTTTACGTTTCAATGTATCCTACCAAACATATATTGTCCAGTTATTTTTTCCTACTGAAATAAACAATTTCATAATAATTGTGGTAAAAAAAATTTGCATAGAGAAGACTGCGTTGATAAGAGAGTTCACCACTCCAAAAGTCAAATCTGCTTTGGACCTTTGTGGAAAGTCAAATCAGCAAATGAGACATGCAGAGAATTTGTATGCTCTTTACAGTAGTATAACAAAAGCATCGATAATTGAAATGGATTGTTTGCTCCTGATTTTTCCTTTCATAACCAGCTTGAAATGGAATGTTTAACTATGTTAAATATGGATATGGAATGATCGGCTCTGTTTTCATATGGCCATTGTCAGGGTAAGCATTGAAGTCAATTGTTACTCTAAAGTTTCTCAGCTTTTAATATATGACTTCTTCATCTGTTACCACAAAATTGTTACTCTAAAGTTTCTCAGCTTTCTATAACAGTTTGTAAATCGTATTATTTTCTTGGAACCTTCAGAAAATACACATTTGCCATTATAAATCAGCACATGGAACTTTAACCAAGACAGTTTAATTGTTAGTAATCATTGGAACAATTTTCTATATAAATTAATTAACAATTTCATTTTATCAATATTTCTACAATATCACTTTGTTAAACTGCCTCAAAGACATTTTCCAGATTAATAGTGTTAGTGAAGGGGATAACGAAGAGTGTGTTGTTTTCTTTCCTTTCTCATAGTAAAAGCTTATACTCTTTACCTCTTTTTTTCAGATTTAGAAAACACAACTACATTGATAAAAAGAAGTGGGCGCTGGTCAGAGTGATTTTAACAGTAAGATATTAAGAAAATTGATAGATTTTAAAATTGTTGTTTTTTTAAAAATTATTATAGAGTAATTTAATTTTAAATATAGTATTAGTTTGATTTTTATTTAACTATTTGAACATTAAATTAAATTGCTGTTTGATTCTCATTTAAAGTTTTTCCCGTTTTGAAAAAATAAGCAAAATCATTTTTCCTTGGAAACAATTATAAAAAGCAACGAAGCCTTCCTGGCTTCTCCAGGCCAAATCAGATTTTTCCCAAAATGGAAATACCAAGTGATTTTGATTATAAATCAGGTGTAAGTTAAACTTAAGTAATCTGTGGGGAAGATGACCTGCTCAACCATTTTTTTCCTGTGCATCATAATTGATTTCAAAGTTAAATTTATTTTTGTAGCTCTTGTTAAAATCTGAAACAGAGTTTATTTTACATCTGGTGTAGATACATACATAGTGTCCATAATTCAAGATTGATTTTCCAATGAATGCTTTGGGCCATTTTCGTGCTTGATTCTTAAAAAAAATAACTTTCCTCTCCTACTTGTATTTGGTAACATAGCATGCGACTTCCCTGTTTACCTTGTTTGTTCACCATTGCCTTTGTTGATGACTTTTGCAATTAACATGCAACGGTTACATTTCTCGTGGGTATTTGCACCGTAAAAACGAACATATCTTTGACTTCTGGAGGAGTTGCACGTTTAATGGCTTATTGCTCAGATGTGGGTTTGACGCCTCAACTCTTGAACATTTTCCCGGTGCATTTGTTATTGAACATAGAAACACAACATTGAGTTGACCTTTCCGACGGTGTTCACCTTCAAACAACATTGCTGCCCTCCAAAATTTCAAAACTTGTTAGGGGAAAACGTTGAAAGAAGGCACAATTGTCTGCTTGAAGAAAACCGTTTGCAGGATGGTGAACAACGAAATGTAATTGTCCAAAGCTTCACCTTTACTAATAGCTTGAATGGCATGTTTAAGGTTGCTAACATTTCCCTTGGCCGTACTCTTTCCTCATTTTGATTAATGACATGGATATAGTCGTTGAAAGTTGTCCAAAAATTGGTTGCCCTTCTTGGGTCCCTAATCATGTTGTTCGTGGCAAACAACCACAAGTCGATGAAACACAGGGTCTTGAGGGGTGAGGGCTTGCAAAAACAGCCATACGAGAATTTCCCAACTCCAAGAGTAGTGGGAGTTTTTTTTGCTTTCATTTTGTTGACATCAAAGGTGGTGAGATCTGTATCACTTGTTTCAATGAGATTGCTGAAATGTTCTACGACAAGATAGAAAGCGGAAAATTGTACATCTCCAATGGAAGAATTGAAAAAGCAAAAGAATTTTATAACAACCTGGGCAACCCCTTGGAAATTTTCTTGCAAACAACGTCAACTGTCACCCCTCTCAATGTGAGAAATGACACTAACTCTTCACAACTTCCACTTTGTTCTTGTCAAAGAAATAGCTCAAAGACATGTTGGTTTTACAATTGACATCATTGGGATTGTCCTTGCTATTTCTTCACGATTCACTATCCGTAGACATGATTAGACAGAAACAATAAGGGTAGTTCAACTTAAAGAGATCTCTGGATATAGTGTTTACATCACTTTGTGGGGTGAGCGTTTAACTGGTATTGGTGAAGAGCTAGAAGATATTCTTTACATTCTGCAAAAACCAGTCCTTGCACTAAAAACAACTCGAGTTTCAAGTTTCAATGGAACATCTGTGGATACTATATTCAGTACCAAATGGTTTGTCAACCCCTTGATCCTTGAAACTTCCTCTCTGCAAGAATGGGCTACAAAGGATGCTTGCCAAGTGCCTGCACCATCTATCAAAAACAAACTTCTACGCCCTCCACCAGACTTGTCCTCGCCAGCAACAATATCTTGAGTTCTAAAAATGGGTAATACGAAAAAAAATGAATGGGCTGCAGTAACAACAATAATCATAGACAATTCTTTGGATAATTTCTTCTACATGGCCTGCCCTTATGTGAAAGGTGACAAATGATGTTGGAAAAAAGTGCAAGAATGGGAAGATGGGTCGTGCTTTTGTCGGAAATGTAACGATGTTGTCTAGCAAAACGATTTCATGTATGCACTGGAGCAATTGTAACCAAAGTACCGCTTCCACATATGCATGCAATCCCTCCTTTCTATATCACTAGATCGCTGTAGTGCTTCCTCTACCCCCTTATGCTCTCATTGATTGCCACATCGCCTTTTCCGCCAGCCTCCAACTTCTCCCTCCTCCTCACCTTAATTCATACATTCCTCATCTCCTCCTCCCTTCTACTTTCCTGTGCCCCTTCCATTTCTTCTTCCCCTCTACTACTCCCATGCCATACCACCTCCCCTTTCACCTCCCTCCCCCTTTCGGCGTACACATCGCACTGGTCACGTGCGATTGCTAATGAAATAAAACACCAGAGAAAATTAGTAGTATCTTGTGAGAGAGCATCGGTAGTGTAAAACTTTCAAAAGAAGGCATTACATAGCAACTTATAGCCCACTGTGAAAGTCTCCAACGAGTGTGAGGATAAAAGGATGTTTCATTTAAATTTTGAATTTTGAATTTCCAATTCATAATGCCCATTTATTTTTGAACCGCGGGTGGTAATATCAATCTTCCTAGTCTTTCCTTTCATGTCACCTATCGGTTGTTCGTCTTGCTATTTGAAATTGGTGCAACATCATCGGAAAAATAATCGGAACTTGTACAGACGGTTAAATGGTGTCAACAGAAGAGATCTATGAAATGAAAGATCTGTAAAGGTCAAACGACCATGCTAGTGGTTAACCCGGAACATATAGGCAAGATATGCTCAACAAAATTTGTTGCTTATATTTAAGTGCAACCTTTCTAAATAAAATATGTAAATTCAGCGAAATTTGTTGGTTATATTTAAGTGCAGCCTTTCTAATAAAATATGTAAATTTTCCACTAGTTGTCTTCTCCTCCATTGATGTCTACGTAAACCTATCCTAGTAAAAAATTGGGGGTCAAGGTCTGTTGGTGGGGCCTAAGTGCTCGTCAGCTAGCCACCCAGGTTTTAATCCCCAGGCCCTAGGGGACCGGTTACTCTTGCATTTACACAGAGGGTTGGGAGGACTTTCCCTGCATTAGCACGCCATGAAGTGTGCCAAGTCGTTGGATCATTAACTCCTGTAGTATTAAAAAAAAAAAATTGTCCATCCTTGCATAAATTGTGTCGTCTTCCTAAACTTCCAAAGCTTTGGGCCATCTGTTAGGAATCATAACAAGACAAATCAAGACAACACAAGATATGAAAGACCCACCATAAGACGTAGACAACTAACAAAGAATCACGATTATGAATCAATCAATGCGTGTACGAGGTAAGGATGTGTACAAAAAAATATATAAATAGTAATAATAACATTAAATTTTGCAAGGTGTCATAAGAAATGTAACCCAAACAATAAATGTATCAAGCAATTTGTTATGAGAAACATGTTTAAATCTGCCACATCTCAAAACTACTTATTTATTATTTTGATACATTGGAAGAATTGAGTGGCTAAGATTGTCACATGGATAATATGTTATTGCTTGATTAACATTTTGATATGTTTGGATTAAAAAATATTTAATATTCATAATTAAATGAATGTTATATGGTTATTAAATCCGAAATACAATTATGGACTATTAATTTATAATAACGTGTTTTACACCCACTAGAAGAACAAGGGAATCCCATGCGCATCGGCCTATCACCCAGTGGGAACTGGGCACTCACCTGAGGCACGCGTGGGCACCGAGTCTCTCTTTTATGTGAGTTAAGTGGGAAACCATCATCTAGATCAGGAACTTAATGAATAATGGTGGCAATGAGACATACATTCATCATAGGACTCAGAGTGGTCTCTAGACAAATGTGTTCATTCCAAATAGAAAGTACTTGTAGATAACAGATAGACTACAATAGGAAGGAAAATACATAAGAGCTTACATCCATTACATAACATCCATGAACAGAAATGAAACAATATAGATATGGATCGAATCAACTATACTCATGCTCATTCATGTTTGTATCCTCATTACATTCATACTCATTACAATCAATGGATCCACTTAGACTACCACATCTTGATCAGATTAGAAGTCCTACATCACAACAGGGATCATGTCTTTCATCCATATAAAGAAAATTTACATCCCAGCCCCTTAATGCATTACTCCATAGTATATCCCCTACCGAATCCCATAGAGTCCTTGCAATATATTTGTAGAACTCTTCTCTCTCTCTCTCTCTATAGGTCTATCCTTTCCTTTGATCCTTCTGTCCATTCTATCTCTTTCTTCTCGGGTGCTCATATATATAGGCATCCTAAAGTGCCAATGCCTCCTTCTGCGGCCTCAGATCTGTTGCCAAGCATCCATATGGGCTTTCCATGGGAACATGTTCCTTCAGGTATGGGCTCTTCCACATTCTGCCATGATGGTCTCCTATGTGCACCTGCTCTCCAGCATGGGCTCTACATGTTCTGACATGATGGTCTCCCATGTGTGCCTCCATCACTAAGCATATTCCCTAAGTGGGCCCCATGCTGTCAGACTGACACCTTATTCACTTCACATGCGTGGTCAGGTCCTGCTTCCTTGTCCTACCCTGAGACACCAAAAATGGCTAAGTCCCAAAACCTGGGCTCAATCTGCGCGCCTTATCCTGTGCGCCCTTCTTCTACTAGGCCTTGCGCACTTTCTTCTTGCGCACCCATCCTTCAATCCATGTCTTGTGCACCTACGCGCCTTGGTGCACTTAGTCAATATTTTAGGGGCCCAACATCACCCCACACTATGCCTGTTCTCCATCCGCGGGAACACTTCTTCACTAGATAAGGGATCTTAGTAGACTTACATTTTGCAAAATGAATAAGGGAATGAAAGAATTGGGGGAGAGAAAAGAATGGGGAAGGGATGGCATCAACTCAGCAAGCTAGGAAAATCCCTCTGCAGGTCAGCCTCCAACTTGTTCCATGCATCGACCTCGCTCTGTGCTTTCTGACAGAGGTCGCCGAATAGGGTGCTTACCTCCTCAAAGCTTAGTCCATTTCCCTGGGTGCCCAAAGTGTCAACAACCTTCTCCAACTCCTTGCCCAGGTCTTCAAGCGCGTCCATCCTCCTGGTGATCTATGGGTACAGTTCCTTCAGCCAGCTTTTGATTGAACCCCTTAAGGTTTCAATGGCCTCAGACTTCCTTTCAACCTCAGCCAGGACTTTGTCCCTTTCCACCCTATTTCCTTTATTTTTCTCCTAGAACTCCTTTAGCTCTGCTTCATGAGTGGCGACCAAGGTGCTTGCTACCCTATCCCTGTCTGCACAATTATCATATGTGGCCTTGGCAGATTGGGTAGCAATCTTAACATCCACCAGCACCTTGCTGTACTCAGCAATGAGTGCTACCACTTTCAACTTGTCTTCTTTCTCCAAGCACGCTGCCACTTCTTCTACAGATTCCAGGGCCAATGGTTGTCTCTCCATGGTGAGGATGCACGTCAGATCTTCTAAGCATTCAAGATTGGACCCGTACTTCTACGCGGGCGGCGCTAGGTTTGGATGCTTCAATATAATGGCACTCTTGATAGACTCCACCTTTTTGTATACCTCCTGCACCTTTGCCTTTTCATCCTTTAGCTCGCGATTCAGCTGCACGTTGATCAACTCTTCTTGTTTCAAGCTCTTAGCCTTCTCAATCAGCTCCTCTTCCTTCTTTTCTAGTTTTTCCTCTAGAACCCTTATGCTGTCATTTCTCACAAAGAGCCTAGCCTCAGTCTCGACCACGACCTTGTTGAGCACATTACAGAGCTGCTCATCCAAGAGTTGTTGGGCATTTACCAAGGGATTGGCTCCCTTAGACTCTGGCACTGTTATGATTGCCCCTCTGCATACTTCAAAGTCTGGCTCATCAATATGGGACTCAAACACCCAAGAGAGCATCTTCCTTGTCCTGGGGTACGTGCCCTTCTTGTCAAATGACTCCATGGATAGGAGCCTTTCTATAGGTACAGTGCACTGGAAGCATACACGTAACACCTTATTTTGGTCATCCATATAGTTCATGACCTATCCTCATTCTGCATCAAGGATCCTCCTTCCCGAGCACGCGCCTTTGGGGAAACTCACCGTTAGACTGGGACCTCCTCTAATACTGTCTTGCTCTTTCTCGACGTTTTCCTCCTTTCTTCCATTACTAGGTCAGGGCTACGCTCCAATTCTTGTTCTACCAAGGCCTCGATTATTTTCATCGCCTTTCTTTCTACCACCTCAATTACTTGCTCCTCCGTAAAGCTTATGGGTTCCGGCTCCTCCACACCAACCTCCTCACTTCTTCCCATGTCCTGGGTGCCTTCCTCACCCTGGCTACTCTTGCATTGCGCAAACACGAACTCCTATTTCTCTTCTCCACTCTCTTCTCTTGAATCATACACGTTGAAGATAGGTGGCTCTTGCTCTCTTTCAGGCTCATCCTCCCCATTGTCATCTTCTTCACTGTCATCATCCTTTCCACCTATGTATTTCTCCAAGCTATCGGTCTCCTCCGAGTCAGCTTCCTCTTCTATCCTCTACTTTTTCCTAAGAGGTGACTCTTTGGCAGGGGATTCAGCCTTCTCTGCTTCCTCTGGTGACTTCTCTTTGGTGAGGGGTTTCTCTGGTGCCTCTTCTTCTGGTGTCTTCTCCTTTACCAGGGATTTCTTCCTACGTGCATAGGTGCTAGGTTTGGCGCTCGCCACCAGCATGCTTACTATCTGAGCAATCTACACACTTGGTGCTTCTTCTTCTTCTCTTTCCCTCTTCTTGGGCATGAGCTTCTTTCTACCCATGGGATCTTCAGGTATGGAGACATCATTCTCTAGGTATGCGCCTTTCTCAAACTTGGGTCTTATGCGGAGGTATACACGCACCGTGGATCCTCCTGCAATGGGCAAGGTCATGGGCCTTGTCATTTGCACTTCATGCGACACATACCTCTCCATGTATGTGCACTTGCCACCGGGGTAGATCAACCCTTTGCGCATTTCCCTGTGGTCCCGGTCCAGATTACCAAGGTCTAGCTTCAACTTCTTGGATTCCTTGAACCTGTTTACTCCCGCTTGGAAGTATTGAGCTGTGAAGGCGAAGGGGAGCTTGCACCATGGGCTCCATGTCTCATCTGTTAGTCTGAATCTACCCAGGTAGAAATGTTGGTACACTACAAATTCAGCTTCTCCTTTGGTGGTCACTGGCAGTTGCTCGGGAATCCTCCATTCTACCCCAAACACATTCCTAAGGCGCGTATACCATTTCTCCAGGCGCGCCTTGTGCACGGTTGTCATAGTGTCACAGGCGTACTTTTCAAATCTTTTTGTGGGTGAAGGGCCCTCAGTAGGGTACTCCCACATGAACTTGTCTGATGCATCAGGTACTCCAATCTCTAAAAATACAATGGTTAGTAGGACATTGCCGAAGAGGATTCTGTCACCTTCCTTCGCGTAACTGACAATCTCCTCCGTGATGAATGCAGACAAGTTGTAGATGGTTCCCTCTGAAATTTTTCTACAAACATGCAACCATGGCTTATTGACCTGGGTCCATCTCTCCTGGCCATTTAACTTTGTTACCAGATGCGCGGCCATCTTCATTACTGGGTCCTTGATATCTGTGATATCATAGTACCTTGACCCCTTTTTGTATGCATAGGCAGCGATAGTTTCCTTGACTGCCTCTTTGTCACTTAAGACATCCTCCAAACTATCTCCTTGACATATGAGGCCTGTGAAATGTGAAATGAGCTGAGGATTAATACACATCTTGCCCCTGCAAAGTGGAAGTAGTCTTCATGCACGTGCGACATCAGCCATTGATATAGGCACTCAGGCTTCCCAAAGTAGGGCAACTCAAAGAGTTGCAATAACCCTGCCTTCTCCATTTTGACCTTCACATCATCGTTATAGATGGGCAGGCCCTCTGGTGTCCTTTTATTTGTTGGGCGCACTAACTCCAACACCATCTCCTTCTTGATTGTGCTTGTTTGATGGTTATAGTCATTTACAGACATGTTTCTCAGATGGGACTCCCACTCCTTTCCCAGCAATACTCCATCTGGGTACTGCATTTCTACATACCACTCTTCGTTTGTACTTGCGTCAGGTTCTTGTTGCTTGGCCTTGGCCTTGCCCTTTCCCTTCTTGGGTGTGCTAACTGGTTTCTTGGGTGCCATTGTCTAGGTCCTCTTATCACTTCAATCACTCCTTGTTACTCTGCTCTTCCACTTCTTCCAGCCTTAGATCTCAAACCTGTGAGAAAACCTCTTAAACCCATGCCCTAGTTTGTCAAACCCTAACTGGGATACTCCTTTCACAAGACGGTGCCTTCTCACAACTTCCCTTACACCCGTGAAATCCCTTCCTTCTGGTTCGCAAATCCAACTAGTTACTCACACTTCAACCTCTCAGATTTTTCTTCACACGGATCAGCTCTAAAAGCCCTAGTTTGCAAAGATGCAAAAGTGCTTCTCTCTCTATTCGCAAAGTGAAAATGAAATGCCTCGACCCTTTATTTATAGCTTTTCCCACTTTGTAACATTAAATGCTACCTTACCTACCACCGTACATTAACACTTAATGTGGCTTTTTCAAACAAAACCTGACTTTCACGCTTTCACTCACACGCCTAACCTTGCGCGGAAAATTTTCTAACCTTCTGGCACAAACCTGACTTTTACACATTCACTCACGCACCCAACCTTATGTGGACAATTCTCCAACCTTCTGGCACGCAACCAAACCATCTAGACAGGAGACTCTTGCACGCACACGTACCCCACCGAAGGCACTTCTTCTGTCATGATTTTTGCTCTTCGCCTACCTCGTGTTGCTTATGCACTTCTTCTTATCTTGTACGTGGATCCCCAATGTAGCATTTTCCTGACACCCACCATTCTTTTTCACCTTTTCCTTGCATGTACTTTCTTTCACAGGGCCATTCAACTGGCTTTGCAATCCAATCCTTCCTGGCACTTCACACTTCAATTTCTTCCATCTTACTCCACCCCACACTAAAATGATGTGTGGTCCTCTGCACATATACACCTTCACTAGAGAGTAATGAGATTACCGGTGCCCAAGGCACAACACAAAACAGCAATGAGAAAGGGAAACACAAGAAATAAAACTGCTCAAGAGAAAATCCTAAGCTAACTGGCAATATTGCCTTATTGACAAACACCAAGAAGACTTATTTATAGTAGAGCTTCAACATACTCCCATTGAAGTGTCATGGCAATCTTGTCCCATCCAGCACTTGTAGCTGACACGTGCCCGAATCAAGGATGTACGAGATGGTGTAAGGACCCAACCAATGCACTTTCAACTTCCCAGGATGGCGCAGAAACTTAGAATCATATAGTAAGACCATCTGCCCAACCTCAAACTTCTTGTTCCTGATGTGGTGATCATGCCATGCTTTCTGCTTTGCTTTCTCTGTGGTTTGGCTCCACCTGGCAAGTGATCATCTTTCATCTAGCTTCATCAGTTCATCAATTCTTTCTTCCAGCGCTTGCTCATCAGCCAGTCCTCCTGCGCATGCTATACGCAGAGAAGGTAACATGAATTCAACCGGCAGGACAGCTTCCACGCCAAACACCAATTGAAATGGTGTGGCTTTGTTCAGCCTTTTATAAGTTGTCCTATAAGCCCATAACACAGCTGATACCTTGTCATCCCAATCTTGTCTCCCAACATCACAGATCTTAGTCAATGTGTGACTAAGTATTTTGTTAAATGCCTCAGCGGTTCCATTTTCCTGAGGGTGATAGGGAGTAGTTTTGTGATGAGCCACCATGAATTCTGCTAACAGGATCCTCATGGTCTCATTCAAGAAATGTGTACCCCTATCACTGGTTAAACTTAAAGGGCATCCATACCTCGTGATAATGTTCTCCCACAAAAATCTTGTTGTTATAGCTGTTGTACAGTCCTTAGTTGGGGCTGCCTCTGCCCACCTTGTCAGATAGTCCATGCAAGTGATCACATAGCGTGATCCAGTCCTACGCGTTGCTGGTGCAATAGGGCCTACAAAGTCTATTGCCCATTTCTCAAAAGGTTCATCGCTAGGGATAGGGCACAAGGGCATTTCATCCCTCCATCTTGGCTTGCCAATGCACTGACAATGGTCACACGATTTACAATACTCCTTGCAATCCTTAAACAGGGTCTCCCACCACAATCCTGCCATTAATATCTTACGTGCAATGGCGTCACCTGCATAATGCCCACCTACACTTCCTCCATGTGCTTCTTCTATGATGGCGAGGCACTCATGCTCTAGTACACACCTGCGTAAAACTTCATCACGCCCTAGTTTGTATAAGTCCCCACTGATCAACATGTAGGGTGCGACGCGTATGGCTAGTTACTTCCTCTCTAATGTCTTCATCCCTTCTGGCGCCATACCCGTCTTAAGGAACACAACAATATCCTCCAAGTCTGAGGGCGTGCACCACAACCTAAATAATTGTGCATCTGGCATGGTATCTTCAATGCTCTGCGCGTCCTCCCCTGAATCAATCCTAGACAAATGGTTAGGTCTGGAATTACTCTTGCCTGGTTTGACCACTACGGTGAACTCAAATTCTTGGAATAACAACACCCACCGGCATATGCACCCTTGTAGGATGGGCTTGTTCACCAAATATTTTAATGCCATGTGGTCAGTGTAGAAGATAAAGGGAGTTTCCAACAGATACTGCCTGAACTTATGAAGCGCATAGATCATAGACAATGCCTCGCGCTCAGTCGTAGTATAATTCTGTTCTGCTGGTGTCAACTTCCTGCTTGCAAAGCATAGGGGGTGATCAACAATTCCTTCACCAGGTTGTGCCAGCACTGCCCCAATGGCCATTCCAGAGGCATCCACATGAACATGGAAGGGCTTGTCCCAAGAAGGAAAACGTAATATAGGCGCGGTGACAAGCCTATCCTTCAATGTGTCAAATGCCTTCTACTGTGCCTCTCCCCAGTGAAAGGCACTTTTATGCCTGAGCAACTCTTCTAAAGGCACGGCGATCTTTGCATACCCCTTGATGAACTTCCGGTAGTAGCCCATGTGTCCAAGGAATCCATGCACTGCGCTTTGACTAGTTGGCTCCCCTAATCCCACAATCACTGCAATTTTGGCAGGATCCACCAACAAGCCTTCTTTGCATATGATGTGCCCCAACAGGGTCCCAAATGGGGTAGAAAATACACACTTCTTGATGTTGAGGGATATCCTCAACTACCGACACCTTTCAAACATCAACCGCAGGTTGTCACAATGGTCCTTGACCAGTCCATACACGGTCCAATCATCAAGGTATACTTGGAGAAACTTGTGGATGAAGTCCTGGAAAGCCTATACTACAATGCACGAGAACACAGTAGGCACATTCTTCAATCCAAAAGGCATGACCGTATAGGAAAAAATTCCCCACTTGGTGGTGAAAGTTGTCTTTCTCTGGTCTTCCTTTGCAATCCTCACCTGGTGATAGCCTGAGAACCCATCCGTGAAAGAGTAGACTTCGCGCCCTGCCACTCCTTCCAAGATCTCCTCAGTAAATGGGGTTGGAAAAGGATCAATGATACATACTGCATTCAAATCCCTATAATCAACACATATCCTTATCCTCCCGTCCTTTTTGATACTAATCACCATCAGACTTATCCATTCTGACTCCTCCACAGCTTCTATGATTCCTGATTCTATCATCTTGTCTATTTCCTCCTTGACCTTTACGCACAGATTAGGATTCATTCGGTAGGGTCTCTTCTTGATCGGGCACACCTTCCTTCAACTTAATTCTCATTTCCCCCAAGGAGTGGTGAATGCCTTTGAGCTCATGATACCTGCGTGGGAATAAATCCTCAAACTCACGTAAAAGATCAATGATCTTAGAGACTTCTTTCTCCGACCAATAATCTCCAATGATAGCTTCCTTGGGTTCCACCTCCAACCCAATATTAACCTTCTTTGTCTTTAAAGGCATATGATAGGTGCATGCCATCTCATCAGCACTATCCATTACTTCGCGCGAGCCTAGAGAATGGTTAACCTCTAAATTTTCCATCTCTTCACCGTCTATGACATAGACCATCTTGCCTTTTTCTTTCACTGCACACGCGCGCTCCAACTATACCTCATCAGATTCATCTTCACCAAATTGTCCACCCAAACATGGCTCTCCTAGCAATTCTACAAGCCTATCTTCTGTCTTGGCACTATCCCCCATCGTAAGGTGCTTGACCTCCTACAATGCCTTATCCACCGATGGTTTGGTGCTTTGATACTCAAATGTTTGGACGAGATCAGCCACTAGTTCTTGCCAATTCCTTGTTTGGTGGTGTGTCTCAGAGTGGATGTACCATGCACGCGCACAACCCTGCAGTGTAGAATACAGTTTGTGGATCCAGAGGGATGGTGGCAAAGCTTCCACGCCTTCTCTCCATACCCTCTCACAGGCTTGGATGTGGAAAGAGGTGGGCTCACTACCATGGTAGTCTTTGATGGTGGTGGGCATGTTGCTTCTAGAGAACCAGACAAGAGAGGGAAATTCTCACCTCGCGCCACTCCAGAAGGTTATCCCGATGCGTTGCCCACCAGCGCACAATAGTTCCTAGTACGACGTAACTCAACATCCCTCTTCGTTCCTTTTCCTCCTATTGAGCTTCCATCTTCTACAAAAAGATCTCAGGGAAGGCTCCTCCTGAGTACTTAGGTAGCTCCTTTCCTCCTAGGTGCTAGACAGTGCGCGCCTTTGTCACCTTTGTCACCAATCCTCTCAAGTGCCATCCAATTAACTCATAGGTGTCATGCGCCCAATTATCACATGCTATACTGGTGGTGTCACTCACCGACTGAGCATCCTCAAACTGGATAACTCCATTGGTAGGATGGATTATCTCTGGATCCCTGATTGAGCACACATATATCCTATCCAAGACCTCTTCTCCTAAAGGTTCAGTATAGGGTGTTGACTTCCCATCAGCCAGGGGTATGATGACACGTTCCTCCTCATTTTCAAAGCTGATGTACCCCTTGTTGAACTGAAGATCTGCATTGTTCTTATAACACCATGGGTGCCCAAGTAGTGCTGGGAAATTGTCTTCCTCAGCGAGCACTAAGACTTTGAAGTCCCCAGTAAACTTGGCTCCCTGAATGGTGATAGTTGCATCCTTTAAGACTCCTATGGGCATTGCCTTTGTTTTGTTTTCCATATACATCACATTTGAAGATGGTTGTAATACATGCCTTCCCATCTGATGTCAGGTGTCCAAAGTGAGAACATTGACCTTCGTGCCTGTGTCGATGAGGATATTGCTAAGGAACCATCCATCCATAACCGCATTTAACATGATCTCCCTATCATAGTCAAGGCTATGAGGGGGAAGGTTTGCATGAAATAATTACCTCTCGTGCTCTTCTCCCACACGTGGTACCTTCTCTCTCAACCATTCTCCTAGCAAGGGAATAATATTATCTTGCCTTAGCATCTTACATACCTCATTGACCTCATCCAAGTCATCTTTTGGCGCCTCGACCCTCCTTATTTTCTCTTCTCTCCTGGATTTCTCCTTCAGACACTGGATTTCCCCTTGTAAACTCCAAATCATGTCCATGGTATCTTGATATACCTCTTTTTGATGCGCGGTGTCTGGGTACCTTCCATGTATCACTTCTTCCCTTGAAACCAGGTTCTTCTGCCTTGGCATTTATTTTGTGCATGCAGCCTTTGCCCTTGTGGTTACCAAAATAGGTTCCAAGCCTGCATCACGTGCTACTCATGGCATTCATTGGGTGTCCACTTTCTTAATGCTTACCATTGTAATGCCCTTTTCCTTCCGGTGCTGCTGACTCATATGCTCAAACAACTTCGGGAACTCCTCATACTTGTGCTTCATTCCGCACCATGAGCACTGCAACAAATCTGGGCACTCGCGCTTGTAGTGGTCCGTAGACCCACAATTGAAACAGGTTCCACGCGAGAACTCACTTCTTCTTCCTCCACAGTTACCACAACCACAAAATCCTCTTCCACACGTGCCTTCATCTGCGCGCTCCTCATAATGTCGATCATCACCTTTGGAACTGCTAGCAATGCTGGTCTCGCGCACCCCATGATCAATGGCTTCATGGATCTGGTCAATGATTCTACAATCCTTAGTATCATGGGTTGTAGAGGTGCATATTTTATAGTAGCAAGACACATTCTTTTGCATCGTGCGCTGCAACATGGGCAGGGTTCATTTTAAGACACCTTTATAAAATTGTAGGTGGAAAATACCTGGCGAATATCCCCGGAACCAGTTTCAGCGAAAGGCGAATTTGACAGTATTCCAAATTTTTTTTTCCTGGTTTTTCATGGCTCCATCATTAGCGTGCGACAACAAGACATCAATAATCACTCCTGACGCGCGTCAATGGAACGTCAATTGTCTTGACTGTCGCGTGTCAACATGATTTAGTGTCGCGTGTCAACAGGATTTAGTGTCGCGCGTCAATAGGATGCTATTGACGCGCGTCACTGGATCCTATTGATGTGCGACACTGGATCCTGTTGACGCGCGACACTAAATCCTGTTGACGCGCGACACTAAATCCTGTTGATGCGTGTCACTAGCTCCTATTGACGCACGTCAATTGAAGCCATTGACGCCTGATTTAGCCTATAAATACCCTTCAACCGGTCATTTTCTCGTTTTCACCTTCCCGCTCTTGAATTTTTGCAGGTCTCAATCATTGTCAAAGACGCAAGTACAACTATAATGTCGACTTCACATGCTTCCCAACTGCAAGTTCAGCAAAAAAATCAAGAGAATCCAATTCAATCGATTTCCAAGATCAACTACAGGAATCCCTTATGCCCTCACATACATACTATTTTAAACATGTCTTCAAAATATAAAGATTTGATGGATGCGTGTGAATTTACAGGGCTCGTTAATATGCCCCATTTCGAAACAGATCCGGATATTTTGATTTACCTTCTGTCATCCTACAATTCAGAGGACGACCTTTTTTATGTGACTCTGAATGATGGCCGAATGTTCCAATTCAGTATCGAAGCAAATGACATCCATCGGTTTACGGGCCTTCCATTCAAAAATTTACCAATTGTTACAACCAAGGCAACACTCCTGGAAGAAGACAAGAAATTTCTCGAATCAACGTTCGGTTTCCATGTTGATTGTAAGTATAATTCGTTTTAATTCATATTTTTTATTCTGATACAATTTGCTGTTATAAATTTATAGTAATTTTCACTGTTTCACATTTGCAACCCATGTCAATAAATCCAGGCGTGGTGTGGATGCACAATCAATTGCACACCACTTTCTTTCTGCACTTATTTCATTTTTTCAATCCAGAATTGTTTTGCAGGGTCGCCAAACAGATATACCAAATTGGGCCATTGCATACATTGTTGCCACTATCTCAAAACAAAATTTCGATTGGTGCACATATCTATCCAAAAAAATAAGAACTGACATAACAAATTCAAAACTTTCAGAAAAACCTTTCATTTATTCAACAAACTATCTCCTCGGCCTTTATTATGAGGCACTTTTAAATTTAAAGATAAAAAAATTCCTACTTGCACTGATGAGGAGTTGATGAAGTTGTCAATTCCATTTGAAGAACAAAAGGTATAAACTATTTAGTTTGTAATTGTATTTCAATTTTCGAAATTACAGTGCACAGTTATTAAAACTTAAATTTTAATGTTTTGTAGAGAAGATTTATTGAAGTACTCCCCCGAAAAAAGGCGTTATCGAGAGGAAGAGGCCAACAACATGCTGAGGCTTCAAGGGACTCACAATCTGAAATGGAAGCTCACTCCTCTCCAAACCCTCAACAGTTTGAACTCGTTAAATGCCAGAGAAGTAATACCTTCTCATATATTATTTACAAATTCCAAATTTGCATATTTATTTTTCAATTTAAATTTTAACCAAATGAATTGACAACATTTAATATTGATGAATTGCAGGGACTTTGGAACATACACCTATTTCACAAACTCAACCTTCTCCCCCAACTCACTCCATATAGTCGCATGCATTCATATCTTCTGAACAGACACTGAGTACAACTCCTATAAGGCCACCTGTAGCACCGAGAAAAACAACCCCTCGACAACAAGGTACAACTTTTAGATAGCACATTTAATTTCGAAATTTTTGACTTTATGAATTGTTTTCCTATTTTTCATTTTTTTCTTGTACTTTTCAGCACATGTTAGTCCTGATCAAACCGCGGCACCGACACCCACTCAACCAATAATTTTTAAAATGCCAACCAGAGGAACAGTGAAAAAGAACATTGGTAAATGCATGCCTTTTTCTCCGGCCCCTAGTGGGACACTAAACATTGCCTCCTTTCGAATTCCAACTCTCTCACTTGGTGGCTTGCCCAGTACAACGGGCATATCTGTTTTGAACAATATAAATTTAGATGAAGATTATTTGGGCATTGATAGCAATGACCCAACTGGTTTTTTCAATACCCGCGAGATGATTCAAGGCCAACAGGTATACTTCAAATTTCAATTTAAATATGCTTTACAATTTTGAATTACATTTCGATTTAAATTTATTTATCTAAATTTTGATTATTTTTTTCACAAACAGGATCAGCCCACCCAAAGGCAGAAACAAGTAGCAGTTGATCTTGCTGAAAACCCCCATACTTCTCCAGCAAGATCATCTTCATCAGATTCAGATAGTGAACAGTTGCCACCTTTTCCTTTAGAGAACTTAATTGGTTATGATTGTCAATCCCATGTGAGTGAGTTTATTCTTCCTCATATCAATCAGCTTATAGAATGGGAGAGAAGGGCTAAAGTTCTTATCAATGAAATTATTAGTCGTTATGAAAATTATTGGCAACGAGATAGTTTATATGTTGCAGTCCAGAATCAACCTGCGAAGATGGATTCCTTACTTACCCAAGTAAGAAGTGGGACTGTCACGTATAACAACTATAAAGACGACATTTTAGATAAGTCATTAAACAAATTAGAAAATATTAGTGCCGAGGCCCAGGCATATTATAACAAATGGTCCAAGGTCAAGGATTTGGTAGCAATCACAAATGCCGAAAGAGATAGAGCGGTTGTAAGTACTATTACATTCAAACAATCATTCTTGTTAATTTGAAAATTTCATTTTTTAGTAATTTTTTGAATTGACATTACTCTTTTTGTGCAGTTGAAATATGAAAATTTGAAGAGTCAGGCGAAGGTTTTGCAAGTTCACTTGGAAATAGCAAAGAACAGTTTATCCGCAGCAAAAATTTTGAAGCAAAATATTGTTTTGGTTAACAAACAAAACAATACACTAAAGCAGATAATTAAAGAGCATGGTTTCGACCCTGACATATTATTCAAAGCTAAAGCAGCAGCTGATCCAAATTTGTTGTCGCATGGAGATGCGACAAATCAAGAAGAAAGAATTTTAAAAAATCTAGACAGTGTTGCGGAAGATCTTATAAGTTCAGGGGTTATTTCTGGTGTTGGGGAAAGAGGTACAACCACAGTGGAAGAAGCCATTAGGGAAGAGAGCAGAGGAGTAGAATTGGATAAAGAAAAAGAGGGTTTTGAAAACTAGAAACTTTTATTATTGAGGAAACTTTAAATATTGAATTTGAAAACTTCTACTATTGAGTATGTACTATGGTATTTGAATTTAATTAGATGGATTTATATACAATCTTTAATTTTAATTGCATTATATGGTGATTATCATGAATTATATGTATGTTTCTTGTTTACTTGCATTGTCATGAATTGTATGTGGACGTAGATGATGAATGATGATAATTGATAATTAATGATAGATGATGTATGTGAACTTGTTTTAAGATAATTGTTCTCTATATTTGTATTGATACAAATACTTTTATTGTTATAGATGATGAGATTTATGATATAGATGATGTACTTGTGTTTTAATTTCCATTGTTATTTGTGTATGGATGGAAAATAGATGAATTAGGCATGGTGGAGTTAGGTCAGTTAGACATGATGGAGTCTAGTTCATGTAGGCATGATTGAGTTAGGTCAGTGAGGCATGGTGGAGTTAGGTCAGTTAGGCATGGAGGAATCTAGGTCATGTAGGCATGGTGTAGTTAGGTCAGTTAGGCATGGTTGAGTTAGGTCAGTTAGGCATGGTTGAGTTAGATTAGTTAGGCATGGTGTAGTCTATGTCAGTTAGGCATATTATCGTACGTTTCATTTGTTTGACTTTGATACTGTGTAGAATGCATGTCCACCTCAATAATACCTTCCACACAGTCAGTATTCTGATTCTTTGTGGTGGCATCTATATGATTGTTATTTACAATATCTGTATCCGCAGAGTTTCCAAAATACTTGAAGAGTGATTTCTGAGATTTCTTACTTACTTTTAGGTTATTCGTATTCTTTGAGCTGGCACCTTCCATTATTCTGAAAAGAGTCCTGCGTCAGCAAAAGAACCAAGTAGCGACTCTGTCCAGTGTCTGAGGTCTTATCGTGTGTCCCCTGTCTGAGGTCTTTGTCACGTGTCAACTCTGCACTTGTCACGCGTCCACTGTCTAAATATACTGTCACGCGTCAACACTGCCCTTGTCGCGCGTCAACTTCTTTGCCCAAGTCGCGCGTCAACACTTTCTCTGTCACGTGTCAGTACAGCTATTGTCGCGCGTTAACAATGCCATTAAGGGTATGCGAGTTTAAATTTCACAGTATTGGTAATTTGTTAAGCTACTTGAGGTATACTACCCGGCGAATCAGCTAGGTTTTTATAGGAGATGTTTTCAAATGAAGGCGAAGCCGACCCCCCAAAAAAATATACTATATATTTTAGGTGAACAGGACACCGACCCACTCCGAATAATTCACCTTTTCAAAATTTCCTAAAATGAAATTTTCGCCATATTACGAATATTCGCCGCTAAAATTATCCCTGAACATGGGACATTTAATCGCATCATGGTCCCCACGAAAAATATCACAATCTACTGTTAGGGGGCGTACAGTCCTCTGGGGGCAATTATCCTTGACATGACCCTCTACTTCACAATTTGTACACCATAACCCACTACGAGACTCATGCATTGAGTTCGCAGACAACTTCTCCAACTGCTTAGCCACAGTAGTGATTTGGGCCTCCAAAAATGGGCTAACACTAGTATCAACACTTCCAATAGCCTCGGCGCACAGAGTGGCCTCCAACGCTTCACACGGGTATGTGAAAGTTTTATGAGATAAAGCTCTTCTAAATGGTGTTATCAACCCTCCAACAACATTGAGCATGTTGTGAAGGGTAAATGTCATATGAAAATTTTGATAGGAGAGTCTTAAACTGCGCGTCATACTCCCGCACACTCTTTGCCATCCCTTGTTGAATCTCCTTCAGGGTGTTGCTGCTCTTTTGTTCGAACACAGGAATGTGGAATTTTGCTAGGAAGGCATTCTTTAGAGTAGTATAATCCACCACCATCTGATGAGGGTCATATTTCCTATACCAGCCATGTGTGCACCCTTGCAACGTCATTGTAAACTAACTTGCCTTCCGCTCTGGGCTAGTGACCCCTTTCGTGTGCCATAGTAGCTCACACTTGTGAACATGCTCTGCAACATCTTCAATACCTCTATACTATGGCAAATGTAACGACATCTCAAAGAAAACTTGAGGGGGTTATTGGGGTCCTTTTCCTCCTGAGCCAGATCCTTGGTTTCCTCCAGTGTTTCCTTCGCCGCCAGATCCACCAGGCCCACCAGGTCCTATTCCTTCTAATCCACTAGATCCACCAGGTCCACTAGGTTCTGTTTCACCAGATCCACTAGATCCACCAGATCCTATATTAGTTGTAACAAGGGTCCACACAGTCCCACTAAACTACACGCCAACGGTTTGTGATGACGCCCCACTACAAATAGTGTACCCTACGCCACTCCCAAATGTGAGACTAAAGGCTGATGTGCTTGATCCTTGTCCAAGAATCCCTCCAAAAACTAGAATATGCGTAGCCATAGAAGTTTTGAATGAGAAATTATATCTCCTGGGTGCAGATCGGTTACTCCCACTGATACCAACTTGTCCAACAATATTCTCCCCTTGATCTGGAAAGCCAAGCGCCAAGGTTTGGTCACTAGGTGGGTTTAAATACACACCAATGGCTCTTCTCTCTCCACATGAAAAAATCTCATTAGAAGCCAAAGGGGTCTCTCTTACGTGCTTTCCAAGATGGGGTAGCACAGATTTCTCAGGTTCCACATCCTCTGCGTGAACCTCAAATCCTTCCTGCAATATCTTCCTCCAAATATCCATCACAACTACAACCTCGTGTCCTCTAGAAATCTTCCTTTCACGCGCTTCACCATACATGAGTCGTCTCTCCTCCCTTTTCTTTGCCATTGCAAAATCTGCCATCTTCCCCCACCCTAGTTTCCTTGCCTAGTGCTCAAAATGGTTTAGCCGTCCATTGGAAATGCCTCTAAACCCAAGGTAACGATCAAAATATTCATTGCCAAAGGGATAACATGTAAAAATGATCCTCTGGGATCTCGCAGAAACTCAAACTCAGCAACTTCCAGACAAGAGTATGTAGAAATAGCGTACTCCAGAGTGTAGCTAGCCAACACACCTTTCCACCAATGATCCACAAAACGGGTCTAAGTTAGATATGTATCTTGTAGTCTCTAGTACTCTTCTTGGGTCCACACACATGATCTATAATACCATCTTGATATAGACGCATATGCTGAGATCCATTCATACAGTTCTACTAGGAAGCAACAGAAAAGTGTTTCATATAACTCATGGTAGAGGTTCTCTTCTACCCATCTACCTGCATTAAACTCAGACCCAGTGCTGAATCTCTGATAAAATTCATCCTCTGTGCTCTTGAACCATGATTCAACACTTCCCAAAGTTAAACACTCTGTCATTACTCATTACAAAGATCAAGATGCATGCCATTATTCACTATAACTTCAAAAAGAGGTCCCGACAACGGAACCAAGATGTAGTCATTTTTACACCCACCAAAAGAACAAGGGAACCCCATGCGCACCGACCTATCACCTAGTGGGAACTGGGCTCTCACTTGAGGCACGCGCGGGCACCGAGCCTCTCTTTAATGTGAGTTAAGTGGGAAACCATCATCTAGATTAGGAACTTATTGAATAATGGTGGCAATGAGACACACATTCATCATCGAACTCAGAGTGGTCTCTAGACAAATGTGTTTATTCCAAATAGAAAGTACTTACAGATAGTAGATAGACTACAACAAGAAGGAAAACACATAATAACTTACATCCATTACATAACGTCCATGAACAGAAATGAAACAATATAGATATGGATCGAATCAACTATACTCATGCTCATTCATGTTTGTATCCTCATTAAATTCCTACTCATTACAATCAGTGGATCCACTTAGACTACCACAGCTTGACCAGACCGAAGTCATACATCGCAACATGGATCATGTATTTCATCCATACAAAGAAAATTTACATCCCAACCCCTTAATGCATTACTCCATAGTATATCCCCTACCCAATCCTTTGATCTTTCTGCCTCCGTCCTTTCTGCGAGCCCTCATATATATATGCATCATGTGGTGCCAGCGCCTCCTTCTGTGGCCTCAGATCCGTTGCCTAGCGTCTGTATGGGCTTTCCAAGGGAACATGTTCCTTCAGGTATGGGCTCTGCACATTCTGCCATGATGGTCTCCTATGTGAGCCTGCTCTCCAGTATGGGCTCTGCATGTTCTAACATGATGGTCTCTCATGTGTGCCTCCATCACTAATCATATTACCTAAGTGGGCCCCATGCTGTCAGATTGACACCTTATTCGCTCCGCATGCATGGTCGGGTCCCGCTTTTCATGCCAAAAGTGGCTAAGTCCCAAAACCTGGGCTCAATCCGCGTGCCTTATCCTATACGCCCTTCTTCGAATAGGCCTTGCGTGCTTTCTTCTTACGTGCCCATCCTTCAATCCATGTCTTGTGCGCCTACGCACCTTAGTGCACTTAGTCGATATTTCAGGGGTCCAACAGTAAAATTATTTCCATATCAAATGACAACATGATTTTATCACATGTTTCTTGTTGAGAGTAGTGTGATGTCACTACACATGAAATAATCATAAACTATTATAAATTAATAATAAGATGCATATTGGGAATATAATATCAAAACATATACATATACATATACATATACATATACATATACATATAGCTTTTAATCTCAACAAAATATAAAAGAGTTAAAAGATGCTAAATTCTTATTTAACAAGATGATTATTATTATTATTATTATTATATTAAAGTTGGATCGTAATGTGATCTTAATTGTGAATAATAATTTAATGTATTAAAAAATATTTAATTAAAAGGGCATGGTGGATCTGACAACATGCATAGGGAGAAGGAGGTGAGTTATATTAATTGCATAATCCAATATTAAAAACAAGAGGAACATGGTAAATAAAAGAAAAGAAAAGATAGTATTAATGCATGTGCATCATAAGATAAGGATAAACAACTTAAAACTAAAGATTGAACTTAGATTTTGGGAGTTAAAAACTCCACAACATGGCCGTTTTAGGGGGAGATGGGCGTCTTCAGAAAAAAGGGGGATAAAATCTTATTTAATATTTTAGAGAGCAAAATAAATAAATAGGGATACATATACAAAAACACAACAGAGGGATGCAACCCAACATGAAGAAATAAATTTTAAAGGGGTTTCCATGTTTAAATCTCTGCAAATGAATTAGCTGATGAGGGGATTGGTATTTTTGGGATTGGAGTATTGTAGTTTTTTTGTTTTTTTGGTTTAAACCTTGTAAATGGGTTGTTGCTAGAGTCCATACAAATTTTTGATGAAATTGTTCAATATAAGAAAATGTAGTTCCATATTGATTTAGATGATTCCAACCTTTCATCAACTATTAATTGTAGGTCTGATGCAAAAAAGGTCATTCACGTGATTCTAATGTGTACAACCCTCATTCGCTAAACTTGTATGGCTACATACAGAGGACACAAACAAATATTGCTAATTTTGGTTTTACATAGTATTAAAAAAACCTTTTCAATAAATCTATTTTGTGCATATCCTTAAATCATTATCATTAATGAGAACATATCTTTTAGAAGAATTTTGTCAAACAAATCACGTGCCTTGTCTATGTTTCAACATTTTACATACATGTCTACCTAGTCAGTTATAACTACATCTGATAGATTTTTTATATCCTTTATAATTTTATGGAACTCTATACATTGTTTGAGAGCTCCCAATTTTGGCACATACGAGGGTATGATAGACCAAGAGCAAGGATATACATGACAATTAAGCATAAAAAACTATTCGGTAGGGAGGTGATAAATTATGAATACCTTGACTGCAAGGACGGGTGAACGTATAAATTATTCAAAAAATGTAGCTATTAATAAGTAACAGTTATGATAATGTAGATAATCTTTAGTGTATAACACATAACTTATAAACAATAAATGCAATTTTATAAGCTAAAACATAGCTAACATTAATTGACCACTTGTAACTTAGGAATAAATAAATAATTATTTGGAAAAGAAATTGCCATATAAGAAGAAAGTATACTACTTAGGTGATATATAACCTAGTACATGGAATTATGTATGACGGATGCTACAAGGGGATTCAACGTAGAATATAGATTGACACATAGGATAACCTCATGAATTTAAGTCTAGATTATTCATGCTCTAGCACTTTATTAGATTTCAGGGATTAGGTGGGTACATGTACAACTAGACATAACTAGCACGCACAAACGTGCTAGTCAACTACCCAACGTCGACCAATTTTGACCAAAAAATGCCCCCAGCGCAGTCACAATTCGACCACTGGACCTATGCCCTCCCACTGTGGCGGCCTAACCAATCCCCCTATGCGCATTGTGTGCAAGTAAATCGACTTGGGTTTTATTTAACTTGTACATTTTTTATCGCTGCCCAAAATGTTTTGTCGGTAGTGCCCGGGCAACACGAACAAATGTTTCTACGTGCTAGATAAGGCACACCTACATGTACTGTTATCTATATACTTTTGACCAAAAACAAATCATAGGGTTATGATTTAGGATGTATATTATTCCTACCCTTTAGATTTTACGAGTTGATCGAATAATGACTTACACATGCGACTCTCTCTTTCCTCATTGATTGCCACATCTTCCTTCTCATGAAGGGTAAGGCCACTCTCAAGATTTGAGAGGTTTGTGGGGATCCTTATGGCTCGTGGTTGGAGGTAAAGTGCTCTAATGATTTTCTTTCTCTCGCTGCAATTGGACAACAAATCTGTTCTCCGCGACATGAGTGATGATATTTTAAGGTAAAAATTATATCAATATACATGTAATGTGATTTAATGGACAAAAGTTAAATGGTACTTACATGTAATGTGATTTAATGGACAAAATTTAAATGGTACTATCTACCAAAATAACCCTCTATATAATTTGGAAACTTGTAGTTTCATTCTAGCTTTGACATCATGCTTTGAGGTTGTGCACGCTACTGGTCTTCTCCCTTTGTGCAATTTCATGGTTGCAGTTCCCTTGCGCACTCCCGCATGCTCTCCTTGCTTGTTCCCCTTTCCTTCAATTTTGTGAATGTCTTGCACACTCTCGTGTTCCTCCCTTATGTAACTACAAGTATTCTTCCATTTCCCTTCGCGTGCACCCTTTTATGTATTCACTTATTTTATCCAAGATGTTGTGTATCCTCTTCCACATTCCTATTCCAGCTTTATACCAATCATGGGAATCCTCTTCCAGACTATGAATAAACAACTTCACATATACAACCTCATGTCCTATTTCAAAATCCTCCAAGGTATTAAGGAAGATCCTCAAGTGTTGATCACCCATAATGGTTTTATTCCCTTGGAATTTTGGTAACCTATTTCTTGCATCATTAGGGACTGCATTAGGATAACCCACCATACCCATGAAATCTACAGGTCTATATGCACTAACAAAAAATGGGGGTTTATGAGGTGGAATTTCCATGTTATTTTGAGGAGGTGTCTCAATAGAAGGATTAAAACGTTATGAGACAGGAGGTATTTGAAGCAATGGGGTACGATCCTCAAAATACTCATCCTTTAGTGATTCAGTTTCACAGAACACTCTATTAATTCTTAATGATAAAAGAGGCAGATGAGGAATACCTATATCAGTTGTAAATGAATGCCCCTCAGCAGTTGGAGTGTGTATATTTGTACATGGACTTCTTGATCTAGAACTATTTGCGGAACTAGAATAATCCTCTATCAAAGGTTGATCACTCTCAACCACATGAACTACTTTCTCTTCTGACTTTTGATCTCCCAAAGCTCTCCAAACTTGTTTCTTAGTTGGATTTGTCCTTCCTAGCTATGGAAATTTTTTTCTAGAAGGATCTTCTTCCTTCCAACTTTATAGATCTTAATGAAAGATTTAAATTATTGAAGCTTGAGCCACTTGTATTTACCAAATATTTTGAACAACGTGGAGTCACCACTAAGGTCTTGTACCATAGATGTATAAATCATTGCAAATGACTTGTCAAGTAAAATTTACTGATCAATTTAAACAAACATTGACAAATCTCAGTATCCTTTGTCTAAATTTACCCCTAGCTATGTAGATTTAATGGAAAGCCTACTTAAACTAGGAAAATATTAAGCAAACAAGTTTTGATTAAGCTCATTTTTCATAAATCTCAATAAAGGATGATGTCTAGATCATGTATTTGCATCTAAACATATGTAACATGTTACCAGAGGCCAATATTATCGGTATTTGCACAAATAATCCCTGAAATCGATGCCACGAGGGTGTTGGTACCCAAATTAGTCCAACCTTGGAAGCCAAACAACATCAACAAATGAAGCAGGATGCTTACAGAAAGACAAACTAGGATTTGAGTCATTTTGTAGTTGGGGATGGATCTGGCAGTTTCTTTTTCACTCAAGCTTGGGGAATATTGGATAACACCTCACTAAGGGTATGACCCACCCTACTAATTTAGGTTATGCCTGCAACTAGGGTGAGATGACCCATATTGTAACCCGTATTTTTAAAAAGCAATGGATGGAACAACACTATTTGGACTCCTTTTCTTAGGGAAGTGAAAATGGCCTCAAGAAGACATGGTCATTACAGACATTATCTAACCCTCACGAGTTTTCACACTAGAAAATGTAAATATCTTCTAAAGAAGGCCTAGGTTACTAAAGACAACAATAAAACCTTTTTTCTCCTGCATATTTTGAGTAAAGGATGGATAAATTTAATAAATCTTCTCAGCATTTATGGATAAGCAGTGCAAACATGGGTGGTTCTTGTAGGATTTATTAATTGTGGATGCATTTGTTGGGGAATTAATCAGGATAAATTTGATTATACCAAATTTCTGGGAACTCTTAATAAAGGTTGGAATATTTACCCGACAAAATGATGAAAACACTTCAAATAATCAACAACGAACATTCAACCAGAAGATGTGCACCCATGGAAGCCCAAAGATACACGATTTCACACATTCTTTGAGAATTTAAACATAAAATATCGTGTCAAATACTGAATTAAAAATTAAGAATCTCTTATCTATCATGCCTAAGATGCACTCATAGACTAGCAAACAACCTGTATCAACAAAATGGAAGTAAAGTGAATTTAGAACTGTTTATTGAACAATGAAATGAAACATCATCTCACAATACAATTGTTATTACCATGATACTACCATAAGGATAAGATCTTGTGTGATTCAGAGGAATTCCCAACACAATATTGCAACAGGAACATGAATAACTACTTGAAACAAATCGAATTGAAAATATACACAACAATACTCATAATTAACACAATTAACTCAGGGATCATTAGATTTATTAGCAAGGGAAAGTTTCATTTATAGTATTAATGATTGTTAATGGATGTACACTTGCAACCATCTTGACATGATTCAATTTGAAGGCTAAGGAAATTAACAATTTTCTCAGATAAGTTTTTGGAAAAATAGTTTCTCTCAGTTTACGCCTTTTTCTAAAGAATTTCAGAAAATTTTAACCCCCCTTTATGTGAGAGAATTCTCATCGCATTTAAACATTTTTAGTTAGTTACTCACTCACTTTTTAGTTTTCCACCAAAAAATCTTGAATTTTCAAAGGAATGTTCCCCTTTATGGCTTACAAATCTGATCCACTCTTGTTCCTTCGCAAATATTTCATTCTCATGTTTTCAAGTTGAACTATTACAAGTGACTCACATTTTCTTGTTTTCTCAGAATTACTAGGATGCCAAATTGCCTTTTCTATCTTCACATATGGTACAATAGTTGCGATCTTTTATGGAAGCTTCTCAATCATTTTAGATAGCCATGATGTGACCATTATCAACCTCCATTTTAACATCAATTTTGGAATGTGTGCAATGATCACCAAGTCTTCTGATTTGAGAAGTTCCCATGTGCAATTTTTTGTCATTCTCAATCATTTGTTCTGACAGTCAATAATCAATCACTTCATCATTATTTTCCTTCGTGCGAGTTGAGAAAAAATCTCTACCCAATTGATGGCAATTATTTCATTCAATTCAATTCACTTGCATTATTTTCATTATAAGTTTCATTCTTACTTTCTCCCCCATATGCATCCTTTTATTAGTCTTGAATGTGAGAGAATATTACAAGGCTCCTTATTCACACAATGGAAAGGGTAGCTGTGGCGAATAACTTGAAGTAAATATCTTCAGAAGATTTGAACCAAATCTTCGACTTAACATGCCTAGATGAAGATTTTGTCAGGGCCTTGTTTGAGATTGCAGACCTGAGGGATATCAAAGGGCCCCTAACATATCTCAGGTGATTCGAATTGCCCTAATTTTGAGATTAATCAAAATCAATCAGATTTTCTCTTCTTTCCCATCGATGTATTACCATCTCTTCGGATGGGAACATTAAAAAACTTTAGAAGAATAGAAGAAATTTTGGATTGAGAGGAGGCCTGCTGTGATAAGCATGACTAAATAGAAGTGTCCCTTTATATGCAATGAAGAGTTTGTACTGAAAGGGGTTCCCAAGGAGTCTTATGTACTTTACAAAAAATCTTCCATTGATATTGTGCCCATCATTTCTCATAAGGTGGATGAATTAGAGTAGAGAATCACTTGTTTGGAAAAGGGCTAGGTAAGGCCTATACCACCCCCACCATCCACCATACTAGAATCATCCCCTACAAGGGAGAGGGGAGAACCAAGCTCTCAAACCCCAATCATTATTTTAAATGAGGAAGAAGTAGGGCCTTCATCTACTCAGTGTTCCAAGGCCTCAACTTCTTCTATCAAGGAATGTAAAGGAAAGTCTTCTTCCCAACCTTCTATTCGTCCAGTGTAGCGAGCTCCCTTGATGGAGAAAAAATTGTTAGGACCTCTGCATGTTCTTCTACCAAGAGAGAATCCACCTTTTAGGAGGAGGAACAGGGGTGAGTCTAGTTTGAGATCCCTTGTTCCACCAGGTCCCTGTGATGTAGTACTCACTCTTCCAGCCACTCTAGATGCCCCTTCTCATCTCGCTTCTTCTCAAAACACTCTAACTAGCCCCATTCCCTATAAAGAAAAAGGGAAAACAACATTTCCTAGTGGTATTTCAGATCTTTTGGATTGGGTATCATCTTACTAGAAGAATATAGAGCTGATCAATATCTTTAATGGCCCCAGGATGACTGTTGAATCTTTGAGGGACATGGGGATGTCTCAAGACTTAGCGGGGTTAGTTGTGTTTGTTCAGATAGCTCAAGGTTCAAATGAATTCATACCCAGGAAGAACAAGATGTTGAACAAGATCCCCACATTCAGAGGATATTTTAAGGTAAAATTGGAGGATAACTGAGCACTGGTTCTCTTCTTGTGTGCTTTGTATGTATTTGAGAATGTATATACTTTTCATGTGCAGGGAATCCTATATAGTCCCCAACTTAATTTTCTCAATAACAAATAAAACTCAAATTGTTACATTAATACATGCCTGATAACAATTTTACAATTCAATCAAAGCCATGTGAAAGTCCAATGTTTCACATCAAATTAAATTCATGTCTAGGATAAAAAATTTTGAGAGTCAAAATTGAAATGAGATGGAAAGAAGTTTTCAAAGAAAAATGATTCATAAGCCTGCTCATCGTCCATCATATCACCTTTATCTTCCATCACCCGGGCCTATGTAATTTTGGAAAAATCTAGCTTGCATGTTCAAATCATCCCCACACTAATTCATCCTTTGTTTGGATTTTGGTGGCTTCGATTGTAGTTCTGCAATTCCTTTAATTTCATAATCGATAGTGCCCATGGATTTTTTAACTAATCACTTTTTTGTCTTAGTTTAAGAGCCTCATCCTCAACTTTCCACCACATCTACAACTGCATGCCTCAGGACCGATGACTGTATTCAATTTTACTAAACACCAAGTCTTCTTCTAGTTTGTTTATTTCTCTCGCTGGTGGTGGCCACTTTGCATGACATGTGGAGACCTTGTGCATCTTTGGGTCTTCCCTTTCTCTCTCTTCTTTTAAATTTGTGCCTAAATGACACGTGGAGGCCCGCGAGTTTTTACTCTTCATCTTTGAATTTTTCAGCCCCCTTGGGCTACCTTGTTGCGCCTTAGCTACGTGGTAGATCCTTGCTCCTTGAGAATCTCTAATTCTCTGTGCCTTTCCAAAGATGCACCGAAGGGACATGTGGACACTTTCTACATCCTCTCTCGCACTTACACAAAATCAATCCCTGTGAAACACAAAATAATACCAAGAGGAAAAGAGAGGCCATTTATCACAGGGATTTGCGGGGGTAACATAACTATTACGTTCCTCAGCTGAAAAAGAGGATTCACACTCTAAAGATAGGGTTTTCAATCGTATCCATCATGAATACATTTTTAAATATACATTTCTTACATGAGAAAACTAATTAGAGTAAATTTTTCAAATGCATACACTGGACAAAAGGGTGAGATCAAATTGAGCACGAACACTTGCTCTGACTTAGGGATGGACAACCCCTCAAGGTGTCACAAGAACCATACAAACCCAAATATAATAGACCAAGTGCCTAAAATCCATTGGGCTATGGAGTCAATTTAAAACATGCACAAGGTTAAACCGAAACATCAAACCAAAAAGACAAACAAATATATCGAGGAAACTAGTCACTATAGACCAAGGAAACAAAAACAAAATAAAAATAAAACAAAAGACTATACATTGTACATTAATTCATACCTTTCTTGAAATTATTCCAAGAAGTGTTTTAGATGCCTATCATTAACAAGTGGTTCAAGCAGATCTCCATCCATATCTTTCAGTAAAAATGCATGCTCACAAATTCTTATGTTAATGGAATAGGGACCCATCCACAAGGCATCAAATTTTCCATGTTTTCCTTTGTCCTTATGTCTTCTATCCCATAGTAAAAAAATATCTCCAATATTGAAATTTCTTGGAGTCACCTTTTTACCAAACAATTTCTTAAGTTTCTCTTTGAACTTAAGGTGTCTTTGGTGAGACTCTCTTTTCTCTTCATGTAATTCTATAATCTGATTAATCCTTGCTTCATAGGGATTTACCTCTTTATCATTAAGCTGTTGTATGAACTAGTAAGATGAAAACTGCATATGTAGGGGCAAGAGCGCTTCGACTCCATAAACTAATTCAAATGGACTCTTTCCAGTAGCCCTTTTAGCAGTAATACTATCTGCTCATAACACAAATTTCAACTGCTCACCCCATTTTCTTTTGTTAATCTCCAATGTCTTCCTGATAATCTTAAGAAAATTATTATTTCTTGATTCAGCTTGGCCATTTCCCTACTAATTATAATTGGACGCATATGTCAAACTTATCCCATATTTTTGGCACATAACTACGAGTGGTTTATCTATGAAGCTCATACCATTGTTAGCAACTATTTTTGTAGGTACTCGAAACCTACAAATTATGTGGTTTAAGATGAAATCCATGACAATTTGATGAGTTACCTTTTTGGTGGGAATGGGTTGAACCCACTTGGTAAAATAATATGTGGCCACTAATTTCCACTTATTCCCTGCACTTGAGGGATCTGAGATTTCTCCAATAAAATCCATGCCCCACTATTTGAAGGAAACCTCTATTGACACTGATCGTAATGGGAGGACACCTCAAGCCTTCATTCTTCATTAAAATCTCTAATAAATTTCACACTTTCTAACCTTGAAGGTTGCTTCTTTGAAAAGTGTGGGCCACTAGTAACCTGCCCTTAAGATATTGTGGTCCGTCACTCTTCCAGCAAAGTGGCCTCCACATACTCCCCCATGAAATTCTGAAATCAGTTTGGGAGATTTTTTCTCTGTGATACATATCAAAAGAACCCTATTAGGATTCTTCCAGGCCAACATATAGTCAGTTATGATATATTAGTGGGAGGCCAATTTGAGTGTCCTTCTTTGATTTTTATCCAATTGGCTTGGACACTCCAAATTCCTAAAGTAAAATATTATGTCCCTATACCATACAAAGTTGATTAATCTTTTGTTGACATCCATAACTCCTTCCTCAAATTATTTGACTTCCATCACCTACAGGTTACTTTCTTCCATTAACCTTGTAAGGCCCAGACCTTTGACTAGCTTGGTGGTCTGTATGTCCATATCATACTCCTGTAACTTTTTTACCCAACGACACCTTTTGCTAGAAACTACTATTTTTGATAAGATATCCTTAACCATAATATGGGAGACATATGCTACAATCTTGGAGCTTAAAATGTAGGTCCTGAAAATTTAGTTACTCTTACCAAGGCAAAAGCCTACTTCTCCATGATTTTATATTTTAATTCAGCCCCTTGCAAGGCTTTACTGAAAAAGGCGACGGGTTTTTCATTCCCTTCTTCATCCTTTTGTAATAGGATAAAAGCGATAGTGTTCTCAGAAGAAAAAGAGAAAATCTGAATAACCTTCTTGTAGTCCATACTATCCAAGATAGGGGCATTTTTGAGCAGTTCTTTGATCCCATCAAAAGCTTGTAGAATTTCATCTTCCCACTTAATGATCTAATCCTTTTTTAACATATTGGTGATAGGAATCATTATTTTAACAAAATTTGAAATAAATCTTCTAATTAAATTGATCTACCCAATGAAAGATTGAATACCTTTCCTTGATGTGGGAATAGAAAACTTGTTGATAGCTTCTACCCTTTTAGGATCAATCATGACCCCTTCCTTAGATACTATGTGCCCCAACAATTTTTCTTTATGGACACCGAAGTGACACTTCTTAGGATTTAATGAAATCCCATATTCTCTACATCGTATAAACATATTTTCAAAATGAATTAAGAGATCACTCCTATTTCTTGAAAATACTATCACATCATCTTGATAAACTGCGATAAAATCATTGATGTACCCTACAAAGGAAACATCCATGGCCCTTTGAAAAGTATCACCAACATTCATTAATCTAAAAGGCATTCTCACATAAACATAAGTTCCCCATGGAGTAGTAAAGGTAGTCTTGATTCTCTCTAACTGTTTCACAACCACCTGGTTGTACCCTAAGAATCCATCCATTGTAGACAACAACTCAGATCCATTGACCAACTATAACATGTTATCCATGTTAGGCAACAAATAATTATCTTTAATTAAGACTTTATTTGAGTCCCTGAAATCTATGCACAACCTTATGTCTCCATTATTCTTTCACATTGACACTAAGTTTTCCACCCATGAAGAACATCTTGTTAGCTATATGATCCCTCCGTCCCTTAACTTCTTTAATTCTTCCTACATTTTGAGGGAGAGAAGTGGATTAATGGGCCTCTGTTTCGACCTAAATGGTTTAGCATTAGGTTATAAAGGTATCTCGTGTTGAAATAAATCCTCCCTATATGCTTTCAACTATGAATAAGACCATGCTAAACAATATTGGTATTTTTTTAACAATTCAACATAATATTGTTTTTCCTCTTTGCTCAAATTACTTCCTAGCCACACCCTTTTGGGATTTTCCTTAGACGAGTCTCACACTTTTCAACTTGCACAAGCTATAATGGAGCTTGACTTGTTTCACATTGAGTTGGCTCACCTAACAGCTCTAGTTAAATGCTCCCTTATTTTTTAGTGTATGACCATTACTTCTTGTCCTAGGAAATGCTTCTCTAATTGTTATAAGTGATGCATGTAAATTTTGAAAATGATTCTCAATGGGAAGGTTATGCATGTAACCTTTCTTTCTACTTGAAATTGAAAAGTACTTCGAATCCAAAAACTCAGGATCAATATCATAAATTTTACCACCGTTGTCCATTTTTTTCCCAGGTGGAAAAAAATGGATAACATTTTTGGCAACCTCTCAGGGATGATTGCCTGCTAAACATTGTTCTAGTAACCTGTAACATATATTGGTCATGGAGTCACTATTATTCCCAAAACTGATCCTGAACCTGAAGTAGACTATTTCACCTTGTCCTGAGATATGATGGTGTCAAATATGAAGCATATTTGAACTCATGTTTGTTTGGAGAGCACGACACATTCAAAAATTTTGGAGTAAACATTTCCTGATTTTAGGACATCATGGAACTCTATTAAATCTTGATTTCTCTCTTTCTTTTGCAAATTTTGCTTCTGACATGCTGTGTAAGAGAAACAACAAAACAAAACACACATAACAACTGAAAACCATACATGCTTCAAATGAAACATGCAGATTGTGCCAGATACTTATTATGTTGAAATAAAACCTATTCCTATCCTATAATAACATGAGACATAGGTGAGCTAAATGAACCCTGAAATTGGTTAAGAAAAATATCTTCCACTCCTTACAATGGGTAGCCATGCAAATGATGAAAATACACATGGCTGAAACTGAAAGTGAAAAAGTGAAACAAGCCCAATTCTCCAGCTGACTTGCTAAGACATTAACTGTAAAGAGAAAGTATCCCTCTTTTAGTTTCTCTACATTTGTTTTGTAGAGACATATCAACTGATCCTCAGGACTGTGAAACTCGTCCTTACATTTTGTAGTGCATTTGATTAGTTGTGACTTCTCTTTTGGCTCCAAAGAACCCAAATACCTTATGGGACATGGTCTGACCCTTTGAAAATGCCCATTACTTTGAATCTCAATTTTAACTGGAAAATCTACCTGAAGACATTCATGGAAAACATGATTTCCTATGAGATAATTTTCTCATGTTCCCCATTTACAAACAACTCTTCTTCCACATGAATGAATGGTATTGAAGTAATGTCCTCTTCATTTACTTTTCATTCCTTGAAAACAAGGAGTTTTTCCACAACATGAAACTCTCTTGAATTTATTGCAGCCTCAAATGAAATCACTTGAAAATAACTACAAGTGTTTTGAAGCATACTCCTCATATAGGAACTCCACTTCCATTTAAAGACAATTTTTTTCTGCATTTCTAACCTCCTCACCCACCATAAAACCAAGGTCAAAATTCTTAATCCACTGCTCTTGAAAACTACTAGAAACAACATAATATTTAATATTATTTCCCTCTATCACAGGCTCATTAACCAAAATAGGTTATGTAGCTAAAAACATGAAGCTCTCCATGACATATCCTTCATTCAATGCTTTTGAATTAGTCCTATCTTTTCCCATGTGTTCATTTTCCTCTGAAGCAACAAGCCCTTTGTGTTGTAAAAGAGATAATGGAATAATGAAACTATCAAATTCCATAGAATCCTGTCCATCAAAACACTCCTCTAAATCTAATTGATAGTCAACTTCTTCATTTTATGACTGTGTTGAAAATTTAGCTACCATCGTGGTATTCTCCAATTTGGGACTTTCCTCACCCTTAAACATGAAATTAGAAAGATCAAATTCATCTAAGAGATCAGATTTTTGTAAGAATAAAGAAAGGGGAGATTTTGAAACCTTTGAACTTGCATAGGACCCTTCTAAAATTGCATGATCTTTGTTCACAACCTGAAGCTTTTCATGACTAGTTGTAGTATGTGATAATGACTTTGGAGAAATAATGCAACATTCCAAAAATTCTGTAAGTTACTGACATGCATGGCAGTTAGGATCATTGCACTCATTAAAATTACCTTGTACACTTGAAATTATTTCTTCTTCAACTTGCACATGCTCTTTTCCTGACAGATTTGGAGCTAATTTCACAACTTGTGAGGAATCAATAGTTTCCTTAAACATAGTGCCCGTATGTACACTGAAGTCCTAAACACATAGATTGATTCTCATCATCCTCTTGTACTTGTTCCTGGGAAAATCCAATTTCCTCCGAATGCTCTTGAATCTCAACCTTGGATTGAGTATGAGTTAGGATGGGAAATTCTTTACATTCAATCTTGCAACCCACTCCATTTTTTTTGAAATTTCATCCTTATTAAGCTCCTTAACATCCTTCTCTTCATCTTCAGTATAATCATATTCTTCCCAAAATGGATTTTGAACTATAAGATGAGGGGTGGGTTGGGATTCAACAACTTCCCCCACTGTTTGAGATAGCGGAAGAGGTGTAAATTATTGTCTTGTTAGCATTTGTAAAAAAGAAGGAACTTTGGAAGAATGAGGAATAAAAGATTCATGGTGGAGTGAAAAGATAGGAGATGAAGGAATGGAATTCTCAACATGGGAAACAAGTGAAAAGCTTGGAATTTGAGGTTTATACTGAAATGATATTAGCTGGGAAATAGGAAGAGGACTCTGAGGTGGTGGTGTAGAATCAACCCATCGACAAGTTTGCATTACATAAAACTCATAGGAATCTATTTCTTCGATGCAACCTTCAAGCTAAGGCAACATTTCAGTCATAAAAAGTAATATTTTCTTGCAAGCTATAAAAACTTGGCATAGGGCCAACCCATGGAAAAGCTACCTTGAAGCCAATATTGAATGCCTTCATTTGAGGTGTGGATCTAGATTGTACCATTTCTGCCTCCAGTTTCTGCATCTTAAGTTGCAATTTTACATCTTCATCTGTAGGATAGCCTCCATCATCTCCATGTTCCTACTCTTGAAAATTTTCATAGTTAATTAAACAATCAAACTGACCATGGCTCTACTCATAGAGATATGCATGCTGCTTATTTTCATCATAAAATGGAGCTGGAGGTGGGTTAAAATGGTTGGAAGATGAAAAGGATTGCTGCTGGTGAAAATGGGAATCCCATTGTGGAAATGAAGCCATAATTGTACCACTTCATGAATGGGAGAAAATGGAAATATGTGGAAGAAAATAAATGGAAATGGGTAAAAACAAAAGTTTACAACTCAGAGAGTGGGTTACTCAGACCAATGGAGTCGCTGGTTGTGCTTGGGTATACCTCCTATGTAACATCCCCATTTTAAGATACTAGAACAAGGGATTTTTTTTTTATACAACGTTCTCTGTTCTGAATTATGTAATTCAAACACACGTTCAAGTTTTAATAATTGTTCTCTGTCCAATTAATGTAATTCGGATCACACAATTTCTTTTTAAAACCAATGTTCTCTGTTCGCATATTTACAATATGGAACACACATTCAATGCCATTCAATCATATAACAGATACCATATGCTGCTGTAAATGACTCGAAGAACTACCGATCTCCCATTTTATGGCTCGGAGTTTCAGCGATCTCTCATTTCATGACTCGGTGACTTACCGATCCTTCATGTTAATTCATGCATTGTATAATAAGTATACAGGGTTCTTTTACCGTTTCTGGTTATCGAAGTGATCCATTTAAGAGGCCTATCTGAATATCTGTTACTGATATTCATCTGACATCCTGCATCTTAAACTAGGTGATTAGGACAACGCAACCAGCACTTGCGATACTTTGGCCAAAGATTTTCACATGCTTTGCATGATCATATTCCTAGATGTTATACACATCAATGGAATACGTCCTTCACCTCACTTCGTCTGTTATCTAGAATGGTCTTTCCTGATCTCTGTCAGTCCTTCCGTCTAAGGTCAAGCTCTAACCCCAACTAGCAATATGAACGAGTATAGGAAGTCACTCATGGTAACTAAAGGTACGCAGACATACTGTGTCGTCCCTAGGTGACTCCGTGTGTCTAGTTACCTTTAGTCCTCCGGAGTCACTCCATATACGCGATCACATTCCTATCCTTGTCTAAGAACTTAGTCCCAGCTTATGTAAACTTGATGAATTGATTCGGGAGGGCGTTGTAACATGTCAGCTACAACATTGTGTCGTCATGAAGGCCCCGCCTTCATGAAGACACCATATTGCAGCTGGCGTGTGCCAAGGTCCTACGGAATCCTCTCATCAAGGAGTACACATCCAGCTCGAGTGATTGGATTATAATCTTAATATTTAAGATCAATTTTCAGCAACCGCGTTGATCCTTTAACCTCGTCATTCATTACAGTTGTATATAGCTAAGAGAGACTCAATTTGTCTTATAGCTTAATATACATTTACTCCTCCATATCGAAGGATCGTATATTTCCATCTTGGTTCCTTTCTTTAAGCTTCGGACTAATAGTCCACTACAGCTTAACGTAGTAAGTTCAACCTATTAAACTTAACCAAGTTTTACTCCCAACTGTAATTAAATTTAGAATTCCATCTTATTAGATATCATTTACACGAGGTCCCTTCTTAAAAGAAGGTATTCAGCTATCCTCCTGAACCTTACTTCAGTTAAGGTTTGTTAACAATAGATATGTTTCCCCATATCTAATATTTTCTGAATTTAAACATTTCGAGGATATTAACGAAGTCCGAATACAAGGTTCAGCTACTCCTTTGTTATTTGATATTCCTTAGCTTATAAACTAATCCCGAATATCATTCAATTAAGAGTTCATATTCACCTAAATCCATTTTAATGTCAATTTAAAATTCATATTAACCCAAGTATGAACTAATTGCACATTCCAACTTAAAAGTTGCATTCAAGTAAAGAATAGATATTATATCCTTTTAAATCTATCCACTATCATTTGAATAATTCCCAATCAATGAATAATATTATATTCTCAATTTTACTCAACCAGTTTCAAATGATACAGCCATTAAATATCACACTTTTCCTTGTATTCATCCATAAGATTTACAATCTATACAATTACCAGTCCAAACAACTGGACATCGTTTATATCAAACAACATTACAACACATAAGGATAGAAGAATGTAATTTCTTCTTTTCCCATTTCCTCGTAGAGGAATATTAGCTATCAAATACGATCCATCCTTAGCTATTCAGAAGAAGTATCAGAAAACAACCATGTCTTCTTTTTTACTCAAGAACCATTTGCAAAATTTACTTGCATGGGTCAGTTCATTAAACTGAGCATATTAAGCACTTGTCATTAAAATGAGGTGCTTTCAATTAACTGTCTCAATAAAAGAACCTTACTTTTATGAAACGTTAAAAAAATATGAATGAACATCATCCAAAAAATTTAAGTACCAATAAGGATGAACAGCATAACAACCCAATCATCTAATTACCATCCCAATCAGACAAAAGGATTACTACCCTTTTTCCCAAATAATTACTACAAGAAGTAATTTCCTTCAAACAGTTCCAGATTAAAACATCTGTAAGAACTAATACACCTATGTATATATTGTTGTTCTAATGTAAATGCTATCAATTCCATTCCCTTACAATAGTTAAAGAAAAGATTCACGTAATAGATTTTAAATAAGACTTCCAACAGAACCACTTTCCTTTCCTTTCATACTACTCGTCTAATTTCAAACAATCAAACGCTGAAGAGAAAAGTAGTCATTCACCATGAACTCATTGGTGTCAATCCTCAAAATTCAACAACAGAATAATACTTCTTTCAATTCAGAAGAAAGTAAACAGCAGTTAAATGCAGATGCTTATACCAAGGCAGTACAAAATTCATTCCATAACAAATATAGATTTCCAACTGTATGAGAGAAGAAATGAACATTACTTCAAATTATCCATCCAACACTCTCTTTCCTTTCATCATAACTGTACTGAGAATTTAATCCAGACGTGATATCAATCAATGATAACAGTCCAAAGAGAAGTAAATAAAATCAATAATCGAATAAAAGGAAGAAGGATCATATTACCTCTTCTCACTGTCTAACCAAATATCCACTATTTAGAACAGACATAATCCAATAGTATGATTCATTCTGAATAGTATATTTCAGTATTCAAAAACTACTAATTACCTTTCCAAAAAGTTGACCAGAGTTCATTGCAACTGGTCCGTAAGCATTAGTACCAAAAGAACCTCTAAATACAATCATTTCCTCCATATATTTCACTCAACGGACTTTCTCGTCCAGATATAAACAAGCAAGAATATACAGCTAGTTTTATAAGCAACGTTTCATCAAAAACAAGCATTTCAGCTAGACCTAAACAAAGCAAGAATGTACAGCTAGCTACGAAATCATGATTCATATCATAATAGTAAAAAGAATCATTTTCCAAACATTCAAAGTAAGAATTCCACTTCAGTTCAGTCTTGATGAAACAACAAGAAGTCTAGAAGGCAGTTCATATAGATATACATACATATATATACAAATAATTTCATCATCCAATCCAAAGAAGACTGAAATAGTAAACTCTAATCCATCCGGTAAATATCCAGATACTCAGTTCCAGAATTAGGTAAATAATTCCTAAAACAAAATCTTTCATGGATTTCAAACCAAATACAAAGGCTTTTAATCATTTTAAAAGGGCGTGAGAGTAAAACGATGAAACAAGCCCACTGTTCCCAAGAATTTGTATTCTATGCGCTGTATACCCTCAGGGAAAATAACTCACACAACAGTTCCATCTATCATTCTCACGGTTCTTCAAAACCCATTCACGCACAGAATTCAGAAAACAATCTCCATATCAGTATCACTTCCATAAAACCGAATCCATAATGCACAATAAAATCCACTTACCATTACCTTCAGATTTCAAAACAGCAGAAGAGAAAACTTAATTCATTAATAATTTCAGTAAGAAAAACTCTCGTTTTCTTCAAAACGCACAAGAATACCCAAGTCGTATTCATCTTTATAATGACAGTTCAAACCAGGGCATACAGAATCATCTCATCCTTCCATTATTTTTTTTTACAAGAATGCACAGAACTCAGAAAACAATACTCACATCGTTGGCACATTTACCAACTCGAATCCATAATGGATAGTAGAACGATTACACAATTCTATCAAAGCAGACTCATACAGCAAGCACAGATTCATTTATTTACCCATTTGCAAAGAAATAACCAAGTCGTATTCAGCAGAAGAAAAATGACTCGACCCAGAATCACTTCATACAAATCAACAACTTCATACAACTAAACACCCATCATAAGAGCAGGGTTGTTTTAATGAGACGTTTAAACAAAAGCAAACGGTTTAAGGAGAAGGGCTTAACATGCCTGTATTTCTTTTTGTGGTTCGAAGTAAACCGCGTCCACTGGAGCTATTTTTCTCCACGGCGTCCTCAGCAAGGCTTACCCAACAGTCCACTAACTCCCACAGGCTCAAAAATAGCCGTGGCTTCTCCAAATAATAGCAACAATCATCAAAATAGTAGCAGGTTCGAAAGAACCATGGAAGAAATGCAGAGCAACTAAAAACCCGAATGAACACAATAACAAACAATTTTTCCTCTATCCTCTTTCCAAGGCGAGCTGGTCGCTAAGACCAAGATCATTGAATGCATTGAATGCATTGCTTTTTCCTCAATCCTCACGCCACCGCCGACTCAGGTTTGGCGAATTTCTTTTTCAAATTTTTGCTTGCAATTCTTCCTTAGCTACTTAGCTAGTTGAATACCTCCAACTTTTCCTTGTTCCCGCCAAACTTGGCACTGAAACTTGTAAGGACTTCATTTACTGTCCTAATAAATTTCTAACCTTCCCTTCTTATCCGTTTTCCATCCACATGGGTCCATAAGTCCCCTTCCATAGGTTAGTAATAGTTTAGGATTTTATAGTCCATAGCTAGGTTGTTCACCTAGTTCATAAGTTATTAGGATTTGCATCAATTTTCATCCCTATGCAATTTAAAATCCATGTAGGGTAGTAATTAGGCTATGGGTTATAACATAGTTATAGGTTAGGATTTAATTCCATAGCGTCTAATTAATAGTTTCCAACGAGTCTTACCGACTGGCATTCACATTCAACACAATGCAGGACGTTTCGTCCTATGCTCAACACATACCTGTGTCACTTGCATCCAGACTCCTATTGTCTTACGCTGTCTAGCGTTACAACTTGTATGTGGTTCGGGAATCGAACCTTTTCCATTGGCATCTATGTACCAGATATTTATACCTGAAATCAGGTGCTGCAACATTTATATCAACCTTCAGTCTGGTTTCAGACTTCCTTCCGATTTAGAAGTAAATCGACAAAGTGATCTCAAGAAGGCTCTGACATACCTTGGATCAATGGAATTGATTCAAGGTGTGCTGTCAATCAGCGAAAAGAGTTCATCAAACATACGACAAGTCTGTTGTCTCTTTTTGCAAAACACAAGCAATAATAACCTCTGTCCCAAGTAAACAAATTACAGCAAACAAGGGTCCAGATTAGTAACACATTCCTTTTAAGATTAAAAGATATATCTTAACATATTTATCTTCATTTCTGCAGTTACAACATCATGAAAAGTGATTACCATGATAGCTTACAAAAATCAAGGCGTTACATTCCTCCCTTCTTAAAGAATCATCATCCCGATGATCAAATTAACCAATTCAAGGAGTTTCTAGGACAAAATTCAGTTATTGTCCTTCCATTCATAAGTTCATACCAAAAACAGATTCACTCATTAAAACAATGTTTTAAGATAACTGTAAAATAGACCAGTAATTGTCTAAATTTGGTAGAATTATCAGTTTTTCGAATTCAATTTCGATCAAACAAGTATGGAAAAGCAGATCTCATTTCTTCGAGATTTTCCCAAGTTGCACTTTCTTCGCTAAACTGGTCCCATTGGACCTTGCATTGATTCACTTCGCGATTTCTTAAGTACAACTGGCGAGTTCCCAGCACTCGAATGGGCTTAACCATGATTATTCCTGGGTCTTGGACCTGCAAGGAATTCCAATTCAGCACATGTGATAAATCTGTTACGTATTTCTTAAGCAAAGAAATATGAAAAACATCATGCATTTGTGATAAAGCAGGAGGTAATGCTAGACGATAAGCTACAGGGTTGATTATTTCAACAATTTCAAAAGGTCCCACATAACGAGGTGACAACTTGGCAGCCTTGCCAAAAGTTATTGAGCTCTTTTTCGGCTTAACCCAAAGAAAGACCTTCTCACCAAGTTTATAATTCCTATCAACCCACTTTAAGTCTGCATAACTCTTTTGCCTATTGGCAGCCTCCTTTAGATGTTCCCGAATCATTTTGATTTGTTGTTCCATTTCCATGAGGATTTCTGGCCCAATTACCTCTCTGTCCTCTACGTTGTCCCAGCTAACAGGGGTTCTGCATTTTCTTCCATACAATGCTTCAAAAGGTGCCATTTTTAAAGAGGCGTGGTATGTATTATTGTAGGCAAATTCAACCAGCGGAAGGTATTCCTCCCATTTATACTGCTGGTCCATGCAATACATTCTTAACATATCCTCTAAAACTTGGTTGACTCTCTCGGTCTGTCCATCCGTTTCCAGATGATATGCAGAACTGAAGTTTAATTTAGTTCCCAAGGCCGCATTAAGTGTTTGCCAAAACCTTGATGTCATCCTCGGATCTCTGTCCGATATGATCAATTCGGGTATTCCATGCAATCTGAAAATTTCATGTACAAATCTTCTTGCTAACACTGGTGCATCGTCTTTTAAATTACCAGCAATGAAGTGTGCCACTTTGGTTAATTTGTCGACGACAACCAGGATGATATCATGCTTATTCCTTGACATAGGCAATCCTTGAACGAAATCCATCGTTATCACTTGCCATTTGTACTGCGGAATGCTGTGGGGATACAGTAATCCAGCGGGATGCATATGTTCTGCCTTAACACGCTGGCATTCCAAGCAGTGTGTCAGAAATTCCACCACATAATTTTTCATTCCCTTCCAGAAGTATTGCTGCTTGAGATCAGCAAGCATTTTAGTAATGCCAGGGTGTCCAGAGAAAGGTGAATTATGAAATTCAGTTAACAATTTCCTTCTTAAATCATTTGCCAAGGGTATATATACCCTGTTTTCGAACCTCAGAATTCCTTCATTATCAAAACGAAATCCCTTGTACTTTACATCCTTTGGATCTGCAGTAAGTGCTGCTTTAACTTGCTGGAAATAAGAGTCTGATTCCATGACATCTTTCACCTCATCCTTAAACTGAGTTCTTAATGTTATAAGAGCAGAGATGTGCTTCCTACGACTCAGAGCATCTGCCACTCTATTTTCCTTGCCTTTGATGTAGCTTATATCAAAATCATACTGAGACAGAAATTCTAACCATCTTCGTTGTCTTGCATTCAGGTTTGGTTGAGTAAAAATATACTTCAACCCCAGATGGTCAGTTTTTAACTCAAAGGGTTTGCCAAGAAGGTAATGCCTCCACATTTGAAGTGCATGTACAATGGCAGCGAGCTCTAGGTCGTGTGGAGCATAATTCTGTTCATGTAACTTAAGCTTTCTGCTTTCATAAGCTATGACATGGTTATTTTGTAACAGAATGCCTCCAAGACCTTCTCCAGACGCATCCGTTACAACCGTAAAATTTCCATTTGGGTCTGGTACAGTTAAAATAGGTGTTGTAGTTAACTGTTCCTTTAAATTTTTAAAGGCAGATTCACATTTGTCAGTCCAGACAAATTTCTTATCTTTCTTTTGTAGTGAGGTGATTGGGGCAGCAATTTTTGAAAAGTCCTTAACGAACTTTCTATAATATCCTGCCAAGCCCATGAAGCTTCTTACTTCATGCACGTTCTTAGGCGCAGGCCACTCGGTTATAGCTGCAATCTTTGAAGGGTCTACAGCTATCCCGTTCTTGCTTATAACATGTCCCAAATAATGCACCTCTGCATCATAAAAGGAACATTTGGACAATTTACCATACAACTTTCTCTTTCTCAAAACTTCCAGCACTATCCTTAAATGTTCTTGGTGCTCTTCGACATTTTTAGAGTATATAAGAATGTCGTCCAAGAATACAAGCACGAACTTGTCTAGGTATTCTTGAAAAATATTATTCATCAAATTCATGAAGGCGGCAGGTGCATTTGTCAACCCAAAAGGTAACACCGTGAATTCATAATGCCCGTACCTTGTTCTAAAAGTTGTTTTATGAATATCTTCTTCCTTTATTCTCAGCTGATGATATCCAGATCGAAGATCTATTTTTGAATAGACTGATGCTCCACGCATCTGGTCGAACAGATCATCAATCCTAGGAAGTGGGTATCGATTCTTAATAGTTTCCTTATTCAACATTCTGTAATCAATGCACAGTCTCAGTGTGCCATCCTTCTTCTTTACAAAAATTACCGGTGCTCCCCATGGTGAGACGCTCGGTCTTATCAGCCCCTTAGTCAAAAGTTCCTGTAATTGAGCCTTAAGCTCCACCAACTCGAGGGTGGTCATTCTGTAAGGTGCCTTAGATATGGGTTCAGTTCCTGGCTTGATCTCTATTGCAAAGTCAAACTCTCGTTTGGGTGGAAGACCTGGTAATTCCTCTGGAAATACATCACTGAAATCCCTTAATAATGGATACCTTTCCATGAAATCATTATCTTCCTCAACATTTTCTGTCATTTTTATGGCATACAAGGTGCAGCCTCTATTTTTAGCCCTTTTTAGTTGCATAGCTGTTAGTTTCCTAACTGCAACCTCACGCCTTACACCTTGAATGACTGTTGCTTTCTGCAGGTCATCAAAACAACAAATTTGTTTTTCATAACAGTCGACCTTTGCCTTATGTTCTGCCAACCAGTTAACTCCAATAATGATATCATATGATCCTAAGGGAGTGACATACAGGTCAACTTCGGTGGAGAAACTGGGCAAGTCAAGAATTGCCCCAAAAAGGCACATTTCGATTGTATGGACAACATTATTCCCATAATGCACTGTCCATGTCTTATCCATTCGTTCATCTTTTCTTTTTAATTTCATTGCAAGTTTAGTAGAAATAAAGCATTCAGTAGCTCCAGTATCAAAAAGTATGACTACAGGTGTACCGAATAACTTACCCGGAACTTCTATGGGTGTAACTTGCTTTTCAGCTTGTTTGTTAGCCACCGCAGCGTGTATCCTATGCTGCTGATCACGATCATCCTTTTTTAGAGGACAGTGACTTACGTAATGGTCCTTTCCACAGTTGAAGCATCCTCCAACTGGCCCTTTCCTAGGCTCGAATTTGCTACCAGCCTTGAAGTTATCACTCTGGCTTCCATAGGACTTTTGTCCATTGCCACTAACTTTTGCGAAGCTGCTCCGCACACTATTTACAGGTTTGTTCATTACAGATTTCTTGTTGTTATCTACAACAATTTTGTTTTTCACACCAAACCTTTTCCAGGGCCCCCTTTTGGGTGTGAGAGATGAAGAAGAGTTGGGAATCTTCTTCCTAATCTCCTCCCTATGAGCAGAAATTGCTCTCAATTTCTGTTCCTGTCTTATTTCCTTTTCGACAACTCCTTCCATAGTGGTTGGACCGTGGACATCCACTTCGCCACCAATGATGGGATTCAGTCCCATTATGAACTTTCGTATTCTGAACTTCTCGTCAGCTTGGTACTGCGGCACATACTTAAGGAGTTTAGTAAACCCTTCCCAGTATTCTGTCACCGTCAGCCTTCCTTGCGACCAGTTCTGAAATTCAGTCATTTTCCTATCAAAATAGAGTTGAGGCAGCCACCGTTGCCTAAAGTAACCCTTAAATTGATCCCAAGTTATGTCTGTTTCGACAATATTCAACTCAACCTTACGGTTGTCCCACCATGATGATGCTTCATGAGAAAGCTGATATGCTCCCCATATCGCTTTGGTTTCATCAGAGAAGTTTCTTATTGCAAAGTACTTCTCCATTTCACTGAGCCAATTTTCAGCTCCATCCCCAAGTGTTGTTCCATCAAACTTTGGAGGACTTATTCTCTTTATATCATTTGTAAGTTCAGCTGCTAATCTTGCCCTTTTATTTTCAGGATGATTAGGAGCGTTCGCATTACTATTATCAACACCCAGATTCCCTCCATTGGTGTTGTCCACAGGAGGTGGCTGATCATTTATATCAGCTTCTTCTTCCTCCTCCTCATTGCCCATTGATTGTTGTTCCAAAACAGTCAGATGATCTCTCGTATCCAGTAGGGCAGCAAGGATTTCATCCAGCTTTTGAGCAGTAGCTGCTTCTCCACCCGGTAACGGGTTGTTCGCAGCATTTCCTCTTGTTCTAACCATTTTCTGTTCAATAAGAAAATGTAAACCTTATTAAATTGTGGACTCATTAGGTCCAAGAGCTGCAACCTTCAGCTCTGATACCAAGATGTAACATCCCCATTTTAAGATACTAGAACAAGGGAATTTTTTTTATACAACGTTCTCTGTTCTGAATTATGTAATTCAAACACACGTTCAAGTTTTAATAATTGTTCTCTGTCCAATTAATGTAATTCGGATCACACAATTTCTTTTTAAAACCAATGTTCTCTGTTCGCATATTTACAATATGGAACACACATTCAATGCCATTCAATCATATAACAGATACCATATGCTGCTGTAAATGACTCGAAGAACTACCGATCTCCCATTTTATGGCTCGGAGTTTCAGCGATCTCTCATTTCATGACTCGGCGACTTACCGATCCTTCATGTTAATCCATGCATTGTATAATAAGTATACAGGGTTCTTTTACCATTTCCGGTTATCGAAGTGATCCATTTAAGAGGCCTATCTGAATATCTGTTACTGATATTCATCTGACATCCTGCATCTTAAACTAGGTGATTAGGACAACGCAACCAGCACTTGCGATACTTTGGCCAAATATTTTCACATGCTTTGCATGATCATATTCCTAGATGTTATACACATCAATGGAATACGTCCTTCACCTCACTTCGTCTGTTATCTAGAATGGTCTTTCCTGATCTCTGTCAGTCCTTCCATCTAAGGTCAAGCTCTAACCCCAACTAGCAATATGAACGAGTATAGGAAGTCACTCATGGTAACTAAAGGTACGCAGACATACTGTGTCATCCCTAGGTGACTCTGTGTGTCTAGTTACCTTTAGTCCTCCAGAGTCACTCCATATACGCGATCACATTCCTATCCTTGTCAAGAACTTAGTCCCAACTTAGGTAAACTTGATGAATTGATTCGGGAGGGCGTTGTAACATGTCAGCTACAACATTGTGTCGTCATGAAGGCCCCGCCTTCATGAAGACACCATATTGCAGCTGGCGTGTGCCAAGGTCCTACGGAATCCTCTCATCAAGGAGTACACATCCAGCTCGAGTGATTGGATTATAATCTTAATATTTAAGATCAATTTTCAGCAACCGCGCTGATCCTTTAACCTCGTCATTCATTACAGTTGTATATAGCTAAGAGAGACTCAATTTGTCTTATAGCTTAATATACATTTACTCCTCCATATCGAAGGATCGTATATTTCCATCTTGGTTCCTTTCTTTAAGCTTCGGACTAATAGTCCACTACAGCTTAACGTAGTAAGTTCAACCTATTAAACTTAACCAAGTTTTACTCCCAACTGTAATTAAATTTAGAATTCCATCTTATTAGATATCATTTACATGAGGTCCCTTCTTAAAAGAAGGTATTCAGCTATCCTCCTAAACCTTACTTCAGTTAAGGTTTGTTAACAATAGATATGTTTCCCCATATCTAATATTTTCTGAATTTAAACATTTCGAGGATATTAACGAAGTCCGAATACAAGGTTCAGCTACTCCTTTGTTATTTGATATTCCTTAGCTTATAAACTAATCCCGAATATCATTCAATTAAGAGTTCATATTCACCTAAATCCATTTTAATGTCAATTTAAAATTCATATTAACCCAAGTATGAACTAATTGCACATTCCAACTTAAAAGTTGTATTCAAGTAAAGAATAGATATTATATCCTTTTAAATCTATCCACTATCATTTGAATAATTCCCAATCAATGAATAATATTATATTCTCAATTTTACTCAAACAGTTTCAAATGATACAACCATTAAAATATCACACTTTTCCTTATATTCATCCATAAGATTTACAATCTATACAATTACCAGTCCAACAACTGGACTTCGTTTATATCAAACAACATTACAACACATAAGGATAGAAGAATGTAATTTCTTCTTTTCCCATTTCCTCGTAGAGGAATATTAGCTATCAAATACGATCCATCCTTAGCTATTCAGAAGAAGTATCAGAAAACAACCATGTCTTCATTTTTACTCAAGAACCATCTGCAAAATTTACTTGCACGGGTCAGTTCATTGAACTGAGCATATTAAGCACTTGTCATTAAAATGAGGTGCTTTTAATTAACTGTCTCAATAAAAGAACCCTACTTTTATGAAACGTTAAAAAAAAGGAAGAACATCATCCAAGAATTAAGTACCAATAAGGATGAACAACATAACAACCCAATCATCTAATTACCATCCCAATCAGACAAAAGGATTACTACCCTTTTTCCCAAATAATTACTACAAGAAGTAATTTCCTTCAACAGTTCCAGATTAAAACATCTGTAAGAACTAATACACCTATGTATATACTACTGTTCTAATGTAAATGCTATCAATTCCATTCCCTTACAATAGTTAAAGAAAAAATTCACGTAATAGATTTTAAATAAGACTTCCAACAGAACCACTTTCCTTTCCTTTCATACTACTCGTCTAATTTCAAACAATCAAACGCTGAAGAGAAAAGTAGTCATTCACCATGAACTCATTGGTGTCAATCCTCAAAATTCAACAACAGAATAATACTTCTTTCAATTCAGAAGAAAGTAAACAATAGTTAAATGCAGATGCTTATACCAAGGTAGTACAAAATTCATTCCATAACAAATATAGATTTCCAACTGTATGAGAGAAGAAATGAACATTACTTCAAATTATCCATCCAACACTCTCTTTCCTTTCATCATAACTGTACTGAGAATTTAATCCAGACGTGATATCAATCAATGATAACAGTCCAAAGAGAAGTAAATAAAATCAATAATCGAATAAAAGGAAGAAGGATCATATTACCTCTTCTCACTGTCTAACCAAATATCCACTATTTAGAACAGACATAATCCAATAGTATGATTCATTCTGAATAGTATATTTCAGTATTCAAAAACTACTAATTACCTTTCCAAAAAGTTGACCAGAGTTCATTGCAACTGGTCCGTAAGCATTAGTACCAAAAGAACCTCTAAATACAATCATTTCCTCCATATATTTCACTCAACAGACTTTCTCGTCCAGATATAAACAAGCAAGAATATACAGCTAGTTTTATAAGCAACGTTTCATCAAAAACAAGCATTTCAGCTAGACCTGAACAAACAAGAATGTACAGCTAGTTACGGAATCATGAGTCTCATCATAATAGTAAAAAGAATCATTTTCCAACATTCAAAGTAAGAATTCCACTTCAGTTCAGTCTTGATGAAACAACAAGAAGTCTAGAAGGCAGTTCGTATAGATATACATACATATATATATAAATAATTTCATCATCCAATCCAAAGAAGACTGAAATAGTAAACTCTAATCCATCCGGTAAATATCCAGATACTCAGTTCCAGAATTAGGTAAATAATTCCTAAAACAAAATCTTTCATGGATTTCAAACCAAATACGGAGGCTTTTAATCGTTTTAAAAGGGCGTGAGAGTAAAACGATGAAACAAGCCCACTGTTCCCAAGAATTTGTATTCTATGCACTGTATACCCTCAGGGAAAAATAACTCACACAACAGTTCCATCTATTATTCTCACGGTTCTTCAAAACCCATTCACGCACAGAATTCAGAAAACAATCTCCATATCAGTATCACTTCCATAAAACCGAATCCATAATGCACAATAAAATCCACTTACCATTACCTTCAGATTTCAAAACAGCAGAAGAGAAAACTTAATTCATTAATAATTTCAGTAAGAAAAACACTCATTTTCTTCAAAACGCACAAGAATACCCAAGTCGTATTCATCTTTATAATGACAGTTCAAACTAGGGCATATAGAATCATCTCATCCTTCCATTATTTTTTACAAGAATGCACAGAACTCAGAAAACAATACTCACATCATTGGCACATCTACCAAGTCGAATCCATAATGGATAGTAGAATGATTACATAGTTCTATCAAAGCAGACTCATACAACAAGCACAATTCATTTATTTAATCCATTGCAAAGAAATAACCAAGTCGTATTCAGCAGAAGAAAAATGACTCGACCCAGAATCACCTCATACAAATCAACAACTTCATACAACTAAACACCCATCATAAGAGCAGGGTTGTTTTAATGAGACGTTTAAACAAAAGCAAACGGTTTAAGGAGAAGGGCTTAACATGCCTGTATTTCTTTTTGTGGTTCGAAGTAAACCGCATCCACTGGAGCTATTTTTCTCCACGGCGTCCTCAGCAAGGCTTACCCAATAGTCCACTAACTCCCACAGGCTCAAAAATAGCCGTGGCTTCTCCAAATAATAGCAACAGTCATCAAAATAGTAGCAGGTTCGAAAGAACCATGGAAGAAATGCAGAGCAACTAAAAACCCGAATGAACACAATAACAAACAATTTTTCCTCTATCCTCCTTCCAAGGCGAGCTGGTCGCTAAGACCAAGATTATTGAATGCATTGCTTTTTCCTCAATCCTCACGCCACCGCCGACTCAGGTTTGGCGAATTTCTTTTTCAAATTTTTGCTTGCAATTCTTCCTTAGCTACTTAGCTAGTTGAATACCTCCAACTTTTCCTTGTTCCCGCCAAACTTGGTGCTGAAACTTGTAAGGACTTCATTTACTGTCCTAATAAATTTCTAACCTTCCCTTCTTATCCATTTTCCATCCACATGGGTCCATAAGTCCCCTTCCATAGGTTAGTAATAGTTTAGGATTTTATAGTCCATAGCTAGGTTGTTCACCTAGTTCATAAGTTATTAGGATTTGCATCAATTTTCATCCCTATGCAATTTAAAATCCATGTAGGGTAGTAATTAGGTTATGGGTTATAACATAGTTATAGGTTAGGATTTAATTCCATAGCATTTAATTAATAGTTTCCAACGAGTCTTACCGACTGGCGTTCACATTTAACACAATGCAGGACGTTTCGTCCTATGCTCAACACATACCTGTGTCACTTGCATCCAGACTCCTATTGTCTTACGCTGTCTAGCGTTACAACTTGTATGTGGTTCGGGAATCAAACCTTTTCCATTGGCATCTAAGTACCAGATATTCATACCTGAAATCAGGTGCTGCAACATTATATCAACCTTCAGTCTGGTTTCAGACTTCCTTCCGATTTAGAAGTAAATCGACAAAGCGATCTCAAGAATTCCCCAACATACCTTGGATCAATGAAATTGATTCAAGGTGTGCTGTCAATCAGCAAAAAGAGTTCATCAAACATACGACAAGTCTGTTGTCTCATTTTGCAAAACACAAGCAATAATAACCTCCGTCCCAAGTAAACAAATTACAGCAAACAAGGGTCCAGATTAGTAACACATTCCTTTTAAGATTAAAAGATATATCTTAACATATTTATCTTCATTTCTGCAGTTACAACATCATGAAAAGTGATTACCATGATAGCTTACAAAAATCAAGGCGTTTATCCTACTGAGTGTGCCAAAATATTTTAGTGCCAAATCACTGCACCTCCCGAATGGCCTGAAGGTGAACACAACATTCAGTGTGATTGGTAACATGGGATCACCTCTCAAGCTGTGGGATTTGGGCTCAAGGTGAACCTCTGGAGAAGGCCGAATTCCTCTTTCTAAACTAAGCACTACACTACTGCTAATGTAATAAAACAACTGCCTAAACCTATACTAATATTTCAAGGGGATTAGGGAGAGAGGTTTGCAAGAAATAAAACCATAAATTAGAAGTGGTGATGCACTAAGAAAGGGTGTTGCTAGAAAAAGTTCCATCTTTCCAATGAAGAGAGATGATCATGAGGAAGAATTAACATGCATTACAAACCCAATTTACATACATTACTTCACTCCTTGATAAACACAATGACCTCCAAAACTTGTACAAAAAACCCTAGTTGCACAAGTCACCTACAAACATGAGAGAGTCAAATAGAAGCATCGAAATCATGTAAGGACATACAACTGATCACAAAACATAATTATCATTACTTCAAGCACTTGCACAACACATCATTATAGTGGGAAAAATACATAGGCTGTTACAATTTTGAGAAGAAAGGCTTGTGAGCCTACAAATTCACAACAGATCAGCTGGTGAAGAGAGATGAAGCTTGGAAAATGTCTAACTCCTTTTGGAATAAGAACTCCTTTACATTTATAAAATTTGCTGAGTGGTGAGAGAAATAAGGAGAAAATCCTAAAATCTACGCCAGAATGTAGTAAATAATTAATCATTATTGTTGGCCATGCTTGCTCTTTTATTACACCTCCACCTTTCGAGGCACTATTCATGGAATGGGGAAAGCCTGTAATTTTAGAGTGAAAAACTTCTGAAAATCCATTTTATGATGATTCCATTGTGTAGCTATCATTTTTCTCATTCCAACGACACTACTCTTTAAAAAAAAAGGGCAATTGGGGAGGAAGTTGTGATCTCTTGATTGAAAGTCACTTTTCGGGCATCTCGGGTGTTATACTCCATCAGCTCTCTGATAATTTCTCATGATGCTTTCATAAATTAAAATTATAAATATATCTCCATTTAATCAAAATATAATATTTTAATATTCTATAGAAGGTGCCTTGATATGTTTTATGGTCCTGTCATCACCAATCCGGCACTATGATAATTATTCACCGGGAACTCCTCATGCTATGATTATTTATTAATGCACAACCTTTAGTTTGGTGGATGTAATCTGGAAACAAAACAACAACATAACACAAGAATACCATTGACTATGATAAGACAGAATGATGACAAATCTGAAATATCAAAATAAATTATAATATTAACATGAAACTGTTACAATCTCACCCATGAGGTACTTCAAGTGTTATTGACTTCACTTGTCTTTCAACAAGACTATGAGAGAAACTTTACAATTACACCTCTTAATGGCTTCTTCAACACACCTTTAAACTGATGGCTTCATTCACACACTTCCTACAATATTTCTCACTACTTCCTTCTATGCTAAATGAGGGGGGTAGCCTCTCTATTTATAGAACTTCCAGGCTTATCCATCTTATCTCTAAGATAGGATAAGAAATCCACTCTGACGAATCATATTCCATACCTTAACTCTTATCTGTACATGTAAGCTTATCTTCTAAGATAAGATAAACCTTATCATTTTACATGGGTTCCACATTTTTAGACTTTTTACAAATAAAATACACAAAATATTTATGACCTCACTCCTTGTCCTTATTACCAATATAATATTTCTAATTCCTAATCACGTAGACCCTACTTATCTAATTACCCAAACTTTGACATTTTAACATTACCGAACCACTTACGACAAATATTTACTTTTTACAACATTCCTATTGTACTGTGACTGTAACCATACTCCACATTATTGGCGGCACCGTACTGACGGCGCCGTTATCTTCTATCAGACGCTACTACTAATTATACTTAACAACATCCTATTCCTCATACATACATTAAAGAAATAGAAATTACAGAGGAAATTTTTAGTGTCGACATCTTCCCCCTTCCTAGCTTCTACTCCATCCTCGGAGTAGACTATTCTGGTGCTTGGAAAATCTTCAACTTGTCATGGTTGACCCATTTCGTAATGGGAGTGCCATCCAATTCCTCCAGTCGGTACGTACCATTTTCATGCACAGCTGCTATTTTGTAGGGCCCCATCCATTTTGGAAGAAATTTTCTCTGTCTTCTTTTTTTGTATCTGGAATCATATACTAGAACCAAGTCATTCACATGAAATGGAGACCATCAGATCTTTTGATCAAAGTATTCCTTCTGCTTCATTTTCTTCTTATGGCTTGTATCCTTTGCTATTTCTCTCATTTTGTCCAGCAAATGAAGATGTACCAACCTTTCTTTTATTAAATCACTTTCATCCATCCTTTCATTTTTCAGAACTCTCACAGTGGGAATATCAAACTCAATAGGAAGAACTGGATCAATGCCATAGGCCAACTGAAATGGGGAGTATCATGTTGCTGACTTTGATGTTGCCCTATATGCCCACAATGCTGCATGAATCCTTTTATCCCATTTATGTACCTGCAAGGCTGCATCTTTTGCTAGAATTTGACACAACACAAAATTTGTTCGTTCCACCTACCATTTGTGCTTGGCTTGTATGTTGTTGCCTTCCTGTGCTTAATAGAAAACTTATTGACTAGGGCTTCTACCACCTCATTAATGAAGTGGCTTCCTTGATCTGTTACAATTTCTAATGGGTAACCAAATCTGGTGACAATGCATTCATACATGAACCTTGCCACTTCATTTATGGAAGCTGTTTTCAATGGCCTAGCTTCAACCCACTTGGTTAAGTAATCTGTGGCAACTACAATATACTTATTTTGGCATGATGTGGTTGGAAGTGGACCTAAAATGTCTATTCCCCACTTTTCAAAGGGACCAAGGGGAAGAATAGGACATAATGGAGCTGATGAAGTCTTACGGTTACCATGTGTTTGACAAATATCACATGTCTTACAATAATTATAACAATCTTTAAAAAAAGTGGGCCAATGATAACCTGCATCTAAGATCCTTCTTGCTGTAAGTTGTCCAGAGTAGTGCCCTCCACATGTACCATTATGGAATTCTTCTAGCAGTTCCTTCCCTTGATCACGTCCAACTACCCTCTTGTACTATCCATCAGGTCCTATTCGAAATAATACTCCATGTAGAATAGAATATGAACGATTGGCTTGAGTAATTTTTCTCTTAGTCTTTGCATTGGCACCATCAGGAAACTTGAATTCATTTAGATAACTCCAAATATCTATGTATTCACTAGGGATTGTGTCAGGGGATAACAAGGCTACATCGGGGAAATCATCATCATCACAAGATGATCCTAAACCATCATAGGCTCGAGAGAGTGCATCTGCATTGACATGCTTCTTTCCTGGCCTATCTATAATATCAAATTCAAATTCTTGTAGCAAAATTATCCATCTTGCTATCCTCCCTGATGGGTTAGGCTTATTTATAATATATTTTAGAGCCTGATGATCTGTTACAACTAGAAATTTTTGTCCTAGCAAGTAATTTCTAAACTTCTTTACAGCAAAAATGATAGCCAGAGCCTCTTTTTCAGTTACAGTATAATTTACCTCAGCACTGCTCATTTGTCTGCTCCCAAAGTAAATTGGATGTTCATTCCCATTTTCATCCTTTTGGCTCAAAGTACTTCCTAGTGCTGTATCTGAGGCATCAGTGTACACAATGGATGGCTTTCTCCAATCTGAATTCTTCAAAACAGGTGAAGACACCAGGGCTTCCTTCAGTTGTCCAAAAGTTTCATGCGCCTTATTTCCTAGTTCATAAGTAACATCCTTCTTCAAGAACTGGGTTAGTGGCTGTGCAATCTTTGAGAAATTCTTGATGAACCTTCTATAGTAACCCACATGGCCTAAAAATGATCTCAACTTACTTCTATTAAGAGGAAATGGTAAATCTTTGATTTTTGAAACTTTATCAGGATCAGTACCAATACCATCTCTGGATACAACATGCCCTAACAAAACGCCTTTAGAACATCCAAAGACACACTTTGAAGGGTTTAGTGAGGCTTGTGCTTCATCTAACCTTTGAAATGCTATCTCCATTTGGTGCAGGTGGTCCAACTTGCTCCCATAGATGCAAAAATCATCCAGAAATACTCTGATGAAGGTCCCAATGTAGGGTTCGAACACCCTATTCATCAAACGCTGGAATGTTGCTGGAGCATTACACAACCCAAAAGGCATAACTCTATAAGCAAACATTCCCCAAGGAGTGGTGAACATGGTTTTCAGCTGATCTTTCTCTGCTATACGAACTTGGTTGTAGCCGCTATATCCATCAGCAAAACTATAGCACTCCTGGCCAGCTACTTCGTCTAAGATCTGATCTGAAAATGGAAGAGGGTAATGATCCTTCTTTGTTGCCTTATTGAGCTTCCTGTAATCAACACAAATGCGTAGCTTCCCATTCTTTTTTATTGAGATCACAATGGGAGAAACCCATTCTGAATTCTCCACAGCAAATATGAATCCTGCATCAAGCAACTTATCTATTTCTTCTTTTACAGTCTTGGAAAAATTAGGATTCATTCTATATGGCATTTGTTTTATGGGTTTAGCACCATCTACCAGCTCAATAGAATGTTCTACCCAACTTTCTTGACGGAGTTCCTTGTAATCAAAAGTGAATAGGTGTATGCACCTTTGAAAGAGCTGGAGGTAGGATTCCTTCTCACTCTCCATCACAGCATCACCAATCTTTATTTGTTGGAGACGATCATCAACTTCTTCTTCAGATAATTTTATGGGGTCATGAGTTGGTGTGACTAGAAGGATATCCATGACTGAAACATCCACCTTGCTTTCTTCATCTTCAGTGTCCACTTCACTAGTACGAGAGTAATCAGAGGATGTCCAATCATCAGTTTCATCACTTGAATCCACAAGTTCTGCTTTATGATGTCGAGGGATCACGTTTATCTTCACCCTCTCTCTACCACGTTCAAGTGTCATGAAACCTTCATTCTAGTAGTTTATTGCATGAACTCTCCTTAGCCATGGTCTTCCCAGCAGCATTGGGTACGCAACAGTACCATTTTTCATCACCTGAAAGTCTACCACACATACAACACCCATAACAGATATTGCCACATTTGAAACTACACCTTCTGGTTTAGTTTTTCCCTTATTTAATGACCTTAACATAAGTGTTGAAGGGCGATCAATTTTTAAACCCAACATATTCATTACAGACTCGGTCATTACATTAACTGCAACACCTCCATCAACTAAGACATCATGAATTGAAATGCCATTACATAATGCCTCAACTTGTGGAGCATAGGGATCTGCCTCTGCCTTCAAAACAGGGACCTCAACCTCCTTCCTTCGTCGAGCATTGAGTCCACTTCGCAACTCCCGCCTCTTCTCAGAAGACATAGCCAAGAGTTGACCATATGTAATATTTGCAGGCCTTTTGGACAGATCTTCCAAGATGGAGTATGGTCCTTGCCCCTGTGAAATCAGAAAATCCTGCACACCCAACTTTCTTCTCCTATGTTTCTTACTAGTTTCTCCTTTCATCTTCTTAGGATCATTTCCATCTTGATTATCTTTTTCTTTCTTTCTTTTTGTTACAAACACATCTACTTCATTATTTCTGCTCTTATCTACTACATCAAAAGAATTCACAGGTGCTTTTCCTTTATCATTATCTCCTTTACCAGATGTAGAAGCTTTATCTGGACAATTATACTTATAATGACCCTTTTTATAACAACCATAACAAACAACTTCAGAAATATTTCTTTTTGGACCTCTATCTCCTCCCTGAGAACTAAATTCCTTTCCTTGAAGAAGATTAATAGTTAACTGACCCATCTTTTTGAGCAGATCTTCATACTCAATAGATGTACTAGGAGAAATATTTTTGCTCACTGGGAGTGGTTGTGGATTCAGGACCAAAGGTGCTGGTGTAGGCTCTACTTTAGCAATAATTTCTTTGGGCTCCTCTTCCATGCTTTCTTCTTACCTTCTTGCAATCTCCTTTGCTTGTTCAATGGTAGCTGGGCGGTCATACTTCACTCGTTGTCTGATCTTTGGCTTCATCCCAAGAATGAAGTGCTTACAGAGGAGATTATCCACGCCATTCATCAACCCATCCGCTAATCCTTCCTTCCGGATCTGGGCATCGAGCTTCCTCCTTAGCTCTAAAACACGAGCATGATAATCCCTTATCTTCTCCTTCTCTCCTTGGGATAGCGTTGTGATCTCGATCATGAGATCTGCATATTTCTGTTGTTCACCAAATTCTTCAAGAAAAATTTCAGTTAATAAATCCCATGAATTTTTCACATTATCACCTAGTGTTTCAAACCACCTAAGTGCTGAACCATCCAAAAAGGTAGGAAAAAATTCAGTCCATTGTTCCCCTCTTATAAGGCCATTACAAATACAAGATCACTTAAACTCTTGAATGAAAGAAGAAGCATCTTCATTAGATTGAGCTGAAAAAATAGGAATCTTTCCCATTTTCAAAAGTAACCACCGTGAAATACCAACTCACAAGTACAATCAACAAGACTTATGTGTACAAATAATTGGAATCACTATACTAGAAAGTGACTTTACACCTTTCTACAGTAAAATAGAAATGACCATGGTAAACTATGGTAAAACTTGACTTACTGCGGTAAAAACTGACTTTACTGTGGTAAACACTATTCACGGTAAAAAATGAAGTTACTGTGGTAAATACTATTCATGGTAAAAAGTGAAGTTACTGCGGTAAATACTATTCTAGCAAAAATGACTTTACCATGGTAACTACTATTCATGGCAAAAATGACTTTACCATGATAACTACTATGCACAGTAAAAACAAGGTTACCCTCTAATTGATTTTTGACTAAGTGGGAATATCTCTTCAGAAAATCCACCAATGAGGAATGGTCCTGGCAACGGAACCAAAATGTCATCACCAATCCGGCACTATGATAATTCTTCACCGAGAACTCCTCGTGCTATGATTATTTACTAATGCACAGCCTTTAGTTTGGTGGATGTAATCTGGAAACAAAACAACAACATAACACAAGAATACCATCGACTATGATAAGACAGAATGATGACAAATCTAAAATATCAAAATAAATTATAATATTAACATGAAACTGTTACAATCTCACCCATGAGGTACTTCAAGTGTTATTGACTTCACTTTCCTTTCACCAAGACTATGGGAGAAACTTTACAATTACACCTCTTAATGGCTTCTTCAACACACCTTTAAACTGATGGCTTCCTTCGCACACTTCCTACAATATTTCTCACTACTTCCTTCTATGCTAAATGAGGGGGGTAGCCTCTCTATTTATAGAACTTCCAGGCTTATCCATCTTATCTCTAAGATAGGATAAGAAATCCACTCTGACAAATCATATTCCATACCTTAACTCTTATCTGTACATGTAAGCTTATCTTCTAAGATAAGATAAACCTTATCATTTTACATGGGTTCCACATTTTTAGATTTTTTACAAATAAAATACACAAAATATTTATGACCTCACTCTTTGTCCTTATTACCAATATAATATTTCTAATTCCTAATCACGTAGACCCTACTTCTCTAATTACCCAAACTTTGACATTTTAACATTACCGAACCACTTACGACAAATATTTACTTTTTACAACATTCCTATTGTACTTTGACTGTTACCGTATTCCACATTATTGGCGGCACCGTACTGATGGTGCCGTTATCTTCTATCAGACGCTACTACTAATTATACTTAACAACATCCTATTCCTAATACATACATTAATGAAATAGAAATTACAGAGGAAAATTTTAGTGTCGACAGTCCCATGGGTTTAATTTATGCTTGAAGAGGATATTAATGTGTTTGCATTGTTACTACACAAAATGGCTCACCAATCAGCTCACTAAGCTGGATGGCGAGCTATTTTCTTTTCTAAGTGTGGTAAGACCCTTATTCGATCACCTTTTGTTTTAGCTCGAACAATCTCTTCCTAATCATGATCCATGAGCCCTGTATTTGACATGTTTCATTTAAATGGCCACCACCCTATATTTCCACTGGGTATTTCAAAACTTACCTCTTTAGCGAGCTATACATCCTCACCTCGGCATCGTTACATTTTCAATCCCACAAATTTCACCTCCTGCCTATACTCATTAATGATCGAGTACCTCTCATTTTAGATCGAATGAGCTCAACTACTTATCTCATGTTATGCACGCAATCCTTGTCAGCTCGATGGTCGTGATCCTCTTTGGGTGAGCTATCCATTCTCCACTTAACACTTGTACTCCAAACATGCAACCTTCACCAACGACTGAAACTACATCTATGGTAATTGTTTCCACCTTGTTTCATTTTGAATCGTTCATCCCGACCGCTTCGAAAACCACTCCATTTTGCTTCGAGCTCCTGACATGGACTCCGTCATTCAAGTTAGAAGAATGTTTCACTTATATGCATTGGTCAAACACCCAGACATTCAACTCAACATCTAACTCCGCATGTCACTTTTTACATGACTCAGTCGGCCTTGCCATCACCGACAGGCTCAAACTTATGTTAAGTCATCAAATTTTAATTAAATCCACCACTTAATTCCCCACTTAGGCCAACATCAACCCTGGTCAAATTGGACTTGAATTGGCAAATAACTCAGACTTTGGAGTCTGACCGAGCCCCTTTTTGGATTTTGAAATCTGAACCACCACTTGCCAAGCTCCAAATTGTCTCGCAGCCTCTAAATTTGGAGTTTTAGGCTTCGATATTTTCAAGCTCATTTTTTTCAACTCAGCAGGTGAGTTCCGAATTAAAAATCTCTGAAAGCCTAAAATGGGCACCTCTGAAACGAATCTATAAAATATTTCACCTTTGTCCATTTAATGAAATTCAGACCCTATTAAATGCTTCACAGATTCTATGGTCAAGCCACTGAATTTCCCATGCATTGAGTCACTCATTGTGAACTCATCCCAAATTAGAGGATCTATCTTCATTCTTTTGATTCACCCTCGCACAAGTTATTCACTACAGGCGTCGAGCCCATTTTCCATGACTTGTGCAACCTCACCAATTTCAATCATTCCATGCCTTTCAACCTAGTATGTGTTATGCATTCTCAAAAATTCTAACCATGATGAGTTGAGCTCTAAGTTTGAGTCTCCATTAGCCTAGCTATGCACAAATACCGACTTAGCTTATCCCTTCAATGTTGTGCTAATCCCGAATCGAATTGTCTCTACCTGGTTCAATCTTGCGAAACTCATATTCAAGTCATTCCACTTACTCTCTAGGAGCTCCTCAACATGTTGTGTTATTCACGGGCTCCCTACAACCTGAGCTATTCAATGAGTCCACACTTGAGATTATGAGCACTCATTGTTTGATATCCATAGTCATTACCACTATATTAACACTCGTTCATCCAATCAACCCATCCCCATCTTCCTGTAACAAAAAGATGAGATCCATTTACATTGTCGAGGCCGATCTATTTTTCTTGTTTCGCTGATATGAGCCCTTTGCGAGTTGATCCCCATGATGACTTGGCTCCGGTTAGAGAAACTCGTTGTCACTTAGAAGACTCATCTTGAGTCTACTTCTATCAAATGACATCCATGCTCATTCCACTATAATACTTGGAGCTCCTTCAAAGTTCTACACATTTTCAAGTTGTTTCATCATTCAATATTCTTGTTGTGTTATTAGGCTCGATCCTACCAAGCCATCTTCTTCTAAACCTAATACATTGAGCCACCCCGTGAATCGGACCCTTCAAATGAGTACTTCGTATAACTTGGCCTTTGTGAATTTCCTCTTAACCAAGCCATCTCGATGGCCCACCTGACACGACATGCTTAGAATGTAAGTTTGTGGCATTGTTTCCCTCTTTTAGTTTCAATGACTGAACTCTCTATGCCACCGAGCTACCAACGTTCAAACATGGAATCCGTGCCTTCAACCTAGTATATTGAGCTCATACTTGAGCATCTTTCCAACCTTCAAAACTGTGATGGGGTCTCCCATTAAGGTAACTCACTCAAGATAAATTAAATCATTTCTTACATTTCCTCCAACTCAGTGCATTTTTTTGTTGACTCGGTCCTTCTTGATCTGTTCTTATACGTTCTTTGACAAGCATATTCACGACTCGTCATGACCCCGAGTTTGGTCTTGTGTACATTTTTATCTTGTGAGATCCATGTGTAACAATTCTCACTTGCTAGATGCCACAACAGAGTCAATTCTGCATGATGAGTCATTGAATCATCTATTCCATGAGCCACTAACCATCAACTCACCTGTTTAACTCAAACAAACTATAATGTAAATCGGTACTCATTAAACATGCATTGCCAACATAGAACCCGAGCTGCTAGTTATCAAATTGATCATCAAAAAGAGATCGATGCAGTGAGCTATTCCTTAGATGAGCCTCACACTTTTCAACTTGCACAAGATACAATGGAGCTCGACTTGTTTCACATTGAGTTGGCTCACCGAGAAGCTCTAGTTCAATGCTCCCATATTATTTAATGTATGACCATTACTTCTTGTCCTAGGAAATGCTTCTGTAATTATCATAAGTGATGCAGGAAAATTTTGAAAACAATTCTCAATGGGAAGGTTATGCACGTAACCTTTCTTTCTACTTGAAACTGAAAAGTAATTCGAATCAAAAAACTCAGGCTCAATATCATAAATTTTACCACAGCTGTCGATTTTTTTCCTAGGTGAGAAAAAATGGATAATAACTACCATTTATTTTTACAAATATGTGATAATACCCCATGAGACCTAAGAAACCTCGTAATTTCTTGAGGGTTCTTGGGATTTCCCATTCCACCATGGCCTGGATCTTTTAAGGGTCCACCTTAACACCTTCATGAGAAATAATATGGCCCAAGTATTCCACTTCCTGTACCCCAAAAGATCACTTCGAAGGCTTGGCATAAATTTGATGTTACTCTAAGACTTCTAAGACTATATTGACTTATTTTAAGTGTTTCTTCCATGATTTTATATAGATGAGTATATCATCAAAAAATACTAAGACAAAATTTCTTAAGAATGGTCTAAATACTAAATTCATCAAACTCTGGAATGTGGAGGGAGCATTGGTAAGACCAAATGGAATCAATAGGAATTCATAATGGCATTGATGAGTTCTAAAAATTTTCTTATGAATATCTTCATTCTTTACTCTAATTTGGTGATACCCAGAAAAGAGATCTAATTTTGTAAAATAAATGGCACCATGCAACTCATCTAATAAATCATCAATGATAGGAATATGAAACTTATCTTTGATTGTGAAATTGTTGAGCTCTCGATAGTTTGGACACATGTGCCATCTTTCATCCTTGCGATGCACCATCACCACTAGAGTAGAATAAAGACTCTGAATGTGATGAATAATACCCATTTCCAGCATTTCCTCCACCATCTTCTCAATCTCACTCTTTTACAAATATGGGTATCTATAAGGCCTAATGTTGGGAGGTTGGCTTACTGAAATCAATTGAATGACATGATCATGCTCTCTTTCAGGAGGAAATCCTCTTGGTTCCTTGAAGACAACTGCATGTTGATCAATAACTTTATGAAGATAAGGATGCAATACGTTCATTTTTTATTAGAATTTCATAGATAATAGGCATGCTACAAAACATTTAGACCGCCTTTTAAGAACCTTCTGGATTTGGTGAGAACTCACCACTAGAGGATCTTTAGCTTGTAGACCTTGAAGTTCAAAATTTTTACCCTCAGAATGAAAGCGCATGAACAATTCCTGGAAATTTATCTCTATCGTGCCCAAAGTTGTGAGCCACTGAACACCTTAGAAAATATCAGCTCCGCCCATGGGGATAGAAAACATCGTAGATTCCAATGTGTAGTCACTGTTATCACCGAATCACAACACCTCTATTGTTTATACAAGTGCATGCACTTGTATTAATGGTGTGATTGGATAACATGGGTACTATCTCTAAGTTGTGGGACTTGCTACTTGAGATAGACCTCTAGAAAAAGTTGGTTCTTGCTCCTAAACTACCTGCCACAATCTACTCTAATGCAAGGGAAGCTAACTATTCTAATTTAAATTTTTAAGGGACCAGGGAGAGAGAATGCATAAAATGAAAGCCTACACTAAAGCGGTGATACACTAGAAAAGGAGGGTGTGAGAGTAGTCTTCAAATGCATGAAATACAGAAGCAAAGTGCACACTAGAAGAGGTGATGACAGTTCTCCATAATCTAGCAAAACGCATTTACAACAATATTTCGAACATACACAATGATAATGGATCACTGCAAGAACATAATAATAGAAACAATATTCTTGTAATCAAGGTTGAAGGGGCAAGAAGAATGCAAGAAAACAAAGCAGGGGAAGATGCATCCACAAACTTATATCTTATTGCTTCCTGATACGCATAGTTCAATCGGTTACAAGAAAAGGGGCTTGGATCACCATGCAAGGAGTCCACAACAAGGGCTTGCAACACATTATCTTCACAAAGCAATTTTGGTAGAGATTTGTTACAAAAACTACCTCCTTTACAATGAGCTCAACACTCCAATTTATAGAAAAAATGAGAAGAAAGAGAGAAGGGAAAATGGAAATCCCGAAATCTGTCCTTCAACCACTCGTATAAGGCATTAAATGGAGTAAAATGATTATATATTACTTGCAAAATGCTCCCCATACTGTCCCAGGAGCTGCAGGAGAGAAAGAATGATGACCATGCCTCTTAATTACACTCCCAACCACCAAACAAAACGCTGTTATGAACCCAGCCATGTTTTATAAAAAATATCCATCAATATCTCGTCAAATCTAGAATTTATTGATTGCTGTGTGTCGGGTTTCGAGCCATGATTCCAATGGTACCAGTTTTGTGTGATTTCGTTGAGAAATGCAAAAGTTATGGGCTTCTGAGTGTGGGCAGCTATTTTGGGTCTGGCAGGTGTTTTCTGTCATTTGACGGGAATGAGCATTAACTGACTGGAGCTGAATATATTTATTTTATTTAAATATATCTACCCTCATTAAAAATAATAAATCTAGTTTTTGTGGCGTAGAGGATGTCGTGCTCATTCCAGAAAGTCCAATTTTGTGAAAATCGGAGCTCGGAGTCAAAAGTTATGGCCGTTTGAAGTTCACGGGTTAAACATTGACTTTTCTTCTTTGTCTTCAGCTGTTTCAGCTTTTCGCGTCCCGCGCGTACTTTTGTCCCAGCTGTCCCGAATGCATTCTCCCGCATCAGCTGATTCAGGCTTCCTTGTCTCTTTCTACAGCCTTTTCACCTTTTCGCGTCCCGCTCGTACCTTTGTCCCGGCTGTCCCGGATGAAAATCTCCAAACTGCCCGAAATGGACCATCTTGTAGAAAATCGGCCGATTCACGTCCCGTGCGTACTTTTGTTTCGGCTGTCCCAAACTGCGCGAAACAAAAAACTTGACAATTTTTCTTGCTTTCGGCCGTTTCGGCTTTTCGCGTCCCAACTGTCCCGCGGACCACCTGGGACAAAAAATGTTCGACTTAGATGATTTTCTTTGTATTTCGGCTCCAAGCTTGGTATGACGAACCTTGGTATGACCCGCACTGGTATGACCCAAACCCTTCAGATCCGAAATGCTTTAAAATAATCCTTCAACCTTATTTTTTGCATTTTTTCCATTTGTTGGGATTTCTTCTTGGATGGGAGAGTTAGAAAGAAGCCGAGGGGACCCCAAAAACATGATTTTGGGCCTCGAATCAATCTACTTGCTCAGGACTGAATAATTTGATGCATGTTATCAAAATTACCTTGAGGGTGAATTTTGGATAACAGTCACCCATCATGAGTTTAACTCTATGGCATTTACCTGAACACTGGAATGTGCCACCATCTGCAATCATTACTTGAAATTTAGTTGTTGGGTAGATGAAACAATTTAGTCTTGCTGCCACCTTATGATTGATGAAATTATGTGTGCTCCCTGAATCAATCAATACTGTTACCTTCTTCTTCTTAAGATAACTCACGACTTGAAGGGTTTTTGGAGTACTAATACTTGATAGAGCATGGCATGAAATAGTAGGTTAGGGATCTCCAGATTCTTCCTCTAATTTTTCCACTTCCTCTGTTGATGTTTCCTCATATTCTTCCTCATCGCCCGACCCTTCAATGTAGAACAATTTTTTCTCAGAACATTTATGATTTGGTCCATACTTGGTATCATAGTTAAAACATAACCCTTTATCTCTTTCTTCTTCAATTTTTTGAGGTGTCAATTGAATTGGTCGAGGGTACGAAGGAGGTAAGGTGCTATGATCTTTTATGCTAGAGAAGGACTACCTTCTGTTGGAAAGAAAATTTTCTTCTGCTCTACGTGCCATGATAATAGAATTAGAAACCTTGAGTGGGTTAAACATGCGTACCTCATGCTCAACGTGGTCCTTAAGACGCCCAAGAAATAAGTCATTCAAATATTCTTCTGTAATATCTTTGACACATAAGGAATTTTTTTGAATTGATGGACATACTCCTTAACTGAACCTATTTGGCGTAAATTTGTTAATTGGCTGAAGTGGTTCTCAGAAACACTAGAACTATAGTGTAATTGAAGCTCTTCAATGAAAATGGTTTAGGTGACATTTAGGCCATTCTTCAGCCTTTGCGCACATAACCAACGATACCAAACAAATTGATCAGGTTCTAGGTATAAGGATGCCACAATTACCTTTTGTCCTATTGGGATCTAATGGAGATCAAATAAATTTTCCATTTGGGTAATCCAGTTGAGTGGATCCTTTCCATCAAATTTAAACATTTCCAATTTTGGAATAATTCCCCACCATTGGTTAGGGGAGCCAACTAAATGAGTAAAGTAGCCTCCATGATTGGAGTGATTTGGATCTATGTGACCATTACTAGAGGAACCCATATGACTGGAATTGGTATTTGCATTTGAAATAGTGTGCAACAAATCCTTATGCATTGCAATAAAATCCTTCTAAATTTCACTCCTCTGGCTACCTTGTAGTTGAAGAAGTTCATTATTAAGGTAATCTTTACTCACCATATTATTTACCCTCTCCTGAAGCTGGATGACCACCTCAAATACTCCCAAACTAGCAGAATCAGAATTCATCTCTTCCTTATTTGGGTTCATTCTTGGAGTTTCTTGTCCTTTCCCTTGGCCTCGTGTAGATCTATCAGCCATGATGTAGGGTTTGGGCCTCGGGGTAGACTTAGTAGGGCCAAATTTTAGGGTTTAGGATTCTGCAATTTTTTTGGCTGAATATAGGAATTCATAAATAAGAAACCCTAGTTATTTTTTGGAGAGGTTTCCGAAAATATAAGAAACTTGAAAAAATTCCAAAAATTGTACCATATAGAGCCGAATTATGAAAAAACATAAAACTGCTATAAATTTTGCAAATTAAGTCAAAAATACTTAAATTTTTGGAGAGGATCTTACTTGACTGATTTCGCCACACCAAAAAAAAGGTTACAAAAATATTCACTACAAATTTTGATATATAGTTGAACCTTCACAATTAGGGTTCGACAGAACGTTGGCCGAGATCAGGCTCTGATACCACTTGTAATGAAATTACTTATATAAATTTGATTATGAGAAATAATATAACACCAAAGAATACAATATTTCTGATGAATGATCTCAATATGTAATTGGAATAGCTTCGCCACTTCGAGGGGGCAATCTCTAAACCATACAATAAGACTCAAATGCTCCAATGATGATCTATCACTACCTACTAACCCATATTTAAACTATTCCTATGCTATGGCCATCACCAAGGCCGACCTACTAATGATAATATATCATATATGAAAGATATAATTCATGATAAGAAGTTATCATAGCCACGAGTTGGCTATTTCCATCCAATGTAAGATATATAATTAAGGGCGTAACAAATAGAGGATGCTCGTTAATGAGAAAGAGGTATTTTGTTTTGTTTTGTTTGGGGTTTACCACGTTTAATTATCTACAAATGAATTAGCTGATACGAGGATAGGCAAATTATAGTTTTTTTTGTTTATTTGGTTAAAAACTTGTAAATGGGATGTTGTTAGAATGCATACAAAATTTCGATGAATTTATTCAATATAATAAAATGTAGATCAAAATTAATATAGCTGATTCCAACCTTTCAACAACTATTAATTGGCCGATAAGCTTTACTACACTCAACTTTCTTGGTAACAACATCGTATAATTTTTTCAAAAAAATGTAGTTATATATATATATATATATATATATATATATATATGGGATAACTTTATATAACTTATAAAGAATAAATGTGATTTTATAAGCTTTAACGTATTTAACATTAATTGACCACTCGTAACTTAGGAATAGAGAGTGATTATTTGGAATAGAAATTGCCAGTTGAAAAGAGAGTATTGTTGATAATTGTGTTTACCTTAGGGTGTGTGATACTACTTAGCTTATAGATAACCTAATACATGGAATCATGTATGATAGATGCTACAAGGGAATTTGAGGTAGGATATGGATTGAAACATAGGCTACCCTCATGAATTTCAGTCTAGATTATTCATGCTCTAGCATTTTATTGTATTTCAGGGATTAGGTGGGTACTTAATATTATCCATAGACCTTTGGCCAAAATAAAATCGTAGGGTTATGATTTTGGATATATATTATTCCTACCTCATAGATGTTACCAATTGATTGGGCAATGGATTACACATGAGACTCTCTTTTTCCTCATTGATTATCACATCTCTCAAGATTTGAAAGGTGTGCATGGATCTGTATGGCTCGTGGTTGGAGGCAAAGTGTTATGATGATGCTCTTTATCTCTTTGTAATTGGACAACATATTTATTCTCTACGACTTATGTAATGATATTTTAAGGTAAAAATTGTATCAAAATATTGCTAATGTGATTTAATGAACAAAAGTGCAATGACACCTTGTAAATTGAAAGTTAATGATTGCATTATACAACTGTTAAATATTCTTTAATTATATTGTATGTAAATGATGGATTTATTAAGTAAATTTTAAATGATGAAGACCTTTGATCATATATGATAATGAATAAGTAAGCTATAACTGCCAAAATGAGTTTATTGTTATGGATATTAAATTGGTTTAGTAGAACTACTTTATGAAGATATAATATATGGATACAAATTTGCATGAACAATTTAGCTATTTCTTGCTATTTCACAAAGTGTAACTGGCACAAGATCACCTAGGGGATGAAATGCACTCACTCATCAGAACTACATCCGGGTCCAAAATGTAGTGCAATGCTCAATTAGTAAGCGAATTGTTGTGGCAGTTGAGGTCAGTCTGACCCATTCATTTGCATCTTCCTTTATTAGGGTTTTGATACATCCTTCTAGTTCTTTTGTGGGTTATTCTTTCTCTTGGAATATTTGGAGCATTCAACGTAGTATTGGAAAATTAATGTGGCGGGAAGTGAAGTTTATCTGTCATCTCCAAGACCTATGAAGACAAGTTTTAGAGATTTTTCCTAGACTAAGGCACCTATTCTCCTTATTAGAGCACCCGTGGGTGCCCCAATCCTCTCCCAGGTGCTCCAGTCTAGCCACATCACCCATATCTGCCCTCTGTAGAGCCCTTACATAGTTGTTCTTGCTTTCTAATTTTTTGTTCATCATTGTGACACATTCTGAAAAACATCTATTGTTTAGCTGAGTTCTTTCCTCTTCTCTCTTGCATATTAGGGTTAGCATTTCATTTTACATATTTGTTTAGATCAGTAGCATATTTATTTACTACATTTATTTACTTTAGTACAATTGTTCATAGGTTAGATTAAATATCTTCATACTACCTAGTTTATTCCAATTTTAGTTAATCCTTTTGGTGAACCCAACCCGACCTTCATACTCCTAGGATCCTCATTCTTCTTAGGGTTTCTTCATTATGGATATCTCCATTCATGACTTTTTGATTCTCCATCCTAAATTGTGAACTAAAATCATCAACCTTTTACTCATTACTCATATTCCTGACAATATTCATCCAAATATAGTCTATAATACCTTTGCGGATGTATTCTCTCACCATATTGCTTTCCCTTCTATTCCTCGAGCTAATCTTGCTACTTTTGATAATGACCCACCTTTGCATATTATATGTCGTATTCAAAATGTAGCTCTCAAGTGTACTTTAATTGCTAACAGGTCTGAACTCAATCTGTGTCCCATGTCATTCCTTTAGCACCTTTGACTCTAACCTCACAATGTTAGCCCATCTTGTCTTTTCTTGGATGCTTATGATGGTTCTACTCGTCCATGTGTTGGTCACATTATCCTACCTACCACCATGAGACCCAAAACAATCCACAATGTGTTTTTCGTGATTGATTTCCCAATCTCTTATTACTGTTTACTCTGTAGGCCATGGCTTCACACCATGCAAGACGTCACGCCTATTATACATCATTGTGTTAAATTTCTCCATGAAGGTATTGAGCATATTGCCTCGTGTGATTGTGACCCATTCCAATACTGTGATTATGATCCTAATAATAGTCTTCCTATTCCATGTACTAATACTATCGAGGATTCTTAGCCTATGAACGAACCACATCCCTTACCCCCACTTGATGATACCATATGTGTGGTATATCTAGTTTCTTCTATGCCACCTACTACTACTACGACTGCTATGATTCCTTATTTAGGGCCTGTCCAGTCTATAGACATCACTCTATCACAACCACCTTCACATACACCACCTACCTTAGCATCCCCACTATTCACTTGCACACTTTTCATGAATGAATCATAATAGGAACACATTCCATTTGATCTTACATGTGATGACACTATATGTACACATGAGGGTCTAGATCGCACACTTTTCATGAATGAATCATAATAGGAACACATTCCATTTGATCTTACATGTGATGACACTATATGTACACATGAGGGTCTAGATCGCTTAGGGTTTGCCTTTGAGGACCTATATCCTACATCACATGCTCCTCATTTTTACTATGGATTTTTTTGTATCGCTACTTCTTACAGTTTAGTGTCTTTAATCTTACAGTCCATCTATCACATACTCCTCACTTGTCATCACTCATATTAGGACAATCATGGCTTGATTATATTGGAGGTACGCTAGATCCAGATTATATAGACATTTCATTTCCTATGCTCTTTGGACGTGTTTTCATTTGCAATAGATCTTTCCTATGATACACTCAAAATCTCACTCATTGGTATATACATGGTTGTCCACTTCCTCCATTCACTGATGAGAATTATGCTATGAGCATGTACAACTTACACTATAATGGATTATTGCTCAACCCACCCGATACTATTATTATCAAGTCACTAATTCTCACCCATTCAACTATGAACCTGATTGTAATGATTTTTTAGATGACATTGCATGGTAGCCTACCTCACCATGCATATAATTGGGGGGTATGGAACTTAATACATCCCCCTCATTCTAGCATATTTATATAGTTCTACATCACACTCCCAACATTCATGCATATTTTGTCTTAGTATAGTCACTCTCTTTACATTCTTATACACTCATCTTCTTGCATTAGGCATATTCATCATACATTCTAGTGTCATTACCCAATGACCCACTCTTTTGCTTCAGTTCACACTTGACCATTGAGGGCTTACTAGATATGAACCCCACACACTACACATGTTCATACATTAAACATCATTCATTCTACTCTTAGTCTACAACATTCTTGGCATTTGCATATTTACACATCATACATCATGATAGTCGTCATTAAGCATACACCAGTGTCTACTTTTCTTACATCCTATACCACATTATTCATTTGTCTACATGCCATACATATTATATTACACAATTTTACACATATGCTACATATTATGATAGTTTCCATCCTCTACGAGTCTATCATTACACCATCTTACATACTACATCCCTAGTCTATTTACATAAATTACATGTCACCCTATGCATTGTATTTTACACATTCTACACATTACATCCTTACATATTCTACGCATCATATGGTCAACCTTTTACACTACATTGCCTTCTACATGTTGCACCCACTACCTGATGACACACTTTAGTTCCTCGGTCCATATTCAACTTCCAAGGGTTTATAAATCAAATGGACCTTACACTCATCACACGTTTACTACTAGACCCTTCACAATGTGACATTCTTAGGCTAGTGGCATACACTTTAGGATAAATTGTCACCTATTCTATCTTTTTGATAGTGGTATACACCTTAGATTATATCACCACTCCCTACTATCCATCTCATAGAGACATACACTTTAGGATAAATCGTCACATGTTCTATCATTTTCTAGTGGTCTACACGTTATATTACCTTACCACACCCTCCTTACATTTTGTAGTGATATACACTTAGGATAAATCATCACTTATACGTTCATTTTGTCGTGATATACGCTTTGACAATAAGGTTCACACAAACATCATCATTAGGGCGTATCTCGTCACTACACCTACACATTTCTCATAGCGTGTTAGACATGACACACACTACTTGACCTTTTACTAATGATGCACTCTCGTTTACTTTTCATTCTTGAATGTTGACGGGGAAAACAAAATTAACCTCACTGCATACATTTCCATTCACTTGTGGGGCCCATGGCTCCTATCATTCCATCTTGCATTTCATCCACCCACAACATACTACATATAATGGTTGCTTATACTATTGCTTAATTTTTTTTGTTCATGATCACTTTATCACACATGTTAATTAAATTAATTGTATGTAATTTATATACATCATCCACACATGCATGTTCATGTATTTTTTTTATTGCAGATACATGTATCCTACATACAACATGGATGCTCACCTTCTGCCCTTCCTATACTGGTTAGTAGGGGCATCCACATCCATCTCTTACAGGTACTATTGTTTCATTTTGTACTTAACACTTTACATTACTTGATTATACACGCTTTTGACATACTAGTTATCTTTCTAACATGCTAATGAGTGCTACATGTGCATATTTGTTATGCAGGGATATGGGTTTCCATATTTGTTTGATTACATTGTCTGATATTGTCTGATATTGTTTGCTATTATTTGTGGGCCTTTCCATATGTTTGGTGTGCACACTTGTCTGTTGTTTGCAGCCATGATGGCCTTGCATTTCTTGTGACATTGTGAGTGGTGTCCCATGTTTGCATTCAAATTTTTGTGGCTTATTTGTCTTAATGCATTTTTACATTACTTTGCTTGGTAGCTTACACATTGTTTGCATAACTTATACAATGCTTTCTACATACATGCTTGTTTACACTTATTTTTGGCTAGCCATCTTGATTGTGTGTGTGTTAGTTTCTACCATGCACTTTCCAGAGTTACAATGTACATGGGATTGGCCCTCTTTTGGGGTTGTATTATCCTATCAGTGACATTGCATGCACCGCCAAAGAGGGGGGCATCATATAGGGGTTTTACATACTAACACAATGTATTTACATCGGTTCAGTTCAGTGTAATTTCCACCTTTTGCGTTGTGGTTTACATACAACGAGTGGGTTCAGACCAATATACGAACCCCATACACAATGGATTTTATAAGACATGGTGTCCTTATTATTTCTAGGAAGCAGTTACAAGCTTGGAGGTTACAACGGGTGTGCCTCTCTACACTACTTCAGCTAGTAGCATCATATTGGTAAAAAAATAGGACAATACAGAGATCTCTACACATAGTTCAGGGATGCAGTTAGAGCTTGGAGGACACAGAGAATTTCCTCCATACACTTATTTGGCCTATGGCATGAGATCGCCCCAAAAACTTGCAGTAAAGGATATCATTCTATAATTTCTCTCTCGGCATGGATCAGGTGCACATTTTCCATTTACATTTACATTTACACTTTTTCATTAGCATATTTTACATTTACATGTGTCTTTTACATAACATTTTTACATTGACATACATACATATTTGACTACTTGATCATTTTCTCCTTGCATGTCTAATCAGATGAGAAACAAACAGTCAAATAGGGGTAATAACAACAACGATGACGATAAAAACAACAACACTCTGAGGCAACACACACTTTACTAACCATGGAGGTACACGCATTGACAACTACATAACATGCGTTTTTCCTTAGGTTCACTCTCATCACTTTTTCTTTATTCATTTTTCATCCATAGTTTCCACGCTTCTCCATATTTTTGTCAGTCCACACTTTTGTCTAGTCCTTTAGTGCATTTCCACTACATTCTTCATGGACATTGGGTACACATCTCTATCTACTTCATGTTACCGAGATTTCCGATCACCAACATAAAGTGGGGGAAAAATGTAGTCACAAAAGCATGCACTTTAGACATTTATTCATCCCAGTATCATACTTCTATTTATAAGGTTATTGAGTGAAGTAAGCACTAATTAATCCCCATCCTTTGGCCATCTTGTTTATTTTATTTCGTAATTTTTGACCAATTGCACCCACATGCCCAACCATTTCCTAAAATTTCACATTATTTTATCCTTGGCTGTGGTGCCCATGGACACCTTGGTCCTACCAGGGGGCACCCCGGTCCTTTTTGAACTTTCCTACCACTTTTTGGGCATCTTCTAGCCATTTTTCATCTTTATCTTTCTTGTGGTCGACCTTTTCAGGGTTAATTACAAAATTAGATCAATAGAACCCTATACATATAAAGTATTGATACCATACTGAGGGACCTAACATCACTTAGTACTATCACTCCATTTAGAGTTACATCCATCTATTGCATTGCCATCCACATAGCTCTATCATCAAGGCATAATATAGAACATCTACATCACACTTCATAGAGGGAGGGATTTTATTCTATTCCATGCACACATTCTATTTCATTTTCTAAATTTATCTATTGCTTTCTATTTCCCAAAGTGCGACTAAAAAAAGAGCACCTAGGGCATGACATACACACACTCACCAGAACTACATTCAGGTCTGAAATGTAGCGAAACACATAGTTAGTAAGCCAAATTTTGTGGCAAATGAGGTCAGTCTGACCCATTCATTTGCATATTTTTTTTTAAGGGTTTTGATACTTCCTTTTGGTTATTTTGCAAGTTATTTTTCCTATTGGAATATTTAGAGCATTCGGCACAATACTGGAAATTTAATATGACAAGAAACAAAAGGTTATCTGTCATCTCCAGGACATGTGAAGACCAGTTTTAGACCTTTTTCTTATACTAGGGCACCTATTCTCCTTACAAGACCACCCATGGGTGTCCCAGTCCTCTCCCAGACGCTTTGTTCTAGTCATATCACCTAGATCTATCCTTTGTGGAGTACTTGCACAACCATTCCTACTTTCTTATTTTATGTTCATCATTGCGACACAATCTGAAAAACATCTATTATTGAGTTGAGTTCTTTCCTCTTCTCTCTTGCATATTAGGGTTATCATTTCATTTTACATATTTGTTTAACCATTAACATATTTATTTACTACATTTATTTATTTTAGTACAGCTATTCATATCTTAGATTAACACTACCTAGTTTAGTCCAATTTTAGTTAATCAACAAGTGAAGCATCCACTTGGTGGAATAACAAAAAGATTGAGGAAAATTTGAATTTTGAGAACAATACTTAGGAGTTATTTATGACTCTTTTTAGGAAAATATGGTTGTAACAATTGTATTTTGATAAAAAGGTGACATAGTTTCATAACCTAATCCAAGGAGAGATAACAATCACTCAATATTGGGAGAAGTTTATCAAACTTCTTAAATATGTGCCCTAGTACCAACAAGACGAGCGGTTTCAAATCTGCTAGTTTATTATGGGGTTGAGCTCTTGTATTGTAATAGAAGTGGATGTTCATGGGATGAACACTATGGACGAGGATTTTGAAAAAAAAAATGAAGCAAGATAAAAAGATGTAGTTGATTTATGCTTCTAAAAAGGATTCTAGGCCACTAATGGCTGGGCCGAATCAATAGTCAACAAGACCATCCAAGAAGATATTTAATAGGTTTAAAACAAAAATGAAGGGAAAAAATGTGGTAATACTTGGAAACCAAGTAATCTTCGTAATACAACCAAGCCATGAAAAAATCAAAGGAAATAATCAAGTGGGAATGAAGTAAATGAACAAAAATTGAGTGCAAGGGATAATTTTCTATAGAGGAATGATCTTGTTATAGGGCATTATAAGTGTGTAAGGGATCATTATGCCATAAATTTCCCCAAAACACTACTAGAGGACCAAATTCACCATCTCTAAACTAATAATGCATTCACAAAAAAATTGACAATCACCAAGCTAAATTTTATACCTCTCTAGTCGAAGTTTCAAGTAATTTTTTTGGCACTTCTATTTCTATTCTAATTGACATTGGAGCTACTGAATGTTTTGTTGCACCAGAAATGTTGAGTAAAATCTTTAGGAAAGAAACTTATATGGATAAAACTTGGTCTGTACAATATGGAAATTACATGAAAAGGAGAGTAAATTAATGTTTATTTGCAGTGGAATCACAACTACGAGGTTTTACAACTGAGATGAACTTATTTGTTTCACTAGTGAGATCCTATGATGTTATTCTTAGGGTGAACTAGTTATTTCAACACTATGTTGAGGTATATTGTCATACAAAAACCATGACATGTCAAGATGATAGTGGTGGCCTCAAATTTTCACAGGGATTTAGAAGGCCACTACATTAAGACAAATCTCAGCCATACATTCGAAGAAGGCATGAAGGAAGGGTATTGTGATGTATACAATACTTATTAATGATGTGGGAAAGGAAAGAGAACCTAAATTAGAGGACTACCTTTTCCTTCAAGATTTTAGTGACATTTTTCCATAAGAGTTTATAGGGATTCATCCTCATAGGGAATTTTATTTCTCCGTAAACTTAATTCCAGGGTCAGAACCTAAATCAAAAGCATGTTACCAAATGACCAAAATAGAGCTATTTGAATTTAAAATACAGTTACAAGAGTTGATAATTAAGGGATTGATCTTTCCTAGTGTCTTGCCATGGGAAGCACCCATTATTTTTGTGAAAAAGAAGGATGTAACCCTTCGGATTTGCACTGATTATAGAAAATTGAATAAGGAACAAATTAAGAACAAGTACCCTTTACTACACATTGATGATTTATTTTATCAAATGTGAGGAGATCTAGTGTTTTACAATATTGATTTGAGATTTGGGTATAATTAGTTGATAATAAAGGAAAATGACATACGTAAGACAAATTTATGAAAAAGCTATGACCATAATGAGTTTTATTATCCATTTTTTTCCCTGTGAAAAAATGGACAACATGGAGGGATCAAACCCAAGAACTGGATAGGGCCTTTAAAGGATAATATGATGTTCACAAGAAACATTTCACATTGTGAGAGATTTTTCATTATTCCAGGAAGGTGTAGAATCATTCAAAATAGTTTTTTCCTCTTTTGCGTTTGGAAGGGACTCAAATTTTACTTAAGGTAAAAATGGGCTCCGATGGGCCCACATTTGGAAAAGCAAGCAAAAAATGGAAAAAATGGATAATGATCCCAAAAAGCCATTTTACTCCAGTCTCCATGGGCCCCCCTAGTTCGAGAAAAATTCCAAAAAATACAAAAGTTTTAGGGGAAAAAAATGCAAATAAGGGCCCAAAGTGGCCACTTGAGCTATAAAAAAACTCACCGAGCTACTCGACAAGAAGCTTAGCGAGCTAACATGATGTGGGGGTGGAGCCGAGATCTAGATAGCTCAGGTGGAGCTGATCAAATGAAGGAGTGGTCAGGTTAACTTTCCACACAGGTCATTGAGGAGCTGGCAAGAGGTTTGAATCAAGGAGAAGGCCGAGAAACTCGTTGAGTTTCTTGAGTGCAGGTCGCCAGTGCATTGGTAGGACGGTCACGATGAAGTATGAAGGATTGGCTCGCCAAGCTAGTTAAAGAGCCAGGAAAAACGTTACATTAGTGGAAAAATGAATGGGGGATGGAAACAAATCGTTGCACGCGTCGACGTTTAGTGGGCTCTAACTTGGTGGAGACACCGACTAGGGGTCGATTGGGGTAGCCCGTAGTTGGTGAATGGGTGAGTTACTCACCACAGAGATTGCAAGTGGCTCAAGAGGTAGGCCATTAGGGCAGGTTTTCGATGAAAAATGTCAGCCGGAAGGTGGACTGTTTACAAACGAGCAAACTTTGGGGAATGCTTGGTGGGTTTGAGGTGAGGCATAGGTGGAACATGTAAGCTCATGAGGATGTTGGATGGAGAACTTCAGAGTTTGAGTGTTTTAGACTTTAGAATTGTCAGGATTTCAGAGAATGGTAGCGAGGGGATGCGTGCAACGAGCGGTTGAGAGAATTTTGAAACAACAAAAGCCCTAAAATTCGATAGGATTAGACTGGTATCAAGAGTCAACCTGATTTTGTGAGTCAACTAATGGGGGAAATTTCAGAGTTGCAGAGGTGTGTCGGTGATAAGAATTTTGGGGAATACTAACGACTCAACGTGTGGAAAATGGCTTGGAATCTGAAGTGCAAAGTGCGAAGAGCCTCAGTAGGGGTTAGAATCAGAGGGCGGATTTTAGGGTTGGCGGCGATGAGCTTGGTGTAAACTCAAAAATCTACTAATGAAAAAACCAGAAGTATAAATTGAAATCACCGAGTCACATTAGGAGATGAGTTAGCGTGGGAGGCATGTGGGGTGGTTGGCGAGTTACATTCAATGAGTGAGCATGTTGTTGGAGAAGACTAAAGAAGCGATGTAGACAAAAATGATGATAAATTCCTACATACTCATCATAATTGCACAAATTTATAGTCATTAGAAAGGTAATTCGGAGATATATGACATGAAGTGAGCAAATATGGGAAATTAATGGGTTAAGGGGGTGAAAATGACAATGAAGTTTCAGGACCATGGGGTTCATACCTAGGTGCAAATATGGAGTAAATGAAAGCATAAAGGCCTATTCCTTCTCCCACAAGTCAATGTACAATAGAGTATGGATTTGTAGGTCTTCCTATTCTTGTTTTAGGAGAAATGTTTATTTTTGGGATGACTGAAGTAAATTTTGGACTTCTCCTCTATCTCTCCTCTTTTCATCTTTCTTCTTATAAATTTTAAATAGGGGTAATTTTATAAATGTTGGACATTCTTGTAGCTGCCCCTCCCTTCTTTCTCAGCTGTGAGTAATTTATGGAATCTCAAGCCTCCATTTTTGGATCTCTGCAATAGAAATATTTCCTCTTTCCTTATAATGTGTCATTGTGTAAAATCATTGGAACAATAAAAATCAGATCTTGTGATTGTTCTCTACCCTAGTCTGGTTTTATTACTTCAACTTACCTTTATTCATGTTTATGGGTTTATTGTGCATCTCATTGTGTCTATTGCAGGTTCAAATTTGATTGTTCTTAATGGAAATAAGTTTTTTTCATGTGTTATGATCTGTGGTGCTTGAACACCCTTCTAATTTTCATGTGTTTTCATTCTCATGCATAAAACATTGTTCAACACCTATTTTCTTAGTGCCATCACCAACTCTTAGTGTAGGTTTTATTTTGCACAAAATCTCCCTTTATCCCTTCCTCCTTGGAAGTGTTAGGGTAGGATTAGATTAGGTGTTTTTATACATTTTGGAGTAGTGTATTTATTATTTTGGGAAGAGGAAGATGACCTTCTTCAGAGAGTTATCCCATTTGCAAGGTCCCACACTTTAGGATAACTCCATGTTACCCAGTCACACTGAATGCCTCAGTCACAAAAGATAGAAGATCATGGGGTGCTATGATTTTGTGATAACAACTCTGACACTCTTGGTGGCTCCAAAATTCATATCTTTGCAACTTTGGAGGCATTTACAAGAAAATTCGAAAGTTCAAGGTTTCTTTGCATTTCGTATTTAAGAGATTTTGGGTTTCAGAGATTGCACTATTTTCTACATTTCGGATTTCAAGGTTGCATTACAGGGTCTGAATTATGCATTTTTTGGGGTTGGGTCAAAGGTTGTAAAAGTGGCTTTAATTTCTAATTTGGGCATTTCAGAATTTTATATTTCGGGGCTTCCACTACACATTGCATTTCGGATTGTGAAGGTCCCATTGTATTTTAGATTTTAGAGGTTAATTTTCATTTCATATTTCAGAGGTTGCTTCACATATTGCATTTCAGACTTCAAAGGTTGTTGTTCATGAGTCAAGTTCCAAATTTCATATTTTAGAGATTGACAGTAGCAAAACAAGGAATAACCTCCAGTAATCAACATCTAGGCCCTTCAAATTTATTTTTTCATTTTATCAAGATTGGATGGGTGTCTTGGTAAAATCCTAGCCTTTGGAGGCTCATTCTTAACACATCTGGTGACTGTTAGGAACAAAAATCAGAGGTGTAGCAACCCAAGTCCCTCAAGTTCATGAGAAGAATCCAAACTTGGTCAAGGACAAGAGAAGAAGGTATCTTTGAGTATTTACAACTATCTATAGGAAAAGGAAGGAGAGGAAGAAGAGTATAAATATCCCCATCTCCACCTAATAGAACATTATCAACACCTCCACCTGGTGGACCTTTTCTCCAATCCACTAGGGTCCTTAGGATAATCAGAATGGCTCAACAAGCACCACCAAATCCCTTTTTCAATTTCACAGGAAGTAGCCCACTTTCCCTCAATGCCTAAAATCCAATCCCACTTGCAGCATTAAAGAACATCCCTTATTTCACTAGAGAAAACCACACAACTCCGAGTGACCATATTCAAGACATTACAAATTTCTGTGTCATTCACAAGATCAATGAAATCAAAATGGATGTCACAATTAGGCTACTTTCTTGCTATCTCAAAGGAAAATCCTTGCATTAGGTTAAGGGCAGAATATATGGGTAAATAAACAATTATAATGAGTTGTGTTCAAGAATCTGCAACCAGTTCGAAGAAAGGTAGATAACATATCACTTTAGAAGTTGCTAGCTACAATCAAGTGGGATCTGAATGAACAGATGGCTGATTTTAATTTCTAATTTCAATAGACATGGGACTAGATACCGATTCCTGTAAGGAAAAAGGAGGAATGTGCATTCTTATAATTTTTGAAATCTCTAAATTCTAACATCTTTGTAATGATCCAGTCTATGGGAGGAATAACCCTACTCAGAGCTTATGCCAGTGCTATTAGGGATGAGAATTACTTAATTCAGGTCGGTAAGATTGCACCTAGGTCACATGTGCCTCTTTATCTGAAGATGGGAAACCCCACTACCAGTCAAACACCTGAATTAAATCCCATTCCAACCCCTAGAAATCAAATTTTCAGCGAGGCATCCACTTCTTCCAACATTTCAATTGAATTCTAAGATCTCAAGAAAAAACTGCATGAAGTAATCAAGGGGAAACATTTTGGGAATGACTTGGTGGTGATTAAGAGGCAGTAAGATCAAAATTTCATACCTTATCATCCTCAATCCCAACCAAATGGGCCTCCATATCAATCAAATAGTCCTCCAGCTCAAGTTGTAAACCAAAATTAGAATCAAGGACAACCTCAAACTGCTAGACCATTTCAACCATACAATCCTAACGTAGCATCAACATCCAGGGCCGTAGTTTTGGTTCAAAACAATCTCACACAAGACTAAAACTGGTGTTTCCCTTGTAGTTAACCTTATAATCAAGTAACATGCTTCAATGGTGCACTGAATCAGGATTTGATGGTGTAAACCATTGGTGTGTCTCAAGAAACAAGTCCCTAGGAAGCACCTCCAAGTGATACTACACTGGTCAATCTAAAAATGGAAGACTTTTGTGGAGTTAATCAACCTCCTTTCCAAGGTGTAGCAACCAACACAAGGTCAAAAAAGAGGAATATAGAGGAGGGACATTCATCAAATGCAAGTACCTCTCAACCTCCTATCACACCTCAAAGAATTAGCAACTGAAAAGCAATCCTAAAGGGCCTATTGTAATATCCCATGTACAAGATCATGTGTAGGAAAAGGTTGTGCCAAGAAAGGGGAAATAGAAAAATAGTCCACCTCCTTTCAACATCTTTGATCAAATTAAGAAGATGAATGCAAAAATTTCCATGTGGGAATCACTAGAAATTCCAAGGGAGAAAGATGTATTGCAAAAAGCCATGGTTAATTGGTCCATTTCAAATGAGTCATCCAAAAATTAGGGAAAAGGTTCTCACCAATGCAGTGCAACAAGAAGGGGGTCAACCAAGAAAAAAATTTGAAGCCTCCACCATTTTATGTATCCTTTATTGTCGCGGATAACTTATTACATAATTACATGATTGACTCAGGAGTGAGAATTTAAGTAATGCCAAAGAAAATAGTACATCAATTAGGCCTAAAGTATGAGTGAGTCTCTAAAAAAGTGTTGCAATTAGACGGGATGACAGTAGGAACCGTTGGAGTGATCAAAGGGTTGAATCTCATATGACATGCTTGCCCCAATGTAACCGTCTTACAAGATGTATTTGTAATTGACTTATCACCACTCTTTGTGTTGTGCTTGTCAAGAGAATTCAAGGATAAAATTTACGGGTACCTATCATATGATTGGTCGCACATAATTTTTAGGAAGAGGTATGGAGACAAAACTACAATTAGTTTGGAGCCAATTGTAAAATTCCACATTGAACCCCACATGCAAAGTCCGATCAATGCCAATTGCTCAACTTTTGATCAAGAAGATTTCTCAAGCACTCTAGAAATAGGTACTAAAGTTAAAGGTATTCCGGATTTAACATTATATGAATGGGAAAACAAAAGGCATGGATATGACCCTTACAAGGAGAAAGAGGAAGTTGAGTTGGGTATCTATTTCTTACATGAAGAGAATCCACCTCTTCTTATCATCACCAAACCAGATGAAAATGATGATAATGAAGTTTGGAAGTTGTTTTTTATAGTTCAAGGAGAAATCAAGGTGCATGAGGAGGGGCAATGCTTATGTATCCTGAAGGAAACAAGTACTACTTAGTTTTCCACTTTCAATTTAGTTTTTCAAAAAGCAAAGCTAACTACGTATATCTAATCCATGGATTGCACTAAGAAAGGAAAAGGGGTATTAAAAACTTACAGGTGTTTGGAGATAGTGAGATGATTGTAAATAAGGTTATAAGATTGAATACTACCAAAAATTAACTTCTTAAGAGCTATAAAAATCAGGTATGGGACCTTATCGAAGCCTTTAAGGATTTTAACATCGTTTCCATCATGAAGAAGAAGAATGAGGATCCGGACATGCTTATGGAAATTAGATCAACATTTGATGTTTTTGAGAGTATTAAGAAATATCAAAATCAACCTCATATCAAAGTGTTCATGATACCAACTGTTCTAGAAAAAATAGTAGCTAGAAAGTGTTCGAGAGTGATCAACAGATCATCAATTTCTTATAGGAAGGAGATGATTTTTCTTCGAGGAATCAAGATAAATTGGAGCAGCAGTATACAAATTCCAACTAAGAATGAACAAGATCCCAATTTTTTTTGACATTAGAGTCAATCTTCAATCCCAATGATCAATTTTAGAAGGAAAAGGAAAATATTCAAGTAAAGGGGGAAGATTCAGAGCCCATTTTGGTTGGAGAGGGTAAAGTACTCCAAATTGGAAAAGTAAGTATTGATTAAGAAAAATATAATTTCATATAGCTTTGCCAATAATTCCCATATTTCTTTGCTTGAAGTTACGAGGACTTAAGGGGTTTAATCCAAGGTTGGAATAACAAACTATTGAACTAGACTCAGAAGCCAAGCCCATCCAACAGAAAAATCCAGTCAACCTTCATATCGAGCCTCTCATGAAGGAGCTGAACAAGCTCATTGAGACAAGTATTATTTTTTCAATCAAGCATTCTTCATGGGTTGCTAATTTGGTTCCAGTCAGGAAAAGAAATGGAGCAATCAGGTTATGCATGGAATTCCGAGACTTGAACATGGCTTCTCTCAAAGACCATCATCCCCTTCCTTCAATGGAATAAATATTTTAGGTAGTAGCTGGTTTGGAAAGGTTCTCTTTCCTAGATGTCTACTCAAGATACAATCAAATTATGGTGAAAGAGGAGGATCATTTTAAAATGGCCTTCACCACAAAATGGGGTACATACACTTACAGGAAGATTTCATTTAGGTTGTAAAATGTCGGGGCAACATTCTAGAGGGATATTGACATGGCATTCAAGGGGATGATAAAAAAAATAGTTCTTGTGTACTTATATGACATTACTGTATTTTCCAAGAACACAATAAGTCACTTCCACCATCTCAGGAAAGTGTTCCAAAGATGCAGGAGATTCAAAGTGTCTATAAATCCAAAGAAGTGTATATCCCTAGCTCATGAAGGAAAGCTCCTGGGCCACATTGTGTCTAAGGAGGGGTTGGCAATTGATCTGGAAAGGGTTGAAGCCATCCATGCTCTACCATTTCCAAGTCACAAGAAAGCTCTCCAAAGCTTCTTGGGGAGAGTGAATTTTGTCTGAAGGTTCGTTCCTAATTTTTCCACTCTTGTTAAACCATTGACCATGATTTTGAAGAAAAGTATGGCATTCAAATGGACAACACAAGGTAAGGAGAGTTTTGAAGCTATCAAACATGCCATATCTCAAGCTCCAAATCTCATCAACTGACATTTCTCCAAAGTATTCATTCTCTATGCCTTTGGTGGCTCTGACACAATCTTTGCCATCTTGGTGTAGTTGAACAAAGAAGGATCTGAATAGCCAATTCCCTTTTTTGGTAAAATCGTGGAAGATTATGAGGTGAGGTTTTATTTTATAGATAAACATGTCCTCCCTATCATCAGGAGTTTGAAGAAGTTTAGGAACTTGGTTTCAAACAATAGAATACCATTGTTAGTGTCTCATACCAGGGTCAAGCATTTCATCCTAAAACAATATTTAAATAAGAAAAGAGTAGGTTGAATTACCAAGGTGATGGAGTATGACATAGAAATCAAGGTGACCAAATTAGTCTATAGCAAAGGTTTTAGTGAAAATTTGGATTCTAATCAGCATGCTGAGTCAAGTAATCAAGAATAAGTTGTTTTGGTGTTGCAGGATGACCAAGAACAAACAACAAATGGTATAACCACTCCCTGTTGGACCTAAGACATGGTACATTTCCTGTAAATAGGTCTATGTCCTTTGGAGTTGAGAAAAGTAAAAATAATATATTTAAAACTCCAATCCATTTCATATGTTCTTATTGATGGTGTTTTGTTCAAGAAGGACGTGAAAGGAGTTGTATTGAGGTGCATTGGAACAAATCAAATTGAAAAAGTGCTACATGAGTTCCATGATGGAGATGTTGGAGGTAATTTTTTCCCATGAGCAACAACCCTCAATATCATGAAGGCATGATACTATTTGCCTACAATGTTTAGTGACTGTTATACATGGATCAAAAAGTGCAAGAAATGTGCATTCTTTATAGGCAAAGAGAAGCTAATGGTACTTCCACTCCGCCCAATCTCAGTTGATCAAACGTTTTTCTAGTGGGGATTGAATTTCATTAGGGTAATCAATATGAATTCAAGATAAGGAAACAATTAGATTCTAATGGCCACAAACTATTTCACCAAGTGGACCGAATTGGTAGCACTCAAGGAGGTAAATGACTCTAACATATTAGACTTTTATGAATAGATAGTAAATAGATTTGGTGTCCCGACCACTATCATATCAGACAATGGTTTAGCATTCCTTGGCACTAAGATCACAAAGTGGGCTGTTAGGAATGTGATATACTTGAGCATCTCTTCAAACTATTACCCTTAGGAAAATGGACAAGACGAGTTCACCAATAAGAACTTGCTAAGGATCATCAGACGAACTTTGGATGAAAACCAAAGGACATGGCATACCAATCTCAAATCATCCTTGTGGGCTAATAGAATCACACTGAAGAGGTCTATTGGTAGCTCTCCTTACAAGATATTCTATGGAAAGGAGGCTAGGTTGTCCATATCTCTTGATTTTCTAGCATTGGAACTCATAAATCAACTGGAGTTATCAGAATTCGATCCCATGGAAGTTAGGTATGCGGAAATCATGGAGTTGGAAGAGATAAAAGAGCATGTAATGCAAACCATAGAGAAGGACCGCTTTCAGGGTTTTTAATTCTCTTTTCCCTTCAAGTTAATCATGGTTGATATTCTCAAACCTCTCGAGAAATGAGAAAGCTAGTCTTAAGAAGCAAACTTCCTCAAATTCATTTAAGGTCCTCTGGGGTTTCGAGTAGAAGATCAACCTCAAATTTCCCTTGCTTATCAGATTTGATTTATCTAATTTTGTGACAAACTTATGAACAGATCCACCCTCAGTGGCATTGCAAATAGTAGGAAGAATGAGGAAAATAGGTGTTTCCCAAATCAAAAAGTAGTCCCAAGCTCTGCAATGTTCATTATTGGCCAAGGAATTTCCGTTCAATCATGCTTTAAAGTTGACACAAAATCTAGTGTTGGGGATGAGTTCAGGTCTTTAATTTCTCCCAAGTAGGTCGATTTTCCAAAATGAAGGGAAAAATAAAATTTCAAATCAAAACAATTTCCACTTCATGCAAACTTTGAGATTTTCTCATAAAGATTGGAAAGTACAAGTAGTGGATCAATTCCGGGTTCAACAGTGTTTCAAGAGGTTTCTAGGGTCATATTTCAAGGGTTCAAATCAGTTTGGGCCATTAAAAGTGACTCCATACCCAATGAATGCATTTCTATCACTATTCATAGATGTCCCCATGAGTCACCAAATTGTTATCAATGTTTTTCCCCAGGAAAATATGGAAAACAGGAGAGATCGTACCCAAGTAATTAATAGAGCTGTCACAGGAGAATATGAGGTTCATAGTAAAAATTTCATGTTGCGGGAACATTTGCAATGTTTCAGAAAGGTGCAAATCATCCAAAACAATTTTTTCCTCTTATGGTTTTTGAAGGGACTTAGAGTTTACTTAAGGTAAAAACGGGCTCTAGCGGGCCCACATTTAAAAAAAGGAGCAAAAAATGGAAAAAATAGATAACGAGATGAAATTCATTTTACTTAGTCTCTATGAGCCCCTTGGTTCAATAAAATTCCAAAAAATCCAAAGGTTCAAGGAAAAAATTCAAAAGGCCAAAAGTAGCCACCGAGCTAAAAAAATCTTGCTAAGATAAGGTGATGTGGGGGAGCCAAGCTCTAGATAGCTTGGGTGAGCTGATCGAATGGAGGGAGGCCAATTTAAATTTCCGTGTGGGTCGGTGAGGTATACAAGGTTTGGATCGGGGGAAAGGCCAAGTAACTCGACGATTTTCTTAGCGAGACATCGACGCATTTTCAAGAACACAAAGGAATGAGGGATTATGGAGTCACTTAGCAAGCTGAGATGGTTACATCGAGGTTGTAGGGGGTTTAAAATGTGGAATCTATGCAAGGAGGTTGAGGAAATTGGCATTACGGGTGAATCAACATATTGAGTTAGAGAGAACACACAGATTGGACCATGAGGAAACATGTAGCCAAGGCCATGTCAGTGTAGTTTTGGAGCTTGGAGGTTCGTTGTAGGGTCAAGTCATGTTGGAGTCCAAGTGACTTCAGAAAGTTCAAGGGTTAGGAGTATTGGTGAGGCAAAGCATGAAAGCGATGAGGAGATCCCTAAAGCTCGAAGTCTAATGGGCTCAAGCTTGGTCAACAACCATTTCAGGGTCAACAGATGTCTTTGCATCAGAGGTTGGGTGATTGGAATTTTAGGGATTACTGGCGACTCAACGTGTGGAAAATTGCTTGGACTCCTAAGTTTAAAGTGTGAAGAGATAGGGAGGAGGTCAGAATCGAAGGGCATATTTTAGGGTTATCAACAATGAGCTCAGTGCAATGGGTGGAGAAAACTCCAAAATTCTCTAATAAAAAAACTTAAAGTCTGAATTGAACTCACCGATTCGTATTGGGAGATGATTTAGCTCAGGAGGTGTGTGGGTGGTTGGTGAGCTGCATTTAATGACCAATTTGGTTGGTGGAGAAGACCAAAGAAGCCACCTAGAAAAAATGATGATAACTTCCTCCATACTCATCAGAATTGCACAAATTTATAGTCATTGGAAAGTTAATTCATATATTTATGAAATAAAATGATTAAAAATGGAAAATTAATAGGTGAGATGGCTAAAAAATGATGATGAAGTTTTAGGACCATGGAGGCCATACCTAGGTATAGAGATGGAGCAAATGAAAGCATGGAGGCCTAATCATTCTCCCACAGGTCAAAGTATAATAGAGTATGGATTTACAGGTATTCCCATCCCTGTTGTAGGTGAAATGATTATTTTTTTGACGATTAAAGTAAATTTCAGATTTCTCCTCTCTCTTTCCTCTTTTCATCTTTCTTTTTATAAATTGTAAAGAGGGGCAATTTTACAAAGGTTGGAAATTTTTGTATCTGCCTGTAGACACTAAAATTAGGTCACACTCCACTTTTGTCCCTCAACATATAAGCACCCTTTATTACATTTACCTAGCCATGACCCCCTTTACCCCACTAATATTAATTTAACTAATTTAATTAAATTAATGCATTATCCTCACTATATTTATTATTTAAATATCTTATTTAAATAATATCTACACATATGGTTCACTTAGACACCTCACCAAGCCAACTCAACCTAAGACCTATTCTTAGCAAGTTCCCATAACTAACTAAGACTTACCCAAACCCTAAAAATCAATGCCTACATTCCCTCTAACCACATTCCCGCATGCTCACAAGAGGCTCCCAGTCTAATCCGTGGGATAACGACATGAGATCCAAGGAAATCAGGAGGATCTCCCTAGTTTAGTAAACCTAGGAAATCCCGCCTTGACCGATGTCGGTTACCCCTAACCATTGCTGGTTAAGCCAGACGGCCGTCGGTTACCCCTTTTTAACCCAAAACAACCTTATTCTCAAGGTTGGAAGTTAGAAGTTGGAAGCAAAAGAGGTTGACGAGCAAGAACACATCTCAAAGAGATAACACATCTTCAGAGAGCCAATTCCAATGAAAATTCACATCCAAGGAGATTGAGCATCTTCTCCTGCACAACCATCCCAACCACAATTTGATATATCCAAGGAAAGAGGAGTGTACATGTAGCCCATGCAAAAGATGTTCTTTAGTTGGTGATCACTTACAACCTTCAAACCCATCATCAGCACCTCCATCCCTCACACACAGGCCTTCAGGAATGAAATCCAAGTACAACATCATACTTTCCTGGTTATTTCATTTCATCATCATTTTATCATCCATTTTTTATCTTGCTTCCTATTGACCTTCTCCATATTTTCACCTCCGCATACCCATTAAAACTTCGCAAAATCCTACTCCAGCCACCTAATACATCGTCCCGACCAACCAAATTCCTTTGTGCAATCACAAAGGAGACCAAAAGCCCATTCTTTGAAATTTCTAGATCTCACAGTAACTGGCACTAGTTATACCTAACCACCGTCGGTCACCCCTGACTGACACCGGTCTCTGTGTTTTCCCACACAACTCTGAATAGAGACCTACCCACCTAATTTTATCTCACCCTCATTCACCTGTGACCTACCCGAGACCTTTATCAGACCTGCAAAGACCTAGAACCAATCATTTGACCTTTGGATTCTATTCTAGCTTAGCCTGTTAGAATTAGATCTATTTATTATTGTGTTTTTAAGTGATATACCTAAATCATTTCAAAATAACAATAGGATTTACTTTGTTTACAACAATGAATTGTTTAAAACATTAGACTAACAGCCATCTAGGAAGTATCACACTTCCTGGATCTAGCACATGCTAGGCAATTCACTGCCCATATTGTTTAATTCCTTTTGGTGGTTTTGTTTTCATTATAGGTAGTTCCTCCTAGCCAAAAGGAAGCTCTCATGATCAGCTGTGGATTCGAAAGTCATACACGTGCAACAACCCATCAATCGACATTTGAACAGGTATTCCTCCTACATCTGTTACCCTATCTGTTTCATCAACACTTCAAAGAAACAATCTAAGAAAAAGGTGAAACATTTTGGCACGCCCGATGGGACCCATTTGAGGTTCTTTGCATTTCATTCATTCCTAGGAAAAAATTGTGTGTTTGTTTCCCTTCTAAAAAAAACGTACACACTAATTTTCTTCCCTGGTAATCCGCTTCTTCTTTCTATTTTCTCTAAAGGAAACTTTTCTTTTGGTGTAATTAAAAAGAATCATTTCTTCATGTTTTCTGCATTATAGTGAAAGAGCATCCCTCTTCCTCTTCATCTTATTGTGTCATCCAATTCCACATTTTCGATTTGGGTTTAAAAACAAGTACATTCCATTCTGATTTATTGCATTAGCTCACATTAATTAAGGGCAACCTATACGCTGGAAGTCATGACCAGCTGATGGTTGACAAATGAATCGTAGAAAAACACTTCTACCCTTTTCTCTTTCTCTAAGTCTTACCAAACCACACAAAAATTCAAAATACATACATTCTTAAACAACATCCTACCTGGAAGAACCTATAGGTGATCACACGATCACGACATAGTGGGCACCCAGCTCACTGCTCTGTCAAGTCATACTTTAGAGCGAAGCCTGCCCTCACCATAACATACCTGAAACCTCACCTTTTAGATCTCCTTCTTGGTAGGAAGCCATCCTCACCAAAAAATCTATTTCACAACTCATGTGTCAGTCCCTAAATAGCATAAGCTAAACAAACATAATAGAAAAGGCACTCCTAGGATCGCATTTTCTTAGTGTTCCCACTTGGCTTGCATTTTGAGGTGAGAGATCACGTTCGTCACTTTCTTGTTCATCCTTGCATGCTCCTCATCATAGCTGGTGTATTCTGACTTCACTTGAGTGTGCCTGAGTCATATCATCATCATTCCCAGAATTCTGGGTCTCATTCTACATCATATTTTAATTCACAACCACTTTCTTTCTTCATTGTTTCAATTTCACAGTAAATGTTGTCGGTTACCTTTGACTGCCATCGGTTAAACCCAACTAACGTTGGTTCTAGGTCCTTTTGATAATCTTCTCAAAAGGAAATTTTACTCCATTTTCTTCCAATTTTCACAGTCTCTGTCACTGTCATTATTCCCATTGATGTTTTAAACATCCCCAGATTTGGCATCCTTGTCATATTTTACCTTCTGCCTCACTGTTTACTCACTGTCTAGTTTCTACGGTGACCGGCAGTGGTTACCCTTGACCGACGTCAGTTTTCCCTAACTGGCATTGGTTAGCCTGTTTCACATTCTAGCCGCTGTTTGTTACTTCATCCATTTTTATCACTAGATTCACCTGTTCCTGCTATTCTTTGTATCATTTACAGAGGAGAAGCCCTACCTGATCAATACTAGTTCACATGGTGTTGACCCGAAGACAAGAAAGTGCCCTCGTGTTCCACACTAGTTGCCAACCACTCCCACCTAGTCCTTCATAACCTTCTATTTTATCACCAGCCATGGATCCCATCCAGCCTACTACTATCGCTACTAGAGATGAGGAGTTCGTACTACTCCTTAACCAGAACCCTGCTGCCTTGTAGTTTTACCTTTCCCACTCGTCCACTTGAGATGCCTCGGGTCAGTTGATATATGACATGCCCATATCTATCCCTCAGACTCTCACACCCACTTTTGCATCGACCCCATATGGCTCCGTCCTGCCCGCATCCACTTTACCCCTAGTTGTTTCGCAGTTAGGTTCTATACCCGCTATGACTGTCGCGTCTGTTATCTCTATGGTACCCATCACATCCACCATACCCTCGATGACCACCCTAAACACAACCTCATCCACCCCTAACGTCTCATACATACCTGTAGTTACATTCCCACCTCCAGTGTCGGTGAGCCCTACCCCATTTCAGAATGTAGTTCTTTCCATTCCACAATCATTAACCCCTATTTCCAATAGGGTTACAACGACCCTTCCACCCCCATATACATACTACCAACAACCACTTGTTTCATCTATTATTCATTCCAGGTACGTACCCCCTATTTCCCTGCCTTCTTCTCCACCACCTTACATGGCAGCCCCATACACTGGAATGCCACCCCCATTATATGCCCAAAACCAACCTCCTCATGCTATAGAAGGCATCCAATTATCACAACCCACCAATGACCTAATTAAATTGATGTTGAAAAAGATGTAGACATTGGAGGCATCGGTTTCTGGCTCCCACAACACTCTCACCTATGATGAGATTTGCAATGAGCCTATTCACCCATCCATTCCTATCCGTTCATACCCTGTGCATTGGGAAATGCCAAAATTCAATCACTTCAATAGCAAATAAGACCCACAGCAACATTTGCAGTCATTTAAGCACAAGTGTTATATGATCACTCATGATGATGCCTTGCTTTTGAGAACTTTTCCCATGTCCTTCACTAGATTTGTATTAGATTGGTATAGTGGGTTACCTAAACACTCTATATTTTCATTCAATCAGGTAGCCCAAGCCTTCTTGGATCATTTCTCTATTAAAATCATTAAGAAGGTTACCATGATTGATCTATATTCCACACATGTCAGTACGAGGACAAATCTATCATAGATTTTGTCAATTGCTGGCGCATCCTGATCAATCAACTTACCTTCCAACTTCCACAAAATGAACACATCGAGCTCTTCACATGAGCTTGCATTGGACATATCTCCCCAACCTTGTATGGATCCAAACCTTTCTAAAAATTCAATGAGGCATTTACTATGGCATGAAATTTAGAGATTCAAGACCATCAAAGAGAAGAAAATCCAATTACGAAATAAGAATTTGGCATTTAGGCTAAATGAAACCTCTACTTCTTCCAAACCACAAACCAATTATTCCAAAACTAAAGGGCATCTACTAACCCAATGGTACTCAAGGCCGGCCCAACTCATCCGTCCAATCAGGTTACATGCTCATCTAATCTATCATCATGTCCAAGCTTTTCGATTCAAATAAGAGTAGTGAAAATATACCCCAATTGGGGAACCTTACTCTTCTGTCTTAGAAAATCTTATACAAAGTTGGGGCCATCACCCTTACACCCATAAAAAAACACACTAGTTTTGACCCTACTTCACCCCATGCCTGCATGGTATAAAGAGCATGATTTCTGTAACTATCATTGAGTGAAGGGTCATAGTGATGGAAACTGCATCACTTTCAAGAACATTGTCCAAAAAAATGCTTGAGAAAGGTGATTTAACTGTGGATAATCCCAACGCCACCCCCAACCAAAATCTACAAATCTTCAAAAAGACATTTCCCAACCATCCCCCGTCGTCCAATCAAATTGGTGAGACATCCACTCATGATACCCATACTCATGAGGTTCACGCAATCTTTAACGAGGTACCTGTCACTTCTAAATTACCTCACATCCCTTCTATAGAGGAAATCCTAGCCCAAAATCATCCTTCCACATTGGAACCAACCTCCATTGTTCCTTCACCAATAGAGGAACACCTTTCATCTCCTTCATCACCAATGGAGGAGTCTTCAACTAACATTGAGACCTTCTCACCCCTGGCTTCTCCACTTAAGAGAACCTTTACCTACCAGTACCTCTTGCAACCCATAGAGGAGCTCCCATTACCTCCTCAACCACATAGAGGAGTACCCATTACCCTCCTCCACCCACAGAGGAGCACCTATCCATTCCTCCATTTATAGAGGATGTCTCATCATCTCCTCCACCCATCATAGACCTAGTTGAGATACCTTTGCCTCTTAACAAGCATTCCCCTTTAGCTACCCAAAATCCCACATACCTACTTTCAAATCTCTTACCCACAGCAAGCTGAAGTTGGTCAATTCCCCATCTCTAAGATGTATTTTATGGGAATTCCCATTAGGTCCTCACCAACTCCACCCACAGATGTGTCATTCTCACTTTTGGCCAATCACCTAGATTCATGTGGATAAGGACTTTACTATGGGGGCATGCCTCTTACTCCATGTCTCAACATAGATGCAGAGATCCCTCAATGACACCTCCACTATCTAGCCAAACACATTTTGACCCATCAAACATAAATACAACTACTATTGATCGCAATCCCGTTCCGTGATAGCCATTAGTACTCACCACCACACCCTTACCTATAACTCGAACTACATCTAAACCCAAACCCATACTGACAACATTTTCCTCCACTAAACCTATTACCACTTTACGGGTCACCCCGACCACAAACCTTATTCATCCACCTAATTAAACTGGATTTAACTACATCCTCCAACGTCAATACCACACCTACTCTAACACCCAAACCAAAGAAACAAACTCATCAGCCTCATACCCCGCCACTGTACCAATCATGCACCTGCACTTTTCCCATCTACCTTAAGACCTTAGCTTACCCGACATCATCAAGCACCCTTCACCCATCCATAAACCAATAACAAAAAAACCCATTCCCTCCTCACAAACCTCTAACCTACCTAGGCACACAACACGACTTATACCCATGCCTGTAGTCTCTTTACCACCAATACCTCTAATACCTGCAAACTATTGTTTCACTACCCACTACACTTTAGTCATTGTCCCTCACACACCTAAGTACGACCCACATTATCTACCTTCACAGCACCCCCGTTATCCCTATGGGTAACTGACCATCTTCCTCCATCTTCTTTTCCTTCTCGACCTCATACACCCACATCCCCTTTACCCAAGAAGGTGCAACCCAAAAAAAAAACCCCATGCTACCCCACAACAAGGTAGTTAAAACAACCCCACACCATCCTACCCGTCCATCTACTGTACTCCTTACCCAAACGAACACTAACTGATACCTCAAACCACACCACCACCTATAACCCATAGCTCGATCCTGTTCCTACTCTTTCAAGAACATAGTTCCTTGAAAAATCAACCACACCTATGCCCAAACCCACATTCACTTCCCATTGTGGTCCACTAACAGGGTCCTATGCCAAAATTTTAACCAACCTCCTCGAGACTTATATTATCACATTACCACAACGTCCAACCTTATGAACCCCATCAAACCTAAGCCAAAAGGGTTTGATGATACTAAAAATTTCACATATCATTGTGTGCCAAGGAACGATGTGGAGAACTACAAGGCCTTGAAAACTATCCTTATCCAATTGTGTCCACTAGAAACCAACTTTGACGACGAAGAACTTCTCGACCGAGGGTCCTGCTTCACTAACACCCATTCCCACACTACCCACTCAACAAACACAACATCCACCCTCGCAACTCCTAGATCGACACCTCTAAATTTTAAATTAGCATGGTTCGCATCAGATAACTTTCCACGCCACCACCCAAATGTCATTGCGCTAAGCTAACCTCAGAGGATTTTTATCCTATGGTAGGTTTTTCTCCAATTGTGTCCACCAGAAACCAACTTTGATGATAATGACCTTCTTGACAAGGATCCTGCTTCACTAACACCCATTCCCACACTACCCACTCAACAACCACAACCTCCACCCTCACAGATCCTAGATCCACCCTCTAGATTTGAAATTAGCATGGTTCGCATCAGAGAACTTTCCACGCCACCACCCAAATGTCGTTGTGCCAAGCTGACCTCAGAGGATTTTTCTCCTATGGTAGGTTTTTATCTGTCGTGCCATTATACCACTCACACTACACCTTCTCCATTTTCCAACTTCCATCGATATCAACATGGTACACGTCACTACATGTACGTGCAAAAGGGCAAAGAAAAGGCAGCTGACCCACTAACCAATCCTATACCCAACATACCATCTACACCCATACCGTAAAATAACTATCCACTGGCCCTGCATACCCCATTTCTAATGGCATCACACATCACACCATGCTTAAACAACTACACCAATATCCCATCAAAATGTCCTTATACAACCTCATCCAAACCTGTAGAATCCCATTGTCAAGCTCTCATGGAGATTCTTCAATCTATTGAGATTTTACCCAATGACCCTACACCTGTAGCCTCCATTATCACACCCCATCATGTAGCCTCTCTCACCAAATTACAACCTTCATCCTCACCTAACCTTGTTCACCAAGTGACCTCCCTTAGTTTCTCTAGATGAGGAGATTGCACCACATGAAAATGATGACCCAGACCCAGCCCCCTTTATCTCTATCCACATTGATGACATATGGGTATGCCATGTGATAATTGTTGGAGGTGTTAGCATTAACATCATTTCATCCCATACATTTTCTTAAATGCACATACCTAACAATTACATACATAAACATCCGATCATGTTGCATTCATTCAATGACACTATCACTTCCACACTAGGCACTATCATTCTTCACATTTGCATGGGCCCCCTGTACTATTCTAGAATTGTTTTACATTTTAGAGGGGGAACTCCAATATAACTTGTTTCTTGGTAGAACTTGGAACCATGTCATGGTTTTTGTTCCTTACACTTTGCATCGTTGTGTAAACTTTCAACATGAAAGACACACTTATACCATTCCAGCTAACCCATCACCTTTCAAAACACACAACATGTTATACCAACCTAATGATGTGCGCATACCTATCAACCCGTCTACCCCCGCAACCAATACTGCTTCACCTACACCTCCACCTACTAGTACAGCTGTTAGCTTTCACCACACATACCTCCTTTATTCCTACTGTTGCTATAACCTCCATGAATAACCCATTAGCTTCCCAATCCGTTAACTCCACCTTTGTATCAACCTCTGACACATCATCCATTCTAGCTACCAACATACTAACCACTAATACCTTGGAAGGTGTTTTTCAATGCCTCACTTTGGGGAAGTGCCACCTATAGAGTGTCAACACAATCCTTACTCTTCACGAGTATGGAAGCCTTCACCAACACCCTCGCTATGATCACCGTATAGGAGAACACCTCCTTTATGGTCATCCTCATCTTTGTACTAGTCTCACCTATGGGGGACTTGATACTACCACTTACACACCTGAACCACCATCAAAACCCCACCCATTTTCCGCTAACTTCCAATCACTTACCAATCACCATTTCACCCACACCTTCCTGCACTGCTATGTATGGAAGGGTTTTGGTTTTGGATTTTATGAGCAAGGCTTCCATACCGTTATTCCATGTACCACTCGTAAACATAATGACCATAGTGGTATCAGCTTCCACAAAACCTCCTACCAAATAGGCCCGCATTGAACTCATTGAAGACCCTAGCCCTCCTCCATCTTAATCTTCATCACTACCTTCAGCCACTCTACCTTCATCACCACCCTCACCAACAAAGTTGATGGATCCTGAATCTATCCCCCCTAACTTTTTTTTTTCATAAACACCATTTCCTTGGGGCCTTTGACTTATCAACGTGAAGGAAAGGCCCCTTCCACTCTCTCATTCCTGTAACCTGAGATGATTGATGATGACACACCTATAATTAACACCGTTCAATGTCAAGATGATGAATCCATACTCACCTACCTTGGTGCACAAGACTCATATATTCATCGGTTGTTACCATCTGAGATGCAAACCATGTTGAATGAATCGACTATCGAGGTCAACATTTATACTCAGGATGACCCGCACATCCTAAATATCGAGACAATATTTAGATGCTACTCAATAGGAAGCCATCACTTATTTTCTCCAAGATCATAACCACGCTTTCGCTTGGTCTTACACAGACATCCCCAGTATTGACCCCACCATAGTGGTCCAGAATATCGTAACCCTTTCTGATGCCAAACCTATCAAACAAAAGATGAGGAAAATACACCCTCACATTACTCTTCTTATCAAAGAAGAACTTCAGTGCCTTCTTTCAGTTTCCTTCATCTTACCCGTTGATTATCTTCATTGGATTTCTAACATTGTCGTTGTTACTAAAGCAACAGGGGGACTCCGCATTTACACAGAATTCCGTGACCTCAACCTAGCCTGTCCTGAAAGATGAGTTTCCCTTACTTGCTATTGATTAGCTGGTTGACCTCACTACTAGTCACGAGATGCTCTCACTCATGGATGGCTTCTTGGGTTATAACCAAATTTTTGTTTCTCCAAAAGATCAGCACAAGAATACATTCATCACCCCTTAGGAAACCTTTTGCTATAGAGTCATGCCTTTTGGCCTTAAAAATGCTGGTGCTACATATCAGCATGCTATGACTTACATCTTCCATGATATCATCCATCACATATTGTAAGATTATGTGGATGATCTCTTGGCCAAATCTAAACACCGTGCTAAGCACCTCACCATCCTCGAAACCATCTTTAACTACCTCATTAAATATTGTGTCCACCTTCAGCCTAAAAAGTGTGTCTTTGCGGTTCTCTCAGGAAATCTCTTGGGATTTATATGTTTCCATCCGTGGTATAGAAGTTGACCCTACTAAATTCAAGGCCATTCTGAAAATGCCTCTGCCCATTAACCTTACACAAATCCCTAGCCTACAAGGTAAATTACAGTCCATTCGCCGTTTCATCTCACAATTATCTGATCGGTGTCAACCCATTTCATCATCTGCTTAGCAAGTATGTCTCCTTTAAATGGGACGATGACTATCACAAATATTTTGAGGCCCTAAAGCAATACCTTCTCCAACCACCTGTACTCATTCCACCTAAAAATGATCAATCTTTTTACCTATACATATCAGCTACCGATCATTCCTTGGGAGTCTATGCTTGCTCATCGCAATGAACAACATAGGGAGCAGGTGGTTTATTACATAAGCCATACTCTTTTAAACTATGAAACCTGATACAACCATCTAGAAAATATTTGCTTAGCCTTAGTTTTTATTGCCACCAGAATCCACCATTACCTGCTCAACCACAAAACCTATGTCATGACCAACACTGACCCCTTACACTTCATGTACGCCAAACCTTATCAAAATCAGTGCACCACATGATGGCTTATGCTTTTAGCTAATATTGACCTTGAATTCATTCACCAAAATTCCATCAAGGGCCAAGCTATAGCCAACAAACTAGCTGATGCACCTATTGCTGGGGACCAACCCTTTAATTTTGACTTTCCCGATGCGTCCATTGCTACTCTTTTCCTAGATGAACCCCCTTACCAAATGACACTACTCTTCGATGGTTCCAAGTGTTAGTCTCAGGGGTGGGGCCAGTGTTATCCTCATTCCTCTTAGATGGGGAACCCATGCCTTTATCTTTCAAACTAGACTTTGAATGCACCAACTAATATTACCGAGTACGAAGCACTCGTACTAGGTCTCTAGGCCACCTATATGCCCTAGATGTCAAATCAATCCACATCTTTGGTGATTCACAATTGGTTGTGAATCAAGTTAATGGTATGTACCAATTTTGTAATGAGATAATTCAAAAGTATAAACATCATGTAGACATACTTTTAACCACCTTTGATCGTTACACCCTTCAAACCATCCCACGTTCAACCAACAAATTTGTAAATACCATGGCCTGTTTAGCTTCCCAAATACCCGCTTCCCCTGCTCGATTCCAAAATATTTTTCACCGTATAACACCTCCATTCACCTTCTTATTTACCTCAGGATTTTTACTCAATTGGAAACAACACCCCTAACCCGAGTGACCTTTGGCACAAACAATACTTCGAACTACCTTTCTCTCACCATCTTACCTCCTGATCTTACCCGTAATGGACAACGTGCCTTCCTTTAAAAGGTCTCTCATTTCATCATTCTGGGGGGACTCCTCTATAAGCATGGCTTTGATGATATTCTCTTACGATGCCTCACGAGTTCTGAAATTCCTTATACCATTAAGGAGGTTCATGATGGCATATATGGAGGTCACTTTAGTGGCCTTGCTGTTGCTAAGCATATTCTTTGCCTAGGCTATTACTAGCCAACCCTTAACCATGATTGTTATGACTATTTCAAATGCATTGTGTGAAATTTAAAAAACATTCCAACCTTCATCATACACCCAGTCATGCCTTATAGGTCACTTGTGACCTTTGGCCTTTCTCTCAATGGGGTTGGGATCTTGTCAGAGAAATCAATCCTCATTCTTCCCAATGCCATTAATGGATCATAACTACTACTGAATACTACACAAAATGGGTGGAAGCCATACCACTCATATCCAAAAAAGTCAAGAAGATATGTGAGTTCATTAACCATCACATCATTTTTCACTTTAGTGTTCCTCATCGACTCATCACTGACAATGGAAAACAATTCAAAAACAAAACAGTGCAAAAAAATTGTGACACCTTCAGCATTCAACTTAGTTTCTCATCGCCTTATTACCCACAAACCAATAGCCAAGAAAAATCCACTAACAAAACCCTCAACAAAATTCTCATGAAAGTGGTTGATGATACTAGGAAGGATTGGCATACGTACATTCCTTTCACCCTATGGGCATACCGCACTAGTATTCACACTTCCACTACGGCCACCCCCTTTTCACTGATCTATGGTATCGAGGCTGTTCTACCTCTCGAACTTCAGATCCCCTCACTCTACATTTCTCTCCATGACATTATTACTGATGATGAATTTCATTAGGATTGCTTAGCACAACTAGAGTTATTAGACGAATGTTGTCTTAAAACTCTGGATCACCTTCAAGTTTACCAATAACGTATCAAATGTGCTTATGAAAAACATGTTCATGAACAAACCTTCCAAGTCGGTGACCTTGTCTTGAAAGAAAATCAACACGTAGCCAAAGCAGAAAAAAGTAAATGAGGAAAATTCACTGCTAATTTTCTTGGACCATACATCGTAACTCATACCTATGGATTGGGTGCCTATCGTTTATCCTCACTTGATGGTAAATCCAAACCTGAGCCCCTTAACGCATTGCATCTTTGACCATTCTATTGTTGACTTGTTGTCCTACCTCACCCTCTGTCTCTTTATAGGCTCGTCCCTTGAGTGATATTCACTCAATACACCTCCTTAACGATTAAATAAGAATCATGTGAGTACCCGTCACTTGTTATCTTCTCTTGAATATGTGTATCATGGTAGTGCACATAGCATGATTCTTATGGATACTTTTTGTCTACCTTTAGATGAGATCCCATGGTCATTCCACCTTGTCTTTTGAACAAGAGTCCTATCCTTCACCTTGATCTTGTCCATGATTTCAAAAAACTTACATGGGACCAAACTCCTTGAGTCAAACTTCTAATAAAAAGATGACTCCCTCAAAAGGACATCTTCCTCTCGACAAAATTTCTACTATAAATAGACTGCTCCCTCAAAGGAAAACTATGTGAAGCTTTCAAAAAAAATTGAGAGAAACCGAAGCTTCCCGCATCGATCAGCTTCACGAAGACCTCAAGGAGTACCATATTATTTATACCATATAGACTTCCAGCATCGATCAGTCTATCACAAGAACAAAAAAAAATTTATTCATGGACTTGCCCATTGTGACCTCGGACCTCTTGCCCAAAAGCCTTGTCACTCAAAACATATAAAATTAACTACCTTTCACCCACCTTACCATTTCCACTCTCATTTCCTAAATTGCCTCAAGGGACATATTGGAATTTCGACATTTGGTGATCCTGTGACTACTTTCACCGTAGAACAGTTAATCATGCAATGCCTTTCGGGTCTTGTGTTCATCACCCCCTCCAATGTATGATCCTACCCAATCAGGTGGCTCTATTTCCCCCCTCTTATCTTTTAACCATCTTTGTTGATGGTTTGATTACCTTATACAGAACTTGGTACTTGACGCTTACCTTTGGGGTAATCCTCCCCTTTCGCTATAGTCACCTTCACCTACATCATTTTACCTATAATCTACCCACACCTATTACACCTAAACCCACTACATGCCTAAAAACCTACCAACTCATTCTCATATTCTTCCCTAACTCATGGGAGAACTACATCAGCCTGAGGTCCCTTTTTTCTGAGACTATGTAGGTAGCACTCCGAGGGCATGGGGTCCGTGGAGGTTAGCTCGGCCATTCTCTACCCTAAACAATTCGTCAACCATGCCTAACTCACCATTTACCCCACATTTCACTTAGTTCCCCTTTTCTAACAAAATTGGAAATTAAGCCACATACATAACAAGTTGCTTATCACAACATACATTTAATTCACCTACCATCTCTCTATCAACACTATGCATAGATTATACAAATTTCATATATGACCCATAGTATCATTCATTGCCAACATAATGGATCATAACTAAACCTACTTTCGACTCGACCATGCCAATAACCTGACTCGATCCATGCCTATAACGTAACTCAACCATGCCTATAACCTGACTCGATCCATGCCTAAACCAACCTAACTCCATCATGCCTAACTCACCTAATTTCCATCCATATCAAAGTAACAAATCCATATCTCCTCTAACACAAGGCATACATCCAATATCTCATAATTATATTAACACATCACAAAATACCATGAAACTCATCATATAAATAAATAAATGTGTATCTAAAAATACATGCCTATCTCATCATGGCCATCATCTCAAAAATGTTGGCACGTAAGCTGATATACAATACAAAATGTCATTGGCACACAGGCCGGTCTCATATATACAAAAAGAATGAATGAATCAATACAAAAAATCTTCGGCACGCAGGCCGGTATCTGCTCAAAATATACAACAACATCACTTATACATACTACCTTTAGCACATAGGCCAGTACGTGATAAAAAAAATACAACTATCTTCGGCACACAGGCTGACATATATATAAAAAAAATCACTAGTATACATCAAAAATTGGGAGGCCATATATCAGACATCTCACCGGATATCCTCCATCTTTGTGTCACCTACACCCTTAGTCTCCTGTGTCCCTGTTGGCACATCAACTAGCTCTGGTCACCGTGCACTGGTGGCCTCTCCCTGATCGAGCCTTAAAGCTCGCTGACCTCCTTTACTCTCCACACTATGTGTGCAGGATCTCGTCCTCTCACTAGACGTCTATTGTGCCCTATACTTTCCGTATGGGAGGAAGTCTGTCCCGACTGCCATGAGCTGGTTCTAGTAGTATCGCACTTCACCTAGGGCATCCCATAGTGTAGATATAGGCATGGTATATGGTGGTCCCATAGGTCTTGGCCCCTGTACCTACCTTGTGCCAGCTAGTGGACTAGGACCAACTCCCTGTGCCTGTGGTGGTCCCCCTGCCCCTGTGCCTGTATCTAGTCCTGTAAGTCCCCAATCTATGCCTAGGCTATGGCCAACTAGCCCTGTAAACCTGCCACCTGAGCCACTAAGGTTGCCACCTGACCATCTCTGTCTCTATCTCCTCCATCTCCTCCACCCTCTCCCTCTGCCATCTGGGCCTACAGACTGGCCACCTCTACTCGTAGCTCTGCTACCTCTGCCTCTGACCCCTCCAGCTGTGTCTGCAGTATACCTATCTGCGTGATCAACGTCACTACCTTCCCCTATAGGGTGTCTCTCTATACTGTCACGGTAGCTAAGTCTGGCTTCCCCGGTCTAGGTGGTATAGCTCGTAACTGAGCCACCCACCACTACCTATACCTATCTGTGCATCCGATGTCATCAATCTACCGATCCACTAGCTACTCCTCCTCTCCTGTAGGCATTGTCAACTATGGTAGAGGTAGAGGCCTCTCCACATCATCTCTCTGATACTGTGGGAAGGATAGAGGAATATCTTGTACAAGCCCGAATTATCATCAGACCCTGTCTACTGGGATCATCTCATCCTCTCTGACACGACGAACCTGTATCCACCTCTCTTGCTAGAGCTCATCTGGCTCCTCATGCATATGCCTATATGAGGGGAATCCCACATATGGCCTCCAGATAATGTCCACTCCGGACAACCCCTCCAACAACTACCGAAAATGGGCCGCATGATATGTTGGCCTATCTGAGCTCCGCTCTCCTACAACCAGCACCCATCTCCTGTATCCCAGCCACACACATCTCGGTGGGAATGCATCTACTTAGGGCATCCCTATAGGTCAAACATAGACTATGTGCTCATAGGCCTAGCAGTGTAGTATAAATGTACAACACAGGCTAAACATGCACAACCGCCCATACGCCCACAACTCTCTATATAGCTGCACCAAGAATGTTGGTGCCTAGGTGAAGCATGTCTCATGCACCATCATATCGTGGAGCACCCCCATCAGTGATCAGGGAAAGCATCCACCCTCTGCATCAGGTAGTGCATAGTAACACACTGCCTCCATCAATATAACTACTAGCCTCATCTCATTCAGACGAGCTAGGTACATATAACCATAGCTCAAACTGGCGCTATGGAATAGCTCCGCCGCCCCCTCGCCAAATACTATCCCGATCAACTCCTCTGAGGCCTCGAAGGAGATAGAGTACACCTGGGCCCCCAATATGGGTAGCCTCAGAATCTGGAACATGTCCTCTAGGTTGATAGTCATCTCACTAGTCGAAAGGTGGAACATGGTGGTCGTGAAGTCCCATCTATCAATGAGCGTAACCATCAAACAAGGCTACCAAATATCATGTTGGTAGCATTGCATACCACTCAAGCCCACTACCTCCACGTGCTGCAGCTCCAAAGGACTTGCTAAGCCACACAATGTCACTAGTAGCGGTGACACCCTGTCCCACATATGTAACTGTGATCTCCCCTACATCCAATCCAAAGCACAACATTAATCTACCTTTACCATGACCACATTCATCACTTATCATTACCCACCACTCTATTTTTACCCTACCCATCTCAACTAGCTAACCTACATCATTTTTTGGACCCTTGTGCCTAAAATCTTGACCGGTGCCATTTCATCCTAATTGACTCCGGTCACCCTTAAACCGGCATCGGTCACCTATTTGGTGACTGATACCAGTTCAACTATACCGACCATGGTTACCACGTAACCGGCATTGGTCACCTATTAGGTGAATGATCCTAACTCTACCCGACCGACGCCAACCAAGCTTGATCGACACCGGTCACTATCATGGAAAAATCCATGACTTCCCAAACCCCTCTTTTTTTAAAAACCCTCCCACCCATCCCTTTTACCCGACCTACAATGACCTACACTACCCCAAACCCCCTACCTACCTCGCCTCTCCATTTTACTACCCTGCCCCTCTCTTTTTTTCCTGTTATTCCCCTCTATTCCTGATTTCACTTTTTCCCAACGACAACATACAAAAAACCACACAAAACAAAAAACAAACAACTATCACAACTTCTAATTTATGTAATTCACACTATAGAGTTAGGCATTTACCTCGTCGCGCTACCACCATCTTGGTGGCACATTTGGCCGCTATGCCAGTGGTCCACCCAATCCCTCTCCAGCCTCTGCCATCCCCAAATATCTACCCACAACCTCCGACCAATCAAATCTCTCGCCCTGATTGCGTGGACCCACTACTCACCAACCCAACCACCATCAAATCACACTGCCAGCTCACTGTCCCATTTCCTCTAGACACTTTTCTCACTTTTCTCTTTTTTTTTGTCGTTTCTTCACTTCACAAATCACAAATACATAATAAACACGTAGATTTTTTTATACAAAACCCGACCTAACCAACATCAGTTCCCCTTGACTGACATCTATCTCGTGCCCTACCTCACCGTCGTTAGTTTTCCTATACCAACATCAGTTATCCATGACCACCACCGGTCACCCTTACCTACACATTGCCTCTACTTTGCCATTTTACCCCACCTTCTACCTTGCTCTTTACCCCATCCACCCTTTACCCAACCTATTACCTTAGGGTTCTTGAACTCATCATTTACTACCTCTATTTGTCCTCCTTTAGGGACTCATTATTTTACCCCTATCTTGGCCTTACTTGTGCCGCGACCTAGATATTTAGACCTAGACCATCGCTAGTGACCTTTGACCTCATGTGTTCGCTATACCTTGTGGCACTATTACCTGTGTTGATTGACCTGATGACCTTACCTAGCCTATTACCATGACCATTTATCCTAACCCTACCTTTGGTGTACCGGAACATACCTAAACGTTCCTGCACCTAACCTACATTTTGTTTCCTAATCATATCCTATACCTTGGATACTAGATTCACTTCAACATTGTTTGGATAAACCTATCAACCTTAGATGATGTAGAGTTTACGTGCTCTTCAACCCGGTAGCGTGTTGTAGTTTCTACGTGTGCGTGCATTTGACTATTGCTACCTGTGACCTTGACCCATTACCTAGATTCCCTGAGTAGACATTTCACCCTTTTTTCCTCATGCCCACCTACCTTTTCCTCACATTTACCTTTTATCAAACCACTCACCGCTTCAGCTTGCTGCCTTGTCAGTTCCTGGTTTGAGGGGGATCACCTTCACCCACACATGGGGTAGCCACATCTTATTTTTGTTAGTGTCGCTTACCAATACAGGCTACACAACAAAAAGGGGCAAAATGTAGAGACTAAAATTAGGTCACACTCTCGTTTCATCGCTCGACATGTAAGCACCCTTTATTACATTTAACTAGCCATGACCCCCTTCACCCCACTAATATTAATTTAACTAATTTAATTAAATTAATGCATTATCATCACTATATTTATTATTTAAATATCTTATTTAAGTAATATCTACACATACAGTTCACTTAGACACTTCACCAAGCCAACTCAACCTAAGACCCATTCTTAGCAAGTTCCCTTAACTAACTGAGACTTATCCAAACCCTAAAAATCAATGCCTACATTCCCTCCAACCACATTCCCGCATGATCACAAGAGGCTCCAGTATAATCCACAGGATAATGACACAAGATCCAAGGAAATCAGGAGGATCTCCCTAGTTTAGTAAACCTAGGAAATCCCACCTTGACCAACGTCGGTTACCCCTAACCGTTGCCGGTTAAGCCGGACTACCGTTGGTTACCCATTTTTAACCCAAAACAACCTTATTCTCAAGGTTGGAAGTTGGAAGTTTGAAGCAAAAGAGGTTGATGAGCAAGAACACATCTCAGAGAGATAATGCATCTTTAGAGAGCCAATTCCAGTGAAAATTCACATCCAAGGAAGGAGATTGAGCATCTTCTCCTGCACAGCCATCCCAGCCACGATTTGATCTATCCAAGGAAAGAGGAGTGTACATGCAACCCATGCAGAAGATTTTCTTTAGTTGGTGATCACTTGCAACCTTCAAACCCATCATCAACACCTCCATCCCTCACACATAGGCCTTCAGGAATGGAATCCAAGTAATTACAATATCATACTTTCCCGGTTATTTCATTTCATCATCATTTTATCATCCATTGTTTATCTTGCTCCCTATTGACCTTCTCCATATTTTCACCTCTGCATACCCATTAAAACCTTGACAAAGCCTACTCCAGTCACCCAATACACTGTCCCAACCAACCAAATTCCTTTGTGCAAACACAAAGGAGACCAAAAGCCTGTTCTATGACATTTCCAAATCTCACAGTAATCGACACCAGTTATACCTAACCGCCATCGGTCACCCCTGACCGACACCGGTCTCTGTGTTTTCCCACACAACGCTAAACAGAGACCTACCCACCTAATTTTATCTCACCCTCATTCACCTATGACGTACCTGAGACCTTTATCAAACATGCAGAAACCCAGAACCAATCATTTGACCTTTGGATTCTATTCTAGCTTAGCCTGTTAGAATTATATCTATTTCTTATTGTATTTTTAAGTGAGATACCTAAATCATTTCAAAATAATAATAGGATTTAATTTGTTTACAACATTGAGTTGTTTAAAACAGTGGACTAACAACCATCTAGGAAGTATCACACTTCCCAGATCTAGCACATGCTAGGCAGTTCACTACCCATATTATTTAATTCCTTCTGGTGGTCTTGTTTTCATTACAGGTAGTTCCTCCTAGCAAAAAGGAAGCTCTCATGATCAGATGTGGATTCAGAAGTCATACACACGCAACAATCCATCAACCGAAATTTGAACAGGTATTCCTCCTATGCCTATTACCCTATATGTTTCGTCAACACTTCAAAGAAACAATCTAAGAAAAAGGTGAAACATTGCCCATCCCTTCTTTCTCAGATCTGAGAAATTAGTTGAATCTCAAGCCTCCATTTTTGGATCTCTGTAATATAAATCTTTCCTCTTTCCTTGTAACGAGTTATTGTGTAAAATCATTAGAGCAATCAAAATTAAATCTTGTTATTGTTCTTTATCCTAGTCTAGTTTTACTGCTTCAACTTACCTTTATTCATGTTTATGAGTATATTGTGCATCTCATTATGTCTATTTTAGGTTCAAATTTGATTGTTCTTACTGGAAATGTGTTTGTTTCAAGTGTTATGAGGGTGCTTGATCACCCTTCTCATCTTCAACTATTTTTATTCTCATGTAGAAAAGTTTTTTTAACACCCCTTTTCTTGGTGCCATCACCACCCCTTAGTGTAGGTTTTATTTTGCATGAAATATCCCTCTATCCCTGTTTCCTTGGAAGTGTTAGGGTAGTATTAAATTATCTATTTTCCTACATTTTGGAGTAGTGTAGTGCTTATTTTGGGAAGAGGAAGCTAGCCTTCTCTGGAGAGTTATCTCATTCATAAGGTCCTGCACTTTAGAATAACTCCATGTTACCCAGTCACACTAAATGCCTCAGTAAAAAAAGCTAGCAAATCGGGGTTACTATGATTTGATGATAACAAGTATATTTTTCTTCCTTTTGGACTCATAAATGTACTTGTTGGAGCTCAAAATTGCTTCTGTCACAGATCAAGATGAACTGGGCTTTTGAGGCAACATGGCACTGTCTCAAAGTTATGGGACCTTGCGTTCTTGAGACAGACCTCTATAGAAGACTGATTCCTTTACCAATTTCTAACACTAAAAATACTCCTAGAAAGGGAAATACAACTACATATCACTACCCTACCATTCCAAGGGAATGAGATTAGAATGATATACTTGAAAAAGGGAAATATAAGCTAAAGGAGGCATTAAATCTAGAAAGAGGGGGATAAAAACAATTAGTTTTAAGAAAAAATGAATGAGAATGCTTGCAGAGAGGATTGACATGCCTATCACAGTCTAGAACACACCCACACACTTGTTTTCATGGGGCACAATATAAAAAGGGACCTGTAAGGGACGTGAAAAATAACAATAAACAAAAAATGCAAAAGAGAGGAAAAAGATGGAATAAAAATGATCCAAGGCGAAGAATAGCTACAAAAAATATTATATTGCTTCCATAGAATGCACAATCGATTACAATGGCAGATGAGGTAGATATCCACATACAAAAAATCTAGATTTGAAGGCCTGCAAATTAAAATACAAAGAACCAAGGACCTTGGAAAACTAACGAGGATTGTTCTTACATTTATTGAATAAGTAGGAGAGAAGAGGGGTACAAAGAAGAGGGAAAATCATATTCAAAGTCTCAACCACCAAAAAATAAGCAATAACTATATAAAAATCCACCTATAAATGTTGTCAGATGCACCTCACCATGTTTTTTTGGCTTTTGGAAGAAGGAAAGAGGCAAGATCTGAAGAAAATGTAGTGGTTGAGTTGATTAGATGTTTATATTAATGACCTGAGTGACGTTTCCTTGATTTGCACCAACCAAATCCCGAAAAAAATTGATTTTGAATCATCAGGAGTGCAATCCACATTAGAATATTTTAAACAAGACGACGCGCACGCATATCATATCCCTGTAGAAAACGTTATTGTGATTGGAAGGTCTGCAGTGTAAAATGAACAAGCAAGACACATGACGTGTTGTGATTGATCCATAAAATCAATTGACTATCTGGTATTTTTTATTTTTGCCACATGTCGCGCATTGGTTTTTTATGAGGATTCGGTGCTTGGTTGACATGTTGTTCAGAATAAGTTTTACCTCTTCAACCTATTTAAAAAAGCAAGAAATAAAACTCACCAAACCTCAAAATGGTAGAGTTTAGAGGTATCTACAGATGTGGATGGATGATGTTTAATTGTTACACTACCTATATGAAATGATTTTAGCTCATGTCTTGCAAAGAGTGTTGTAATCACAAACACTACACAAAATATTTATTAGTAAAAATAATAAGTAGGTTGCCTAGAAAAGGGCACTCCCCAGAATCCAAAATAATTCCTTACAAGGATGTCAACCTGTTATTATGAAATTAAGTGAATAATGATAAAATTATAAGAGATAATATAGCCACTCAATACAAGGGAAAACAGACTGATGTGATCTATGGTTATATGTTTCCCTAATGGTGATTCCTGATCCAAAGGGAGTTTAGGAGATCACAATATGGCTCGAGGGAGCAAGGATGTGGATGTGTGTATACACTTACAAATGCAAGCATGATAATGTGTTTGATTTAAGACAATTGATGAGATGCTAAGGTTGTCTTCAAGGAGGTGGATATGGCTCAAAGGAGGATGATAGAACTAAATGGTACTCACAAAGATAGAGTATTGATTATAATTGAAGGTTAAATGTATGAAGAAAAAGCTACAATGATAAGGGGGTTTAATGGACAGGAATCACCGATAATTGGGAAAATCACTAGTAAATACACACATATTGACAAATGCCAAGACAAATTTGATAAAAAAATTTAAATGATAAATGATTAAAGCAATGTTGTGCAAATAAGGTACATACCTAGTTAAGATGATAATCAAGGCTGAGAATAGATATTACTCAAAGGTGTAGAAATCCAAAGGGATCACTTATTTGAGCTTCAGAATGTGTTGATGAAGTATGTAGACAAAGTGGTAAGGAGTTGGCTACAAGTGATCCATAATGGCTCCAAGATGCTCAATGGAGATAAATGATACCATTTTATGATGATTTTACTGTCTCACTATTTAATGATGATGTACAAAAGTAAAAATAATAGTGAAAGCCCAATTTTCATGAAATGAATCGTGGGGAACCTGAAGTTGCAGTTGAATGATAATTTGATTGTCTTGAAAAGCTCGAAAATGATCTCTAAAATTGCTTGATGACTAGAAATGACGATGCTGAATAGTATTATTTGACGTTGATGCAACGAAACAAAAATAAACTCTAACAAAAGACCGAGGCTCAAAACTATGAGAAGATGGTCCCAAACAGGGACTGGAAATTGGGCTTAAATAATTGTTGGCGATTTAACAAATCGTCGGCGATTGCAGCTAGTTCGAGTTTTTTAATTGAATTGTTGAAACAATTTACTAATTAGAGTTTTCTTATTCATGTTTTCAAAGGATAGGATATGAATTGGTTTTGAAATTGTCATGTTATCTTATGAGGTGTCAAGGAAAGGATATATTTAGTTAGATGTCTTCTAATTTAGCCTAAGTTTGTTTGAGATATATAGTAGGTTGTTTGAGTAATATATATAAATTGTATGAATATATGATTGTTTGATAATATAATATTATGTGTGATATTGATGAGTAAAATAATACTTTGTAAGTATATAAAAATGTCCATGGTAGATGTGTCGGGATAAGGGGATTAGGGGTGATTTTTAAACAGTTTCCTAGGTGGATAAAAATATCATTAAGATATTACACTTGTGTATTTAATTAATTAAATAGGGATGGGGTACAATTAATTTAATGTAATAATGTATTACGAATTTCAATGAGTTAATTAAGTGAAGATGGGGGAGTGTAGAATTTTAGTGTCTACATTTTCCCATTTTGGTCCAATGGCTTAAAGGAAACGCGTTGGACAGAAACTATGGGAAGTTGTATGAGTGATCCAAATGTAATGCAATACATGGAACACCTGTGTATGTGTGTCATGTGTTTCGTAAAGAGTTTCCCCAGTCCAGGGGATACTAAAATAATATGTTCTACCTAGGAACCAAAGGATAGGGGAACCAAGGGGCTCGACACCTATAGTGATATAATCTGCAAAGGTAGGCATAATAAATGGGGAAATTCAAATGATGGGGGCTAAAGGGCACATGTCCCATAGATGAATGACAAATCCCAATGTCAATTTTTGTTTTGTTTTGATGTTTCAAGGACTTGGGTCCGTTGAAAATGTGACATGCTTGTGGAGAAGTGAAATTTTCATATTTTGGGGCAAAAATAAACACATATGCCAAAAGAGTATGTTTGCAAATGATTATAAAGAAGTTAGAGACGATTGAGGGAATCGCCGATGATTGACCTCAAGGTAAAAATATGGGCTATAAATAGTTGATTCATGGTTTATTTCACCACATTGTTACCATGGTGAAATTTATTTGATAGAGTGAGTCGGGAAAGAAAATTGTGGTTTTGAGGATAAAAGGACAATTTTTGGACAAAATGAGGACCTCTAACTGTGAGTGCAAGCCTGTAATGGTTGAGGTAGGTGATTCTAACCTGCTTTGTTGATTTTTTCTTTGATTTTTGTATATTTTAGGGATTTTTCTCCGTTTTGGGGGCACATGAATACCCTATGGTAAAAACACGGGAATCATCGGTGATTCATTCAATTGCTAGCAATTGAAGTGAATCATTGGTGATTCACTTCTAATGTGATGAGTTTGTATTTTTGTTTGTCGTTATAATTTTTTAAGAAATGTTTTGGATATTAAATGGTGTTTGTAGTTGCAATCTAAACATTTGTGTTGAATGTAACTGATGTTGAAATGGATTTTATTTTGTAATAACATCGTAGTTATTTTTTTGCTTTTGAATATGGAATTCTAAGTTTAGATAACAATGTACCATTGCATATTTTCGATGTTTTAGATGTTGTTGGTATTTTTAGGTGATGATGTTTATGTTGATGTTTTTTATATGTTGTGGATAATTTTAATGTTTCAAATAAATTTTCAATGATGATACTAATGTTGATTTATTTGTGTTTTATAGGTGGATGTAAAATTGACGATCCAAGATCGTATACCACTGATTTTGGACAAGGTGAGAGCCGATTGAAATCATGTTGAGGCTATTGGTTTTGGTGCCATAAGTCATTTTTGATGGTTACATAGTTTTTGGAGCTTGATGTTACATTTTCTAGAGAGGTGGAATCCTTCCAGTAATACTTTATGGTTACCTACTTGAGAGATCATGAACAGTTGGAGGTTGTACATGGCATTTTGAGACTACCCATTCATGGAGAGGGAGTATATATTATTACTAAGGAAGCGAGGGATGATGTTATGACTAGGTTATATGGAGAAAATGTTCTTGATGTCATATTTGAGTTAGGTGATTTCACTTATGCCATATTGTATTCAGCTAGGACAACGGGTCATACTCGGATGACCATGATGATGATGGCCATAATTTGTTATACATTTCCAGATTTTGGAGGTGTTCATTTCCCATGGATGATGGAAGGGGTCATGGATGAGATGATGGAGGAGCGTATTATTTTTGAATGGGGTCTTACCCTACTTTCACATACATACAAAGAGGTATGGGCCTAGAAGGTCCACATGCGGTATGGAATTGATATTGGATTTTTATTACAAGCTTGAGATTTTGAGCACATTGTTGTTGCTCGACCAGTGGGGTTATCTTGGGTGATTGGTGATGGGAATCCTAGCTTCTTAAGATGGAGGGAGGATGGAGGCCATGGGATAAAGAGGAGGAGGCCAGGGTACTACCGAGAGCTTTTGTCTAGATTGCTAGTTGGAGATGTGGTATAGAGGCCATACCTATATTTTCCTGTTTTTCCTAAGTTTACTGATGAGTTGGTCAATTTACAACAACCTATATGGGTGTAATATTTCCGACTAGGTGAGAACGAGTTTGTTTTTATCACGTTAGGAGATAATTTATATTTATATATGGTGTGTAAGGGGAACCACTTCAGTACAGATGAGAGGATGGAGACACAGATATTTTAAGGGAAGTTGTGATAGAGCCTAAGGTTATTATAGATCAGCAGGGGATAATGGGTCCCAATAATGAGGGTGTGATGGTTATGATTAATGATGTGGGGTATAACCCTAAGTACATAGTATGGTGGACCTAAGAATTGAGGAGATTTGACAGGACTTGGGTTATATAGAGAGCAACTCAAAGAGTTAGACAAGTACATGCTCAAGTGGAGAGAGGAACACCAATAAAGGAGGTAGCAGAGGGTGATGAGGATGATAATGATGATGATTTGGCTGCAATTATTTCATTAGTGGTGGCTGAGAATGCTGTAGTTGAGGGAAAGAGAGATTAAACCCAGAGAGAGATGATCTCCTAGGTATTCAAGATTATTTGATTGTAGAGAGGGATGAATTGATTACTGAGAGGGAAAATATGGTAGTGGAGCGAGAGGGTTTCAGAGCTTAGTTAGCCATGGGTATTACAAATAGGGATCAGTACACAAGACAGAGAGATGAGATGAGTAAGGCTTTAGGGATTATTGGGCCTTGCATCTCTAGTGCATATTTTGCTAAGATGGCATAGGTCACCAGAGAAAGAGATCTAACTAGTGGAAAGGGGCCACAGGATAGCGAATGGAGACATGGTGCTAGTGGAGTGGGACCACCCATGGGGTCTAGTATGGTTTCCATGGCTCACTATGAGGCAATACGGGTGAAGCGTGACTATTATGTGAATTTGATTACACATGATTATCCCAATGCTACTTTATATGTTGATCACTTGGCCACTAAGGTGGCAGAATGCCCTAGTATTAGTGCTACGAATGTGGGTCACCCACCTCAGAGACCAAAGGGAGTAGGTGACAGTGAGAGAGGATTTGGAGGAGGTTTCATTGTTGTTGGTGGTGTGAGAGTAGTCAGAGGTGGCAATTCTCAGGGAGGAGAGTATAGTACAACTCATCCTAGTCAATTCTTAGGGAATTTTCACTTTACTGACTCTTGATATGTATTCAGCTCACGAAAGCCTTATTGTATGACATTGATATGATGTATTTTGGTAATATGGCTCTTAGAAGCCAATTTTTTATATTGACATATATATATATCTTTTATGTATTTGGTCTCAATGTGTACTATGATATCTATTTTTAATTTGAATGTGTTAGTATTAGATAGATACATATGACATGATGTTATGGTTTTATTGTTAAATTAATCAACTTAAAATGTGATCTTAAATTGTATCCAAATGTGGCTAAGTAAAATGGGATAAAAATGAAATTATTTCCCCACTATAGATTTGGTACATACACGATGGGTTTCGAAAGCGTGAAAACACTTGCAATTGTAGCCTTTAACAATTGTTAAATAAGATTTCCAATAGGTAGTTATGGAAACTTAATAAGTGTAGGGTAAAATAAGTGTACCTTCCTAGGACATTAAAGGAGTTTTATATATGTAGATAAATGTAGGGAAACAAATTCTCCTTTTCAACAAGTCTAAAGAGAGATTCCCCAACTTTTTATGTTTTTGATTTTTAAGCAAACTAATCAATACATGAAGTTTTCTATAATGGGAAAGCTTATCAATGTGGGAATCTTTCTTGGATGCTTTTGATATTGATTTATTTTTTAAGGCTAGTCAATGTGAGAAGCCGTTTTATATATGGGTAGTCAATATAAGAAGCCTTTTTATATAGGGGATCGGTCTATAATTTTAAATGGTATTTTTCCTTTGAGGGATTAATATACTATATTTTTTAAATTTTGAGTAATGCATCCAAATGATTTCTTTACATATATTTGGAGCTGAGGGAAAAACCCTAATAAATTGTTTCAAGGAGGGGAAGAGATGCATATATGATCAACACATTAGTTCCCCATATCATGTTTTTTAGTTGGGAAAATGTAGATGGATATAATAAATTTAAAGGGGTTCTTTTTGAAGAGGAACTTATCCATAGAGAAAGATACGATGAATAAATCTGTGTTACTCATCTTTAAGAAATTTTTAGGTTAGTGATAGATAACCACATGCTTTCAAATCATTATTGGGACATGATGGATGGATTTAATGGAGTGATAGAATGTAACTACTCATATGACAATAAATTATTTAGTAATAGAAAGGCCACAAGTGTAAGGTGTTCAAAGGTTGACCCATACCATATGGACCGATCCAGCTAGGGGAAAATTTCTATGTTTATTTTGTTTTATCGTAGTGACATTTTGACTTGAATTAATAAAGTAAGTTGATGAGGATGTGTGAAGTGATATTTTTGAGTTCTCGGTATGTAGGAGCCCATCTTAACATAACATGGTCGATAGAGATAAAACATGTTAAAAGGAATAATATTTTTAGGATGATGGAATTTTTTATTTTGATTGATTGAGTATATGGTAAATGTATTTATTTTCTTCATATGTATTTATTTTGTGTTCGTATATGTGGATGGGATATACTATTATGAGACAAAGAATTTCATTAGATGGTGAAGAGAATACAACAAGATGGATTTTTTGAGACTTGATTAAAGATGACCCCCTAATTTTGGAGATATCGATGAAAATACCGCCAGTGTCTTGGGTGTAGGTGTTGATAGTGTTGAAAAAACTTCAAGGGAAGGTTCTGACTACAAAAATGGACCTTCAAAGGAAGGTTTTAACATGCTTGAGGGACCTTCAAAGAAAGGTACTAACGAGCTTAATGGAGCTTCAATGGAAGGTGTTGACAAGGTAAATGGATCTTTAGTGGAAGGTGTTGGCAAGGTAGATGGACCTTCGATAGAAGTTGCAGACAAGGTAGATGGACCTTTAATAAAAGGTGTTGGAAAGGTAAATGGACCTTCGATGGAAGGTACAGAAAAGGTAGATGGACCTTCAATGGAAGGTACTAATAAGGTAGATGGAACTTCAATGGAATATGTAGACAAGGTAGATGGACCTTCAATGGAAGGTACTAGCAAGGTAGACGGACCTTCAATGGAAGGTGCAGACAAGGTAGATGGACCTTCAATAGAACGTACTAGAAAAGTAGATGGACCTTCAATGGAATGTAATAGCAAGGTATATGGACCTTTAATGTAAGATTATAATGGGATTGACAGATTTTCAAGAGAAGGTGATAATAGAATTGACTAAACTTCAATGGAAGGTGCTAACAAAATTGATTGACCTTCAATGGAATGTGCTAACGAGGCTTTTGAAAAAGGTTTGGTGATGGTAGAAGAAGGATGTCCTCCTTTTCCTACAGATATCGGTAAGGATATTAACAAGGGTAAAGGTATTGGTGATGACTTAGGATGACCTTCTTCTAGGAGAAGATTGTTGACAAGGAAAATTTTTGGGATTATGGCTTTCAACACTTTACAACTTTCTATATCATGACCTGAACTCTTATGATAGGCATAAGTTTTATTATGGTCATACAATGTGGGTTTTTGAGTATGTGGATTAGGTGTTTTAATGGGTGGTAATGTGATAATATATGGTTACATGAGCCTCTCAAGGATATCAATATAAGTTCCTTTTAGCGGGTTTAGATTAATTGCTTTTGATTTATGAAAATGCTTATTATAATGCCTCTTGTTTTTAGATGGAGGTATATTCGTAGAAATTATATGATATAGAAACATCATAAGGACATTCTATGGTTGGTAACCTATAATATTGACACAATTGGATGATGGATAAGGCCCCAAAATAGATGAGGAAGGATTGATAGTGTATGATTGTGTGACACAATGTCGAGATAAAGGATGAAGTCCTAGAATTGTAGACATGATATATTTGGATTGTGATAAAGGATGGGGTCCCAAAATATATGGAAAGTTTTATGACGTGCATTTTTCCTATGTAATTTTGATTTTAGGCAAAGGAGGATTTTTGATAGATGATGAGAATGAGATGGTGGATGTGGTAGATGTTGATTCTATAATGTTTTCCGTAGATAGAATAAAGGGATTCAAGTCAGATGATGAGGACGAGACCATGGGAGTGATGGTTTTTGACTGTAATGTATATGATCCGAGACAAGGCTCCCAACTAGATGGTTAGTAAGATGTTGGAGATAAGATTGGGTCGGACTCGGATGAAGGAGGTGGATGAAGGTTGAGAAGTGATAGTTTTTGTAGACACCTGTAGTTTAATCAAAGCACTATTATTCCTAATATTGCACTAACTATTCTCCTTCTTGCAAAATGACGATACCTCATCAATTAGACTCCTCTAACTCAACACTCACGACATTCTTTTGGTCGTATTTCTCCTACAAACCAACTAATGTGGTTTATATAATCTCTTATTGTCTAAACCCTCTTCTCATTCCCTTTTGGACTACTTCTACTAGATACCTAGATGATCAATCCATCTCATGAGATTGATTATACCTCTCACAACTCTCTCAAACCCCTAATTCCTCTCTAAACAGGATTAACTAGCCTAACCTAATTTAACTAGTCCTAAACAATGATTAACCTCTTCCAAGCCCAGTCAAATCTTACTTTGACTCACTAAAGTGATTTTTGGCTTCTTCATTTGTCTCACATGCACCAAAACTCCCCCATTTATGAAATTGGAAAACTATAAATAACCCACTACCCCTAGACCATTTCTAAGAACACTCCTCCTTTCTAACATAAAATATAACATTTTCCTTAGGGTTTAGAGCTTATTTCACTTGTTTTATTGAGCTATTACTTTTCTATTGTACTACACACACAAGCTTTGAGTAAATGGGAAGAACCATTGGCCTAAAAGCAATTAATGGTGAGATCTCATTCTCATAAATCACAAACTGATTGCTTAAAATCTACCTAGGTTCATTTTAAACCTTTCAAGAGTAGAGGATTACTGAATATGTTACATTTTCTTATTTCTTTCAATATTAATGTATATAAAGGGATGAATCCTTGTTTATCTCTTATCTGATGGTCCATTGACTAGTTTGTTTAAAACTTTTGGGGTTTCTTAAGTGTTCTTACTCCATTCTCATAGCTTTTGCCACTTTTCATTGAACACATTTGGCATGCCTAGTGGGACTCTTAGTCCATCCTCCATTAATGGAGTCATTTTGAAGCTTTTATTCTAGTTTCTAAAATTTTTACGTGTTTTTTGTAGGGTTAAATATTTTACCTTGGGATTTTTAGCTAGGTATATGTAGTTAACCTTCATTTTCATGCCACTTTGATAGGTTTATGTTAGAAATTTCATTTAATCGCTAAATTCTAACCTATTGACATTTTTAGAATTTAATTTTCTGTGTTGTTTAGTGGTTTTTCAGGAAGGCATGCATACACCCTTCTACCCATGTAGGCACCTGCTAACTGTCATTTTTAGCAGAGGCACACAAGCACCCAAATCGACACGTAGGCATATGATAGTGTGTGCACATGCCCAAATAGGCATGCACACACCTTTCTGGATGCATAAGCACCCCTTGTGTTCTTGGCCCTCTGTCAAGAAAATTTACAAGGCGCACACACACCCAAATAGGTGCACATACACCCTTATGCCTATATAAGCACCTAATTGACTATCATTTTTATCAGATGTGTGCAAATGCTTAAATGGGCACACATACACCTTGAAGGGCACAAGTTTCTTTGTTTGATCCAGATTTTTTCCTATAATTTTTAGTGCTCCTAGTTTGGGTCATATCTCCTAGTGCGTTGACCCATTTTCAAAACTTGTATAGCCATCAGAAAGAGCACGAAGCAAAATTTGAGAGGAAAGTTTAAAAAGTAATATAACTTTTGTATCATTACTTATATCATAAAAATTCCAAAATTCCCTAGAGACCTTCGAAAATGTTAAATACTAAAAACTACTGAAAAAATGCTAAAAATAGATTTATGGAATTTTTTGATTTTCTTGGTTTCCTAACTCTTTTGCAAGGTTCTAACAGTGCTTTACAAGTTTCTTTTCCATTATGTTTTTCATACTTAGTTAAAATGTTTGCATCTTTATTTGTGAAGGTTTGAAATGCATACGATCTTCCCTCATGCCTTTCTAGGTGATCTTGGGAATAAAAAATGTTTCACTACCTTCTTCATACTTGCAAAATGATTCAATTAGCTTTCAAATTTAGTTAAAAAGGAACTTATTTTTTGGAATTTACTTAAGTATTTTCCATTTCTTACAAATTTTTAGTAAGATACTTTGTTGTGTATGGTCTTTCCTTGCGTCTTAGGACGATCTGGGAAATCAAAAACAACATCTTATCTCCTTAATATGATGTATTGGAAAATTACTAATCTTGGTATATAGGACCAAAATCGCATGTCAAAGAATCAAGATCAAAATCATGCTAAGATGTTTGATGTAGGTTTCCAAAGGTGTGAAAAAATTCATTAAATCTTAGCAAGATAAAAAACACACCACTTTCATTAGACTGTACTGTAGGTTTTTGAAAATGGTACATCCCTATCCACTTAACTAGAACATAAACCCTTTGGAATAATGCTTTAGGATACAACAATGGGGGTGGTTCTAGGAACCCTAAAGTAATCCACCACTGAGTAACCCCGTGGATGAAATAGGAAGTGCTCTAATTACCCACTTGACTAGTCATACATTGTGAGTTTAGACTTAGAATTGTCCGTATCGCGACCCCAGTGATGATATAATTGAACACACTAGTTTGTCATTGTATCAGAAGGGGGTAAAGTAAAGCCGAGATAAACCAAGGATTAGTAATTGTTACTTTTCTTGGCAAATTGAGCTCACATTTAGAAAAACTGTTGACACCTAGTTGAGTGATCTGCTTAGGGAATCCATTTCGTCAAGGAGCCCACTTTTACTAGTCCATTTACATGTGTTTTCAAAACCATCACAAAGTGATGACTTAATTGAACTATAAAAATTATTTTTCAAACAAGTCACAAAATCTACCTAAGTTTGATCCAAGTTTCATTCATCATGGGATTTACAATGTATTACTTAGATTAGTTTCTTTCTCTCCTTAGGACGAGCTAAAACTCTGCCCAAGTGATGATTAGTTTATCTTCACCTCATTTTGTTTATACCCTTGCGTTCTTGTTGCCCATTTGGGACAAGAAGGGTGCATACCTTGTGAGTGTTATCATAGATAGTGTTCACCATTTTTTTGTCTGTTTACACCCATCCATGTTTGTAGTTGTGTTGTTAAATGTCTAAAGTGTGTGAGTATGTTTTCACATCTTTGATAGTCCTTTGATCTTGATTTCAAGATCATATTCATACCTAGTATTTCGTTTCATCATTGTTTCCCCTTGAGTTGTTATTTTTCTCACATTTAGTCATACAATTGTGACACTTACAACTTGTTTTCATTTTTGAGAACTTGGTATAGGTTTCTTTATTATATCATTATGTTGCTCGCATGATTAACAACTTCTTTCTATGCTTGTACTTAGTTTTGGTTCTAACATCATCTGATGATTTTGACAGTGTTGATACCACTTTGTTTATATCACAAATAACATCATCTTGATACTAACACCTTTCTTGTTCCAAGCTTGGTTAACGTGTTGAGGTATTGTTGTTATGTTATTCACATTTGCAACTTCTATTATAAGAAACTTATCTTTTGTTGGAATTTAAACTAGTCATAGTATATCTTGCGGAGAGATAGCATCGATATCTATTTGATGCTTAGATCTTGTTGATATTTTAACTCAACCTAGGTATTGTTAAGGTATTGTCACTATCTAATTTGTGCACCTATTGTTGAAACTATAACTTAAGGTATAAGAGTGTTTTTAAAATAGTTTGAGTGTTTGACTACTAGAGCGTTTGTGTGATTGTTCCTATTACAAATAACATTTGCATATTTCATGTACTTAAGACATCTTTCAAGATAGTGACACTCCAAATGAGTCTTATCAAATACACCTAGGTTGTATATAACTTTGAATACATTTAGAAGAAACCTAACACAAACTATTTTAGTAATGCCAAGAATCATAAAAATGGCATCTAAACCAAACGAGTAGGACATAGAAGAAAACCCTTTTACATTGTTCCCATTTAGTGGAAATAACTTAACACCTCTATTTTCACAATTCAAAGACACAAAACCTTTGATTGATCATAGCAGAGAAGATTTTGAATCTTTCGAGGAACATTAAAAATTAGACGTAGTTTGCTTCGATGAGCTCCTTTATTATAACAAAGATCAAGTACTCGCAAGATTTTTTGAGTTAGGATCTGAGCTTCCACAAGAGAAAAAAGTGGTGATTAAAATAGTTAACCAAAAAATGGAAGAGTGACCATCCCTCTTAGACATGGATAATCCCTTTGACAAAGGGTATGCTTCTACTTCGGGACAACATAATAAAAACATTGAAGACAACCCATCAAAATTGAAAAGCGATTTGCAAAGACCTTACTTTAAGGCTTCACACAAAGTAAAAATTGAACATGATCGTAAAGGCTCACCACCTCCTAGGTTTGATGAAGAAGATGATCCATTAATCAAAGAAGAGATGATCCAAAGATAGATATTGAAAATCATTCAAAAGTTAGCAAATTTAGGCTCTTCAAGTAAGAATGTGCATAAAGATAAAATCAAGACAATATTGGGTGAATTTCACACAGATCCATATGATGACACAACTTTCAAATTTGTTAAAGTGAATAGACAGATATCACATAAAAAGGAACAAATAATTTAATAGGATTTACAATCAATGAAAAATATGCTTACTACGCTACAAGAAAACAACATAGGACACAGTAGGAAATACCTATATGAGGAGCTATGTCCTTATCCCTTTGATTGGGATATGTTGTGACAGCCGTTTACAAAACATTTTGCCATCCCCAAATTTGAAAATTATAAAATCAAAGGTGATCCTCGTGATCACATCAATTACTTCTACATGGCTTGTCAAGAAGTCACATATAGCAATAATTTCCTGATATGATTATTTCCTCGCAGCCTAGGAGCATTGGTGTTAGAATGGTTCTTTAGTATACCTAAAAGATGGATCATGACATGGCTTACACTTATCAAAAAGTTTGTGTGACATTACTCCTTTAATATGGAGAATGATATCACCATGAACGAACTTTACAACGCAAAACAAAACCCAATGAGACCTTCACAGGCTTCTTGCAGCGATGGTGTGGATTGCCAAGCTGTTTCCCTTGTGTCCTACCATAAAAATAACTAGTAAGCATATTCATCTCAAACTTAAATCTAAAAATATCCTTTCATTTACAAATGCATTGTGGCTCTAACTTCGAAGAAGTTATTGAAAAGGGTAGTCAAATAAAAAAATATCTAATTACGAAAGAGACACTCAAACCCATCATAAAGGACAAACATGAAACAAAATGTATAGATAAACCAAAGTTCTTCAATAAAAAAACATGTCATTGGTGATGGCATCATAGACTCCAAGAGATTCCAAGTTGTATAGACTAGTCCGATTCTAAAGTTTTCACAAGGACCTCGCCCCAAGGAACCTACAAAACACACGTTTACGCCTCTAACTAAATCACTATCGATTATACTTAAACAGTTAGATGACATTAACATGGTGCAGTACTTAACCACGACAATACCATATCCAAAAGACTCCCAAACTAGGTTGGTTCAAAGAGCATAAGTACTGTGATTTCCACTATGTCAAAGGACACAAAACTTATAGGTGTTTGAGATTACAATATTATATACAAGACCTCATTGAAGAGGGTAAAATCATAGTAGATTCACCACTTGAATCAGGAACGGGCCCTAACAAGAAAATGGGTATATCTAAATAACCCTTCCCTAACCACCCAGTTAAGAAGAACAAGAATCTAGATCATGGACAAACCTCTATCGATTATAGAATTGCTGACTATGTCTATCCAACTAACAATAGTCCATTTGACTCCCTTATAGGTTGCATTCATTCATCTGATGAACAGGTAAATACCATTACGGTCTTAGTCAAAAGTTGTGTTTTTGGGACATGACATTCTCATTTAATAATACCAGATCCCCTATCCATCCCTTAGGAAATTCAGTGCAATTTAATAGAGTAGTTAGAGAAGACACAAGATAGAATTTTGATACTAGATCTCCTCAAAATATGTACTGCTCATAAGAGCATATTATATAAAAATCTTTTGAGTTCAAGATTCTTCATCGATATAGATCCCACAAAACTTCAAGAAATCATTGCACACCTTGATTCAAATGATCATATCACTTTTGATCACACTGTAATCCCACATAATGACCCAGAGCACAACCCACCCTTATACATAGAAGTAGTTGTTACTTGTCATAAAATGAAGACAATGCTTGTAGATGATGGATCCAGTCTAAATTTTTGCACTTTGAAGCTGGTTAAGTAGTTAGGCCATTCAAAAAAGGATCTAGGGGCTAAACCTATTACAATCATAGCCTATGATAATGAGGAGCGAGAGTCAACAGGTATTATAGCAGTTCTGTTGGAGGTAGGGCCAACTTTTCATAATACAATGTTCCATGTCATTGACTTGGATCTTCCTTACAACATGCTCTTAGGGCACTTGTGGATCCATGTCATGTAGGACATTCTTTCAACCTTCCATCAATGTATCAAGATGTGCCATGAAGGACAGATAGTCACCATTCAAGGTGATCCAAAACCATTCACGCATTATAGGGCATTGCATATTTTTTCTCGTGTAGCTTATGAATGTCCTTCTAAAAATATTGTTGTCTCCTTAGAAATAAAATATATCAAGGAACGTGTGGATCTAGATTCACTCACTCCTTGTAGTCAAAACTTTCCATTGTTAGTCAACCCTTTCACATCATGGGATGTAACATCTATAAAGTATGGTCCAGGTGAGTAGTTCACTCTTTAACAGGACTTATTAATATCAAATCTATTAGTATTTCCCAAGAAACATGGTAAACTGTACTTTCAATTCAAGATCACTCAAGATAAATTACCTAAGCCATTAGATAATTTCATTCCAAGTGGTCTCCTATCCAAGGAAAATATGTTAGAAGATCCCATCAAGAGGTTACCTGAAGGTACCATGACATCATGTCATCAAGCTCCACAATATATCAAAGGCCACCGCATGATGTATTTCATGGGCTATAATGGGTTTGGATGTGGTATAAATTCACAAGGATGGTTATAACCCATTCCTATTCCCTGTTTTAAATTCAACAAACATGGCTTAGGACTTAGGCCTCATGATGATCCCCCTTTCGAGATCGACGCCACCTCTTCTAAATGTGAGGAAAATTCATCTCATTTAGACGGCGATGTAGATTCCCAATCTAGCTTATACGAGGATCTTTCCTCCACAAACCTATTCCCTAATTCAACTATTTTTACCTTATACGGATACAATCCTCAAACCAATGGCCGATTAAACCTTGTATATCCCAAACTTGTAGATTGAGATCAACAATTTCATGTGCCAATCTATTTCTTTGAGAATGATGAGGAATTTGCAGAATTCATGGGACTCAGGGATTCTATTCCAACTGGGGATCACAAGAAAAGTTTTTCCATTAAATTGGATGCCTGTGCATACTTCCGAGAAGAAGTAGAGATGTGTGGATGCTTGAATAAGAAGGTAATAAGAAAGAGTAAGAATGCTTCAGAGAATCCTTGTGGATAGAATAAACACAAGTCTCATAGCAAAAAACTATTTGAGGCACTAATAGATAAACAAAATGAAGAACCTATAGAAGAAATGGTATACCCATTCAAAGATAATGATGAGCCACCTAAGGAGGTTGATCTTAATCTTCCCCTTGATCCTACATGGATGGAAGATGCTTCTAAAATGCTTGTTGAAGAAATGATTAGTGTAAATATTGGCTCAGAAGAGGAGCCTAGAATGATAAAGATGGGAGCTTCACTCTCAGCCTAAGAATAGAAGGTTTTTGTAGCATTACTGTGGGGGCATGTAGATATATTTTTCATGGTCATATGCAGATATGACTATTTTAGATCCATAATTGGTCATGTACAACCTTGTTGTATACCCAGATGCTAAACCTATCAAGTAGAAGTTGAGAAAGATGCAAACCAAGGTTTCTCTACTTGTCAAAGAGGAACTTGAAAAGTTATTAGCTGATGATTTTATTAAATCCATTGACTATTCATATTGGATATCCAATATAGTACCAATTCAAAAGAAACTGATATGTATAAGAATCTGCACCGATTTTTATGACATCAATAAATAATGTCCCAAAGATGATTTACCTTTACCCAACATTGATATGATTATTGATTCCACCCTGGTTATGAAATGTTGTCCTTAATGGATGTTTTTTTGGGTTATAAACAAATTAGGATTACAGAGGAGGATCAGCATAAGAAAACTTTCATCACCCCTTGGGGTAAGTTTTGTTACAAGTTCATGCATTTTGGGCTTAAGAATGCTGGGGCTACCTATCAATGTGTAATTAAGGTCATTTTCCATGACATGATGAATGATATCAAGGAATATTACATTTATGATATCTTAGCAAAATCCAAAACCAGAGTAGAGCACCCTGAAGTGATGAGACGTATTTTCTAGTGTCTTTGAGATTACAAAGTTTGTTTGAACCCCATGAAGTGTGTCTTTAGAGTTTTGTTAGGAAAGCTCATAGGTTTCATCGTTTCATAGACATGAATAGAGGTGGATCCTGTAAAGGTTACAACTATCACAGAAATGCATCCTCCTACAAATCTCAAACAACTAATAAGTTTAAAGGAAATATTCTATCAATCTACAATTTTATTTCACAGCTTGTGGATAAGTGCCATCCATTTACACATCTATTGAAAAAAGATGTTTCATTCAATTGAGGATCATATTGTCAAAAGGCATTTGAACTGCTTAAACAATATCTTGTCAACCCACCTGTTCTCATGCCACCTACCCCAGGAGAACCTCTTCTGTTGTATATTTTAGCCACCCAATTTTCTATTGGTGCACTAATTTCCCAATATGACCTTGGCCATAAAGAAAGGGTGGTTTATTACCTCATTCGTACCTTGATTGCCTATGAGTTGAATCACCCACAAATTGAAAAGGCTTGCGTAATAGTCTTCTTCACCTTTTAGAAACTTTGCCATTATCTCCTTAACAACAGTTGAAAGCTAATATCCAAAGTTGACCCACTCAAATAACTCTTATCCAAACCCACCATTACGGGATGAATGGCTAATTGGATCATTCTCTTTAGTGAATTTTATGTTGAGTTCGTTAACCAAAAATCATTGAAATGACAGGTATTCACCAATCAGTTGGCGGGAGCTCCCCCTATTAGGAATGAAACCATTATGTCTAGATCTTCCAGATCCATCCATGATGTATATTGAATAATCTATCAAATGGAAAGTCAAATTTGATGGATCATTCACATTTCATGGATAAGGAGCAAGAGTGGTGCTCATCACTTCCATAGGTGAGGTAATTAATTCTTTTTGAGATTCCCTTGCACTAATAACATTGTAGAATATGAGTCACTCATAGTTGGCCTTAAGTTAGCTATCACTTGGAATATCCTATAGCTACGAGTCATTCAAGACTCTCAACTTATTATTAAACAAGTTAATGATGAGTATAATGTTAAAGATGAAAATATTATTCCATACAAGAAATTGGTTGAAACCTTGAAAGAATATTTTGTACATATTATCTTCAAACAAAAACCAAGGTCACATAACATGTCAGTAGATGTTACGGCTATAATTGGCTCTCTCTTATGCATTCCACCTCAGGAAAAATAAATTCCTTTCTTTGTGTAGCATTTACGAGTGCCCGCATATGACATGCCAGAATATTGTTTGGCATGTGAAGTTGTTGGTCCATTCTCCCCTTGGTATGATCCTATATTTAACTACCTACAAGATAACATGTGTAGTCATTTTTATGCCCATAGAATAAATTTTTAATCCCTTATCATCCAACAGGCATTGAGTGCTCACCCAAGGTACGTGCGGACACAAAGACCCTCCTTTATGTGAGCATTGTGAGAAGATGTTGTCATTGATGAAAAATTAAGTGCATAAAAGATCATGCATTTATTCTGAAAGCAAAGGATGAGTCATTACACCAACATACCCATCCAGATAATAAAATAAACATGATACAAATAGTAGATATGATGCATAACATAAAGAAAAATGCACTAGGGTTTACACCTATGAACAATATATTTAGAATAGAACATGTTATCACCTAATTACATCACCTTTATGTTTACAAAATTACATATAATTGAGCTCATAGTGTGATTGGATAACATGGGTACTATCTCCAAGTTGTGGGACTTGCTACTTGAGATAGACCTCCAGAGAAAGCTAGTTCTTGCTCCTAAACTACTTGCCACAATCTACTCTAATATAGGAAAAATTGTCCTAATATAACTTTCCAAGGGACCAAGGAGAGAGAATGCATAAAACATGAAAGTCTACACTATGGTGGTGATACATCAGAAAAGAAGGGGGTGGGAGAGTAGTCTTCCATATGCGTGAGATACAGAAGCAAAGTGCACACTAGAAGGGGTGATGACAGTTCTCCACAATCTAGCAAAATGCATTTACAACAACATCTCAAACATACACAATGATAATGGATCCCTACAAGAGCATAAAAATAGACACAATATGCTTGTAATGAAGGTTGAAAGGGTAAGAAGAGTGCAAACAAACACAGCAGGGGAGGATTCATCCACAAACTTGTATTTTATTGCTTCATGATATGCACAATTCAATCTATTACAAGATAAGGACCTGGATCACCATACAAAGAGTCAACTACAAGGGCCTACAACACATTGGCTTCACAAAGAAATTTTGAAAGAGATTTTCTACAACTAAAAAAAACCCCCTTTTTACAATGATTCCAACACTCCAATTTATAAGAAAATGAGAAGAGAGAGAGAAAGGGAAAATGGAAATCCTGAAATCTATCCTTCAACCACTTGTAAGAGGCACTAAAAGGAGTGAAATGATTTTATGTTACTTACAAAAGGCTCCCCATACTATCCCAGGTGCTGCAACAAAGAAGGAATGATGACCATGCCTCTTAATTGCACTCCTAACTACCAAATAAAACACTGTCATTAACCCGGCCACGTTTTATAAAAAAACCCATTGATTTCTCATAAAATCTAGAATTTATTGATTGTTGTGTTTTGGGCTCAAAGTTACAATTCCAACAGTACCAATTTTGTGTGATTTCATTAAGAAATGCAAAAGTTATGGCCTTCTGAGTGTGAGCAACTATTTTGGGTCTGCTAGGCATTTTCTGTCATTTGACGGGAATGAGCATTAACTGAATGGAGCTGAATATGTTTCTTATATTTAAATATATATACCCTCATAAAAATTGATAAATCTAGTTTTTTTGATGTAGCGGACATTGTGCTCATTTCAGAAAGTCCAATTGTATGAAAATCAGAGCTCAGAGTCAAAAGTTAGGGCCGTTTGAAGTTCGGGAGGTCAAACTTTGACTTTTCTCTTTGTCATGGCTATTTCAAAAAAATTGGGTCCACATGTCCCGGCTGTTCTAGACATATTCATCCACATCGGCTGATTCAGGCTTCCTTGTCCCTACGCGTCCACCATTGACTGGGCCATGAGGGCTATTGACTTCCACATTGGCCGCATCCACTTAGCTTGGCTCCTTGTGTGGCGATTTTTCCTTTATGTGTCCCGTGTGTACTTTTGTCTCAACTGTCTTGGAAAAAAATCTCTACGCCACCCGTAATAGATTGGCTTGCAGAAAATTGGACAATTCATGTCCCGCGTGTACTTTTGTCCCCACTGTCCTAGACCGCGTGGAACAAAAACTTCCGCTTTTTACCAATTTTCACTACTTGTCGCCATTTTAGCTTTGCACGTCCCACATGTCCCTGCGTCCCAGCTGTCCCGCGGACCGCCTGGGAAAAATGTCTGATTTAGCCGATTCCTTTTTATTTTGGCCCCAAACTTGGTACGATGAACCTTGGTACGACTCGCAACCTCCAGACCCACAATGCATTAAAACAAGCCTGCGACTTCATTTTTTGGATTTTTTTTCAAATTCTTGCTAACTTGTTGGATTTTTCCTTGGATGGGGAAGCTATAGAGATACCAAAGGGACCCCAAAACATGATTTTGGGCCTTGAATCAGTTATACTTACTTGAGACTGAATAATTTGGTACATGTTATCAAAATTACCTTAAGGGGTGAATTTTGGATAACATAACCATATATTGATGTTGATCATAGTTCAATAACCACATTACATCCAAAAGGGTCATAACAAACCAATACAAAGATCCAACTTGGGTATCAATAGTTCTAGCTATTTTCCCTTATTACAAAAATTTAGCAAACCCATCCCATTAGATATGTTAATATTCTTACAACCCTCTAATGAGAACCCCAAATCCTTGAAGCTCTTATTATTTCTATAGATCTTCACTTTTCATCCTTTCTCTGATGATCCTAAATATTCCCCTTATCGACCCATATGGTGAATTCTCTCTCCAAAATGGTCCTCTCCCCTTTCTTCTACTCGAGCATCTCTATAAATAGGCTTAACACCCACTACCATGCCTTCATGAAGTAGTAGATTGGTTTACAAGTGTCAAGGTGGTCCTCTAATGGAGCATGCTTCTTCTAATCCAAGCTCCCCACTTTCTACAATGATGTCTTTCAGGAATGTTCCATGCATGGAATATTCTTTCCATGACCACCAAGTTACTAGGGTGACACCTTATCCACTCAGCATGCCTAGCCGGGTCACGTTTTTCCTCAAGTGCCTCTTGGAAAGCCGAATATGACTAAGTCCTAAAATCCTTTATTTTGCCTTATGAATGTGTTGTAGTTTCTACTAAACCCTTCTAAAACTCCTATCATGTGTGCTTTTACCCACATGCCCATCCTCTTCACTAGTCCCGCGCATGCATGCATCCTTTGGGACTTAGTCAATATTCTAAGGCCCAAAATCACCCCACACTAAGCTTGTTCTCCTTCCTCAGAAACACCCTCTCCAAAGAATAAAGAATGACAGGAATAAATAATGAAGAATGAAGAATGAGAAATGGAAGAAATAAAGAATGGAGGAATGAAGTAGAATTTGTTTATTGCTGAAGAATGAGTGGGAAATCCTTCCTTATATCTATCTCAAACTTCTCCCAGGCATCCACCTCACCCTGTGCCTATTGATAGAGGTCACCTACTAAGGCGCTCACCTCTTCAAAGCCTAGTTCATTACCCTTACCATTTAGCATATCAACAATGTTTTCCAACCGATTGTTGAGGTCATCCAGCACATCCATCCTATGGGTGATCTAGGGATATAATTCCTTCAATCGGTTTTTGATTGAGCCTCTTAGGGTCTTAATGGCTTCTGACTTCTTATCTACCTTGGCTAGGATCTTATCTCACTCTGCCCTGTTTCCTTTATTCTTCTCCTAAAACTCCTTGAGGTATGCCTCATGGGTAGTAACTAAAATGCTTGCCACTCTATCTCTATCCATGCAATTTTCATAAGTAGCTTTGGCTATCTATGCGGTGGCCTTTACATTGGTAAGGAGCTTAGTGTACCAAGTGACTATCACCACAACCTTCAGCTTTTTATATTTCTCCTGGTGTGCTAACACCTTTTCTACTGATTCTAAAATGAGAGGTTGCCTCTCCATGGTGAGGAGGCGAGTTAGGTCTTCCAATAATTGCAAGGTTTACTCATACTTCTACTCGGGCAGTGCTAGGTCTGGATGCATCAAGACAATAGCATATGTAATCATTTCTACTTTCTTGTATACCTTGTGTACCCTTTCCTTTTCCTCCTTCAACTCGTGCATCAATTGTGCGTTGATTAGTTCCTCCTATTTTAGATCCTTTCTCTTTTCAATGAGATCCTCCTTTTTCTTCTCTAATTCCCCTTCTAGGAATCTCACCCTATCATTCCTCCCAAAATGTCTTGCCTCAACTTCAACTGAAACCTTGTTGAGCGCATTACAAAATTGCTCATTAGAAAAATGTTGGGCATTCACCAGCAAGTTTATACCTCTGGTCCCTGGAACTTTCATCAACGCTCCTTGGTTAACTTCAAACTCAGGTTCATTGACATGGGACTCAAATGCCCAAGATAACATCTTCTTGGTTCAAGGGTACACACCTTCTTCCTCAAATAAATACATTTACAGGAGTTGGTCTGTCGGCACGATGCTCTGGAAGCGTGTACATAACAATTTTTTTTTATCACGGATATAACCCTTTCCCTCCCCTTTTGCTACTACCACATTCTTCCCTCCTATGCACGTAGCCTTTGGAAATCTCTCCGCTAAATTGGGATCTCCACCCATGCTTCCATATTGATTCCCTATGATTTCTTCATCTATCTCCTTGAGTATCTCATTTGCGCTCCACTCCACTTCTTTCTCTACTAACTTATCTATTATGCCCGCTACTTCTATTTTTGTGGCCTCTTCTATCTGCTCCTTGGTAAGGTTGGGGCTCCTCTGATCCTTAGTATTTACTTCTTCACTCTACCATTTTCCTTGAGCGCCTTCTTCTTCTCCATTCTTCTCTTCATTTCCTTCTTCTTCCGAATCATGTACATTGTACATGGGATAGCCTTGAACCTCTTCATCCTTGTTTTCATCTCTCTCGCCACTGTAGGCCTCCAAGCTCTCTGTCTCCTCTGAGTTTTCCTTCCCCGCTACCTTTTGTTTCTTCCTAGCTAGGGATTCTTCCTCCTCCTCAGCAGGTGATTCCTTTCTAAGTGACTCTTCTTGTTTTGGCACCTCTTCCTTAGGTGTCTTTTCCTTCTCCTTGATGAGAGACTTCTTCCTATGCGTGTATGTGCTTGGCTTGGCGACTGAATGCGGAGCACCCTTAGATTGTGTTGTTTGCATACTTGGTGCTTTCTTCTCCAGCGCCTCTTTCTCTAAGGTCTCTTCCCTTTCCCTCTTCTTTGGCATGACCTTCTTCCTACCAATGGGATCCTATGGGATGGAGACATCATTCTCTAAGTAAGTGCCCTTTTCATACTTGGACGTAATGCACAAGTATACTCTTGTTGTAGTCCTTCCAACAATTGGCAACATCAAGGGTTTTATCATGAACACTTCATGAGAGACATACTTCTCTACATAAACATGCTTCTTTGGATATAACAACTTCCTTCAAAAATTATGGCGGTCCTAGTCCACCTCGCTATGGTTGAACCGTAGTCTTATAGCTTCCTTGAAGTGATTTACCCTTGATTGGAAATATTGTGCAGTGAAGGAGAAAGGTGATTTACACCATGGACTCTTTATCCTGTCAACATTAAAAATTTTCTCCGTAATTTCTATTTTATTAACATATTTATTAGGAATAGGATGTTGTTCAGTATAATTAGTAGTGGCATTCAATAGAAGATAACGGCGTCGTCAGTACGGTGCCGCCAATAATGTAGAGTACGGTAATAGTCAAAGTACAATAGGAATGTTGTAAAAAGTAAATATTTGTCGTAAGTGGTCCGGTAATGTAAAAATGTCAAAGTTGGGATAAGTAGAGAAGTAGGGTCTACATGATTAGGAATTAGAAATATTATATTTGTAATAAGGACAAAGAGTGATGTCATAAATATTTTGTGTATTTTATTTGTGGAAAAGTCTAAAAAAGTGGAACCCATGTGAGATGATAAGGTTTATCTTATCTTAGAAGATAAACCTACATGTAAAGGCAAGAGTTTAGGCATGGAATATGATTGGCCGGAAGAGATTTCTTATCCTATCTTAGAGATAGGGTGGATAATCCTGAATTCTTATAAATAAAGAGGCCACCCCCCTCATTTAGCATAGAGGGAAGTAGTGAGAAATATTGTATGAGTAAGTGTGTAAAGGAAGCCGTCATTTTGAATGTGTGTTAAAGAAGCCATTAAGAGGTGTAATTGTGAAGTTTCTCCCATAGTTATTGTTGGAAAGCAAGTGAAGTCAGTAACACTTGAAGTACCTCATGGGTGAGATTGTAACAATTTCATGTTGATATTATAATTTACACTTATATTTTAGATTTATCATCATTCCTTCTTATCATAGTCTATGGTATTCTTGTGTTATGTTTGTTGTTGTGTTTCCAGATTCAATCCACTAAACTAAAAGATTTGCATTAGTAAATAATCATAGCACGAGGAGTTCCCGGTAAAGAATTATCATAGTGCCGGATTGGTGTTGACATTTTGGTTCCGTTGCCGGGACCATTCCTCGTTGGTGGATTTTTTGGAGAAATATTCCCCCTTAGTCAGAAATCATTTGGAGGGTAACCTTGTTTTCACTGTGCATAGTAGTTACCATGGTAAAGTCACTTTTTACAGTGAATAGTATTTACCATAGTAACTTTACTTTTTACTGTGAATAGTATTTACCATAGTAACTTTAATTTTTACCCTGAATAGTATTTACCATAGTAACTTCACTTTTTACCGTGAATAGTGTTTACCATAGTAAAGTCAGTTTTTACCACAGTAAGTCAAGTTTTACCGTGGTCATTCCTATTTTACTGTAGAAAGGTGTAAAGTCATTTTCTATTGTAGTAAGTCTAATTATTTGTGCACATAAGTCTTACTGATTATACTTGTGGGTTGGTATTTCACTGTGGTTACTTTTAAAAATGGAGAAGATTCCTATTTTCTCAACCCAATCTAATGAAGATGCTTCCTCTTTCATTCAAGAGTTTAAACAATCTTGCATTTGTAATGGTCTCATAAGAAGGGAACAATGGATTGAATTTTTTCCTACCTTTTTAGATGGTTCAGCTTTTAGGTGGTTTGAAACATTAGGTGATAATGTGAAAAATTCACGGGATTTATTAACTGAAAGTTTTCTTGAAGAATTTGGTGAACAACAGAAATATGCAGATCTCATGATTGATATCACAAAGCTATCCCAAGGAGAGAAGGATATGATAAGAGATTATCATGCTCGTGTTCTAGAGCTAAGAAGGAAGCTCAATGCCCAAATCTGGAAGGAAGGATTAGCGGATGGGTTGATGAATGGCATGGATAATCTCCTCTGTAAGCACTTCATTCTTGGGATGAAGCCAGGTCAGAAAATGAGTGAAGTATGACCGCCCAGCTACCATTGAACAAGCAAAGGATATTGCAAGAAGGCTTCATGAAACTTAGACATGGTAGAGAGAGGGTGAAGATAAACGTGATCCCTCGGCATCATAAGGCAGAACCTGTGGATTCAAGTGATGAAACTGATGATTAGACATCCTCTGATTACTCTAGTACCAATGAAGTGGACACCGAAGATGAAGAAAGTGAGGTTGATGTTTCGGTCATGGATATCCTTCCAGTCACACCGACTCATGACCCCATAAAATTATCTGAAGAATAAATTGATGATCATCTCCAACAAATAAAGATTGGTGATGCTGTGATGGAGAGTGAGAAGGAATCCTACCTCCAGCTCTTTCGAAGGTACATACACATATTCACTTTTGATTACAAGGAACTCCATCAAGTAAGTTGGGTAGAACATTCTATTGAGCTGGTAGATGGTGCTAAGCCCATAAAGCAAATGCCATATTGAATGAATCCTAATTTTTCCAAGACTGTAAAAGAAGAAATAGATAAGTTACTTGATGCAGGATTCATATTTGCTGTGGAGAATTTAGAATGGGTTTCTCCCATTGTGATCTCAATAAAAAAAATGGGATGCTACGTATTTGTGTTGATTATAGGAAGCTCAATAAGGCAACGAAGAAGGATCATTACCTTCTTCCATTCTTAGATCAGATCATGGATGAAGTAGCTAGCTAGGAGTGTTATAGTTTTGCTAATGGATATAACGGATATAACCAAGTTCTTATAGCGAAGAAAGATCAGTTGAAGACCACATTCACCACTCCTTGGGGAACGTTTGCTTATAGAGTTATGCCTTTTGGGTTGTGTAATACTCCCGGCAATGTTCCAGCGCTTGATGAATAGGGTGTTTGAACCCTACATTGGGAACTTCATCAGAGTATTTCTAGATGATTTTTGCATCTATGGGAGCAAGATAGACCACCTACACCAGATGGAGACAACATTTTAAAGGTTAGATGAAAAACAAGCCTCACTAAACCCTACAAAGTGTGTCTTTGGATGTTCTAAAGGCATTTTGTTAGGGCATGTTGTATCCAGAGATGGTATTGGTACTGATCCTGATAAAGTTTCAAAAATCAAAGAGTTACCATTTCCTATGAATAGAAGTAAGTTGAGATCATTTTTAGGCCATGTGGGTTACTATAGAAGGTTCATCAAGAATTTCTCAAAGATTTCATAGCCACTAACCTAGTTCTTGAAGAAGGATGTTACTTATGAACCAGGAAATAAGGCGCATGAAGCTTTTGAACAACTGAAGGAAGCCCTGGTGTCTTCACATGTTTTAAAGAATCCAGATTAGGGCAAGCCATTCATTGTGTATACTGATGCCTCAGATACAGCACTAGGAAGTACTCTGAGCCAAAAGGATGAAAATGGGAATGATCATCCAGTTTACTTTGGGAGCAGACAAATGAGCAGTGCTGAGGTAAATTATACTGTAACTGAAAAAGAGGCTCTAGCTATCATTTTTGCTATAAAGAAGTTTAGAAATTATTTACTAGGGCAGAAATTTATAGTTGTAACAGATCATCAGGCTCTAAAATATATTGTAAATAAACCTAACCCATAAGGGAGGATACCAAGATGGATAATTTTGCTACAATAATTTGAATTTGATATTATAGATAGGCCATGAAAGAAGCATGTCAATGCAGATGCAATTTCTCTAGCCTATGAGGGTTTAGGTTCATCTTGTGATGATGATGATTTCCCAGATGCAGCATTGTTATCCCTTGACACAATCCCTAGTGAATACATAGATATTTGGAATTATCTGAATGAATTCAAGTTTCCTGATGGTGCCAATGCAAATACTAAGAGGAAGATTACTCAAGCCAGTCGTCCATATTCTATTCTACATGGAGTATTATTTTGAATAGGACCTGATGGAAAGTACAAGAGAGTAGTTGGACGTGATCAAGGGAAGGAGCTGATAGAAGAATTCCACAATGGTACATGTGGAGGACACTTCTTCGGACAACTTACAGCAAGAAGGATCTTAGATGCAGGTTATCACTGGCCCACTCTTTTTAGAGATTGTTATAATTATTGTAAGACATGTGATATTTTTCAAACACATGGTAACCGTAAGACTTCATCAGCTCCATTATGCCCTATTCTTCCACTTGGTCCCTTTGAAAAGTGGGGAATAGACATTGTAGGTCCACTTCCAACTACCCCATGCCAAAATAAGTATATTGTAGTTGCCACAGATTATTTAACCAAGTGGGTTGAAACTAGGCCATTGAAAACAACTTCCATGGATGAAGTGACAAGGTTCATATATAAACGTATTTTCACTAGATTTGGTTACCCATTAGAAATTGTAACATATCAAGGAATCCACTTCATTAATGAAGTGGTAGAAGCCCTAAGCAACAAGTTTTCTATTAAGCATAGGAAGGCAACAACATACAAGCCAAACACAAATGGATAGGTGGAACGGACAAATTTTGTGTTGTGTCAAATTCTAGCAAAAGATGCAACCTTATAGGTACATAAGTGGGATAAAAGGATTCATGCAGCATTATGGGCATATAGGGCAACATCAAAGTCAACAACAAGATACTCCCCATTTCAGTTGGCTTATGGCATTGATCCAGTTCTTCCTATTGAGTTTGATATTCCCACTGTGAGAGTTATGAAAAATGAAAGGATGGATGAAAGTGATTCAGTAAAAGAAAGATTGGTACATCTTCATTTGCTAGAGGAAATGAGGGAAATAGCGAAGGATACAAGCTATAAGAAGAAAATGAAGTAGAAGGAATACTTTGATCAAAAGATCCGTTGGTCTCCATTTCATGTGAATGACTTGGTTCTAGTATATGATTCTAGATACAAAAAAAGAAGACAGAGAAAATTTCTTCCCAAATGGATGGGACCCTACAAAATAGCAGCTATGCATGAAAATGATACATATCGACTAGAGGAATTGGATGGTACTCTCATTACGAAATGGATCAACCATGACCAGTTAAAGATTTTCCAGGAACTAGCTTTAGAATGTCCATAAGAGTCTACTCCAAGGACGGAGTAGAAGCTAAGAAGGGGGAAAATGTCGACATTAAAATTTTCCTCCGTAATTTCTATTTTATTTATGTATGTATTAGGAATAAGATGTTGTTAAGTATAATTAGTAGTGGCATCCAATATAAGATAACAGTACCGTCAGTATGATGTCGCTAATAATAGTAGAGTATGATAACAGTCAAAGTACAATAGGAATGTTGTAAAAAGTAAATATTTGTCGTAAGTGGTCCAGTAATGTTAAAATTTCAAAGTTTGGGGAAGTAGAGAAGTAGGGTCTACATGATTAGGAATTAGAAATATTATATTTGTAATAAGGACAAAGAGTGATTTCATAAATATTTTGTGTATTTTATTTGTGGAAAAGTCTAAAAAAGTGGAACCCATGTGAGATGATAAGGTTTATCTTATCATAGAAGATAAACCTACATGTAAAGGCAAGAGTTTAGGCATGGAATATGATTTTCCAGAAGATATTTCCTATCATATCTTAGAGATAGGGTGGAATAATCCTGAATTCCTATAAATAAAGAGGCCACCCCCCTCATTTAGCATAGAGGGAAGTAGTGATAAATATTGTACGAGTAAGTGTGTAAAGGAAGCCATCATTTTGAAGGTGTGTTAAAGAAGCCATTAAGAGGTGTAATTGTGAAGTTTCCTCCCATAGTTATTGTTGGAAGGCAAGTGAAGTCAGTAACACTTGAAGTACCTCATGGGTGCGATTATAAAAATTTCAAGTTGATATTATAATTTACACTTATATTTCATATTTATCATCATTCCTTCTTATCATAGTCTATGGTATTCTTGTGTTATGTTTGTTTTTGTGTTTCCAAATTCCATCCACCAAACTAAAAGTAGTGCATTAGTAAATAATCATAGCACGAGGAGTTCCTGGTAAAGAATTAGCATAGTGCCAGATTGGTGATAACAGTCCCATCTGACAGAGTGAATATGCCAATGAAAAAGTGTCGATAGACAAAAAACTTAGCTTCTCCATCTACTAGTGCTGGCAACTACTTAGTTATCCTCCACTCAGCTCCAAATGTGTTGTGCATTCGCTTGTACCATTTCTCTAGGCATGCCTTATGGGCGGCCGTCATGGTGTCACATGTATATTTCTCAAACCTCTTTGTGGGGGAGGGATATTTATCTAGATACTCCCATAAGAACTTATTTGTCCCATCGGGCACTCTAATTTCAGAGAATATGGTGGTGAGAAGAACTGTTTTGAACATTATTTCTCTCCTTCTTGCGCGGCGCTGATGATCTCTTCTGCAATATATGCAGACAAGTTATAGATTGTCCCTTCTAAAATTTTCTAGCATACATTCAACCATGCCTTGTTTATTTTTTTCCACCTCTCTTGAAAATTCAACTTGGTTACTAGGTGTGTGGCCATTCTCATCACAGGGTTGGGGATATCTAAGATATAAAAGTAATGTAAACCCTTTTTATAATCATACTCCTCCACGGTATTCTTAATAGCCTCTTTATCCTCCAAGTCATCATCCAATGAATCCACTTTTCATACGAGGTCATTAAACTTGGAGATGAGTTGGGGAGTAATGTGCATTTTGCGGCCTACAAAGTAGAAGTGGTCTTCGTGCACGCATGACATCAACTATTAGTATAACCGCTCCGGATTACCAAAATAGGGCAACTCAAAATGTTGTAGCAACCTGACCTTCTCCAATTTTACTTTCACTTCATCGTTGTAAATTGGCATCTCTTTTAGTGTCCTCTTATCTATTGGACGAACTAGTTCTAGCACCATCTCCTTCTCCGTGGTACTTGTGTGATGATTACAGTCGCTCACAGACATCTTCCTCGCATGGGATACCCATTCTTTCCTAAGTAACACCCCATATGTGTAATGCATCTCCGCATACCATTCCTCATTGAAACTAGTGGTGGAAGTTTGTTTTCCTTTGCCCTTAGCATTCTTAGGTGAAACGGTCACCTTCTTTGGTGTCATCTTCTTATCGGGTTAAAAGAATAAAGTCCTTACTCTCCTTCCTCCCTCTACTAAAATCTATGGCACAACCCCGTGAAAGAATCCTTCTATTCCTATGCCCTAGCTGTAAAACCCTAGTTGTAAGCCCAAGACGACATTCTTCCAATGAAACCTCTCTATGCCTGTGTACTCCTTCCACTCTGGTTCACAGATCACCCTAGTCACACACTTTAGATTTTCACTCTTCTTCATTCGCACAAAATTTTCTTCATGGATGCCATAGTTGCCAAGAGCTCTTCAATCTCATAATAAAAAGGTAAATAATGATGTGCCCGACCCTTTACTTATAGCATTTTTATTCTGTCCAAAAATAAATGTTATGCCACCTACCAACATACTTAGCATTAAATGTGGCATTTTCCACCAAATCCAATCTTAAGCACTTTTACCCACACGCCAAGTCCTACGTGAGAAACCCGCTACAACCTTTTGGCATGTAAAAATCCTTACTGACTAAAGACTCTTACACACATGTCTATAGTACCGAAGGCACTTCTTTTGTTGACCTAATTTTTGCCCTCACCTACCTCATGTTGTTCCTGCACTTCTTATCCTTTGTACGTGGTCTTTGTTAAATCCTTCTTGACACCAAAAAATTTTGTTCATCATTTCCCCATGTGCTCTCTCCTACCTTACGCACTTTTCATATTTCAATCTGGGCCATCAAAACTACTACCAACTTCTTTCTCTCTTCGTTCTACTCCACCCCACACTAAAATAGATGCACGGTCCTCTATGCATACACAACCTTAGAAATTAATGTGGTTACCGAGTGCACAATGTGTGCAAAACAAGACAATAGAAAGTAAAAAGCAACAAGAAGGGGAAACACAAGAAAAAGAAATGCATTAAGGGAAATCTTAAGATACATGGCAAACCCCCCTTATTTACAAACACCAAGAAGACTTATTTATAGTAGGGATTCAACCTACTTCTATTGAAATGAACTAGTAATCTCATCCTGTCCAGCTCTTGTAACTGGAAAGTACCTAAATCAAGGATGTACATGATGATGTATGGTCCAAACCAATGGAATTTCAACTTCCTAGGATGGCACATAAATTTAGAGTCATATAACAAAACCATCTGCCCAACCTCAAATTGTTTGTTTTTAATATGACGATCATGCCATGATTTTTGTCTTGCCTTCTCTTTATTTTGACTCCATCTAGCAAGTGATCACCTTTCATCTAGCTACATTAACTTATCAATTATTTCTTCAAGTACTTGTTCATTATCCAATCCTCTTGTGTGTGCTATACGCAGTGATGGTAGCATAAATTCAATCGGTAAAATAGCCTCTATGCCAAACACCAATTGAAATGGTGTGGCCTTGTTAAATCTCTTGTAGGTTGTCTTGTATACCCATAGAATGGCTAACACCTTGTCATTTCAATCTTGTCTACCAACATCACAACTCTTAGTTAATGTGTGACTTAGTATCTTGTTAAATGCTTCAGTAGTCCCATTTTCTTTTGTGGGTGATAAGGGTTGGTCTCTTGATGGGCCACCATAAACTCTGCCAACAAAATCCTAACCATTTCATTCAGAAAATGTGTACCCCTATCACTTGTTAAACTCAATGGACATCCGTACCTACTGATTATGTTTTCCCATAAGAATATCACTACTGTTGTTGTTATGTAATCCTTTGTAGGTGTTTCCTTTACCCATCTTGTCAAGTAATCAGTGTAAGTGATGATGTAACATGAAGCCAGTCCTTCACGCGGGCAGGTGAAATTGGTCCTACAAAGTCAATTTCCCACTTTTCAAATGGTTCAATGCTGGTTATAGGCCGTAAGGGAATCTCATCCCTCCTTCTAGGTTTTCCAAGGCACTGACAATGGTCACAGGCCTTGCAAAACTCAATACAATCCTAGTAGATACTCTCCCACCAAAGCCCTACAAGTAGAATCTTCTGTGCGGTTGCATTTCCTGCATAGTGTCCTCTTGTAATCCCACCATGTGCTTCCTCCATGATTGTAACATGCTTGTGTTCTAATATGCATCAGCGCAGAACCTCATCATGACCTAACTTGTACAAATATCCACTAATAAACATGTAAGGTGTGATGCATATGGCCAACTTCTTTCTCTCCAAATCCTTCATTCCTTCTGGTGCCACACCCATTTTAAGAAACACTACAATATCCTCTAAGTCAGAGGGTGCATGCACCATAACCTAAACAATTGCAGCATCTGACATGGTATCCTTAATGCTCTGCACATCATCCCTTGAGTCAATTCTTGATAAATGATTAGGTCCCTGAATTACTCTTTCCTTGGTTTTACCACAACTAAAAACTCAAATTCTTGAAATAATAGGACCCAACGGCATATGTACCCTTGTAGAATGGGATTGTTTACTAAGTAATTTAGTGCCATGTGGTCTATGTAGAATATGAATGGTGTTCTCTAGTAGATACTTCCTAAATTTATGTAGTGCGTAGATCATTGAATGATGCCTCGTGCACAGTAGTTGTGTAATTATGTTTTACTGGTATCAACTTCCTACTGAAAAAACATAAGGGGTGATCAACAATCCCCTCACCAAGTTGTGTGTGTACTATTCCAATGGTTGTTCTTGAGGCATAAACATGCATAAGGAAAGGCTTATCCCAAGAAGGTAAGCATATTATGAATGCAGTGACAAGTATATCCTTCAAAGTGTCAAATGCCTTCTATTGTGCCTCTCCCCAGTGAAAGGAACTCTTGTGTTTAAGAAATTCCTCCAAGGGCATAGAGATCTTGGAATATCCCTTAATAAATTTCCTGTAGTACCCCATATGCCCAAGGAATCCACGCACTGTGCTCTGACTGGTAGGCTCCCCAATCCCACAATAACTACAACTTTGGCGGGATCCACCAACAAGCCTTCCTTACATATAATATGCCCCAACAGGGTTATAAATGGAGTAGCAAAGACACATTTCTTAATGTTGAGGGATATCCTCAACTTCCGACATCTCTCAAACATCAGCCTCAAATTGTCACAATGGTCTTTTACTAGCCCATACATAGTCCAGTCATCCAGGTAGACCTGAAGAAATTTATGGATGAAGTCTTGGAAGGCTTGTACCATGATGCACGAGAACACAGTCATGCACATTCTTCAGCCCAAAAGGCATGACCATGTAGGAAAAAACTTCCCCATTTAGTGGAAAATTTGTCTTCTCTTGGTCTTCCTTTGCAATTCTAACTTGGTGGTACCCTGAGAACCCATCCGTGAAAGAATAGACCTCGTGCCTAGCTACTCCTTCCATAATTTCTTCAGTGAAGGGGGTTGGAAAAGGGTCAATGACACACACTACATTCAAGTCCCTATAATCAACATAGATCCTTATCCTCCCATCCTTCTTAATGCTTATGACCATTGGAATCACCCATTTTGATTCCTCAATGGCCTCAATAATGCCTGATCTGATCATCTTTTCTATCTCCTCCTTGACCCATACACGTAAATTTAGATTCATTTGATAAGGTCTCTTCTAAATCAGGCACGCACCTTCCTTCAAATTGATCCTCATTTCCCCCAAGGAGTGGTGAATGCCTTTGAGCTCATGGTACCCACATGGGGAATAAATCTTAAAACTCACGCAAAAGGTCAATGATCTTAGAAACTATTTCTCTGACCAATAATCCCCAATGATAGCTTCCTTAGGTTCTTCCTCTAAACCAATGTTAACCTTATTTTGTCTTCAAGGGCTCATGGTAGGAATGTGCTCACTCATCAGCACAATCTATGACTTCACACATACCTTTAGAATGGTTAACATCCAGACTCTCCATTTCTTCACCATCTATCACATAGACCATTTTTCCTTTTTCCTTTTCCATGCACACGTGCTCAAGTTGTACCTCTTCTGATTCTTCCTCATCAAAATGTGTCTCCAAACCAGGTTCACCTAATAGCTCAAGTATCCTATCTTCCACCATAGTGTTATCTCCCATTGTAAGGAGCTTGACCACTTGCAATGCCTTATCCACTGATGGATTTGTACTCCGATACTCAAAATCTTGAATGAGATCAGCCGCTAACTCCTGCCAATTCCCTGTCTGATGGTGCATCTCCGAGTGAATGTACCATGTATGCACACAAGCTTGTATAGTGGAATACAACTTATGCACCCATAACGAAGGTGGTAAAGCTTCTGCGCCTTCTATCCATAGCCTTCTCACATGCTTGGATATGACACGAAGTGGGTTCTTTGCCATGGTAGTCTTGTATGACAGTGGGCGCATTGCTTCTGGAAAACAATAGAGAACATGATTCTCACCTTGTGCCATTCTAGAAGTATCTTACAATGTGTCGCCCACCAACACATTGCGGTCCCGAGAAAGTTATAGCTGAGAATACCTCTTCTTTCATTTTCATTTTTCCACTCAGCCTCCATTTCTCGTAAGAAATCATCAGGCTTAGCCCCTCCAGAGTAACTTGGTAACTTCTTCCCTCCTAGGCACTTGACCAAGCATGCATTTTGTTACCCTTGTCACTGATCCTCTCAACTTGTCATCCAATTAATTCGTAAGTCTCGTGTGCCCAATTGTCACATGCCATGCTGGTTGTATCACTCATAGACTGAGTGTCTTCAAATTGGATAACTCCTTATTTTAGGTGAAATACCTTAGGGTCTCTAATAGAGTGCACATAGATTATGTCAAGGACTTCTTCTCCCAAGGGATCAGTATAGGGTGCTTGATTTCCCATCTGTCAAGGGGATGATGACCCATTCCTCCTTGTTCTCAAAAATGATATACCCCTTGTTAAACCATAGGTCAACATTGTTTTTGTAACACCAAGGGGTGCACCCAAGAAATGATGGAAAGTTTTCCTCCTTGGCTAGTGCCAAGACCTTGAAGTCTCCAGTGAACTTTCCCCTTGAATAGTGATAACCGCATCCTTTAAGACACCAATAGGCATAATACTTTGTCTTGTTCACCATATACAACACATTCAAAGATGGTTGTAATGTGGGCCTTCCCATTTGATGCCATGCATCCAAGGTGAGAACATTGAATTCTGCACCCGTATCGATTAGAATATTTCTCAGAAGCCATCCATCTACAACAACATTCAAAGTTATCTCTTTGTCATAGTCAAGGCTGTGGGGAGGAAGGTTAGCATGCAGAACCTTCCTCTCATGCTCTCCTCTAGCATGTTACCTTCTCCCATAACCATTCTCCTAGCAAGGGAATGATATTATATTTCCTTAACATCTTGCATACTTCCCTAACCTCATCTAGATCCTTCTGCGGAGCCTCAACATTCTTCCTTTGCTCTGACTGCTTTGACTACTCCTTTAGACACTAGATCTCTCCTTGTATACTCTGAATCACATCCATAGTCTCTTGATACACCTATTTTTTATGAGGAGGGTCCAGATATTTCCAATGTACCACTTCTTCTCTTGTAACTAGTGTTCTTTGTCTTGGTATCTCCCTGGTGTAGGAAGCCTCTACTCCCGTCATCACCAGTACATGTTCTAGTCCTGACTCATGCACCACTCTTGGCATCCACCATGAGTCAACCTTCTTTATGTTTACCATCCCAGAGCCTTTATATTTTCGGTGTGGCTGGCTCATGTGCTCAAATAGCTCATGTACCTCTTCATACTTATGTTTCTTTCCACACCATGAGCATTGTAACAGATCATGAACACTCACACTTATAATGCTCTGTAGACCCATAGTTATAGCAGTTCCTCGTGGAACTCACTTCTTCCTCCATAGTTGCAATGACCACATGAAATCCTCCATGGAAACCTCTTCCTCACATGCTCCTCCATCTGCGTGCCCTTCATAACAGTGATCATCATCCTTGGAACTACTTGTACAAGGTTGGTCTAAGCACACACCAAGATCAATGACATCATGTATCTAGTCAATTAGCCTACAATATTTGGTGTCATGGGTCGTAGAGGTACAAATCTTGCAATAACAAGACACATTCTTACAGATCATGTGCTGTAGTAGTGGGCATCTACTTGCATCATGATCCCCATGGTAAATCTCACAATCTACTGTCATGGTGCGTATACTGATTTCTGGGGAAAGTCTATCCTTTGTATGCCCCTCTTACCTCACAATTTGTGCACCACAGGACCACTGTGAGTCTCATGCTGCCAAGTTCATGGATAGATTTTCTCTTAACTGCTTGGCCATTACAGTAATTTGAGCCTCAAGGAAAGGGCTAACACTTAGTATCTACACTTCCAATAGCCTCAATGCACGACAGGGCAGCCTCCAAGGCCTTACATACGGGTCTGTGAATGTCTTGTGTGAAAAGTCACTCTTCTAAATGGTGTTATTAATCCTCCAAACAAACCATTGAGCATGCTGAGAAGGATGAATATCATAATAGATTTGACAAGAGAGTTTTGAAACATGTGTCATATTCCCACACACTCTCTGCCATTCATTTTTGGATCTCTTTCAAGGTGATAATTCTCTTCTTCTCAAACTTAGGGATATGGAATTTGGCTAAGAAGGCATTCTAGAGTGTGGTGTAATCTACCACCATCTGATGGGGGGCATACTTCTTGGTACCAACTATGCATGCATTGCCCCTGCAACATCATTGCAAACTAAATTTCCTTACACTCTAGGTTAGTGATACCCTTTGCGCACCATAACATTTCACACTTGTGTACATGCTCTACAACATCCTCAACACCCTTGTAATATGGTAGATGTAAAGAAATCTCAAAAAATACTTGCAGAGGTGGCTGAGGGCCCTTTTCCTACCTGATCCAAAACCTTGATTCCCTCTGGTGTTTCCTCCACCACCAGATCCACTAGATCCACTAGGTCCTATGCCTCCTGATCCACTAGACCCACCTCCAGATCTTCCAGACCCACTAGGTCCTCCTCCTGCAGCTGGTAACGGGCTTGAAGTGGTCTTGCACCTAGCATTCCCAACATCCCACTGAACTGTGTCCGATGGTTTGTGATATTTCTCCGCTACCAGATGTGTATCCCATGCCACTCCTAGATGTGATACCAAAACTTTTTGTACTTTAAATTTTCCCAAAAATCCCTCCAAACATAGGAATTGTTTGTACGGCCATAGATGTCCCAAACGAGAAGTTATACCTCCTAGGTGCAGATCGATCACTTCCACCGATTCCAACTGGATTAACAATACTTGTTTCTTGATTTGGAAAACTAAGCACTAGGGGTTCGGTCACCAGGTGGGTTTAGATGCACTGAACGAATAACTCTCCTTTCTCCATGTGAAAAAATTTCATCAGAAGCTGAAGGAGTTTCTCTCCTATGCTTGCCAAGATGGGGTGGCATAGACTGCTTAGGTTCCACATCCTCTACATGAACCTCAATTCCTTCCCGCAATGTCTACCTTTATAGATCCATCACTCCCACACCTCGCATTGTCTAGCCAAATCCCTTTAAAGCGCTTCACTATACTTGAGTCGTCTCTCTTTCCTCTCATTTTTCAGCCACAAGGTTTTTCATCTTCCTCCACCCTAGTTTCCTTGCCCGACACTCAAAGAAGCTTAGCCAGACATAGGGAATGCCTCCAAACTTAGCGTAATGATCAAGATCTTCATAGCCAATGGGATAGCTTGAAAAAATGATCCTATAGGTTCCCTTAGGAACTCAAACTCAGCAACCTCTACATAGGAATAGGTATAAATGACGTATTCTAGGGTATAAATGGTTAGCACTCTTCTCCACTAGTGATCAACAACACATGTCCAAGTAAGATCCGCATCCTACAGCCTCTGGTAATCATCTTGGGTCCACACACATGATCTATATTACCAGCTTGATATGGATGCATATACTAAAAGCCATTTCATAGACAATTCTATTGGAAAACAACAAAAGAAGGTCTCTTACAACTCATGATACAGGTGCTCCTCTACCCATCTATATGCATCAAAATCAGGTCCAGTACTAAATCTTTGAGAAAACTCATCCTCTGTTCTCTTAAACCATGCTTCGACACTTTCCAAGGTCAAGCACTCTGTCATCACGCATCATCCTTAGAACAACTTTGAAAAGAGGTCCTAATAATAGAACTAAGATGTAGTCATTTTTATTCCCTTAGAATAACATTCTAATACCTTGTGTGGTGACCTATCACCTAGCGGGTGCTAAGTGCTCACCCGAGGTGCACGTAGGCACCAAGCCCCTCCTTTATGTGAGCATTACGAGAAGATGTTGTCATTGATGACATATTAAGTGCAGAAAAGTAAATGATCATGCATACATTTAAAAGCATAGGATGAGTCATTACACCAACATACCCATTCAGATAACAAAAGAAACATCATACAGATAGTAGATCTGATCCATAACATAAAGAAAAAGGCACTAGGGTTTATACCCATGAACAATATATTTAGAATAGAACCATATATTCATGTTGATCATAGTTCAGTAACCACATTACATCACAAAGAGCCATAACAAACCAATATAGAAGATCTAACTTAGGTATCAATAGTTCTAGCTATTCTCCCTTATTACAAAAATTTAGCAGACCCATCCCCCTAGATATGTTAACATTCCTATATTCCTCTAATGAGAACCCCCAAATCCCTAGAACCTCCTATTATTTCTGCAAAACTTCACCTATCATCCTTTCTATGATGATCCTAAAGCTTCCCCTCATCGACCCATATGGTGAATGCTCTCTCCAAAATGGTCCTCTTTGATTCCCCCTTTCTTCTACCTGAGCATCTCTATAAATAGGTTTAACACCCACTACCATGCCTTCCTTTAGGAGTAGATCAGTTTGCAAGTGTCAAGGTGGTCCTCTAATGGAGCATGTTTCTTCTAATCCAAGCTCTCCACTTTCTGCAATGATGTCTTTTGGGAATGTTCCATGCATGGAATATTATTTCCTTGACCACTAAGTCATCAGGCTAGCATCTTATCCACTCAACACGCCTAGTCGGGTCATGTTTTTCCTCAAGAGCCTCTTGGAAAGCTAAATATGACTATGTCTTGAAATCCTTTATTTTTCCTTATGAATGCGTTGTAGTTTCTACTAAACCTTCTAAAACCCCTGTCTTGTGCACTTTTCCCCACACGCCCATCCTCTTCACTAGTCCCACACGCGTATGTGCCTTTTGGGACTTAGTCAATATTTTGAGGCTCAACAACATGTTTCCCCCTAACATTACCCATACTAAGAAGAAAGCCCTTATTTGTTGTATAGCCCGTTACACCCTCCTAGGAGGCAACCTCTATCATCGTGGCTATAACAGGAATCTGCTACGTTGTTTGGATGTTACCGAGTCAGTCCATGCTATTAAAGAAGTGCACAGAGGCATTTTTGGAGCACGTACTAGTGGCATGGTCTTGGCTTAGAAATTCTTGAGAGTAGGCTATTATTGGCCTACCATGGAAGTAAATTTTTTTAACTTTGTTAAGAAGTTTGAACTATGCCAAAAAATATGGCAACTTGATACATGTGTTAGCACAGGCTTTATAGCCCATTGCGACACCTTGGTTGTTTTCTAAATGGGGCCTGGATCTCATAGGATAGCTCCATCCTTCTTCTTCAGATGGCCATACCCACATTGTTACCACCACTGAATATGTTACTAAATGGGTAGAGGTTTTACCTCTCACTTATGTCACCAATGCGCAAATCTCCAAATTCATCATGAATCACCTCATTTTCCGTTATGGTATCCCCTCCGTCATTTTCATAGATAATGACAAGTCGTTCAAAAAAAAAGAGTTAAGACATTGTTCCAACGCTTCCATATTCAGCTCAAGTGGTCTACCCCCTATTACACCCAAGGTAATGGACAAGTAGAAGCCACCAATAAAACCATTGTATGAATCATGGAGAATCTCGTAAGTGAGACTGGCCATAATTGGCACTTACAGTTACATCCTGCCCTCTGGGCCTCTCAAACCTCCATCCCCACTCCTGATGTGACCCCATATTCCTTAGTCTATGGGACTAAAGTCATCATACCCTTAGAAGTGGAGCTTCCCTCCCTAAGAATATATCTTCAGGACTATCTTGATAAAGATGGAGACTATAGAGTTGCTTGACTGACAAAGTTAGAGATGTTGGATGAGAAGCATATGAGAGCACTCAATCACATGAAATTTTATCAGAACCAAGTGTCAAGAGGATATAAAAAATGGATCATCCATAATGAATTTGATGTAGATGATCTAGTTTTAAAAGAAAACTAGAGAAACACTGTTAAGGACAGAGAAAAGAAAGGAAAATTTGAGGCTAACTGGTTAGGGCCCTACGTGGTGGTTGCTAAATATGGATTAGGAGCATATAAAATTACATGTTTAGATGGAGAAGAGCTTCTAGAACCCATGAACGCCATGCAACTCAAGTAGTTATATTCTTAAACATGGGTGGTATCTCAGAAAAGAACTAAACAATAGAAAATAAAATAAAAAACAAGTTAAAAAAATCATAAAATCAAGAAAAAAGTAAAGAAAAAATAGGTTGTCCACATGTGAAAACTACGCAATTTTGGTGCATTGGGTAGGTCTTTTAGTGAAAACCAGTTTCCAGTGCTAAAGGATGATTCATTTGTCACAAGATACTCTTATATCTGGACTGGTAACTCTCATCACTATCTAGGATTAGTTTCCCTTATTAGGTATATGAATCCTATCAAGTCTATCTTCGCCAGGTCATGATCTGGCTTGCTTTTTTTATATCTGCGTGAATGATTTTCCTTTATATATTCCCATCTAACGGTGGGGGCACCTTCATATTCCACTTTCTTGAACATATCTTCATGGCATTCTGCCTTTTGTATATTCCCACATCACGCTGGGGGCATCCACACTTCTTTGTCCTTGCACATTGCTTTCGAAACATGACCTTAGAAAATACAAAAACATTTAGAAAAGGATGCACAAAAATCTAAACATTCAAAAAACCCCCCTTAGGAATGAAGCTACACCAACTTTGTAACATTGTCTTAGGGAAACCTCGAAAACAATGTGAATAGTAAAATTGAAAGCGTATCTTTCAAGATAACCCAAAAATATTAGAAAATATATCAATGTTGTCTCTCAAAAATAGAGTAATAATATTTCTTATGTTTGGTTGTCGGTTTGTAAAGTGTTGGTTGATTTTGTTTCAATGTGGTATGTATTAAGTTCTATTCATTTTCCTAGGTTAAGTTTTACTTAGCTAAATACATTAGATCCATCTTACATACTTGTGATTGTAAACTAATTGTACATATGGTTTTCATCATAAAACAATATCAACACACACTCTCATGTATCACATCTATCATCTATCATTCATCACATATAACATCATCTACTACATCATATATACAAAAAATTCTAAGTATCACATCAAGCATGTATGCTAAGCTAATCATCATATCCCATATCATCAATGGGGCAAGATGGATTGCACATGATCACAAATCTATCCCCCCTCCACTAATATCATCAGTATCATCCCATATTCTAAACTAAAAAATAACTCATTTTCAAAATGTATGATATCATCTAACCATCCTCGGGCACTATTTTCCACCTAGCACTCATTTCTTCATCATGGGGTATTTTAAAATATTTTTCAGGCACTTCTTTTCATCCTATTTTTATTTTATTCTACTTATTGCAATGGTTATTTTTATTAAAATATTTATTTTGGCTTTCCTTCTTCTCACTGGGGCATTTTATTGCCACCCGGTGCCCGTTCTCTTCACCTTGGGGTATTTTCACGTGCTTTTATGTGATATTCTATTTCCTAAATTATTTTGACTGGTACAAAATCTAAAAATTATAAAACCATTAAAAAATCCAAAAACATTAAAAAATTTCAAAAATTGACAAACAAAAATTGGTCAAACAACTCATTTGTAGCTGAAATTTATGTCTCTCACATGGCACTCATCTCGTATCATGCTAACATTTTCACATGTTTTGAAACAATGACTCGCGGATCACCTAACTCTACAATCATTTACAAAAACTACACTACTTACTTTGTCTGTACCCTGGGGCACTATTAGTTGTCTAGTATTGTTTTCATCGTGCAAACTACTTATCCATTGGACCTAAGTGGCCTCCATCCTTTCCCTTGCATGTAAAATTTTCTTGGGGCATCATTCCTACCCTTGTAGTTTATCACAAGTTATTTGGGACTAAATCTCGATAACAAATTATTTATGCAAGTATCTTGAATGTTGTTGGTTTTAGTGTGTGTGTTTGTACTTATTTCCATGTTAAATGAGTTTGTGTATTTCTCATATTGCATTACATGTTTGTATGTTACATGGAGTTTCTATTTTAGTAATGGGAAGTTGCTTTTATCTTGGATTTTCATGTCATTTTATGCTTCCACCATATTCTTACATTTTAATAAGGACCAATGATGAGGATTCTAAGAAAATGATGACTAAAAATGGTTTCTATAAGCAATAGTTTGTGGATAGCTCAATATCCCTTTTTATTTTTATTTTCTCATCTTTTCATCACACTATTCTATTCTCTTTTCAATCATCTATCGAGTTCTTCCATCACCCCATCAACACTTAAGGGGGCATCCCTTTAGCTAATTAATTTTTCTTCTACCCCTTCAAAAAATTTCATTTTCTTATGTTTGTCTACTTTCTTTGAAGTGACGTAGCTTACATGACCCCAAAGAGGGGAAAATGTAGACACATGTAGTTTAATCAAAACACTATTATTCCTAATATTCCACTAACTTTCTCCTTCTCATAAATTGATGATAACTCATCAATTAGACTCCTCTAACTCATCATTTATGACATTCTTTTGGTTGTATCTATCATATAAACAAACTAATGGGGTTAGTATAGTCTGTTATTGGCTAAAATATCTCCTCACTACCTTCTAGACTACTTCTACTAGCTCCCTAGATGATCAATCCATCTCACGGGATTGATTAGACCTCTCACAACTCTCTCAAACCCCTAATTCCTCTCTAAACATGATTATCTAGCCTAACCTAGTTTAACTAGTCCTAAACTATGATTAACCTCTTCTAAGCCTAGTCAAATCTTACTTTGACTCACTAAAGTGCTTTTTGGATTATTCATTTGTCCCACATGCACTAAAAGTCTCCCATTTCTGAAATTGGAAAACTATAAATAGCCCGCTACCCCTAGACCATTTCTAAAAACACTCCTTCTTTCTAACATAAACTATAACATTTTGCTAAGGGTTTAGAGCTTATTTCACTTGTTTTATTGAGCTATTTCTTTTCCATTGCACTACACACACAAGCTTTGAGTAAATGGGAAGAACCATTTCCATAGAAGCCATTAATGGTGAGCTCTCATTATCTTAAATCACAAACTGATTTCTTAGAATCTACCTAGGTTCATTTTAAAGTTTTCAAGAGTAGAGCATTACTATATATGTTAGATTTTCTTGTTTCTTTCAAGATTAATGTATGCAAAGTGATGAATCCTTGTTTATCTCTTATTTGGTCCATTGACTAGTTTTTTTAAATATTTTGGGGTTTCTTAAGTAGACACATATAGTTTAATCAAAGCACTATTATTCTTAATATTTCACTAACTATTCTCCTTCTCGCAAATTCATGATACCTCTTCAATTAAACTCCTCTAACTCATCGTTTATGAAATTCTTTTGGTTGCATTTCTCCTATAAACCAACTAATGGGGTTAATATAGTACCTTATTGGCTAAACCCTCTTCTTATTCCCTTCTAGACTACTTCTACTAGCTCCTAAGATGATCAATCCATCTCATGGGATTGATTAGACCTCTCACAGCTCTCTCAAACCCCTAATTCCTCTCTAAACACGATTAACTAGCCTAACTTAGTTTAACTAATCCTAAACCATGATTAACCTCTTCTAAGCCTAGTCAAATCTTACTTTGACTCATTAAAGTGCTTTTTGGATTATTCATTTGTCCCACATACACAAAACGTCTCCCATTTCTGAAATTGGAAAACTATAAATAGCCCACTACCCCTAGACCATTTCTAACAGTATTCCTCCTTTCTAACATAAACTATAGCATTTTACTTAGGGTTTAAAGCTTATTTCACTTGTTTTATTGAGCTATTGGTTTTCCATTGCACTACACACAAAAAATTTGAGTAAATAAGAAGAACCATTGGCCTAGAAGCCATTAATGGTGAGATCTCAATCTCATAAATCACAAACTGATTGCTTAGAATCTACCTAGGTTCATTTTAAAGCTTTCAAGAGTAGAGGATTACTAAATATGTTATATTTGATTGTTTCTTTCAAGATTAATGTATGTAAAGTGATGAATCCTTGTTTATCTCTTATCTGATGGTCCATTGTCTAGTTTTTAAAAAGATTTTAGGGTTTCTTAAGTGTTCTTACCCCATTTTCATAGCTTTTGCAACTTTTCATTGAAAAACATTTGAAGAGAAGAAGGATGTGATGGATTCCTGTATGGTTATTGAATAGTATTGTTGTATGATTGTTGGATTGGTTGATATATAGGTGGTCCATAATGGATAGAAGATGGTGTAGGTGGTTTTGGGAATGTGTTATATTTAAATGAGGTTGAATATGATGTGATAGGTGGATAATTTTGATAAGGATTAGATCTTGTATATGGGATATCTTGAAATTGATTGGGATGAAAATATGTTGAAGCAGTAGGGGTTGATTGTAAATATGCTGTAAAGTGATTTGGGGGATATAATGATGTGGAGATTTGAGTCATGATAATTTACTTCCAATAATAAAAATAGATCCCTAAGGAATCTATAAATTTAATAGACAAGTCAAGTAAAATAATATCTTAATTATCTTAAATTAATTAAGAAAAGGTGAAATGTGTAATATGGATAATGAGGGTCTTAGGAAATGGCCATCTATGGCTGGTTTTAAGAATGTTTTGGATGGATTGCTTGATATAATTAAAATTTATGTGAGGCCCAACTTTATATTGTTTCCGGTATGGGCATGATATTGGGGCCTACCCCCTCACTTCACGGTCATGCTGCGATAAGGGAGTCGGGTGTTGAGCCAATATATACCAAAAAATAGGAGATTATACTTGGCCAGAACACCGAGTTGGATTCTCCTCTTGGTGATGAAATCCAAGTAGGTATCCACCTAGGTAAGTATGTTTGATTGTGATTTGGTTGTTTGTGGGGGAAGAATAAGTGGATGCAACTGATTTACCTTCCTACTTAAAACTATGTGATCAAGAAGAATATGTTTGTTTGTTTTAAGCCCAAAATGAAAGATTACTTTTGATGAGAAAAAACAAGCAAAAATACGGTATAGAAAACAAAAGGAAGGATTAGGAACTACCTCTAATAATGCTTCCTTTTTATTTTTATTTTAGCAATTTATGAAACAAGTAATTCTAGCAATCCAGTAGATGAGCTTTCCAGAAATAGTGTCTTGTAAACAAGTTAGGGAAAACAGAAAACAAGAAACAAGAATAAAATAAATAAATTGTTAGGTTTTGAAAAACACACAAAGAAATCATAGGAGATTTTCCCAATCATAAATGATTTAGCTAATCATAGGTGATTTTTTAGACAAAGAATCAGAAAATAAAAATAATAAAAAGGGGCTATTTTAATGCTAAAATAAAGATCAAATAAACAAGAGACAATGTTGTCCCATTGGGTGTGCCAAAATATTCAGAATAAGTTTTACCTCTTCAACCTATTTAAATAAGAAAGAAAGAAAACTCACCAAACCTCAAAATGGTGGGATTTAGAGGTATATGTAGATGTGGATGGATGGTGTTTAATTGTTGCACCATGTGTACGAAATGATTTTAGCTCCAGTTCTGTGAAAAGAGATGCAATCACATACACCACAAAATATTTATTACTAAAAATAATAAGCAAGTTGTTTATGAAAGGCCAGTACCAGGAACCCAAAATAATTCCTCGCAAGGATTTCAACCCACTGTTATGAAATTAATTGAATAATAATAAAATAGAATGATAACATATGATAAAATTATAACAGACAATATAACCACTCAATGCAATGGCAAAGGGACTGATGTGATCTAGGGTTATTTGTTGGCATGATGGTGATTCATGATCCAAAGGGAGTTTAAGAGATCACAATATGACTCAAGGGAGAAAGGATGAAGATGTGTGTATACACTTACAAAGGCAAGTGGGATAATGTGTTTGATTTAAGACAATTGAGGAGATACTAAGGTTGGCTTAAAGGAGGTGGATATGGCTTAGAGAAGCATGATAGAACTGAATGGTACTCAAAGAGACAAAGTATTGATTAGAATTGAAGGATAAATGTCTAAATAACAAGTTGTAATGGTAAGGGGGTTTAACAGACAAGAATCATCGGTAATTGGGTAAATATTTTATGATTGGGGGAAGATACGCACAGATTGAAAACTATCAGGATAGAGTTGAAAAAACGTTTAAATGACGAATGATTAAAGAAATGATGTGAAAATAAGGTACATAGCTAGTTCAGATGATAGTCAATTTTGATTAGATATTACCCAAATGTGTAGACATCCAAAGGGATCGCTGATTTGAGCTTCATAATTTGCTGATGAAGTTTGCAGACTGAGTGGTAAGGAGTTAGCTAAAAGTGATTCAAAGTGGCTCAAAGATGCTCAATGGAGATAAACGATAGAATTTCATGTTAATTTTACTATCTCAGTGTTTAATGATGATGTACATAAGGCTTTGGAAATCAAAATGAAAGAAGGAATTCGTGAAATGAAGTATGGGAAACACAAACTTGCATCTTAATGATGATTTGTTGGTCCTGACAAGCTCCAAAATGATCTCCAAAATTTCTTGATGACCAAAAATGACATTGTTGGATAGTATTATGTTGATGTTGAAGCACCAAACCATCAATGAAATCATACAAAATATTTAGGCTTGAAAATGTGAGAAGATGGTCCCGAACAAGCACTAGAAATTGGGCTTAAATAATTGCTAGTGATTTAACAAATCACTGACAATTTTCGCCAATTTGAGTTTGTTTAGTGAATTTTTGAAACAATTTTCTAACTCAAGTTTTCTTGTTCATTTTTTCGAGTGATAGGATATGAAGTGGTCTTGAAATTGTCATGTTGTCTTATGAGGTGTCAAAGAAAGGATTTAATTAGTTATATGTCTTATAATTTAGCTTAAGTTTGTTTGAGATATATATTAGGTTGTTTGAATAAGATATATCAATCGTACGAATATATAATTTTTTGATAATATAAGATTATGTGTGATATTGATGAATAAAATAATATTTTGTAAGTATATAAAAATAACCATGGTAGATGTGTCGGGATAAGGGAATTAGGGGTGATTTTTAAATAGTTTCCTAGGTGGATAAAAATATCATAAGATATGACACTTGTGTATTTAATTAATTTAATGTAATAATGTATTATGAATGTGAACGGGTTAATTAAGTGAAGAAGAGGGGAGTGTAGAATTTTGGTGTCTACATGTGCTTTAATAGGTTGCTTATTGCACACTCAATTTTGACATGTTACCAGGTGGCATAATGACTTGGCACCCAAGAGTGCACTTGGTGAGTGCGCGAGGAAGAGACGCGAGAATGAAGAAGACGAGTGTGTAGAAGGGATGTACACAGAAGTGAAAAAAGGTGCATTTCTATTAAAGAGTACAAGTATGCAAGTAGGTGTGAGAACTCAATTAGGAATGGGTGGTCACAAGAAATAAGGGGCGCATGGAGCAAGCTAGGAAGGAAGCATGCAACACATAAATGTGAAAACAAGATGTGTTAGGGAAGAATGTGGAGGAAGTATGTAAGGGACTTATCCAATTTGGAAGGAAAGTCACAGAAGTGCAAAAATTATGGGAAAGAAGGTAGACACATAAAGGGTGTGTGTAAAGAGAGAATGGAAGGGGATAGAGGAATGGAGAAGGAAGGGCATGCAAAATAACTACAACCAAATAATGTTGCAAGGGAAAACCATAGTGTGTGTAACCTATAACCGTGGACTTCATAGTCAGAATGAAGATGAAAGTTGTCCAAATAACCACGAGTTTATTTAGGAGAAAATTTTAGCAAATTTTAGGGAAATATTCCTTCTATATTAAGAGACCAGTAGCCTTAAAATATTCCACTGGGTATGAAGTCTTCTTGGAAAAATGAAGATCTGATCTCCAACTTGAAGAACAACCTTGAGGTCACTTGAAGCACCACTTAAACTCAGAAAAAACTAATACTCTTAGGTTAAGATGTTCTTATTTGAATTATGAGAGTGGAAAAATGTGTGCAAGAACTTGAAACTGTCCCTTCTAAAATATGAAATGACATCCCAGGGAGTTAAAAAAGGGGCGTGCAAGAGTGTGCGGAAGGAAACAACACAACGTCAGAAGGAGCGTGCTGAATCATAAGAAGCACAATTATATACAAAATCTAAAAATCATACATGTTCCAAGGGGAAACATGTATAATGTTGGTGAGAAATTATTTAACTGAAATAAAACCTAAAATAACCTATACTAACCAGAGGATAAGGATGCTCAAACAAAACCTTCAATAGGTAGGGAGAAGTAACTTCCTATCCTGACAAATTGAGACCATCTAACTGATTTAGCGTTGAACATGGTCTAGAATAAGAGTGAAAAACTGACTTTTAGATGTATTTCACCCTTCCCAAAGTATTAGTATCAAACAAAACACATACCTTCTTTATTTTTTCTAGATTTGGATTTGGGAGGCATTGCTACTGACCTTTGGCATACTAAAGTTCTGCCTCATGCTCTAAAATGAGCATAACCTTTAATTATATTTTTGGCTCTAGACTATCTAAATATTTGATTGGGCACGAGTCGATCCTTTTGTTTTTCCCATTTTTTTGCAGTGTGACCTTGTAGATGGGATCATTATTTAAACTCTCCTCCTAAAGGAGACTATTTACAGGCTGCATCATGCATTGTTCTTCCTCCACAAACAAATTTATCTCCTCCAAAACTATGCTCTCTGGATCTAATTGACTTCCTTTTGAATAATATTCCCTCCTTTTCTCACTTTGCACAATCTCATCTTCCCTATCAGATTCATACCATTCTTCAATAGTTCTATTGTCGTCAAACATGATTAAACTTTTTGGGGATAATACATAGGTGAGGGGTTGTTCATTTATAACATATCTAGATAGATTAGACTCAGAATAATATTGAAGGATGAGTGCAAAGGGAACACATGCGGAATGAAAGAAAGAATGCGCAGAAGGAATGATGGCCGAGAAACAAAGGTGAGATGTAAGGGAAGAATATAGGAAAGGGGAATCCTCAGGAGGAGCTGACATAAAGATATGAATTTGGATAACAGGTTGAGATGGTGTAAGTTGGAAAGGAGAAATATGAGGGCTTTGTGATATTAGTGAGGGATCTCCCCATTGAACGGGTTCCTCATAACCAGATTGATAAACTTCCAATTTCTCATAGCATTCTTCAATTTGAGGGGAAAGATCAGAAATAAAAGATAGATTCTACCAAGGGCTAATCCGGTTTGGAATGGGGCCAACCGATGGAAAGGGCTTCCTAAAACAAAATTGACATGCCTTTATCACACATGTATCCCTGACTTGCACCATGTTTGCCTCTATTCTTTGAATTTTCCTCTGAAAATCAGCATCTCCCATGGAATGAACACTATCTCTTGTATAACCTTGTTTTTAAAAAACATGGCCATTAGAATAACCATATTCAGTAATGGAATTTGGGTCATATGTGTATTCTTCTTGATAGGGTTCATAAAATTGATCTAGATGAGGATTTTGAAAATATGGGGATGGAAGGAGCTGGTATTTCTCTTGAAAATGGGGATTCTAATGATAGAATGAAGCCATGATTAAAAAACTTCATGAAAGAGGAAAATAGAAAGATGGAGAGAAAGGAAATGAATCAAAGAATGAAGGGTGTTGGTGAGAAATTTTTTCAGGTGGAAAAATTAGGTATCTCCACCAAAGCTAATGGGGATTTTCCCCTCTGCATTGAATGGTACAACTCCCATTATTAAAAGTAAACTAATCTCAATCATCTCTAAATGTTGTGGGTGACCAAATTGATCAGGGATCACACAGGGACACTCCATTGAACCTATGGTAAAGTTCTTGTACGGGGGTACAAAGGAGGAAATTACAACGATGAAGGGAAAAGGGGGGAATTATGTAAGCAATATTACTATCGTGAGTAGATTGCAAAGCTCACACCCAGTAACTGGAGTAGTTCGACATTCAATGTAGAGGAAATCACAATGAATATAGTAGGACCAACGAATTAAAACACCAAGTTTTTAAATTCATCTATTGAGGACACCAAGTTCCTCTCCAATTCTATACAGGATAAACTATTCTTGTAAAGAGCATGAAAGAGAAAAATAGAGGAAAAATAAGAAATGGAAATAGAAGAAGTGTAACTTTTATTCCATATGTAGTGATAAATACAAAGCTTCAACCATGCTATCACAATTTACAATGCTACATGGTAAGATTTCTTCAAAAATTGGAATCCCTTGTAATGGAGTGGCCATCCTAATTTATAGCAATTTGAATTATCCTTTCACCTCCCTCACATGACTCTTAGTTTCCATATTCCACTCGTGACCTTTCATTTTCCATGAATTAAGTGTTTCTCTTATTATTTTGAGAAAATAATTTTTAGAAATTTAAATTAGGTCACTTAAGTGAATAGGATGAAATACAATGATGACACATAATGAAGAATTAGAATGGAGAGAGAAATAAGAGAGGGAAAGAGAGGAAGAGGGGAGGGCAAAAACTCCTTGTGATGAAATGATTTGAATTCCTGGATGCAGTCAGGAACTTTGAGCAAAGATTTTTGCCACTGGTGATCTTCTACACTGATGAAGATTGATCCCTTGAATAACTTTGGATCATTTTCTCAATCTAGTGATGAAAACAAAATTTATGATACACAAATATCCTGGACCAGAAAATGAGTGTTCAGAATTTTGTTTTGAGGTTTACCAATGCAAGCTTGAGATGAACACATAAAATGCCCACAATGACCCTCCTTGAAACTTGGTTAATGAACCCTTTTACTTGTTGAAATCATTCTAAACAATTCACTTTGAATCACTTGGCTCCTTAAGTGATGAAGATGAATCCACATGATGTGCCTTGTAATTCCTTGTTTTGTAATATGAGATGATCATTCCAAACCATGAAAAACTGCCATCTCTTCATGATTGATTACACCTAAGAAACTAGACCAACATGTGCACTTGAAATTCATTTTTCCTTGACACTTACTATATTTGGAATGGATAAATTACTATCTTTAGTAAGTTTCATATTTTTCCTTTATGGTCCCCAAATGGTGATATCAACTTGAGTGATTATCCCTCAATGTCCCATTGTGCCAAACTTTCCCTTTGAGACCAACCTACTATTTTTAGTAAATACACATGGGGCAACTTACTATTTTTAGTAAGTGTCATAGTTTTCTTTTCCCAACCTCAACCGACTATGGTAGCTTTAGTTATTTCTTCTTACTTTTTTCCTCTCACCTTTTGGACTAATTGAATATTTATAACAGGGGCTTGTGGAACCACTTACTAATTTTTGTAAGTGTCAATTGTGAGCCAAGATGACCTTTTTTATGATTTTGCCTACGATACACCCTTTTTGTTCATCACCTTCTTCATAGCCTCTTCAAATGGTGGCCTACCTAAATTAATAGACAACTATATACAAAGGCATACTATTTGTAGTAAGTGCACCACAAATGTTAGATTTCAAAAAAATAAGGTCTTAAAACTCCAGGTTTTATTTTGGGGTTCCACCCTCCGTATTTTGAGTAAGTATTTCATCTGAACAAGTGGGAAAATGATATTTTCATTGGCTGTGGAAGAATACTAAAAAAAATATCCCTCAATGTCCCTAAAAAATAGTGACTTCATGGCACAAAAACTATTTTACGCAAATCTAGATATTTCAATGATCATCCCCTCCAATTTTCACGCGATTTCGCCCATTGGAACCTTGAGAATTGAAGAGGTATATCACTACCATTTTCACTAATATTATTCATGTGATAGGGAAAAATGATGATGAAAATAATTCCTCCATATCCCTAAAAAATAAATACTTCCTAGCACAAAAACTAGTTCACGTAAAACTATATTTTTCAACGATCATTTCCTCCAATTTTCATGTGATTTCACCGACTAGAACCCTGAGAAGTTGAGAGGTACCTCGCTAATTTTTTCCACCACTGTGTCATGACAGCCATTAATGGAGCTTGAAAATTTTGTCTTTCCTTTTTCACGTCATATTTTGATAAAAATTATATTTTCGATGTAGGTGTTTTCTTCTTGTGCTTTTGGTGAAATCTCTCTTTTATCCGACTACCGGTTTGATGGGAAAACAATTTTTTTTCTTCGTTGTGCAAAGAAATGGATTTCTTTGCTACAAAAACTTCTTACCATAAATGGGGGTTCTGAAGGTGGGGTTTTAATGGCCTTTTAGAATTAATAACACAATAAAAAATGGTTTCTTAATCAGTGCACCGGTTTTCAATATCTCTTCGATTTTCGGTTTCATGGCAATGAATATTTTCAAACTTCTTCTTCATTCTTCATTTCTTCTTATTCACTTGATAAATATTTATTTTAGGAACTATGTATTATCATGGAGTGAAGGATTTATTTTCTGTGGTGGTTCTGGTTTAAAGTTTAGCAATGGTGGAGGAGTGGCGAGAAGTTACAGAACAAGTTGCAGAGTGAACCTATGCACAGGAATGGAGAGTTAGAAGTTAGAAGTTAGAAATAGGACGAATTTTAAATTTTGCACAATAGGGAGTGAGGTGAATGTTAATGTCCCTCATGTACCTTAATAATTAATGGATGAAAGGGACATAAATTTTCACACGGCACCTGGTCCCGACACATGGTGAAGATCTGACAGTGGGGGTTTGAGCTGAAAAAGTAGCTTTAAAGTGCTTGGGGTATGGAAAGAGGTCGCATGAGGAACCATGGAACTTTTTCAAAATGGAAAAATCAAGGGTGGAGTGAAATTGTGTGTCCCCTATTTCAATTTTCAAAAAGGGACATAAAATTTCACGGCGTGCCTTATGATGACATGTGGCGCAAATCCGACGGCAGGGTATGAAGGCTCCACTAGGTACCGGGGGCTGAACTGGCGGTACGAGAGATCACATGGGGGTTCAAAGGGATTTTAGGGGGTGGGATAAATTTCTTTATCCTCATATCCCTGAGCTTGAGGGACGTAAGGGACACAAAAATGCGACAGGCTCCTGGTACTGACATGTGTCCTATTCAAAATTTGACTAAGTTTGAGGTCTTAAGAGAGAACTTGAAATGACAATAACTTGAGCTACCGATGGAATTTTTTGGTGAAATTTTATATGAATTTTACTGTAATATATCTTTTGAATCCAACCATGGGTGTATTATCTCTTGATACTTCCATCTATTCCTTGAAAAAGTAGAGTTTGTTTTTCTAGTTCCATAGCTAAGCCTTGAAAAAACTGATTGCGGACCTATTGCACCAAAGTATTGTGAAAAACATAATTTCACATATTGTAGGGATTTTAATTATATTTCCAATGATGTTTTTTTAAATCTTAACTCCATCCAGAACTCTTGAAATCACTTCCTGAAGTTTAGTTGCTTTTTCAGCCTTGTGCACTGCTTAGGCTTGATAAAAATTGATTGTAGACATACTGCAACAAAGTGTTGTGAGAAAAATAATTTCACCATATTTTAGGGATTTTAATTCCCTTTCCAATGATGTTTGTTTTTTCTTCTAACTTTATCTGGAGCTCCTGGAATCACCTTCTGAAGCTCAATAACTATTTTGGCATGTGCATTGCTTAAGCCGTTGAACCCTATTTTTGATCAAACTACCCCAAACTCTCCAAATATTACCTTAATATTCCAAACTAACTTCCATGATGTTTCTATACATTCAATTATCCTCAATTTTTATTTTTTTTAATTCTCCACTCTAGGGGGTTGTGCTTGTTCTGGGAAGACTAGTAATAGCCCTTCCCATGACTTCCTAAAATTTGCATTTTCCAAGAACTCCTAAAATCACCTAAGGGGTTGACTTGAATTTCCTAAATAACCTAGGGGAATGAGTTAGAATCATCTAGGAGGTCACTGGAACGACGGGGTAGACTCAAGGTGCCTTGGAATGGTAAAACATTAAAATTTCGTCACAGGGGTATCATTTTCATGCTCAGAAATTGTCAATTTCCATGTTGCACATTTGCATGACAACAACTAGATCTAGCTTGAGGACATGGTATGGACTGAGAAAAACGAAGACATGGCATGAGAATCCCAGAATCTCAATTTTCTTTGTGGACCGGTGCCTTCTCCATTGTGCTTTATGGAGTCACTAGAAATATAGGCTACACAACTTTCTTTATTGAACACACACACGTAAACAAATAAATGAAAGGGAAATAAAACATGGGGAAACAAAACACAATAGGAAAGGTAAATTATATACATGGGAGGAAAATTTATAGAGGCAGGGAAAGGATATACACATACCTAGAAACGAGTTGAGAAAAGTACATGCCATAATGAAATAACAGATAAAAGTAAGACCTTTGAAGCACAAAAATTATTATTTGATCAAACCATTATTTTGTGATGGCTTTACATGGATTGATAAGAAAAAGGCTGACCAAGACTCCATCTTCATAATAATATTGCACAGAGAATGTTCTTGCATCCAATGAATGCTTCATTATCTTCTCTAAGCTCTTGTACCTTGACGCTCCTGCTTGATGCCCTGTGGTCATGAGACATCATTATTCCATGTCCTTAATAGTGGGAAGATATCTATCCTCTTTAAATTTTCGCTTTAAATATTCTCCTACATACACAAGGCACTCAGAAGAAGAGAAAACAAACTGATTTTATTCCCATTTCCACTTCTTTGGATGTCCCACTTTTTTCCCTATAAATCAACTCAACATTTTCCTTATTATCTTCCTCCATGGCATGGACATTGTCTTCAAAATTAATAATATTTAAAGAAGATTCCACAAGCTTCCTTCTTTTGCAATCACAAACCTCTTCACATTTTTTGAAAGGAAAAGGAATGTTTTCACATCCATTCTCATCAATCAAAGCATTGGGGAAGTCATCAAGGTAGTCCATTGGCTCTATTTCAGTATCAAACATTGGTGAATCAAAAAGAGGAGATCGAATGGCCTCATACCTATCTTGCATTTCCATGGCCCGAGTCAAGAGTTTAAGGCTGTGTTGAGGATCTTCAATTTATTTTGCAGCCTTCAAAATGTCTTGTACTGATGGTTCTTCTAAGTCTTCCATAGATTCATCTCCATCCTTATTGAAAGAATCTTTGTGTTGTGCCTCCAGGAGATGGTTAAAAATATGATCCATTGGGCGCATGATTCATTTAAAACATCCTTGTTCACCTCTTCCATGTTTTACGTTGCCCAAGATTCAATCTTTTGCAAGAATGGACATACTTGGCTCACTATATCTTTTGACAAGGAGAAGAGGTCCATGCTTTGTGGGAAGGACACTCCTTCAAGCTCAAAATTCATATCATCTTCTTCTTGGTAAGAAGAAAAGAACCATGTTGGGGCAATAGTATGAGAAGAAAGCTATTTTTCAGCTACATCTTGACCATCCATTATTGAATCTTCTTTCTCAGGTGAAAGATGAAAGCTATTTTTTCACCATGATGATGATTCTACTCCCCGAGTGAGTAGAAGTTGTGTTTAAATTGTTTTTTCTCCTTAGATTTGAAAAGAGGGTGTGCTTATTCCATTCGATCATCCATGATTGCATCGGGAAGAGAGTTTGATCCTTTGACTTCCTCCAGTTCTTCATGTAACATTTCTATGTCACTTGAAGAATCAAAATAGGAGGGAATATTATCTATGAACATATTGAATCCATCAGCTTTGGACCATGATATCGGGTGACTTTCTTGCACTTCTTAACATCTCTCCATTTCATCATTAATTGATAGATCAAAACTTGAAAAGAGATCACTCGTGCTTACTTTGAATTGGCCATCTTCTTCATAATTTGTGGAGTCTTCAAAGAGCATTGGATCATCCATTATGTAGCAAGGATATTCCATTATTGAATATATTATTTCCCCTATGGGTTGTGCCTTGAGCCAGATGGAATTGTTGAATGATAATTCTATCTTCATGTCTTCTACTTCTTCCTCCATGATGCTTCTTTGGATTTCATCAGAAGGTTCCATGATAAGATATTATTTAAGAGCATCTGAGAATCTTTCGGAAATGAAAACATCATAATATGGGAAGTCATCTGGGTCTTCTTCCATAGGGCACTGTACAATAGAAAATAAACATGTGACCTTCTTCGCACCCGAACTCTCGAGGTCATGCTGATTGATCTGTAAACTTCTACTTTGGAACTCTATGAATCACACAACTATGTTGTTCCAGTTTCAACTTTGGAAAATGATAGGTTTGATTGAAAATTAGAGCTTCGTGACTAATTATCTAGTGCTATAGAAAGGAAATTGCAGAGAAGGAAAAAATTTAAACTTCAACACCAAAATTTTTATCCTGGAAGCCTCTTATGGAGGAAAACCAGTCAGGAAGGGAAATTTCTCTTTCTTCCCACTTTTATTGGTCTAATATAAACAATTAAAAATTACAATAAGTATGAAAATGAAGCAAAAATGTAAACATTATCTCCAATTACTTGCTTGCTTTGTTTCAACACCTTGCTCCTACAATTCCATTCCATCACTGAAGATCTTGCTCACTTCTCTCATTAAACTCTGTTTATTGATCTCTCTCGATCTTCAAATGCATATTATCTTGTTCCTTTCATGCATTTATAGGCCTTCACATGTCCTCCCATGCACTAGAGAGTGTGAAAGGGAATGGAAGGGAAGATACACAGCTGGGCACTTCAAATTCACGTCCATTCGTATTCCATTCTTCTTTTCTGTTTGAAAGTATCAAGACCGCTGCGCTGAGTAGACCGGCAGTATCAGGACTGCTGCCCTGATGGGTGGTGGTTTCAGGACCACCGCCCTATAAGGTAGCGGTTCTAAAACTGCCACTCTGCATAGAGTAGCGGTTCCTTCTAGAAGTTCTGTTTACCTCATTTTTCTCACTTTTCTTGTTTCTCCTTCTTGGTGTTGATGGAACAGATGAAGTGGTGTGTTTTTATAGATCCCTATGGATCATACCTCCCCTACTTAGGAGTATTTTGGTCCCACAAAATCTTAGTGGGGGAGTGGTAGAGGAATCAACTCCCTCTGGTGCTCATTTGAGTACCAATGGGTCTGCCTTGGTGTTTTCTCTCGTCCAACCTGCCAAGACTCATGTGGATCTCTGGTTTGTTGTTCTAGTGCTACATCCTCCTCAGAGTTTCCTCGAGTACAATCCTCTTTGGAAGGTAACTTCTGTATCTTTCCTTCTTTGTCATGCATAGATGGCATTAGTGGATGTGAGCTCTTACAACTTATTATCGCGTACATCTACCTGAAGTATGGCCTAAAGGTTTCTTCTCCAACCTTCTCAAGTATGGTGAAGGTCTCATAATGTAGTGGTTTAGTCCTTTCCTATCTTTGTTTCTTGAAATGGATCTACCGATTCCTCTCCAAGTGCATTTATGATTTAGTCACCATTGTTCCTTGTATCTCCTCTTCTTCTTACTGCCCCATGGTCAGGTCCAGTGAATCCGTAGGTAGATATGGTGATTGCATAGTGAAATTTTGTTTTGCTCCTTGAATGAGCAGTTCCTGTGGTGGCTTCTTCTATAAAAACTAAAAAGTGTTATCCAAATTCTCTATCCTTTGGTCAGAAATATCCATGCTCTCACGCTCATTTTGTTTTTTTTCCAATGAAAGCAAACAAAACTGAAAATTTTCATGAATAAGTCTTGGTGCTTGGTTGGCACTTACCATAGCTTTCTTTGATTTGACCTGGTGTGCCTTGATGTTAAAACTAACTTTGTCCTTGATCCATCTATATCAGTTCTCCCTCCTTGTTAACAAAGCATCTCTGACATACAAGTAAGGACTTTTAAAGACAACGTCAAATGCATCAAGTGGAATAATATAAACCTCTAATACATCTATGTATTAGGTATTTATCCCAAAGTAAAACTTACACTTCCTTGTAACTTGTATTTCTACACCCTTCCTCACCCATCCCAGTGGATATGGATGTGGGTGCACATAAGTCTCTAGACCAAGCTATTCTATAACCACATCAGAGATCAAATTTTACTGAGAACCAAAATCTACTAAAGCGTTTACCTTAGTCTCCTTGATTTAGATTTTGATTTGAAATAGCTTACTCATCTCTTCTTCTTCTGCTTCCCCATACATGTTAGTGGCCATGCATCCCAACGTCTCATCTACATCTGAATAATCCTCAATCTCCACCTCTCTTTCTATCTTTACACTGGCCATGGATTTCTTGGAATCCTTGGTTCGGTGCTTTGGGTGCAATTCCAGATGCAACTTCTAACATGTGGCATCAGTATGTCCATTTACATCACAATTCTTACAGAAATTCTTAGGATCTTTACAAGTATGTAAAGTAGTAGCGGTATGTTTACCTTTCCATTTACCTCTGCTACTTATCTTCCTGTGTTCTTTGTCCTGTTGTTCTGTTGACTAGTCTCCCTTTGGCTTGATTTATCCTTGCTTCTTCTTGTCATCAATGTAGTATGCTTGTACATAAGATTTATTGAGATCCTTGGGCTTTGTGGATATTACCTTCCTTCGAAGGTTAGTGTGAAGTCCTCCCAGATAATTGGTCAGAATGTCCTCATCCTCCAAGTCCATATTAAGCAACATGGCTTGTCTCCGAAATTCCATAGTGTAGTCTTGCACGCTTTGACTGCTGCCCTATCTAAAGTACTACCACTTAATCATCATGTCAGTCTTATGGCCAATAGGATAGAAGTTATCTCTTATCAATTCTTTAAAACCTTTTCAAGTACTGACAATAGGACATTTCTTCTTCTCACAAGTGGCTAGATGGGTTTCCCACCAAACTAGAGCATGACCTTCCATTTTGAGATGTGCAAAGGTGACACTTTGTGCCTCAGTGACATTATGCACACTAAAGTAGACTTCTAACTATTTTAGCCATTTATCCAAAAAATTTGCATCTACTTTTCCTTCAAAATTATTTATTTCCACTTTTGTTTCAACTTCAAAAGGTGTATGTGTAGATTTTACCTTCTCACTTATAATTGGCGTCTCTTCATGGATCTTTCCGTTACCAATTTTTTTAGCTAGTGCTCGAACCACTGAGTCCATGGAATCTTGTTTAACTGAAGCCGTATTTTGTAGATATGAAATCTCTTCTTGTTTTCTATGCAATCTATCCATCACAGTCTCTAACATCTCGACTCTACGGACTAAGTTCTCTTCCTCCATTTGAGCTCAAATTCTCTGTTTCCACTTCTTTGTAGAAATATTTGGCTCACAAGGTAAAAATTATTCACCTTTGGACATTGTCACTGTCATACAAAATCACAAGAAAGATTTGAATACCACAGTCTTGGAAATATAATTAGCTCTGATTCCAAAATGATTTGTAAACTTCTTCTTTGGAACTCTATGAATCACACAACTATGTTATTCTACTTTCAACTTTGGAAAATGACATATTTGCTTGAAAATTAGAGCTTTGCGACTGATTATCTAGTGCTATAGAAAGGAAATTGTAGAGAAGGAAATAATTCAAACTTCAACACCAACAATTTTATCCTAGAAACCTCCAATGGAGGAAAACCAGTCAGGAAGGGAAACTACTCTTTCTTCCCACTTTTATTGGTCTAATATAGACAATTACATATTACATTAAGTATGAAAAGAAGCAACAATGTAAACCTTCTCTCCAATTACTTGATTGCTCTATTTCTACACCTTGCTCTTATAATTCCATTCCAACAATGAAGATCTTACTCACTGCTCTCATTAAACTCTACTTCTCGATCTCTTTGGATCTTCAAATGCATATTCTCTTATTCCTTTCATGTATTTATAAGCCTTCACATGTCCTCCCATGTGCTAGAGAATTTGAAAGGGCATGGAAGGGAAGAGACACAACTGGGCACTTCAAATTCACGTCTATTCATGTTCCATTATTATTTTATGTTTGAAAGTATCAAGACTGCCGCCCTAAGTAAAACAACGGTTGTTTCACTCAGAAATGTTTCGTTCCTTTTAGAAACAGATAAGGTTAGGGGCTAGGAGGAATACCTGTAGAATGTCGAGATGGTGTGCGCGTACCATAGAGAAAGATTAGGCTGACTGCTAAGAACTCCTTTTTGTCTTGGAAGGACTACCTGCAAATAAGAACACAAGACCACAAGATTTTAATTAGACAATAAATGAGGGAACTGCCTTGGGCCCAGGAAATATAAAACTTCCTTTCGAAGGTGGTCAGTTCCCCTGCTAATATGAATTAACACAAAAGACTGTAAGATATCAATTAAGTTGTTTCGTTGAACTGGGTAGGGGAAAGGCTGGTTTTCTGGTTTTGATCAGAGGAACCGATGCCGGTTACTGATAACCGATGCCGGTTACTGATAACCGATACCGGTGGGTTCTAGGATCTTCTTGGTAGCTATGGTGTTTGTAAGGCTGGTTTATGGATGATATTAGGAAATGAGATGATGAGGGGTAAAGGAATGACAGTTAGATGCAATGGCACGTTGGGTAGTGGATTCAGAAACGGATTTAGGAGGACTGAGATTCAAGAAGCATAAGAAATGTTATAACAGAGGACATGCAAGATGTGACTTACTGGTTTTGACCAAGATGCAAGCTGATCTCCTTTGCTGTAAACACTTCTGGTATTTCCACTCGTCTCTGCTCGGTCAAGTGAAGATCTGGACTCTGTTTCTCGCTCCCAATGCTCTCTGTTGATCCAGAAATCCTTCGACTGATCCCAAAATGAAATTTCGATCCGTTGTTTTGGTTTGGGGAGCCCATTTACAGGGAACCGATGGCGGTTGCGTAACCGACGGCGGTCGAGTAGGAACCGGCATCGGTAAGGAAAAAGTAGGCTATTTTTAGTAAAATAGCCCACCTTCCCTGCTTTTCTCCCGAGAGATCAGTTGCGGGCTCGGTCAAGTGACTAGAAGGTCGGTTTTGGGTGCGAGAAAGGGGTCATTAGTTATGGGTGTAGGTGTGGACCAAGTTATGGGTCTTAATTAGGTTAGTTTTAGGGTTAGGGCTAGGTCATGATGAAGTGGCAAAGTGAGGTGGTAGGTAGGGTGATGTGGATTTATCAATTAGAAGGCAATTAATAAATAATTGTGTAAGGTTTAGGTGATGAGGTTATATTGCGAGATGAGATGCGGGTCACAAGGGGTCGTAAGACATGAATTTGGTGTCTACATTAGCCCCTTATTGTCGTGTAGCTTGTTTTGTAAAGCTGCGCGGACAATAATATGAAGTGGTTTCTCCTGTTAAGGATATAGGTAATCCCCCTCAAATCTATCATAGATTGAGTGAACGGGAAATCAGGGATAGGGTTGATAAAGGGTGAATGTTGTAGAGAGGATGGTAAGGTGGTGGGGTAGGTCCAAGGAAGCAGACGCATGTTGAAATGCAATAGTACGACTAGGGTACATGATTTGACGAGCAAACCAGCAATGTATAGGCAAAGGTCGATAGTTTATCCAAACAAGGGTGATATAATCCTGGTATCCAAGGCATAGGAAGTAGCTCCAGGGTATATAACAGGTAAGGTACAGGAACGTTTAGGCATGTTCGGCAGTACCAAATGGTTGGTTTGGTTGAGATAAACGTCACGGTCTAGGTCTAGGCAAAGTTGGTCGACAGATCAAGTCAAGGACCCTAATCATGCTAAAACATGAACAGGTGAGCTCGATTGAACAAAAGGTACATGATGGATGGATAAAATAAAACGTTGATTGTGGGTATGGTATTGAAGTGATACGGCCTTGGGTCGGGCCAAGTTGTTGGGTTGTGGCCTTGGGTCAGGCCATAAGGGTAGAGTGAGGCCTTGGGTCGGGCCAAATTGTTAGGGCGAGGCCTTGGGTGGGGCCGGATAGGTAGGTTGAGGCCTTGGGTCGGGCCAAATAAGTAGGTTGAGGCCTTGGGTCGGGCCAAATAAGTAGGTTGAGGCCTTGGGTCGGGCCAAATGGTAGGTTGAGGCCTTGGGTCGGGCCGAATAGGTAGGTTGAGGCCTTGGGTCGGGCCAAATGGTTAGGGTGAGGCCTTGGGTCGGGCCAAATAGGTAGGTTGAGGCCTTGGGTCGGGCCAAATGGTAGGTGGGTTAGGTAGGTGAGGCCTTGGGTCGGGCCAAATAGGTAGGTTGAGGCCTTGGGTCGGGCCAAATGGTAGGTTGAGGCCTTGGGTCGGGCCAAATAGGTAGGTTGAGGCCTTGGGTCGGGCCAAATGGGTAGGTTGAGGCCTTGGGTCGGGCCAAATAGGTAGGTTGAGGCCTTGGGTCGGGCCAAATGGTTAGGTAGGTTGAGGCCTTGGGTCGGGCCGAATATAGGTTGAGGTTGAGGCCTTGGGTCGGGCCAAATAGGTAGGTTGAGGCCTTGGGTCGGGCCAAATGGGTAAACAAATGGTGTTCAGCAAAGGTGGATATAGGCGATATGTGGTTAAAAAGGGGCAAATGGTAAATAGGGGCAAAAAATATTGGGGGAAAGTTGGCAGAAAAACCGATGTCGATTCTACATGACCGATATCGGTCAAGGGACCGATACCGGTTCATTAGGGCAAAATGAAACCGATATCGGTTATGGGCGAAAAACCTATAAAAAGAAAAATACGGCTTGTCATTGTCACTTTGTTATTTTGAAAACCAAATTGACTTGTCTGACGTGGAGAGTTGAGATTGGAGGTTTATTGAGTGAGGTGGAGCTATTTTGGTGGAGGAGTGAGTTGTTTGCGGGCCCGAGTGAGGAGGAGGCAGCAGTTGATTGGCGGGGACCCAGCAGATCAGAATTGGAGCTATGGTACAGGCAGGAGGAGCAGGAGGGGCTGGACCAGCTGGACCACCACCACCTATCCCACCACAACGACGTGTCGTCGTACGGGTAAGTTCGAAACTCCTCATTTTGTGCATTTTATTGCATTATGTTGGTTTTGGGATTTGGGTAGGAATATAATGTTTTGTAGAAAATAATGAATAAATGGAAATGATTTGAAAAAGGGAGAGGGTAGATAGGTGAAATAGGCCAAGGCGGCAGGGTGGGTAGGTTTTTAGGGTGTTTGGGTGGGTAGAGAGGTAGAAATAGGGAAAAAGAAGAAAGGGGTAGCCGCGTCGGGTTCGGCGCGGCAAATTTCCAGTGACCGATGCCGGTCACTAAGCGACCGGCATCGGTCGCGAATTTTTAGGGCAGGGTGGGTCTGTGGGTTACCGATGCCGGTTGATCATTGACCGGCGTCGGTGGGAGGGGGACCGGGGTCGGTTGGGTGAGTGTGGGTTGGGTTGGGTTTTGGTTGAGTGTGGGTTGGGTTGGGTTTTGGGTGAGTGTGGGTTGGGTTGGGTTTTGGGTGTGGGGGGGGTTTGGTTTTTAGGTGGAGTGGGTTTGGGTTTTGGGTGTGGGGTGGGTTTGGTTTTTAGGTGGAGTTGGTTTGGGTTTTGGGTGAGTGTGGGTGGAGTTGGGTTTGTTTTGTGTTTTGGGTTGGGTGGGTTTGGGTGTGGGGTGGGTTTGGTTTTTAGGTGGAGTGGGTTTGGGTTGTGGGTGGGGTGAGTTGGGTTGGGTTTGTTTTGTTTTGGGGTTAGGTGGTAGAGAGTCGGGGTGTGGTCGGGGGGATAAAAGGGGGTTTAGAGGGTAAAGTAGATGTTGTGATAAAAAGTAGGTCTAAGGATGTGGGTTGGTTTTGCAGGCACGTCAGCAGTTGACGATGCGGGATAGGATGCCCCCGCTGTTGGTGCGGATGCGGCCACACATATCTGCGGCTCATTGGGCGATCATGCGCGAGGTGGGACTCGGTGGAGTCCAGAGGTATAGAGCGATAGAGAGAGATCACAGCCTGATGGTCGCCCTCATCGAGAGATGGGATCCGGCGACCAATGTGTTCCATCTCCCGACTGGGGAGATGACTATTACGTTGGAGGATGTGTATCGCATCCTTCGACTACCTATCGAGGGAGAGGCAGTCTTCCAGGTAGATTCCGAGACTGCCATGGACAGCATATTACAGGTTTTTGGAGATGCAGCCGCGCTACTTACCTATCACAGCGCGAGCATTGGGTATGGTGACATGTACCGTGCGCATCGACACGAGACACGGCTGGCTGTGCTGATGATGATTGGGATCACCTGCTTCACCCTCCCGGACTCAGAGGGAGGCCGCTTTCCACGGGCATTGATGGGGGTGCTTCATGAGATGGTGGAGGAGCACACCTGTTATGCTTGGGCACCAGTATATCTGGTGCAGTTATACAGAGAGCTCTGGGGTTATCGCCGGATGAGGCGATTCGGTATCTGTTCGACATTTTTGCTGCATTGTTGGGCATATGAGCACATCATATGCATCAGGCCAGTAGGGTTACCCCAGCAGCCAGGGCCACAGGTTATATACAGATATGGCTTTCAGAGATGGTTGGGAGTCGTGGGGCAGCCACGAGCAGTGCTTGCGGGGAGAGACGTTGCCTACTACAGGCATTTGTTAGAGGGCCTGACAGCAGTAGATATCGTATGGAGACCTTACAGAGGTCATCACCCGCACAGAGGAGGCCGAGTACAGTTACGCTGGATCCAGTACACATTCTGGATAGCAGGACGGAGGCCAGGAGAGTACGAGAGGATACCCCTAGAGAGGGTACGCAGGCAGATGGGGCTGCGACAGGACGAGCCACCTCCCTTCCCTCAGTACAGGAGGGATGATGTAGAGGCCCCACTGCCTGCACCACAGCCCATGGATCCAGATTGGGTTGCAGAGAGGCCAGCAGATGACACAGTAGATGATGCTGGGTGTACAGGAGCATACAGGGTGTGGTGGGCTGGTCAGAGAGCGGCGAGGGTAGCACAGCCTGCACAGCCAGACTTGGCAGCTGTGACGGCAGAGAGAGATCAGCTCAGGGGTCAGGTGCAGCTATTACAGGGACAGTTGGCTGCTGCACAGGCACAGATAGGTGTCCTACAGGGGCAGCTAGCCCAGGCGCAGGTACAGGTACAGGCACAGGCACCACCACCAGCAGCGGCGCAGCCACAGGTGCAGGTACAGGTACAGGTAGCAGTACCAGCAGCAGCACAGGTACCGGCACCATCACCAGTAGCAGCACAGCCACAGCCCCAGGCACAGGTACAGATACTACCGCAGCAGCGGCACAGCCACAGGCACCACCAGCACAGGCACAGGGGGTACTAGTATTAGGTGCCAGGGGACCAGCCCCAGCTCCTTCAGTGGCTCGAGGGCGCTATATGGAGGTTAGAGCGGAGGCCCGATACTATCAGGATATTCTTGATAGTACCGGAGTTGAGTATCAGCCTTATGCAGCTCATAGAGCAGAGACCTCTCACAGCCAGAGATCTCAGGGAGGTGCAGCCACAGCCGGCGTGTCCGTTACAGGCAGGAGGCGAGAGGCGCCACAGGGACCAGCAGGGAGAGGTGCCGAGGGCGGTGGGGAGAGCTGAGGGATCCCTGTATTGTTTTTGTATATAGGCATGGGCACCGGTCTGCGAACCGGTTGTGTTGATAGAGGCCTGCGTGCCTACATTTATTCATGTATGGATTCATTTATTCATTATATACCGGCCTGCGAGTCGAGTATGGGTTGTATATTTGATACCGGTCTGCGAGCCGAGTATTTTTTTGATATGAGGGACCGGCCTGCGAGCCGAGTCGAGATTTTGGATAGTTATTGCGGCCTGCGTGCCGGCTTAGTTGTATGATGAGATCACAGAGGCCCCGATGCAGGGCACATTGTATATTTGAAAATTTGTATATATATATAGAGATGATGTTTTGATCCACATGCAGTGTTCAAAAATGTGTTTAAGTATTTTGTCGATGGTTTGTGATATAGAATGTAGGATGAGTTTAGTTGACATGTTGATATATGGATGATGTTGATGCTTTTGTTTTTGCACGTATATAAGGATGACATGTTATATGATGAAATGTTGCATGTTGTGGGCTGGTTTTGTGACATTGTGATATATGTATCTGATGAGTTGGATCCAAATGTTGTATAGATAGATAGTTTTTTTTTTTTTTTGTTGTGGTATCCTTAGTTGATGACTTGTTTGTTTTTGTAAAATAGATGATGTTAACGAAATTGTAATGATATGTGTGGTGGATAGACAAATATGGATAATGGTGTTGTGATGCAGGAAAAGAGGCGGGCGCGACAAAAATTTGGTAAAAAAATGAAGAAAAGACCATGTTTCAAAAGGCCAGGTGTGTAACCGATATCGGTTAGGTAACCGACGCCGGTAGGTAGTAGACCGATATCGGTTACATAACCGATACCGGTTATTTAGGTATGAGCTTTTCTAAAAATAAAAAAGCTAGGGTGGCAACTTAAGTTCTAATTTTGAGAGCCATGCAAGAAGTTAAATACGCGAACGCGACGCTTTTTGACGACTGAGACAGGTAATTGCATGAGAAATTTGAGTGATTAGGAGTAAAGAGACAGGGAAAGTGATTGTGATCTGAGATTCAGAAGACAGAAAGGCAGGTTTGAAAAAGGTGGTGATAATGGCAGGACGAGGAGAAACATCCAGCAGGCAGGGACAAGAGGGAAGACAAGGGCCACCTCAAGCTACTGCAACCCAAGAGGTAAACGTTTTGGTTATGATTTGACTTTTGCATGTGTTATGAATAAGAGATTAAGTGGGTAGATATGAAAAAGAAAACATGATAGCAAGGGTTATAAGTGTTACGGGGTAGGTAATCAGGGGTTTCAGGTATGTTTGTAGGTATAGAAAGGAATAGACGCTCAAATTATTGTTGTAGGTGGTTGTTTAGGCAAGGTGTATGAAAGTAACAGGGACCGATATCGGTTAGGGATAACCGGTATCGGTTACTCAACCGGTACCGGTTAGCTGTAAACGATACCGGTTGCTGTAGGAATTTCCAGAATGTGAGAAAAACCCTGATGGATTGAATGGTTGTTTGTTGTTTTGATGTATGCAGGCTCAGGCAGGGTTGAGGATGAATGATAGTGTGCCAGCGCTGTTGTCACGAATCCGAGCGGATGTAACGCCAGCTGAATGGACATTGATAAATCGTTTGGGGTTAAGTGGAATCCGCTATTATTCACGAATCGCACGTAACCATGCTATGTTACAGGCGTTGATTGAGAGATGGAATCCTGAGAAAAATACCTTCTATCTGCCAACAGGGGAGATGACAGTAACATTGGAAGATGTGTTCCGTATTTTGAGACTCCCTATTACAGGAGAACCAGTATATCAGGCACTACCTAGCGCGGCACGGGGAGCGATAACAGCAGTATTTGGTCCATACGCACGAGATTTGACACAGCGAGGTTTATCATTTACGTATGGGGTAATGTATGCAGCACACCCTGAGGAGACAAGGTTAGCAGTGATATTAATGATAGCGGTAGGGTATTATGCATTACCGAGGGCAGAAGGGGGAAGATTTCCAAAGGCATTGATGTGTGTTATCTGGGAGATGATAGAAAGGAACGTGACTTTTGCATGGGCACCTGCATATTTGGCAGAGCTATACAGGGGTTTATGGGCTTGTAGGTGAAATCACAGAACGACACTGGATTGTTCATACTTATTACACTGTTGGGCCTATGAGCACATTGTTTGTGTGCGACCAATAGGCCGATCCATCCAGGCAGGAGAGACCGGAGTACAGAGGTTGGGATTCAGACGCTGGGTCCAGACAGAACAAGAGGCAAGATCTCAGGCCGTGACGGGTGACATCGAGTATTACAGGCAGGTATGGGAGAGGGTGACGGTTGCGGATATCTGTTGGAGGCCTTACGGGAACTATATGGTAACCGAGAACATAGCTGAGGAGTTGAGAGGTGTAGAGTGATTGAGGTGGATCGCGGGGCACAGGCCAGGTGAATATGAGAGGATTCCTATAGATCGCGTGCGGCGACAATTTGGATTTGTGCAGGATATACCCCAGGCTTATAGACCATATATGAGGATCGACGCCGAGGCAGCATTCTCACCTCCCCGGCCAACACCTCCAGAAGGGCCCGAGGAGATAGCAGCCGATCGCAGTGTAATGGATGCCGGAATGACAGAGGCCTATAGGTTATGGTGGGTAGCAGAGCTGCGAGGTGTACGCGATCGCCCTGACATAGCTGTGATTACAGCAGAGAGGGATCGGCTGCAGCGTTTGGTTCAGCAGCTCCAAACGCAGGTGAATGAGACAAGAGGATTGTTAGCGGTTGCGGAGTCACGAGCAGCGAGACTAGAGGCTGGAGTCCTCCATGCGAGAGGGCGTATTCATATATTACAGGAGAGATTGGCAGATCAGTGGGTGGTACCAATATCCGTGGTACCTTTGAGGACAGAGAGGCCTGGCGAGAGGGGTCGACGATCACGATCATCACCTAGTTCGGGATGAGGCGTGAGGGTCTAAATAAATGTTAGCAAGGTATAAGAATAAATAAGCGTACCGACCTGCGTGTCGATGATAGAGAAGATGTAGTTGTTTAACATCTAAATAAAATGAGATATATATGTTGATTTGAGTTATAATAATAAGAATGTTTGCGTTGTGATTTTTGGTGTTTTGAAAAAGGATAAAGAGGAATGTGATTAAATAGAAATACACAAAAATATTTATATTTACCACACATGATAAGTTCTGGTAGGGGATGGTCGAGCTAACCTTGGGAGACCCCATGTCTCCGAAGTGCTGCCTACATAGCCCATTGCACAAAGCAAGGAGGGGCCTCAGACCGATGTAGTTCTCCCTTAGGACCAGGGAGAGGTGAATTTAGGCAATTTGGTTGTGGTTAGGCAATTTGTCGTTTGGTAAAAATTTGATGTTGGTAGGGTAATGTTGTTGGTGTTGGTAGGATAATGTTGTTGGTGTAGGTATAGGTGAAGCAAAAGTTAGCATACCCAAGTAGTAGGGAAGCGTGTCCTGATTAAGATCAACACACAATCCTAGATGCGAGGCAAAGCGGAAAGAGTGCTCCGTAGGTGAAAAGAGCTAAACAAACCACACAACGTAGAACGAGCTTGAAGCCCTAGGTACCGTGCATAGACAAGAAGTCAATAGGTGAAAAGAGTTGTATGATCACAATATATCAGGTGTACGTTACGTCCCTTGAGTTGAAACAAATGGTGAGGTGAGGTGGATGATATAGCTGAGGTACAGAGAACTTGTTACAAAGTGAGTGTTCTGACGAAAGAGAACCTACCCTAAATAGACAAGTCCATGACCCAAAAAGTTCTTTTGAATGAGGCTTTTATTTGACTGAATATAGACTGATCGATGCGGGAAGTCTACAAGGGATATTGATTGTACTATTCTTGAGGTCTTTACAAAGCTGATCAATGCGAGAAGCTTCTGAGAAAAGGCTGACTGTGTATAGCTGTCCTTCGGGGGAGCAGTCTATTTATAGTAGCAGATATGATTTTAGTGCATAGCTGTCCTTCGGGGGAGCAGTCTATTTATAGTAGCAGCAATAGTTCGGCATATAGCTGTCCTTCAAGGGAGCAGTCTATATTTAATTTAGATGACTAGATGTTCTTTTGGTGTGAAGCATCTAGTTTAGTAGGAAGTTTGACTCAAGAAAATCCCATAAGAATACGGCTTATTTTAATACTTTGAAGTCATGGACTAGACTAAAAAGGGGAAGGCATCATCAAGGGGAGGTGAGGAGTGATTTTGATTTTATTTTGAGATATAGAAAACAAAGTGTATGTAGCGGTAAATGAGCTCAAGGGACGAGCAGTAGGTAGATAAGAAGTGATATAACACTAGATTCAACAGTAGAATGGTCGAAGATGCAAGGCATTAAGGGGTTCAGGCTCAGGTTTACCGTTAAGCGAAGCTAAACGATAAGTGCCTGATCCATAGGTGTGAGTGATTATATAAGGCCCAATCCAATTGGGAGCAAATTTTCCATGTTTGCTCTTTTCTAGTTTGGTGACATGTTGATTCTCTTTGAGGACAAGATCACCAACCTTAAAGATACGCTCATGAAGTCACTTATCATAAGCACGCTTGATGCGTTTTTGATAGATTTGGAGGTGATCAAGAGCTGTAAGACGACGTTCATCAAGAAGCTCCAATTGGGCTAACCGTTCTTGGCGGAAATCATCGTTGGTGAGAATATCCTGAAGGGATATTCTGAGGGAGGGTATTTGTATTTCGAGAGGCAAGATGGCCTCGGTACCATATACCAAAGAAAAAGGTGTAGCGTTAGTAGAGGTACGAATGCTAGTACGATAAGCCCAAAGGGCATAGGGAATGTGATCGTGCCAATTTCTTCCGGATTCATTGACAACTTTCATGAGGATTTTGGTTAGGGTTTTATTAGAAGATTCAGCCTGACCATTGGCCTGCGGATAGTAAGGCGATGAGAAACTAAGTTTGATACCAAAGTTGTCACAAAGGTCTTGTAACAACTTGTTTTTAAAAGATTTACCATTATCTGTTATTAGGTGATGAGGAATACCAAAACGACAGATAATGTGATGGTTAATGAATTCGACAATTTTTTCTTTTTTGATTGAAATGAGTGGAATGGCCTCCACCCATTTTGTGTAATATTCGGTTGCTGTGATTATCCAACGGTGACGTTGTGAAGAGGTCGGGTGAATCTCACCAATAAGGTCTAAACCCCATTGTGAGAAAGGCCAAAGATCTCGTGCGACCTGCAGCGGATGGCTAGGAGTATGTTGAAGGTTGGCATGTTGTTGACACATAACACAACGCTTAACATATTCGTAGCAGTCGTTATTGAGAGTAGGCCAATAATAACCTAGGCGAAGGATTCGTTTAGCCACGGCAAGGCCACTAAAATGTCCACCACAAATCCCATCATGGACTTGTTGGATGGTATAGGTAACCTCCGCGCCGGTTAGACAGATGAAGGAGGATGCCATCAAAGCCACGTTTATATAGGAGTCCCCCCATGACAACATAACGAGAAACGCTTTTAAGAAAAGCTGGTTTGCCGTTACTAGTAAGGTCAGGTGGGAGAACAGAGATTGTAAGGTAGTCGTGAAATTGGTGGTACCAGGTATCATGCGAATTAGTAGACACAATATTTATCATACAAACTACCGGGGTTGAATAGGATGGTGTAAAAAGTTGTTGGACCACGACGAATAATTCAGAGTCAGTTGGTGCGGCGGGAATTTGCGAGGCTAAGCAAGCCATAGTATCCAGCAAATTTGTTAGTGGAGCGGGGAATGGTTTGGATAGAATAGTGAGTAAATAAGGCTAGAAGTGAATCCACATAGTGTTTGTACTTTTGAAGTTCCTCATTTTTGCATTGGTAGACACCCATAACTTGATTGACTACCAATTGAGAGTCGCCAAAAATATTGATAGATTTGATGCCTAAGTGTATCGCAACTTGGAGACCCAGAACAAGGGCCTCGTATTCCGCTGTATTATTAGTGCAGGGGAAATCAAGCCGGAATGAAAGAGGCATAGGTTCAGCGTCAAGAGGGATGAGAACAACGCCGGCTCCTCCGCCGAGCTGGCATTTAGATCCATCGAAGAAGAGGGTCATTTGATATGACTCTTCCCCGAGTGAAAGAGTGGCGATGAGTTCGTCGGGGAATGTAAAATTGGTAAATTGTTCCCCAGGTAAAGGGGCCTCCGCAAGTTGGTCTACAAGAGTTTGTCCTTTGATTGACTTTTGTTGTATAAACTCAAGGTCGAGGTCAGCGAGGAGCATGAGCCAGCGAGCGATGCGTTGGTTTAGATGTGGTTTGGTGTACATATAATGAATGGGGTCCGTGTTGAGTGACCGAATCACAGCACCCCTTTTGATCAGATTTCAGGCAGTTTGTCACTTTGGCATCCAGCATGTGATTGATAACATGGGTACTAGGCCAATTGTTTCTACATGAGATAGACCTCCAGAGAAAGCTGGTTCCACTAAACTACCTGCCACAATTACTCTAATGCAGGAGAAACGGCTATTCTAACCTAAAATTCCAAGGGACCAGAGAGAGAGAATGCATAAAATGAAAGCCTACACTAAAGCAGTGATACACCAGAAAAAGAGGGCGTGAGAGCTGGTCTCCAAATGTGTGGTCCATACAGAGGCAAAGTGCACACTAGAAGAGGTGATGACAGTTCACCATAATCCAGCAAAATGCATTCACAACAATATTCCAAGCACACACAATGATAATGAATTCCTGCAAGAACATAATAAATAGACACAATATACTTGTAGAAAGATTAAAGGGGCAAGAAGAATGCAAGGAAACACAGCAGTTCGAAGATATATCGACAAACTGATATTTTATTGCTTCATGGCGACCCTGCACAGTTCAATCTATTATAAGATAAGGGCCTGGATCACTCTGTGCAAGGAATCCACTACAAGGGCCTGCAACACACTGGCTTCACAAAGCAATTTCCCTGACAGAGCTTTGTTACCCAAAAACTCTCCCCTTTACAATGAGCCCAACACTCCAATTTATAGAAAAAGAGAAGGAAAAGAGAAGGGAAAATAGAAATCTCGAAATCTATCCTTCAACCACCTGTAAGAGGCCTTTAAATTGAGTGGAATGGGTATACATTACTTGCAGAAGGCTCCCCATACTGTCCCATGTGCTGCAGCAGAGAAAGAATGATGACCATGCCTCTTAATTGCACTCCCAGCTACCAAATAAAACACTGTTCTGAACCCGGCCACGTTTCCTTAAAAATATCAATTAATTTCTGATCAAATCTAGAATTTATGGATATTTCTGTGCATCAGGCTCGGATCTGTGCATGATTCCAACGGTACCAATTTTGTGCGATTTCGTTGAGGAATGCAAAAGTTATGGCCTTCTGAGTGCGAGCAGCTCTTTTGGGCCTGGCAGGCGTTTTCTGTCATTTGACGGGAATGAGCATTGATTGACTGGAGCCGAATATGTTTCTTTTATTTAAACATATCTACCCTCAGGTTAAAAATAAGAAATCCATTGAGGACGTCGTGCTCATTCCAGAAAGTCCAATTTTATCAAAATCAGAGCTCGGAGTCAAAAGTTATGGCCGTTTGACAAACTTCCACGGGTCAAATGTGGTGCACTTTTCTCCTCTGCCTTCGGCCATTTCGGCTTTTCGCGTCCCGCGCGTCCCTTTGTCCCATTTGGTTTTGGTGTTGAAATTTCCCATTTCGGCCGAACCGGCCGGTTCGCGTACTTTTGGCCCATATGTCCCATTTGGTTTCGGACCGTCTAGGACAAATTCGCCCGGTTCGGCGGGTTCGCGTCTTTTGATCCCAATTGTTCCGGGTACAAAAGTTCTCATTTCGGCCGGTTCGGCCGGTGTTTGCGTACTTTTGAAGTTCCGCGTGTCCCAGACTATTTTGGGCTGCCTTGACTCATTTCACCCGGTTCGGCCGGTTCGCATCTTCACCAAAGATATTGTCCCGCTTGTCCCAAAGGCGACACTCTCAGCAGTTAGCCAATTTTTTCTCTTTTCGGCCTCAGTTCGGATTTTCGCGTCAAGCCGCACGTCCTTTTGTCCCAGGCATGTCCCAATTGCTTCCGGGGACACCTGTGCTCATTTCGGCCGATCCGCGCCTTTTTGTCCCACTTGATCCCAAATGCTTCTAGGACTAGAGACTTAGCCATTTTTTGTGATTTTTCCTGGCCCGAGCTTGAAAGAGTGCAAATTTTTTCACATTTTCTCAGAACTTGCTCTCTTCTACTTGGACAGGGGAGTTAGAAAAATATGAGGGGATCCTAGAAACTGCATGAATTTTTTGCCCTGACTCAATCTATTTGCCTGGGACTAAAGAATTTGATGTATGTTATCAAGCGATTACCTTGAGGGTGAATTTTGAATAACAGTCCGTGTTGGTGATGACAAAAGTTTTGTGATTCAGGAGGTAATGTCGGAGATTGGTAGCTACGAATGATAGGGCTAGGCACAATTTTTCTACATGTGTATACCTAGTCTCGTAATCCACGAGGGTACGACTTATATAATAAACGGCCTGTTCTCTACGTGCCGAGTCCCGATGTGCGAGCATAGCTCCTATAACATGGTCAGTGGCGGAAAGATAAAGGTAGAAAGGGCGGTCGTCCTGGGGTGGGATAAGCACGGGTGGCTGCAAGAGATAAGTTTTGAGAGCTTCGAAGGCTTGGTGACACTCCTCACTCCATTGAAAGGCAACGTCCTTTTTAAGAAGGTGATGAAAAGGGTGACATCGATCCGAGAGTTGGGAGATGAAACGCCAGATGGATTGAAGTTTACCCTGCAAACTACGTAATTGTTTGAGGTTTTTGGGTGGAGGCATTTCTAGGATAGCTTTTACTTTAGATGGATCGACCTCAATGCCACGCAAAGAGACGATAAAACCAAGAAGTTTCCCTGAAAGGACACCAAAGACACATTTCTTTGGTTGAAGACGAACAGAATATTGCAACAGGCGATCGAAAATAATGGTTAAAACATCGAGATGTTCACTGCGATGTTTAGACTTGCCAAGAAGAACGTCGACGTAATCTTCAAGGATAGTGTGCATAATGTCATGAAAAATATAGGTCATAGCCCGCTGATAGGTAGCACTAGCATTCTTAAGGCCAAACGGCATGACACGATAAAAGAAGGTTCCCCAAGGAGTTATGAAAGCGGTCTTATGTTGATCGGCGGGTGCGACCAAAATTTGATTGTATCCTGAAAAGCCATCCATGAGAGAAAGCATTTCATGGCCCGCAGTGAGATCAACAAGTTGATCAATACTTGGGAGGGGAAAGTCATCCTTAGGGCAAGCGAGGTTAAGATCCTGGAAATCCATGCATATCCGAAGTCCCCCCGTCGCTTTAGTGACAGGTACGATGTTAGAAATCCATTGAGGATAGTCAATAGGCAAGATGAAGGAAACAGAAAGAAGTCGTTGAAGCTCTTCTTTGACCAAGAGGGCAATGCGTGGATGCATTTTTCTCAGTTTTTGTTTGACTGGTTTGGAATCGGGATTTAGGGTGATGTTATGGACGGCAATGGTAGGATCAATTCCTGGCATGTCCGCGTAGGACCAAGCGAAAGCTTGGTTGCGGGTACGGAGGAAGGTAGTAAAGGCAGCTTGTTCCGATGTGTTGAGGGATTGTCTGATCTTCACAATGTGAGGATCTTCCTCCGTGTGGATGTTGATTTCAATAGTAGACTCATTCAACATGGTTTGAGTTTCAGATGGTAAGGCGCGTTGAAGATAGGAGTCGTCCGCCCCAAGGTAAATGAGGATGGAGTCGTCATCCTGGCACTCAACAACATTAATCGAAAGGCGAATCCTCTTCGATCATGTCTGGATACAGAAGGGGAAGAGAAGATGGGTCCTCATTATCGCGTTGATAAGTGAGAGGACCTATGAAGATAGCATTTATGAAAAAAAAAAAAAAAGTTAGGAGGGATAGATTCAGGGTCTATAGATTCTGTGGGTGATGATGGCAAAGTGGGTGATGATGGTTTGGTAGGGGTGACGTCGTCTTCTTCCAGAATACAGCTGACATGAGGTGTCTCCTGTGTAGGTGTTTCAGGAAAACCGAGACCACTGCGATCATTATGTTTGTGTGTGGTGATGGGGATGAGCGTATGTCGGCCTTGTTCATAAAGACCAAAACCAAAGCCTTTCCAAGCACAGCGAGTCAAGAAAGTGAGGGCGAAGTGACGATTTGTCAGGTATTGGAAATCGGATTGGAAGGGGACCACACCAAGAGGAGGTTCAGGGATAATGGAGGATGCGTCAACACCCCCATACGTTAGGTTGGTGCGGCAATGGGGTGGTCCGTAAGAGATTACCTCCCCCACACGACGGTCGTAGGTGGGATGTGCATGTAATTGTCCGTACTCCTACGGGGTAGGGAAAGAACTAATGTTATATAGGTGGTACTCCCCCAGCGTAAGGCGTTGAAAAACATCTACTAAGGGGTCGGAGGTTGGGATGTTAGCTGCGGGAAGGGAAGTGGTTTTTGCGACGGTGGTTTCATCAGTTGAAGGCGCAGGCGCGGTTGAGGTGGATGGTTGAGGTACATTTGAAGAGGATGGTTGGGTTGAATGTATGGGTGCCTTGATTGGTATAAGAACATTGTTAGGGCGGTATAACATATTGCAGGTTTTAAAGGGAGGAGGATCAGCTTTTACGGTGTAGGACTTCCCCTCGTACTCAAATTTTATGCATCTATGTAATGTTGAGGGAACGCATCCCATAGCCCGGATCCAAGGACGACCCAACAATATATTATATTGGAACTCTCCCTCAAGGACATAGAAGAGTTCGGGTAAAGTACGCGGTCCTACACGAATGTTGAGGATCACGGTGCCTAAGGTAGAGGTAATAACGTCATTGAATGACCGCAACATGATGGGGTTGGCACACATGCAACTAGAAGGGATATTCATTTGTTGGAAGGCTTTTGAAGAGATGATGTTTAGGCTGGCGCCCCCGTCAATCATAACACGACGTACCCGGATATCCCGGACGTAAGCGGAGATGAAAAGGGCAGGATCGGGGTCTTCTGTACCAAAGTCAACAATTTCATCTTCCGAGAAACTGACTGCAGCGGCTTGCTGTACAGAGCCCGAAGTGGTTGGGGCAGTGGGTTGTTTGGTGAGAGAAGCAACGTGATTGGGTGTTAGAATGGAGGCAACAGGCAGGGTTTCATTAGGTAAAACCTCTATCCCTTGAAGGATCTCAACGAGATCTTGTCGATGAGATTCAGAAGTCTGAATGAGATCATACAGTGTCATTTTTACGGGTGATTGGTGAAGTTGTTTGATCATGGCTCGATGGGCAGATCCATTAGAGACGGGGTAAGCGGGTCCACGAATAACTACTTTAGGGTGGTGGTGCAATCGGGATGTTTGACGGAGAAAGAGATGCTGCAGGTGTGTTTTCTTTTGCTTTCCCATTGTTTTTCTGCCCTCGAGTAGCGACACTAATCATATTAATCTCGTAGACCTGAAATGAGGAAGATGGTTGGGATAAATCATGGTTTTCAAGAGGTGGGGTTGTAATAATGATAGATCTTGGTGAGGCGGGGACAGATGATAGAGGAGAGGGAATTGAAGCTAAAGGTCTCTCCCTTCGTAAGTTGTCTTTCTTAACCTTTCTATCCGGGAGAGGTGACTGACGAAGGATGGTTTTTAAAGCTTTGCATCCCTCCACATCATGTCCTGGTGTGCGGTGATAGGCGCAGATTTTAGACTCATCATAACTTATCGGTCGAGGTTTAGACGGGTCATAAGGTCTAAGTGGGGGTAGGGAAATGGTCGCATTCTCCACCAACATAGCAAGGATTTTGGCGTAAGATCCTTTGAGTGGGTCAAAATCGGATGAGGGTATTGGTTGTGCGGGTTTTGGTAATGTTTGGGCGTGGTTGGTTTGTACGGGTGGTGGTTTAGCCGAGGGGTGTTGACACGTGTTTTTCACTAAACGTGGTTTCTTTGGCGCAGAAGTTATGTTCGGCTGGTTAGATGATGAGGCTACAGATGACGTGGTAGCGGGAAACAACCACGGAGAAAGGGGAGTGACAGAAAATAAATCCTTTGATGATGGAGTTTGTTTAGGGTTGATGGGTGGACAGGATATGTGGGGTAACGGTGTTGTTATACCCTTTGATCTCTGTATAGGTGCGGAAGGCGTAGGTCGTTTTGAAGAAAACGCAGGAGGTATGATATATTGATGTAAGGTAGAGGGATGAGGTCCTAATATGGAAGGTGGGTATGACGATGAGGGTTTTGATTGTGATGGAGGCACAGATTGAGTTTGTCTCCTAGGCGGCGGGGCGGATTTATTTTTGGATAAATCGAGTCGCTTAGGCGGGTGTGTTAGACTGGGCATTGGTGAGGTCCCAAGCGTAGGGGAAGATTTGGTTAAGTTGATAGAAGTAGACGGGGCATTTGGTAGAGGTGAGGGGGGTGAAGGTGAGAACATGGGCATTTTAAGCTTCTGTAAGCACTTCGGGTATATGGTGGAGGCATCAGATCGGTCATTTGCATTTGAGTAGAATAAGGGGTACTCAAACGTTCCCATAGGATTCGTCTATCTTTTGGAGAATGACAGTCTTCAGGTTTGAATTGTAAATTTGGTACGGAAGAAAGGTAGGTTGTGATTCCAGTCCACTTTGGGCGTGATACAGGGGGTAGATGAGGTACTGTATCAATAGATATTAAGAGATCGACCGGTTGTTGAAAAGATTTAGGCGATGAAGGACTAATAGGCAGGAGGGCATGTTTGAGAGGGTCTGTCATGGTTAAAGAATTTAGTGATGTCGGTGCAAGAGATTTCTCGTCTAAGGATGTCAAAAGGGTGGTTACCCTCTCTTATGCAAAAGAGCGAGTAGAGGGAGAGACATCTGGAAATAATTTGATGTTGGTAGGGTAATGTTGGTTGGATTATTGTGATGTTGAGGTATAGGTGAAGCAAAAGTTAGCATACCTAAGTAGTAGGGAATCGTGTCCTGATTAAGATCAACACACAATCCTAGATGCGAGGAAAAGCGGAAAGAGTGCTCCGTAGGTGAAAAGAGCTAAACAAACCACACAACGTAGAACGAGCTTGAAGCCCTAGGTACCGTGCATAGACAAGAAGTCCATAGGTGAAAAGAGTTGTATGATCACAATATATCAAGTGTACGTTACGTCCCTTGAGTTGAAACAAATGGTGAGGTGAGGTGGATGATATAGCTGAGGTACAGAGAACTTGTTACAAAGTGAGTGTTCTGACGAAAGAGAACCTACCCTAAATAGACAAGTCCATGACCCAAAAAGTTCTTTTGAATGAGGATTTTATTTGACTGAATATAGACTGATCGATGCGGGAAGTCTACAAGGGATATTGATTGTACTATTCTTGAGGTCTTTACAAAGCTGATCAATGCGAGAAGCTGCTGAGAAAAGGCTGACTGTGTATAGCTGTCCTTCGTCTTGAGGTCTTTACAAAGCTGATCAATGCGAGAAGCTGCTGAGAAAAGGCTGACTGTGTATAGCTGTCCTTCGGGGGAGCAGTCTATTTATAATAGCAGATATGATTTTAGTGCATAGCTGTCCTTCGGGGGAGCAGTCTATTTATAATAGCAGCAATAGTTGGCATATAGCTGTCCTTCGAGGGAGCAGTCTATATTTATTTAGATGACATGATGTTCTTTTGGCGTGAAGCATCTAGTTTAGTAGGAAGTTTGACTCAAGAAAATCCCATAAGAATACGGCTTATTTTAATACTTTGAAGTCATGGACTAGACTAAAAAGGGGAAGGCATCATCAAGGGGAGGTGAGAAGTGATTTTGATTTTATTTTGAGATATAGAAAACAAAGTGTATGTAGCGGTAAATGAGCTCAAGGGACGAGCAGTAGGTAGATAAGAAGTGATATAACACTAGATACAACAGTAGAATGGTCGAAGATGCAAGGCATTAAGGGGTTCAGGCTCAGGTTTACCGTTAAGTGAAGCTAAACGATAAGTGCCTGATCCATAGGTGTGAGTGATTATATAAGGCCCAATCCAATTGGGAGCAAATTTTCCACGTTTGCTCTTTTCTAGTTTGGTGACATGTTGATTCTCTTTGAGGACAAGATCACCAACCTTAAAGGTACGCTCATGAAGTCGCTTATCATAAGCACGCTTGATGCGTTTTTGATAGATTTGGAGGTGATCAAGAGCCTGTAATATGACGTTCGTCAAGAATCTCCAATTGGGCTAACCATTCTTGCGGAAATCACATTGGTGAGAATATCCGGAGGGCTTATTCTGAGGGAGGGTATTTGTATTTCGAGAGGCAAGATGGCCTCGGTACCATATACCAAAGAAAAGGTGTAGCGTTAGTAGAGGTACGAATGCTAGTCGATAAGCCCAAAGGGCATAGGGATGTGATCGTGCCAATTTCTCCAGATTCATTGATAACTTTCATGAGGATTTTGGTTAGGGTTTTATTAGAAGATTCAGCTGACCATTGGCCTGCGGATAGTAAGGCGATGAGAAACTAAGTTTGATACCAAGTTGTCACAAAGGTCTTGTAGCAACTTGTTTTTAAAAGATTACCATTATCTGTTATTAGGCGATGAGGAATACCAAAACGAACAGATAATGTGATGTTAATGAATTCGATAATTTTTTCTTTTTTGATTGAATGAGTGGAATGGCCTCCACCCATTTGTGTAATATTCGGTTGCTGTGATTATCCAACGGTGACGTTGCGAAGAGGTCGGGTGAATCTCACCAATAAGGTCTAAACCCATTGTGAGAAAGGCCAAAGATCTCGTGCGACCTGCAGCGGATGGCTAGGAGTATGTTGAAGGTTGGCATGTTGTTGACACATAACACAACGCTTAACATATTCGTAGCAGTTGTTATTGAGAGTAGGCCAATAATAACCTAGGCGAAGGATTCGTTTAGCCATGGCAAGGCCACTAAAATGTCCACCACAAATCCCATCATGGACTTATTGGATGGTATAGGTGACCTCCGCGCCGGTTAGATAGCGAAGGAGGATGCCATCAAAGCCACGTTTATAGAGGAGTCCCCCCATGACAACATAACGAGAAACGATTTTAAGAAAAGCACGTTTGCCGTTACTAGTAAGGTCAGGTGGGAGAACAAAGATTGTAAGGTAGTCGTGAAATTGGTGGTACCAGGTATCCTATGAATTAGTAGACACAGTATTTATCATACAAACTACCGGGGTTGAATAGGATGGGGCAAAAAGTTGTTGGACCATAACGAATAATTCAGAGTCAGTTGGCGCGGCGGGAATTTACGAGGCTAAGCAAACCATAGTATCCGCAAATTTGTTAGTGGAGCGGGGAATGGTTTGGATAGAATAGTGAGTAAAGAAGGCTAGAAGTGAATCCACGTAGTGTTTGTACTTTTGAAGTTCCTCATTTTTGCATTGGTAGACGTCCATAACTTGATTGACTACCAATTGAGAGTCACCAAAAATATTGATAGATTTGATGCCTAAGTGTATCGCAACTTGGAGACCCAGAACAAGGGCCTCGTATTCCGCTGTATTATTAGTGCAGGGGAAATCAAGCCGGAATGAAAGAGGCATAGGTTCAGCGTCGAGAGGAATGAGAACAACACCGGCTCCTCCACCGTGCTAGCATTTAGATCCATCGAAGAAGAGGGTAATTTGATACAACTCTTCCCCGAGTGAAAGAGTGGCGATGAGTTCGTCGGGGAATGTAAAATTGGTAAATTGTTCCCCAGGTAAAGGGGCCTCCGCAAGTTGGTCTGCAAGAGTTTGTCCTTTGATTGACTTTTGTTGTATAAACTCAAGGTCGAGGTCAGCGAGGAGCATGAGCCATCAAGTGATGCGTTGGTTTAGATGTGGTTTGGCGTACATATAATGAATGGGGTCCGTGTTGGTGATGACAAAGTTTTGTGATTCAGGAGGTAATGTCGGAGTTTGGTAGCTACGAATGATAGGGCTAGGCACAATTTTTCTACATGTTTATACCTAGTCTCGTAATCCACGAGGGTACGACTTATATAATAAACGGCCTGTTCTCGATGTTCCAAGTCCCGATGTGCGAGCATAGCTCCTATAGCATGGTCAGTGGCGGAAAGATAAAGGTAGAAAGGGCGGTCGTCCTGGGGTGGGATAAGCACGGGTGGCTGCAAGAGATAAGTTTTGAGAACTTCGAAGGCTTGGTGACACTCCTCACTCCATTGAAAGGCAACGTCCTTTTAAGAAGGTGATGAAAAGGGTGACATTGATCCGAGAGGAGTTGGGAGATGAAACGCCAGATGGATTGAAGTTTACCCTGCAAACTACGTAATTGTTTGAGGTTTTTGGGTGAGGCATTTCTAGGATAGCTTTTACTTTAGATGGATCGACCTCAATGCCATGCAAAGAGACGATAAACCAAGAAGTTTCCCTGAAAGGACACCAAAGACACATTCTTTGGTTGAAGACGAACATAATATTGCAACAGGCGATCGAAAATAATGGTTAAAACATCGAGATGTTCACTGCGATGTTTAGACTAGCCAAGAAGACCGTCAACGTAATCTTCAAGGATAGTGTGCATAATGTCATGAAAAATGTAGGTCATAGCCCGCTGATAGGTAGCACCAGCATTCTTAAGGCCAAACGGCATGACTCGATAACAGAAGGTTCCCCAAGGAGTTATGAAGCGGTCTTATGTTGATCGGCGGGGGCGACCAAAATTTGATTGTATCCTGAAAGCCATCCATGAGAGAAGCATTTCATGGCCCGCAGTGAGATCAACAAGTTGATCAATACTTGGGAGGGGAAAGTCATCCTTAGGGCAAGCGAGGTTAAGATCCCAGAAATCCATTGAGGATAGTCAATAGGCAAGATGAAGGAAACAGAAAGAAGTCGTTGAAGCTCTTCTTTGACCAAGAGGGCAATGCGTGGATGCATTTTTCTCAGTTTTTGTTTGACTGGTTTGGAATCAGGATTTAGGGTGATGTTATGGATGGCAATGGTAGGATCAATTCCTGGCATGTCCACGTAGGACCAAGCGAAATCTTGGTCGCGGGTACGGAGGAAGGTAGTAAAGGCAGCTTGTTCTGATGTGTTGAGGGATTGTCCGATCTTCACAATGTGAGGATCTTCCTCCGTGTGGATGTTGATTTCAATAGTAGATTCGTTCAACATGGTTTGAGTTTCAGATGGTAAGGCTCGTTGAATATAAGAATCATCCGCGCCAAGGTAAGTGAGGATGGAGTCGTCATCCTGACACTCAACAACATTAATCAAAGGCGAATCCTCTTCGATCATGTCTGGATACAGAAGGGGAAGAGAAGATGGGTCCTCATTATCGCGTTGATAAGTGAGAGGACCTATGAAGATAGCATTTATGAAAAAAAAAGTTAGGAGGGATAGATTCAGGGTCTATAGATTCTGTGGGTGATGATGGCAAAGTGGGTGATGATGGTTTGGTAGGGGTGACGTCGTCTTCTTCCAGAATACAGCTGACACGAGGTGTCGTCCGTGTTGGTGATGACAAAAGTTTTGTGATTCAGGAGGTAATGTCGGAGTTTGGTAGCTACGAATGATAGGGCTAGGCACAATTTTTCTACATGTGTATACCTAGTCTCGTAATCCACGAGGGTACGACTTATATAATAAACGGCCTGTTCTCGACGTTCCAAGTCCCGATGTGCGAGCATAGCTCCTATAGCATGGTCAGTGGCGGAAAGATAAAGGTAGAAAGGGCGGTCGTCCTGGGTGTGGGATAAGCACGGGTGGCTGCAAGAGATAAGTTTTGAGAACTTCGAAGGCTTGGTGACACTCCTCACTCCATTGAAAGGCAACGTCCTTTTTAAGAAGGTGATGAAAAGGGTGACATTGATCCGAGAGTTGGGAGATGAAACGCCAGATGGATTGAAGTTTACCCTGCAAACTACGTAATTGTTTGAGGTTTTTGGGTGGAGGCATTTCTAGGATAGCTTTTACTTTAGATGGATCGACCTCAATGCCATGCAAAGAGACGATAAAACCAAGAAGTTTCCCTGAAAGGACACCAAAGACACATTTCTTTGGTTGAAGACGAACATAATATTGCAACAGGTGATCGAAAATAATGGTTAAAACATCGAGATGTTCACTGCGATGTTTAGACTAGCCAAGAAGACCGTCAACGTAATCTTCAAGGATAGTGTGCATAATGTCATGAAAAATGTAGGTCATAGCCCGCTGATAGGTAGCACCAGCATTCTTAAGGCCAAACGGCATGACTCGATAACAGAAGGTTCCCCAAGGAGTTATGAAAGCGGTCTTATGTTGATCGGCGGGTGCGACCAAAATTTGATTGTATCCTGAAAAGCCATCCATGAGAGAAAGCATTTCATGGCCCGCAGTGAGATCAACAAGTTGATCAATACTTGGGAGGGGAAAGTCATCCTTAGGGCAAGCGAGGTTAAGATCCCAGAAATCCATTGAGGATAGTCAATAGGCAAGATGAAGGAAACAGAAAGAAGTCGTTGAAGCTCTTCTTTGACCAAGAGGGCAATGCGTGGATGCATTTTTCTCAGTTTTTGTTTGACTGGTTTGGAATCAGGATTTAGGGTGATGTTATGGACGGCAATGGTAGGATCAATTCCTGGCATGTCCACGTAGGACCAAGCGAAATCTTGGTCGCGGGTACGGAGGAAGGTAGTAAAGGCAGCTTGTTCTGATGTGTTGAGGGATTGTCCGATCTTCACAATGTGAGGATCTTCCTCCGTGTGGATGTTGATTTCAATAGTAGATTCGTTCAACATGGTTTGAGTTTCAGATGGTAAGGCTCGTTGAATATAAGAATCATCCGCGCCAAGGTAAGTGAGGATGGAGTTGTCATCCTGACACTCAACAACATTAATCAAAGGCGAATCCTCTTCGATCATGTCTGGATACAGAAGGGGAAGAGAAGATGGGTCCTCATTATCGCGTTGATAAGTGAGAGGACCTATGAAGATAGCATTTATGAAAAAAAAAGTTAGGAGGGATAGATTCAGGGTCTATAGATTCTGTGGGTGATGATGGCAAAGTGGGTGATGATGGTTTGGTAGGGGTGACGTCGTCTTCTTCCAGAATACAGCTGACACGAGGTGTCTCCTGTGTAGGTGTTTCAGGAAAACCGAGACCACTGCGATCATTATTTTTGCGTGTGGTGATGAGGATGAGCGTATGTCGGCCTTGTTCATAAAGACCAAAACCAAAGCCTTTCCAAGCACAGCGAGTCAAGAAAGTGAGGGCGAAGCGATGATTTGTCAGGTATTGGAAATCGGATTGGAAGGGAACCACACCAAGAGGAGGTTCAGGGGTAATGGAAGATGCGTCAACACCCCCATATGTTAGGTTGGTGCGGCAATGGGGTGGTCCGTAAGAGATTACTTCCCCCACGCGACGGTCGTAGGTGGGATGTGCATGTAATTGTCCGTACTCCTGTGGGGTAGGGAAAGAACTAACGTTATATAGGTGGTACTCCCCCAACGTAAGGCGTTGAAAAACATCTACTAAGGGGTCGGAGGTTGGGATGTTAGCTGCGGGAAGGGAAGTGGTTTTTGCGACGGTGGTTTCATTAGTTGAAGGCATAGATGCAGTTGAGGTGGATGGTTGAGGTACATTTGAAGAGGATGGTTGGGTTGAATGTATGGGTGTCTTGATTGGTATAAGCACATCGTTAGGGCGGTATAACATATTGCAGGTTTTAAAAGGGGGGGATCAGCTTTTACGGTGTAGGACTTCCCCTCGTACTCAAATTTTATGCATCTATGTAATGTTGAGGGAACGCATCCCATGGCCCGGATCCAAGGATGACCCAGCAATATATTATATTGGAACTCTCCCTCAAGGACATAGAAGAGTTCGGGTAAAGTACATTGTCCTACCCGAATGTTGAGGATCACGGTGCCTAAGGTAGAGGTAATAGCGTCATTGAATGACCGCAACATGATGGGGTTGGCACACATGTAGCTAGAAGGGATATTCATTTGTTGAAAAGCTTTTGAAGAGATGATGTTTAGGCTGGTGCCCCCGTCAATCATGACACAACGTACCCGGATATCCCGGACGTAAGCTGAGATGAAAAGGGCCGGGTCAGGATCTTCGGTACCAAAGTCGATAATTTCATCTTCGGAGAAACTGACAGCAGCGGCTTGCTGTACAGAACCCGAAGTGGTTGGGGCAGTGGGTTGTTTGGTGAGAGAAGCAACGTGATTGGGTGTTAGAATGGAGGCAACAGGCAGGGATTCATTAGGTAAAACCTCTATCCCTTGAAGGATCTCAACGAGAGCTTGTCGATGAGATTCAGAAGTCTGAATGAGATCATACAGTGTCATTTTTACGGGTGATTGGTGAAGCTGTTTGATCATGGCTCGATGGGTAGCTCCATTAGAGACGGGGTAAGCGGGTCCACGAATAACTACTTTAGGTGGTGGTGCAATCGGGGTGTTTGACAGAGAAAGAGATGGTGCAGGTGTGTTTTCTTTTGCTTTCCCATTGTTTTTCTGCCCTCGAGTAGCGACACTAATCATATTAATCTCGTAGACTTGAAATGAGGAAGATGGTTGGGATAAAGCATGGTTTTCAAGAGGTGGGGTTGTAATAATGATAGATCTTGGTGAGGCGGGGATAGATGGTAGAGGAGAGGGAATTGAAGCTAAAGGTCTCTCCCTTCGTAAGTTGTCTTTCTTAACCTTTCTATTTGGGAGAGGTGACTGACGAAGGATGGTTTTTAAAGCTTTGCATCCCTCCACATCATGTCCTGGTGTGCGGTGATAGGCGCAGATTTTAGACTCATCATAACTTATCGGTTGAGGTTTAGACGGGTCATAAGGTCTAAGTGGGGGTAGGGAAATGGTCGCATTCTCCACCAACATAGCAAGGATTTTGGCGTAAGATCCTTTGAGTGGGTCAAAATCGGATGAGGGTATTGGTTGTGCGGGTTTTGGTAATGTTTGGGCGTGGTTGGTTTGTACGGGTGGTGTTTTAGCCGAGGGGTGTTGACACATGTTTTTCACTAAATGTGGTTTCTTTGGCGCAGAAGTTATGTTCGGCTGGTTAGATGATGAGGCTACAGATGACGTGGTAGCGGGAAACAACCACGGAGAAAGGGGAGTGACAGCAAATAAATCCTTTGATGATGGATTTTGTTTAGAGTTGATGGGTGGACAGGATATGTGGGGTAACGGTGTTGTTATACCCTTTGATCTCTGTATAGGTGCGGAAGGCGTAGGTCGTTTTGAAGAAAATGCAGGAGGTATGATATATTGATGTAAGGTAGAGGGATGAGGTCCTAATATGGAAAGTGGGTATGACGATGAGGGTTTTGATTGTGATGGAGGCACAAATTGAGTTTGTCTCCTAGGCGGCGGGGCGGATTTATTTTTGGATAAATCGAGTCGCTTAGGCGGGTGTGTTAGACTGGGCATTGGTGAGGTCCCAAGCGTAGGGGAAGATTTGGTTAAGTTGATAGAAGTAGACGGGTCATTTGGTAGAGGTGAGGGGGGTGAAGGTGAGAACATGGGCATTTTAAGCTTCTGTAAGCACTTCGGGTATATGGTGGAGGCATCAGGATCGGTCATTTGCATTTGAGTAGAATAAGGGGTATTCAAACGTTCCCATAGGATTCGTCTATCTTCTGGAGAATGACAGTCTTCAGGTTTGAATTGTAAATTTAGTACGGAAGAAAGGTAGGTTGTGATTCCAGTCCACTGTGGGCGTGATACAGGGGGTAGATGAGGTACTGTATCAATAGATATGAAGAGGTCGACCGGTTGTTGAAAAGATTTAGGCGATGAAGGACTAATAGGCAGGAGGGTATGTTTGAGAGGGTCTGTCATGGTTAAAGAATTTAGTGATGTCGGTGCAAGAGATTTCTCATCTAAGGATGTCAAAAGGAGTGGCGTACCCTCCTCTTATGCAACAAGAGCGGTAGAGGGAGACATCTGGGAAATAGATAAATTAGATAACATTCGTTCGCAGTCTTGTAGGGATGTGGTATAAGAAGACTCATTGATGGGAAGAGAAGTCTGGGCAGTTAACTCCTTTATAGGTAAAGGAATGATTTCGCTTTGGCTTGATGGTGGTAAAGGAGGTTCGGGCTCCCGTGTTAGTGAAGAGGCTTGATTCAAAATTTTCTCGATAGAGGATTTTGGCTGGGTATCGAAGACTGCATGGATCTCATGAACACTCTCCTTGGCTAAGATATCCTGGTTTGTGTTACTGTTGGGAGAGTGATTCGGGAATGGCTTGTTGAATATTTTCAAATTTCGGTTGGCAGGGGCGTTAGGATTATCGAGGGCTATATCCCCCACATCAACCATTTCCTGCACTATGTTTTTCAACATCTTGCAGTTTTCATGACTGTGTCCCTTCACACGGTGGAAGTTATAGAAGCCATTTTCTTTGTACCAGGAAGGTATGGCGCGAGTGGAATCAAATCTGGAATGAGGTTTAACAGGAGGTAAGGTAATGGCTCCTGCTTTGAGCAGTTTTTCCAATATCACACCATATGTCTCCCCCAAGGGAGTGTAGTTGATGGGTTCTGCTTTATACTTATAAGTGGTTTTTGGCGGGGTATTGGACGGTGGTTGGCATTTGACCATCACCGCGTGGACAGCTCCTTTTGATTTAGAAGAAGTGGACGCATGAGGAGTGGTGGTATTTGGTTTATTGGTGGAATCTGTAGTTCGGAAAGTGGAGTTTTTGTTGCGCAACCGTAATTTCTCTTCCTCTAAGGCTCGAATTTCTAATTTTCGAGCCATAGTAAAGGCCTCATCGAATGTACAGAAAGTTTGAATTTGGAGGGTAGGGGAGATGTGCTTAGCGCAGGCCTGCGTAAATAGTTCGATAAGTTCGGTTTGAGGCAAGGCATACGTAAGTTGGTTGATAAGGCCCCGCCATCGTCCAACGAAATCTGCGATAGATTCATCTTCAAATTGTCGGATGGCATAGAGGTCGGTAATAGATACTTTCTTGGCAATGTTAATGGAGAATTGATCCAAGAAAGATTGGGCTAGTTAGTTAAAAGAAAATATTGAGTGCTGGGTTAAAGCACTGTACCACTCCAAGGCAGGTCCTGATAAGGACATGGGAAAGGTGTGGAGTAACAAGGCATCATCATGGGCAATCAAATAACAAGCATGTCTAAATGATCGCAAGTGTTGTTGAGGATCCTCTTTACTATTAAAACGAGTAAATTTTGGCAACTCCCATTGAGGAGGATATGAATGAAGGGGGATAGAAGGGTGAATGGGCTCCTGACAAACTTGCTCGTATGTCAAGGCGCTACGACTTCCTAAAACAGAAGCATCCAGGTTTTGCATTTTGTCCATCATTTGTTTAATTAGATCAGTAGTTAGATGAGATGATGGTGTGGTTGTGGTAAACGGAGGCAAATTGGACCAAGGACCACCGCTAGACACTGGTGGGGTTAAGTGTTGATAAGGTGTGGAGGATGAATATGTTAAGGTGACCGAATAGGGATGTCCCATATAGGATGTTGAGGTCACTGGATACGTGTATGGGAATGAAAAGGTAGGTGGAGCTTGAGAAGGAAAGCTCGTGTGGATAGGTGGCAGAGAGCAAGTCATGAATGGAGCAATCTACAAGAGAGATGAGGTAGGGGCGGTCGGCGGTAATGATATGTGGGGTCCAAGATTAACAAAAGGAAAGCTAATCGGGGTCGTATGAACCTCTGAAGCCGTCGGATTGGGAGACGGGGCTAGAGATGCAAGAAGCAAGGCAGTATTATCAGGCGGAGTGGGAGCTAAATGAGCAGTTATACTGATAGGCATACCGACAAGGAGCTGACCATCAGGCGTACGGTTAGGGGTATGAGACAAATAGTATTGTACAGCGCTAGAATTAGCATCCAGAAACTTGGCAAAGTCCTTATCTCCCACAGGAATTTTAGGAACCTCACTGGTATCCGTAGGATTTCCCACAGAATGTGAAGGGGGTGATTCAGGCAAAGAAACAGAGCAAGCATGTGAAACCATAGCGGCGGCTTGCTTTCGGGTGATAACAACCATGGACAGAAGTTCACAGTAGGGTTTCAATCTGTCAGGAATAGAAACAAACTCAGACCGGTAAAATTTGTAGGTTGCTGGTTTGTCAGTAATTGGAAAAGACAGTAACCGATATCGGTCTAGTAACCGATGTCGGTTATACTATAGCCGACGTCGGTCAGGTAACCGATGTTGGTGTAAGAAGTCTGGGCTAACAAGATATAAAAAGGCTGCTAATTTGATTTTTAACAACGTTTAGTATACTTGTCCAATTATTGATCACAGAAGACAAGGTATGAGAAAGAAAACAGAACTACAAACAAGCAAGATGCACACGCAAATCCAGAGACTAACCCTAGGGTTAATTTTAATTATCGTGGGCTTATGCCTTTAGACGTAGAATGATGTCGGAATCCTAAACAAGAGACTTAGGGGAAATGTCAAGTTGTTTTGGCTTATAAGGTTACCTCAATCGGGCGGAGGAATACCGCAGAAAAAGGGGGATGTTTGAGCTGTTGTGTTAATTATGAAGTGATTCGGTATGTGTTGTGCAGTGAATGTAAGATTATTTTCTTGTCAATACCGTGGATATCACCCCCACGTGTACGACCTGTTACTTAGTCTACGTTCACTAGAATTAAAAAAAAAACAACAAGCAGGAATGCAATACACGTGTTTTAAACCCAAATCAAAAATTATGTTTGATGAAGCAAGAGAGATGACTTTCACTAATGTGAAACTAGGAAAGCAAGACAAATTCCTTACGAAATATATGACAAAAGCAGCAACAGCAAGTATGCTTCCTAAAATGAAAATAAGCAAGAGAAACAGAAACCCAAAATGGGTCCCACTGGGCGTGCCAAAATGTTTCACTCAGAAATGTTTCGTTCCTTTTAGAAAAAGATAAGGTTAGGGGCTAGGAGGAATACCTGTAGAATGTCGAGATGGTGTGCGCATACCGTAGAGAAAGATCAGGCTGACTGCTAAGAACTCCTTTTTGTCTTGGAAGGACTACCTGCAAATAAGAACACAAGACCACAAGATTTTAATTAGACAATAAATGAGGGAGCTGCCTTGGGCCCAGGAAATATAAAACTTCCTTTCGAAGGTGGTCAGTTCCCCTGCTAATATGAATTAACACAAAAGACTGTAAGATATCAATTAAGTTGTTTCGTTGAACTGGGTAGGGGAAAGGCTGGTTTTCTGGTTTTGATCGGAGGAACCGATGCCGGTTACTGATAACCGATACCGGTGGGTTCTAGGATCTTCTTGGTAGCTATGGTGTTTGTAAGGCTGGTTTATGGATGATATTAGGAAATGAGATGATGAGGGGTAAAGGAATGACAGTTAGATGCAATGGCACGTTGGGTAGTGGATTCAGAAATGGATTTAGGAGGACTGAGATTCAAGAAGCATAAGAAATGTTATAACAGAGGACATGTAAGATGTGACTTACTGGTTTTGACCAAGATGCAAGCTGATCTCCTTTGCTGTAAACACTTCTGGTATTTCCACTCGTCTCTGCTCGGTCAAGTGAAGATCTGGACTCTGTTTCTCGCTCCCAATGCTCTCTGTTGATCCAAAAATCCTTCGACTGATCCCAAAATGAAATTCTGATCCGTTGTTTTGGTTTGGGGAGCCCATTTACAGGGAACCAATGGCAGTTGCGTAACCTACGGCGGTCGAGTATGAACCGGCATCGGTAAGGAAAAAGTAGGCTATTTTTAGTAAAATAGCCCACCTTCCCTACTTTTCTCCCGAGAGATCAGTTGCGGGCTCAATCAAGTGATTAGAAGGTCGGTTTTGGGTGCGAGAAAGGGGTCATTAGTTATGGGTGTAGGTGTGGACCAAGTTATGGGTCTTAATTAGGTTAGTTTTAGGGTTAGGGCTAGGTCATGATGAAGTGGCAAAGTGAGGTGGTAGGTAGGGTGATGTGGATTTATCAATTAGAAGGCAATTAATAAATAATTGTGTAAGGTTTAGGTGATGAGGTTATATTGCGAGATGAGATGCGGGTCACAAGGGGTCGTAAGACATGAATTTGGTGTCTACAACGGTCTCAGGACCACCGCCCTAATGGAAAGTAGTTTTAGGACCACTGCCCTGCAGGGTGGCGGTTCCTTCTAAAACCTCTGTTTACCTCAGTTTTCTCACTTTTCTTGTTTCTCCTTCTTGGTGTTGATGGAACTGGTGAAGTGGTGTGTTTTTCTGGATCCCTATGGATCACCGATACAACCAATGTAGAATGGAAATGGAAGTGAGTGAGATGGTGGTGAACAACCTAGTTGGGAATTATGTCTTTAACACACAATATTGGGATCTATGAGTCTAGGGAAAAGAATGCTCTCCTAACCTGAAGGGGTGTTATGGTATGATCTGATATGATAGCCACTCGGAGACTCCATTCAATGTCTAGTTCTTTTAAGTTTCTGTTGGTTGGTTTTGGAACATGCGGAAATTAACCTATAGGTGCCTCATATAGATTTACAGAAAAGGTCATGGAAGTAAATCCAAGAGGTGTAATGGAACTACAGGGACTATGGATGATTTTTTGGTCTAGTCCAGAAAGTATTAGCCTAATCGGATGTTATATTCAGCAAGGAAGGTTGTGCAATAATTCGGGTGAAAGTGGTGAGGATCTGAATATAAGTGTCTGTAGACTAGTGTCAATATATAATAGGTCAGCAAGCCCGTTGGGTTACAGGACCTGAGGATCACAACAAAATACTTTTGGAGGTTGTGGACCTTATATGGTCATACACATAATCAAACCCTATTTCCAAGAGAAGTCCAACAATTGTAGGCTTGATTAAAAATGGTGTTTTGCGTATTGACTTGTTCTATTTTCTCAACAAAAGTTACATGTGTGCATAAAACTGTTAAAACATAAACTTGTATCAATATCAGTTATCAATTCTGGACTGTTACGTTGTGGGACCAAGGGATCACAACTGTATGTATTTTCTTGCTATGGACCATTGACGGTCATGCGTGATGAGTTGAAATGTTTTCAATAAGAAAACTACCTGTCAAGGGAAATCTAATCTATGTTTTTGGTTTTTTCTCAATATATCAGAACAAAGAAATAAAGCAAGATAATAAAACGAAAGTAAATGTTTTTTTTAAAATCTTTTATGGTTTTTCAAACAATGCATCTAATCTAATAAAAAAATTAAATACAAGTGATTAGCCGGATGTAGCTAACTACTTGTGCAGATATGTGAACCTAAATCTAAAATCTATCTAAATTCAATCAAAACCCTTCCAACCCTACCTCAAAAGTGAAGAAAAAATCATAAACATAACAAAGCTATTGTTCCCCATACCTTCCCTGGTAATGTTAAAGAGAAACCCTTATACTGAATTGATCTACATGTGATTTTTGAAATAATTGAAATGAACTATTTCACTACTCTATTTGATATGTAATTGAAATCAATGATTTGAAATTGACAATTTGATAAACAAAGCAAACAAACACACAATTCCAACCTGAATAAGTAAGATCTTTGGTAAATCTAGTTGTATCAGTATCTATCCCCTCAGTTTGTTCCTTTCCTTCTCCAAGTGTTCATATGATTCCAAGGGATTAGGAGTGCAAGAACAACAACAAGAGGATGGTGCTTGAGCAGTGGAAGCTTGGAAGCAATCAAGATGCAATGCAAGTAGAAGAGAGATAACTCAAGATATTTAAGCTTGGCTATGCAATTCCTAGCAACATTGTGACAGTAAAACAATATAAGATACACAAAATTCTCAGTCCTTTTGCTTGAATATAAACATTAAATATATAGGAATTGAGGCTGGGAGGTGCCTTCATGGAAAAGGGAAGAAGAAGTAGTTCCAACTAATTAAATCTATTTAAAAATAGGAGGAAGGAGAACCGAGCAATCAAAACTATTTTTAGACAATTTGTCTCATGGATGCATCCTAAAAGTAGAGTTAAGTGAATCATGGAAAAATTGAATCAAGCAATCAAAAACACATGACGGGATCTAGAAAAAGTGGGCAAGACCACCACCTTTTGTAGGGTGGCAGTTTTAGGACCACCACCTTGCTTGGCCAACAGTTTCAGAACTGCCGCTAAGGCAGGACGACGGTCCTGGCACTAAAGGCCAAAACATGCACAAAAAGAGGCGGGGAGCTGGAAAGAAGTGTAGAAAGGCTAAGTAAGGATGTCTAGGCTACAATTATATACTGGGAATGGGTTTTGGAGCTTGAAAACCTCCTTGAAAGGACCTAAATCATCATTGGGTATTCTCGTAACTATTTTTTCTGACAGTGTAGCACATGTAATTTTGGGTGCGTACATATTTCCCCCTCGAAGAAGCATCTTAGTCTTGAAAAGGTGTAAAACGTAGATTCTGAGTATGGTGTTATCGAAATGGGGAGTTAGAAGTTATACCTGACACGCTCAAGTGTTAAAATGTCACTGCGTAAACTCCTACCACCTGCAAGACGAAGAGAAGACTCAAGTGTAGATAGATTAAATATCAAAAAATAAATACTAAATTAAAATGACAAGAGGAATTACCATTTATGTAGGGATATAGAAATATACATGCTCCATCACTCCAGCACTATGAACACATACACTCAAAATGAGGTTAAAACAATATATATATCAAAACAAACCTACTTTTCAATTCATTTGCGCATTCTCAATTTAGTGGATTTAGAGCTCTAGACCCACGATGACTGTTTTTGATGAGAGTAAAACCAAAATGATTGTTGCGAGATAGTGATCATGCCTTTACGAGAAAGAGATTGACCATTGCGGTCTAAGGTTTGTTATTATCACTTTTGTCTTTTCATACCCAAAATGTAAAAATGTTGAGAAGTTCACCTAGGGGGAATTATTTTCAAATTTTTTTGTCTTAAATGAGTCCTTAGGGGGGTGCCCATAAAGAATTATTTTATTTTGTCAAAAATGCTCTTTTTTTTTGCATTTTTGAGCATTTTTTAGGGTTCAGGGTATGTTTGGAAAATCAGCTCAGGACCGCCACCTATGATAGGGTGGCGGTCTTGGAACCGCCGCCCTGCATTGGGCGGCGGTTTTGAACAGAATGACCAAAATGTATTTTAACTTGATTTTTTTTGGATTTTTGATGTTTTGTCATTTTTTTGGTGAGATTATCTTTTGATATATGTTACTAAATTTCTCTTTTTCCATATTTTGGTGAATATAGGAGTATATATGCTGGAGCTAAGAGAGGGAGTGTGATTAGCTCCCTGGGATTTTGGATCAGCTGACCCAGGATAAGATGGAGATTCTATAGAGGAAAAACATCTAGAGGATTGCATGGGTGCCTCATGTTTCCCCTACTATCCATATATTGTGTGACCTATTCTCCTACTGGGATGCAAACTGGAACACTTTCCGGTTTCCAGGTGTCAGAGGTGAGTGGACCATTACTTTGGAGGATGTATACCACATCATTGGGCTACCGATTCTTGGGATGAGAATGACTCTGGAGATAGCAGGATCCAAGGAAGTGATGAAAAAGTGGGCTACGTATATGGGAGACACTATTGTTTCATCTGGTTAGAAGAAGGGGATGAAGGTCTGGTTTATTGCCACTGCTCCTATTCCTATCATCTGGAGAGCTATTATGGGTATCTTGTTCTCATGATTGATTGGGGACAAGGGAGGGAACACCCTTTTATACTGTTTGGCTCCCATTATCACATAGATTGAGGGCCATGGCTGTAGGTACGCTTGGAGAGCATACATACTGGGGACTAGTTAACATGAATTATACAGGGTAGTTTGCTTATAGAGGAAGTCACTGAGCCACCCCACTCTTGTTATGAGATGGATATATGAGCACATCACCCCCTATGGTAGGGTCATACCAGTGTCAAATCAAGGGGATGTCCACATAGTGAGGTGGATGGCTATGTCAATTTTCAGGACACCACACCCGCCAATGGCTTCTTTGACTACAACGGGCATGGTTACCACACCCTACCAAGACATGGCAAGGTTATGGGGATAGGAGGTTATGATGATGGTAGCTTGATATTCCACCGGTTAGCTAGTTGATAGGGCAGGGAGACTTGAGACTCACCTAATTGATTGGGTCCCTCAGCTATTTGGAATCCCATACATTGATATGCTTCCTCGAGTGATACCAGTCTATATGACTATTCAAGAGGTCTAGAGGGGCCATAGAGAAGATTCGGGATGGACAGTGGTTACCCCAAGTGTGCCTATCATAGTTAGGCATGTGGTCTATGCTCGATGGGAAGCTAGTTCCCCATGAGCACCCTTACTCTAGATCATGGCCGCTGATACTCACAGTAGAGAGGAGGATTAGCCTATTGATGTGGACATCAATTTTGAAGAGTACACAGGAGATGAGAGCGGTAGGGAGTTAGTCAGAGAGGAGACTGAGGAGGAGTATGAGAGGGGAAATGTAGAGACTAGAGAGGTAGTCTATATGGAGGAGGAGAGCAACCCTAAGTGGCATGACACTTAGGAGATGTAGAGAGCAGTACATGAGGAGGCAAGTGTAGAGAGAGAGAGACCTTAGTCTCAGAGGAGCCATTTCCTCTAGATGGGGAGGGGGATGATGAGTCCGTGATTAGAAAACATCTTGCCTCTAGCTTTATGGAGGCCCCGTAGCCACCAGTAGAATCAACAACAACCGCTATTGACCCTACATGGATGCCTGGAGATTCGAGTATGTTTGATACTCTTCTATCGTCTTTGTCAATTGGAAATGTTAGTTTTGGTATTCTCCTTTGATTTTTGTTTTTGTGATTTTCTAACTCGTTACTTCTTCCTCTATTATTTCTTGCAATGATTGCATAGGAGTGGTGAGAGCTCATTCGACAAGTGTGTGTCAATACCCTATTCATCCCCTCGGGGAAGACTCAAGCTGAGTTGATGGTTGACTTAGGCCAGCCACTAGTAGCTAGAAGACACACTGACGTGTTTGCTCCTATCTGGAGGATAGTGGAGATGGTGACATCCCTTCGGACCTAAGTAGCTGGATATGAGACCGCCAAGTAGTTGATGAGGAGGAGCCATTCCTGTAGTGATACAACAGGTGGAGTCCATCATCACGAGAATTCACACCATTCGATTCATTCCCAGCATCGTCGTAGCCACAGTAGGAGCCCTAGATGTGGTCGCACACCATCTGAGGTATCCCATAGGGATTGACAGGCCATTGGGTTGTTTATTACTTTGTTGCCATTTTATCGGGCACTATATGATTTTTTGTATATTTCTGGCTCATTGCGAGTGTTTTGACCACACCTAGTGTGTGATGGCATTGTACACAAACTTGACACTCCATGATATATACAAAATCTTATTTTTGGTTTGGTATTCCATTGTACCTAAGTTGACTTTATTTTATCTTATCTCTCATGTGTACTCTAGATGTTTAGAATTTCCATTTTTAATGCTTTTTAGAATATATGTAGTGCATATGAATGATAACATAATGATTTATTTTTGTACTTTATGATGATGATATATGATGATGAAAACATGATGTGATGTTGAACTTTAGTTTCTTCAAGCAATCTTCGGTCCTTCATATTGTCTTGGAAAAATGTGGTGATACAATGATATGATAAGTAAGTGTACTTACCCCACTCCTAACTCCACACAACTAGTAAGATGCGAGGGATCAACATTGAGAGAAAGAATGGGCAAAAGTTATGAAAATTTGTTGAATGATAGTGATGAGAGAAAGAAAAAGGTTTGGCATAACCAAATTGAGACGCTACAACCTTACCCTACTCAATTTACTTCATAATTTAGAATGTGAATTGCTTTCTAGTTTATCTAGAGTTGGATCCATAGATGGCCACTTGGTTGACAAAATCTTGTTTTGGGGTTCTAAACTCTTCTGGAATTTTGGACATCTAACTCACTTTTTTTTTACTTATGGTTTTGAAATATTTGACTGGGTTGTTTCTAACATTCAAGTTTATCAAAGAGACCCCCTACACCTTGCCCCATGCTACTAGTAGGAAGTATGGGCTCATTACCATGGACAAGGAATAGGTGAGTAAGGGCATTTCTCTCCTTTCCCAACCCTACATCACCAGTAAGAGATGCAAGCTCAACACCGAAGATTGGTAGGGCAAAGAAATGTGTAAAATAAAAAATTTCTGTGGATTTACATTTGACTTACTTATTTGGGCAAAATGTTTAGAATGTTCCTATTTCTAAAGAGATGTATACTAGATAGATGTGACACCATGAAGCTTCTAGAACATACCATGGGCAAAGACACCTAATATAGAAGGAGACCAAAAGTAGAACCAAGTATGCAGGCCTTGGCATGGTTAATATCAAAACTTTGTCTTATCCTATTTGGATTGATGAATGGATTTGGAAATAATTGATGAGATCATGAAAGTTTGAAGAGATATGATTTGAATGATTTGTTGTTGCTTTCTAAATTTTTTAGGAATTGCTATAAGAATAAGTTCCTTGATCACAATTTTTACAAAATGAACTAGCGGATAAAAATGCAATGCAAATGCAGTAATGTACATATGAAAATGCTTATGGATCATGCGTAGTACCTCTTTAGGTGAAGAAAGTTTATGGGTTCACTAAACTCCTCACCTTCTAGTGTACATAGGTAAAATGCCCCATTTTTGTAGTATTCTATCACTCGATATGGACCTAACCACCTGGGTTTGAATTTCCTTTCTTTTCCGGTCTTTTTTTCTATCCAGTTGTCGAGTCTTAAGACCAAATATCCCTCATATATTTCATGCTTGTAGAACTTATTGTTGTATTCCTGAGCCATCCGGTCAGTGTAAATGTTGTGCCATTGTTTAGCGTTGAGTATAGCCTCATCAATACTTTCTAAATGAGAGAGTCATGCTTCTCGATAACCTTCTTCTCCCAAGATCCCTTATAGTGAAATACAGAGACTAGGTATTTCGACTTCTAGTGGTAAAACAAATTCAACACCAAACACCAAAATAAAAGGGAGTTTCCCCTATTGGTGTTCTAACTAACGTCTGATACACCCACAAGGCCAGAAAAATCTTGAATTGCCAATATCATTTTTTCTCCTTAACGGTTTTAAGAAGAATGGAATTTGACGTCTTATTCGTAGCCTTAGCTTGTGCATTAGCCTGAGGATAATAGAGAGAAGTTGTGTGATGACTTATTTTGAATTTTTCACACAATTCACCCACTTCATCATTATTGAAGGACATGCCATTATCCAAAATAATGACTTGTGGAACCATGTACCTACAAATGATCTGGTTCAAGATGAACTAAGTGATTATAGAGCCAGGTACGGTGGTAAGAGGCATGGATTCTACCCACTTATTAAAATACTCTGTGGCCATGATTATGAAGATATGACCATCTATTGATGAGGGAGAAAACTTCCCTATCAAATCCAGACCCCACGTGGAAAAGGGCCATGAAGTTGCAATTAGTTATAGATCTTGTGCTGGTATGTGGATCTCATGGGAGAACTCCTGACATTTATGGCATTTACACACAAACTCTACTGCACCATGTTCTACTATGGGGAAAAAAATAGTCCATCCAATGTATATTCTGAGCAGTGGTGTGGCCACTGAAGTGACCTCCACATACCCTGTTATGTGATTTGTATAGAATCTATTCAGATTCTTCTACATCAACACATCTTAAAAACATTCTATCAAAGGCTCTATGGTAGAGCACTTGTTCCAAAATAACTTACTTAGCGGTAATGACATGTAACTACCTTCTTTGTTGTAATGTTTCCCCTTCTGGGTATGTATGGTCCACAATGAAATAAATAATGTTGGTATACCAAGGACATTCAAAGATAGGGGGCCTGGTTTCAACAAAGTACACACACTCATCGGGGAAGTCTAAATCTACTAGATCACTTTCATCTAATGGATTATCATCCAACCAATCCGTAATGATTTTTCCCATGACGTATTTCTGATTTACAAACATTAGTTCAAACTCACCCATTAGTGTTATGAAATGCCCCACTTTCTTAGATAAGGATCCTTGCGTGAGAAACGTCCATAGGTGATATGATCTAACAATAACCCTCGTTTCTTGATTCAACATATAATGCCTTAAACATTTTTTCACAAAGACTATAGCAAGGCATTCTTTCTCTGCCTATGTGTAACGTGTCTCATAATAAATAAATGTTTGGCTAATGAAATAAACTGCACATTCTCATTTATCATCATCCTATTGAGCTAACATGTAATTTAACGAGACATCAGTAGCTCACAAATATAGGATCAAGGGGCAATCTGACTTAGGCGGAATGAGTGTGGGAGGAGACAATAAGAATCATTTAACTGATTCAAATACCTTGTTGCATTCTTCCGTCCAGTTAATGCATTAGTATTTTTTCAACAAATTGTTGATTATATGAATAACAAAGGTCAAATCAGGGATAAACCTTTGGATTGGACTGAGTTTCCCAAGAAAATATCTAATCCCAGAATTTTCTGATGACAGAACCACTTCCAGCATAACCCGGATTTTAGATGGGTCAACATCAATCCCTCATGAAGATATAATGTAACCTAAAAGCTTGCATCCCGTTACACCAAATATGCATTTTTCTAGATTCAATGTGACACCATACTCGATTAAGTGATAAAGGATGACACAAAGAACCTTTGGGCGATCGCAACGCTTTCTGGCCTTAGCCAAAAGGTCATCCACGTAGGATTCAACAATCTTATGAATAAAATCATGGAATATATATGTCATTTTTTGTTGGTACGTGGCGCCATCATTCTTGAGACCAAATGACATGACATCATAACAATAGGCTCCCCAAGGATTTATAAACATAGTCTTAGCTTGATCCTCCTCAGAAATTCTGATTTGATTGTACCAAAAAAACCCATTCATGAGAGACAACAATTCAAACCCAGTTGCGTCAACAATAACATCAATGGATGGTAATGGGAAATCATCTTTGGGGCAAGCCTTGTTGATGTCCCAGAAGTCTATGCAAATATGGATCTTTCCATTTTTCTTGAGAATGGGGATGATATTAGATACCCATTGTGAATAGTCAACTGGCTTGATGAATCTTACCTACAGGAGTTTCATTATTTCTTCTTTCACCATAAGGGCCACTTTCGGCTTCATGGGCCTTGAATTTTGCTTGATTGGTTTAACATATGGATTGGTGATGAGATTATGAACTACAATGTGTGGTACAATTCCTGACATTTCCTTATAGATAAATGTGAAGGATTTTTGGTGTTCCTTGAGGATTCATGTATGTATTTCCACCTCCTCTGGCATTAAGAAGGACCTTAGTTTTAAGATTTTTGGTTCCTCCTCTATCCCGATATTTATATTAATCATTCCCTCGATCAAGGATGCATTTCCTTCCTCAAACTTGGGTGGGGCCAGAGGAAACTCCAAATCCCCTTCTTCCTCTACCTCGTAAATCCTAAGATCCTTTCCCGGGGAGGATTTGATCATGGGATTTCCAAAATAGGAAGAGGAATGTGGTATTAAGGAAAGGTTTATTTCGTGATAAGTAAGATGTAACTTTTCAAAAGCGTTTAAATATCTTAAAGTCGATTCATCACCACCGACATGATTTGAGACGTCAGGATGATTCTTGGCCTCAACATATGTCAACATTGGGGTCATTGGCGCTTTACGAATCAAGGGTTCAACACGGACTGAAACCATGAAGTTAGTGTCTTCCAGCTCACTACTTGGGGTGAAGCGCGAAGAAAAAGTTTCTATTGAGTCTATGAGAAGGTTGTATTCACGTGGAACTACTTCAATTGATATGAAGTCAAACCATTTTGTTAGTCATAACACTATTGTTTTGTAAAGTTGTAGATGCTCAACTCTAGTCTCATACACTTCAGATATTTGATTTACAACTAGTTGTGAATCACCCAATACCATAATGTAGAGAATTCCCATTCTCTTAGCTACAACGAGACCCAATAGGAGAGCCTCATATTCAGCCCCATCATTTGTACATTTAAAGTTTAACTTGAAGGAAAAAGGTAGAATCTTTCCTTCAGGTGAAGTAAGGATCACACCTGCCCTAATGCCAAAACGACACTTGGCTCCATCAAAATGGAGTCTAACAATTACTCAGAAAAATGGACATCAAATCATCCTTTATATATTCTCCCTTTACCTTGGTCACCTCAACCATGCAAACCTCATCTGCTGGAAGAGAACTGAGTCCCAGAGTCTGTTCCATACCCATGGAATCAAAGGGGAGGAGAATAGGAAAATCTTTCTCCAACAGTTTGACAATATTTGTTGTGTTTCCTAACAACACTATCTCTACAATAACAGTTTCATCCTTGACTACCATAATGCTCTTGTTCGACCCCATGACTTCTAACTCTATCACAAGGACTAGCTTTTCTTCTAGTACAGTTCTTACATGTTTGTTTGACTGATTTTTAGGAATCTCAAACTCAAAGTGGACCCATGGCCTCTTCTTTAACTTAGCCAAATCTATGTCAAAGGGTTTTAGATCACCCTGTGCCACAAATACCTTTGCTAAGTGTAGGAACCTAGCCTTCTGAAAAAGAGTGGAGAGGATTGCCTTTATGCAGTGGATCTAAGGACGGATAAGAATCATATTATAGTTTATTTCCCGATCTATAATATAAAACTCAGTTAGCACTGTCTTAGGCCCAATAGTAACCTATAATACTATGGTTCTGATTGATGTTGCCTTGAGGCTTTCATAGCCTCTTAGCATGTTTCATGTGAAGGAGAAATTGGTCTCCCATACCCTAACTTTTGAATAAAAGAGAAATGGACTATGTTAACTACTGCCCCATCATCGATCAATGCATGCTTTACGTAGTTGTTGTAAATCAAAACTTGCAAAAATAAATTCGGGTCACCTCTACGACCTATCTCAACATTTATGGGCATATTGTTGATTTCAAACACAAATCCAATATGTCTTTCAGGATTCCCTGGAGGACTAACGTCGAAGTCTATATGATTCATTTTCACTTCTGGTGGAGGGGTAACATTAATCAAATGGCCAAGACCTAGCACTTCTAATAGAGTGGCTCTCTGAGAAGGGGAACTCTTTAGTAGATCTAAGAAGGAAATGTGAGAAAAGGTATTGGTTAGATCACTGATCAGGTCATAAGCCCCTAGTGGCTTTCTTATCATATCATGAATATCCTCTGACATAGCCAGATAGATCGGGATTGGCCGTGAAGGGTAAACCTTGGTTCTTGTGGCAATGTTAATATGGGGTTCAACATCTAACTCTACCAAGCCTACAATCTTTGTTTATTGGAGGCCATCCAGAGGAGGTGCCACTTGTGGATTTGATGAAGTTGAGGCTTAAGGATCATTGGTCCCTATCATAATACCTTTATCTGAACCATTGGGATCTATCCAACCATCCTTTCGGCGCGTGGGGAGAGGATCATTAAAGATTCCAAGCAGTGTGTTTTACGAGGATACTAATCCCATGTAGGTATTTTGAGTTGGTGTGGTTAGGTTTGCTAGAAACATATCGACAAACAACTGTCATTGATCCTCTTACAAGCATTATAGAAACTTGTTGCAATCATGACATGCTCTTGTGTCATGCCTGTGAACCCCGTGGAAGCTGCAATATAGGTCAAGATCATAATCTCAAGGCCTTTAGTTTGCTCCTTATTGTGGTCCAAAACTACGATTATTGTTTGGTTCTTAGTTGTTATAGTTAAAAGTTTAGAACCCTTGCCCTTGGTTTTGGAATTGGTTTGGATACCCGCTTGGGTACTAACTAGGGCCTGGGGTCAGTGTTTGTATTTGTTGCTAAGGTTGTTGTTGTTTTTGTTGAGGGTGATTAAAATCCAAAACATTTACCGAGGGTGAGAAATTATTATTTCTTTGATTATTACCATTGTTGTTTTTTGTAGTACCTGAACTGGTAGAATCAACAATGTTAGGCTTCTTGGGTTGGTCAGTCACACCATTGATCCTGACTTCATGATTTTTATTAAGGATCTTTGGTCCTTGATTACTTTTTATGTTGTTGGATTAACCAAGATTATTTTGTCTAGGAATGAATAATTTCCCATTTGCTCCATAAGTCTTACAGCCATTGTCAATGGCTGCTTGGTTAATTTAGAGAGCACCCTCTAGCACTTCCTCATATTTCCTGAGTGGTAAATTTTGAAATTCTTCCTTTATCTCTCTATTGAGAGAGTGAAGGAACAAATCATAAAGTTATGTTTGATCCATGTTTGGAGCACTTGCGGAGGAGTAGAGAACCTGTTGCCACCTCTGAATGAAGTGGGCTATGGACTTGTTATGCTCTTGCTTGATATGAAGGAATTCTCTAAACCTTTTTCTTAATAGTTTGTTCATATTGAAATCCTTACTGAACTCTGACACGAGTTATTTAAAAGAGTGTATTGAAGCCTCTGGTATCCTATAGTACCAGTTGAGAGCCATGCCTTTTAGCCTCTTAGGGAAGATTTTGGCAGCAACCGCATCCCATGGGAGTAGCTCCCAAATGGCTATTGCGTAAGATTTGACATGAGTGTTAGGATCACCCTCCCCTTTAAACTTTGGAAGATCAGGCAAGTGTCCTAGGAGCATGACTGTCCAGATGGAAAATTCTAGAGGCTTCTTTAGGTACTCAAAATAGGTTCTCATTGCATACGCTTACACTATCAAAGATCCTTTTTGGGGAGGATGATATTGCATTGGTTGCTAAAATGGCATGGCGTAGACATTTTTCATGGCATATGGCATTCCTTGCGGATAACAATAAGGACCTGGGTAGGTGTACGTATCTACTTGTGGTGTCTTAGAGTATATGTGTATATAGGGGGTTTCCAACTCTGATATGGGGCTAAAGGAGTGAAGCCAGGGAACGTTGAATTTCTGATTGGTATAGTGTTAGAGAATGCACTTCCGAATGGTGCCTGTTGTAATAATTATTACACCCACCAAAGAACAAGGGAATCCCATACGCATCGTCCTATCACCCAGTGGGAAATGAGCACTCACCCAAGACACGCGCGGGCGCTGAGTCTCTCCTTTATACGAGTTTAGTGGGAAACATCATCTATGATAGGAGCTTAAAGAGAGTGAGTGGAAATGAGACATGTAATCATCATAGAGCTTAGAACGGCTTCTATACTAATGCAGTCATTCCAGAAAGAAAGATACTTAACAGATTATAGGACTGAACTAAAACAAAAAGGAAAATGCATAAGGATTTATACTCATTCCATAAACATACACGAAACATAACTATTAAGATATATGTATGGGATAGAATCATTAATGATCATATTCAAATAATTTGGTAACCTTATTACATCCATTAGATCCATTACAGAACATCACAGTATGGTAGACTGAAGTCATAAATCATAACTGGATTTACATCCCTTAGCTCTCAAAAGGAAAATTTATAATCCCAAGCCCTTTGATGCATCCTTCTCCTATATTTTATCTACCCAACCAAATACAACTCCTCACAGCATTTCTACAGAGATCCACTCTCTATTGATATACCTACCTTTTCTTCTGTGGGTGCTTGTATTTATAGGCCTCTTAAACTGCCAAACCACCTTTTTTATGGCTTCAAATCTAGTGCCAACTGTCCCAATGTGGTCCTCCATAGGAGCATTCTCCTCTAGGCCTGATCTCTCCACTCCTTTCCATGATGGTCTTCTAGAAGCTTCCAACGCAGGGTATATTCCTTCCTAAGCCAACCTGTCACCAAGATGACACCTTATCCATTCATCATGTGTAGGAGGGTTGTGCTTTTCTCGTGTCCTGCTTGATATGCCAAATATGGTTAAGTCCTAAGACCTTGTTTTGCCAACGCGTATCACGGGTACTTCTAAAACCCTCCTAGAACCCTACCTTGCACATCTTCTCCTTACGCGCCCACCCCACAACTTAGGCCTTGCGTGCTCATGTGCCTTGTTGTACTTAGTCAATATTTTAGGCCGAACATCACCCCATAGTTTACCTGTTCTCCGCACTTGCTAACACTTCTTCAAAGAAAAAAAGAATTACAATAGACTTAATGTCTTGGGAAAAGAATAAGGGAATGAAGAATTGGTAAAGATGAAAGAATGGGGAAGTGTTGTTATTACTACAACGAGATAGGAAAATCTCTTCACAAGTCGGCCTCTAACTTGTTCCAGGCATCGAATTCATTTTCCACTCTCTGGCAGAGGTCGCTGAATAGGGCACTTATCTCCTCAAAACCCAGTCCATCTCCTTGAGTGTTCATTTTTTCAATCATTCCTTCCAATTCCTTACCCACGTCCTCAAGTGCATCCATGCTTCTTGTAATATGTGGGTACTGTCATCACCAATCCGGAACTATGATAATTCTTCACCAGGAACTCCTCATGCTATGATTATTTACTAATGCACAACTTTTAGTTTAGTGGATGTAATCTGGAAACACAACAACAAACATAACACAAGAATACCATAGACTATGATAAGAAGGAATGATGATAAATCTGAAATTTCATTGTCAATTATAATATCAACATGAAATTGTTACAATCTCACCCATGAGGTACTTCAAGTGTTACTGACTTCACTTTCCTTCCAACAATAACTATGAGAGAAACTTCACAATTACACCTCTTAATGGATTCTTTAACACACCTTCAAAATGATGGCTTCCTTTACACACTTACTCATACAATATTTCTCACTACTTCCTTCTATGCTAAATGAGGAGGGGTGGCCTCTCTATTTATAGAACTTCTAGACTTATCCATTTTATCTCTAAGATAGGATAAGAAATCTACTCTGATAAATCATATTCCATACATTAACTTTTATCTGTACATGTAAGCTTATCTTTTAAGATAAGATAAACCTTATCATTTCACATGGGTTCCACATTTTTAGACTTTTTACAAATAAAATACACAAAATATTTATGAACTCACTCCTTGTCCTTATTACCCATATAATATTTCTAATTCCTAATCATGTAGACCCTACTTCTCTACTTACCGTAACTTTGACATTTTAACATTACCGGACCACTTACGAAAAATATTTACTTTTTACCACAACATTCCTATTGTACTTTTGACTATTACCATACTATACATTATTGGCGGTGTCGTACCGACAATGCCATTATCTTCTATTAGACGCTACTACTAATTATACTTAACAACATCCTATTCCTAATACACACATTAAAGAAATAGAAATTACGGAGGAAAATTTTAGTGTTGACATCTTCCCCCTTCCTAGCTTCTACTCCGTCCTCGAAGTAGACTATTTTGGTGCTTGGAAAATCTTTAACTTTTTGTGGTTGAACCATTTCGTAATGGGAGTACCATCCAGTTCCTCCAGTTGGTATGTACCATTTTTCATGCACAACTGCTATTTTGTAGGGCCCCATCCATTTTGGAATAAATTTTCTATCTTCTTTTTTTGTATCTAGAATCATATACTAGAACCAAGTCATTCACATGAAATGGAGACCAACGGATCTTTTGATCAAAGTATTCCTTCTGCTTCATTTTCTTCTTATAGCTTGTATCCTTCTCTATTTCCCTCATTTCCTCTAGCAAATGAATATGTACCAACCTTTCTTTTACTGAATCACTTTCATCCATCCTTTCATTTTTCATAACTCTCATAGTAGGAATATCAAATTCAATAGGAAGAACTGGATCAATTCCATAAGCCAACTAAAATGGGGAGTATCCTGTTGCTGACTTTAATGTTACCCTATATGCCCACAATGCTGCATGAATCCTTTTATCCCACTTATGTGCCTACAAGGCTACATCTTTTTCTAGAATTTGACACAACACAAAATTTGTTCGTTTCACCTGTCCATTTGTTGTTGGCTTGTATGTTGTTGCCTTCCTATGCTTAATAGAAAACTTATTGACTAGGGCTTCTACCACCTCATTAATGAAGTGGCTTCCTTGATCTATTACAATTTCTAATGGGCAACCAAATTTGGTGACAATGCATTCATATATGAACCTTGCCACTTCATCCATGGAAGTTGTTTTCAATGGCCTAGCTTTAACCCACTTGGTTAAATAATTTGTGGCTACTACAATATACTTATTTTTGGCGTGGGGTAGTCAAAAGTGGACCTATAATGTCTATTCCCCACTTTTCAAAGGGAACAAGTGGAAGAATAAGGAATAATGGAGCTGATGAAGTCTTACGGTTACCATGTGTTTGACAAATATCAGATGTCTTACAATAATTATAATAATATCTAAAAAGAGTGGGCCAGTGATAACCTGCATCCAAGATCCTTCTTGTTGTAATTTTTCTGAAGAAGTGTCCTCCACATGTACCATTGTGGAATTCTTCTATCAATTCCTTCCCTTGATCACGTCCAACTGCCCTCTTGTACTTTCCATCAGGTCCTATTCAAAATAATACTCCATAGAGAATAGAATATGGATGACTGGCTTGAGTAATCTTCCTCTTAGTCTTTGCATTGGCACCATCAGGAAAATTGAATTCATTTAGATAATTCCAAATATCTATGTATTCACTAGGGATTGTGTCAAGGGATAACAATGTTGCATCTGGGAAATCATCATCATCATAAGATGAACCTAAACCCTCATAGGCTTGAGAGAGTGCATCTGCATTGACATGCTTCTTTCCTGGCCTATCTATAATATCAAATTCAAATTCTTGTAGCAAAATTATTCATCTTGCTATCCTCCCTGATGGGTTAGGCTTATTTACAATATATTTTAGAGCCTGATGATCTGTTATAACTATAAATTTCTTCCCTAGCAAGTAATTTCTAAACTTCTTTATAGTTAAAATGATAACTAGAGCCTCTTTTTCTATTACAGTATAATTTACCTCAGCATTACTGATTTGTCTTCTCCCAAAGTAAACTAGATGATCATTCCCATTTTCATCCTTTTGGCTCAAAGTACTTCCTAGTGCTGCATCTGACACATCAGTATACAAAATGAATTGCTTTCTCTAATTTGGATTCTTTAAAATAGTTAAAGACACCAGGGCTTCCTTTAGTTGTTCAAAATATTCATGCACCTTATTTCTTGGTTCATAAGTAACATCCTTCTTCAAGAATTATATTAGTGGCTATGCAATCTTTGATAAACTCTTGATGAACCTTCTATAGTAACCCACATGGCCTAAAAATGATTTCAACTTACTTCTATTCATAGGAAATGGTAACTCTTTGATTTTTGAAACTTTATCAGGATCAGTACCAATACCATCTCTGGATATAACATGGCCTAACAAAACACATTTAGAACATCCAAAGACACACTTTGTAGGGTTTAGTGAGGCTTGTGCTTCATCTAACCTTTAAAATGTTGTCTCCATCTGGTGTAGGTGGTCCATCTTGCTCCCATAGATGTAAAAATCATCTAGAAATACTCTAATGAAGTTCCCAATGTAGGGTTCAAACACCCTATTCATCAAATGTTGGAACGTTGCTGGAGCATTACACAACCCAAAAGGCATAACTCTATAAGCAAATGTTCCCCAAGGAGTGGTGAACGTGGTCTTCAATTGATCTTTTTTCGCTATATGAACTTGGTTGTACCCGTTATATCCATCAACAAAACTATAGCACTCCTGGCTAGCTACTTCATCCAATATTTGATCTGAGAATGGAAGAGGGTAATGCTCCTTCTTTGTTGCCTTATTGAGCTTCCTATAATCAACACAAATGTGTAGCTTCCCATTCTTTTTTTTATTGAGATCACAATGGGAGAAACCCATTCTAAATTATCAACAACAAATATGAATCATGCATCAAGCAACTTATCTATTTCTTCTTTTACAGTCTTGCGAAAATTAGGATTCATTCTATATGGCATTTGCTTTATGGGATTAGCACCATCTACTAACTCAATAGAATGTTCTACCCAACTCACTTGACGGAGTTCCTTGTAATCAAAAGTGAATAGGTGTATGTACCTTCAAAATAGCTAGAGGTAGGATTCTTTTTCACTCTCCATCACAACATCACCAATCTTTATTTTTTGGAGACGATCATCAATTTCTTCTTGAGATAATCTTATGGGTTCATGAGTCGGTTGTGACTGAAAGGATATCCATGACCGAAACATCAACCTCACTTTCTTCATCTTATGTGTCCACTTCACTGGTACTAGAGTAATCAGAGGATGTCCAATCATCAGTTTCATCACTTGAATCCACAGGTTCTATGCCTTATGATGCCGAGGGATCACGTTTATCTTCACCCTCTCTCTACCACATCTAAGTGTCATGAAGCCTTCATTCCAGTAGTTTTCTTGCATGAAATCTCCTTAGCCATGGTCTTCCTAACAACATTGGGTACACAATAGTACCATTTTTCATCACCTGAAATTCTATCACACATACAACACCTATAACAGATATTGCCACATTTGAAACTACACCTTCTGGTTTAGTTTTTCCCTTATTTAATGAACTTAACATAAGTGTTGAGGGGTGATAAATTTTTAAACCCAACATATTCGTTACAGACTTGGTCATTACATTAACTATAGCACCTCCATCAACTAATAAATCATGAATTGAAATACCATTACATAATACCTTATCTTGTGGAGGGTAGGGATCTGCCTTTGCCTCCAAAACAAGGACCTCAACCTCCTTCCTTCGTCGAGCATTGAGTCCACTTCGCAGCTCCCGCCTCTTCTCAGAAGAAATAGCCAAGAGTTGACCATATGTAATATTTGTAGACCTTTTGGATAGTTCTTCTAAGATGGAGTATGGTCCTTGTCCCTGTGAAATCAAAAAATCTTGCACACCCAACTTTCTTCTCCTATGTTTCTTACTAGTTTCTCCTTTCATCTTCTTAGGATCATTTCCATCTTGGTTATATTTTTCTTTCTTTCTTTTTATTACAAACACATCTGCTTCATTATTTATTCTCTTATATACTACATCAAAAGAATTCACAGGTGTTTTTCCTTTATCATTATCTCTTGTACCAGATGTAGAAGCTCTATCTGGATAATTATACTTATAATGACCCTTTTATGACAACCATAACATACAACTTCAGAAATATTTCTTTTTGGACCTCTATCTCCTCCCTGGGAACTAAATTCCTTTCCTTGAAGAAGATTAATAGTTAACTGACCCATCTTCTTGAAAATATCTTCATACTCAGTAGATGTACTAGGGAAAAGATTTGTGCTCATCGAGAGTGGTTGTGGATTTTGGACCAAAGGTGTTAGTATAGGCTCTACCTTAGTAGTAATTTCTTTGGGCTCCTCTTCCATGCTTTCTTCTTGTCGTCTTGCAATCTCATTTGCTTGTTCAATGGTAGTTGGGTAGTCATACTTCACTCTTGTCTGATCTCTGGCTTCATCCCAAGAATGAAGTGCTTACAGAGGAGATTATCCATGCCATTCATCAACCCATCCGCTAATCCTTCCTTCCGGATATGGGCATCAAGCTTCCTCCTTAGCTCTAGAACACGAGCATGATAATCCCTTATCTTCTCCTTCTCTCCTTGGGATAGCTTTGTGATATCGATCATGAGATCTACATATTTTTGTTGTTCACCAAATTCTTTAAGAAAACTTTCAGTTAATAAATCCCATGAATTTTTCACATTATCACCTAGTGTTTCAAACCACATAAGGGTTGAACCATCCAAAAAGGTAGGAAAAAATTGAGTCCATTGTTACCTTCTTATGAGGCCTATTACAAATGCAAGATCATTTAAACTCTTGAATGAAAGAGGAAGCATCTTCATTAGATTAGGTTGAAAAAATAGGAATCTTCCCCATTTTTAAAAGTAACCACAGTGAAATACCAACCCACAAGTACAATCAACAAGACTTATGTGCACAAATAATTAGAATCACTATAATAGAAAGTGACTTTACACCTTTCTACAGTAAAATAGAAATGACCACGGTAAACTATGGTAAAACTTGACTTACTACAGTAAAAAATGACTTTACTGTGGTAAACACTATTCATGGTAAAAAGTGAAGTTACTGTGGTAAATACTATTCATGGTAAAAAGTGACTTTACTATGGTAAATACTATTCACGGTAAAAAGTGACTTTACCATGGTAACTACTATGCACAGTAAAAACAAGGTTACCCTCCAAATGTTTTGTGACTAAGTGGGAATATCTCTCTAGAAAATCCACCAACAAGGAATGGTCTCGACAACATAACCAAAATGTCATCACCAATCTGGCACTATGATAATTCTTCACCGGGAACTCCTTGTGCTATGATTATTTACTAATGCACACCTTTTATTTTGGTGGATGTAATCTGAAAACACAACAAAAAAACCTAACACAAGAATACCATAGACTATGATAAGAAGGAATGATGATAAATCTGAAATATTAGTGGTAAATTATAATATCAACATGAAATGGTTACAATATCAACCCATGAGGTACTTCAAGTGTTACCGACTTCACTTGCCTGTCCAAAAATAACTATGGGAGAAACTTCACAATTACACCTCTTAATGGCTTCCTTTACACACTTACTCATACAATAATTCTCAATACACTTCCTTCTATGCTAAATGAGGGGGGGTGGCCTCTCTATTTATAGAACTTCTAGACTTATCTATTTTATTCTCTAAGATAGAATAAGAAATCTACTCTGATAAATCATATTCCATACATTAACTTTTATCTGTACATGTAAGCTTATCTTTTAAGATAAGATAAACCTTATCATTTCACATGGGTTCCACATTTTTAGACTTTTTACAAATAAAATACATAAAATATTTATGACCTCACTCCTTGTCCTTATTACCCATATAATATTTCTAATTCCTAATCATGTAGACCCTACTTCTCTACTTACCCTAACTTTGACATTTTAACATTACTGAACCACTTACAACAAATATTTAACTTTTTACCACAACATTCCTATTGTACTTTTGACTATTACCATACTATACATTATTGGCAGCATCGTACCGACAGTTTCATTATCTTCTATCAGATGCTACTACTAATTATACTTAACAAAATCCTATTCCTAATACACACATTAATGAAATAGAAATTATGGAGGAAAATTTTAGTGTCGACAGTACAACTCCTTCAGCTAGTTTTTAATTAAACCTCGTAAGGTTTCAATAGCTTCTGAATTCTTCTCAACCTTGGCTAGGATCCTCTCCCACTCCGCTCTGTTTCCTTTGTTCTTCTCTGGAAATTCCTTAAGCTCTACCTCGTGAGTGGCATCCAGAATACTCACCACTCTGTCTTTTTCTGCGTAATTGTCATACACGGCCTCAACAATATGGGTAGAAATTTTCACATCAGGAAGAACTTTGTTGTACTCGGAAATGATTGCTACAACCTTCAATTTGTCCTCTTTTTCCAGGTGCACTGCTACTTCTTCTGTGGATTTTAAGGTTAAAGGTTTCCTTTCCATGGTGAGGATGTGTGTTAAGTCCTCAAGGCATTCAAGGGTAGATCTATACTTTTGCGTGGGTGGTGTTAGATCCAGATGCTTTAACATAATGGAATATGTGATGGATTCTACCTTCTTATATACCTCACGTACCCTTGCCTTTTCTTCCCTTAGTTCACACTTTAGTTGTGCGCTAATTAGTTCCTCCTGCTTTAAGTCCTTGGTCATTTCTTTGAGCTCTTCTTCCCTCTGCTCTAGCTTTACCTCTAGGAATTTTACTCTGTCATTCCTCCTAAATAACCTAGCTTATAGTTAAACCAAGACCTTGTTAAACGCATTACAGACTTTTTCATCCAAAATTTGTTGAGCGCTCACCAAGGGGTTGTCTCCTTTTGACTCAGGCATATTCATTATTACCCCTAGCTTACCTAGAATTTTGGCTCATTGATGTGGGACTCAATTTTCCCAAGGAGGCATTTTCCTCGTCTGAGGGTATGCACCTTCTTCATCAAATGACTTTATTGCTAAGAGGTGATCTATTGGTACTATGATTTGGAAGCGCATGCACAACACCTTGTTTGGATCATCAATATAGCTCATTCTTGGTCTCTGGATCTCCATGTGCTTTCTAATTGTGTGTGTGCCCTTAGGAACAGTTACCTTTAGACTGGGGCCTCTTGCATTTCCGTGATCTTTTCCTACACTTTCTTATTTTTGTTCATTCATCATCAACTCAACGTTGTACTCCAACTCTTCTACCACTAAGGTCTCAATGACCTTCTCCACTTCTTTCTCTACTACTTTATTTTCTTCATCCTTAGTGAGGCTTGGAGTCCCCTGATCCTTCGTGCTAACATCTTCACTTCCTCCCATGTCCTGGGTGCCCTCCTCTTGGTTTCCCTTCCTTCGCATAAAGCGATAGTCATTCTTCTCCTCTTTGCCTTCTTCTCTCGAATCATGCACGCTAAAAATAAGTGGTTCTTGGTCTGCTTCAGGTTCATCTTCTTCATCATTGTCCCTCTCACCCCTATAGTTCTCCAAGCTCTCTGTGTCTTCTGAATCTGCCTCCTCCATTACCTTCTATTTCTTCCTAACTAGGGATTCCAGTATAGGAGATTTAGATTTATCTCTCTCCCTCTCCGATGACTCCTCCTTAGTTATGGGATTTTTTGGTTCTGGTGTCTTTTCCTTGATTGGATAATTTCTCCTACATGAGTAAATAATTGTTCTAGCAATTTTTCATGGGACAACCACCATTTGTGTCCTTGGACACTTGGTGCCTTTTTATTTATCTCTTATGTATCCTTTTTGCTTGGGCCTGGTCTTCTTTCTACCTGTTGGATCTTTAGGTATAGATACCTAGTTTTCAAGATAAGTTCCCTTCTCAAACTTAGGCCTTATGTGAAGGTATACACGTGCTGTGGACCTCCCTATAATAGACAGAGTCATAGGTCTTATCATCTGAAATTCATGCAATACGTACTTTTCCATGTACGTAAGCTTGTTGGGGTCCCGATCCACATTTCCAAGGTCAAAATTTAGCTTATTGGATTCCTTGAATCTGTTTACTCCCACCTAGAAGTATTGAGCAATGAAGGAAAATGGAAGTTTACACCATGGGCTCATGTTTTCATCAACCAACTTAAATCTTCCAATGCAGAAGTGTTGGTATACTGCGAATTCAACTTTTCCCTCTATGAGCGCTGGTAGTTGTTATGGGATCCTCCACTCTTCCCCGAATGCATTCCTCAAGTGCTGTATACCACTTCTCAAGATGCGCCTTGTGAACGTCTGTCATGATATCGTAAGTGTATTTTTTGAATCTCTTTGTGGGTAAGGGGTCTTCCTCTGGGTACTCCCAAACGAACTTATCTACTGCATCTGGCACTCTGATCTCTGAAAACACAATAGTTAAGAGGAAATTTCTGAAAAGTATCTTGTCACCTTCCTACGCGCTGCTGATGATCTCATTTGTGATGTATGCGGAGAAGTTATAGATGGTGCCTTCTGATATCCTTATGCAAACATTGAGCTATGACTTGTTCACTTGCATACACCTATCTTGGTCATTAAGTTTGGTAACCACATGTGTGGGCATTCTCATCACCGGGTCTTGGATATCTGCAATATCAAAGTACCTTGACCCCTTCTTGTATGCATATGTGGTGATAATTGTCTTTGATGGCTTCTTTTTTGCATAGGTCATCCTATATAATTTCTCCTTCATAGATGAGACTTGTCAATTTTGAAATCAGCTGAGGAGTTATGTGTATCTTGCACCCTGTGAAGTGAAAGTGGTCTTTGTGTATGTGTGAAATCAGCCACTGATAGAGGCGGTCAAGCTTCCCAAAGTAGGGCAACTCATAGAGTTGCAACAATCCTTCCTTCTCCAACTTCACTTTTACTTTGTCGCTATAAATGGGTAACCATTTTGGTGTCCTTTTTTTTTTGGGAGCACTAACTCCAACGCCATTTCTTTTTCAGTCGTGTTTGTGTGATGGTTATAATTTCTTACTATTATTTTTCTTAAATGGGACTCCCACTCCTTTCCAAGAAAAACCCCATCTGGGTACTACATTTTTACATACCATTCTTCTTTGGTACTTGTGGTAGTTTCTTGTTGTTTTCCCTTTCCCTTGCCTTTTCCCTTATTAGGTGTTACAGCTGGTTTCTTAAGTGTCATTGTGTAGGTTATCTTTTCCCTCCAACTTCTCTTGCTCTGTTTCTCTACCATTTCCAAGTTTAGATCTCAAACTTGTGAAGAAAATCCTTTTCAACCCATGCCCTAGCTGTTAAACCCTCACTGGAATATCCCTTTCACAAGACGACGCTTCTCCACAACTCTCTCTACGCCCATGAACTACTTCCCTCCTGGTTTGGAAATCTAAACTAGTCACTCACAGTTAAATTTTCCAATTTTTCTTGACACAGATCAACTCTAGAAATCCTAGTTCGTAAAAGTGCTTCCTTCTTCGTATTTGTAATGTAAATAATGAAATGTTCTACCTTCTATTTATAGTTTTTCCCACTTTTTAACATCAAATGCTACCTCACCTACCACCGTACTTCAACACTTAATGTGAATTTTTCAACGAAACCTAACTTTAGTGCCTTAACTCACGCGCCCAACCTTGTGCTGGACAATCCCCCAACCTTCTAGCATGAAACCAATCCATCTTGACAGGAGACTCTTGTGCACGCGTCACCAGCACTGAAGGTACTTTTGTCATGATTCTTGCTCTCACCTAGTTCGTGTTGCTTTTATGCTTCTTCCTCTCTTATACGTGGATCCAAAATGTAGCCTTACCCTGAAACCAACCATCCTTTTTCACCTTTCCTTCCATGCACTTCCTTCCCTAAGGCCATCCAACTGGGCTTTCTAATGCAATCCTTCCTGGTGCTTCACACTTTACAATTTCTTCCACCTTACTCCACCCCACACTGAAATGATTTGTGGTCCTCAGCACATTTACAACCTTCAAAAAGTAACAAGGTTACCACCACCCAAGGCACAAAACAAAACAATGACGAGAAAGGGAAACAAAAGAAAATTAAAAAAATGCACTAAAGGGAATCCTAAATTATCTGGCAACACTACCTTATTTAAAAACACCAAGAAGACTTATGTATAGTAGGGCTTCAGCCTACTCCCATTGAAGTGTTTTGGTAATCTTGTCCCATCCAGTGCTTGTAACTAGCATGCGCCCAAGTCAAGGATGTACGAGATCATGTAGGGACCCAGCCAATGCACCTTCAACTTCCCAGGATGGCACATAAACTTTGAATCATATAGTAAGACCATCTGCCAAAACTCAAAATTCTTTTTCTTAATGTGACAATTGTGCCATGCCTTTTCTTTTTATTTTTCAATTTTCTGGCTCCACTTGGCTAATGATCGTCTCTCATCCAATTGCATTCATTTGCCTATTCTTTCATCCAGTGCTTGTTCATCATCTAATCCTCCTATGCACGCTATATGTAGGGAAGGAAACATAAATTCAACTGGTAGGATAGCCTCTGTGCTAAACACCAATTGAAATGGTGTGGCCTTATTCAACCTCTTGCAGGTTGTCCTATATACCCAAAGAATGGTTGATACTTTGTCATCCCAATCTTGTCTACCAACATCATAGATCTTAGTCAATGTGTGACTAAGTATTTTGTTAAATGCCTCAACAGTTCCATTTACTTGAGGGTGATAGGGAGTAGTTTTGTGATGGGCCACCATGAATTCTGATAACAGAATCCTGACCATTTCATTGAGGAAGTGCGTACCTCTATCACTTGTCAAACTCAATGGGCATCCATACCTGTTGATTATGTTTTCCCATAAAAATCTAGCAGTTGTAGCTGCTGTACAATCCTTTGTAGGTGCTACCTCTGCCCACCTTGTCAAATAATCAGTGCAAGTGAGGATATACCACGAACCAGTCCTTTGTGCCACTAGCGAGATTGGTCTGACAAAGTTGATAGCCCACTTCTCAAATGGTTCCACATTGGCTATTGGTCGTAAGGGCATTTCATCCCTTTTTCCAGGTTTTCCAAGGCGCTGGAAATGGTCACAGGCCTTGCAAAACTCAATGCAATCTTGATAAATGGTCTCCCACCAAAGCCCTGCGAGTAGAATCTTCCAAGCAAAGGTTACATTTCCCACATAGTTGTCCTCCTGCAATCCCACCATGCACCTCTTCCATAATTGCAATGCGCTCATGTTCTAGTATGCATCGGCGCAGAACCTCATCATGACCCATTTTGTACAGATCTCCACTAATTAGCATGTAGGGCATGGTGTGTATGGCCAACTTCTTCTTCTCCAAGGCCTTCATTATGTCTGACGCCACACCTATTTTAAGAAATACCGCAATGTCATCCAAATCCAAGGGCATGTGCCGCAACCTAAATAGTTACACGTCTGGCATAGTCTCTTCAATGCTCTGCGCGTCCTCTCCTGAATCAATCCTAGACAAATGATCAAGTCTGGAATTACTTTTACCTAGTTTGACAACTACCGTGAACTCAAATTCTTAGAACAATAGTACCCATAGACATATGCACCCTTGTAGAATAGGCTTGTTCACCAAGTATTTCAATGCCATATGGTCAGTGTAAAATATAAATGGAGTTTCCAGCAGATACTGATCTGAACTTATGAAGTGCGTAGATCATTGACAATGCCTCATGCTCAGTTGTAGTATAATTCTGATCTTCTGGTGTCAGCTTCCTACTTACAAAGCACAAAGGATGATCAACAATCCCTTCACCAGGCTGTGCAAGTATTGCTCCAATGGTGGTTCCTGAGGCATCCACATGAACATGGAAAGGCTTATCCCAAGAAGGGAAACGTAGGATGGGCGCAGTGACAAGCCTATCCTTCAAAGTGTTGAATGCCTTCTACTGCACCTCTCCCCAATGAAAGGAACTTTTATGTCTAAGCAACTCTTCTAAAGGCATGGTGATCTTGGCATATCCCTTGATGAACTTCCTGTAGTACCCCATATGCCCAAGAAATCCGCGCACTGTGCTTTGACTAGTAGGCTCCCTCAATCCCACAATTACTGCAACTTTTGGAGGATCTACTAGTAGGCCCTCCTTACATATGATGTGCCCCAATAATGTTCCAAATGGGGTAGCAAAGACACATTTCTTAATGTTGAGGGATATCCTCAACTGCCGACACCTTTCAAACATCAACCTTAAGTTGTCACAATGGTCCTTCACTAACCCATATACTGTCCAATCATCCAGGTAGACTTGAAGAAATTTATGGATGAAGTCCTAGAAAGCTTGTACCACAATGCACGAGAACACAATGCAGGTGCATTCTTCAACCCAAAAGGCATGACCGTATAGGAAAAACTTCCCCACTTAGTGGTGAAAGTCATCTTCCTCTGGTCCTCCTTCATGATCCTTACTTGGTGATAGCCCTGAGAATCCATCTGTGAAAGAATAGACCTCGCGCCTGCCACTCCCTCTAAGATTTCTTCAGTAAATGGGGTTGGGAAAGGATCAATGATACACACTACATTCAACTCCCTATAATCAACATAGATCCTTATCCTTCCATCCTTCTTGATGCTAATTACCATTGGACTTATCCACTCTGACTCTTCAATAGCTTCAATGATGCTTGACGCTATCATCTTATCTATTTCTTCCTTGACCTTCACGTGCAGGTTAGGATTCATTCGGTATGGTCTCTTCCAGACTAGGGCGTGCACCCTCCTTCAACTTAATTCTCATTTCCCCCAAGGAATGGTGAACACCTTTGAGTTCATGATACCCACGTGGGAATAAATCCTCAAACTCACGTAAAAGATCAATGATCTTGGAGACTTCCCTGTCCGACCAATAGTCTCCAATGATAGCCTCTTTAGGCTCTTCTTCTGAGCCGATGTTAACCTTCTTTGTCTTTAAAGGCTTGTGATATGCGCACGCACCTATTCATCAACACTATCTAACACCTCGCGTGTCCCTACAAAATGGTCAACATCCAAGTTTTCACTTCTTCCCCATCAATAACATACACCATCTTTCCTTTTTCTTTTTCTCCATACATGCACGCTCAAGTTGGACCTCTTCTGGTTCTGTCTCCTTAAAGCATGCCTCCAGGCCAGGTTCACCTAGAAAGTCCAGTAGCCTATCTTCTTCCATGACACTATCCCCAATGGTAAGGCACTTGACAACTTGCAATGCCTTATCCACCAAGGGTTTTGTACTCCAATACTCAAATGTTTGAATGAGATCAGCCACTAACTCTTTCCAATTCCTGTCTGGTGGCATGTCTTGGAGTGGATGTACCATGCGCGCGCACAACCCTGTGATGTAGAATATAGTTTGTGTACCCATAGGGATGGTGGTAAAGCCTCTAGCTGCCTTCTCTCCAGACCCTCTCATAATCCTGGATATGGAAAAGGTGGGTTCCTTACCATGGTAATCTTTGATAGTGGTGGGCGTTGCTTCTAGAGAACTAGATAGAGAGGGAAATTCTCACCTCGTGCCATTCCAAGAGGATCTCCTGATGTGTATCCCACCACCGTGCTACTGTGTCGAGTAGGACATAACATCCCTCTTCATTCATTCTCCTTCTTCCACTGAGCCTCCATCTCCTATAAAAAAATCTCAGGGAAGGCTCCTCCTAAATACTTAGGTAGCTTTCTTTCCTCCTAGGCACCAGACTGTACATGCACCTTTGTCACCTTTGTCACCGATCCTCTTAAATGTCATCAAATCAACTCATAGGTCCCATGTGCCCAATTATCACATGCTATACTAGTGGTGTCACTTAAGGACTGAGAATCCTCAAACTAGATACTCCCTTTGTGGGATGAATTATCTCTGGATCCCTGGTCGAGTGCACATATATTCTATCTAGGACCTCTTCTCCCAGGGGTTCAGTATAGGGTGTTGATTTTCCATCAGCCAGGGGTATGATGACCCATTCCTCCTCATTCTCAAAGCTTATGTATCCCTTGTTGAACCAAAGATCCACATTGTTCTTATAGCACCATGGGCACCCAAGTAATGCTTGGGAAATTGTCTTCCTCAGTGAGTGCCAAGACTTAGAAGTCCCCAGTAAACTTAGCCCCTTGAATGGTGATAGTACATCCTTTAAGACACCGATGGACATTGCCTTCATTTTGTTTTCCATATACAACACATTCAAAGATGGCTATAATGTAGGTCTTCCCATCTGATGCCATGCATCCAAGGTGAGAACATTGACCTCTGCACTGTGTCAATGAGGATATTACTAAGGAGCCATCCATCCACAACTGCATTTAATGTGATCTCCTTATCATAGTCAAGGCTTGTGAGGGGGAAGGTTTGCATGCAAGACCTGTCCTCTCATGCTCTTCTCTAGCATGCGTGGTACCTTCTCTCTCAACCATGCTCCTAGCAAGGGAATAATATTCTCTTGCCTTAGCATTTTACATACTTCCTTGACCTCATCCAGGTCATCCTTTGGTGCCTCGACCTTCCTTCTTTGCTCCTCCCTCCTGGACTGCTCCTTTAGACACTGGATTTCTCCTTGTAAACTCTGAATGACATCCATGGTTTCTTGATATACCTCCTTTTGATGCGTAGGGTCTGGGTACTTCCCATGTACCACTTCTTCCCTTGAAACCAGGTTCTTCTGCCTTGGCATTTCCTTTGCATGTGGCCTCTACTCTTGTTGTTACCATAATAGGTTCCAATCCTACATCACGTGTCACCCATGACATCCATTGTGTGTCAACCTTCTTAATGCTTACCATTGCAGTGCCCTTGTCTTTCTGGTGCTACTGACTCATGTTCTCAAATAACTTAGGGCACTCCTAATAATTTTTCTTCTTCCTGCACCATGAGCACTGCAATAAGTCTGGACACTCACGCTTGTAGTGGTCTGTAGATCCATAATTAAAATAGGTTCCACGTGGGAACTCACTTCTTCCTCCATGGTTACCATGACCATGGAATCCTCCGTGAAATCCCCTTCCGCATGCACCTCCATCTATGTGCTCCTCATAACAGTGATCATCACCCTTAGAACCACTTGCAAGGCTAGTTTGGCACACCAAGATCAATAGCCTCATGAATCTGGTCAATCAACCTACAATCCTTAGTATCATGGGATGTAGATGTACAAATCTTGCAATAACAAGATACATTCTTATGAATTGTGCACTTTAGTAGAGGGCACCTACTTGCATCATGGTCCCCATGACAAATTTCACAATCCACTGCTATAGCACATACCGACTTCCTAGGGAAACTATCCTTGACATGCCCCTCTACTTCACAATATGTACACCATATACCACTACGAGTCTCATGGGCTGATTTCACAGACAAATTCTCCATTTGCTTATTCATAGCAATAATTTGAGCCTCTAGAAATGGGATAACACTAGTATCAATACTTCTAATAGCTTCAGTGCACAGAGAAGCTTCCAACGCCTTGCACACGGGTCTGTGAAAGTCTTATGAGATAATGCCCTTCTAAATGGTGTTATCAACCCTCCAAAAAACCATTGAGCATGTTGTGAAGGGTGAATGTCATAGGACAACTTTGACAGGAGGGTTTTGAACCATGCATCATACTCCCGCACACTCTCTGCCATTCCCTGTTGGATCTCCTTAAGAGTGTTGATGCTCTTCTGCTCAAACTCAGGGATGTGGAATTCTTCTAGGAAGGCATTTTTCAACAGGTGTAATCTACCACCATTTGAATGGGGATCATACTTCTTATACCAGCTATGCACACGCCCTTGCAATGTCATTACAAACTAACTGGCCTTCCGCTCTGGGGTTGTGATCCCCTTTGCATGCCATAGTAGTTCACACTTGTGGACATGCTCTGTATCATCTTCAATACCTATGTAATCTAGAAAATGTAAAGACATCTCAAAGAAGACTTGAGGAGGTGGCTGGGGCCCTTGTCCTCCTGATCCAATTCCTTGACTTCCTCTGGTGTTTCCTCCTCCACTGGATCCACTAGATCCACCAGGTCCTGTGCCCCCAGATCCCACCAGTTCATCCTCCAGATCCTCCTGTAGCCAGTAATGGGCCTGAAGTGGTTGCGCCTAGGGTCCCAATGTCCCATTAAAGTATGCACCAATCATCTATGACATTGTGCCACTACCAAATGTGTGTCCCACACCACTCCCTAACATGTTACCCAAGCCTTGTGTATTTTCTCCTTGTCCAAAAATTCCTCCAAATACTGGAATAGTATGCACAGCCATAGAAGTAGGAAATGAAAAATTATATCTCCTGGGCATGGATCGGTCACTTCCATCGATACCAACTAGGTTAACGATACTCCTTCCTTGATCTAGAAAACCAAGTGCCAAGGTCCGGTCACTAGGTGGGTTCAGATGCGCACCGATGATTCTTCTTTCTCCAAGAGACAAAACTCTCATCAGAAGCCGAAGGGGTCTCTCTCCCACGCTTTCCAAGATGGGGTAGCATAGACTGCTCAGGTTCCACGTCCTCTACGTGAACCTCAACTCCTTCCCGCAACGTCTGCCTCCATAAATCCATCACACTTGTAACCTTGCATTGTCTAGCAATCTCCCTTTCACGTGCTTCACTATACTTGAGTCATCTCTCCTCCCTTTCTTTCTCAGTCACAATGTCTGCTATCCTCCTCCACCCTAGCTTCCTCACCCAACGCTCAGAATGGTTTATCCGGCCATCGGAAATGCCTCTAAACTCATGGTAACAATCAAGATCTTCATTTCTAGGGAAATAACACATAGAAATGATCCTCTAGGCTCCCTCAGAAATTCAAACTCAGTAACTTCTGGACAAGAATATGTGGAAATAGCATATTCTAGGGTGTAGCTAGCCAGCACTCCTTTCCACCAATGATCCACAACATGATTCCACATCAAATCTGCATCTTGCAGCCTCTGGTACTCTTCTTGGGTCCACACGCATGATCTATAATACCAACTTGATCTAGATGCATATGCCGAGAGCCATTCATATAGCTCTACTGGGAAGCAACAGAAAAAAATTTCATACAACTCATGGTAGAGGTTCTCTTCTACCCATCTACGTGCATCAAACTCAGGTCCAGTGCTGAATCTCTGAGAAAATTCATCCTCCATGCTCTTAAACCATGTTTCAACACCTTCCAAGGTTAAACACTCTGTCATCACTCATTGCACAGATCATGATGTATGTCATTTCCCACTACAACTTCAAAAAGAGGTCCCTGACAACGGAACCAAGATGTAGTCATTTTTACACCCACCAAAGAACAAGGGAATCCCATGCACGTCGACCTATCACCCAGCGGGTGCTGGGTGCTCACCCAAGGCACACACGGGCACCGAGTCTCTCCTTTATGTGAGTTTAGTGGGAAACATCATCTATGATAGGAACTTAAGGAGAGTGAGTGGAAATGAGACATGCAATCATCATAGAGCTCAGAATGGCTTCTAGACCAATGCAGTCATTCCAGACAGAAAGATACTTAACAGATTATAGGACTGAACCAAAACAGAAAGGAAAATGCATAAGGATTCATACTCATTCCATAAACATACATGAAACAGAACTATGAAGATATATGTATGGACCAAAATCATTAATGATCATATTCAAATAAGTTGGTAACCTCATTACATCCATTAGATCCATTACAGAACATCACAGTATGGCAGACCGAAGTCATACATCATAACTGGATTTACATCCCTTAGATCTCAAAAAGAAAATTTACAATCCCAAGCCCCTTGATGCATCCTTCTCCTATATTTTATCTACCCAACCCAATACAACTCCTCGCAGTATTTCTGCAGAGCTCCACTCTCTATTGATCTACTCTCCCTTTTCTTCTGTGGGCACTTGTATTTATAGGCCTCTTGAACTGCCAACTCACCTTTCTGTGGCTTCAGATCTGGCAACCAAGTGTCCCAATGTGGTCCTTCATGGGAGCATGCTTCTCCAGGCTTGAGCTCTCTACTCCTTTCCATAATGTTCTTCTAGAAGCTTCCAACATAGGGCATATTCCTTCCTAGGCCAACCTGTCACTAGGCTGACACCTTATCCATTCATCATGCATAGTCGGGTCACACTTTTCTCATGTCCTGCCTGATACGCCAAATACGGCTAAGTCCTGAGACCTTGTTCTACCGACGTGTATCACGGGTCCTTCTAAAACCCTCCTAGAACCCTGCCTTGCATGCCTTCTCCTTGCGCACCCACCCCTCAACTTAGGCCTTGTGTGCTCATGCACCTTTTTGTACTTAGTCAATATTTTAGGGGCCCAACGCGAGGTTTCAATATGTCCCTTGTAGGAAAAATCATATTGTTTGGTTCATCTTCTAGGAAGTCTCTTCCTGCATCTTCGATACCTCTACCATGCATTAGTCTATAAAATCATCTAGATGCAGGAGATGGGATGGGGAAAAACATACCCTCCATGGGGTTATCGAAACAGACAGGGGAAAGAAATAGGTAATCGCATTTTCTAATAAGAAATCACAATTGTCTACCGAAATTCATTATTCATGAGTGGATATAGTTTCCACCACAGTGAATCTTACCGTCACTATTTTTTGTACCTTCAATTCATCTTGGGAGTTTTATCAACATTCACCTCCTTGATGGAGCTAGGATTTTTTAGCATTTGGACGACTAGTCTGCCCATGTTGAAAGTGAAGGTGGTTTTTTAGGTTGATTCAACTGGTGAGCTAGATAACTTTGATATGTCGTATTTTGGGTTTATGGGCTAAGATTAGCTCAGGTGAATATTAAAGGGTTTAGGATCACCCTGAGGTAATGAAAACTTTTCACTAAATGAAGGGAACCTTAGTCTCTTGGTGAATGGGAATTACTAGACACTTCAGAGGGGGGTGAATCAATGTTTGTACAATAGATTTTGAACACAGTTTACAATTATTCACACCCGACCAAAATTTAAAAATTGTGCTGAGACCACTGATGTGTAGACATGGAACATTCAAACATGAGAGAGATAGGTGAGCAAGTAAACACAGTATGGGTAATCTTATGTCATTCATCACGCAATGTCGGGAAACCCTGCAAGTTTTAGGAGAAAAGACCCACTGAAACTCAAAGAACTAAATTGGACAAGAATTTCCTGTAAATGGTACAATCTGATTTCATTGTTAACTAACCACTCAACATGGAAATATCCAATCCAATATGTCTAGTTCAAGCTGCCACTATGACGGTTGGTTACAGATCCACCACTTTCTTGGAAGCTACAACTCCCAAATGCGCTCATGACTTGATCTTCTATAAAAATTCCACTTACAAGGAAAGCTTCAAGATCCCTGATTGTTAATCCGCCACTTAGTATTCTATAGGTGTTTTTATCACTCTAAATTTGGTTGTCTCACACAACAGTCTTATGACCACTAAATCGAGCTGCATTATTTTTCAACTTTTAAAGTCCTCTGCAAATCATGTCTCTTCTGGATCTCCTGAGGATCTAACTGCAAGATGTTGTTATCCAAGTGATCAATATCTTCTTGGTCTATTATCCTCTCACTATCTCTTACAATCACCTATTTGCTATTTAACTCACACATCTAATACTTATGAAGGCTTTAAGGCCCTTATTTAGTCATACATGTAAATCATGCTCTCTATCTGTCACAAGGAGTAGATCCAAAAGTCATAGGCTCCTGATTGGCAGAGATCTCTATGCGTGATTTCAGTTCTCATCTTCTTCACACAAGGTAACCTTTCTCTTATATGCACTAACCTATTATTCAACATAAAATTTTAGCAAGGTCATTTTTTAATTCCTAACCCATTGGGAAATTATGGGACATCAGTGATCTTATCCCATATGTATGTCTTTTCCTGACTGTGGACCATTGCATGGTCATGTATGATAACTTCTATATCCTTTCAACTCAAGTAATGGAGAAATACCTGTGAAATGACATCTAAGCTATGTTTTTGAGTGTAATCTTTAATATACTCATAACAAATTCAGTAAACAAAGCTAATCTTTGGGAAATTCAATGTTTCATTAATCCTTTATGCACCTATGGAAGAAAATGCATCTATGTTTCAACAAAGTGACAATTAAAATGCAAACTTAGATTAACCGGAATGTCAGACCCTGCAAAACTCCTTTTGTAGATATGTTACATCTAGTTTTATCTTCTATCCTAATTCAAGCATAAACCTTGTATTTTAGTCCCTTTTGACCATATGCCAAGTGTTATATGTATTCAAGTAGGTTAATAAGCCTTATAAGATGCTCTATTAACTCTCTACATTCATCATTCCCTCACCAATTTTAAAGAGAAAACCTCCTATTGAATTGAGTATACTAGTGATCGCCCAACTAGTTGCGACAAAACTAGTCTGCACTAGTCTTGACTCTTTGATATGTAAGGAGAAACTTAATGATTTGAAATTGACAATTTGATAAACATAGCATTCAGATGCATTATATTTTTATTAGGATTACATCAAGAGATTTGGAAGAATCTAGTTGTATCACTATCATGGAGCATCTCATTTAGTTCAAGGAGTGAATTCGATTGTATCATGTATAGTCCATATGGTTTGGGAGTGATTAACAAAAATAACCAGAGCATGGCTCTCAATTAGGGGCATGACTTCAAAAGAAAATTTCAAAAAGTATATTGCATTTTTTATAACTGAGATAGTACAAGAGATCTATACCTAGGCTATGCAATTCCATACCCAACATTGTGACAGAAAAACAATGCATTATACTTCAAGACACACTCAAGCATCCTTATGAGTATCAAGAACCCATTTTGCTTCATTTTAAATATATACACCTTAGAACAAATGGGGAAGTGACTTAACCTTGCACAATGAAAAATCAGATAGCACCTCTAATCTATATTCATATGCTATTTATGCATAGACGTTGGAATGTAGCAAACCAGCAAGAACAAACTCTATTTTTAGACAAGCTTTCTCTAGCTAATGAAAACCTAAGATAGTTTAAGACCAATGAGATTGAGATCTTCAAGCATCTTCACAAATAGTAGACCTGATGGGCTTCATCAAGTCATATTGAACTTGTAGTACCGCTGTTCTCAACCATGGGTGGCGGTCACCTGGCAATATAAGGCTTATATACAAAACACCCACTTCAAACTTCATGATTGTTTAGCTTGAAAGTATCTTTTTGACATGTTAAGTAGAGGAAGATGTAGACTACAAATATCACACTGTGAATATGTTTTGAAGCATGTATGACACTCTTCTGAGAACACGAAGTAAATCATCATTGGGGATTCTCGTAAGCGTTTTTCTAACAACTAGATATTCACTTTGGAACCTTGGGGTGCACCATAGGAACGTCTCATCTTCTTCCAAAAAATTAAAAAACAGGGCTTTAAGATCCGTATAGTACAGTCATTCTATGATAAAGCTAAAACATGCCACCAACTTAGAATCAGGATGACTTCGGGGTAAGAATTTACTTCTGAGTAATTCTTATGAAGCCTTTCATACAGTGATTATCTATGATCAAAAAATTCATTTCTTTATTACCGTATGCAATGAATTCATCTAGATAATGGTAGAAGAAGGAAAACGTTCTCATTTTTGTACTGAGTTGTGTGAAATTGCAAAAATAATCTTCAGTAGATCTTGCACCGTCTTGTCTTTCATCATCTTCTTAAATGTTGATTTGATCTTCATCGGAAGGCTCAAGGATAGGATTTTCTTCAGAGGCATTCAAGAAAATTTTAGGGATGAAAACCTTGTGGTATGAATGATCTTCAAGATATTCCTCCATAAGACAAATCTCCTCTTCTTCTTCCTCGCTATGGGCCACTTCAAGTTGCTCATACGTCTCTTGTAATAATTTGGCATATTATTGAGCTTCACACCTTATTGTATGTTTCCTTTGAATCAATTCCTCTTCATCGGTGATAGGTTCTTTCTTCTTTCCTTTTTCAACACTAGTCTAGAACCATGATTCATCAATGATCTTCTTTTCTAGGTATACATCTTCTTCTTCTTCTTCACTGTCACTCATTGATACTTCACTCCAATCTAAAAATTTATTAATGGTGCAGGAAATGAATGTGACAGGGGTTCATTCCTTAATAGAATCGCCCTCAAAAATTATTTTCCTTTGAAATTTGATTTTTTTTAATATTTACTTTTTTTGTATTTATTGATATTTTGGGCAGATTTTTTTTTGGGAACACTTAGGAAAATCTCTCCCCAGTGGAGTCACAAAAAACTATTGGTGAGAAAAAAATTTAGGTGGAAAGATTAGGTATCTCCACCAAAACTCATGGGGCTATGCCTCTCTACATTTAATGGTACAACTCCCATTATTGAAAGTATACTAATTCTAATCCTATATAAATGTTATGGGTTGCCAAATTGGTTGGGGATCACACAAGGACACTCCACTGAACTTGTGGCAAATTTCTTGCATGGGGGTACAAGGGAGAAAATTACAGAGATGAAGGGAAAAGGAGGGAAATTATGGAAGGAAGATTACTATCATGAGTAGATTACAGAGCTCACACCCAATAACTAGAGTAGTATGACCTTCAATATAGAGGAAATAATAGTGAAACTAGTGGGACGAACAAATTAAAATGCCATTTTTAAAAATTCATCTATCGAGTAGACCAAGTTCCTCTCCAATTCCATACAAGATCAATTATTCTTATAGAGTTCATGAAAGAGATAAATAGAGGAAAAACAAGAAAGGGAAATAGAAGAAGTGTAAATTTTATTCCACGTGTAGTGATGAATACAAAGCTTCAACCAAGCTATCATAATTTACAATGCTACATAGTAAGATTTCTTCAAAATTTGGAATCCCTTGTAATGGAGAGGCCATCCCAATTTATAGCAATCTGGATTATCTTTTCACCTCCCACACACGACTTTTCATTTCCATATTCCACTTGCAACCTTGTGTTTTCCATGAATTAAGTTTTTCTCTTATAATTTTGAGAAAATACTTTTTACAAATTTAATATAGGTCACTTAAGTGAATAGGATGAAATACAATGATGACGTATAACAAAGAATTAGAGTTGAGAGAGAAAGAAGAGAGGGAAAGAGAGGAAGAGGAAAGCGATGGAGGGAAAACACTCCTCATGACAAAATGATTTGAATTCCTTGATGTAGTCATGAAATTTGAGTGAATATTTCTACCATTGGTGATCTTCTACACCAATGAAAATTTCTCCCTTAAATAACTTTGAATCATTTTCCTAATTCAGTGATGACCAAAAACTCTATGATGTAGAGACATCCTCAACCATAGAATGAGTGTTCAAAAACATTTTTTTGAGGTTTACCGATGCAATCTTGAGATGAACACATACAATGCCCACAATGACTCCTTGAAACTTGATTGATGAACCCTTTGACTTGTTGAAATCATTTTGACTAATTCACTTTGAATCACCTGGCTCCTTAAGTGATGAAGATGAATCCTCATGATGTGCCTTGCAATTCCTTGCTTTGTAATATGAGATGATCATTCCAAACCACAAAAAACCGCCATCTCTTCATGATTGATTACACCTAAGAAACTAGACCAACCTGTACACTTGAAATTCATGTTTCCTTGACACCTAATATATTTGGAAGGGAAAAATTACTATCTTTAGTAAGTGTCAGGGTTTTCCTGTATAGAAACCAAATGGTGATATCGACCTGAATGATTATCCCTCAATGTCCTATTGTGCCAAATTTTCCCTTTGAGAACATCCTACTATTTTTAGTAAGTAGACATGGGACAACTTACTATTTTTAGTAAGTTTTGTAGTTAGCTTTTCCAAACCTCAACCAGCTATGGGAGCTTGAGTTATTTCTTCTTACTATGTTCCTCTCACATTTTGGACCAACTGGCTATTTATAGAAGGGGCTTGTGGAACCACTTAATATATTTAGTAAGTGTCAATTGCGAGCCGAAATTACCTTTTTTATTATTTTTCCTGTGATACTCCCACTATGTTCACCTCCTTCTTCATAGCCTCTTGAAATGATGGCATATCCAAAGTAACAAACACTTATATAGTAATTCATGTTTTTTTAGTAAGTGCACCACGGATGTCAGATTGCAACAAAAAAGGTCTTGAAACTCTAGGTTTTATTTTGGGATTCCACGCTTCGTATTTTGATAAATTCCTTCGTTTGAACAAGTGGGAAAATAATATTTTCATTGGCGGGGGAATAATACTGAAAAAAAACATAGCCCTCCATATCCCTAAAAAATAGGGACTTAATGGCACAAAAACTAGTTTACGTGAAACTAGATTTTTTAACGATCATTCCCTCCAATTTTTACATGACTTTTCCTATTAGAAACTTGAGAATTGAAGAGGTATATCACTTCATTTTTCATTGATATTATTCATGTGATAGGGAAGAATGCTGATGAAAACTCAGTCCTCCATATCCCTAAAAAAGTAGGGACTTCATGGTGCAAAAACTAGTTCATGCGAAACTATATTTTTCAATGATTGTTCACTCTAATTTTCGCGTGATTTTGCCCACTGGAACCATGAGAAGTGGAGAGGTAGCTCACTGATTTTTTCCACCATTGTGTCATGACGGCTATTAATAGAGCTTGAAATTGTAGGTTTCCTTTTCCAATTCAGATTTTTATAAAAAATATATTTTCGATGTGGGTTTTTTCTTCTTGTGCTTTCGGTGAAATCTCTCTTTGATTCGACTATGGGTTTGATGGGAAAACAAACATTTTTCTTTGTTGTGCAAAGAAATGGATTTCTTCACTGTAAAATATTCTTACCATGATTAGGAGATATGAAGGTGGGGTTTTTAAGGCTTTTGATAATTAATAACACAACAAAAAATAGTTTGTCAATCCATGCACCGGTATGTAAGATCTCTTCAATTTTTCAGTTTCATGGCAATGAAGATTTTCAAACTTCTTCTTCTTCATTCTTCATTTATTTTTCTTCATTTGATCAATATTTATTTTGTGACATGAGTATTATCATGGATTAAATGATTTATTTTCTATGGTGGTGCTGGTTTGAAGTTCAAAAATGGTGGAGGAGTGGCAAGAAGTTACAGAGCAAGTTGCAGAGTGAAGTTGTGCACAGGAATGGAGAGTTAGAAGTTAGAAGCAGGAAGGATTTTAAATTTTAAATTTTTGAGCAACAGGGAGTTAGGCACATTTTCATGTCCCTCATATCCCTTAAGTATTAAGGGATGATAGGAACATCAATTTTCATGTGGTGCTTAGTCGCAACACATGGTGAAGATCTAACAGTGGGGGTTTGAGCTAAAAAGTAGCTTTAAAGTACTTGGGGGATGGAGAGAGGTCTCGTGAGGAACCATGGTGTTTTTTCAAAATGAACCAATCAGGGGTGGATTTCAATTTTGTGTCTCCCATGTCCCTTTTCCCAAAGGGACAAGGGGGGCATCAAATTACACAATGCACCTCGCGATGACATGTGGTGCAGATCCGACAGAAGGGTATGAAGGCTCCACTAGTTCCCATGGGCTGAACTAGCAGTCCAAGAGGTCACATGAGGGTCCAGAGGGATTTTAGGGGCTGGGTAAAATTTCTTGACCCTCATTTCCCTAATCTTGAGGGGCGTAAGGGACTCAAAAATGTGACAAGATCCTGGTGTTGACACGTGTCCTGTTCAAAATTTGACTAAATATGAGGTCCTGAGAGAGAATTTGAAACAGTGATAACTTGAGCTGCCGTTGAAGTTTTTGGTGAAATATTATATCAATTTTACTATAAAATCTCTTTTTAATCCAATGGTGGGGGTCTTAGATAGTTATTTTTCCATATATACCCTGAAAAAGTGGAGTTTTATTTTGGTTCTATATCTTAGCCTTGAAAAACCTAATTGTAGACCTATTGCTCCAAAGTGTTGTGAAAACATAATTTCACCATATTTTAGGTATTTTAAATATATTTAAAATTTCATTTTTTTACCTTTTAAATCCATCCAAAACTCCCGAAATCATTTCCTAGAGTTTAATTGCTTTTTCATCCCTGTGCACTGCCTAGGCTTGAGAAAAACTTGATTGAAGACATATTGCTCCAAAGTGTTGTTAAAAAAAATTTTCACCATATTTTAGGGATTTTAATTACCTTTCCAAAGATGTTTTTTTTTTCTTCTAACTCCATTTGGAGCTCTCGGAATCACCTTTTGAAGCCCAACAACATTTTTGGCATGTGCACTGCCTAGGCCCGTGAACCCTGTTTTTGATCAAATTGCTCCAAACTCTCTGAATCTTACCTGAATATTCCAAAATAACTTCCACAATGTTTCTATACATTAAATTCAACTCAAAATTTATTTTTTCTCTAATTTTCCACTTCAGAGGGTTGCACTCGTTTTGGGAAGACCAATGGTAGCCCTTCCCATGATTGCCTAAAATTTGTATTTTCCAAGAACTCCTAAAATCACCTAGGGGGTTGACTTGAATTTCCTAAATCACCTAGGGGACTGAGTTAAAATCATCTTGGAGGTCATTGGGTTGATTCAGTAGACTCGAGGATCCTTGGAATAGTAAACCATGAACATTTCGGCATAAGGGTATCGTTGTCATGCTTGAAAATTATCAATTTCCATGTTACACATTTGCATGACAACAAAGGAAAAGATATGTAAATGAGATAATGGGTGGGTTGAACCAGTAGAGTCACCATATGTTCTTAGAATATCATCCAAAGGCTATATATCTACCAAGAAAATACCAATCTTAGTAGATAAAATAACAGGGGGCACTCTCCCATGCATGTTACCAAGTTACGTGTCAACTATTTCTCAACTTTATGTGCACTAAATATTTACATTTTATTATACCTTTTTATGTGCACACATATTTTTGAATGTATTCCTTGTGTTCCTGACGCCAAGGCCTTGTGTGCGTGTTTGCGTGCTTTTATATTTTCTCTTCTATGATAATAGGGTGTTTGGACTGTTGAAACTAGTAGATATAGATGTTGGTAGTCTCCAGATGTGTTGAAATATGCCTCCAAAGGTTGGACCTCAAGAATAACACATCAAACTTACTAAGATGAAGATATATGGCTCTTCAAATTGGTCCCACTGAGCATGGAAAAATAGTTGGATCTCAAAATTACACCCATACTAGATCAGGATGAAATGGGATTTTGAGGCAACATGGGACTGTCTCCAAGTTATGGGACCTTGTGCACTTGAGAAAAACATTCAAATAAGGTTGGTTCCTCTACCAATTTCTAACACTAAAAATACTCCTAGAATGGGAAATGCAGTTACCTATCACTACTCTATGATTCCAATGGACGAAGATTAGAAGGAGATGCATGAAAAATGGAAAATTGAGCTAAAGGAGGCAATAACACCAGAAAGAGGGGGATGAACACAGTTACTTTGAAGAAAAATTGAATAATAATTCTTGCAAAGAGGATAAACATGTGTATCAAAATCTGGAACACATCTACACACTCATTTTCATGGGGCACAATCAGAAAAGGAACCTACAAGGGATGTGAAAAAGAAAAAAATAGCCAATGCAAAAGAGAGGAAACAGATGCAATAAAAATGATCCAAGGCATAGAATAGCCATAAAAAAAGCTAATATTTCTTATAGAAAATGCACAGTCGATTATAATGGATGATGAGGCCGATATTCACATACAAAAAGCAAGATCTAAAGGATTGCAACTTAAAATTAAAAGAACCAAGGCCCTTGGAAAAGGTTCAAACTTTTATAATGAGCATTTTTGTTACATTTATAGAAGAAGAAGGAGATAATAGGGGGAGAAATAAGAGGGAAATTAGGATTCAAAAGTTCAACCAATAACAAAAAACAATAACTATTTACAAATCTTCATGTAAATGCTATCAGATGTTCCTCCCCATTTATTTTTGGCTTGTGGACAAAGGAAAGATGTAATATACGAAGAAAATATAGTGGTTGAGTTGATTAGATGTATGTATTAATGACCTAAGTGATGTTTCCATAATTTCCACCTACCAAATCCCATTAAAATCTGATTTTGAATGATTTGGAGTGTAACCCAAGTAAGTGTATTTCAAATAAGACTAGATGCATGTGTGTCATATCCCCGTAGAATTTTTTTTTGCAATTTGAAGGTCTGTAGTGCAAATTGGACATGCAAGACATGTGACATGCTCTGATTGATCCATAGGATTGGATGACTATCTATTTTTTTGTTTCTGCCACATGTCGTGCATTGGTTTGTTGTAAGGATTCGACTCCCATTTGGTGCACTTTAATAGGTTGCTTGTTACACACTCAAGTTTCACAAGTTACCACATGGCATACTGACTTGGCATGCGAGAGTACACTTGATCAATGTGTGAGGAAGAGGTGTGAGAATACAAAAGATAGTCATGTATAAGGGATGCATGTGGAATTGAAGAAAGGTAAATTTGTGTAAAATATTACAAGTATGAAAATAGGAAAAAAAATTTAATTGAGGAATGCATGGCGGAAAGAAAGAAGGGGTGTACAGATCAAGCAAGAAAGGAAGCATGTAAATGTAAAATAAATACGCACTAGGGAAGAATGCGGATGAAGCGTGTAAGAGACTTAGCCAATTTGGAAGGAGAGTTAGGGAAGTACATAGAGGGTGAGCGAATTATGGGAAGGAAGGAAGACACACAAATGGATAAGGAAGGGAGAGAAGGGTGCACAGAAGAATTGTAGCCAACTAATGTGCCAAGGGAACAACCATAGTGTGCACAAACTGCAATCTTGGACTTCAGATTCATAATGAGGATGAAATTTGTAGGGGTTATTTGGGACAAATTTACCATAATATTTCATGAATTTAATGAATAGTGATTTCAAAGTCTATCTATATGATTTTGTGCTAGTTTTTCTAGATGACATATTGATATACTCGTAAATATAAGAGGAACACATTCATCATTGAAAAATAGTACTACAAAGGTTGAGACAACATAATTTTTATGCCAAGTTGTCAAAATGTAGTTTGTTCCAAAGGAAGGTGCATTATTTGGGCCATCTGATATTAAAAAATGGAATTGCAATTGATACAGCTAAGATAAAGGCAATCATAGAATGATCAACACCTAAAAATGTACACAAGATACATAGTTTTATGGGACTTACAGGATATTATAGAAAATTATTGAGGGCTTCTCTAAAAAATTTCAGTCCTATTACCTCATTTACAAGGAAGGGAAAAAGTTTCTATGGATAGAACATGTGAAAAAAAAATTTAACTCTTAAAGGAAAATTGACCACCGTACCAATTCTAAAGTTTGCACATCCTAATGATGAGTTCAAAGTAGTTATAAACACATTAGGTGAAGGATTTGGAGGAGTTTAAATACATGATAATTAGGTAGTGGCTTATAAGACATGAAATATTAGGAAAGGGGAGTTGAATTATGCCCCATACGATCTTGAGATGACAACAATAGTACATGCTTTGAAGATGTGGAGGCATTACCTTTTAGGTAAGCCTTTTGTTCTTAAGATTAATCATTCGGGATTGCATTATATATTCACCTAACCAAATTTGAATACATAACAATGACATTAGTTATCATTGTTGATAGAATATGATTCTAATATAAACTATATTAAGGGTAAGGAAAATTGGGTTATTGATGCCCTTAGTAGGAGATGACACATAACAACCATGGCATCAATAAGGACCACTTTCAAACAACATGTTTTTAGTAATCTATTATCCGATACTTTATGGAAAGGTCTAATCTACATTGAAGACTGATTATCGAGATTGTAGATATGGTGTTTATTACTTTGATCGAGATAGAATTATTTGATTTCATGAAAAATATATGTAGCTAACCTTGATGGATTAAGGATCATGGTATTGGAGGATTCACACAATGCTCCTTATTAAGGGTACCCTAGAGTGACAAAGATATTGGTTGATCTCAAGTTGTATTTTTGGCTAGTGAAAAAAATATATGTTGCAAATTTTGTTTCTAGATGTTTAGATTTCCAATGAGTGAAAGTTGAACACACATATTCATATGAGTTTTTATACCCACATAAACTCTTGAATGCATATGACAAGTCATAATTATGGATTTTTTTCAATGAATTCCAATGTCTAGGAACAAACATGACGTTATATTGGTGGTAGTGGATAAAATCACCAAAGTAGCCCATTTGATTCCCAAAAATTTGAAGGATGATTCGCTAGTATTGGCTAAGAGGTTTATTCAAGAGATATTTCAATAGCATGGAGTTCCAGAGAAGATTATTTCAGAAAAATATACCCATATGACATCAAGGTTTTGGAAAACTTTACATTTTACCTTAGGAACTAAGTTGAATTTCAACATTGGTTATGACCCAGAGAAGGATGGTCAAACTAAAATGGTAAATAAGGTACTAGAATACATACTAAATATGTAATGTATGGATCATAAATATAAATGGAAATATTACTTACCATTTTTTGAATTTTCTTACAATAACTCACACCATTCAACATTGGATATTGCCCCTTTTAAGGCCCTTTATAGAACAAAATGTCAAACACCTATTAGTTGGGATCATGTGGAAGATAGAGTGGTTATACAAACTAACATGTTTAAGGACATGGAATAAAAAATAAAATTGATTAGGAAATAAGCCAAAAGAAAATTTATGCAGATAAAAAAATCTCGTAGAGAGTTCATAATGGGTGATAAGGTTTTTCTTAAAGTTAGACCAAAGAAGAGTTCAATCAAGTTTAAAAATTCTTGAAAACTAGCACCTTGTTATGTTGGGCCATTCAATGTTACAAATTTCTTAACCTAGTGGCATATAGACTTGTGCTACCTCCAACTCTATCTTAGTTACACAAGGTTTTTCATGTTTCTATTTTAAAAACGTTATCATGCTGATGTGTCTTATATTTTTGATTAGAAATATATACAGGTAGATGATCCATGAGATCTTCTGGAAGATCCCCTATGTGTGCTTGAGGTATGTAAGATTCTCTTATGAAAAATTGAAGTCTCTTAAAGCATGGTCCAATGGAACCAATATTCAGAAGAGAGCACTACCTAGGAGGACTATGAAGGAGTCTGCAATGCATACCTACATTTATTTTATTAGTTGAATTGTTTTTATTAGTATTAATAATCAAGAAAATGCTTCCTCTTATAGGGGAAGTATCTCACATCTTGAAACTATTAATTTATAATTTTGATACATTTGGAGAACTGAGTGGTGATAATTGTCATATGGATAACATGTTATTACTTGAATGCTTTTACTTGATTATGATGCAAGAGCATCTATCCTAGCTTAAAATTTTGGATTTTAAAATCAATTTTGGATTGAATAATAGAATATAGTGTCTTAGAGTCATTATAGGTCCATTAGGATTCATTTCAAGGTGCTATTTTGGGTCTAGCTATTCACAAATTCAAATTTTGGCTTTTCACACCAAAGTGTAAATTTAAATTTTTGAAGGATTTTTGGGTTGTTTAGGTGCTTAAATGTGATTTAATGGAGAAAATAATGTGGGTCATACTTGTAATAGCTACTCAAAGGTACTAGGAGTCATAATACATGTTTAGGTCTTAAGTTCTTAAGGGTCTATAAAAAGTGTGGTTATTTATGTTGTATTTGAGGCTTAAACATGATTTTAAGAGGGCTTAATGGACTCCAAATTAGGTTGGAGGTTTTGTAGGAGGTATATAATATTGTATTTTATTTAGGAGAACTCATTTTATTAAAAGGAGGAATATAAAATAATCTCTAAGAAGTTCCAAGAAGTATTTTTATTCATCCTTTCTTAAAATAATTATATTTGTAGCTTTAAAAATAGATATATTTGTAGGTTTATTATTGTGCATGGAGGACTTATGTACAATAAACTAAGTAAAACACAATAAAAAAAATATTATTAACATTTGTAAGGTAATTTTTCTTCTATTTCCATCAATTCTCATTGAGTATTCCATAGTTTCTTTAGTGGTTTGGCTTTGAATTCCCTGTAAGAGAGAATTTTGATGACATCAATCAAAAAAGAAACTATAATTGAAAAACAAATTATATCTCATAATGACAAGATTTTTTTGATTGGAATCCAAGTTGTCCTTGAATATTGATAATATACTCCATTGGCCCTCATTTTAGTGCTGTTGAAATGTTGCTTAGAACTCTCAAAAATAAAAAATACTCCTCTAGGGAAGTTATAGTCAGTTTAAACCCTCAACTAGGGTTTTGAAACCAAAAATTGGGTTGGGACATATTTGTAAAGGTGTAATGTAGCATGACTATTTGGCAGGTTATTATGTATGTTATGTGTAGTGCCTCTAACAAATTTTTTTTGTTTTTGGAGAGGTACAATGCTTGACAGTACATATTTCTAGGACAAAGTGGAAACAATGGCTAATAGGCCTAATTAGGACTATAACAAAGTTTAAAAAGTGCATTTTTACTTAGAGTTGGAAAGTAAAAATTCTTAAAGATTATTATAAGGATAAAGGGTACTTTAAAAGTACCATAGTTTTCTTAGAAACATTCTACATTTTCATGAATGAGGCCCTGAAAAAGTGTTCTGACAGGGTTATTCATCACATGTAGATACTTTAAAGTTGCAAATTGTGCTTGGAACTGATGATGTTGAACCTTCTTAGCATAGCTAATCTGTTGTCTTTCTATTATGTTTTCTTCACATCAATTCAGGTGATTTGTATGACTTATGGTTAAAAGGAACACAGGTACATTGTTTCCGATCTTAGGGGCCTCATTAACATTTTCTCTTAGGCGTCTAATGCGAGCCATGCGTATAGATGGAAGGGTAATATGCATCATTGGGAGGTTTCCAAGACTTAAACAAAAAAAAGTGTTGAACTCCCTAGGTATGGCAGACTAAATTTTTTATAAGAAAGGGTTTGGAATAATGGGTAGAGTTAAAACTGAGCACCTGAATATCTATGTACAACCCTATGTTGATCTATGAAGATATTATAGAGAGAGGAATTTTTTGGATGGAAATATGGAAGATAATCTAAATGAGGATGTTGTCATGTAATCTTTAGCATGCACATTCAGGAGAATTTTCGCTCATCCCGAGATCTCTTCATTGAAATCCTACAAGACATCTGTTGAGGGGCACATGATCCTAATGATCCTCGCTTGTGAGTTATAAAACATGATACTTCTATGAAGTACTTACAAGGAGAAGATTATTTTTGTGATACAATTCAATTTGATGAGCGATGAATGTGTGAGTTTTCTTGAGAATATAGACGTGAAATTCAAAACATCTTTCAGGATGTATGGTATACCTGGATACTCCCTTTGAAGTTCTACTTACATTGATTCAGTGTGTTTCTACTTCCGTTAGAAAGGAGTATTTTCGTGAAGACATTATGTTTTAGGGAGAAAGTGGTTTTACAGAATTTCCATGCAGTCTTCAGTAAGGGTTTTTCATCATGTTATATTAGTCGGGAACTACATAATAAATTGATGAGACTGTGATAACTACTATTTCACACGAGCCCATTATTATGGCTTGGCGTGTACCTGTGAGTCTAGTGTTGTGATTCGGCTCTACGCCATATGGTTTGGCTATGTGATGATGAAATTACTTGAATACCTGTGCATGGATTGAGTATGTTGTTGACCATGGCATCGAAAAGTGTGAGAGTACATGGCCCACAAAGTATTCCTTTCTTGGCTAATATGAGGAAACCAGCTAACATTCCATTTGTGACACTCATGCTTGCATTAGTGCACATTTGTGCCTATGTATGAGTAAATCTTGAATGACATCTAGTTTGTTGGGTGGACCTTAGACCAGTAAAGGTTGCAATTCTTACACAACCATTTCACTCAGCTCCAACAACTTATTGCCTCATTTGAGATCCATTCAGAAGTCCATTCCTATATTGTGGATATCAATGGCAGGAATCAACTATGTGAAGAGTGTACATACCATTATCCATGTTTCATATACTTTTTTATCTAAAATATCAGCATATTCATCTTCTACAAGCATGTGTAACCAGTAGTTTGTGGGAGGTTTTTTTACTCTAAGTTCCAAAGCTTGAGCTACATATGAAGACTTTTAAAACAGCCATGTGGCATTGCTTAGTTGGCCCTGTCTCTTGATTCATGGAGTATGGGCACATTCCTTAAATCATAAATTTCTACCACAACTGGATGCATGTACACCAACTAGTAGCATTCAAGTAATCCTGAAAATGCACTATTAATTCCAATATTGCATGTGATTGCAATGTTACCAACCTGCATGCAGGTTCAGATTCCGGTCTGTGTATGCATTACAAAGACCCCTAGATACAGTTGTTATATTCATGTTGTGCATCCTCTCTGGTGCAAGAGGATCATGAGATACATTGATTTTCCATTATTGGGGTTCATTACACTAAGAGTTTAAAACTACCTTAGTGATAAGGTGTGTGAGAATCCATATGCATGACCCTACAACACTGTGGAGCCAATTAAAGAGGTGTGTTACGCTGCAAGATAGAGAAATCAGACCAAAAAAATATCCTAAGTACTCTCCATCTGAGTGTGCCAGGGTTCCTGGTGTAATATTCCAGTCTGGGCAACAGACAGCTAAAATTTGATAACTTCTCTCTTACATGCAATGCCAACTTCCAGTTGTGGGCTCCAAGATCCATATCCACTTACAAAGAGTTTAATGAATGAAGGTGTCTGCATCAAAAACAGTTAATGATTGTAATCGAAATAATTACATCATATGGGTATTTTGTGACTAGAAGTGGAATACCTTCCTACGCTTGTCAAAGATAGAGGGTGAGGTCTGCACTTGGCAGGAGGCATACATCAAGCCTCGCAGTCAGGGGGCAAACCCTATCTAATAATTTCATGATGCAGATTCTAACGAGTGGTCACACAATATGACTTTGCAGCCATATGAGGAATTACTTATGCTTTAATGTGTTTGAAGCATTCTCACTAAGGAGGTGTGGAAGACAATTGTGGGAATCGTTTGGAATGCCATGACCTTTGACTCACAAGTCTCATACTGATGGAAAACAAAACTAAAGTGATACTGATTGGACTATTAATCTGATGTCTATATGTGATGATTTTGGGGATAAGTTTTGTACATGAACAAATTTGAGGTTATATAGATTGTGGAGGTAGATCATTATCATGGTTGAATGATACTCTTGGGATGCCACATGCATGATATGAAAATCGGCACGAGTCCGACGTATATGCTCTTTAAAATAGTTGCGATATCTTTAAAAACAATTGTCAAGAGTGGTGAGTGCTCGTTCTAGACTTGAGCTTACATAGGACTTAAACGTGTGGAAAGCCTGTAGCCACTGTCTAACTAGAAGAGGGAACTATTCAACTATGGTGATGCTATAAACCATGTGGACGTTACTTCCACCACTAGGGTCTTTTACCAACATAGATACTTGGGCTAGTTCCAAATAAACCCAGTGATGAATATGTAACGTCTAGAGGACTTCCTTGAAACTTGTGACCACATATTTGGTCACATGATGATGCATGTCTCTCGTTCTCTTTGGGTTCACGTGGCACACTCAGATCCACCTCACTGTGTCTGGAGCATTCTTTAGTCCCTCTATGGAGACCCTTCACATACTGCCACCATTGTTGCTACTGATGATTCAGTTGTCTCCTCTTCTTCATGTGATGATAGTTCCACTGACATAGACATGCTTGATTCTACTTCTGATGATGAGGATTGTGCACCTAGTTCTGATGTAGAGAGTACTAGTTAACAGGAATCTTCTCCTCTTTCTCTCACTATTCCAGACATTGTTGTCACCCCCCACATCTCATTAGATATCGAGCAATCTCATAATCAGTCTCACACCTTCATTACACTAGCCTCCTTTCCACTTGTAGTGTGCGAGGCCCACTTCATTCCTCTACCTTCATTGGATGACTCATACCTATCTGACATCAAAAAATTCTATTTGTTGAGCCCCCTCATTGGGATTTCGAGTATCTTGAGATGACCTTAGTCATCTTTTCATAGAGTCTGCTTGTGATGCACTACAGGTCCCTCATCCATCTACAAGTGTTTTAGATGAGTTCATCATCTCTATTGTTAGGAGTGTCACTTCCACTCCACCCTCAGCAGTGGATCCCTTTTCTATTGTGGAGGATGTTTTCTTCCCTTCACATCACTTGGACATCCTTTCATTGCAGGTGTTCCTCTTTTTCACTCTAATAAATTCTATGCACGTGGCATTACCTTGTGAGTTCCTTGGCACTCACTTGTTAGACCTATGTCACACATTCGCTGCACCAGAACTGGCAGAGTTCTTCGTGTTGACTGCCTTTAGTTTCCTTTATTGAGTGGGTGGACTTCCAACATGTCATTTATGCCCTTCCTAAGGGCAGGCACACAGTTTGTTGTGGGTGGATCTTCTTCAATCCAAAGGCAGAGGGTCTCATCCTTGACATTCTTTTGGGAGACCTCCTAGAGCTGCAGAGTTCAGATCCGTCCATGGTATCTTCTGCATTCCTCTCATCTCCCTCTTCTTCTCTCTTCTTCTTCTTTCCAAGAGATTGCCTCTTTATACATGGGTACCTTTTCAGGCTCGTCTAGATACTAGGACCCATATTTGGCATCTTTCTTAGATTAGAGAGTGTTTTTTTCTCTTGTGGTGGATGTTTTTTCCCACTGGGTTTTCCTTCATTGCTTGGGATCTTTTTCTTGTACATGGGTACCTCATCAGGCTTTGTGCTGGGACCCATTTCTCATTTATGACTTTCCTCCTCATCCTAAGTTACAATGAAGGGGGGGTGTTGGTGTGTGTTATTTTCAACATCATTAGGTGAGTCATCTCACTTAGGTGAGATCGTAGGTCCATGTGTCATTTAGGGGTCATTATGAGATTCTCTTATGCGTCAGTGCGTCAGTGCGTCATATGCGTCATTGAGAGTTACACTTCTATTTTGGGAATGTAACTCCCCCTCTCTACTCAAGTTGTCATGATTGCAACACTGGGGGTTACTCAACACCTCTTAGATGTACACCCCATTTGATCTATGAGATAGAGGAGAGTTTTATGTCTTAACTAGGTTCTACTCATGTTTCAAATCTTTGCATGCACACTCGGTTGATGCTCACTCCTCCCGATATTTCTTCACGCTGCCATTCGCACGCCCATTGATGTGCATGTCATCCCTCGTGATCCTCACTTATGGGTTTTAAACCCTATTTCATAATCTACATCATTTGTGGTATCAGATTAGGTTAAGACATCATATAAATTTGAAGAAGTGAATTCCATTGCAAGAGACATGATTTACATTTCTGTTTGGATAAGAAAGACTAAATTCCACCAAGGAGAAATGTAGTAGGAGAGAGAGATCAACAATTTTGTAAATGGGATAAGTCATTATACAAGAATTAAGGAATCTTAGGGTTAATTTTTATGTGAGGATCACAACAGTTGAATCCAACCAAATAATATGAGTTGTGACAATAGAATTGAGTTATCAAGAAGAAGAAGTAGCTCAAAGGTCACATGTAACAGGTAAATAAGAGAGGGATCTTGAAGAACTGAGGTTTGAGATGCTATTGAAAGTAGTGAAATGGGAAGGATCAAATCCCAAGTTAGAAATTTTAATGTATGCAAGCAACCAAAATGGTGAAGAGATCCCTGATTAGATATGGGAGCCAGATAAGTATTTCAATTTTGAAGGTGTACCTGAAGACCAATAGGTGAATTTTACTAGGAAAAAGCTGGAAGCTAATGCATTCCTATGGTGGGATTACATATAGGAAGAGAGGAGGAAGAAAAACAAGGTCAAGATTAAATCTTGGGATAATGGTTGTCAAATTGAAAGGAAAATTATTTCGTAGTGGCTATATGACAAACTTGTATAAGAAACTTAAAAGTTTAAAACAGAAAGAGATGGGAGTCAAGGAGTATACTTAGGAGTTTTATAAGATGAGTATCAAGTCAAAAAAACATTGAGGATGATACAAACAAGTTAGTTAGGTACCTTAATGGTTTGAGGTACAACTTGTACGATGAGTTGAGTCTTGCTAGTCTTAAGACACTTGAAGAGTGTTATCAGTTGGCCTTAAAGGATGAAGACAAATTAAATAGGAGAAATAGTCAAGAAAGAAAAGGTAGAGGAATCATTTTTAGGGGTATAGGTTAATAAGGAGGAAGAGGAAAATAATACTGAAGCCAATGTGAGACAATTACTTCTCAAGATCAGCCATCTAACTCAATAGGAGGTTATAGAGGAATGAGAAATTATTTTAGAGTTGGTTATGGAGCAAGAGGAAGATGATCAGGTGGTTTCACTGGTAAGTTATATAAATGCAACAAGTTTAAAGGCCATAGATCATGGGAGTATCCATAAGATAAACTATCAAATCATCCAAGGACTCAAGGAAGAAATAAGATTGCTCAAGGTGTTGATGAATAATGTGTGTGTTTTATTTTAATTATAGAGGAACCACAAGTAGGATAATCATTGTTAATGAGAATAATATTGATCAAACACCAGAGGAGAAGGAGCCACCACGAATAAATTTATTGTTCAAGACCTCTTGCAAATGCCAAGGTAAGTGTTATAAGATGGTTATATATCCATGAAGTACATATAATCTAAATTCTATTGAAATGGTGAATAAACTAGGATTGAAAAAGATACCTCACCCTACTCATAAATTTTTATGGTTGAATATGGGATAAAAAGTATTGGTTAGTGAGCAATGTTGGGTGGAGTATCAAATTAGTAGGTACAAGGATAAAGTTCTTTGTGATGTCATCCCTATAGATATATTCCATGTGTTTCTTAGTAGGCCTTAATAGTATGATAGAAAGAAAACACATGATGGGATAAGTAATGTATATGTTTTAGAGGAGGATTAAGTGAGCCATATATTGGTACATATGAAGGAAAAAGACAATGAACAATATATTGGATTAAGTGCGATAGTGATTGGAGAAACAAAATTCTTAAAAAAAAGGATGAAGAGGAAATAGGATTTGGCTTGGTGGTTAAACTAAGGACTGTTGTAATAGAAACTAAGATTGATGAGTTACCATAAGAGGTGCAAGACATGTTGAAGAAGTATGCTAACATTGTATCAGATAAACTACCTAGTTCTTTGCCACCAATAAGAGATATCAACCACTATATAGAAATTTTTTTTGAAGTAAGTTCTCCAAACAAATAAGCATACAAGATGACTATTTAAGAGAATGGAAAAATCAAGAAGAAAGTACAATAATTTTTGTATAAAGGATTGATTAGGAAGAGTCTCATCCCATGTGTAGTTACTATAATATTGTAGCCATTTTTATCTACCCTCAATACAACTTTCTAACCCCAAGCGCATCGGCCTATCACCCACGGGCACTGGGTGCACACCCGAGGCACGCGCGGTCACCGAGCCCCTCATTTATGTGAGCATTATGAGAAGGTTTTGCAAAAGTGGAGGATGATTTACAGAATGAGAAGTACAGTTACTTAGTTAAAAAGAAAAGTGGAAAGGACAACTTACAGATCCATACATTAATGCATTACATAACTTAATAACAATGTAATAAGCATAATAAAATAGATCTGAGCCATGGTAATAATATAACATGAGGGTTTACACCCTTAAACATGATATACTAAATGAACCCATATATATATATTCATTTAGAATAGTTCTGATAGCCACATTACAATCAAAAGAGGTCATCACGGGCCATACATGCTAAATGATAGAGACCCAAGTCCCATAGATGTTCCCTTGTATGAGACCCTAGCTATACCCTTCCGCTTTAACCCCTATTACAGATCTTAATGTCATATAGAGGCTCATGACATCCCTCAAAAACCCCTAGCACTAAGTTCTCTAAACCCTAGCATTACTGCAACATTCTATTACTCAACATCTTACTCTCTAGTCATTCTCTTCTCCCTTTCCTATTAATGATGTCTTTCTCTAGTCCAAGAATCTCTTTTTATAGGATCAACACCCACTACCATGCCTTCCCTCCTGAACATGTCACATGCCAAGTGTTGATGTGGTCCTCAAATTGTGAATTCTTATCCCTTTGCAAACCCTCCACTCTCTGTAATGATGTCTTCTATCTAAATTTCTCCCCCCCAGAAAAATTGATCAAACATGACAATCAATCCCAAATATGAGGGGCATGAGGGCTTGAAAATGGAGGAGTAGAGTTGACGAAGGGGGGCCAATAGCGTCAAAAGAAACTAGAGGCTCACAAGAGAAGATAGAATTCAAAAGGGCTCAAAGTTTTTGGATTTTTTCATATACTAGTTGACTCAGAGCCAAGCAACAGGGTCAGTGGAAGCCTCCACATAGTTAGAACCTGACGAGGTGGTGTTCACTTAAGGCCCAAATTGGCTAACTATAAGAGGGTTGGTGGAAGCCTCCATGCCTCATCGACACAACTTCAAAAGTGAGACCCAAGGGATAGTCCCTAAACTAGCACCAACCCTCAATGTGTCCCAAGTCTAAAAGGGGGTCTCATCATCCATTGAAAATTCACACACCCACGGAGGGTGCCACGTGCCTTACACAACTCCAAGGATAGAATCCAAAACAGAGACCCCAAACAAGCGTAGGCTCGCCACGTGGTCAGAGTTAAAAAAGAGAAAAGATGACATAGCAGGCCTAAGTTGGTTAAGCATAAAAGGATTGGGGGAAGCCTCCATGTGCCTCATCGGTGCACCTTTAAGGGGCGAAGCCAAAGGTGGAGACTCAAACAAGCACCAAGCCTCCATGTGTCCAAGGTCTGAAAAAGGGACACTGGCCATTGAAAATTCCAAGCTCGGGACAGGCTAGTGAAATCCGCCACATGTTATCTCAGCACAACTTCAAAGGAAAAATCAAGAGTGGGTTCCCAAATGAGCATGAGTTTGCCACATGGTCAGAGTAAAAAAAGGGGGACAGAGTGGGCCCAAATCGGTTAAGTATAGAAGGATCAACGAAAGCCTCCACATGTCGGCTCTATGCAACTTCAAAGGGAAAATCCAGAGGCAGGACCCAAATGTGCGTTGAGCCTCCACATGTCCCAAGTTAGACTTAAAACCTTCACCAAACAGAGGGACTTAGTGAAAACATAAATGTTATCCCAAATGTACCCCTACTCATTTTTGTCGCTAACTCCTTGTGTTCTTTCCTCTCTTGTGCCTCAGTCTCCATTTTTTGATTTTCAGGCACTCAAATCTTTCTGGAAATGGCACCATTGGATAGAGCTATATCTCAGCTTTCCAGAAAGGTAAAGTTTTCCTCCTAACTCTTCATATTTTTCAAGTTATGGCTTGGCGGAGTTTTTGTGGGAAATTTTCCCCTTGGAAGCCCGCAGCTAATAGGAAGCTACCACGTGTCCCAGGAGGTGGCGGAGAGAAGCAAAACACTTAGAAAAAGTTTCAAGTTTTGGTCAAAAAATACAAAAGGAAAATTTTTACCCGTGGGTGCGTTGAGCTAATCAGAGCGTGACATGTGTCGGGAGAGGAGGCAAAGTGAAAAAATTGACTAAGTTTTTAGCGCAGGAAATTTTTTGAATTTTGGCCCGCGGCCAATAGGAACTCGCCACGTGTCTAAATGAGGGCGGCGGGCGTCGGAGAGAAATCATGTTTTTTGGCTAAGTTTTTGCCAAAATTTCCAAAGTGAAAAATTGGCCCGCATGGCCTGCAGCAAATAGGGTTACGCCACGTGTCCTCATCCATCAAAGTGGCGGGGGAAAAAATGAAAAAATTTGCCAAGTGTTTTCTAGAGTTTTTCAAAATGAAAATTTTCAATAGAGGGTCCGCGCCCAATGATAATTCGCCACATGTCAGGTGGGGCAGGGAAGTTCGAAGCTCAGGGAAGTTTTTAAAAATTTGGCAAAGTGTTTTCCAAAAGTCCAAAAGGTTCAGCGACCCACAGAGGAAGAAGGAAGGAGGAGCCCGCTGGCCAATCTAAGAGCGACACGTGTCCAGCTCGGGGGCCCGGCGGAGTTTTTGGAAAAAAATTCCAGAGGCAAAAAAAAAAAGAGAAAGTGGTCAGGAAGGGCCCACAACCCAATCAAATCATGCCACGTGTCTTAACCTCAAAGAGGGACAGGGAAGCTCGAATCGGGCGGATCGGAAGTTTTTGTCCTAGACAGTTCGGGACAACCGGACCAAAGGGATGCGAGGGACGCACAAAGCTGGCAGGCCCGTGGACAAATAGAGAAATGCCACGTGTCGCAAGGGAAAATGTCCAAAATTTCAAAGGGAAAGGTTTGGAGGATTGGCCCGAGCCAATAGAAATAGGACACGTGTCTTATGGGGCAGGGAAGTGCGGAGCTCGGGGAGGACTTAGAAAACTTAGCAAGAGTTTTAGAAAAAAACTAAAAGGTAAAGGATGACCCCACGCCCCTGTCCCCCAACCAGATCATGCCACGTGTCCCAAGTGGCGGGGACGCGGGGAAAAAATGGGAAATTTTCCAAAGTTACAAAAAAGTCAAAAATTTCAAGGAAAACCCACGGGTAAGGGAAGGAGAGAGAATTTCTTATCCAATCAACGCCCGACATGTGTCGTTTAGGTGGCGGAGCGCGGGAAAATTTTTTCAAAACCCATTTTTGCCTATTTTGTGCCATGGTCAATTTTGAATTTTGGTTCTTTATTTTGGAGGGATAAAATCAATGATTCTGGGGTAAAATTGAATTTTGGTTCTGGTAAAATTAAGTGCCCATGGACAGAACTGACATTTCAACAACCAATTTTAATGCAAAATGGGTCGCATTCTTCTCCAGCATCGTCAAAAATGTCAGGGAATGGGTTTGTAAGGACCTCCATGCTGTTTTTAATGCATTTTGGTCAATGTGGAATGGCTCCCATGTTTTATCATGTTTTCTCTCTCCTGGGCTCGACCCATGCACTGTAAAAGCCAGATTTGGCTCATTTTTTAAAGGTGAGAACACTTTTTTGCACAGCAAGCTTCTATTTTCACCTTCAGCAAGTTATTTTTTGCAAGGATCATACCTTTTCAAGGATTGTAACAGGTTTTCTACCTCTTTGGTGTTGGAATGCAAGGATTTTGATGTTGAAAATCACAATACAGGCTCTGTGAATGCTTTCAGTCCTTTGTATGTGTTGTTTGTTTCATTTCAAACCTTTGATTACATCTTATCAACCTGTGCATGATGTTTTATGTTGCAATTTCTGATTTGTGTCTATTTGCATGAGCAAAAATGTTCACCACTCCTTTTGGTGTATCACCCCTTATTAGTTTAGTTTCAATTTTTGCATCTCTTATCCCTGTCTCCTTGCAATCTAGGATAAAATTAGGATCTGAACCTCTGCAGTTGTGCAAATAATAGATCTAATTAGAGGAGTTTGAGGAACCATCCTCTAATCTGGAGATTCCTCTCTCATTTTTACAAGTCCCACACTTGGAGAGAGGTTTCAATGTTGTGCAATCACATTGGATGCCTAAAACATCAATTTAGAAACCTGATTTGCATCCAGGGGTGCTGCTGATTTGCAACAACAGTTTTGGCACGCCCGGTGGGACTTAGAGGTCTCATTTTTAGGATTACAGAAAAGTTGATGTGCATCTGCTGACAATTTTCTTGCTTTAAAGGAGCTATAAATTGCACATTTGGCGACTCCAAGGGGAAGAATCAACTGGTTTCAGCAGTTGCAGGCCTGAAAACTCATGAGAAGAATCACCACAAGGTCAAGGGCTGGAGAAGAAGAGGTACTATTTGAATACTTGCAGTTATCTCCAAGAAGAAGGTAAGGAGAGTTTTGAAGCAATCAAAGAATCCATCTCTCAAGCACCAACTCTCATCAACCCGGACTTCTCCAAGGATTTCATCCTCTATGCATTTGGAGGTAATGATATTATTTCTACCATTTTGGTACAGCAGAACAAGGACAACGATGAGCAGCTAATTGATTTCTTCAGCTTTAGAGCCTAGATGACTATGAGTTGAGGTATTATTTTATTGAGAAGCATGTAGGGTTTGCAGTAATTGAAGCTTGAAGAAATTCAAGCATACTAGTCTCAAACAACAAGGTCCAGGGTTTCTGGTCTCTCATGTTGGGGTTAAAGGTGCAATCCTCCTCAACAAGGATTTGAATGAGAAAAGGGTAGGTTGGATCACTCATGTCATGGAGTATGACATTGAGATCAAGGTCACCAAGCTGGTAAGAGGAAAAGGATTGTGTAAGCAGCTGATTTTAGGGAAGCAAAAAGAAGTATGCAAGGAAGAAGAGGCTGTAGTTGAGGAATCCAAGACAGCCATGAGCCAAGTGGCACTCAAGAAGAAAATAATGCCTGTCCCCACTCCTTGCTGGACCCAAGGTATAATACACTTCCTAAGCTTAGGCCTAGCATGCCCTCCAGAGTTTTACAAGACTCCAAAGAAGACACTTCAGATTACAGGTTGTCCCATATGCCATTGTTGATAGAGTTTTGTTCAAGAAAGATGTGAATGGAGCTTTTTTGAGATGCATTAGCACAAATCAGATTCATAGGGTGTTGGAAGAGTTCCATGGTGGACCAGCTGGTGGTCATTTTGCTCCGAGAGTGACAACTCTAAAAATTATGAAGGCTGGTTATTATTGGCCCAAGATTTTCAGTGATTGCTTTTCATGGATCAAGAGGTGTAAGAATTGTGCATTCTTCACAGGAAAAGAGAGACTTTCTGCCCTTCCATTGCATCCAATCTCAGTTGACCAGTCATTCATGCAATGGGGTTTGGACTTCATTGGAGTCATTAATCCCAATTCAAGTCAAGGGCACAAATGGAACCTGATAGCCACAAACTACTTCACAAAATGGACTGAAGTAGTAGCACTCAAAGAAGCAAATGAGGCTAGCATCTTAGACTTCTATGAGGGCATAGTAACCAGATTTGGCATACTTGCTACAATAATCTCAGATAATGCATTGGCATTCATTGGATCGAAGGTGACTAATTGGGATTCAAGAATGGGATCTACCTAGGTACTTCATCAAACTATTACCCTCAAGGTAATGGCCAGGCTGAGTCTACAAACAAGAACTTGTTTGAGGATCATTAGGATAACTGGTTGATGAGAATCAGAAGTCTTGGCATACCAAAGGCTGAAATCAGCCTTAAGGGTTGATAGGATAACTCCTAAGAGATCCAGGGGTAACTCTCCATTCAGGCTTGTTTATGGAAGAGAGGTAATTTTGCCCATGTCTCTTGAGTTGCCAACATTGGAACTCATGGTGACAAGTTGGAGTTGTTGGAGTTTGAGGCCATGGAGGTGAGGTATGCAGAGTTGATGGAGCTTCAAGAGATCAGAGATCAGGCATCCCAAGCTCATGGAGAAGGATCAAGCTTTGATCAAGAAGACCTTTGATAAGAAGGCCAAGAGTAGATTTTTCCAGGTTGGAGATCTAGTGTTAAAATGGGATGCAGATAGAGCAAAACATGGGAAGGCATTCAAAATTTGATGCCATTTGGAGTGTCCCATACATGCTCACGAAGTTGCAAGAACAACAATGCTTTCCAATTGGCTTCATTGGATGGTGAAGAGCTGCAGATTCGAGTCAATGGAATCTATCTCAAGCATTGCTTCTAAAGGGAAATTCTCCACCTTGTAAGGTATTAGCTTAGGTTTCCATTCCTTCAAGTGCTTGTGCACATTGTTTTGCTGTAGGTTAGTTTTAGCTTTCCCTAAGTGCTTTGGCAGCTTGCTATGTTTTAGCAGTCCTTGCTTCCATCAGGTGATATTCCATCTTCCTGCTTGCAACATTCTAAGTGAGGTTGGGGTTCCAAATATAGCGGTTTGATGACTCCATGCCAAATGGACTGCTTTAACTGCAACTGGTATTTTGATCTAGCAGGTAGATGACCCCTCTGAGTTTACCAAAATTGTTATCCCAAATGTTCCCCTGTTCATTTTTGTGGCTAACTCCTTGTGTTCTTGCCTCTCTTGTGCCTCAGTCTCCATTTTTTGATTTTTAGGCACTCAAATCTTTCTGGAAATGGCACCATTAGATAGAGCTCTTTCTCAGCTTTCCAGAAAGGTAAAGTTTTCCTCCTAACTCCTCATATTTTTCAAGTTATGGCTCACTGGAGTTTTTGTGGGAAATTTTCCCCTTGGAAGCCCGCAGCCAATAGGAAGCTGCCACGTGTCCTAGGAGGTGGCGGAGAGAAGCAAAACACTTAGAAATTTTTTCAAGTTTTGGTCAAAAAATGCAAAAGGAAAATTTTTTCCCCCGCATTTTGGCCCGCCGAGCCAATCAAAGCGTGACACATGTCGGGAGAGGAGGCAAAGTGAAAAAATTGACTAAGTGTTTGACACAGGAAAAAAATTTAATTTTGGCCCGCGGCCAATAGGAACTCGCCACATGTCCAAATGAGGGTGGCGGGCGTCGGAGAGAAATCATGTTTTCTGGCTAAGTTTTTGTTAAAATTTCCAAAGTGAAAAATTAGCCCGCATGGCCCATAGCAAATAGGGTTACGCCATGTGTCCTCATCCATCAAAGCGGCAGGGGAAAACATGAAAAAATTGCCAAGTGTTTTGTAGAGTTTTTCAAAATGAAAATTTTCAATAGAGGGTCCGCGCCCAATGATAACTCGCCACGTGTCAGGTGGGGCAGGGAAGTTCGGAGCTCGGGGAAATTTTTAAAAAATTTGGCAAAGTGTTTGCCAAAATTCCAAAAGGTTTCAGTAATGACCAACACGTGGAGGGTGAAGGAAGGAGAATTTTTTCCGAACCAATCTAAGAGCGACACGTGTCCAGCTCGGGAGCCTGCCACGGAGTAAGTGGCGAAAAAATTTCCATAAGGCAAAAAACGTAAGAGAAAATGGTCAGGAAGGGCCCACACCCAATCAAATCATGCCATGTGGCACCTGGGTGGTGGAGTGCGGGGGTTTTTTGAAAAAAAAATTCCAAATGCAAAAAAGAGGTAAAATTTGAAATTTTTTCCCACCAATTCGTTTTGGGCCTGTTTTTGCCCTAAATCTTCAAACAACCATAACTTTCGATCCAGAGCTCAGATTTTCACGTTCTTTATATCAATGGAAATATGGTGAAATTATCTACAAGATTCCATGGTCAATTTTGAATTTTGGTTTAGTTTGGAGGGAGAAAATCAAAAAATGCTTCTGGTATGTGCCCATGGACAGAACTGACGTTTCAACAACCAATTTTAATGCAAAATGGGTCGCATTCTTCTCCAGTATGGTCAAAAATGTCAGGGCATGGGTTTGTAAGGACCTCCATGCTGTTTTTAATGCATTTTGGTCAATGAGGAATGGCTCCCATGTGTTTTCATGTTTTCTCTCTCCTGGGCTCGACCCATGCACTGTAAAAGCTAGATTTGGCTCATTTTTCAAAGTGAGAACACTTTTTTGCACAACAAGCTTCTGTTTTCACCTTAAGCAAGTGATTTTTTGCAAGGATCAGACCTTTTCAGGGATTGTAATAGTTTTTTCTACCTCTTTGGTGTTGGAATGCAAGGATTTTGATGTTGAAAATCACAATACAGGCTCTGTGAATGCTTTCAGTCCTTTGTATGTGTTGTTTGTTTCATTTCAAACCTTTGATTACAACTTATCAACCTGTGCATGATGTTTTATGTTACAATTTATGATTTGTGTCCTATTTGCATGAGCAAAAATGTTCACCACTCCTTTGGTGTATCACCCTTATTAGTTTAGTTTCAATTTTTACATCTCTTATCCCTGTCTCCTTGCAATCTAGGATAAAATTAGGATCTGAACCTCTGTAGTTATGCAAATAATAGATCTAATCAGAAGGAGTTTGAGGAACCAGCCTCTAATTTGGAGATTCCTCTCTCATTTTTACAAGTCCCACACTTGGAGAGAGGTTTCAATGTTGTGCAATCACACTGGATGCCTAAAACATCAATTTAGAAACCTGATTTGCATCCAAGGGTGCTGCTGATTTGCAACAATAGTTTTGGCACACCTGGTGGGACTTAGAGGTCTCATTTTTATTGCAGCAAAGTTGATGTGCATCTGCTACAATTTTCTTGCTTCAAAAGAGCTATAAATTGCACATCTGGTGACTCCAAGGGGAAGAATCAACTGGTTTCAGCAGTGCAGGCCTGAAAACTCATGAGAAGAATCACCACAAGGTCAAGGGCTGGAGAAGAAGAGGTGTTGTTTGAATACCTGTAGTTATCTCCAAGAATAAGGCAAGGATTGTTTTAAAGCAATCAAAGAAGCCATCTCTCAAGCACCAACTCTCAGCAACCCAGAATTCTCCAAGGATTTCATCCTCTATGCATTTGGAGGTAATGATACTATTTCTGCCATTTTGGTACAGCAGAAAAAGGACAATGATGAGAAGCCAATTGCTTTCTTCAGCCAGAGCCTAGTTGACTATGAGGTGAGGTATTATTTTATTGAGAAGCACGTACTTGCAGTAATTAGAAGCTTGAAGAAATTCAAGCATTTAGTCTCAAACAACAAGGTCTAGTTGCTGGTCTCTCATGCTGAAAAAGTTAAAGACTTCCTCCTCAACAAGGATTTGAATGAGAAAAGGGCAGGTTGGATCACTCATGTCATGGAGTATGACATTGAGATCAAGGTCACCAAGCTCGTAAGAGGAAAAGGATTTTGTAAGCAGCTGATTTTGGGGAAGAAAAAAGAAGTATGCAATGAAGAAGAGGCTATTTTGACAAGGTCCAAGACAGCCATGAGCCAAGTGGCACTCAAGAAGAAAATAATGTTTGTCCCCCACTCCTTGCTGGACCCAAGGTATAATACATTTCCTAAGCATAGGCCTATGCCCTCCAGAGATGAACAAGAGCCAAAGAAGACACTTCAGATTGCAGGTTGTCCCATATGCCATTGGTTGATGGAGTTTTGTTTAAGAAAGATGTGAATGGAGTGCTGCTGAGATGCATTAGCACAAATCAGATTCATAGGGTGTTGGAAGAGTTCCATGGTGGACTAGCTGGTGGTCATTTTGTTATCCAAGAGTGACAGCTCTAAAAATTATGAAGGCTGGTTATTATTGGCCCAAGATTTTCAGTGATTGCTTTGCATGGATCAAGAGGTGTAAGAATTGTGCATTCTTCACAGGAAAAGTTCTTACTGAGACTTGCTGCCCTTCCATTGCATCTAATGGTCAGTTGACCAGCCGTTCATGCAATGGGGTTTGGACTTCATTGGAGTCATTAATCCCAATTCAAGTCAAGGGCACAAATGGATCCTGACAGCCACAGACTACTTCACCAAATGGACTGAAGCAGTAGCACTCAAAGAAGCAAATGAGGCTAGCATCTTAGACTTCTATGAGGGCATAGTAACCAGATTTGGCATACCTGCTACAATAATCTCAGATAATGCATTGGCATTCATTGGATCTAAGGTGACTAAGTGGGCTGTCAAGAATGGGATCTACCTAAGTACTTCATCAAACTATTACCCTCATGGTAATGGCCAGTGCCCCAGTCTACAAACAAGAACTTGTTGAGGATCATTACGTAGAAATCTTGATGAGAATCAGAATGTCTTGGCATACCAAACTGAAATCAGCCTTATGGGCTGATAGAGATAACTCCCAAGAGATCCATAGGTTTCTCTCCATTCAGGCTTGTTTATGGAAGAGAGGTAATTTTGCCCATGTCTCTTGAGTTGCCAACATTGGAACTCATGAAACAGTTGGAGTTGTTGGAGTTTGAGGCCATGGAGGTGACTATTGTGATAAATTTTATGGGATTTTTTAAGAGTTTTAATGGTCAAGAGCATCCCAAGGAGTGGAGAACCTATCTCTTTTGAAGCTTTGAATCAAGAAGAAGCTATGACAGGAAGTGCCAAGTTTTGGGTCATTTCCAGTGCTAGTGATGCAAGATGGATAAATTGTGACCTAGATAGAGGGAAACTGTTTTGTAGGTATTCAAGGAATTATTCAAAGGATGCCATCTAGATGTGTTTCAGGTTGAGGAAGGTCATGAAATGCATGAACATCAAGTGCTTTCCAGAGTTAAGCTTCAAGTTGAAAAGGAAGAAGATACTAGCAAGTTTGAAGACCTAGGGTATGAGCTAGGGTTTCATGCAGTTGAATCTAAAGGGAAATTCTCCATCAGTTGTGGAAAGAATTTAGCTTAGAGATAAAATATCCTTCACATGGATAAGTTGGTGCACATTATTTTGTTGTAGGTTAGTTGTAGCCTTCCTTATGTGAGTTGGCACAGCGTGCTTTACCTAAATTAGAGGTTATTGCAGTCCTTGCTTCCATCAGGTGATATTCCATCATCCTACTTGCAACATTCTAGGTCAGTTGGTGATCCAAATAGTGAAGTTGGTGACATCCATGCTAAATTTACTACTTCAGGAAATGTGTGTAATATAAAACAATATTCAGGAAGGTGACCCCTCTGAGTCCCCCTAGAGGGTTATACCAAATGTACATACTGTTCATTGTGTTGTGCTAACTCCTTATGTTCATACCTATCTTGTGATTGATGTCTACATATCTTAATTTTTAGTCACACAAATGGTTGTGGAAATGGCACCATATGGATAGAGCTCTCTCTCAGCTTTCCATGAATGGTATGGTTTTCCTCCTAACTGAAGCATATTTTTCAAGTTATGGCTTAGTGGACTGATTGTGGGAAATTTCCCCTCTGGAATCCATTGTAGCCATCTAACAAGCTACCAACGTGTCACCAGGTGATGTGGCATGAGTAGATTGACTAGAGGCATACTACGTGGATAAGGGAAATTTTTCAAGATGTTAGATTCAAATTTAAGTTCGAACATGAAAATTTTAGCCCGAGTGCCCACCGAGCCAATCAAAGTGAGAGAGAAGTTGGGAAGAATAAGCAAAGTGCAACTATAAATAGACTAAGTGTTTGGCGCTATTGAGTAAAGGGTTTAATTTTGGCCACAGTGGTAAATAGGAACTGGCCACGTTGTTGGATTGAGTGCGTTAGGCATCGGAGAGTAAATCATGTTTTTTGGCCAAGGGTTTGTTAGAGTTTCCAGAGTTGCAGACTTGGCCCGCATGGAACATAGCAAGAGGTCAGGATTACGCCATGTGAGCTCATCCATCAAAGGGGCAGTGGAATAAGATGTAAGGAGAGATTGGTTCAAGTGCTAGGTAGAGTTTTTCAAACATTTGTAGAACCCCAATAAAGGAACCGCGCCCAATGATATACTCGCCACGTGTAAAGAGTGGGGCAATGTATATAGTATCCCAAGCTCACCCAAGTTACTTAAAATTTGGCAAATTAGCCTATATCCAAAAGTCCAAATAAATGTCCCCGATCTCTCACATAGGAACAAGGAAGGAGGATCCCGCCATCCAATCTTAGAGTGACACGTGTCTAGCTCAGGGGCCCGGCGGAGTTTTTGGAACAACAACCCTTATCTCAAAGGCATTTAACAAAGAGAATCCTGGTCAATTAGGGCATTCCCCCTTATCAACCATCTTGCCACCGATGCCTACTCATGGGTCAAACATATCAACGGGGGTTATTTGACAACCTAACCCATCTACTTCATACGCATTATAATCTCATCCTTAAAATTCTCAAATTCATTCCATGCTAATGATCCCATTTGCAGGCCTATTATTGAGTAGCCCTGGATAATCTTCAAACGTTGTTATAACTTGGGATCCAGAGCTCAAATTTTCACGTTCTTTATATCATATGAACAAGCTATGTAACAATTATCGTATCATGATCCAATACGTCCCTGTTGAATTTTGGTTCATTTTGTAGGGAGAAAATCAAAAAATTCTTCTGGTATGTGCCCATGGACAAAACTGATGTTTCAACAACCAATTTTAATGCAAAATGGGTCGCCTTCTTCTCCAGTATGGTCAAAAATGTCAGAGCATGGGTTTGTAAGGACCTCCATGCTATTTTTAATGCATTTTGGTCAATGAGGAATGGCTCCCATGTGTTTTCACATTTTCTCTCTCCTGGGCTCGACCCATGCACTGTAAAAGCCAGATTTGGCTCATTTTTCAAAGGGAGAACACTTTTTTGCACAGGCAAGCTTCTGTTTTCACCTTCAACAAGTGATTTTTTGCAAGGATCAGACCTTTTCAGGGATTGTAATAGTTTTCTACCTCTTTGGTGTTGGAATGCAAGGATTTTGATGTTGAAAATCACAATACAGGCTCTGTGAATGCTTTCAGTCCTTTGTATGTGTTGTTTGTTTCATTTCAAACCTATGATTACAGATTATCAACCTGTGCATGATGTTTTATGTTGAAATTTCTGATTATTTTCTATTTTTATGAGAAAAAAATGTTCACCACTCCTTTGGTGTATCACCCTTATTAGTTTAGTTTCAATTTTTGCATCTCTTATTCCTGTCTCCTTACAATCTAGGATAAAATTAGGATTTGAACCTCTGCAGTTCTGCAAATAATAGATCTAATCAGAGGAGTTTGAGGAGCTAGCCTCTAAACTGGAGATTCCTCTCTCATTTTTACAAGTCCCACACTTCGAGAGAGGTTTCAATGCTGTGTAATCACACTAGATGCCTAAAACATCAATTCAGAAACCTAATTTGCATCCAGGGGTGCTGCTGATTTGCAACAACAATAAAATTATAGAGCAGGCTCACAAAGGGACACATGGGGAATTAGATGATGAGCCTTGGAAGGTTCTTTTGCCAAAAGTAGGCTGGCGGGCCTGGGGAATACTTTCAACCAAAGAGGAAGATTATGGACCAGTGGGGTGGTGGGAGATATTTTGGCATTTTACACTTTTTGCAAAAGGCACAAGTTATAATTGCGGACCAATGCACCTGGGAAGGATTTCTTTTGCTAAGTGGAAAATGCGGCCCGACGGGCCCGGGGATGACAAATGCAACATGTGAAGTTGCTGGCTTATAGGGCTGGAGAAATTTTTTGAACTTTTGTAATTTTTTCGCAAAAGGCGCAACTTGAATTTTGGTCCCGCGGATCCATTTTGCAAAACAGGGTTTTTCACCATTTTTGTATGGATTCGATTCAAATATTCAAATAGGCATAACTTTCAATCCAATGCTTAAAATTCAACAAATTTGGTACCATTAGAAAGGTCTCAACCTCCTCTACAACATGGAAGCATCAAAAAATATTTTTAGCTAGAATTTGATTTGTGAAAATATGGAAAAATTATTTCAAGCCATTGATACGGGATCCGATTGCTTCAACTACCCAAATCTGATATGATTTTCCATCTTTCCTTCTCCAACACACCAAACAGACATCGAGAACTAGAATTTCCAGATTATATGTAGATTTGTAAGGCATTAATGGATGGTGGTTGAGCTTTCAGAGCAGATTCTAAGTTTTCTTCTTTCTCTCTCACCTCGATGTTCTATATATTGTAAACACTTCTCATTTGAGAAGGGGGAGACATTCTGGTTGTGGGGAAACTCTATAAAAAAAATTCTCAACTCCATTTGAGTTGTAAGCCTTCTCCTATGCATGGAAAGAAGATTTTATGCCTCTAAGTAGAAATGTAATGGTCTATGCACCCTCTAGAGCAATAAACTCATGTTTTTGTGATGTTCTTCAACCCTCTCTTTTGTTTTATTTTTTCTCCATGCATCTCCCTTTCAGATCTATTTTTTGTGTATGTATTTCACATTTACAAGTGCAAGATGTTCTGTTTCATGGAGTTTTGATGGTGGATTAGGATCTGGGTTTGTGTCACTTATGTCTGACCTCCCTCATCCCCCTTTTCCCCTATTTCATCCTCCCTTAGCAGAGTATCTTGCCTCTTTCCTTTTATGGTGTATCACCACTTTAGTGTAGGATCTCTTTCATTCTCTCTTTCTCTTTGGGTCCTTGGAATGGTTAGATTAGGATAAATTTGCTATGACTACACTAGAGTAGATTGTGGCAGGTAGTTTAGGAACAAGAACCAGCTTTCTCTTGAGGTCCATCTTAGTTTTACAAGTCCCACAGCTTGAGAGATGGTCCAATGTTATGCAGATCACACTAAATGCCCCACTTAGATCTAAGGCCATTCATGGGTGCTATGATTTTTCTACAACAATGTCTCCTAGGAATATTCCCTACGTGGAATATCCTTTTCTTGACCTCCAAGGTTCCAGGCTGGAACCTTATCCACTCATCATTCCTAGTTGGGTCCTCACATTTTTCCTCAAGTGTCTCCAAAATCCCAAATATGGCTAAGTCCTTTGAACCTATGTTATGCCTTCCGAACACACCTAGGTTTCACCTAAACCCTTTGTAAACCCCTTTTTCCTGAGTGCTTTCCCTTGAGCGTCCTTATTCTTGATCTTGCATGCACATGCCCTTCAGTACTCGGCCAATATTTCAAGGCCCAACATCTCCCCTCACTAAACATGTTATCCATCCTTAGAAACATCCTGCCCCTTCAAATAATAAATAAAAGAGGAACAAAGACATTTGAATAAAGAATGAAAGAGTGGAAGTATGGAAGAATGGAATAATGGAGTAATGGAATAATGGAAGAATATACTACTATGGTAGGAGGAGTGGGAACTCACTCCTCACTCTCATCACAATATTTTCCCAGGAATCCACCTCACCCTTCGCCTACTAAAGTAGGTCACCCACTAGAGCACTCACCTCCTCAAAAATTAGTTCGTCGCCCTTACCATTCAGTATATCAACAATTCCTTCTAACTACTTGTTAAGGTTGTCCATCGCATCCATTCTGCAAGTGATCTAGGGGTACTGGTCCTTTATCTGATTCTTAATTAAACCCCACAAGGCTTTGATTGCTTCCATATTCTACTCAATCTCGACTAGGATTTTATCCCACTGTCTTGTTTCCCTTGCTCTTTTCTTGAAACTTTATCAAATCTACCTCATGCGTAGCAACTAGTATGCTTGTTACCCTATTAATGTCAGTGTAATTATCATACACATCCTCAGATATTTACGTGATGGTATTTATTGTGGCAAGGAGCTTAGAATATAAAGCAATTACTTCCCTGATCTTCAGTCTTTCTTCCTCCTTTTGGCATGCCAATGCCTCTTCTATTGATTCCAATGTGAGTGGTTGCCTTTCCATGGTGAGGATGCGGGTCAAGTCTTCCAAGCATTACATGTTTGACTCATATTTTTTCTCAGGTAGGGCTAGGTCTAGGTGCTTTAAGATTACGGAGTTTGTAATCATCCCTATTTTCTTATAAACCTCGTGTACCTTTTCCTTCTCTTCCTTTAATTTGCGCCTTAACTGTGTGTTGATCAAATCCTACTACTTTAACTCCTTGTTCTTCTCAATGATTTCTTCATTTTTAGTTTTGAGTTATTCTTCTATGACCCTTACCTCTCATTCCTCCTGAAGAATCTCACCTCAACCTCCACCGATACCTTGTTGAGTAGGTTACACAAACTAGCTCATTTGATAGTTGTTGAGCATTCACTAGAAGATTTACTCCCTTAATAGTTGGTATCTTCATCAGCACCTCTTGGTTGAATTCAAACTCGGGCTCATCAACATGGGACTCAAAGGCCTAAGACAACATCTTCCCTGTGTTTGGGTATGCACCCTCTTATTTGAATGAAGACCATGCAAGGATTTGGTTTGTAGGGCACAATACTTTGGAAATGCACACACAATACCTTATTCAGATAATCGATATAATTCATTACTTGCTCCTATGCCACTACCACATTCTTTCCTCCTATGCACTGCTACCTTTGGGAATCTTACCGCTAGGATGAGATCTCCACCCATGCTTCCATACTCCCTTTTCTACACTTTCACTTCTCTCTCCTCTCTCTCTTTGAGCACTTCTTTGGTGTTGTGCTCCACCTCTTATTCCACCAAGTCATTTATTATGCCTACTACCTCACTTTCTATGGCATATTCTATCTACTCCTTGGTTAGGTTTGGAGTCCTCTGATCCTTCATGTTAACTTGCTCACTTCCTCCCTTGCCATGAGTGCCTCCTTCGTCCTTATCCTTCTCTTCATTTCCCTCCTCCTCTAACTCATGTAAATCATACACCGGATGGTCCCGAGCATCATCACACTCATTTTTTTCCTTGTCTCCCTTGAAAACCTCCATGCTATGTGTTTCTTCTAATTCTTCCATTTCTTTTACTTTCTACTTCTTCATAATTGGTGATTTTAATATAGGAGACTCTTCATTTTCTTCTTCAGTAGGACACTCCTTCCTTTCCAGCGAATCTTCTTTTTTAGGGGGATTCTCTTGCTCTAGCACCTCTTCCTCAGGTGTCTTCTCTTTCTATTCTATGGGAGACTTATTTCTCTGTGCATAGGTGCTTGGATTTGCACTTGAATCTTGCATGTCTACAGATTGCGTTGTTTGTATACTTAGTTCCTTCTTTTGAAGTTCCTCCTCTCTCTCCCTTTTCCTCGGCATGTAATTCTTCCTGAAGGTGGGGTCTTCTAGGATAGAGACATCATTATCCAAGTAGGCTCCTTTTCAAACTTTGGCCTTATGTGTAGGTATATACCCTTGATGTGGTTCTCCCAACAATAGGTAGTGTTATGGGCTTCACCATATGCACGTCATGGGAGACATAATTCTCCACATAGGAACACTTCTTTGGATAAATAAAAGTTCTACACAACTCATGGTAATCCTAGTCTACCATGATGAGGTCAAAAATTAGCTTCTTTTCCTCCTTAAATCTATTAAACCTGACCTGGAAGTATTATGCTGTGAAGGAGAATGGTAACTTGTACTAGGGACCCTTGGTGCCATTTTCTAGAGTAAACTTACAATTATAGAAATGTTGGTACATGATGAATTCATCTTTACCTTGTAGTAAAATAGGTAACTACTCAGGTATTCTCTACTCTTGCCGAATGTGTCACGCATCCATTTGTCTCATTTTTCTAGGTGTGCTTTGCAGGAGGCCATCATGGTGTCATAGGTATACTTCTCGAATCTTTTGGCAGGCGAGGTGTTCTCATCTAGGTACTTCTATACAATTTTTTCTGGCCCATCGAGAACTCCAATATCTAAAAATATGATATTAAGGAGGATGTTACCAAACATGATCTTCTCTCCATCTCACGCGGCACTGATGATTTCCTCTACTATGAACTCCGAGAGGTTATATATGGTCCCCTATGATATCTTCCGGAAAACATTCAACCATGCCTTGTTGATTTGTGTCCATCTCTCCTGTCCATTTAGTTTTTTTACCAAGTGCATGACCATCCTCATTACAAGGTCATAAATCGTAGATATGTCAAATTACCAAAACCCCTTCTTGTAGTAATAGGCTTCCACAGTCTTCTTGATGGCCTCCTTGTCTTCTATGTCATCATCAAATGAGTCTCCCTCACTGGTAAGACCAGTAAAATTAGAGATCAATTGGGGGGTTATCTAAATTATGTGTCTTGCAAAGTAGAAAGGATCCACATGTATGCATGACATTAAAAATTGCTACAGTCATTCCATCTTTCCAAAATAGGGAAACTCATTGAGTTACAACAACCTAACCTTCTCTATCTTCACCTTCACTTCATCATCACAGATAGGCATTCCATGTGGCATCCTTTTGTTTGTAGGGTGAACCATTTCCAATGACATCTCATTCTCTGTGGTTCTTGTTTGATGGTTGTAGTCGCTCATAGCCATCTTTCTCACGTGATATACTCATTCTTTCCCAAGCAATACACCGTCTAGGTATTGCATCTCTGTACCATTCTTCATTGAAACTAGTGGAAACAACTTGTTTCCATTTTCCCTTTCCCTTTCCCTTGGGTGATACAGTGGTTACTTTCCTTGGTGCCATTTATTTTTTCAGGTAACTCAAAGTCATTTCTTTTGATCATAGGATCTACTTAGTTCTGTGGCTCTATTCTTATGTGAAATATCCCTTCAATCCTATGTGCCCTAGCTATCGAACCCTAACCTTGAAAAACCCTTCCTTCCACAAGATGACATGTATTCACTTGTGGGTTTTTAAAACTCTTACAACCCTCTCTCTCATGTCTGTGTACTATTTTTCCACCTTGGTTTATAGATCAACCTAGCTATGAACTTAGATCTTCACAACCCTCTTTTTCTCAAATTTTCTCCAAGGATGCCCTAGTTCGCACGAGCTCTTCAATATCATAACTATAAGGTAATAATAATGTACCCCGACCTTCTACTTATAATTTTTTACTTCTTTTCCACAATAAATGCAATGCTACCTACCATCGTACCTTTGCAATAAAGGTGGATTTATTCTTCTTAATCAAACCTTCAGTGCTTTTACCCCCACACCCAATCATGTGTGAAATTTTCGACAACCTTCTGGTGTGTAAAAATCCTTACTGACCGAAAATCCTTTCATGCGCATGCTTACAGCGCCAAAGGCACTTCTTCTATCCTTACCCTAATTTTTGAATATCACCCACTTCATGTTGTTCCTGTGCTTCTCATACTTTGTATGTGGTTTCCAAAATATCCTGACACCAAAATCCTTATGTCCACCTTTCCTATGCACACTCTTCAAAACTAAATACTTTTGATCCTTCAATATAAGCCATTGAAACACAACTTCTACTACCAGCTTCCATTATTTGTTGCATTACTCTACCCCACACAAAAACAGATGCACGGTCCTCTAGGCATAGAATTTTTTTGAAAATAATAAGTGGCTACCAGTGGAAAATGTGCACACAAAACAACAAAAATAAAGGGAATAAGCAACAGAGAATGGGAAACACAAAAAAAGGAAAATCATTCAGGGAAATCCTAGGCTAAATGGTGATATTGCCTTATTTAAAACTACAAGGAGAAGCCTTATTTATAGTAGGACTTCAGCCTACTCCCATTGAAGTGGCCTGGTAACCTCATCCCATCCAGTGCTTGTAACTGGCATGTGTATGAATCAAGGATGTATGAGATGATGTATGGTCCTAACCAATGGAATTTTAATTTCCTAGGATGGCGCAGAAATTTGGAGTCATAAAGAAAGACCATCTTCCCAACCTCGAATTGTTTGTTTTTAATATGGCAATCATGTCATGATTTTTGTCATGCCTTTTCAGTCTTCTAACTCCACCTATCAAGTGATCACCTTTTTGTCCAACTACATTAACTTCTCCATGTACTCCTATAGTGGTTTCTCATCAGCTAATCCTACTGCATGTAAATATGAAGTGATGGTAGCATAAAATCTACTAGTAAAACATCTTCCATACCAAACACCAATTGAAATGGTGTGGACTTGTTAATTCTCTTTTAGGTAGTCCTATACACCCATAGTACAACCAAGACTTTTTCATCCCAATCCTGTCTTCCCACATCACAAATTTTGGTTAGTGTGCGACTCAATATTCTGTTAAATGCCTCAGTAGTTCCATTAGCTTGTGGGTGATATGGGGTAGTCTTGTGGTGGGCTACCATGAATTCTACCAACAAGATTTTGACTATCTCATTCAAGAAATGGGTACCCCTATCACTTGTTAAACTTAGCGGACATCCATATCTGCTAATTATATTTTCCCATAAGAACCTAGTTGTTGTTTCCACTGTTGTATAGTCCTTTGTAGGCACTGCCTCTTCCCATCTTGTTAAGTAGTCAGTGCAAGTGATGATATAGCATGAAACCAGTCCTTCATGTGGCAGGTGAAATTTGTCCTAAAAAATCAATGGACCACTTCTCAAATGGTTATGTGCTAGAAATCGGCCTCAAGGGCATCTCATCCCTTCTTCCTAGTTTTCCAAGGCATTGGAAATGGTCACAGGCCTTGCAAAACTCAATACAATCTTGGTAGATGCTTTTCCCACCAAAGTCCCTCTTAGTATAATCTTCCACATGGTGGCATTCCCTGCATAGTGTCCTCCTGCAATCCCACCATGCACTTCCTCCATGATTACAACACGCTCATGTTCTAACACACACCTGTGAAAAACCTCATCATGGCCTAGCTTGTATAAGTCTACACTAATTAACATGTAGGGTGCGAGCACATATGGCTAACTTATTTCTTTCCATATTCTTCATTCCCTCCAGCACCACACCTATTTTGAGAAACACTAACAATATCTTCCAAATCAGAGGGCATGTGCACCACAACCTAAACAATTGCACATCTATCAAATTGTATCCTCAATGCTCTACATATCCTCCCCTGAGTCAATCCTTGATAAATGGTCAGGTCCTGAGTTACTCTTTCCTTTTTTCACAACAACTGTAAACTTAAACTCTTGAAAAAACAAGACCAACCGACATATGCACCCTTGTAAAATGAGCTTGTTCACCAAGTACTTCAATTCCATGTGGTCCATGTAGAATATGAAGGGTGTTGCCAATAGATATTTCCTAAATTTTTGCAGTGCGTAGATCATTGATATTGCTTCATGCTCAATAGTAGTATAGTTATGCTCTACTGGTGTCAACTTTCTGCTAGCAAAACACAAGGGGTGGTCAACAATCCCTTCTCCAGGTTGTGCTAAGACTGCCCCAATCGCCATCCCTGAAGCATCAACATGTACATGGAATGGCTTATCCCAAGAGGGAAAGTGTAATATGGGTGCAGTGATAAGCCTATTCTTCAATGCATCAAATGTATCTTGTGCACCTCTCCCCAGTGAAATGCACTTTTGTGTTTTAGTAACTCCTCCAGTGGCACTCTTGGCATACCCTTTAATAAATTTCTGGTATTACCCTGTATGCCCAAGGAATCCACATACTGTGCTCTGGTTGGTAGGTTCCCCCAATCCCACAATAATGGCAACTTTGGTGGGATCCACCAACAAGCCTTCCTTACATATGATATGCCACGACAGGGTTCCAAATGGAGTAGTAAAGAGACATTTCTTGATGTTGAGGGATATGCGTCAACTATCGACATCTCTCAAACATCAACCACAAATTGTCACAATGGTCTTTCACTAGTCCATACACTGTCTAGTCATCAAGGTAGACCTAAAGGAACTTATGGATAAAATCCTGAAATGCCTAGACCACTATGCATGAAAACACAGCAGGTGCATTCTTTAGTCTAAAAGGCATGACCATGTAGGAAAAAATTCCCCATTCAGTGGAAAAAATTTCTTTTTTGGTCTTCCTTTACAATTATAACCTGATGATACCCTCAAAATCCATCCATGAAGGAATAGATCTCGTGCCTAGCTACTCCTTCCAAAATTTCCTCGGTAAAAGGGGTTGGAAAAGGGTCAATAACACATACCACATTTAAATCCATGTAATCAACACAAATCCTTATCATTCCATCCTTTTTAATGTTTATGACCATCGGGCTTATCCATTTTGATTCCTCCATAGATTTAATGATTCCTAATGTGATCATCTTGTCTACCTCCTCCTTGACCTGGATGCAAAAATTTGGATTCATTGGTAAGGTCTCTTCCAAATCGGGTGCACACCTTCCTTTAACTTGATTTTCATTTCCCCCAAGGAGTAGTGGATGCCTTTAAACTCATGGTACCCATGTGGAAATAGGTCCTAGAAACTCGTGTAATAGATCAATGATCTTCAAACCTCCTTTTCTGACCAATAGTCCCCAATAGTAGCCTCCTTAGGTTTGGCCTCTGAACCAATGTTAGCCTTATTTGTTTTGAGGGTTCATGGTAGGTGCATTCTTTCTCATCAGCACTTATCCATAATTTTACACATACCTTCAGTATGGTTAACATCAAATTTTCCACCTCTTCACCATCTATCACATAGACCATCTTTCCCTTCTCTTTCTCCATACATGCACTCAAGTTGTGTCTCCTCTGATTCTTCCTCATCAAAGAACATGCTTCCAAACCAGGTTCACCTAATAATTCCAGTATTCTATCCTCTAACATGGCACTATCTCCCATCATTAGGCTTAACAACCTATAACACCTTATCCACCAATGGTTTGGTGCTCTGATATTCAAAATATTGAAGGAGGTCATCCGTCAACTCCTACCAATTTCTTGTCTGATGAGTGCATCTATGAGTGAATGTACCATGCATGCACATAGCCTTGTAAGGTGGAGTATAACTTATGCACCCATAGAGAAGGATTCAATGCTTTTGCACCTTCCATCTAGGCCTTCTCACATGCTTGGATGTGAAACGAGGTGGGTTCCTTCCCATGATAGTCTTGTATGATAGTGGGTGCATTTCTCTGGGAAAACCTAATAGAGAATGTGATTCTTACTTCACGCCACTCTAGAAGGCTATCGCAATGTGTCTCCCACCAACACGTTGTGGTCCTAAGCAAGTTATAGCTGAGCATCCTTCTTCTTTCCATCTCACTTTTCCACCAGGTCTCCATTTCTCGTAAGAAAACATCAGGGTTGGCCCCTCCAGAATAACTTGGAAACTTTTTTCCTCCTAGGTGCATGAATGAGCACACATTTGTTACTCTTGTGACAAATCCTCTCAATTTCCTCCCAATTAACTCATAAGTTTTTTATGCCCAATTGTCACATGTTACACTAGTGGTATCACTCATAGATTGAGCATCTTCAAACTGAATAACTCCTTCCATAGGATTAATCACCTCAGGGTCCCTGATAGAGCACACATAGATCCTATTAAGAACTTCTTCTCCCAAGGGCTCAGTATAGGGTGTTGACTTCCCATTAGTCAAGGGGATGTTTACCTACTCTTCCTTATTCTCAAAGATTATGTACCCTTTATTGAACCGTAGGTCATCATTGTTCTTATAAAACCAGGGGTACCCAAGTAATGCTCGAAAATTTTCCACCTCAGCTAGTGCCAAGACTTCAAAATATCTAGTGAATTTTTCCCCTTGGATAGTGATAGCAACATCTTTTAAAACACCAATGGGCATCACCTTTTTTTTTGGCCATATACAACACATTTGAAGATGGTTGTAATGGGGGCCTTCCCATTTGGTTCCAGGTGTCCAGGGTGAGAACATTGACTTCCGTGCCCATGTCAATCAGAATATTGCTTAGGAGCCACCCATCCACAACCACATTCAAGGTAATCTCCTTATCATAGTTGAGGTTGTGGGGAGGAAGGTTAGCATGCAAAACTTGCCTCTCGTGCTCTACAATGGCACACGGTACTTTTTCCCATAACCATTCCCCTAGCAAAGGAATGATATTCTCCTACCTCAACATTTTTCATACTTCCCTAACCTCATCCAGATCCTTCTACAGAGCCTCAATGCTCTTCCTTTTTCTAACTACCTTGAATTGCTCCTTCAGGAATTGGATTTCTCCTTGTAGGCTTCGAATTACATACATGGATTCTTAATACACCACTTTATGATGAGTAGGGTTCATATACTTACCATACACCACCTCTTCTATAGTAACTAGTGGTTTTTGCCTTGGTGTCTCCATGGCATGTGCAACTTCAGCTCATGTCATCACCAGTACAGGTTCTAGTTCTGACTCACATGCCACCCTTGGCATCCATTGCAAGTCATCCTTCTTTATGCTTACCATTCTAGCACCTTTTTCCTTCTGGTGTTGTTGGCTCATATGTTCAAATAGCTCAAACACTCCTCATACTTGTGCTTCTTTCCACACCAAGAGCATTATAATGGATCAGGGCATTCACACTTATAATGCTCCATAGATCCACAATTGTAACAAGTTCCACACAAGAACTCACTTATTCCTCATCCTCCATTGCTACAACCATGAAATCCTCCTTGGAAACCTCTTCCATGTGCCTCTCCATCTATGCGCCCTTCATAGTGACAACCATCATCCTTGGAATTATTTGCAAGGCTGGTCTGGCACACACTAATATCAATGACATCATGTATCTGGTCAATCAATCTACAATCCTTGGTGTCATGATTAGTAGAGGTACAAATCTTGTAATAGCAAGACACATTTTTATGGATCATGCGCTACAGTAGTTAACACCTACTTGCATCATGATCTCCATGGAAAATATCATAGTCCATTGTCATTGTGTGTACCATCTTCTAAGGGAAATTATCCTTTGTATGCCCCTCTACCTCAAAATATGTGCACCATAGGCCACTTTGAGTCTCATGTGCCGAGTTTGTAGATAGCTTCTCCATCTTCTTTTCTATTGCAGAAATCTAAGCTTCAAGAAAAAGGCTAACATCTATATCCATGCTTCCAATAGCCTCAGTGTGTAGGGAAGCCTCTAAGGCCTTACATGGGTCTATGAAAGTCTTGTGTGAAAATGCTCTCCTAAAAGGTGTTATCAACCCTCTAAAAAATCACTGAGCATGCTGAGAAGGATGAATATCATAAGACAGTTTTGATAAGAGAGTTTTAAAATGTGGGTCATATTCCCACACACTCTCTGTCATACCTTGTTGAATCTCCTTTAGAATGCTAATTCTCTTTTGTTCAAACTTAGGGTTATGAAATTTAACTAAGAAGGCATTCTGCAACATGTTGTAATCTACCACTTTCTGGTGGGTGTCATACTTTTGGTACCAACTATGCACGCATCCCTACAACATTTGTTACAAACTGACTTTCCTTCCATTCTAGGGTAGTGATCCCCTTCACACACCATAGCAGCTCACACTTGTGTACATGTTCTACAGCATCCTCAACACCTTTGTAGTCTGGTAGATGTAAATACATTTCAAAAAATACTTGCTGAGGTGGTTGAGGCTCGTGTCTTCTGGATCGATAACCTTGATTCCCTCCAGTGTTTCCTCCACACCCCGATCCACTAGATCCATCGGTATTTATCCCTCCTGATCCACGAGATCCTCTAGATCCGTTAGGTCCACCAGTTCCACTAGCTCCTATTCCACCTCCTATAGCTAGTAAAGGCCCTCAAGTGGTTTTTCCTAGTGTCCCCACTGTCACGCTGAACTGTGCATAAATAATTTGTGATATTGCACTACAACCAGATGTGTGTCCTGCACCACTTCTAGACATGATACCCAAGCTTTATGTACCCATAATTTTCCCAAATTTCTCTCCAGACAATATACCTCCAAACACAGGAAATGATTGTGCAGCCATAGATGTGCCAAATGAAAAGTTATACCTCCTAGGTGTTGATCGGTTACTTCCACCAATATCGAATGGGTTAGTAATACTTATCTCTAGATTTAGAAAAATAAGTTCCATGGGTTGGTCACCAAGTGGATCAGATGCATGCCGATGGCTCTCCTTTCTCCAAGTGACGAGCTCTCATTAGAATCTGAAGGGGTCTCTCTCCCATGCTTTCTAAGATGGGGTAACACAGACTGCTCAGGCTCCACGTCCTCTACGTGAACCTCAATTCCTTCCGACAACATTTACCTCCATAAATCCATCACTCCTACAACTTCACATTGTCTAACTAACTCCCTTTCACTATGCTTCATTATACTTGAGTCATCTCTCTTCCCTCTCCTTTTCAGCCACAAGGTCTACCATCTTTCTCCACCCTAGATTCCTCACCCAACGCTTAGAAGAAGCTTAGCCAGCCATAGGAAATTCTTCCAAACTCAGTGTAATGATCAGGATCTTGATAGCTAAAGGGATAACATGCAAGAAAAATTCTCTTGGCTCCCTTAAGAACTTAAACTCGGTAGCCTCTGGACAAGAATATGTAGAAATAGCGTATTCCATGGTATAACTTGTCAGCACTCTTCTCCACCAATGATCAACAACACATGTCCAAGTCAGATCAACATCTTGCAGCCTTTGATATTCATCTTGGGTCCACACATGAGATCTATAGTACCAGCTTGATCTAGATGCATATGCCAAAATCCATTCATACAACTCCACTAGAAAGCAACAAAAGAAGGTCTCATATAGCTCATGATACAGGTGCTCTTCTACCCATTTATGTGCATCAAACTCAGGTCCAGTACTAAATCTCTGAGAAAACTCATCCTCTATGCTCTTAAACCATGATTCGACACTATCCAAGGTCAAGCACTCTGTCATCATGTGCCATTCTCACAACAACTTTGAAAAGAGGTCCCAGAAATGGAACCAAGATGTAGTCATTTTATCTACCCTCAATACTACTTTCTAACCCCAAACGCGTTGACCTATCACCCAGTGGGTGCTGGGTGCTCACCCAAGGTACGTGTGGGTGTCGAGCCCCTCCTTTATGTGAGCATTGTGAGAATTTTTTGCCAAAGTGGAGGATTATTTGTAGAATGAGAAGTACATTTACTTAGTTAAAAAGAAAAATGGAAAAGACAACTTACAGATCCATACATTAATGCATTATAGAACTTAATAACAATGTAATAAGCATAATAAGCCATATCTGAGCCATGGTAATCATATAACATGAGGGTTTACACCATTAAACATGATATATAGAATGAACCCACAATATATACATGAGGGTTTACACCCTTAAGCATGATATATAATGAATATATATATATATTCATTTAGAATAGTTTTGATAACCACATTATAATCAAAAGAGGTCATCATAGACCATACATGCTAAATGATATAGAGACCCAATTCCCATAGATCTTCCCTTGTATGAGACCCTAGCTATACCCTTCCTTTTAACCCTTGTTACAAATCTTAGCCATATAGAGGCTCATGACATCCCTCACAACCCTTAGCACTAAGTTCTCTAAACCCTAGCATTACTACAACATTTTGTTACTCAACATATTACTCTTTATGCATTGTTTTCTCCCTTTCATATTGATGATGATGATTTCTCTAGTATGAGCATCTCTTTTTATAGGATCAAAACCCACCTCCATGCCTTCTCCTGAGATAGATCATATGTCCAAGTGTCGATGTGGTCCTCCAATGGTGAATTCTTATCCCTTTGCAAACCCTCCACTCTCTATAATGATGTCTCCTAGGAATATTCCCTACATGGAATATCCTTTTCTTGACCTCCAAGGTTCCAGGTTGGCACCTTATCCACTCATCACGCCTAGTTTGGGTCCTCACGTTTTTCCTCAAGTGTCTTCAAAATGCCAAATATGGCTAAGTCCTTTGAACCGTTGTTCTACCTTCTGCGCATGCCCTGGTTTCACCTAAACCCTTCTTAAACCCCTTTTTCCTACATTTTTTTCCCTTGAGCGCCCTTCTTCTTGAGCTTGTCTGTGTGTGCCCTTCGGTACTTAGTCCAATATTTCAAGGCCCCTTCCTATAATAGAGGAATTAATGGACTATTTGAGTGGCAAAAAGCTATTTTTCAAAAGTTGACCTTAAGAGTGGGTATTATCAAATCAAAATTAGATAAGGTGATGAGTGGAAGATAACCTTTAAGACCAATGAAATATTATATGAATGGCTCGTCATACCATTTGGTCTCTCAAATCCACCAAGAAATTTCGTGAGGCTCATGAATGAATTCTCAAGCCTTTTATAGGTTATTTTTTTGTGGTTTACTTAGATGGTATACAACTTTTGGTGAGTCAATCTCTTCTTGACTCTTTCCCTTTAGCTGTTGTTTTTTTCTCTCAATGAACTTCATGGAATATCTTATGTAATGGCCCTTGGATCCTATCCAACAATTATCAATATGTTTTTAGAAGATATAATACTTTAAATTCATAGTAAAGAAGAAATATGCATCATTTGCATCTATTCATGACAAGGTTACAATAAGAGAGGATGATGATCAATCTCAAGATATGTGATTTCATGAAGATAGAGCTACAATACTTGGGTTTTTTTATTACTAAATACATTGTAAAGATGGAAAAGAATAAAGTGAAGGTTATCTTATAGTGTCTAACACCTAGGATGACTGAGGAGGTAAGAAGTTTTCAAGATCTTGCAATTTTCCTGTAGAAAATTTGTTAGAAACGTTTGTGAAATTTGTGCACCAATCATTGACACCATTAAAGGAGACAAGAAAAAAATTGTTTGGGAAAATAAGGGTGAGAATAATTTTTACTATTTGAAGAAAAGAGTGATAGAGATGCCTATTCTAGCATTACCACACTTTGACAAGGTCTTCCAAGTGGAGTGTGATGTAATTGCAGTTTCCATACATGCTCTTTTAAGCCAAAAAAAAGACCTATATCTTATTTCAATGAAAATATTAATGATGCTAAGAAGAAGTACTCTTCAGATGACTTAGATTTTTATGCAATGGTTTAATCTATGAAGAAATGGATGCTACTTAATTTTTAAGGATTTCATCATGTACAAAGAAAACCATTCAATTTAGTTCCTTAGTAATCAGTATAAACTCAATCAAAGACATATGAAATGGGTAGAGTACCTATAGAACTTTACCTTCAACATCAAGCATAAGAAAGGGATGAGTAATAAGATAGTTGATGCTTTGAGTAAGAGAGTTATATTTGTGCATGAAGGTCAACTTGAAATTTTTGGGATTGAATCGCTAAAGGAGATGTATGAGGAAGATAAAGACTTCAAAGAATATTAAGAAGCTTGTAAGAAACCAACAATGAGAAACAAAGAGTTGTGATTAGATTATCTCATTCAAGATGGACTAATCTTAAAGGGAGTATAACTTTATATGCCTAATATCTCCATGAGAGAGAATATCATTAAGGAGAAGCATTTTGGAAGCATGTCAGGCCATTTTGGGATTGACAAGACTTTGGAAAAACTCACTATGTACTATTTTTTACCTAGTTTGAAAGTAAATGTAAGAAGGTTTGTTGAAAGGTGTACAACTTGTCAAATTTCTAAAGGAAAAAGTAAAAAAATTGGACTATATCATCCCCTTCCAATCCTAAATAGGACTTGGGATTCCATGAACATGGACTTTGTGATGGGACTACCTAGAACACAAAGGGGTTTTGAAATTATTTATGTATTTGTGGACAAGTTTTCCAAAATGGAACACTCCATTCCTTGTAAAATGACAAGTGATACCACTCATAACATATTTGTTCTTCAAGGAGGTTTTTCAGACTTAATGGAATTCTAATGAACATAGTCTTAGATAGAGACACTAAGTTATTAGAACACTTTTGGAGGACATTGTGGAGAAAGCTTATAACTAATCTCAGTTTTAGCTCAGATTACCATCCTCATACTGATGGTCAAAATGAGGTGGTTAATAGGATTCTGAGGAGCCTTTTGAGATGTTTATCCAAATACCATCCCAAGCAATGTCATCTTGTATTATCCCAGGTAGAGTTTGATTACAATGACTCATTAAACATGAGTATATTTATGAGTCCTTTCTAATTAGTGTATGCTTTGTAGCCTAGGTGTGTGTTTGAGTTAAGAGACATTAGTAAAATGGATAAGAGAAGTGCAGAGGGTGAAGAGTTTACATCAACCATGTAAGAGGTTCATCAACAAGTGAATAAACACCTAAAAGCTAGTGTGGAGAAGTATAAATAGAAAGTAGATTTGAAGAGAAGAGATGTCAATTTTCAATTTTTTGACTTAGTTATAGATCACCTTAGGAAGAAAAGGTTTCCATAAGGTGAATGCAATAAAATAAAAATGAAGAAAATAGGTGTTTACAGGGTATTACGGAATTTTTCTAGCAATATCTATGAGATAGAATTGCCTAATAGAGTGGAAATATCACCAATTTTCAATGTTATAGAATTATACCATTATAAATAAGGTGAAAAGAGTGAAATTAAATGAAAAAAGCAACTACAGTAGATCAAGAATGGGTGGATCGGTTTCCAAAGGTCAAAATAGAGGAAATTGAGTATATTATGGACAATAAAGTGCTCAAGAAGACTAGAGGAAAGAAAATTTTCCATTACTTTGTCAAGTGAAAGCATCAACCATATGAAGATGCTACATGGATGTTATAAAATGATATTAGACAACATGGGAAAACCTTGGAAGAACTCATACACAATAGTTCAAGGTTTATTTTCTTTTCCCCTTGGGAGTATGATGCAAAAACATCTCTCCTAGCTTACAATTTTTGCTTGTCATATCAATTTTAACTTTAGTGATAGTATATAGAGGGTCTTAAATTCATTATAGGTTCATTATGAATCATTTTAAGGTGTTATTTTGGGCATAACTATTCACAAATTCAAATTTTGGCTTTTCTCGCTGTTGGGCCCCTAAAATATTGACTAAGTACATAAAGACACATGGGTGTGCAAGGAGAAGGCACACAAGGAAAGGTTCTAGGAGGGTTTTAGAAGACCCTGTGTTACGTGTCGGTAGAACAAGGTCTCAGGACTTTTCTGTATTTAGCGTTTTGGGTAGATCATGAGAAAAGTGTGACCCGAATGCACATGCAGAGTGGATAAGGTGCCAGCTTGGAGGTAGGATGGCCTATGAAGGAATATGCCCTCCGATGGAGGCTTCTAGAAGGCCATCATGGAAAAGAGTGGAGAGCTCGGGCTTAGAGGAGCATGCACCCATGGAGGACCACATTCAAACACTTGGCACCAGATTTGAGGACGTAGAAGGATGAGTTGGTACTTCAGGGTGCCTATAAATACAAGCACCCATAGAAGGAAAAGGTGTGTGTGTGTGTGTGTGTGGGTGTTGATAGATTTGGGTAAGAATATACATTAAAAGAGAGTGGAGCTATACAGAAATGACTACAAGGATTCTGTTGGGTTGGGTAGATAAACTATAGGAGATGGATATATTAGGGGCTTGGGGTTATAAAAATTCTTCTTGGGAGCTAAGGAATGTAGATCCAGCTATGATGTATGACTTTGGTCTGCCATACTATGATGTTTTGTAATGAATCTAATAGATGTAATGAGGTTACCAACTTATTTGAATATGATCATTAATGATTCTGGTCCATCCTTATATCTTCATAGTTCTATTTCATGTATGTTTATAAGATGAATATGAATCTCTATGCATTTTCCTTTCTATTTTGATTCAGTTCTTTAAGTCTATTAAAGTATCTCTATCTGTAATGACTGTAATGGTCTAGAGCCATTCTAAGCTCTATGATGTTTGCATGTGTCATTCCCACTCAATTTATTTGAATTTTGGATCATAGATGATGTTTCCTCACTCAACTCACATAAAAGAGAGACTCGGCACTCGTGCGTGCCTCGGGTGAGCACTCGGTGCCTGCTGGGTGATAGGCCGGCATGCATGGGGTTCCCTTGTTCTTTGGTGGGTGTAAAAATGACTACATCTTGTTTCCATTGCTAAGAAAATTTTTCAAATTTGTAGTGGGAAATATCATAAATCATGATCTATGCAAAGAGTGATGACAGAGCATTGAACTGTGGAAAGTGTTGAATCATGGTTTAAGATCATGGAGGATGAGTTTTCTTAGAGATTCATCATTGGGCCTAAGTTTAATGCTTACAGATGGGTAGAAGAGAACATCTACCATGATTTGTATGAAACTTTTTTTTGTTGCTTCCCAGTAGAACTATATGGATGGCTCTCAGCATATGCATCTAGATGAAGCTGGTATTATAGATAACCTATGTGGACCCAAGAAGAATTCCAAAGGTTACAAGATGTAAATCTGACATGGACTTGTGTTATGGATCATTATTGGAATGGATTAATAGCTAACTACACTCTGGAGTACACTATTTACACATATTCTTGTCTGGAGAATGCTGAGTTCAAGTTTTTGTGGGATCCCAGAGTATCATTTCTACATGCTATCCCTTTGGCAATGAATATCTTTATCATGACCATGGGTTTAGAGATATTTACGATGGCCAGCTAAAACCTTCCTAAGTGCTAGGTGAGGAAGCTAAGGTGGAGGAAGATGGTAGACATTGTGACAGAGAAAGAAAGGGAGGAGAGATGGATCAAGTATAATGAAGCACATAAAAGGGATATTGCTAGAAAATTTGAGGTTGCAAGTGTGATGGATATATGGAGGTAGACATTTTGGGAAGGATTTGAGGTTCATGCAAAGGACATGGAACCTAAGTAGTTTGTGCTACCCCATCTTCGCAAGCATGTAAGAGAGACCCCTTTGGATTCTGATGAGATTTCATCACACAGAGAGAGAAGATTCATTGGCACACATCTGAACCCACCTAGTGATCGAACCCTGGTGCTTGGTTTTCTTAATCAAGGAAGGAGTATCGTTGACCCAGTTAGTATCAGTGGAAGTGAAAGATCTATGCCCAGGAGATACAATTTTTCATTTCCCACTTCTATGGCTATGCATACTATTCCAGTATTCGGAGGAATATTTGGACAAGGAGAAAATATATAAGGCTTGGGTAATGTGTTGAGGGGTGGTGCAGGACACACATCTGGTAGAGCTACAGTTTCACACACGCTTGGTGCATAATTTAGTCGGACGTTTGGGACCCTAGGCATGACCACTTCAAGCCCGTTACTGGCTATTGGTGGATTTGAAGGTGGAATTGGTGGATCTGGAGGCACAAGACCTAGTGGATCTAGTGGATCTAGAGGAGGAGGAAACATCAGAGGAATTCAAGGAACTAGATCAAGAGGGCAAGGGCCCTAGCCACCTCCTCAAGTCTTCTTTGAGATGTCTTTACATTTTCTAGATTATAGGGGTATTGAAGATGTTACGGAGCACATTAACAAGTGTGAGTTGCTATGGCATGTAAAGGGGATAAAAACTCCTAAAACAGAAGGCTAGTCAGTTTACAATGATGTTGTAAGGATGAGCGCATAGTTGGTATAGGAATTATGACCCCCATCAGATGGTGGTAGATTACACTGCATTTAAAAATGCCTTCCTAGTGGAATTCCAAATCCCTAAATTTGAATAGAATAACATCAATGCCCTTAAGAAAATTCAATAGGGAATGGTGGAGAGCATGTGGGAGTATGACGTGTGGTTTAAGAATCTCCTATAAAAATTTTCATATGACCTTCACCCTTCACAACATGCTCAATGGTTTTTTGGAGGGTTGATAACCCCATTTAGAAGGGATTTATCTCATAAGACTTTCACAGACCCGCGCGAGGTGTTGGAAGCTGCCCTGCATGCTGAAGCTATTGGGAGCATTGACATAGGTGTTAGCCCATTTCTGGAAGCTCAAATTGCTACTATGGCTAAGCAACTAGAAAATTTATCTAGGAATTCATCTCAAGAGACTCGCAGTGGAATGTGGTGTATAGATTATGAGGTAGAGGGGCATGCCAAGGATAGTTTCCCCCAGAAGACAGTACGCACCGTAGCAGTAGATTGTGAGATTTTTCATGGGGACCATGATGCGAGTAGATGTCCCTTGTTACAATGCACAATTTGGAAGAATGTGTCTTGTTATTGTAATATCTACACCTCTACAACCTATGATACTAAGGATTGTTGGCTTATTGACCAGATCCACGAGGCCATTGATCATGGTGTGTGCTAGACTAGCATTACCAGTAGTTCTAAGAATGATGACCACTGTTATGAGGAGCATGCAGATGGAGGCCCACACAGAAGGGGATTTTGTGGTGGATTCCGTGGTCATGGTAACCGTGGAGGAGGAGGAAGTGAGTTCCCACATGGAACCTTTTTTAATTGTGGGTCTATAGACCACTACAAGCACAAGTGACTAAATTTGTTGCAGTGCTCATGGTGCAGGAAGAAGCACAAGTATGAGGAGTTCCTTGAGTTATTTGAGCATATGAATCAGTAGCACCAGAAAGACAAGGGCGCTAAAATAGTAAGCATTAAGAAGGCTGACACACAGTGGATGCCATGGGTGACCTATGATGAAGGCTTAGAACTTGTTATGGTAATAACAAGAGCATAAGCCACATGCACAAAGGAAATACCAAGGAAAAATAACCTGGTTTTAAGGGAAGAAGTGGTATATGGGAAGTACCTAGACCCTATGCATCAAAAGGAGGTATATCAAGAAACCATGGACATCATTCATAGTTTACAAGGAGAAATATAATGTCTAAAGGAGCATTCCAGGAGGGAGGAGCAAAGAAGGAAGGTCGAGATGCCAAAAAATGACCCGGATAAGGTCAAGGAAGTATGTAAAATGCTAAGGCAAGAGATTATTATTCCCTTGCTAGGAGGATGGTTGAGAGAGAAGGTACCATGCGTCAGAGAAGAATGTGAGAGGTAGGTATTACATCCAAACCTTTCCCCTCACAACCTTGACTATGATAGGGAGATCACATTAAATGCAGTCATAGATGGATGGCTCCTTATTAATATCCTCATTGACACAGGCGTGTAGGTCATTGTTATCACCTTGGATGCATGGCATCAAATGGGAAGACCTGCATTATAACCATCTTTGAATGTGTTATATATGGCAAAAAAATGAAGCCAATTCCCATTGGTGTCTTAAAGGATGCAGCTATCACCATTCAAGGGGCTAAGTTTACCTGGGACTTCAAAGTCTTGGCACTTGCTGAGGTAGACAATTTCCCAGCATTACTTGGGTGCCAATGGTGCTATAAGAACAATGTGGATCTTAGGTTAAACAAGGGATACATAAGCTTTGAAAATGAGGAGGAACAGGTCATCATACCCCTAGCTGATGGAAAATCAACACCCTTTATTGAACCTTTGGGAGAAGAGGTCTTGGATAGAATATATGTGCACTCAATCAGGGATCCAGAGGTAACCCATCCCACATAAGGAGTTATCTAGTTTGAGGATGCTCAGTCCTTAAGTGAAACCACTAGTATAGCATGTGATAATTGGGTACATGGGACCTATGAGTTAATCAGATGAAATTTGAGAGGGTCAATGATAAAGGTGACAAAGGCGCATCCATTCCAGTGCCTAGGGGAAAGGAGCTACCTAAGTACTTAGGAGGAGCCTTCCCTGAGGTCTTTTTACAAGAGATGGAAGCTCAGTGGAAGAAGGAGAATGAACAAAGAGGGATGTTAAGTTATGTCCTACTAAAAATTGTTGCTTGCTGGTGGGAAACACATTGGGATAACCTCTTGGAATGACACGAGGTGACAACTGCCCTCTCTATAAGGTTTTACAGGAGTAACGTGTCCATGGCTATAAAAGACTATCATGGTAAAGAGACTGCTTCCTTCCATATCCAAGCATGTCAGACAACCTAGATGGGAAGTACAAAAGCATTGCCACCTTCATTATGGGTTCACAAGTTGTATTCCACCCTATAAGGTTGTGCGTACACATGGTACATTCATTCTGAGACACGCCACCAGAAGGGAATTGGCAAGAGTTAGCGGCTAATATCATTCAAGCATTTGAGTATCAGAGTACAAAAACCTTGGTGGATAAGGCATTACAGGTTGTCAAGTGCATTACAACAGGGGATAGTGCTATGGCGGAAGACAAAATAAAAGAATTTCTAGGTGAACTTGGCATGGAGACACACTTTGAGGAAAAAGAAATAGAAGAGATATATCTTGAGCGCGCATGTTTGGAAAAAGAAAAAGGAAAGATGGTGTACATTATTGATGGAGAAGAAGTGGAAAACTTAGATGTTGACCATTCTATGGGGGCGTGTAAAGTGTTAGATAGTTCTGATAAATGGGTACACGCCTATCATGAACCTTTAAGGACAAAGAAGGTTAACATCGGCTTAGGAGAGGAGCCTAAAGAGGCTATCATTGGAGACTATTGGTCGGAGAAAGAAGTCTCTAAAATCATTGATCTTTTACGAGAGTTTGAGGATTTATTCCCACATGGGTATCATGAACTAAAATGCATTCACCATTCCTTGGGGGAAATGAGAATTAAGTTGAAGGAGGGTGCGCGCCCGGTCTAGAAGAGACCATACCGAATGAATCCTAACCTGCACATGAAGGTCAAGGAAGAAATAGACAAGATGATAGCGTATCGAGCATCATTGAAGCTATTGAAGAGTCAGAATGGATAATTCCAATGGTAATTAGCATCATAAAGGATGGAAGGATAAGGATATATGTTGATTACAGGGACCTTAATGTAGTGTGTATCATTGACCCTTTCCCAACCCCATTTATTGAAGAAATTTTAGAGGGAGTGGTAGGACGTGAGGTCTACTCTTTCATAGATGGATTTTCCAGCTATCACCAGGTAAGGATCACGAAGGAGGACCAGAGGAAGATGAATTTCACCACTGAGTGGGGAAGTGTTGCTTATACAATCATGTCATTTGGGTTGAAGAATACACCTATTATGTTGTCGCGCATTGTGGTACAAGCTTTCCAGGACTTCATCCATAAATTTCTTCAAGTCTACCTAGATGATTGGATAGTATATGGGTTAGTGAAGGACCATTGTGACAACTTAAGGTTAATGTTTGAAAGGTACTGGAAGTTGAGGATATCCATCAATATTAGGAAATGTGTCTTTGCTACCTTGTTTGGGACATTATTAGGACACATCATATGTAAGGAAGGCCTACTAGTAGATCCCACTAAAGTTGCAGTAATTGTTGGGATTGAGGGAGCCTACTAGTCAAAGCACAGTGCATAGATTTCTTGGGCATATGGGGTACTACAGGAAGTTCATCAAAGGATATGCCAAGATCACCACACCTTTGGAATATTTTCTTAGACATAAAAGTGCCTTTCATTAGGGAGAGGCGCATCAGAAGGCATTTGACACTTTGAAGGTTAGGCTTATGACCATGCCCATCCTATGTTTCCCTTCTTGGGATAAGCCTTTTCATGTTCATTTGGATGCCTTAGGAACCACCATTAGAGTAGTACTTGCACAGCTTGCTGAGGGGACTATTGATCATCCTTTATGATTTGTAAGCAAGAAGTTGACACCAGTGGAGAATAATTATACTACAACTGAGCATGAGGCGTTATCATTCATCTACGTGCTTCATAAATTTAGACAGTATTTGTTAGCAACCCCTTTTATATTTTACACTGACCATATGACATTGAAATACTTGGTGAACAAGCTAGTTCTACAAGGGTGCATATGTCGATGGGTACTATTGTTTCAAGAATTCAAGTTCACAATGGTTGTCAAACCAGGTAAAAGTAATTCTGGACCTGATCATTTGTCTAGGATTGATTCAGGGGAGGACGTGTAAAGCATTGAGGATACCATGCCAGATGCACAACTATTTAGGTTGTGGTGTGCCCTCTCAGAATTAGAAGATATTCTACTATTTCTCAAAATGGGTGTGGCGCCATTCGGAATGAAGGCCTTGGAGAAGAAGAAGTTAGCCATATGTGTCGCGCCCTACATGCTAATTACAAGAGATCTATATAAAATGGGCCTTGATTATATTTTATGTCGATGTGTGCTAGATCATGAGCACATTATAATTATGGAAGAGGTGCATGGTGGGATTGCAGGAGGAAACTATGCAAGAAATGCAACCGCGCAAAAGATTCTACTCGTAGGGATCTGGTGGGAGACCATTTATCAAGATTGCATTGAGTTTTGTAAGGCATGTGACCATTTCCAGTGCATTGGCAAACCTGGAAAAAGGAAGGAAATTCCCTTGTGACTAATAACCAGCACAGGAACCATTTGAGAAATGGGCTATCAAAATTTTCAGACCAATCTTGGTAATGGCATGCAAAGGACTGGTTCGTAGTATATCCTCACTTGCACTGATTATTTGACAAGGTAGGAAAAGGTAGTGCTTACAAAGGGTTTTACAATGCAGCTAGAGACTGCTAGATATTTATGGGAAAAACATAATCAGTAGGTATGGATTCTCATTAAGTTTAACAAGTGATAGACGTATGCACTTCCTTAATGAAACAGTCAGGATTCTATTATCAAAATTCATGGTGGCCCATCACAAAACTACTCCCTATCACCCTCAAGTAAATAGAACTGCTGAGGCACTTGAACAAAATACTTAGTCACACACTGACTAAGATCTATGATATTGGTAGACAGGATTTGGATGACAAAGTATCGAGCCATTCTTTGGGCATATAGGACAACCTACAAGAGGTTGAATAAGGCCACACAATTTCAATTGGTGTTTGGTGTGGAGGCTGTCCTACCAATTGAATTCATGTTACCTTCTTTGTGTTATAGAGTGTGCATAAGAGGATTAGATGATGAAAAAATGCTAGAAGAAATAATTGACAAGTTAATGAAATTGTATGAAACTAAGATCACTCGCCAAGTGGATCCATAAGATGAAAAAAGAAAAAGAAAAGGCATGGCATGATTGTCACATTAAGAACAAAAAGTTTGAGGTTGGGCAGATGGTGCTACTATATGATTCCAAGTTTCTGTGCCATCCTGAGAAGTTAAAAGTCCCATTGGTTGGGTCCCTACATTATCTTGTATATCCTTGATTCAGGCACGTGCCAATTATAAGTGCTCTAGATGGGATGAGATTGGTAGGACATTTCAATGGGAGTAGGATGAATCCCTACTATAAATAAGTCTTCTTAGTGTCTGTAATAAGGTAGTATTGCTAGTTAGTTTAGGATTTCCTTTAATTCATTTTTATTTTCTTTGTGTTTCCCTTTCTCATTGTTGTTTTGTGTTACGCCTTGGGCGCTGGTAATCTCAATAATTTTTTTAAGGCTATGAATGCGTAGAGGACTGCACATCATTTTAGTGGGGGGTGGAGTAAGGTGGAAGAAATTGCAAAGTGTGAGGTGCCAAGAAGGATTGCATTGGAAAATATTGGTTGGATGGCCCTGGGAAAGTAAGTACATGGAAGGCAAGTTGAAAAAGGATGGTTGGTGTCAGGGTAAGGGTAAATTGTGGATCCATGTATAAAAGAGGAAGAAGCACAGAAGCAACATGAGGTAGGTGAGAGAAAATATCATGACTGGATGTACCTTCTAGTGTAGGTGACACATGCGCACAAGAGTATCCTATCAAGATGTATTGGTTGCACGCACCAAAATTTTGGGGTATTGTCTGCACATAGGATTGGGTGCATGAGTTAAAGCACTAAAGTTGGGTTTTGTCTGACAAAGCTGCATTAAGTGTTGAAGTATGGTGGTAGGTAAGGTAGCATTTAACGTTAAAAAGTGGGAAAAGTTATAAATAAAAGGTTGGACACTTCATTATTTTACATTGTACAAATACAACAAGGAAGAGATTTTATGAACTAGGATTTCCAAAGTTGATTCGTGTGAAGAAAAATTGGAGAAATTTAATCTGTGAGTAACTAGTTTAGATCTAAAAACCAAGAGGGAAATAGTTCGTGGGCATAGAGAGAGTTGTGGAGAAGCACTGTATTGTGAAGGGGATATTCTAGCGAGGGTTTGGAAGCTAGGGCACGGGTTGGAAAGGATTTTCTTCACAAGTTTGAGATCTAAACTTGGAAAGTGATAGAGAAAAAAAAGTAAGGGAAGTTGAAGTGCAAATATAACCTATATAATGGCACCCAAGAAACCAAATGTAACACCTAAAAAAGGAAAGGGCAAGAGGAAAACATACAAAAAAACCACCACAAAAATAAATGAAGAATGGTATGCAGAAATGCAGTACCCAAGTGAGGTTTTTCTTGGAAAGGAGTGGGAGTCCCATTTAAGAAACATGACATTAAGCAATTATAACCATAGCGCAAACATGACTAAAAAGAGAGATGGCACTAGAGCTAGTTGCGCTCGATGACAGATGACAACACCAGAAGGGTTACCCATTTATAGCGAATGAAGTAAAAGTGAAGTTGGAGAAGGTGGGATTGTTACAAACTCTATGAGTTGCCCTACTTTGGGAAGCCTAAGAATGCCTCTATCAATGGCTTATTTCACATGTACATGAATATCACCTTCACTTCATGGGGAGCAAGATGTGCATATAACTCCTCAGCTGATTTCAAAATTCATAGGTCTCATCTGTGAAGGAGAATATATAAAAGACAGACCTATGCGAAAAATAATCCATCAAAGAAACCATCGCCGCATATACATACAAGAAGGGGTCAAGTTACTTTGATATTGTGGATATCCAAGACTCGGTGATGAGAATGGTCACGTGCCTGGTAACAAAACTTAACGACCAAGAGAGATGGACACAAGTGAACAAATCATGGCTCAATGTTTATAGAAGAATATCGGAGGGCACCATCTACAACTTGTCTGTGTATATCATGGATGAGATCATCAGGAGCGTGTAAGAGGGTGACAAGATGCTTTTTGGAAATTTTTTCCTAACTATTGTATTTTTAGAGATCAGAGTGCCAGATGCGGAAGATAAGTTCATATGGGAATACCCAGAGGAAGACCCCTCACCTAAACAAATATTTGAAAATATACTTGCAATAGGATGATGGTTGTTCATAAGGCGCATCTTGAGAAATGGTTTACATGCTTAAGGAATGCATTTGGGGTAGAGTGGAGGATCCTAGAGAAACTGCCAAAGCTCATAGAAGGAGAAGCTAAATTCACAGTATACCAACACTTCTACATTGACAGATTTAGGTTGGTTTATGAAATCATGAGCCCATGGTGTAAAATTCCATTTTCTTTCACTGCGCAGTACTTCCAGGCAAGGGAAACAAAATTCAAGGAATCCAAGAAGCTGAATCCCATTTTAATACTTTAGAAACAAGGAATTTTTTTTTTTTTTCATGATTAATGTTCTCTGTTCTAAATACATAATTTAGAGCACACATCTCATAACAATCATTCTTATAACAGATAACCATATGCAGCTGTAATGACTCAGTGTACCACCGATCTATTCATTCCATGACTCGGTGAACTACCGATCTATTCATGTGTAACATTGAGCTTGGAGTTTTCTACTGAATACTTCATATTCATGGTTCTCTTACCCTATTCTGGGTTCTGAGTGATCTACCCAAGGAACCTATCTAAATAATTGTTACCAATATTCATCGGCATCACGCTCCTTAGACTAGGTGACATAGGACAACGCAATCAACAACTTGCGATACTTTGGCCAAAGATTTATAACATACTATTCGTATTACTTATTCCTTGACGGCATACTCATCAATCCAGAATACGTCCTTCACCCCACTCTATTGTTATATAGAACATCTTATACTAACTTCTGTCAGTCCCCTTGTCCCAAGGTTTCACTCTAGTTCGGATTAACATCATAGTCCATGATATGAAGAGGCTCTTAAAGACTAAGGGTAAATTGGCATACTGGGTCAACCAAAGTTAACCCCATGTGCCAAGGTACCCTGAGTCTCAAAGGGCTTCCTCATAACCTGATTATGGTCCTAACCAGTCCTAGAGAGAAATCTTGATCAAGTTCCAGGTGTGTAAATCTTAACGATCAATGCAGAAGGGTGTTGCCACATGTCATCTGCATTGTTGTATCCTCGAGAAGATCCTAATCTTCTCAAAGGTACAACCTTGCAGTTGACGTGTGTCAACATCCTATGGAACAACCTCAAAAAGATGTACATACCTCCAAGAATTTACTTACGTTAAGTTATATTTGGGTTACAGAACTACATATTTTGGCAGCCTTCCCTAACCCCGAGTCCAACACTCTTTAAGTTACCTTTTTGTAATTAGGGTTCATCTTTACAAAAGGGTCTTAATTAACTTAAGATTGCTTCCTAGTTGTCGGTTGGGACCTAACAACCTTTTATCCAAAAAAATAGGACAACAACAATTTAAGTTTCGTTATTTAAAAATAGCTTATCCAATGAAGGAAATGTATCAACCTAATAGGCTGAGACATATCAGACTTAATACTGTTAAGTCTTAGTGATTTATAACCATATATTCCTTTTATAATTAGTGCATTACAAGAGAGGAAAGTCCTCTTCTTCTTATAGTTACATTTTAGGGCATAACCCACTCTCAATGTTCCCTATAAATGCAGTGATCTTATTTACAGTTTTTAATCACCATCATAAGTTATAAAGAATCACTAATCAAGAATGTAGTATTCAGCCACATAATTAGCTATGGCTTACTTAAGAAATTCATCTATATTCCATTGTATAAAACAATAAGAATGCACACTCATTCATATAGATAATAAGAAGATCATCCCAACAAGATAAGTTACACATTCCACATAGGTAATTTATCACTATTTCATTCATTTCCAAACCCATACAATTACAACTTATGCACTTTGGGCATACTTTAAGACAATAGCCTTCAAACAAAAGAGGTAACTTTTCTTTTCACAATACAGTTTAGAAATCAAATCAGAATTCTTCATAAGAACCAATTTAGAACAGTCAATGCATCATATCAGATTTTGTCTTCCTTTACCACTTACGAAGACCATCTACAAAAATTGCTAGCATGGGTCAGTTCAATGAACTGAGCATGATAAGCACTAATCCTTAAAACAATTGCATTCCACTAATTGTTTCAATTAAACAACCCTGTTATAATGACATCAATTACTTCATACTTTCTAACTTAAAGTGAAGTCAATATAAAGATTCCTAGTACACTGTTAAAACAAAATGGACAGAAAGAATATTCTATTTTACTTGTCCTAAATTTAAAGTATAATTGATTCCAACAATTACCTTCACAATCCCAAATCATAATACACTCTGAGTTTTCTTCCTACCAATTATAATACAACTTCATATCATAACTTAAGTTACAGACGTAATTTCAACTTAATCTATTTCGGATGATTCATCTCATTTCTTGCAAGAAAGTAAGAAGGAACATCTTGTTTATTATGCGCCTAATCATCTGAAAAAGATGAAACAATGTATATCATGATTTGATCACCTTTTATTTAACACTAAACCACTTGAAGTATTCATCCCAATAGGTTCATACAAAAGTAATTTAAACAGAAGGAATGGATTACTGCCACTTGCAAGTTCACCTGCCAATCTGTCCTTCATCTTATTATACTTGATTTTCAATCCATGACAAGTATGCAAGGCAATAAATACTGAATTACTTTGCAAATAAAATAACAAACAGTAAGTTTAAAACAAGATCTTAACACTGCTGTAAAATGAAAGGAGTCTTCCAGATTAGGATCCCTAATCCTAATGTTTCTTTCATCTTAATGTAATAATCTGCCATCCCATAACTTTACTGATTGAGTTCCTTAAATAATTCTAAGAAAGAGTATATTAACATTCAAGAAGAGATCAATATAACTTTCTTTCTTTTAAAGCCCCTTCCCAACCTTCCTTTTCAACTCAGAGATAAAACAGAGATGACCAAAACACTGTTGTAACCAAGTTTTAGAACTAAATCCAATTTCCAAGAAATAATAACCATTTAATAAATCTAATCAAGGAAGAAGAATCTGTTTCTAGCACTTAAGTACATTCAACAGTTCGGTTCAGGTAGAGCCACCCTATAGAATTACCCTTAGATCCCTACAGGATCTACCACTATACATCCAATGAAACCAATATCAACATTTAACATAAAACATTACAACCTATCGAACTCGATATAAACCCGATCCAAAGGAAACAGGCTACTTTCCTTCATATGTTCGAACCATTCGAGATTAAAATCAAGTTAGGTTAACTTAACGTTTTCCCTTGATTACATAGTAATCCAATACCAATCTAGCTGGACCGATTCATCATCCGGTGCCATTTCATTATAATACACTAAACAAGATTGAATATTCAGTATTTATAAACGTATTCAAATCCTATTTTCAAAAACACCCAAGGTCGAAATGTTCAAACCATTATAATAAATATATAATAACAGTCAAATTAAAAATAGGTCTTCCATATGCTTCAACCCATTTCAACTCTAATGTCAATTTCTAAGTATGTTTAAAAACCCAGAATTGATAAACACAATTTCTTATTACAACTTTTCCAAGATCAACCAAGAATTCACAAGAAGAACATGAAATCCATTCAACGACTAATCTTTCAGTATAAACTCGTATTGCTAACATTCATGGTTACCTTAAAAATAAACAACTAAACCATAAATTGTATTACTCGCAGTACCTGCAAATTTAAAAAGCAATCAAACCCCTTCACAAGAGAAGATACGGATTTAAATCATTCAATAATTCCAAAACACGCAACTTGTAACAGTCAAGTTTTACAGAGTATACCAACAACCCATCCACGAGATCATTTACCAATTTCCTTGAACATGAACTTGTTACAGTAAAAGTTTCTCATGGTGAAGAAAACAATCTATTACTCCATTCATAGCCGAAGCAATAAAGATTACCATAGTATTAAAAACACGTAGTCTTTTAAAATGTTTCCTTCCAAGGAACAAGTTTTTAATCTAATAAATAAGTCAGATAAGAGCTTACAACAGTCACTAGTTGTTTACCCAAATGGGTATGAAAACACAACTATTCACAAAAACCCAGATCGACGAATACAACCAGGTCATTAACAACAATAAGGATCTTAAGAAATCGAACACATTCACCAATTTCATCACCAAGAAAACCCTACGGAGTCTGGTACAGTTTACTTAGTTACAAATACACAGTGAAGAAAGGTAATGCGACAGTTCCAACTGGATAAAGAACTCCAAGTTTAATCCACAGCAAAGGAACAAAAGAACAATGAAACAAAGTTTCCTTCAGAACCCAAAATTTCCACGTTCAACCCAGAACCCAAGTTTACACAAAACCCACAAATCATTGTTACCAGTCAAGCAAAAATGCACATATATCATCAGAACAAAGTTCTTTTAATGAAAACATTTAAAGGAAAGCAAGATTTTAACAGTTAGGGCCTATCATGCCTGATAGTGTCGCTTAAAAGTCGAAGAAGACCTCTGGATGAGCTCGCCCTTTCTCTTCTTTTCCACGAAAGATTAAACAACAAAATATTGCTTCCTCCATGCCTTATATATTCCCCACAACACAGAAGTAGGTTTGAAACTTTCAAAATTGCCATGCAACGAAGAGTAAACTGCTGGTTCGAAAAACCAGTGCTCATGCAGATTAAAAAACAGAGAGCAGAAAAAAAGAAACAACCAAACAAAATTCCCTTTGCATGTCTCTCAAAGTGGTCTGGGCTCGAGGACCCATGTAATTTAATTGCATTAAATTCATTTCTCCCACCTATTTTCCATTGCCACCACCCGCCAAAGTTGGCAAGCTCCATATTCATATAAACAAGAGTTTCCATTTTTAGAGATGCTGCCACGTAAGCCCCCACTTACCAAATTAACCTCCGCTAACCTTGGTAGTACTCCTTGTCCTCTCAACCTTATCCCTTCCTTAAATGCCATAGAAACCACCACCCAAAACTTGTGACCCCTTAGGTTCCTTTTCATAGCACTAGTTTAGGATAGGTTAGTGACTTAGGTTAGATCATAGGTAAATTTAATTTTAACACCTTAGGATATAACATTAGTCACTCACCTTAGTATTAGGTTTAGATAACCCTTAGGTAATATCAAGTACATAGTTTAGGACTAGGTTAGATTAACTAACCTTTGCAACAATAGGTTATAGTTTAGATTTAAAAACTAATAACCTTTCAGATTCTAGCTTAGGTCCACTTAGATAGGCTAAAATCATCATTCAGAATTCAAACAGAATACAACATTCCCAGATCAGATTCTGGATTTGCATCAAATAAAATAGCTTTAGATGGGAAACTCACATATCTTACCTGGCTTAAGGTCCAGGTTCTTTCCGATGCCAAAATGACTGAAACCAAATTCCGATTGCAATGACCTACCAGGATTAATTTCCAGAATCCAACAAAACTTTCCACTACAGAAATATTTTCATATGAAGGAGGTTTAAAAGAACTTATATATTCTAAGTTCAGTCAGACTTAATAATTCATGAAATGTCAATACATAATTGTTCATCTTGAATATAATTAAAACATTCCTTGGATCAATGCAATTGATCCAAGGATGAGTCATAGAGATAGATAATTCTACAATCTCCCAAAAATCAGATTGTACTCATATGCGAGAAATGAAAGAAAAATAATCCAAGCATATCCCAGTTTAATTAAATATCTTAAGAGAAAAAAAGACATAACCAAATCAAGCATGACTTCCTGAAACCAAAAGAACATATCCTCATATGGGAAAATCACATATCGACACTTGAATGCAAAGGAGAAAGTAACAACAGTTAGGAAGAAGAAAAATGTGATGGAGGAAGCTAACTCAGAGGAAACAGAGAGCTTAGAGAAATATAGGGGTGAGAGGGGTGATAATGAAGAAGATGATCCTGAAGGGGACCAAGAACCACTTGCTTTTAGCGTTCATTATTCGAAAGAAGAAGGTGTGGAGGGGAAGAACGTCTATCACTTTGTGTGAAGGAAGGGTAGCTAGGAGGAGGAGGGTGCTCAGGACATGGGAGGAAGTGAAGAGGTTAGCATGAAGGGTCAGAAGAATCCAAGCCTCAGTAAGGATGAAGCAAATGAGGTGGCAGAAAGAGAAGCAATGAAAATCATGGAAGCCTTGGTAGAACAAGAGCTAGAGTGCAACACTGATATAGTGATGAGTGAAGATAAGGAAGAAAGCGTAGGGAAATATCACGGTAGCGTAGGAGGCCCTAGTCTATCGGTAACTATTCCTAAGGGCACGTACATAGGAGGAAGGCATATGGAGATCAAAAGACCAAGAATGGGCTACATTGATGATCCAAACAAGGTGTTGTGCATGCGCTTCTAAAGCATAGTCCCAAAAGATCAACTCTTAAGAATGAAGTTGTTTGATGAAGAAGGTGTATACCCTCAGATGAGGAAGATGCTCTCTTGGGCAATTAAGTCCCACATCGACGAGCCAGAGTTTGAGGTAAGCCAAGGAGCACTAATCAGGATGCCTGAGTCAAAAGGAGATAACCCCTTGGTGAGTGTTCAGCAGATTTCAAATGAACAAGTCTACAATGCTTTAAATAAATTCACGGTTGAGCTGGAAGCTAGGTTATTTGGAAGGAATGACAAGGTAAAATTTCTAGAAGCAGAGCTAGAAAAGAGGGAAGGAGAGCTAGAAGAGAGCACCAAGAACTTGAAGCAGGAGGAACTAATTAGCACACAACTAAAGCGTGAAATTAGGGAAGAAAAGGCAAGGGTGTACGAGGTATATAAGAAGGTAGAATCCATCACAGATGCCATTATCTTGAAACATCCAGGCCTAGCACCACCAGACAAAACTATGGATCTTCCCTTGAGTTCCTTGAAGACTTAACGTGCATCCTCACCATGGAGAGGAAACCTCTAGCCTTAGAATCCATGGAAGAAATAGCGACATGCCTAGAGAAGGAGGAAAAATTAAAGGTTGTAGCAATCATTTCCGAGTACGGTAAGGTGCTTGCTGATGTGAAAATTGTTACCCGTACTGCTGAGGACGCATATGAAAATTACACAAATAGGGATAAAGTGGTAAGTATTTTGGATACCACTCATGAGGTAGAGCTCAAGGAATTCCAAGAGAAGAACAAAGGGAATACAGTAGAGCGGTAAAGCTTCCTGGCTGAGGTTGAGAAAAATTCAAAAGCTATTAAAGCCTTACGAGGTTCAATTAAAAACTGGCTAAAAGAGTTGTATCCACAGATTACAGGAAGGATGAATGTGCTTGAGGATGTGGGAAAGGAATTGGAAGGAATGGTTGAAACATTGAACACTTGAGCAAATGGACTGGGTTTTGAGGAAGTAAGCACCCTAGTCGGTGACCTCTGCCAGAGCGCAAAATGAAGTCAATTTCTGGAACAAGTTGGAGGCTGACTTGTAAAGAACATTTCCTATCTTGTTGCAATAATGACAACACTCCCCCATTCTTCATTTTTTCCCCAATTCTTCATTCCCTTATTCTTTTTCCAAGGTGTTAATCCTATTGTAATTATTTCTTTAAATAAGTGTTCCCGCGAGTGGAGAACAGGTAAAGTGTGGGGTGATGTTGGGCCCCTAAAATATTGACTAAGTACACAAAGGCACATGGGCGCGCAAGGCCTAAGTTGAAGATTGGATGTGTAAGAAGAAGGTGTGTAAGGAAAGGTTCTAGGAGGGTTTAGAAGAACCCATGTTACGCATAAGAAGAAAAAGGTCTTGAGACTTAGCCATATTTAGCGTTTTGGGTAGAACACGAGAAAAGCATAACCCGACTACACATGCGGAGTGGATAAGGTGCCAGCATGGTGGCAGGCTGGCCTAGGAAGGAATATGAACTGCGATGGAAGCTTCTAGAAGGCCATCATGGAAAAGAGTGGAGAGCTCAGGCCTGGAGGAGCATGCGCCCATGGAGGACCACATTCAGGAACTTAGCGCCAGATATGAGAATGCAGAAGGATGAGTTGGCACTTTGGGGTGATATAAATACAAGTTCTCATATAAGGAAAATGTGTGTGTGTGTGTGGGTGTTGATAGAGTTGGTTAAGAATATAGATTAAAAGAGAGTAGAGCTCTATAAAAAAGACTGCAAGGATTCTGTTGGGTTGGGTAGATAAACTATAGGAGATGGATGTATCAGGGGCTTGAGGTTATAAAAATTCTTCTTGGGAGCTATGGAATGTAGATCTAGCTATGATGTATGACTTTGGTCTGCCATACTGTGATGTTCTGTAATGAATCTAATGGATGTAATGATGTTGGCAACTTATTTGAATATGGTTATTAATGATTCCGGTCCATTTTTATATCTTCATAGCTTTGTTTCATGTATGTTTACAAGATGAATATGAATCCATATGCATTTTCCTTTATGTTTTGATTCAGTTATTTAAGTTTGTTAAAGTATCTCTGTCTGTAATGACTGCAATGGTCTAGAGCCATTTTGAGCTCTATGGTGTTTACATGTCTCATTCCCCCTCACTTTCTTTAAAGTTTGGATCATATATGATGTTTCCCCACTCAACTCACATAAAAGAGAGACTCAGCGCCTGTGCGTGCCTCGGGTGAGTGCCCAGAACCCACTTGGTGATAGGTGAATGCACATGGGGTTCCCTTGTTCTTTAGTGGGCTTTAAAATGACTATACTCGCTAAAAGTGTAAAAAATTTTTTTGAAGGTTTTCTGGATTGTTCAGGTTCTTAAATGTGATTTTATGGAGAAAATAAGATGTTTCATACTTTTAATAGGTCCTAAAAGGGACTAGGAGTAATTATAAAAGTTTAGGTATTAGTTTCTTGATGTTATATGTAAAAATGTGTTGGGATCACAATGTACCAAGAGGGGGGTCAATCAGTCCTTCAAAAACCCTTAAATAATTTCAATTTAACTTACATTCACCATTAACATTAAACCATGCATTAATGAGATATTAACAATAATAAAAAACCATCCACAAGAGAATAAACAAGGAGTACACAATAACACAAGATACAAGTGGAAAACCCTTAAGGGGAAGAAAACCCACTGAAAAACTTTGTTGATATTACTCATAACAAATTACTTAAGTGAATATGACACATCAAAAGAGATATTTTTGGTGAGGCACCAACCCCACAAGGAACACCAACCCCTAAAACCATGTTGATATTACTCAAAACAAGATACTTGCATGAATATGACTCATCACACAATATTTTTATAAGAATATAACTTAATATATGATGTGAAAACTTAGCTAATGTTGATCACAAAATTCAGCTCTAAATTCCTTCAAACACACCTCCTTCTAACTCACTCAAACTTGGACTGATTTGATGAAAAACCTTTCACTAATCTACCTACTCTCATAAAAATTTTGCACACTCTCTCATTTTTATTTCATACCCTTGGACCACCTTCACTCTCTCAAGTGACTCAAACCTTTTCCCACTTAATTCACTAGTTCAAATTTGAAATAAAAGATTTTATTTATATCATTCTCAACTAAAATACATAAAAAAATCAGTCATACACAAGTATCTCAACCAATACATCATAAAAAAATAACACCAAATTCATAAAAACACTTAGGATGGACCCATGTAGGTCAATCATGCACCAAGACACCTAATCAAGCCAAAAATGACTTAAACCCCCATCACCATGCTCCTTAAAGACCTCCAAGCTCATACCATGCTTATTAAATCCTATAAATGCCTCACACATGTAAAATATTTCATAAAAACATCATACATGCTTACGCATTAAATTGTACTAATCAAAATCTTCATAACACTATCAAGTAGGCTTATATCCTACTAAAAAAAATGCTTCCAAGAACCAATCTTCACCAAACATGCTTAAGACTGCACCAAAACATCTCAACTATGGCATGTAACCACTCATTGAAATGCTATTGAGGTGTATAACACATCCATGATTTCTATACTTCATGAAACATCCATCAATGTAAACCATGCCTATTTTCCTCTTTACCAAAAGGATATGCCCAAAAATTATTTTTGGGAACTCAACTAGTTTGCACCCTTTATGTCACTTTAAATACCTACAAATACTTTTAATAGGGAAAAAATATATCCCTCTTCCTATCCAATGGATATCAATCATAAAATAATCCAAAACATGGTACTTCTACATCAATCTTCTTAGCCAAGGAAATCCTTTCCTAAAACAATCAAACTTGTTCTTCATAAAGTGAGCTGGTTTACCTATCAAGAAACATAATTAAGAGAAAAATAATACATCAATGGAAAGGTATTTGAATATAATTTTGAAAACATCTTACATTTTCTTCCAAATACAAGTTGAAGGCCTTCAATAAGTTCAATCTCTATAACTTCTCAAAATTACCCTTTACAAGCCCAAAAACTAGTCTTCACAAATAGGGCATGCAATGAAATTACTTGTATAAATATGATTATTAGGAAAAATATAATACCAATGAACACAATATTTCAGATAAATGATCTCAATGCATAATTATAATAGCTTATCCACTTCGGGGGGAAACCTCCAAACAAAAAAATAAGACTCAAATGCTCAATATCATCATCAACTGCTACCTACTAACCCTTATATATACTATTCCTATGCTATGACCAACACCAAGGCCAAGCCACTAATGATAAATATAACATATATGAAAGAGATACATAATGATAAGAAGTTATGATAGCCATAAGTCGGTTGTATACATCCAATATAAGATATATGATTAAGGGCGTAGCATGCCCCTCCCTTTTGTAGAAACATTGTCCCCAATGTTGAGAAGATATGGATCCTGCTACAGAAAATTTACATCTTCCCAAGTTGTGTCTTCATTGTCTAGATTTTTCCACTTGATCAAATACTCAGTGATGACCCTTTTCCTCAATTGCTTAGTGCATGTTTGAAGGATGTATTTTGGTTCCAATACGATTCTTCCCTCTTCATCAAGCATTGGTAACACTGTCTAGGTTGATAATGTCTATCCAATTACCTTCTTTAGGTAAGATACATGGAAGACTGGATGAATTCAAGTAGTCAGAGGAAGTTTCAGTTTGTATGCTACATTTCCAATCTTCTATAACACTTGATAAGGGCCATAGTACTTAGGTGAAAGCTTGTTATCCTTTTTTTGTTGTTTCAAGGACATTTTCTTATATGGTTGTAAACGCACAAAAACCCAATCACCGACTTCAAAATATCTTTCACTGCGATGTTGGTCTACCTACTACTTCATGTGGTTTTGTGACATGGAAAAATTCTCCCTAAGACTAGAAAGCACCTCTTATTGGTGTTGAATATGTTCTTCAATTTCTCAAACCCTTAGATGGACTCTCAAATATGAAGTGATAGATTATGGATGGTACCCATATAATACCAACAAAGGAGAAATTTTAGATGAAGTATGAAGGGAGGTGTTATACCACAATTCTACCAGTGGTAACCATTGGACCCATCTCACTTGCTTATCTGACATAAAACAACAAAGATATCCATCCAAGAACTTGTTTACCACATCTATTTTCCCATCAGATTGAGGATTATATGAGGAACTACGAGTTATTTTTGTGCCCAAGCATGAGAAAAAATCAATCCAAAAATTACTAGTAAAGATAGGGTCTCGGTCACTTACTATAATCTTTGGCGTCCCATGTAACTTCTAAATTGTATCCCTAAAGATTTTTGCTACTGTACTCACAACAAATGGATGTGATAAGGCACAAAAATGGGCATATTTGGTGAGTTTGTTTACCACCACCATGATTACATTTTTACTTTCTGATTTAGGCCATCCTGTGATGAATTCCATGGACAACTCTTCCCACCTATGGCTAAAAATATATAGAGGTTGTAAAAGACCTGGGGACTTAATTATTTCACCCTTATTTTGCTAAAAAACCATGCATTCTGCCACAAATTTTTGGACATCCCCTTTTAGCCCGTCCCAAAAAACATTATCCTTGATTCGATGATAAGTCTTCAAGAAGCCAAAATGCCCCCTACTAGAGAAGCATGGAGCTTAGATAGAACCCTATTTTTAAGGATTGAATTCTTACATAGATATAATCTATCTTTATACCATAAAACATCTCCTTTCCATACAATTTTTTTGATATGCTTGGATCTTGTTGGAGATTATGAATGAGATTTTGTGTCCCTGTGTCATTTTTCCATTCAGACCTTGCATCCTCTATCCAATCCTCCTGTAATACAGGTATGACACACAAAAATGCCTTAGTCGATTCATCCTTCCGAGATAAAGCATCAGTAACTACATTCTCTTTCCCTTTCTTGTATATTATCTCAAAATCATACCCCAACATTTTTTAGACCCATTTCTGTTGTTATTATAATGAAAAACGTTTCTCTAAGAAGTATTTCAAACTATCAAGATTTTTCTTTACTTTGAAATGTCTTCCCATTAGATATGGTCTCCATTGCTTCACTGCATGAAGTATTGCTAACATTTCTTTCTCATAAACTGGTTTAGATATATTTTTACATTTGAATTGGTGGCTCTCAAAGGCAATGGGTCAACCTTCTTGCATGATTAGTTCCCCCATACCATACCCTGAAGCATCACATTTAACAATGAATGCTTTGGAAAAATCTGGGGTGGCTAGAACTGAAGTGGTGCACATGGCCTCCTTCAACTTCTCCAATGTCATAGTAGCTTGCTCATTCCAATGGAAATATTCCTTCAATAAAGTTGTGAGTGGTGTTTTGATGCTGCCATAATTCCTTAAAAATCTATGATACTAACTTGTAAGCCCCAAAAATCCTAGGAGATTTTTTAGGGTTTTGGGAACCTTCCATTCAAACATGTATGTTATCTTGTTATGATCCACTTTAACACCTTCATAAGAGACAATATGACCTAAATATTCAACCTCCTTGACACCAAAAGAACACTTAGAAGGCTTTGCATAAAGTTGATGTTGTTTAAGACTTTCCAACACCTTATGTACATGATGTAGGTGTTCCTCCCATGTTTTACTATAGATTAATATATCATCAAAGAACACTAAAACAAAATTTCGTAGAAATGTCTTAAAGATGGAATTCATCAAGCTTTGAAATGTAGAGGGTGCATTTGTTAGTCCAAAAGGCATTACCAAGAACTCATAGTGTCCTTCATGTGTCATGAAGGCTGTTTTATGAATATATTCATATCTGATTCTAATTTGATGATATCCGGAATGAAGATCAAGATATGTAAAGTAAACAACACCATGTAACTCATCTAGCAAATCATCAATCATAGGAATAGGAAAATTACCTTTAACTATGTACTTATTGAGTTCCCTAATACCATTACTATAGGAGAAGAGTAAGCACTCTGACTATGAAGAATAAGTCCTGCTTCTAGCATCTCTTGAACTATATTCTCAATCTCACTCTTTTGCATATAGGGGTAACTATAAGGTCTGATGTTGGGTGGTTGACTCCCTGGTACTAGCTGGATGGCATGGTCATGGTCTCTTTTTGGAGGAAAACCCTTGGGCATTTCTCCAAACACCATTGAGTTCTCATCTATAACTATTTGCATATCTATGGGTATAAATGTATTGGAATGATGTGCTTCCAATGAAAATAGTTATGCCACAAACCCCGCTGCACCTTTTCTAAGAAATTTTTGCATCTAATGAGAACTTACCATGTGGGGACTTTTCTCTTAGTCCTTTTAGTTTAAATTTCCTCCCTTCTGATTGAAATTGCATGAAAAAATCTTGGAAATTCATTTCAATGAATCCTAAGGTGGTAAGCCAATGAACTCCTAACACAATGTTTGCTCCTCCCATGGAAATGACATACATATTGCTAGTTAGCAAGTAATATCTCATGGTGAGATTAATGTTATGGCATTTTCCTAAACAAATAGAAGTTTTCCCATCAACGATCATGACTTAACATTCTGGAGCTGGATAAATAAAGAAGTTCAAGCGTACCGCCAACTTATGATTGATGAAGTTGTGAGTAATTCCCAAATCAATCAACATTTTACCCTCTATTTTTTTAAGAATCCAACTACTTTGAGAGTTTGGGGAGTGCTAATATCAGAAATTACATGGAATGCTATTGTTGGCTAAGGATATCCTCATTCCTCCTCTGGCCCTACCTCTTCGTCTTCTTCATTTTCTTCTTCTTCATTAGGCTCCTTAATGTAGAACATCTTCTTTTCAACACACTTATGTCCTAGTTCAATTTTTTTGTCACAATTAAAACATAACCCTTTGGCTCTCCTTTCTTTAATTTGTTAAGGTGTCAGTCTAACTGGCTGAGGGAATGATGGTGGAAAGGTGATACAATCTCTGATATTACTGACAGTTTGTTTCCTACTAGAAAGAAATTTTTCCTCTTCCCTATGTGATATGATCATAGAATCTGAAACCTCATGAGGATTAAACATACGCAACTCAATCTATATTTTTTCTTTAAGACCCCCAAGAAATAATTCATTCATATTCTGTTCAGGAACATTTTCCACCCGTAAGGAAAGGTTTTGGAGTTGATGGATGTAATCTTTGACTATTCGTGTTTGTCTTAGCTTTGGTAATTAACTGAAATAATTCTCTGACACACTAGAACTATAGTGCAATTGCAACTCTTCAGTGAAGACTATCCATGTAACATTGAGGCCACTATTTTTCCTTTGAGAACATAACCATCGATACCAAATGAATTGGTCAGGTTTGAGATACAAGAATGCCATGGTAACCTTTTGTCCAGATGGAATCTGATGAAGATCAAAGAAATTATCCATCTAGTTAATCCAATTGAGTGGATCCTTTCCATCAAACTTATGCATTTCCACTTTTGGAATCATGTTACAGGCTTGCAGAGTGTTTATATTTGGAGTGGTCAGGTTTTCAGATCCACCCTAGCTAGTTTGTCTATTACTTTGACCTGAAGATCCAACCTAGTTAATATGAGTATGATTGAGTTGTGGCTAATTAGGAAGGATATGATGACCCATGATATTTTAACTGAATTGGTGAATGAAATCCTCCATTTTTTGTCCAATATTTTCTACATCTTCTTTGTTCACCACTCTACTCGAGAGGTTTCACAACTCTAACTCAAGATAGCTGACCTTATGGTCCGTTAAAATAAACCATAACCCTGAGGACTCTGTAGATACCCCTTATGACTCTAACTCCTTAACTATTATCTCATCCTTGTTAGGGGTTTTACCTGGAGTGATGGGATTCTTTTTTCCTCTTGTCAAAGGCCCAACCATGATGCCCCAAAATGGTATGATTTAGGGATCAAGGTCAAAATTTAGGGTTTGGGATTTCAATAGGAATTCGGCTAAATTGTAAAAACCTCAAACAACGAACTAAAACTTATTTTTAATCCTATTTCTGGAAATGTAAATAACTTTGAAAATTTCCACAAATTGCAACCTAGGTAGCTGAATTATGAAAAAACATAAAACCGCCATAACTTTTACAAACCAAGTCAAAATTCTTAAAATTTGGAAGGGAGCTTACTTGACTGCTTTGGCCACACGAAAAAAAAAACATTGCAGAAAAATTTGCTACTTATTTTGAGATATGGTCGAACCTTCACAATTAAGGTTTGACATAGTGTTGGCCGAGTTCAAGCTCTGATACCACTTGTAATGGAATTACTTGTATAAATCTGATTATTAGCAGTAATATAACACCAATGAACACAATATTTCAAATAAATGATCTTAGTGCACAAGTAGAATAACTTAGCCACTTTGAGGGGGCAATCTCCAAACTAAATAACAAGACTCAAGTGTTGAATATCATCATCAACTACTACCTACTAACCCCTATATATACTATTCCTATGCTATGGCCAATACCAAGGCCGACCCACTAATGATAATATAACATATATGAAAGAGATACATAATGATAAGAACTTATGATAGCCACAAGTCGGCTGTATACATCCAATATAAGATATATGATTAAGGGTGTAGAAAGGCACACTTTTCCCTCTAGTACCTTAACTATGACTTGAAACTATCATGCACATGCATAAAAAATACTAGGATCTAAACAATTTCAATTTATTACATACCTTCTTTGGAAATCATTGCTACAAACTAAAAATATCTAAAAACTTGCATTTTTGAGTGGGTCACACATACTGTAATATGTACTACCATACCTTTTAGTAAATATAAAGGATTATTGTACAACGTCCAATCATCACATTTTTAAAACCACTCCATTCTTTGTCCATACCAGGAATATTTCTCATACTGCTCTTAACATAGGGTTTCAAAGCCATAAAAAGTAGTTTAAATTCTTAACATTCATTCATAAAAAATTGATGATGAAACCAATCCATTATTTTAAAAAAATATTCTTATCTTAATTTAAAAACATCCATAAAATATTTGGGTTCCATGTAAATCATACAATTCACAATGAGCATTAGAAGTTCACAATTTGAGTTGGATTTGCATTCTCCAGCACCCTATTTTTCCCAAAACATCACAACTTGCAAATTTATCTTCATACTGACTTGAAATTTAACTTACACCTATAGGAAACCCTTGTGCACTATCTTCAATCATTATGTTAGATAAAATAGCTTTGCATCTTCATATCCTATCTCATTTACATCATTGTCCCTTAGGGTTTTTCATGTTTTAAGCTAAGCCATAGTAGAAGAACCTTATACCTCATCATAAAATCACTTCAAAAATACCTTAAAATTTGAGACAATATGTATCACTCACCTACATTTTCTCATGAGCTCACATGTCTCTACAACTCATCCTCATGCTTCATTAGACCTCCACATAGCTAGACCAAGTCTAGATGTGTGATGCAACCTAAAATCCACCACGAACAACCCAGGCACACTAGCACATCAATCAGCCTGAGATGAGTGCTCACCCAAAGCACGTAAAGATATCATGACTCTCTTTAGAGTTACTCATGTAGGATGTCAATGTGTTAAAGATAAAGCATACATACAAAACCCTAACTAACCATAAACATTCCACACAACATATTTCAGATCTAGATCTTAAAGAATCATGAATTAAATGATAAACATAATGAAATAAACCATGCAAGAACCAGTTACAGTCATGTTTAACACCTTTATCCACCCAATACACTCCATTATATTAAACACAGTAAATACATAAGCTTCTTACAATAGATAGTATCATAAGTTTATGTGTGTATCAGTTTTGGTAGCATAACTCCACAATAGCTCATACACAAAATAATACTTATAGGGGTGGGAACTTTCCCTTCACCACTAACGTACCCCCCAAAATAGGTCGCATGCTGAAAATATACATGTGCCTTTACAATAATATGCACACATACAAGTGCACTAATAATAGATCTCCTACAGTTAACTGAAAATAGTAATCCTATTATTATCCCGAACTCATGCATGGTGCCTAGCAGATGTTCATCCTCAAAATAGCATTTGAGTGTCACGTAAGTCTCCATCCCGTTGTGTTCTCTACATGTTATCTCCAAAAATAGCCCGTAACCATGAAAAATGGCTTAGTCCCAAATCAACTTGTCCTAGAGCACGTTTCCTTCCCTATCCTCCCGTGCCTTCAAATGTGCCTTATTCATGCACGTGAATATTAAGTGTGCCCTATCCTTAGTGTCATACTCTATCTTCTCAACATTACCCCAAACTTAACTACATTTCTAACTCAGAAACGGGGTTTCCTTTTGACGTTTCCAAACAATAAAGAATAAGAATGGAAATAATGTAAAGAATTATTTTACAAAGAATGGACTTCTATTTTGTAACACCCTCTACTTCAACTAGGAGGATCAACACTAGATATTCTGTTTTAATATCAACCTCCAATGTTTTCTAGTCATCCAACGTGTTTCTTGTTTCTTTGGAACGTCTGTGGCAATATCTTCCAACTCATCATGGGTTATCTCTCCCTTATCATTCTATAATACTAGGACAACATTGGCCATATCAAACATCCTTCCTTCCAAAAGATCCATATTTTACGCTATGAGCTTCCCAATCTCATCCAACCTCTCCTTACATGGGTTTTGTGTTGTTGTAAGGGATTCATGATTTTTATTTATTAATGCCAATCTCTCTGCGTACCCTAAAGTCTCATCCTTCATTTCCTTTAGAACTTAATTATCTTCTATTATAGTCCTAATCCTGATCACTGCTTCTAGAGCTGCACATATGTTCAAACCTTGATTTTATTTCTTCATCTCGTCTTGTAAATTTTGGAGTAATGCCTCATAAGATGAAATATTTCTAACCATGGAGGCCTTGGTTCTCTCTCTCATCTTCTTGTTTAGGATCCTTTGGCGCTAACATTCAAATTAGTCCATCCTCAAGCACCCAATCAACTAATATGTGCACATAATGCAGGTACCTTAGACTCCAGACGTGGTATTTATTTTAGAACACAGTCACCAATTTCTTCTGCCATGTTGATGAAGGCCTCATTATTTTTCTTATCTAGATCATTCTCTCCTTTTAGACGTGATATTTCTACAGTTTTTACCTTATTATCTTCAAGTAGCACTCTTATAGTGACACCCTTATCGATGTTCCTCAGCACCACCTTTGTAGATCCCTTAACCAAGGAATTTCTCACCTTCTCATCAGACATGAGAGTGGGATTTATAGTCATGTCCTACTCTGAGGTGCCTTCCTCACTCTTCTTGACACACAAGACTCCTCACATACATCAAAATCTAGCTCTTCCATGTGAGTCTGCTTGGACCAAGATGGTTTTTTCCTTACGCACGTAGTGGCCATATTTGGGTCCATCAAATCCCACCCATATAACTCCTTTAGGTCCACTATGCTTTGAAAATGGGCATAGACTATTTTTCTTGTGTCCTCATCATAGCCCATACTTGGCATAGTGTGTTCTTCACTTGTTATCCTTATTCCTTGTCCCTTAGGAACCTGAGTGCCAAGGTTTGGAGTTGGCCCTTCGACATCCTAGGTAGTGTCATGTGCATGAGGCTACTCATGCTCTAATTCTTCTACCTCCTTCACACCTTCCTCTGTATCCTTCATGTCTTCAACTCTGGGATCCCCCATATATTTTGGCTGCACTAGGGTTCCATGCACGCTCTCTATAGAATCCTCCACCTCCTCTTTCAGATTTATCTTTCTCCTCTTCTTCTTAGTTTCCTCTTTCTTAGGGAAGAGTCATGGTGATATTCTTACAAGATGTGGAGTTCTCATGCCTTGGGTTCTTGTTATTCTGAATACCCTCTTAAAATGACACTCTTATGGACTTCTTCCACGTCCAAGTCCTTGTATCCTTCTTATTCCTGAGATGGAGTATCTGCACACACACTCTCCAATCTAAATGTGACCTACTTCTAGCCTCTATGATCTAAGCTAGAAATATCTTCGTGTTCTTCTTCCTCCTCATCTACCTCTATAGTCACTGTAGGATTTGGAGCTGGAACGTTCTCCACTGTATGCTTTCCCTTAGGTGACCCTGAGAGCATGAACTCATTCTCCACATACTTGTTATTCTCCAGCTTAGGATTAAGCTGAAGGTATAAGAGTGTGGCTCCAGTGTCCCCAATACCCAAACTTATTAGGTTCATACTTATGACATCTGAGATGAGTCTCTCAAGGTAGGCAGTATGACCTAGATACACATATGTCTTATATAGGGTGTTTTAGTCACAACCTACCTTTTCTGTGTTGAAGTTCAATCAGCATGCATCAGTAAATCTATGAACTGAGGCCTAGAAGTAGCATGCTATGAAGGCATAGGACAATTTTCACCATGGGCTACACAACCCATCCCTCATAGCAAACCACGTGATGTAAAAGTGTTGTTACACTGCAAACTGTACTACCTTGCCCACTACCGAAGGTAGCTCTTTGGGAATGCACTAATCCTCCATAGAGTTAGTCACACCACATCACTGCCCTCTGCTTAAATAGACCGCTCATTAATCCTTCACATAAATACTTTTCAAATCTTTCCGTAAGGTACTTTTATTCCAAGGGGTACTCCCAGATCTTGTTCTTTGGCCCATTGGAAACACCAATTTCTAAAAACATAAGAGAAAGGAGGATAACACCAAAACTTATCTTTTCTCCTATGTGCTCTTCCTCAATAATGGTGTATGCAATATAGCCTGCTAGGTTATATACTACTCCCTGAGACATTTTCTTTGCAATGTGAAGCCACATGGTGTTTACCTGCAACCATCTCTCTTGGTCATTCAACTTAGTTAGTAGATGTGTGGCTATGTGCACCATAAGAAACTTCTTTAGTTTATTAATGTCCATTACCCATGGACCCTTGGTATACCCCAACTCCTTTCTTATTTCTATGATAGTTTCTTTATTAGTTAGATCACTAACAAGGTCTACCCTTGTGCCCTTCAATCCTGTTAGTCTTGAAACTAGGGCTGTTGTGATCCTAACCCTTTTTTCAAAGAAATAAAATAAGTCCTCATGGACTCACCTCATCAGTCATTGGTATAAGGGTTCATATTTTCCAAAATATGGGAGCTCATACAGCAGATAAAATCCTTCCTGCTACAGTAATTTCTCCCCAGCGTCATCATACATTGACATATCTTCCACCATGCACTTGTTGGTCTTGTTATTCAACAACGCGTCCAACTCTCCCTTGTTGTTAGAGGTACAATGGTTGTAGTTACTTATCTTACATCTGCAGATGTGAGAATCCAACTCTTGTCTGACTATTACTCCTACTAGGGTATTGCATCTCTAAAAAATTACTCTCAGGAGTAATTTCAACTTCATCTTATACCTTCTTCTTTCCTTTCATGTCTGTTGTAGGTGCTTTCTTTGGTGCCATCATAAAAATCCCACCTGTTTGTTGTCTGTAATGAGAAAACTTAAACCCTAACTTAAATCTACATTCCCTAGCTTGAAACTACATGCCCTAGCTCCTTCTCAACACTTCTACTTCACTCAAACCCTTCACCAATGGGGAAAGAAACATCTTCTGCACAATAGTCTTCTCTCCATGTCTAGTTTCACAATGCTCCGCACCTCAACACAATTTTCTCAGCTTGGTTGCACTTATCTTGCTCAAATACTTGTGATCACAAAGGTAAAAATGAATTTATGTCACATCCTTATATAGATTTTCAAAATGTTATTACATTTATTTGTCCTTCACCTACCAATAATCATATCATTAATTGACCATTTTCACAATATTCACGTAGTACATCTTCTCACCCAAGTTATAACCTTCTAACACGTCTTCCTACCTTTTGGATACAAACTTCTCTTCAGTGCGCTTCCATTCACCCGAGTACCTTACCACTGCACCTTTCCTTAGTAGTCTCCATGACCATTGCTTACCTCACGTTATATTATTCCCTCATTTATCTCCATCTATGGTAATATTTTTAGAGCAATCTCCTTTCTAACAGCTCCTTTGCACACTTAACTAGCACCTATAACCATTTTGTTCCCATGTGTACCTAGTTATGAGTAACCACCCCACACAAATGATATGTGCAGTCCTCCATTCATAAAAATTCTTCAAATGGTAATTAGCTTCCAACGTGCAAATGTGCTTATTACAAAAAACACCAAAATAAATTGAAAAATCATAGCAACAAAGAAGGAAATACATTGATCAGATACATAAATGAAATCTTATTCTAAATGACAACACTACGTTAGTAAAAACACCAAGAAGACTTATTTATAGAAGGACTTCATCATACTCCCATTAAAGTAACCAGGTAACTGTATTCCATCAATCATCTCTAACTAGAAAGCGTCTGATTCAATTATAGGAGTGATAATATACGGTCCCAACTAATGCACTTTAAGCTTGCCTGGATGGTGCAAAAACTTAGAATCATAAAGAAGCATCATCTGTCCTATCTCAAGCCTTTTTTCCCTGATGTGCCTGTCATGCCATGCCTTCTACCTAGCCTTTTCCTATTTCTGACTCCAACGTGTTATGGCGTGCCTCTCATCCAACTGTATCAATTTATTAATTCTTTCTTCCAAGGCTTTCTCATCAGTTAGACCTCCAGCGCACACAATACACAAAGAAGGTAACATAAATTCCATAGGAAGAACTACTTCTATGCCAAACACCAAATGAAATGGTGTGGCCTTGTTTAATCTCTTGTATGTTGTTCTATACACCCAAATTATGACAAGAACTTTATTATCCCAATCTTTCCTTCCAACATCACAAAGTTTTGTCAATGTCTACCTCAAAATCTTATTGAAGGCCTCAACAACCCTATTTTCCTGATGATGATAGGGTGTAGTCTTACGGTGTGCAATCATAAATTCATCCAATAGTATCCTGAGTGTCTCATTCAAAACATGTGTACCCCTATCACTTGTCAATCTTAGTGGGAATCCATACCTTGTAAGAACATTTTTCCATAATAACCTAGCTTATGTAGCTGATGTAAAGTCCTTGGTAGGTTTTGCTTCTACCCACCTTGTAAGATAATCTATGTAAGTGATGATGTAGCGTGATCTAGTTCTATGCGCAGTTGGCAAAATAGGACCCAAAAATTCTATATCCCATTTCTCAAACAGATATTACCTAGGAATAGGTCTTAAGGCATTTCATCTCTTTTCCCATGTTTACCAATGCATTGACAGTGGTCACACTCCTTACAATATGTTTTATAATATTTGTAGAGGGTCTCCCACCATAATCCAATGAGTAGAATCTTGTGCATAGTGGCATCACCTGCATAGTGCCCACATGCAATACCACCATGAGCCTCTTCCATGATATCTGTGCACTTTTTCTCTAGCACACACCAATGCAATACTTCATCTCGGCCTAACTTGTATAGGTCACCACTGATCAACATAAACAATGTTGTCTGAATTACAAGTCATTTCTTCTCTAAGGATTTCATTCATTTGGGCGTCATACCTGTATGTAAAAAGATAGCAATATCTTCCAATTCCAAAGGCACATGTTGTAACTTATACAACTATGCATCCGACGTTGTATCTTTAATTGTCTGCACATCCTCCCCTGACTGAATTCTTGATAAATGGTCTGGGCCAAAATTACTCTTACCTGGTTTTACCACAACTGTGAAATAAAATTCTTGGACTAAGAACACCCATCGACATATGTGCCCCTATAAAATGGTCTTGTTTACCAAGTATTTCAATGCCATGTGATCCGTGTAAAATACAAATGGTGTTGTTGGCAGGTATTTTTTGAATTTATGCAGTGCATAAATCATAGACAAGGCTTTGTGCTTAGTATAATTATTCTCTACAGGAGTCAACTTTCTACTATCAAAATAGATAGGTTGATCCGTAATACCTTCTCTAGGATGAGCTAACACCACACCAATGGTTTTGCCAAAGGCTTCCATATGTACATGAAATAGTTGGTTCCATGAGGGAAAACGTAGAATAAGCATTCCAATAAGTCTTTCCTTCAATGCCTCAAATTTTCATTACTGCGATTCTCCCCAATAAAATATCCCTTTTCCTTTTAGTAACTCTTCCAAAGGTGTGACAATCTTAGCATATCCCTTGATAAATTTTTTACAATACCCAATGTGACCCAAGAATCTACACACCTCACTCTAATTGGTAGGCTCTTCCAGGAATACAATAACTATATTCTTAGCTAGATCCACCAAAAAACCTTCCTTGCAGATTATGTGCCCTAACAAAGTGCCAAAAGGTGTAGCAAACATGCACTTATTGATGTTTAAAGAGATGTTTAATTGTCTACATCTTTCAAAAATTAAGCCCAAATTATCACAGTGATCCTTAAAATTCCATACACCATCCAATCATCCAAGTAAACTTTTAAGAAAATGTGAATAAAATCTTGGAATGCTTGAACAACTATGCACGAAAATATAGTAGGTGTATTTTTCAGACCAAAGGGTATCACAACATATGCAAAACTTCCCAATTCAGTGGTGAAAGTTGTTTTCTCTTGATCCCCTTATGCAATCTTGACTTGATGATACCCAAAGAACCCATCTGTAGAAGAATATATTTCACGCCCTACAACGCCTTCTAATATCTCCTCTGTGAAAGGTGTAGGAAAGGGATCAATCACACATGCAACATTTAGTTCTCTGTAATCCACACAACTCCTAATTAGACCATCTTTCTTTATACTGATGACCATGGGGCTAACCCACTCTGATTCTTATAGGCGCTTGATGATGCCAAATTAAAACATCTTTTCAATTTCTTCCTTAACCTATTGTAGACACTAAAATTAGGTCACACTCCCCTTTGGTCCCTCGAAAAATAAGAACCCGTCATCACATTCACCTAGCCATGGCCCTCTTCACCTCACTAATATTAATTTAATTAATCTAATTAAATTAATTCATTATCCTCACCATATTTATTATTTAAATATCTTAATTTAAATAATATCCACACATACACCTCACGTAGACACCTCATCAAGATAACTCACCCTAAGGCCTACTCTTAGTAAGTTGCCATAACTAACTAAGAATTACCAAAACCTTAAAAATAAATGCCTACATTCTCTCTAACCACATTCTTGCATGCTTACAAGAAGCTTCTAGTTTAATCTGCGGGTTAACGACACAAGATCTGAGAAAATCAAGAGGATCTCCTTAGTTTGGTAAACCTAGGAAATCCTACCTTGACCAACGCTGGTTACCCCTAACCGTCACCGGTTAGGTTGGAACCACCATCGGTTACCCTGTTAACCCCCAAAACAACCTTATTTTCAAGGTTGGAAAATATTGGAAAAGGTTGGTGAACATTAGCACATCCCTGAGAGATATCATGTAACGACCCAAAAACCACACACGAACAACACGGTGAAATACAGGATAATTTTTTTTGACTTGCTTGACACATAACACAACACAACATGTTGTCACCAAGGAAACAACTAACACTAGGGAACCACTTGTTACGGGGAAGACCACAAAGGTCAGCACGGAAATGTTCACACCTATCAAGGACAATACATTTTTTCTTTTTTCTTTTTCTTCTTTTTGACAAGACAACATGGAAGTCCAACCACATGACACACTTACATTTAAGGCATCCCATGAGGAAATTCTTGTTAAATTTTCTTGTTTACTAAAATGTCTCTTAATTCTTAACTTACGTTCTTATAAAATTTCATGTAATGATTCACACAATTCTTTTCACAAGGGAGAACTTCTTTCTTTTCAACTATTGACTAAATAGCTTAAGGCCAAGCTTTCTAAACTAGGATCATCAATTTTATGTCCAAAGCTTTTTATTCATTTGATTTTAGAACATTTTCCATTTCTTACAAGGTTAATTAATCTTACTCAAGCCACTAACACATGTTCCACAACTCTATTGCACAGGTGAAGGCATAAGCTCCGATTGAGTGGAAAGTACCGCTTAGGGTTCATAACAATAACCTTCTTGTTTAAGGATCAAACTTTGACCTTGCTTAAGAAATATCACCATGAATCAAGGCAAGGGTTAACAGAACAGGACAACAGAATTTAGCTTCAGGGTCACATTGTTTACTATCAGTCTTTCATTGAGGTTAAGAGTTTATCAAGATTGGTTAAATGTTCCATCTAGACTTTACTTAATTAAGTTTGACAAAGGAGAACATTTCAAACGATAGAGAGATATTTAAGGTTTTATTAATCAATTTCCCTCCTACTTATTAAATCCTATCATCTTCTAAAATCTAACCATTGATTTCACCATGAGATCATTTAAGGTTTCACCGTAAAAGGATAATGTTTATTAGTAGATCACATCTACATTTAACTTTTATAAGGACTATCCAGCTCACTTCATAGTACTTACAAACTCATTGCTACTATGCCTTAGAAGGATTTACAACTCAACATTTTAACTCAAGAGCAAAGTTTAACAGTACTCGTTTGCGAAAACAAAACAAGGTTACATCAATTCATTCCAACATGATGCACAAACCAAAGGGACATACCATCTCTATTGAACCATGACTAGGGAGCAAGAGAGTAATAACATGGGACATGCCCCGCTACTATTCTAAGGATTAAAATACACTAGAATATCCCGTAACCAAGCGGTAATCAAATTTCATCTTTCACGTGATAACCAAACAAACCAAAGTTTCAACAGTTACAACAACAATACTCTACAATACATTTACTAAGGCACTGACCCTTCTTCTAAAATGTCCAAAGGCCCTTTCCAAATTTTATAACATAATACTCATTCGTACAAAGGAACATCATAACCAAGATTGATGCAATAATCTACAAGTCTTTCCATCATCTAACCACGTAAGCCATCTGCAACAATTAATAACCTGAGTCAGTTCGCGAGAACTGAGCAAGATAAGACTATACATAGCAACAATAAGCTACTAGCTAACAATACCATGAAAGGAAACATTCTATTTCAAGAAATGGATCAAAGTTCTAACCTCTAACAACCTTTTGAAACAAGATATAATTTTCACCATACCAACTAAGAAGAGAGCCCTATGTTTTAATTATGAACAATATCTCGAAAACCACAAAAGGTTGACAACCAAAATATGCAATACTATGGAATTTATAATGTTAGAACAAAGAGTTGAGAGTATTAGGATTTCAATCATGTAATCCAGTAGAATACGTGGTCGGAATCTAATATGCTGCCCATCAATCAACATTCTCTAGGTGAAGTCGAAAGATGAAAACCAGTCACGATCTTAGTCACCAAAAACAAACAATAGTTCAACAATCATTCTAGAAGGCCATAGGCCTAATAGGTTAGAAGTAAACCACGAGGGTAAGAAGAGAGTTCCATCATGTAAACAAAAGGTTAAATGGCTGAAAATATTATATTCAAACTCAAACCATTATTTCTTATCTAACAAGTGACTTCATAGCTTAATAAGGATGAGTGGAAAGGATGAAAAACAAAGAAAATCAATGTCTGGAATAGGTATTGCCTAGCAGCCTACCTACTAGACATAACCAAGACCGGAATAGAGACAAGCCCCATGACTAACCAAGTCCATTAAGCAAGCTAGAATTCTAAACACATCCATTCAATTTTCATAACACTATAAGGCCATAATATTATCAAATTTTACTCTTAAGGAGAGTAGGGTCAAGTGGGGATTCTATCAAAATCATGCCCTTTTAAAACAATAATAACAATCTAAGCTTCCATCCCATTCAGGACCTAACAACATAATCGAAAACACAGAGGTCTAAACCCAAAAAATATATATATATATAATTGACCCCAAAGTTCTCAGTTTGGGTTTATACAAAAGTGCCAATTTCTAAACTCGTAACAAAAATCAAACTTGCACTTCAACTCGGCTTAGCCCACCAAGACAACGAAATGATACACATATACCCGATTAAGGGTGATTAAAACATTAAGGCTCAACTGAGTGAAAGTCGGCCTACCAAATACAATAAATATGAAGCCATACAACCCATGAGGTTTAAAAATATTTAAAGCAAGATCAAAGGTATGCCTTCTATCAACCCAGGACATATTTTCAGTCCAAAACTTCCTTCTTAACAAGCATATATAGTGATCTTCTAATTTCCAAATACCCTAATAATTTGCACAATACACGAAGTGCATAATTACGCTTATCATAAACAAAATAATAATTTAACTGTATATTTTCCTCTAGGGCAATAACATAAAAGGAACCCAATACTAGTCAAAGCTGCAACTTTCCAGGGGCGATTACATACCCAGGTTCACAAAAGAAACAGTCGACATTTTTGTAGAAGGAAGTAACTTAAGATTATATATATATATATATATATATATATATATAGCCGACAAGTTGTTAAAACCAGCGTACCCAGAAGACTCGATTTCTAGCACAGGGTATTTTTATCCTTACAGTACCATTATATATATATATATATATTTCCATATAATTAATCGAAGCATAAACACCGAGAACATTTTTTTTTTATATATAAATGGGTTTGATCACTTCAACAAGAACAACCACTGGAGGAAAATCCAGAAATAACAAACTATTACCCATATACTGAACACAAATCCACAAAATCACAATTTTATACCAATTTCTAGAAAGGAAATGTTTCATTTTAAGAGGTCTGTTAGCTTCTAGCATATTATGTATATGGTTAGTCTATCTTGCCTGTTTTAACGCATCCACCAGTCGTGTACATCCAACAGGGACTGCTACAGCCACACGCCCTCCACTTTATCCTCTGCTTCACTGGTCTTTTCTTGCAATATACCACACCAGGATTCCCTTTTGAAGGCACGACTAGAAGAATGCAATAGGTGGCTGTCCAAACACTAGATTGCTTCAATGTAGCTGCTTTAGGGGGTGAGAGTCGAACTGCTTACCACTCAGTCTGAGAGCACTTGCGCTAGAAAGCTAAACACCAACCATGGTTTGAAGCTCGGACACAAGACATAATGATTACATCCCTCCTGGCTCTGAAAGGCATCTACCGTATTGATACATAAACCTTTTCCTTCATCAGATTTGGGGACATCATCAAACTCTCGGTGTAAACATTACAGCTGTAGCTTGTAAGGTATGATAATTCCAACAGAGACCTTTATGCCTGCCAACTCAGTGACTCGTTGAAGAAGCCCATATCATTGCAAAGCAAAATGTGCTTCATGAATATTCTGATATGAAACAGATCCACCCCTATAAGATCCTCTTCCATGAGTTACATCGCAGAGCAAGCAAGGTCTCAGTAGAGAATCTCTGTAATAAATTTCATCGGGTCTCCTGGTAACACTCTCACTGTCACTTAATCGATTTTGATAAAAACTCAGTACCTTGTAGGAGAATCTTGAAATTTTAGGGATGCAGTCGATACAGAACAGAAAACAACCTAGGTTGGATGGATCCTGCCTGGATGGAGGTGCTCACGAAGGCTTCTACCAAACTGCATATTGCATGCCTGATTTCCATAGAAAAGTGTAATTCTACCCATTTTGCAAATGGGTAGTTGACTGTAGGTCCAATCCCTTCGAGTATGCAATACATGTTGCATTGCATATCCTTAGGTCACTTGAAATCTCCCTTGTTTATTACCTGGCTGGGTATCCCACCTAAACATTCCAGGAATGACCTTGGGAGTCTTCACATAGTCAGGGAGGACCTCCTCACACAAGGGGGCCAAGAAAATCTCTGACTGTACCAAAAGGACGGAAGTGACTTTCCAAAATGAAAAGGCAAGACAGCTCAACTAAAACTTTATCTCGTTCTTCTACTACAACTACAAGATTTTGCAACAACTGATCATGACTGTGGTCGCATGTAACCAGAACATCAGGATCAACACCAACGGTTCCTTGGGATCACCCTGCAGCAGCTGTCGCACTTAACTCTCTCTGGAGGCCACTGATTTTCAGGGATAAGTTTACTTCTCTACCCTGTAGCTGCTGCATATAGCCAATCACTTCCTCATGGCACTTTCCTAGGAGAATTTCAGTTCTACGCTCCATTGAAACTACCTGTACAGCAGGATTTAGAGAATCCACACCCACCCACGCAACATCAGGGCGATAGACCTTCATTTCACCATCAATGAATCCACTATCCAGAACACACCAGGTAGAACATTTGCCAATGCAAACAAGCATTCAAGTCAACATTTTAATAAATGGGCATGTGCGGCCACCAACCAGGAAGTTGAACACGCCAAGAAGGTGCAGGGGGTTTTCTTTGCATGAGCAAGTCAAAATGAGGTGTCAGGGTTATAAATTAAGGTAGATTGGTGAACAAGTAGGCATGTCGAACAATGAAGATAGTTGGTGGAGGTGCCCAACCACACACCACTTGCCAAAAGGACAAAACAACAACAACCCACGGAACAACTTCTCCCTCACGCCAGGCAGGTCGCATAGATGGCCATAAAGGATGGCATGAAGGTAGGTGAATGCAACTATTTTCCATTAATTTTAAGCTTGCATGGAGCCAAGGGAAAAAGACTAGAGGTTGCAGTTTTTAAGGCAACACATTTGAATGGCTAACCAAGGAAACAATAATAGGCATCCTCTTCAATTGCGTGAACCCAGGCTCGGTCTACGGGAGCGACCGACAACGTAAAAAAAACTTAACGATAATAATTAATACTTAAAATTGATAACAATTGAAAATAAAATACAATCACCAATCGACAATAACAATAGTAATATTATTATTATTATTATTATTATTACTTTGTAGCTTAAAATAGTTATTAATTATAATCGTAACGGTCAGAAGTCAAGCTCGATAATAGAGAAAAAAAACTTATTATTATTATTATGGATATTCCTCTTTAACCGAACACATCCTAACACACCAAAACGTCATTCCAGCCCTCTACTAGGATAATAGAACACGATATGCCTTTAACAGGGTATTCATAAAGGACACTACGAGGTCTACAACCAGAGGCAACGACAACAAAAAAAAGGAGGAAAGACGGAGACAAAGGATGCTAATCCTTCTTTGTGAAAAGGAAGAAGTCATCTAGCAAATAAAGAGAGCACTCGCAAATGTTCAATGTTTAGCAACAGGGTCACCGAAACAAGGACTAGGGTACGCCAAAAGGGGCATTACATATCACATCTTCTGAGACCGAATTCCAGCAAGAACATGCATGCAAAGAGGAGATCAAGCATTTTTCTCTTGCACAGCCATCCAACGCTCATCCCAATAATGATCTGATCTAACCAAGCAAAAGGAATGCCCATGCAGCCCATGCAGAAGCTCTCCCACAATTGGTGTTCACTTGCAGCATTCAACCTCTTACCAGCACCTCCATTCATCACTCACATGCACCCACAACTAGAATCCAAGTAAGTAAAACATTATGCTTCTCTAGTTCATTTCATTTCATTATTATATTATCACGTATTGTTTACCTAGCCACCCATTGACCTCCTTCAACACTCCCCATCCATATACCCATTACAACTTCATTAAATCCCACCCAAGCTACCAAATACCTCATTCCAACCAACCAAAGTCCTTTGTACAATCACAAAGTGATCAGGGGATCATTTTTTTGAAAACATTACCTAAACATCCCTAAATGGTGTTAGTGCAGTAGATCATCTTGAGAGCTTTCCAACGACTATGAGAACGCGAAAAACGGACATCGGGAGCTCTAGATATGTTCAGTCAAAGTTCAGACAGTGGGAAAGTCAACTCTGGTCAATCTGGTCAAATATTGGACTGAATCGCACTGTGACACGTGGCGAAAAGCCAAAGGGAGTCGCTCATCGAATTTCGCTCAATTTTTTTATCAGGAGACGACAAGTGGGCTATATGTTATTTGACTGAGTTAATTATACCACATTACTATGGGTCGAAATTATATCCAAAACTTGGTAAGTCCACTTTCCAAATGGCACGCATTATACCAGCCAAACCACTATTATATATACATTAGTATAAACTGCCTTGATGCTATTGCCAAACTTCCACGCACATGGAGGAGGTGGTGAAGCGGTGTTGTGGGAGGCAAATCCCATACGTGGAAGCTTCCACGTGGAGGAGGAAATGAAGCGGTGGGATAGGGGGGGCCTAGGCCCATGCCTGGCATGTTCCATGCTGAAGAATGGAGTGGGTAAGGTTTGTTAAAACCTTACCCAAATATAAGTGGCGCCTCTTTTGGGATTTAATCCCACATCAAACAAGCCGCCCACTTCTCCTAAACCGCTCCAATTGGGATTTTATCCCATTATAAACATGCAAAATCCGCCAAAAGAATAGAGAGCCGCTGGGATTTGATTCCCCTGACCTCATGGTTCCAAAGCTTAATCCTCCAACCAACTCGCCTAGGGGCTTGGGCACACTATATAATGGGGCGCTTCAACTTATACTAGGGGTACAGGTCTGTGTAAAGCAGCTTAAGGACCAGTTTGCAGAGAACACCATTTTTGAAGGCCGTGCACTCAGATTGGGAACTCAGAGTAAAAATATGAAATGAAGGAAATTTTGAGACAATTCCAACGATGTAAGATTTGATATTTTTTGTTGAGTTTTTAACCTATTTTTGGAAGCTTTGAATGCAGTTTTTAACAGGGATCTACAAGACAGCTAGTTGGAAAACATGAATTTCAATGCACTTCTGGTCCGAATTGTGACTTGGTGTAAACATGAAAAGTATTCAGAATTCAGATCTGATCTCAGATATATGATTTTTTTTTCATATAATGTTTTTAAATCTCCATTTGTAGGTGTTTTTCTAACACAGTTGCAGGGAGATCACATTGTGAAAACACTGTAGGAGCCACGGATCGTTCTTGGGATAGTTTCTGCTATTTTTCAGAGTTCTTGGGACATTGATCAGCTCATTTGCAGGTTTTGATTCATTATTGGTTGTTTGTAAGAGTTATTGTACTTACATTTCAATATTATTAATGGATCGGTTCAATCTGAACCCGGGGACGTAGGAATTTCCAAACCCCGTAAACAACCTTGTTTGTTATCTAAATGTTTTCAATTTTCTGATTATTTATTTGCTACACAAGTTTTCTGCACTTCTATGGATGCATAATAATCAGAATTTAATCAATTTTTGGATTCAAGAATACTCAAAATTGGTTAAGAAAATCACGATCTTTGGAAACTTTTAAAAGTGAAAAAAATACAACACACATTTTCAGATCAAGTTTGGTATCAGAGCAGTTAGATTGCCAGATTAGCTTCTAATTGTGTTTGAAAATTTTGCTTCAGTTTCAGTATTGATTTCAGTTTTTAGTGTGCAAACATTTTGGGGCTTGTTAATGTTCTTTTGCAGTGTGCAGTTTTGGAAGTACAGGTTGTGTTTGCAGGAACGAGGAAATCATGGGCAAGTCATCCAAACAGGAGCAACTAGATGAGCTTGAAGCCATAAACCGCCAACTCCAAGAAGAAAAACTCTTTCTTGAGAGCTAACTTTTTATTCCTTAGAAGAGGAAATAGTGCGGTTAAAATCTGAGCCACAATCCTCTATAACCAAGAAAGAGGAGTATGTCAACAAGATGCTTGAAGAGAGCAAATAAGTTGATGGGGCCTTTGTTAAAGAGTTGCAGGAAGAAATACGAACCAAGGATGCCCTCTTGGAAAAGCTGCAACAAGGTGAACACAAGAAGGAAATGCCTTCCAAATCAGATGCAAGTACTATGACAGAATGCACTGTAAGTTGTTCACATTTTAATTCTTCCTCTCATTCAGTTTCAGATATTCCTTTGGGTCAGTTTGAAAAACACACTAAGGGAATTGGGTCTAAGCTAATGGTTAAGATGGGATTTAACAGAAAGGGCCTTGGTAAAAATGGACAAGGTGATGCTAACCCAATACAGGTAGAGGATCAGCCTTGGTTTGCAGGTTTGGGCTATTCTAGTGGGAAAATGGAAATTGGAGAAAGTTCCAAAGCAGTTGAAGGAAGACAAGCTTCCAACAGCCAAGGATCTACACCACTAGAATTGCAGGATTCCGCCATTAGGAGGAACAATGAAAGGTGTAAGAAAACAGGTAAAAGAGGTAATCAGATTCCACCTCCTTCCACTTACACTAAAAATAGCACTAAGGGAAAATCAAATCCTAAAACTTCTAATACACTCTTTCAGTTGGAACAATATAGCTTTGGTAGGCAGAAATATGCTTTCCCTTGCACATTTTGTGAAGGTACTAATCATTCTGTTGCATATTGTTAGAAGAGGAAAATTTTGATTAAGAATTTAATGCCTTTTGTGAATGATAAGGCAGGTGCTAAAGACCAATCTCACCAAGGAAAGGCGAGAAATGGCAAGAATGTTACCTCTCCTAAACATGGGAATCATTCTCATAGACAGAGTTCTAAGAATGGTTGAAAATGGGTTAAGACTCCTAAAAATAGGGAAGTTAAATTTTGTTCCCATTGTAATAGGAATGGTCATGATGTTAAGGTTTGTTGGTTTGTTTCTAAACAACAAAATTGGAAAGTTGTTAAAAAGAACAATATTGTAAAACCAACAGTGCTAAACCTAATGTAAAACTCATTGTGGTACTGAGGAGGTAAAACAACCAAAACGGAAAAACCCAAGTGATTGGTTTGGAAAAACACTCCTCAACTTTATATTTGCACTACAGTAAATTGTTGATAGTAGGCAAGAAAAATAAATTTCAGAGCTATATTTTAGGGATTCCTGTTGATTGATAAGGATTTGTTCCTAAGTTGATATTTAAGCTTTGAAAATGAATGGAAACAAGTGAAGAGAAGATTTGAGTGATAGGTTCATCATACTCATGTTTTGTTTTCTCAGATTGTTTGGTAGCTCCATTGTTGAAAAACACTATGTAGGGATAGGCATCAGTAGCATGTCTAAATTTGAAACTTGCAGTTGTAATAAGCATAATCACAAAGTGTCAGTTGAACACTAGCTTCTGTTATAGATGGGTGTTATTATCTGACTTATTATTTGTGATGGCGATACAGTGTTTTGGCATATTCATGTTGATTCAGTTATTGACTATAGCTATTTTTGGGCATTGATAGTCTATTATATTCTGATAGTGAATACTTGCAGTTGTTACAGTTTCAGATGGGCAGTGGGCACTAGCCTAATTGTGGGCAGTTTAGATGTCTTGTATACTGATCTATGTTATGGAATTGTAATTTTTGGTAATCGGCCGTATCACAAAGTGATAGTTGAACACTAGCTTTCCGTAATAGAATGGGTGTTATTATCTGGTCAGTTATTTGTGATGGCATTACAGTGGGGTATGACAGTTCACAGTTGTGCATAGAGTTGACAGGGTTGCAGCGTTTTCAGTTGAACACTAGCTTAATTGGGTGTTATTATCTGATTGGTTATGTGACTAGCTAATCAACTATTTGCATTTATTTAACCTATAATGTTATTTTGGGTTCTTGTATGTGTTTGTGCAATGCAGGAAGAGATAGCATGTTTTTGTGGGTTGATACACAACTTTTTGTGGACAAAAAGCCTTTCTCAGTGGGGAGGTGTGATCAGGGGATCATTTTTGAAAAAAAAGTTCCCTAAACATCCCTCAATGGTGTTAGTGCAGAAGATCATCTCGAGAGCTTTCCAACGACTGTGAAGAACGTGACAAATCAGACATCGGGAGCTCTAGATATGTCTGGATCAAAGTTCGGTCAACGGGAAAGTCAACTCTAGTCAACTGGTCAATAATGGACCAATCACACTGCGATACGTGGCGAAAACCTGGGCCACCACTATTTTGGTTTTCAATCGATTTTCCTATCGGGAGATGACAAGTGGAATATATCCCCTATTTGACCGAGATAATTATTTCCAACCACATTACATGGGTCCTAATTATATTATCTTGGTAAGTCCAAAACGCGCATATTAATTTCCCATACATTATTAATGTGTATACATTAGTATAAAATCTAATACATTATTATGCCTATAACCATATTGCTAACCACGTTGAAGGAGGATTTGTTGGGGGTAAACCCATGCGTAGATCCACAGTGAATTCAAGGGATGGCTAAGGTTAATTAAAAACTTAGCAAAAATGAAAAGCCACAAGATGTGGGATATTACCCACCTATAATAAGGCCCCAATTACCTTGGCTGTTCATGGGGATTTAATCCCATTTCATAAGCGCAAATCTACTTTTGGGATTTAATCCCATTTCAAACAAATGCCGCTCCATTTGGATTTTATCCCATTATAAAAGGCAAATCCGCCAAAAATAGAGGCCGCTGGGATTTGATCCACTGACCTCATGGTTCTAAGCATAATCCTCCAACCACACTCACCTAAACAACTTGGGCGCACTATAAATGGGGCGCTTCAACTTATACTTTAGGGGGTACAGGTCTGTGTAAAGCAACTTAAGGACCAGTTTGCAGAGAACACCATTTTTGAAGGCCGATGCATTCAGATTGGGCATTCATAGTAACAGATGAACCATGATGAAAATTATGAGAAAATTCCAACGATGTTACCGATTTGATATTTTTCATGTTGACTCGATTTAACCTATTTATTGGAAGCTTTGAATTCATTATTTTTAACAGGGATCTTCAAGACAGCTAGTTGGAAAACACGAATTTCAATGCACTTCTGGTCCGAATTGTGACTTGGTGTAAACATGAAAAATGTTTTAGAATTCAGATCTGATCTTAGAAATATGATTTTTTTTTTCATAGAATATGTTTTTAAATCTCCGATTTTTAGGTGTTTTTCTAACACAGTTGCAGGGAGATCACATTGTGAAAACACTGTAGGAGCCACGGATCGTTCTTGGGGGACAGTTTCTGCTATTTTTCAGAGTTCTTGGGACATTGATCAGCTCATTTTTAGGTTGCCCGATTAATTATTGGTTGTTTGTAAGAGTTATTGTACTTACATTTCAATATTATTAATGGATCAGTTCAATCTAAACCTGGGGACGTAGGAATTTCCAACCCCGTAAACAATCTTGTTTGTTATTTAAATGTTTTCAGTTTTCTGATTATTTATTTGCTACACAAGTTTTCTGCACTTCTATGGATGCATAATAATAAGAATTTAATCAATTTTTGGAGTCAAGAATACTTAAAATTGGTTAAGAAAATCACGATCTTTGATGCATCCTCGAGAAGATCCTAATATTCTTGAAAGTGCATCCCTGTAGTTGGTGTGTGCCAGCATCCCACTAAACAGCCTCATCGAGATGTACATACTCCAAGGAATTTATTAATAATTTAATTAATTTGGATTATTTAGAACAAATTTTAGAAATTTGCCTAACCCTTAATCCAACACTCCTTAAGATCTTGTTTAAATTGATTCCCATTTAGCCCAGAACAGTTACTTTTTTACCTAATTCTATTTCACACTCATTAACCTGTTTGATATACATGAGATTAATCTGTCAATTAAGTGTAGAGATGCACAGTGCTAGTAATATGTCCCTTGGATCCTAATCTAACCTAGCTTGTTAGATCAGATCTTTCTTAGTGAGTTTTAAGTTCAGATGCCTATAATCATATCCAACATTACAAGTAGGACTTCATAACAAATGAAGTCCCACATTAAATTGAAGTTATGATACCAAACCTTTTTGGTTTACTGACAGCCATTTATGAAAGTATGAAGAGTCTTTCACTATATTTAAGGCACGTTAGGAAGTTTATTCTACCCATATGACCATGTTTAACTCAATGTATGTTGGTCATTCTACTTTGTCATTACTATGTTAGTATAGTCGTAGCCATAAAGAATATCATATTCTACAACTTTACAAGCTGTGCATTCGACAATTCAGGGGGCTTGCAACTAAATCCCTTGATCTAATCTTATTAAACAGGTATTCCTCCTACTCCCGTTAACCTATAAATAATGTGAAGATTAACAACAAGATAGAGCCCACGTCTTTCATACATAAGGTACAAACATAATTTGGCATGCAACCAATAGAGGTAATCTCACAACTGGGGTTCAATTTAATCTTTATAACCATTACTATTTACAATACTTATGCTTTTTTCCCTATACTACATAAGGATACACATCTTAATTATCTTCCTTGGTATACCCACCTTTTCTTTTCCAATACAATCTCAAGAACGAATTAGAGTTCTTCAAAAGAATGTAGACTTAAATCAGTCAACGCATTTCATCATAAGTTTTGCCTTCATTGTAGTCACTTACGAAGTCAATCTGTAAAATTCCTGCTAGCATATTTTCAGTGTCAATCCAACTTCAGCACTGATAAGCACTAAGCCTTAAAAATAAGTACATTGCATTTTGATTTATCGTATTAGCTCACATTAATTGTGGGAAACCTATATGCTGGAATTCATGACTAGCTAATGGTTGAAAAATGAACCGTAGAAAGAACTTTATTTCTCTTTCTCTCTCTCTGAGTCTTACCAAACCTCACAAAAATTGAAAATACACACATTCTTAAACATCTTACCTAGAAGAAGTTGTAGGTGATCACATGATCACGGAACAGTGGGCACCCAGCTCGCTACTCTTTCAAGTCATACTTCAGAGCAAAGCCTACCCCCACCATAACATACCTAAAACCTCACCTTTTAGATCTCCTTCTTTGTAGGAAGCCATCCTCACCAAAAAACTCTATTTCACAGTTCATGTGCCAGTCCTTAAATAGCATAAGCTAAACAAACATAATAGAAAAGGCACTCCTAGGATCTCATTCTTTTTTAGTGTTTCTGCTTGGCTTGGCTTGCATTTTGAGGTGAGAGATCACGTTCTTAATTTTTCTTATTCATCCTTGCACGCTCCTCATCACAGCTGGTGTATTCCAGATTCACCTGAGTGTGCTTGGACCATATTCTCATCATTCTTAGAATTCTGGGTCTGATTCCACATCAGATTTTAATTCACAACCACTATTCTTTCATCACTGTTTCAATTTCATAGTGACTGTTATCAGTTACACTCTGACCATCGTCGGTTATACCCAACCGGTGTCAGTTCCAGGTCCTTTTGTTAACCTACCAAAAAGGAAATTTTATTAATTTTCTTCCACTTTTCACAGTCCCTGTCACTTCCATCATTCCCATTGACGTTGTGAGACTCATTAGATTTGGCATATTTGTCAGATTTGACTTTATACCTAGTTTTTCACTCACTGTCCATTTGGGTAGGTTAACAAAAGGACCTGTTCCTACTCACCATCAATTTCACCTATTCCTACTTCTTTTCTGTGCCATTTACAGAGAAGCAACCCTACCTAATCAGTACTATTTCACATGGTGTTGACCCAAAAACAAGCAAGCACACTCATATTTCATGCCAGTTATCAACCACTCCCACCTAGTCCTTCACCACCTTCCATTTTATCACCGGCCATGGATCCCATCCAACCTATCACTATCACTACTAGAGATGAGGAGTTCGCACGACTCCTTAACCAAAACCCTGCAACTTTGCAGTTTTACCTTTCCTATTCATCCACCTGAGATGCCTCAGGTCAATTGATATATGGCATGCCTGTATCTATCCCCCTGACTCTCGTTCCCACTCCTACATCGGCCCCATCTGGCTCTGTGTTGCCCACATCTACTTTACCCCTAGTCATTTTGTAGCTAGGTCTTATACCCGCTATGACTACCATGTCTGCCACCTCTGTGGCACCTGCCTCATCCACCATACCTTCGACAACTACCCAAAACATAACCTCATCCACCCATAATGTCCTACACATACCCGTAGCTACATTACCACCATCAGTGTTGGTGATGCCTACCATTTTTCAGAACATGGTCCTTTCCATTCCACAATCATTATCCCCCATTACCACTAGGGTTACCACGACCCATCCACCTCCATATACATACTATCAGGAGCCTCCCATTTCATCTATTATTCACTCAGGGTACATACCCCCTGTTTCACTACCTTCTTCTCAATCAACCTACATGGCAGTACCATACACTGGAGTGCCACCCCTATTATATACCCAAAACCAACCCTCTCACGCTACAGGAGGCACCCAATCATCACAACCTACCAACGACCTAATCAAATTAATGTTTGATAAGATGTAGACATTGGAGGCATCGGTTTCTAGCTCCCGCAACACTCTCAACTATGATGAGATTTGCAACAAGCCCATCCACCCATCCATTCGTATCTGCCCATACCCCGTGCATTAGGAAATTCCTAAATTCAATCATTTCAATAACAAAGAAGACCTAAAACAACATTTGCGGTCATTCAAACATGGGTGTTATCTAATCACTCACGATGATGCTTTGCTATTGTGAACCTTTCCCATGTCTCTGACTAGACCTACATTAGATTGGTATATCACGTTACCTAGTCACTCTATATTCTCATTCAATCAGGTAGCCCAAGCCTTCTTGGATCATTTCTCTATCAATATCGTCAAGAAGGTTACCATGACCAACCTATACCCCTCCCACCACATGTCAGTATGAGGATGAGTCTATCGCATATTTTTTTTGCTCATTGGCGTAGCTTGATCAACCAACTCACCTTCCAACTGCCGCGAACAGAACTCATCAAAATCTTCACATGGGCTTGTACTAGACATATCTCACCAACCTTGCAGGTCCAAACCTTCTGAACATTCGATGAAGCATTCACTATCACATGAAAGTTAGAGATTCGGGCCATCGAAGAGAAGAAAATCCAATTACGCAATAAGAAGTAAACATTCAAGTTGAATGATACCTCTTCTTCTTCCAAACCACAAAATCATTATTCAAAAGCTAAGGGCACCACTAATGCAGTGGTAATCAAGGCTAGCCCAGCTCATCCTTCAAATCAGGCTACTCCCTCATCTAATCTCTCACCCATTCAAACTTTTCAATTCAGACGAGAACAACAGAAATACACCCCAATTGGGGAACCTTACTCCTTTGTCTTAGAAAAGCTTATCAAAGCTGGAGCCATCACCCTTCCACCTATAAAACCACACACTGGTTTTGACCCTGCTCACCCCATGCCCACATTGTAAAAAGAACATGACTTCTATAACTATCATCAAGTAAAGGGTCACAGTGATGGCAATTGCATCACTTTCAAAAATATTGTCCAAGAAATGCTTGAGAAAGGTGAGTTAACTATGGATAATCCTAACAAACCTGCTAACCAACACCTACACATCTTCAAGAAACCATTTCCTAATCATTCCCCTTTGTCTATTCAAATGGGTGAGACCTCAACTCATGATACCCATACCCACGAGGTCCATGCTATTTTTAGTGGTGCATCCACTATTGCCCAATTACCTCACATTCCTTGCATAGAGGAAATCCTAGCCCAAAATCCTCCTTCTGCATTGGAACCCACCACACCTATTCCTCCAATCACAGAGGAACACCTTTCATCCCCTTCATCAACTACGGAGGAGTCTTCCGCTAACATCGAGACCATTTCACCTTTGGCTTCTCCACTTAGAGAACTGATACCCATAGTACTTCTTCAGCCCACGGGGGAACACCTATCACCTCCTCCACCCACAAAGGAGCATCCATTACCTCCTCCACCCACAGAGGAGCTCCCATCATCTCCAAACCCTATCACATATCCAATTGATATACCTTTGCCTCTTGGTGAGCATTCTCCATCAGCTACCCAAAATCCTACAGACCTACTTTCAGCTCTCTTACCCACGAAAGATGAATCTAGCCAATTTCCCATCTCTAAGACACATTTTACGGGAATTTCCATTAATTCCTCATCAACTCCACCCATAGACGTGTCGTTCTCATGTTTGGCCGATCTTAGATTATGTGGATAGGGATTTACTATGGGGGCACCTTTTGCTTCCCGTCTCAACACAGATGCAGAGGTCACTTGTTAATACCTCCACTATCTACCCAAAAATATTTCGACTTATCGAACCAAACACAACCACTTCTATCACAACTCCTTCCATGACACCTATCATAGCTCAAACCACACCCTTATCCATCACGCAACCTATATCTAAACCAAAACCCACACCTATGGCATCTTCTTTGACTAAACCTATTACCACTTTAGGGGTCACCCCAACCACCAGCCTTACTCATCCACCTATCAAATATAATTTAGATACATCCTCAAAAGTCAACACCACACCTACTCTGACACCCAAACATAAGCACCAAACCCATAGAACTCATACTCTGACTGTGCCAATCACGCCTACACTTGTCCTGTCTATCTTAGGACCTCATCTTCCCAACATGGCCAAGCAACCTCCACCCATCAATAAACCAAAAACACAACAGCCCATTCCTTCCTCATAAACCTCTATTTCACCTAGGCACCTGACACGACTTACACCCACACCCACAACATCTTTACCACCCATACCTCCAATACCTTTAGCAATTCCTTCACTACCCACTACACTTCATTCTTTGTCCCTTACACCTCCTGCACAACCCACATCCTCTACCTTCATAGCACCTCCATTATCCCTGTGGGTAACTCATCCTCTTCCCCCATCTTCCTTTCCTTCTAGACCTCATACACCCATATCACCTTTACCTAAGAAGGTGCAACCCAAAGAAAAATCTCCACTACCCCACAATAAGGTAGTCAGAACAACCACACACACTCCTACCCATCCATCTACTAAACCCCCACCTAAACAAACACGAATGGCACCCAAAACCACACTAGCACCCAAAACCATAGCTCGATCCGCTCCTCCTTATCCAAAGACCATTCCTCAACAATCAACCACACCTACACCCAAACCCATATTCACTTCCCATTGCGATCCACTAGTAGGGTCTTATGCCAAAATTTTAACCAACCTCCTTGAGACTTTTGTCATCACATTACCGCCACTCAGACCTTACGACCCCCTCAAACCCAAGCCAAAAGGGTTTGATGACACAAAAATTTGTGCATACCATCATGTGTCAGGGCACGATGTGGAGAACTGCAAGGCTTTGAAAGCTGTCCTTATCTAGTTGTGTCCTCCTGAAGCCAACTTTGACGATGACAACCTTCTCGACAAGCACCCTGCTTCACTGACACCCATTCCGACACTTCCCACTCAACAACCATGACCTCTACCCTCACTACTCCTAGGGCCATCCCCAAGATTTGAAATTAACATGGTTTGCATTAGAGAACTTGCCGCACCATCACATAAATTTTGTTACTCTAAACTCAGCTCACAGGGTTTTTCTCCTCTGGTAGGTTTTTGCTTATCATGTTGTTATACCACTCACCCTACACCTTCTCTGTTTGCCAACTCCCCTTAGATCAACATGATACACGTCACTACACATGCTCAGAAGGATAAGGGTAAAGAAAAGGCAACCAACCCACCAACTAATCCCATATCCAACATACCATCTACACCCACGTCTAAAATCATACCATCTACACCCATGCCTAAAATCACTATCTGTGGCCCCACATATCCTATTTCCAATGGGGTTACACATCGCACCATGCTAAAACAACTGCACCAATCCCCCCTTAAAATTTCCTTATATGACCTCATCCAAACCTCAGCATCCCATCGTCAAGATCTCATGGAAGTTCTTCAATCTATTGAGGTTTTACCCAATGACCCTACACTCGTAGCCTCCATTATCACACCCCATCATGTAGCCTCTCTCACTAAATTACCACCTTCATCTTTTCCCCACCCTATTCACTAAGTAGCCTCCCTTAGCTTCTCAGAGGAAGAGATCGCACCACACCAAAACGATGACCCGAACCAAACTCTCTTCATCTCTGTCCACATCACTGACATATAGGTACGCCATGTGATGATTGATGGGGGCACTAGCATTAACATCATTTCATCCCATGCATTCGCTCAAATGTGCATACCTGACAATTGCATACATAAACATTTGGTCATGTTGTGTTCATTAAATGATGCTATCACCTCTACACTAGGCACCATCATCCTCCACATTCACATGGGCCCCCGCATTATTCTAGAATTATTTTACATCTTGGAGGGGAATTCCAATATAACCCGTTGCTTGGCAGACCTTGGATTTGTGTCATGGGTTACGTTCCTTCCACTTTGCATCGTTGTGTAAAGTTTGAACATGAAGGACACACCTATACCATTCCAATCGACCCATCACCTTTTAAAACATGCAACATGCTCTACCAACCCAATGATGTGCTCATACCTATTAAGCTATCTACCTCCACAACTGCTACTTCTTCACCTATACCGCCACTTACTAGTACAATCACTGCTTCAACTGCACATACCTCCTGTATTCCTACCACTGCCACAACCTCCACGGATGACCCATCAGCTTCCCAATCCATTATCTCTACCTCCACATCAACTTCTGACACTCCATCCATCCCATCTACCTACATACCAACCACCAATCCCTTAGAAGGTGTTTTTCAATGTCTCACTCTAGGGGAGTACTGCCTATATAGTGTCAACACATTCCTTACTCCATAAGAGTACAGAACTTCACCAACAACCTCATTATGATCACCACATAGGAGAACACCTCCTTTATGGTCCTCCTCATCTCCATACTAGTCTCACATATGGGGGACTTGATACTACCACCTACACACCTGAACCACCATCACAAACTCGCCCATTTTCTGTTGACTTCCAATCACTTACGAATCACTGTTTTTCCCAGACCTTCCTACATCGATGTGTGTGGAAGGGTTTTGGTTTTGGATTTTACAAGAAAGGCCACCATACTGTCATTACATGTACCACCCACAAACATAACGACTGTAGTGGTATTGGCTTTCCTAAACCACCTACCAAACAGGCCCACATTGAACTCATTAAGGACACTAGCCCTTCTCCACCTTCTTCACTCGCTCCACCTTCATCACCACCCTAACCGACGGAATCGATGGATCCTGAATCTATCCCTCCTAACTTTTTTTTCATAAACACCATTTCCTTAGGGCCTCTAACTTATCAAAGCAAGGGTGAGACCCCTTCCACTCTTCCCTTCCTATATCCTAAAATGATCAATGACGATACACCTTAAATTAACATCGTTCAATGTCAAGATGATGAATCTATACTCACCTACCTTGGTGCAGAAGACTCATATATTCATCAATCATTACCTTCTAAGACGTAAACCATGTTGAATGAATCAACTATTGAGATTAACATTCATACTCAGGATGACCCACACATCCTAAAGATCAGTCAATCTTTAGATGCTAATGAACAGGAAGCCATCACTTCTTTTCTCAGAGATCATAACCTTGCTTTTGCTTGGTCTTATGTAGATATGCCCAGTATTGACCCCACCATACTGGTCCATAATATCGTAACTATTCCCGATGCCAAACCCATCAAACAAAAGATGAGGAAAATGTAGCCTCACATTGCCCTCCTCGTTGAAGAACTTCAACGCCTTCTTTTTGTTTCCTTCATCTTACCCATTAATTATCCTCATTCAATTTCTAACATTGTCCCTATCACTAAGGTGACAGGGGGACTCCACATTTGCAAGGACTTTTGTGACCTCAACCTAGCATGTCTAAAAGATGACTTTCCCTTACCTGGTATTGATCAACTGGTTGAATTTACTACTGGTCATGAGATGCTATCACTCATGGATGACTTCTCGGGTTATAATCAAATCTTGATTGCCCCAGAGGATCAACACAAAATCTCATTCATCACCCCTTGGGGGACCTTCTACTATCGATTCATGCCTTTCAGCCTTAAAAATGTTGGTTACACATATCAATGGGCTATGAATTACATCTTGCATGACATCATGCATCACATATTCGAAGATTACGTGGACGATCTCTTGGCCAAATCTAAGCACCGCTCTGAGAACCTTACCGTCCTAAAAACCATTTTTGACCACCTCATTAAATATTGTGTCTGCCTTCAACCTAAGAAGTGTGTCTTCACGGTTCTCTCAGGAAAGCTCCTGGGATTTATCATTTTCCTACGTTGTATAGAAGTTGACCCTACTAAAGTCAAGGCCATTCTCGAAATGCCTCCACCTACTAACCTTCGACAACTTCGTAGCCTATAAGGTAAATTACAGTCTATTCACCGTTTCATTTCACAATTATTTGATCGATGTCAACCATTTCATCATCTTCTCAAGAAGGATGTCTCCTTTAAATGGTATGATGACTACCACAAAGGTTTTGAAGCCTTAAAACAATACCTTCTCTAACCACCCATACTCATTCCACCTAAAGATGATCAACCTTTTTACCTATATATCTCAGCTACCGATCATTCCTTAGGAGCCATGCTTGCTCATCATGATGAACAACATAGGGAGCAGGTGGTTTATTACATAAGCCATACTCTTTTGGACTATGAAACCCAATACACCCATCCCAAAAAACTTTACTTAGCCTTAGTTTTCATTGCCACCAAACTCCATCATTACCTACTCAACCACAAAACCTATGTTGTGACCAACACCGACCCCTTACACTTCATGTATGCCAAACCATAACAAAATCAGCATGCCGCATGATGGCTTATGCTCTTAGCTGATCTTGACCTTGAATTCATTCATTAAAAGTCCATTAAGGGCCAAGCTATCACAGACCAATTGGCCGACACACCTATTTATAGGGATCAACCCTCTAATTTTGATTTTCCAAATGAGTCAATTGCTACCCTTTCCCTGGATGAACCCCCTTACCAAATGACACTCTTCTTTGATGAGCCCAAGTGTCAGCGTGGGGGTGGGGCTGGTATTATTCTTATTCCACTTGATGGTGAGCCCATGCCTTTGTCTTTCAAACTTTATTATTAATGCACCAACAATATCACCAAATACGAAGCACTCGTATTAGGCCTTCAAGCCACATATGCCCTAGATGTCAAGTCAATCAACATCTTTGGTGATTCTCAATTGGTCATAAACCAAGTCAATGGTATATACCAATGTCGTAATGAGTTGCCTTCAGAAGTATAAACATCATGTATATATACTCTTGACAGCCTTTGACCATTACACCCTTCAAACCATCCCACGTTCAATGAACAAATTTGCAAATACCATGGCATGCTTAGCTTCCCAAATACCCACTTCGCCCGCCGATTCTATAATATTTCTCACCATACATTCCAATCTTCATCATACACCTAGTTATGCTTTATAGGTCACCCGTGACCTTTGGCCCTTCTCTCAATGGGGTTTGGATCTTGTCAGAGAAATCAATCCTCATTCTTCCCAGCGACATCAATGCATCATCATGGCTACTGAATACTATACAAAATGGGTGGAAGCCATACCACTCATCTCCATGAAAGCTGAGAAAATATGTGAGTTCATTAACCACCACATCATTTGTTTCTTTGGTGTTCCTCATCACCTCATCACTGACAATGGAAAACAATTCAAAAACAAAACATTGTAAAAAATTTGTGACGCCTTCGACATTCAGCTTAGTTTCTCATCACCTTATTATCCACAAACCAATGGCCAAGCCGAATCCACTAACAAAACCTTAAACAAAATTCTTATGAAAGTGGTTGACGATACTGGGAAGGATTGGCATATGTACATTCCTTTTGCCTTGTGGGCATACTGCACTAGTATTTGCACTTCCACTATGGCCACACCATTTTCTCTGGTCTACGGTACAGAGGTAGTCTTGCCTCTCGAAGTCTAGATCCCCTCACTCCACATTTCTCTCCATGACATGCTCAATGATGATGAATTTCGTCAAGACCATTTAGCACAGCTAGATTTATTATATGAACATCGTCTTAATGCTGTGGATCACCTTCAAGTTTACTAAAAGTGTATCAAACATGCCTACGAAAAATGTGTCCATGAACGAACCTTCCAAGTTAGTGACCTTGTCTTGAAAGAAAATCAACACATAACCAAAGTAGAAAAAAGTAAACGGGGTAAATTTTCTCCTAATTGGCTTGGACCATACATCATGACTCATACCTATGGATCAGGTGCTTACCATTTATCATCACTTAATGGTAAACCCAAACCTGAGCCCCTTAACGCCTTACATCTTCAACCATTCTATTGTTGACTTGTAGTCCTCCCTCACCTTTTGTCTCTTTCCATGCTCATCCCTTGAGTTCTATTCACTTCATACACCTCACTAACGATTAAACAAGAATCATGTGAGTACTCGTAAATTTTTATCTTCTCTTGAATATGTGTACCATGGCGCTGCACATAACATGATTCTCATGGATACTTTTTGTTTACCTTTAGATGAGATCCCATGGTCATTTCACCTTATCTTTTGAACAAGAGTCTTATTCTCCACCTTGGTCTTGTCCATGACTTCAAAGCCCTCACTTGGGATATAACTCCTTGAGTCAATCTTCCACTCAAAATATGACTCCATCAAAAGGATATCTTCCTCTCGACTTTTGTTGCTATAAATAGACTTCTCCCTCGGAGGACATCTATGTAAAGCTCTTTAAAAAAATAAAATGAGAGCAACAGAAGCTTCCCACATTGATCAAGTTCACAAAGACCTCAAGGAGTTAAATTTTCTTCATCCCATATAGACTTCCCACATCGATCAGTCTATCTCAACTATAATTCAAAACAACAAACCTTTTTAGCCATGGACTTACCCATTGTCACCTAGGTTCTCTTGCCCAAAGTGCATGCTACCTATACCATATAAAACTTTAAACTACCTTTCACCCATTCCCACTCCCATTTCCTACTACCTTAAGGGAATTCTTGGCACTTAGACATTTGGTGATCATGTGACTATTTTTCACCATAGAACAATCAATCATGCAATGTCTTTAGGGTCTTACGTTCATCACCTCCTCCAAGGTATGATCTACTCGGTATGATCCTACCCAATCAGGTGGCTTTATTTCCCCCTCTTATCTTTTAAACCGTCTTTGTTTAAATTTGTATTACCTTATATAGGACTTGGTCCTCAACGCTTACCTTTGGGGTAATCTTCTTCTTTCTCCACAATCAACCCACCTACATCACTTTACCTATAATCTAACCACACCTAAACAAACCTAAACCCACACCATGATTAAAACCTACTAACTCATGTTTATACCTCCTCATATTCTTCCCTAGCTCATGGGAGAACTACATCGACCTAAGGTCCCTTTTCGCCAGGACTATGTAGGCAGCACTCCGAGGGCATAGGGCCCTTGGAGGTTAGCTTGGCTATTCTGTACCCTAAAAAATTCATCTTCCATGTTCCTCACATTACATCACACCTCACTTAATTTCCCTTTTATACCCAACATTGGAAATTAAACCACATACATAACAAGTTACTTCATATTTTTTATCATCAACACAACATACATTTATTACGACTACCATTTCTCTACCATCATCATGCATATATTATAACACATCTCACATATGAAACATTTTATCATTCATTGTACAAAATAATGAATCACAACTTCCACTACTATAAACACAACCATGCCTATGACCTGACTCGATCCATGCCTAAACCAACCTGACTCGATTCATGCCTAAACCAACCTGACACAACCATGCCTAAACAAACCTGACTGCACCATACCTAAAAAAACTTGACTCAATCCATGCCTAAACCAACCTAACTCTACCATGCCTAAACCAACTTGACTCAATCATGCATATGACTTGACTTGATCCATACCTATGACCTGACTCTACCATGCCTAAAAACCTAACTCAACCATACCTATGACCTGACTCTACAATGCCTAACTCACCTAATTTCTGTCTATATCACAACAACAAATCAAAATCTCATCAATGCACCAATAAATTGAAAATATCAGCACCACATCAAAAAATCAAAAAAAAAATCATGTATCTCATCATATAAATACATGTGTATCTCAATAAAATATACATGGCTATCTCCTCTTATCCATCATCTCAAAATCATCGGCACGCAGGCTGATACACAATACAAAATGTCATCGGTAAGAAGGCCAGTCTCATATATACAATAAAATAATCAATCAATAGAAAATATCTTCGGCACGCAAGCTAGTATATATCACAAAAATGACTATCATACATCAAAAACCATGTGACCACATATCATGAATCTCAATGGATGTCCTCCATCTCCGTATCACCTGTACCCTCGGCCTCCTAGGTCCCTGCTGGCACCTTAACTGGAGTTGGTCTCTGTGCACTAGTAGCCTCTACCTGATCAGGCCTCAGATCTCACTGACCCCCTATGATCTCCACACTGTGAGTGTGGGATCCTCTCACTAGATGCCTATTGTGCCTTGTACTCGGAATAAGATATGAATTCTATCCTAGCCACCATCATCTAGTCCTAATAATATCTAGCCTTACCTAGAGCATCCTATAACCTAGATACAAGCACGGTTTGTGGTGGTCCCATAGGTCTCGGCCCCTGTACCTTTACTGCGGGACCATGTCCTGCTCCTGCCTATGAACTGGGACTCGGTCTTGGTGCCCATGATGGTGGTGTCTATGGTGGTGCCCCCTGCCCATGTTCCTATATCTGTGCGTGTAAGACCCCAATCTATGCCTAGGTTATCACCAAATGGACCTGTAAACCTGCCACCTGAACCTGTAAGGATGCCACCTGACCATCCCCCTCCTCTATATCTCCATCTCCTCCACCAGCCATCTGGGCCTGTAGACTAGCCAGCTGTACATGTAACTCTGCTACCTCCGCCTCAGAGACCTCTAATTGTGTCTACAGTATACCCAACTGGGTAATCAGTGTAGCCACCTGCCCCTGTAGGGTGTCTCTTTGCACCATGATGGTGGCTAGATCTGGCTGCCCCGGTTTGGGTGGTATAGCTCGCAAGTGAGCCACCCACCATGATTTGTACCTATCTTTACACCTGGTGTCATTTGTACCTACTCCTTGCCCTACACCCTCCCCACGGTCTCTCCGGTCATGGGAATGGTATCCTATAAAACCAGTCCACTTATCTCATATTCCCCGACTCCTCCTCTAGCCCTAGCTGGGCACTATAGGTTGTGGTAGAGGTAATCTCCACTCTCCAATCAATGACAACCATATCCTATACCCCACCCACACAAATATTGGCCTCTCAAGGCCACGTCATCTCTCAACACAGGCTACTGCGCAGCCGCCCATGGGAAGAATGGTGGAGGGGTCTCATCCACCATCATGTCCTCAGTATCGGGGAAAATGTCCACCCTCTACATCTAGAACTGCCATCAACAAAACCACTAGATCTCTCCGGATCTACCATAGTTCAAGATATGGATCTCGGCCATCCCCTCTCCAAAAATAGTCCCCGAGGCATAGGAGATGACCACCCAATATGGGTATCCATCTCTCTAGCTGGAGCTCGATGAGCTAGCTCCTCATGCATATGCCTCTAGGGTTGTTGTGTTGTGTACTATATGAGGCGGAATCCCACATATGGCCTCCATATAATGTCCACTCTCAACCACCTAGGACAACCCCAACTAGTACCAGTAACTGCATCGGTCACCTGAAACCGGTTCACCCTTACCGGGTCCACATCATGTGTGACCGGCCTAACCGACACCAGCCACAACTCACACTGGTCATCTCCATTGATTTCTCTCCTCCCTTGCCCCTTTTACCCATCACTTCCCTTGGACACCCATATCCTATATTACCCTCACATATTTTTACCCACTATTCCCCCCATTCCCAAATGTAATCCATCCCCCCCCACAAAAACAAAACAAACCACCACTATAATAAACAATTTCCTAATCCCCTATTCTATCTACTCAAATACACGTAGAGTAGGAATGCATCTCGTCTGGCATGTCTGGGCATCCCTATAGGATCTTATGGACCCACTTCTCACTAACCGCACACAAACTATGTGCTCACTATTTTTTTGATTAGCTAAAAGGCCCCAGCCTAACCAGTGCAGTATCGAGTGCCCTAAACTATTGTACCTATATCACAGGCTTGAACCTGAATTGCCCTACATTTTACCCTTTTACCCTACCCCTACCTCCGCACCCAACCTTCACCCTAAGCCCCCACCCCACCTTTACCCAAGCCCATATCATCCCACAACTCCCTGTACCAATGTTGTGAGATATGCACCAAGAATGTTTTCGCTGGTACTGTTACCTATGTTGTTGACCTAATGACCTTACTTAGCCTATTGACATGACCATTTATCCTGACCCTATCTTTGGTGTATTGGAACATACCTAAACGTTCATGCACCTAACCTCCATCGTGTTTCCTAACCATATCCTATACCTTGGATACCGGAATCACTTTAACCTCGTTTGGATAAAATTATCGACCCTATACAATGTAGAGTTTACCTGCTCTTCAACTTGGTAGCATGCTGTAGTTTATATGTGTGTGTGTATTTGACTGTTGCTATCTTTGACCCTGACCCATTACCTAGATTGCAATGCTTGCATATACCTATGGGACCACATTTACCATTTTATCAAACCACTCACCGATTCTTCCGTCGGCCTCATTAGTTCCTGGTTTGAGGGGGATCACCTTCACCCACACATGGGGTAACCACATCTTATTTTTGTTAGCGTCGCTTACCAATATAATCTACGCAACAAAAAAAGGGCCAAAATGTAGACACTAAAATTAGGTCACACTCCCCTTTGGTCCCTTGACAAATAAGCACCCATCATCACATTCACCTAGCTATGGCCCTCTTCACCTCACTAATATTAATTCATTATCCTCACCATATTTATTATTTAAATATCTTAATTTAAATAATATCCACACATATACCTCACCTAGACACCTCATCAAGCTAACTCACCCTAAGACCTATTCTTAGTAAGTTGTCATAACTAACTAAGACTTACCAAAACCCTAAAAATCAATGCCTACATTCTATCTAACCACATTCCCGCATGCTTACAAGAAGCTTCCAGTTTAATCTGCGGGTTAATGACATGAGATCCAAGAAAATCAAGAGGATCTCCTTACTTTGGTAAACATAGGAAATCCCACCTTGACCGATTCCTGTTACCCCTAACCGTCGCCGGTTAGGTCGGAACCGCCGTCTGTTACCCTTTTAACCCCCAAAACAACCTTATTTTGAAGGTTTCCAAATATTGGAAAAGGTTGGCGAACATTAGCACATCCTTGAGAGATATCACATTATCTGAGATAGAATTCCAGCAAGAACACGCATGCAAGGAGGAGATCAAGCATTTTTCTCTTACACAACCATCCAGCGCTCACCCCAATAATGATCTGATCTAACCAAGCAAAAGGAATGCCCATGCAGAAGCTCTCCTATGATTGGTGATTACCTGCAGCTTTCAACCTCTTACTAACACCTCCATTCATCACTCACAAGCACCCACGACCAGAATCTAAGTAAGTAAAACATTATACTTCTCTGGTTCATTTCATTTTGTTATTATATCATCACTTATTGTTTACCTAGCCACCCATTGTCCTCCTTCAACACTCCCCCTTCATATACCCATTAAAACTTCGTTAAATCCCACCCAAGCTACTAAATACCTCATTTTGACCAACCAAAGTCCTTTGTGCAATCACAAAGGAGACCCAAAACTCATTTTGTGGTATTCCCAGTTTTCCACAGTAACCGGCACTGGTTACACCTAATCGTTGTCGGTCACCCTTAACTGGCATCAATCTCTGTATTTTCCCATACAGCTCAGAATAGTGACTTATCCACCTAATTGTACATCACCCTCATTCACTTGTGATCTACCTGAGATTTCTGTCAGACCTGCAGAGATCCAAAACTAGTTATTTGACCCTTGGATCCTACTCTAACCTAGCCTATTAGATCATATCTTTTTTATTGAGTTTTAAGTGAGATACCTAGATCATTTCAAATTATAATAGGATTTATTTCATTTCCCGCATTAAATTTTTTAAAATAGTGGACTGATAGCCATCTAGGAAGTATCACACTGCTCGGATCTAGAACATGCTAGGCAGTTCACTACATATATTGTTTAACTCTTTCTGGTGGTCTTGCTTTTCATTACAAGTAGTTCCTCCTAGCCAAAAGGAAGCTCTCACAATCAGTTGTGGATTCAGAAGTCATACGCACACAATAACCCATCAACCAACATTTAAACAGGTATTCCTCCTATGCCCTTTACCCTATCTGTTTCATCAATACTTCAAAGAAACGTCTAAGAATGAGGTGAAACTCCTTTACACGTAGGTTAGGGTTCATTATGTAAGGTCTTTTCCTGACCAAATGCACACCTTCTGTAAGCTTAATATTCATCTCTCCTAATGATTTATGCACTCATTTTAATTCATGGTAGCCCCTAGGAAATAAGCCCTGAAAAATCACGTAGTAACTCAATGATTTTCTCCACTTTAGAGTCGGACCAATAATCCCCAATTATTACCTCCTTAGGTTCAGCATCCATACCAATATTCACTTTTTTGGTCTTCATGGGTTCATGATAGGTGCGCACATTTTTATCCGCATTGTCTAACACCTCGCGCCATTTGAATGGTCTATATCCAGATCTTCTACTTCCTCATCATCCACTATGTAAATCATCTTTCCTTTTTATTTCTCTAAGCAAGCGTGTTTAAGTAGTGTGGCATTTTTTTTTTCTTCTTTATTAAAGCGTGACCCTGAGTCTGTCTCACCAAGTAACTCCTCAACTCCACCTTTCCAATATCTCCCATAGTTCAGTGATTTATAACCCTTAACACATTTTCCATTGGAGGGTTAGTAGAGAAGTATTCAAAAGTCTGGACCATTCATGTAATCAAATCCTTCCAATTCTCAGTCTCTCTATGTAGTTGCGCATATACAAACCAAATGCATGTGCAACCTTGTAAAGTGGAATAAAGTTTTTGTACCCATAGCGAAGGTAGTAAAGCTTCCCTCCCCTCTATTTAGAGCCTCTCACACTGTTGAACATGGTTTTGAATAGTTTGATTACCATGATATGTGTAGATTTGAGTAGGTGTATTGCTCCTAGAAAACTGAGTTGTTAGAGCAATCCTGACTTCCTTCCATTCTAAAATCCATGTGAACCACCCAATAGCGGGTTTTTGTCCCGCGCATAGCATATGTTAACATATTTTTTCTTTCAAACTAGTTTTTCCATAGTTTTTCTTTCAAACTAGTTTTTCCATTATTCCTCTAGTGTACCGAGGTATAGAGTTGTTACCTATCCTCCTAATGCAATGAGGTTTGCTTTTCCACGCAAATGCACTCCTTACTTTGCGCCCAAACATCTCATAATTGTCACGAGCCTAATTATCACAAGAAGTACTTGTGGTATCACTAATAGACTGTGCATATTCCCACTAGAGGATTCCTTCCTTAGATGGATTGAGTACTTCAAGCTCCCAAATGGCATGTACATAAATCCTATTCAGATCTTCTTTACTTAAAGGTTCAATATAGGGCACAGATTTCCCATCTGTTAAAGGGATAATAACTCTTTCCTCCTTGTTCTCAAAAATTATATATCCTTTGTTGAACTAAAGATCAACATTATTTGTGTAACACCAAGGGCACCCAAGAAGAGTTGGGAAATTGTGTGCTTCTACAAGTGCTAAAACCTCAAAATCCCCAATGAACTTGGCCCCTTGTATAGTAATGGATGCATATTTTAAAACTGTAATAGGAGTGGCCTTAGTTCAATTAACCATAAGTAGTACATTAGAAGATGGCTGTAATGGAGGCCTCCCCATATGTACCCATGTATCTAAAGTAAGAACATTTACCTTTGCGCCTGTGTCAATCAACATATTACTCAAGAGGCATCCATCCACAACAACATTCATAGTGATCTCCTTATCGTAATCTAAGTTATGAGTGAGAAATATTTGCATGCAGGATCTGATGTCCATTCTCAATATTTGTGTGCGGAGTGATTCTCTTTAGCCAAATCCCTAGTAATGGAATTATATTCTCCTAGTGCAACATTTTACATACCTATTTCAGATTCATCAACATCTAAATGGATTTTCTTTACTTTCATTATTCTATTCTCAACTTTTGTGACTGTACTCCTTTAAACATTGTATTTCACCCTGAATATTTCTGAACACCACAATGGTATCCCTGATAAACCTCCTTCTAGATGCTGCAGGATCTAGGTATCTTGCATGTAAGACCTCCTCCTGAGTAATGGTAGGATTTTGCTGTACAAAACTTCTTTGGCATGTGCACCTTTAGCGCATGTAGTAATGTTCATAGGTACTACCTTAGGTTCTAGTGCTACACCAATTTTGAAATTACAAAAAAAATTGGTTTTCCATTTTTTACGATGTATGGTCTAAACAATCCCAATTAGGGTTTGACACAGTGTTGGCTCTTATTTCATGCTTTGATACCACTTGCTAATGTAATTACTCATATAAGTCTGATTATTAGCAGTAATATAACATCATAGTTACTGCATTCTTTCCACAAAAATGATCTCAGTAATCAAGTATAATAGACATTTGTGCACTGTGAGTGGTCAAGAGATCCACACGTATAACAATAAGTCCCACAAGGCTCAATACTCACCTCATCCACCACTAGGGCCTCAGCCCTTGAATCCACCTACGATATCCTCATCCTCTATGTTATGACCAACACTTCAAAGCCGACCCACTAATGATAATATAACATATATCGTAAGTGATACATAATGATAAGAAGTTATGATAGACACAAGTCAGCTATATACATCCAATATAAGACATATGATTAAGGGTGTTGTAGGGCACAATTTTCCCTCTTGGACCTTAACCATGACATGAAGTTATCATGCACATGCATCATGGATACTAGGATCTAATCAACTTGTCAGTCTTTAGTATTATGACCTTCATGGGCCAAAAAATATTATAGTAGCAGAGATACATTCTTCCTTATTGACGAATTGCAATAATGGGAAGTGGCTTGCATCATGGTCTAAAATGACATATCTTCATAGTCTAGCAACAATGAATATACTGATCTGCAGGGACAACTATCCTTAGTGTACCCCTCTACTTCACAATTCTGTGACACCAAACTCCCAATGTGCATTTTATGGGTTGAATTCAGCCGATAGTTTCTCCAACTACTTTTCCATAGCTGTAATTAGAGATTCCAAGAATGGGTTCACTGTAGTTTCTATAATTTTGACTGTCCTCAGTGTGTAATGCTACTTCAAGCGCTTCATGCAGATCAGTGTATATGTCTTATGTGACAGAGCCCTCCTAAAAGGTGTGATCAAACCTCCATGACAAACCACTGTGCATGTTGGATTGCATGGATATCATACGAAAGCTATAGAAAAAAGTAATTTTGAAATGGGCATCACATTCCCAGAACACTCTCAGTAGTGCCCTACTTAATATGCTTGAGCATGCTTATAGTCTTCTACTCAAATTCAGGGATATAAAACTCTTAAGGAATGCATATTTTAATGCTTACATAATCTACACAAAGTTATATCAGGGTCAAACTTCCTGTACCCAACTATGTGCTGCATCCCTATGCAATGTAGTTACAAATTGACTTTCCTTGCACTCAGAAGCTCATGATCCCTTTTGCGCGCCACAGTATCTCACACATGTGCACATGCTCAACAACATCTTCTATTTCCCCTATACTCTGAGAAGATGAAGAGACATCTCCATGTAAATATTCTGGGGTTTGTGCGGACCTTTCCCACCTGAATCCCAAACCTCTTATATGTTACCTCTACCTCCAGAACCACCAAATCCACCAGAACTAGAACCACTCTATACCTCCTGATCCTCCACCTATAGCTAGAAGCTGGACCAGAAGATGTACTTCCCTGTGTCCCAATAGTAGTACTGAACTAAACTCCTACAGTTCTGTGAAGTTGTGGTACTACTCCTAGAAGTGAGCCCAAAATTATGCGCTCTTGAACTTTTTGCTGATGGTGCACCTAAAATGATACCTCCAAACAACAACAAAGAAGTTTTCCTTACCATATATGTACTTGCTATCTGACTTTCTCCTGCTTCCTTACTACCAAAATTAGCATGTTGACTATTGGATGTACTAGGACTGGAAAACCAAGTGCAAGGGCTAGGTTACTAGGTAGACTCAAATGCACCCTTGGGGCCCAGGTCGTATCTGCTAACGTGCACTTCTCATGTAAGGCCGAGGAGGGTTCCCTATCATGTTTTCCTAAATGGGGGAGTTCCAAATGCTCTGGCTCCATGCCCTTCTATGTGAGCTCCAAATCCTTCACAATCCATCTCTCTCCTCAATGCCATTCACTCTAGCAATATCACATTGCTTCTCCCATCTCCCTCTTACATGCACTCATTGTACTTAAGTCACCTTTCTTCTCTTTGCCTCACTTCTGCTATGTCTTCCATATTTCACCAGACCTATTCTTGCCCCCGCATGTGGTGGGGTTTAGCTAGCCATCTATTTGTCTTCCAAGTTCAAGGTTACCATCAAGATTTTGATTGCCAGTGGAATGCCTTGTAGGTAAGTTCCCCTGGGATACATAAAAATTGGAATTCCGCTACCTTTGGGAAAGAATAAGTGGAAATTGAGTACTCTAGAATATAGTTATTCAAAACACCACTCCTCAACCAAGTATCCACAACATGTACGTCCAAATCAGATCAGCATCATAAAGGGCCTGAAATTATTCCTATGTCCAGAAAAGTGTAGTGATACCTCCAATTCCTTTTAGACGCATAAGCAATTAAGCCACTCCCTCGTACAGTTCTACTAGAAAATAGTGAAGAATCTACTCATAAAAATTTAGTCATATAGATTATGTTTCCACCCACGTGCACATGCTATAAAATGTAAGATCTAGTGTTGAACCTCTGTGCGTACTCTTCTTCTAGATCTTATTATCCACTCCTCAATACTTGCATTAGGGTCAACTAGTATGTCTTCATCACGTGAACCATCTCTGAAAACAACTGAAAAAGAGGTCCTGGAAACGGAACCAATGACGCAGCACTAGAATTTACACAAATGAATACATACCCAGGCACGTTGGCACATCACTTAGCCTAGACTGAGCACTCACCAGAAATAGCGTAAAGGTACCAGGATCCTCTTTAGATGTTGCTGTGTGCACGATGTCAATGTATTGAAGATTAATGCATTCAGATCCATAAATAGACCATACACATTCCACACGTAGCATATTCTAGATCTAGATCTTAAAGAATCATGAATTAAATCAGATAAGCATAATGAAATCAACCATGCAAGAATGTTTTGTTACATTCATTGTTTAGATCACGTTTGATTCATCCAATACATCTATTATATTAAACACAATAACATACAGTGAATCTTCTTACAATAGATAGTACCATAATTTTATGCAGTGCATCATATTTGAAGTACAGCATAACTTCACATAGACTTTGTTCTCACACCAATGTGTCTCTCCTCTAACCTACAAAGACTACTACATATTTATAAGGGTGGGGACTTTCCCTTCACCACTTATGCACAATTCCCAAAATAGGTCGCATGCTGAAAATAGTCATGTGCCTTTACAATAATAGCACACATGCAAGTGCGCTAATAATAGATCCCCTTCTAGTTAACTGGCAGTAGTAATCCTATTATTAACCCCCAAACTCATGCATGAGGTGCTAGTATTAGATGCTCATCCTCCAAAAATAGCATTTGCAGTGTCACACGTGCAAGTCTCCATCCCAGTTTAAATGTGCTTGTACACACTATCTCCAAAAATAGCCCATAACCATGAAAATGGCTAAGTCCCAAATCTAAAACTTGTCCTGATATATTTCCTTCCCTATCCTCCCTGTACGCCTTCAAATATGTCCTTATGATACAGTGAAACTTCTATGAGCCCTTCCTTAGTGTCATGCCATGTCTGCTCAATAATGTCCATTGCAAATTAAATAATTGCTATTAGTACACGTACATGTTACACTTAAAGTACTCTATGAGTCATGTTGCAAAAATCTCTAATCAACACTCATAAATTCACCACACTCCTGGACATTTAGTATATACTATAACATCATTAGTAATAGGGGTTGTTGACCATGCCTTAGTCACCCATTGAACCTCTAATAAATAGTTTCACATCTAGCTAACTAATTGCTATAGACCTTTAATGTTGAGTCATGGACTCAAACCACTTCTAAATTAGTTATGCATATCAAAACTTGTCTAAATGTTATTTAAATTCCATCATCAGTTAATTTATGGACATCAACATTTTTGATTGGGCTTAAAATGAACCAGAATCAGTTATTCAAGTTAACCAACTTCGGTTACATTAATGCAGGACGTTTTAATTCCTCTTGATAAGTGAACTATATCTCTTTTTCAATGATAGATATTGTTTGATGTATAATGCAAGGCTATATTGCCCTAAATCTTAAAGGACTTATAAGCATGAAAAGGATTTATAAATATATTATCGAACATCATTCATCTTTGCTCAGCCTAAATCAAGATATTCTTGTATCAAAACATCAAAATATAGCTTTATATTCTCTAACCTGTATTCTCTTATAATCTACTGTTTACTTCAACATCTATGATAACTGACATGTCTTCAAAACATGAAGCATTGTTGGCGAGAAAAAAATTCTTGTTGCGAAGAATTTGGTGGGTTTCAAGCCAACGCTATGGGAAGTCTAATTCCCTCTACTTGAACAGTGGTAGCTTCTCACAATGTGCATGCTGAAAACAGTTTTATTTTGATGGTGGAAAACTTTGACCAGAGATCCAACAGGGGCACTCTGTACTGACCCTGTGGTAAATCTGCAATGTCTTACTAGAGAAGAAACTTCGATGTCTTGGAAAGGGGAAGGGGAGTGGAAATGGAGGTAGGAGAAAACTAATGTTGTGAGTAGAATATCAGACTTTTGACACACATTAATTAGAAATTTCATTTACATGCATTTAAAAATAGAAGAAAAACAAATCCGAAGGAGAAGCTACAAGACCAAATAAAATTCATGGGTCATTACACATTCTACTAATGTAATTCCTTCCAATCAAATCAGGTAAAAATTCCTTCTTTTTCTTCATTATTGAAGCTAAAGCATTCAGTTAGTACATAGTTTTACCAGAATCCAACCAGTTAATTTCCAAGGAAGAAGGGAAAATAGAAGAAGTATGGTGTTTTCTATCTTTTCAATGGTACAGAGCACTCTGGTATTTTTTGAAATTCAATCACCAAGCACTTTGGAATGGCTTCAAGGATTTGAGCCATTTCCCATATCCTTTTCAAAACAAAATTATTCTACAACATTTCAAAATTAATGCCTTTTCAAATTCCTCCATTTGTGAAGAAAAAACTCATGGCGGGTTAAAAACCGTAGATCTTTCAAGAGTGAAGCGATACATTCAATTTTCCAGTTTCAAATATAGACCATTTGATTTTCTCGTCTGCTAACTGTTAAATTTTTACCATACCACGAGGCTAGGAACTGGAATTGAAGTGAGTATACGAGGGAAGCCCTTTACATTTTGTGATTTTTCGTGAGATTATGGAAATTTGGAAATTTGGTTTGATCGCATGCCCCACTTTGAATTTTCAACTAGAGCCTAACGTAGCATGTCATCTTATTGGTTTATAACTTTTTGGCCCTGTTAAGTAAACATTTTAACTCTTGTCCAGTGGAAATCTAATTTGGCTTACAAAAGCTCAATTTCTCATAATTTGACATGAAAGAAAATAACGCACATTTTAAATAGCTTACCTGGCATGTTCTTGTAGAAGATGGGGTCAAACCGCAATGCAATAGTCTAAAAATTTTAATTTTGTTTTTGTAAGAAAAGGCTCAAAAATCTCAATATGTTCATCACATTCAATCACATCCTTTTCTACTTTGAATTTTCAAATTTCACTATATAATTCACCTTTGAATTTTGATCCCTTTGAACTTCAAGATTTGAATTTTTTGATTAATAAATCTAATTGGGGTTGTGGGTCACTTTATAACTATATGGATAGACCTTTAGATGAAAGAGGATCAAAAAACTATGCAACATTTCTCTGCTGACCCATGCTCCGATTAGAACTTTAACACGAGGCATATATTTCTTAGTGGGGTCGCGACCTTTTCAAACATTTTAATAATTTTGGGAAAAATCACATCAAAAACTAATGTATACTTTATTCCCAAATACAAACATATGGCTTTTGGAATAGATTATTCATCCGATTTGGAACTTTTTTCATGAAACGTGTCACTAGGAAATGTCATAAATTAGCCAACTATTGAAGTACGTTAACATAATACTTCCACTTTTTGCCTACAATGAATCCAGGAATTCTGGCTAAACATTCAAATCCTTATTTCCAGGGCCACGTGAGTTTTTGAAAATTTACCATTTTTTCCAAAAGTGACTCAAGGTAAGTGTTGAAGTTCACCAAAATCCTTATTCCTCCTCATCCAATACCTTGATGTGCTTCACGTTAGCTTGAAACATTCATTGGGGCCAAACATTTGATGGGGAAAAGACACCTGTCATCCCGATTCATGGACAATACAAGGAAGAAAACTTCATCGTTTTGAAATCCAACTAGTTTGAATTTCCTTCACTTCGCAACCAGAGGTATGGTGGAAAAATAGCATGATATTTGACAATGTAGAAGAGCATAGAACAAGTGAACAATTTTGATCAAAAATCAGGTTGATCAAAGAGGATATCTACGTGCAAACTGGATTTCCTATCATTCTAATGTTCTAATCTGAATCCAGCAAATCCAGTCAAGGTTTAAATAGCTTAATCATGTCTTACTTCTATTCCAAATCTACTATACCCTTGAATCTCAAGATCCGCCTTGCTACCTGTTGTTGCAAATCAGCAGCACCCCTAGATGCAAATCAAGGTTCTGAATTGATGTTTTAGGCATCCAGTGTGATTGCACAACATGGAAACCTCTCTCCAAGTGTGGGACTTGTGAAAATGAGAGAGGAATCTCCAGATTAGAGGCTGGTTCCTCAAACTCCTCTGATTTAGATCTATATTTTGCACAACTACAGAGGTTTAGATCCTAATCCTACTCTAAATTGCAAGGAGACAGGGATAAAAATGCAAAAATGAAACTAAACTAAAGATGGTGATGCACCAAAAGGAGTGGTGAAACATTTTTTGCCATGTAAATAGACACAAATTCATGAAATGCAACAAGGGAAAACATACACAAGCTGATAGATGTAATTAGAGGTCTTAAAATGAAGTAAAACAATACAAACAGAGGACTTAAAGCATTCACAGAGTTTGCACTGTCAATTCCATGTAAAAATCTCTTGCATTCCACCCTCAAAGAGGTATAAACCTACTACAATACTTGAAAAATGTCTGATTCTTACAACTATCACTTGCTGGAGGTGAAAGAAGAAGTTTTCTATGCCAAAAAGTGTTCAACCATGAAGAAATGAGCCAAATCTGGCTTTTACAGTACATGGGTCGAGCCCAGGAGAGAGAAAACGTGAAAAAACATGGGAGCCATTTCCTCATTGATGGAAAATGCATTAAAAATAGCATGGAGGACCTTACAAACCCATACCCTGATCATTTTTGACCATATTGGAGAAGAATGCGACCCATTCTGTGATTAAATTTGGTTGTTGAAATGTCATTTCTGGCCATGGACACGTACCAGAACCGTTTTTGAATTTTGTCTCTCCAAACTGAACCAAAATTAGAAATTGACCATGGAATAATGTAGAGAATTTTAACAGCTTTCCAATGATATAAAGAACGTGAAAATATCTGAGCTCTGGATCAAAAGATATGATCGTTTGAAGATTTAGGGCAAAAACGGCCCAAAAACGGATCGGCGGGAAAAAATTTCAAATTTTACCTTTTTTTTTTGTCTTTGGAAAAAATTTCAAAAATTCCCCACGCTCCGCTGGTCAGATGCCATGTGGCAAGCTCTGATTCGCTCTGGAATTCTCTCTCCTTCCGTGGGTTTTCCTTTGAAAATTTTGACTTTTCTTACACTTAGCCAATTTTTCATTACGCCTTCCCCTTGTGACACGTGTCACACTGTGATTTGGGGTCCTCGGGCCTCGCAGAGCAAAAATTTCCATTTGAACCTTCGACCAAAATACTTGGAAAAATTTCAAATTTTCCTCCGACCCCCGAACTCCTCTGCCACGTGGCAGCTTCCTATTGGCTGCGGGCCTCAAATGGGAAAATTTTCCACAAAAACTCCGCCGAGCCATAACTTGAAAAATATAAGGAGTTAGGAGGCAAACTTTACCTTTCTGGAAAGCTGAGAGAGAGCTCTATCTGATGGTGCCATTTCTAGAAAGCCTTGAGTGCTTTAAAATCAAAAAATGTAGACTGAGGCACAAGAGAGGCAAGAACACAAGGAGTTAGCCACAAAAACGAGCTGGGGCACCATTTTGGATAACAACTTGGCTTAAACACCAATGAAGGGCATGAGCTCAAAATTTTTTAATTTGGCTATGAAAACGCATAGTATTTTTTAGGAGACAAAAAATCCTTAATTATATGTATAACATTCATATACATGCTAAAAATAATAATTTGAGGCTAAAAACATCATGTTTACCTCTTTATTGATCCATCTCAACTAATCATGCATGGCAACTAACTTGTCTCTTCCAAATTTTGGTTACACACAACTCTTAGGACTGAAAAACACAAAAGAAGGTCTTTAGTATAATATTGACCAACTTCTCCATGTTGTGGAAGCTCATACACAACATGAAACAACTCCTTATAGCTCCATCTAGAAACATATCATCCTTCTCTTATTGAAAAAAATATTAGAGTTCTTACCTTATACATAAACCATGGAGTTGGCTTAAGCATATCATCACTCTCTTAAGACATTTATTTAGTGTTTTATATATCCTTTGCATGACATTCTAAATTACTTTACTCATGACTTGCTTCCCTTAAACATATTCTTACAAAATCGTCACAACATTTTCATCAACTATTCATACATAATATACTTGATTTATGATTATAATATATGCCCCTACTTCAAGATATTTTTACAGTCCTGTAGCTTCATGTTTTTTTCTCTTCACAGACCATAATACCTTTTCATGATACAGTGACCTACTACTTGCATATGTTTTGTCAAATTTTTTAATTAATTTCATCTTATCTTCACTAGTTATTCTAGAAATTATAACTCCTTATTTAAGATGATCATTAGCTTTTCCTACCTTGATAATATCTTCTCAAACTCATAGAGCACATTTTTACTCTTTATAGACATTTCAAATTTTTATAGTGATCTTGCACATGCTATGATGCCTTAGTACAAACTTCATGTCCATGTAACCTTTGTAGATTCATCTCAACATAATCCATCGCACTAAGAAACCTTGATTTTTCAAATTCAGTCACATACTTATTCTCAAATCACTGTAGCACCTATTGATGACTCTCCTTCAAACTCGTAGACCACATTTTACTCTTTATAGACATTTCAATTTTTTACAGTGATCTTGCACATGCTATGATAACTTAGTACAAACTTCATGTCCATGTAACCTTTGTAGATTCATCTCAACATAATCCATCACACTAAGAAACCTTGTTTTTTCAAATTCAGTCACATACTTATTCTCAAATCACTGTAGCATCTATTGATGACTCTCCTTCTAATATGTAGCTCATTATTTCATACCTTATCAACTTAGAGACTCACATATTTCATTTTATAGTTCTTCATCTCCCTCTATGAATTATGTATACTGCATTCATATTATTAGATCCTTAACATCATGCCTTTAATGGCAAACATAACTTATATATCTGCTAGAGATAACTTTGTATTCCATGCTGAATACACAAAGATTTGTAATCTTGATCCTCTACTAAAAAAATTATCCTTTTATCCTTGTCAATCCTCAACCTTATTCATACAAGTTATATGAAGCATAAATACACAAATAAACAATACAAACACCACTAAAAGAGAAAGACTAAAAAAAATAGACTCAGATGCTCATCGTTGAATATATAACCATACATCCACTCCAAGAAATAAGTGTTGGAACCACCACACCTCTGTACAAACTTAAAGTCCACTAGTAAATTTGCAACACTCTAACTTAGGCATGAATATCCTTAGTAATATCTTCTTGACACTCTTCATTCTTGGCTTAAGTTATTACCACCAACCTCAAATAGATATCCCTAGACTTGAAAAATACATATCAACTTAGAGGACTAATCAGGTCTTTGGAAGTCATGAGAATTCTTTAAATTTCATCATATAGTCTCTATGATACTTTAAAACATCTCTAGCATGTTTTCAATACATAATACTTCATGTCAACTACACTTCATACTTGTATCTTCTCATTTTATACCTTTGTGATGAACTATACTATATCAAACTGACAAAAACATATTTACTTGTCCTCTTTCACCTTCTAACTTCTCATATTTTGAGTTTTTGCATAGTCTTCATTTGATTTTATATACCTTTATAAATCCATGACATACCTCATCCATATTTGAGACAATAATACTAACTTCCAAAGTACCTTACAAGTACAAATATACTTGTCTATGATTAATCTGATCAATTCATCATGCAGATGAATGAATTCTTCTTCATAAGTTTCTCTCATTGCTCACTATTGGTGCATAATCTAACCTCTAATTTTTTTTGAATATCTTCAATAATATTAATAACATCCCTTGACTCCATGCCCTCATAGTTATAGTTTCATTCCTTAAAGGTGAGTCAATACAATCCATAATATAAATTATTTACTATACACAAGCCATGAAACTCTCCTTTTGTAGCATGTATACACTTAAAATTTTCATCATGTTTGATCATACCACTTTAATTTTTCATGATTTTCTTATCCCGGTATGATAAAATATCACATGCTTCAAAATATTATGCACATTCTTGAAAAATATAATTTCAACTCAAATACACAAGTATTTCTCCTTACATAGTTAACATTTCTGAATTTATATATACTGCCTACATGAAGTGTGAATTATCCTAAAGATGTCATGACCATGACTCAAGAGTCAATCAACATGCCATAAACCTAGAACATACTCCTCATGATGATGTCAAACATATACACACAAACCATCTTCATAATATATGTACTAACCAAGAACTCAACCTATAGTCTTCAAGACAAGTGATTGAAAGATAACCATCTTTTATACTCACATTTTCTTACACATGAAATAATTATTTGACAAGAAAATCTATATATACCAATTTTTGGTGTAGTGCCTCTCTTTATCTCGCATTCATATAACTTCCCCTTTCTCCTTTTTATTTTCTTAAATTTAAATAAAATCACATCCATTTATCCACCTTATTTAATTAATTACCAAATGAGCTCCATATGGACCAATTTGATAATTCATGTTTTTTTTGGGCATTATCCTCCATCTCTCTCAAATTATTCAAAACATGGGCAATAATGAACCCATCCGACATCCCACTTTTAATCATTCAAAAAGAGAATACTTTATCTCACCTAATATCCCCACCTCTTATCACATCCTTATCCTTTTCTTTACTTTAAGTCAAATTGTGAGCCCCGCTGGATAACATCATGTTTCTTAACTCGGGGTTACTTTACTCAACCCCTGAGTATCTTTTAACCTACAGTTTAACTTTACCATCAAGCTATAAATATGGGTTTTTCCCCATATTTGAGGGAGGAAGAAAAAGTTAGAAATTTTGGGTAAATGCTGAGGAATTTTAGCCATTTATCATAATATGATTATTATTCTGTCTTTGTGATAACATGTGAAATTTCCATGGTACTCTACTCATGATCTGGTTCATGTAGTGAGATTCATGTTGCACACATCTGATCAATAACATCATCTACACACCAGTATCTTTCAGGTTCTTTTGATTATCAATTTGCATGTTATCTGTTTGGACTCTATGTTATCATTAATCTTATTGCACGGGGGTTGACAGCCACTGAGGGAGTTAATGCTTCCCAGACCTACTTTGACAGGAAGCCCCCACATAAAATCTCTAGTAAATCTTTCTCTAGTGTATGTGAACTGTAGGATTGCTGGGATCACACCAAGGAGTTCGACATCAAATTTTCACTTGTATTATCCATTGCCATCTCCAAGGTACTAAGCCCTTGTATACTTGACGTTGTTTTGTGTTTCTTGATTTCTCATACACTCATCTAGATAGGAAATAGGAAACTCAGATCAACAAAATCATTACATAGCATACTAAAACTATTACATTTTATCTAGAAGAACTACACAAGTGCACATCATAACCATACCTTGAAGGATCAAGACAAGAGCTAGTGGGCTTCAACTATGACAACATAATATTGAAGACATGACTGTATTATACCTTGACGACATAACAAGAATTATATAGTAGCATACTCCAACAAATCATCTCCCCCTCTTCTTAATACTTCATATGGATCAACATGTCTCTAAAAAGCATAATAGAGACATATTTATTCATGATAGATATAGAAGGACTTACAGAGATCCCAAGCCCTCTTAGACACCTAAAATTTACTTCCATCTTATTACTTCTGATCTGTAATTTGATTATCTCATTACCCCGTATCCATATCAATTCTTCGTGAGACCACATTATTCCTTTTAGGCTTCCATAACCTGTCTTGTCTTCTATCCTGCATTCTAGGACCTTGAAAGTTCCTCCCTTACCTTGTAGGATCATAATAGTTTCTCGTAACATATCTAATTATTTTACAAGAACCATACAACTCTAATCCTTTACTTATAGCCTCCATTACCCTAATTTTGACTTAAAGGTTCATCTAAATAGTACCTAGAAATATGTCCTTTTTCATGGCAATTGTAGCAAACCACATTCCTTGTTTTCTCATCTCTATTATCCCTCCATGGATGCTCATACTTGAAAAACTTCCTATATTTTTTAGCTATATGCTCAAATCCATTACATGTGAGACAATAACCATTAAAAGGTTGTTCATACCTCGAAACATTAGGCCACCTTATGGATTTTGTCTTCACATTTTCTTTGACGGTTCTATCTTTTTTCTCCTCTTTGGCATTTGAATTTTTAATCTCCTTAGTGAAAAATATCCTCTTACAACATGCCTTTTCCCCTAGTGTCATCTTTGAATCTCAAACCTATTATATCTCATACAAATATTTGTTTTCTAAGAAGATCACCAAGATCCTTGATATTTTTCTCAAATTTCTAAAAGGAATTAGCCTTATTAACACCCTCAGACCCCTCTTCCCTTAGAAACTCTATATCATCTTCAATTTTTTTGTACTTACTCTCTTTATCTTATAAACTTATGATTAGAAATGTTACCTTTTCTTATAGCATCCTAACTATCTCATTTAACTTACTTGTTTCTAACTAATACTCCTCTTCTAGATTATGAATCTTGTATTCATATGATTTGCATAATGTTTTAATATTCTTATTAGTTATTTCAACATGCTTCAACTCAGTCTAAACACACTTCAATTCAATCTCATAATCATCATCTTCATCTTCTTCTTCATAATGCATGGAGTCATCAAAAATAATAGGACCATTACTCATAGAGTTAGGAGCATCTTTGGTCATAAATAAGACCTCATATCCAATATCTTCATGTTCTGATTTAGATTCAGAGTCTAAAAATCCACTATCACAACTACTTTCTTTAGATGAGAAAGACTCTTCCCTAGTGTATAAACTCTTCCTTCCCTTCTTATAGTCAAACTTATTGAAACCATATTTACTTTTGTCAAAATTGTTAGACTTATCTTCATGGCATTCATCATGATAATTCTCATAATGATATTCCTCCTTGTTTTTATAAGGACATTTGATAGAAAAAGGACCTACTTTATGATAATTTAAACATTTCAAAGGGATTTTCATTTTATACTTACCATATCCAACTTTCACTCTTCTGGAAATCATGGAAAACAACTCATCATCATCCATATCATGAGCAACATGATCATCCTTAGTTTTATTGCCTTTTTTCTTCTTTTTAGTCTTGAAATATATCTCCTTGACATGTTTATCACCTTTAATTCTCATCTCATATGCTATTAAGGTTCCATGTGAATCATCTGTTTCCAGGAGTGTCAAATCCTTAGCTTCTTCAATAACAGACACTTTGGAATCAAATCTATATGTAACGGACCTCAAAATATTTTGAACTAAAACCTCTTCCTTCACTTATTCATCTAAACCTTTCATGGTGTTGAAAACCTTGTCAACCCTAAGAAAATATGCAACAATAGACTCATCATCACTCATATTTATCCCTTTAAACTTATTTATAAAAGTTTGAAGCTTGGTTATCCTTATCTTAGAATCTCCTTTATAAAGGATATGAATTTTCTCCCACATTAATTTTTCTGATTTACAACGCATCACCTTCATAATCTGAGGTTTAGTTATCCCACAGATGATGGAATTCATAGCCCTAGATTTATAGTTACACAACTTATTGTCATCAGCAGTTATTGGGGGAGTCACAGGAGCTGTATAATCACTATAAATTATTTCAGAATTTCGAACCCTAGAGATTTGATATGAGTCCTCAGCCTAAGACTCCAAAAATTAAAATTCAATCCATCAAACAATGGTGTCTTTCTAGAATAATATCCACTCCACCGACTCTCCATTTTCGTGTTTCAAGGATATCCTTTCAAGTGATCAAACTTCCATAAAAGGACGAGATTTTATAGAAAATTTTGGAAGCACAATGGAATGAGATGGGGGTGAATTATTCCATCATAAACCTTTACAAAAAATTAATTCAAGTTTTATACACCATTAACATTCAACCATACATTAATGATATCTTAATAATAAACAACAACCATCCACAAGAGAATAAACAAGGAGTACATAAGAACACAAGATATATGTGGTAAACTATTAAGGGGAAGAAAACCCAATGAATTTTTTTTTTGATATTACTCAAGTGAATATTACACAATACAAGATATTTCTGTAGTGATGCACCAACCCCAGAAGGAGCATTGGCCCCTAAAACATTGTTAATATTGTTGAACCCTAGTCATTTGTATTGTTGTTAATGCCAAGTGGAATTGATGGAAAAGGTGTGAATGGTAAATTTAAGTTCAGTAAAAGGCATGGAGTTTTATTGGTAGTTCCTTCTTAGTGATATTTTGAGCTCACAAAGAGGTTTCAGGGTTTCTAAGATGGTTTTAGGATGCTACAACCTTGGTCAATGAGGTAGGATATTACTAGAGGTATAAATATGGTTGGTAATCTTGATACAGGTTTTCTACAGGTCATACATGATGATTCTATCATGTGTAAGAGATTTTAGAATGAGTAACAGGTCAAATGTTGGGAGTCAAAATTGTAACTGGCTCATTTAAGCCTATTTCTAGAGCTTAATGAGGTGTAAAGAACAATTAAGGTCATGAAAAGACCAGGTAAACATGGGAGGAGACTAAGAACATTTCCTAGGGCATGTATGAGCTTCCATAAGGATTATTTTAGCTCCTCGAAGAAAAATTCAAATGTTCACGAAAGTTGCCTTTAAGGACTAGCCGTGAATACTGAGGTAAATGAGATTGGTCTGAGGTGTAAAATAAAATTTATGGAAAAAAAACATATGAAGTGTATATAGGGGTGTCTTTTAGTGCTTCATATTAAATTCCATCAAATTTTGAAATGGGGATTTAAAGTTACTCAAGTTTTTCTAAAATTGGTTTCTTAAGAAATGCAAATTAAGCACCCTGGCTTCTTATCATCCAAAAAAATTATTGATCCTCCTTCGAACAAATTGTAGAATGATTTTTTAAATAAATCTTGAATACTGAGCTTTTTCAAAATGTTTGAACATATTTGAATTATAAACAAATAAGTTATGATCATTTTTCTAACAGTGTTTTCCCCTCTCAAGGTCACCTTCTTTAAGTGGTAGGCTCATGATAAGTTGTTGTCACTCCAAATCATGATTGAAAGTTCTTACAACCCCAAAAAGGTGTATAATATTTAATATAAGTAAAATTAGTTGGTTTTGAGGTTATCCTTAGCTGATTCTACCATACAAATATGTCTCAGTCCTCTTGGAAATCTTGTGCATGATGTTTGGTATGAAGATATTCATGTGGAAAATTGTGACATGAATGGTGTTTAAGTCAGTTACTAGTTGGATAAAAATATGTTTAAATAATACTTGATGAATATTGAGCAAGGTATGCTTATCTAAGTCATCAACTTTAAAAGAGCAAGTCTTAAAATGCACTAGTTCTTGAGCTAAGTAAACATATTAAGGGAAAGCACTTGTGTCCATAAGCCATATGGATCAAAACAATATATATGAGATCCTTTTACAAGGTCAAGGTAACTCAATGTAATTTATGGTATGCCTTAGATGTGTTGTGGTGTCTATTTTTTGTTGTTTATAGATTTATCTATGTAGACTTGTCAAGATAATTGGAAGTATGCATACTCCATTTGACAAGTGCTTTGTGTTTTTTCATTCAAAATAGGTGAGGGTCATTGTAAATGCTCCACCTGAAGTGTATCCTTCATAATGTAGTCACACAATGTGCAGTATTGTTAGCTAGAAACCTTCACATTATGATTGTATTGTTGTGCCAGCATGGAGAAGTGAACTCAAATCTAGAGTTATCATCAATTATGAAAAGTGTGATTAAGGTTAAGGATGTTTAATTATTGTGAGGTGTCAAAGTGAAAAATCTTCTTATTTGTGTAAACTATAAGTTTGGGGTCTAGTTGAATCTTGTAAAACTAAATGTTGACTAAGATACATATAATGCTCACTATACCAGCAGAAGTTCACGAAAAGAAGGAATTATTGATGATTAGAAGGATGTTAATGTTAAAACAAGGTGTATAGATCCATCTCAATAAATCTAGGTCAAACAAATATTTATAAAGGTCTATTTTTTCTCCAAGACCAAAATAGGGTGTGATACTAACCACTGTGCTATGGAAAATGAGTTGTTGGAATTGTTTTTCAATGTTGTAAGGTGAAACAAAGGATTGAAAAGGTGTATATTATGTGCACAATTCTCTATGAAGATTTTTTTTTAAAACCATAAATTAATAATCAAGAATTGAACTTTTGAGTCCTCTCGGGTATGTATGATGAAATAAACCCTCTTCCTAGGGTTTTGAAGGAAAATTTGAATGTAACTTTTTTGAACCATCCAAATTTCATGAAATTTTAAATACATCTTTGTCCATGGGTTTTCCAACATATTTTTCAAGTATTAGAGAAAATATCCATGTCTCTTTCAAGTTCTTCATAAAAGTGGCTTCATGAAAGGGTTTGAACCTCTTTTACAGTGTTGGGAAAGTGTGATTAGTATTTTTCTCTATTTTTGAGAGTCTGAAACCTCATGAAAAGTTCCAAAAGGATGAAGTGTTCATAAAATCATCCTTGATTGGTCTTGAACATGAATGAAGAGCTAAATTTTTTTGACATAGCTAAGACTAAGTGTTAGAAATCATGGAAATAGAACTGGTTCATTAAGTAACTCATTTAAATCATTTGAATGAAACCTAAAACCTTTAATAAGATTGTAGAGGGAAATTTAAGAGAGTAATAGTGATGTTTAGTGTATAAATTTAATGCTTTATAGCCACTCTCAAGGCTATATCAATCTTCTTCCATTCTCAAATCATGTGAACTGAAGTTTTCAAAGTTCCTCGATATACTTATCTATCTAATTTGAAGAATGAGCTTGGGTGTCAAATGGTTGAATTGTAAATGGGGTGAATAAAGGAGATTTTTGGAATATTTGTATTTGTAACTCCTCTGTGCATTGCTATAAATCTGATGTAACAGTCTTGTGCTTGCATAATATTAAAGGAAATTCCTTCTTGTGTTGACAGAGACAGTTTTGAGATGGAGACTAACATGAAAAGGTACAAGGAATCTTAAAAGTGCCACATGTTTTGCTATAAACTCTTGTTTTCATGAAGATGTCCTGACTGTGTGTAGAAATGTCAAAATATTAAATTGAACATATGATAAAGTAAGGGTAGTTACAAACATACCTATCTATCTCCTCTTACTTGACTCATCTTGTAAAAAAATGTGAAGGGTCTTTATATAAGAATGTGAAATGTCAAATAAGGGAATAGAATATATATTAAAAAAATGTCTTTTTAACTTGAATATGTGGTTAAAAGTGTAATTTTTTGATTTATTAGGAGATTGAGATAAGAAAGGAAGTGAGAAGTATACATGTTCAAGTATGGAGTTGTTGAACCATGAGTGTGCTCTCTTATGCATATGAAAACTAGTGAAGTGTGAAGAGAATAAAATGACTATGAATGAGGCTTAATATAAAAAGAAGTAAGGGCTTGAGAGAATGATATCCATGTAGTTAAAATTCATATCAATAATGCAGGTGATAGAAGCTAGGATAAAGTGTGATAATGCAAGATATGAGTAGTTTGTTGATGTAGGAATTCTTTAGTCTGAAGAATATGATAGAGTGTGAGAAAATATATTTGAAGCATTGATTAGTTATTATAATTACAAGATTTTTTATGTCAACTACTACAGCTAAATGAGTAGGAATGAACAAAAGAATAAAGTGGTGATGACCCTTTTTTGAATGTGTTTGAATTCATAAAATACAAAGAGATTAAGTGAGCATCAAACTATAACATGTAAATGATTGGTTGAGTGATCCAAGGAGTGAGAAATTGAGATGAAAATGTCGATGAAATGAGATTTATATTACATAATCTAGATGGTAATTAAATTATTATAAAAGATAAGAAGAAGAGTGAGAAAATTTAGAGGTCACCATTAGTTGTATAAGACAACAAACCAAGTGTGATCAAAAATCTGAAAAATTCTAAGTGGAAAATTAGCATGTGGGGAGTTTTTTCTTCCCTGTAAGTTAGAGTTTACTAAAGGTTAGTTATTGTTGGACCAAATTTGGGAGTTGAAGCTTCCAGAAAAGTAGCAGCTTGTCAAAGACTCGGTGGTTTCTTATTCAATTTTTTTGAGTTCCAACTCCAGGTTGAGTTGAAACTCAACCATGAAATCATTGTAATAGATACAAGACTTTTTTTCCAAAGCTAGTTTTTTTTTCAGTGGGTTTTTCTCCCAGTTTTGGTTTCCCACATTAAATCTTGTCTCTATTTACTTTCTATCGTGTTAAGAACTTATGTATGTTGATTTGGTTTTACTATAAAAAATTAAGTATGATTGAATTAAATTTCAAAGTTTGAGATTTCATTGATTCAACCCCTATCAGTGTCCAAATTTCCAACAATTGGTATCAAAGCGTGGTACTCTTAAATCAAGTCTAACATCTTGTAGTAGGTCCTTCCTGAAACACAAACATGGTTATTTAGATAATCTCTAGCAACAACTCAAGAGATAGATATGTTTGTGAGGATGAAATTTTAGATGAAGAAGAATATGTTAGGATATTAATGTTTACATTATAGTTTGGGTAGTTAATATTTAATAGTAATATTGTTATTAAAAATATTACGATATATGTTAGAGTATATAGTTGTTGAGATATATTGTTTATATTGTTATAAAAATATATCATATTTAGTGGCTTGTTTGATTATAGGATTTCAGGTATGAGAAAATAGTGGAGAGATAATAGGAATCATATTCCTATATATTTTTATTGTATCCCCGAATGATTTGATATGTTGAAGTAATACAGAGAGATAATATATAGAGAAGAATTAATCAAATTGCATGTATTGATTTTTTTTTGCTCTTAGATTTGGTATCAGAGTGGGAGTTTCAAACAGGAAATGGATTCTTTATGATTTGTCAAGGGGAAGCCACATCATGTTGTTCATTGCCCCACCTATATATTTAAATTGTCAATATATCCATATGTATGTGCATAGGAGTATGATCTTGGAGTAGTTTGCAAGGACACATATTTAAAGTCTATTTTACACATGTACATTTTCTCCTACAATGATATCTTCAGCATTTGGTTCTTCCCACTAGCTTTGTTTTATTTTTTTGGAGATTTATCGTAGAAAGGAGCGTGAATATTGATATAGAACTGAATATTATGATATAGCATTCGTGATTAGAGTGGTGTGTAATTGTTAATATGAAACCCATTATTGTTGTGTGGATCTGGGATCTATTCATCCATTTAGTCCATAGCACAACACTTTGAGTAGCCTCCTCAAATATTTATGTGTGTAGAAAGTTGTGCATTGCTAGATATCTAAAGTAATGTAAAGCCAGCTATGAGAGCATCTTAGACTCTTCGAATTACATATGCAGATGGACCTCTAAACATGGATTTATCCATCATGTGATTCACGCCTCTATTCATATCAATGTTTTCCTCCCTCAAGAGAGCTATGCCACTTCATTAATCTAGATCCATTCTCATGTAACTAGTAATTTGTGTATTCTTATACAAAAGTCAATTACTAAAATCACTTCCTCTAATCTATGTACAGAAAAATTGGATTTTAACGCAGGGTTATTATTGTGAATTCAATTATGTCATTAATTCTACCAGTTTTTATTATTAATATCCTAATATTGAGTCAAGATGGGATGTTTCTTTGAGTTTATTTATTGAAAGTTGCATGCATGTGTATCGACTCAACATTGCACTCACATTGGTACAGTAGGTGTCTTGTATTACTATCCTCGCCACTTGTATTGAGTGTCTACCTCAACTCCTATGTTGCACAACTATCGTGCCTCCAATTACTTCCCTCTTTTCATTTTTCTCATTCTGCGACAAAATCTCATGGTATTTGATCCAACAGGTGTGCTTATGTTTTGAATTGCAAAATCTATAATCTTTTATATAGCAAATATTGCTTCTAGATGTTTAAATCTTCCCATAGTCCAAGTGGCTTATATGTTTTAGCTAAAGTGGGGGATATTTTATAAGTCTTGATTTAAAAATATTTGGAGAGGAGTATTTTATATTTAATAGTTGGAATATTAATGAGGGGTCATTTTGTATTGTAAGGGGGAGATTTTAGTACTCATATTAAAAGTAATTTTTTATTATTACTTTTAAATATTTTTAAGCATATCTAGGTACATTATTGTTTATAAAATTTGTGTCATCAAAAGTATGTTTGTCAAGTCTAAATGTGTCGTATGGTTAGTCAAACCATAAAGTTTTCTTTTGATTCAGTCATTGTAAAAGTCTTAAAAAAATTGCATTACAAACACATTTTCGATGTTACCTGACGTCAAAAAAAAAATTATTTCACATTGTGGGAGGGAAGATATAATAAACAATGTGGAAACAGATGAGATTCATATCCAAATCTGGTTGAGTTAACAGCATGTTACTAGAGGATGGAGGCATCAAAGACCAGAGGTCAAACAATGACCTCTCGTCAGTCACCAATGATGGGGCCGCACAAAGCTGTGGTGGCATTTTGTGGTATGAGTTTGATTTCAGTTGTGTGCTTCAATTTCATAGTACTTGTTTTGCAGTATAGTTTGGATTTCATCATTTTAGTGTGAATTGAAAAATAAGAACAAAAGTTCATTCTTGTTCACTGGTATATGGTTATTCCTATTTCCCCTATGCAAAAACATAGTGAAGAGAAAATAGCACAATGAAATGCAATATCACGAGCCTTGATGAGGTTGAATAGTCAAATGTGTTCCTGTTTAGACCTAGGTTTATGGTTAGCCTCTAGAAAACCATTGAAGGTTGTTCCCACACTGCTAGGTCAGATGTGTTCCCTACAGTGACTGGTTGACAAACAGATGAATCCTGAGCATGTTCCCATCCTCATTGGTCAGATGTGTTCCCAAAAATACATGGTTGATAATAATTTTATGTGTTCCTTCTTCTACCTTTAGTTCGAGTGTAGTACCAAGGTCATGAGCAAGCATAGGCAGCAAGCTACAGAGGAAGTGTGAAAGTTCTTTTTCTACCATGTAAACATTAAGGGGGGGAATGTTAGGATATTAATGTTTACATTATAGTTTGGGTAGTTAATATTTAATATTAATATTGTTATTAACAATATTACGATATATGTTAGAGTATATAGTTGTTGAGATATATTATTTATATTGTTATAACAATATATCATATTTAGTGGCTTGCTTGATTATAGGATTTCAGGTATGGGAAAATAGTGGAGAGATAATATGAATCATATTCTGATATATTTTTATTATATCCCCAAATGATTTGATACGTCGAATAAATACAGAGAGATAAAATACAAAGAAAAATTAATCAAATTGCATGTATTGATTTTTTGTTTCTCTTAGAGAATATGAGGTAAATATTTAAGAAGAACTGATAAGTGCCTTGTATGAATTGAAATATCAAAGGAAAAATAAATTAAAGTTGAAGATAAATATTAAAGAGTATGAATAGTAGATCAAGTTTCTTGAGGAGAGAGTGAATAAAAAAGATGAAGATGAAATCAAAGAACATGAGGCACAATTAGATTCGATTTCATCATATCTCATAGAAAAAGACAAAGAGCATCTCAAAATCAGTATAGAGGTGAAATCCCATTTTAAAATAGTGTCAAAATAATTACATGCCAAATAAGACACCTGCTTCAGACATGAAGAAGAACTGATATCCTTGAGAGATGAATTAGATTAAGAAAAATAGAGGCTGAGGATGTATTAAAATATGGAAAAGAGTAGTGAAGATCTAAATGGAATACTAGACAAAAAATGATAGCAGGTGTCAAGATTGGACTAGGCTTCACTAAAGAAGCTATGAATATGGGTGGGGCTAACAAAGTTGGTTCAAGTAGATACTCAAACATGAATAAAACTAAGGAAAAAAATTCTAGAAGGCCTAAACCAATTAAGCAACCTAATGCTTTTAGGTATGAGAGAATATTTAATGGATATTATTTTTCATGCCATGGTTTTAGACATAGAGCTAGGGACTGCATGAAGAAATTTGACAAAAAACACCCATGGAGAGGCTATAAATCTGAATATGAGAATAATATAGTGTGTTTCAATAGCCAAGAAAAAGGACATATTACAAGATATTGCTTAGAGGAACCAATAAGTCTGTATTGTAAAGAAAAAGACTCAAGAGGTAGGAACTATGTTGTGTGTTTCAATTGTCATAGACAAGTTCATTTTCCAAGAAACTATCATAGGTTTCCAAAATATAGCAACAAGTTGCATGCATTCGAAATAGAAGTTAAGAAAATCCAAAATATGAAGACAAATCCTAGAGATGAGACAAAGATAACGATGCCTATTATAGCCTCTGGAAAGAAGGATATGAAATGGATATAAAAGATCAAGGAAACAAAATCAGGGGTTAAGGAAGCAAATAATGACAAGAGAATGGTGTGGGAAGATGATCCAAGTTCAAACAAGGAATCAAAATTTGATGATCAGGCTAAGACGAATTAGAAAAACTGAAGTACCAACAATGAAGGAACTTCACTCATAGTTAAGACAACATAAAAAAATGAATCTCATCATGTATTATATTAGGCATTCAATCACTAAGTGGCAACTTAGGAGATAAGCTTGTCAGACCAAAAAATGTAGCCAATAAGATTGAGAAGGTTTCAAAAGTAGAAAGAGAAAAAAGTAAGTCATTAAGTTCCTTTGATGATTTTCTACTATTTTGAGTGATCCCGCAAGTAGAGTTTCTCTCCTTTAGGCTTCTAAGAGACATAAAATAGCTATAAGAATAATTGGTGTACACCTGAGAATAATCATCATTAGTAGGTGCTAGTAAATATCTCTCCTCATTAAAAAATTTCTTGGGGTCAAAGAAGTGTTTTCTATATTTTTTTTCTTTAGATGTTTGTGCATAGTGTGCTTAAAATAAGATGTTTGAAGTTCTTAATTGATCTCATAAAAGGAAATGGTATCCATCAAACTCCAAGGTCTATATTGTCACCATATGTGGATGTTTCCAAAGTATCATCTTGATTTTTGTATATAGGTGTCATCAAGAAAATTAAAACTGTGAAAAGTATGTCTTGATGGTTAAGAAATATCAAAGTCTGTAGTGCCTTCTTGTATGCTATCATGATTGAGTTGGATTCGAGTCATCCTTCCGAGTTGTTTTCATACAAGAAAGATTCTCAAGAGATTTTACAATTGTTAGAGAATTTATTTTATCTTCTTCTAGCAAGATGATCTTAGTTTTCTCTCAAAAGTGTGTCATGATATAAGATCCCAATCTAAAATAGGTCTTATAAGTCTTGAAAAAACAATTCCTTAATTGAAAAATGAGTATGTGTCATGAGAAGTCATAGCATTGAAGTATTGTTATCACCTATTGAGCCATGAAAGAAGTATTTACTCTCCGTGAAATTTTTTCAACTAGCCAGTAAAGGATTGGAGTTGAGTAAAGTGTTGGTTTTGACCTTTAAAATGCTCAAGAATTGCAATAGCCTCCGAGGGGAAGCATCTCGTGGTGCAAGGATTTGTGTTGTGGCATGGTGATAAAATAACAATTTTGACAAGGTTAACAAAGGTAATTGGGATAGTATCAATTTATCTCAGAATTGTTTGTTTGTTAACCAAGCCTCAAGTCAGGGGTCTAAGTTATAAATCTAAGAATGATGTTATCTACGTTATGCAAAGTCTCACACAATCAGATATTACCTCATAAATGTAAAGATGAGTTTGTGAAGGTAGGAAATAGTTTCCTTGTCAAATGCAAAGAAAATTTAGTATCCCTCAAGTATGTAAATGAAGGGAGATTACTAGAATGACAAGATACAGGGATCGTTATGCCTACTATGTCAGAAATGGCTACACTTGGATTATGAATGTGTACAAGGTATTATACAGGATTGTAGGGAAGAATAAGTTCCATTTTCTTTTTAAAATGGCTCATGGAGGAGATAAGATTTCAAGGAAGAGTGGAGTAGCATGGACAAGGGTAGATTGTTCTAAAAAGATGCATTACATCTTAAATGGAGAAGGTTGAGTCATCCTTATGGCTTGAAGAAAAATTAAGTACATGATTTATTGTTTTTCAAAGAAAGGGAGATGAAATTACCCTAGGGGGAGGCGTATGAACTTGTCTCATGGAGTACAAAGGTTTCTTTGGATGAAAAAATTTGGGCTAATAAGCACTGAAAGGCTAATTTGGGGATACAAGGTCAAAATAGTAGAATTTACTATCTTAAGGAAGAGTTGAAATTGGTGTTGAGCATGGTGAAGTGAGATGGCTGAATATAGAAAGAATAGGTTCATGGGGATATTTGAAGCATATTCAGAGACATCCATGCATTCTTTCAAGACACACTTAGTAAGATAGTAACTCAAATCCAAGGGGGGGATTCTTGAGTTACATTTGTGTTTGTAAGTGATTACCTACATGTTTCTTACTCTATTAAATGTGTGACCCTTTGTCATAAATTTTAAAGGGGTAGAGAGAAGTATGAAGGTATTTTCCATCACAGTTTCTGAGTATGTTGCGATCAATGACAAAGGGGGAGATTGTTGAACCCTTGTCATTGGTGTTGTCATTGATGCCAAGTGAAATTGATGGTAAATGTGTGAATGGTGAATTGAATATTAGTTAGAGGCATGAGTTTTTATTGGTAGTTCCTTCTCATTGATAGTTGGAGCTCACAAAGAGGTTTCAGGATTTCCGGGATGGTTTCAGGATTCTACAAGCTTGTTTAGTGAGGTAGGAGAATGCTATAGGTATGGAGGTGGTTGGTAATCATGAATTTTTTTTTATACAAGTCATACATGATGATTCTAGATTTTTCAAGAGCTTTTGGAATGAGTAACATGTCAAATGTTGAGAGTCACAATTGTAACTGTCTCATTTAGGCCCATTTCTAGAGCCTAACGAGGTGTAAGAGCACAATGTAGGTCATAGAAAGACCAAGTAAACATGGGAAGAGCCAAGAAACATTTCTTAGGGCATGTATGAGCTTCCATAAGGCTTATTTTAGCTCTTAAGGAAAAATTCAAATGTTCACAAAAACTACCTTGAAGGACTAGCAGTGAATACTGAGGTAAATGAGATTGGTCTGAGTTATATAGGAAATTTTTTGGAAAACCTGTAGATAAAAAATCACACACTTTGGGTAATTAACTAGTCCTGATTACATACTACTATTCATATGATTTGTAAGTAAGAAAAGTACTAATCAACCCATGTCTTTAGCCACCTTTCTTTGGTTTCAGTTTCCACTTTCAATCTTATACACTTACGTGCTCAATCTGTCTTTTCATATCCTAGATTTTGTCATCCTGGATAACATCGCCTAGCCAGGACACTAGCGCCAGGTGTCCTCGTCCCCTCTGGGAAATTTTGTCCCCTTTTTACTTTACTCATAGTTTTTGGGTCCTTTCAAGTTGTTTGAGCATATTATCTTCTTGGTAATCTACCTTTTCAAGGTTAATTATGAAATTCGAGAAAAGGAATCATATAAATATAAATTTATTTAATCATAATAAGGTTCAACACTAAGCACTATTTATCGACACCTAAGGTTGCATCCATCAAACATCTAAAATCTCCATTACATCCATCTAACGCCATCACAAGGGACACAAAGGTCTATTTACCTACATACAATTCATAGAATGTAAGTTCATTCTATTCCATGCACACATTTATTACATTCTACATCTAGCTACTAGCTCGCTATCCAAGTGTGACATGCACAAGAGAAACATAGGGCACAAATCCACACACACCCACACATAAATACATTAGGTATGAATTGTAGCACAATGCTAAGCTATAAGTTCACCATTGTGACAACTAAGGAAAATCCAAGCCCTCATTTTGCATCTTTCTTTTTTAGGATTTGATGACTATTTGAGGGTTTTACAGGTGTATATTTCATTGCGGGTTTCTAACAACCTCAGAAATATTAGTGTGACCTCACAGTGACAAAATGTGACTAATTATGAACACCTAGAGACACCTTAGAGGTGGTTTTCTGAGCCTTTCTACAGACCTGAGCACCCAAAATCAAAACTAGGGTGCCCGCAGGTGCCCCTATCCCTCTCTAGGTACCCCATTCCAACATTTTTCTCTATATCTACATTTTTTCTAAGGTTTAGTGTGATGGTCAGTGCTTTATATTTTCCATTTTTCCAACTTTTTGCATTCCCCAAAACTCTGCGAATTAGTTAAAGCTTCTTAACCTCTCTTTAAACTTAGCTTTTTATGATTTATTTCTTAGTTGTTTGGGTATTCATTACTAAACTTAGTTATTATTCATTTATTTCTGCAATAAAATTCAGATTTGGCTTGTGTATTTACATTTTAGCATAATAATTTTTGTGAACCCCACTTCGAACACTCTTGGATCCTCATTCACCCTTTTAAGTCTCTAAGCTTCAATTAATTTGAATGCACCCATCTTGTAAAGATGCTCTCTAAAAAAATCTATACACTATGTATCTTCCTATTAGCATGCTACCTAATCAAGTCAATACTATATTCTATAATCTTTCTAATGACTACCTTTATTCTAATTCCAATAAATCTATTTGTAAGTCTATTCAAGCTTTACACTCTCTATTTTAAGATAAATTTAAGGCTATGGAATCTATGATTACATATTTAAAATATGAAATCCAACATCTTAAGGATGTTTCTCAAGCTCATGCTAGTTCTTCTTTTCATCCTCATTCTATGTATTTTACACATGCTTATATTAGTAATCCTAAAGTCTGGCCATTTTTAGAGCCTCTTACATTTGATTGCAATGCTAAGAAGCATGAAATTATTACTAAGCTCCTAAGTCATCAATTAATCAACTTGCCATCTACTCATTACTATCCTCCTTAATGGCTTGCAAAATATCAAGGTATTTTATATTGTAATTATCATCAAATAAATGGACATAGTGACAATGAATGTTACCCTTTACAATGAAGAATCAAGCAACTTGAGCATCAAGTTTTATCACATTCACTCCACAACATCATATTACATCATCGTCTCTAATTGTTACCTCTCAATGGGTTCCTAAATCTGATTCATCCATGTCTAATGAGCATCATGCCATTACTTTTAATGGGATTTTTACATAAATTCAAACACCACCTAAGCAACTACCTCTCAAAATCAATATAACACCTCCTCCTAAGTCATCTGTAGCATCACAAAGTCAAACTAGGTAACCACCTCTCAAAATCAGTCCACCTTCTTCTCCTATCAAGTCTTCTCCAACATCATCACTACCACATTTAATATTCCTCCCCATCCTACTCCACTTCCATTTCCAATTCATTTTTTCAAAGCAACTACTCCTTCTTCTAATGGCTAGGACACATTTCAAATTATGCCACCATCACATGGTCCTACTGTTGCTTCGGCCTACCATTGTGTTGGACCTCACTTTTATCACGACATAGACTATACTCTCCCACAATGGCATGATACCTCTCGCATCATTGTATAAATCCCCATCATTCTCACACTTAGGGGGCATCATACTTACTCTCCCCCTTTGTAGAACTATCTATTGTTTCTAGCATGTTTTATTACACTTAACACTCTGCACTTCATGATTCATATTTCTTAGCACTTTCTAACCACTTGATACACTTGTATTGTCATTACCCGGTGATGCACTCTTGTGATTTGGTTCACACTTGAATGTTGAGGGCATCCTATGCACATGAACCTCACACATTACACACTACACTACACATTAAACATTTCACACTTCCCATTCGCAACACATTCTTCTAAACAGTACCCATCTTGCACACCTTTGACACCTCCTTCTTACATCTATTCTACATCTTACATGCTTTGCATTTTATACCCATATTACACCTACACAACACATCCTTCTTCCTACACATCATACATATTGTGCTCTTCCTGCATATTTTATTCATATCTTCTTGTATATATCATATTCACTTTGTGTTACACACTATACACATCCTTACCATCATCTTCTTACATAATAGGTGCATCTTGCACTACACATAATACATCATCAAACTTGACATATTCAACCCAAAATTTCAAACTACATTCTACATCTTACATCATTATGACACATCTCCCTAGTACATCATGTTCTTCTCTTCTAAACCTTACACATTTTACATATCTAAGTTATGCAACACACACTTCCCGACGAAACACTCTATTCTCATGGTTCATACTCAACTGTTGAGGGTTTGATTTTTAATTAAACCTCACCTTCTCATCATAGTTGCATCATTTTCTTTGTTTTATTTTTACAAAACCAATCAATAAATACTTTTGTTGCACTATGCGACCTTTTTATCCATCACCTTATTCACATATTTCTTGATTTATGCCTTTTGCTACATCATCACACCTTCTCTCATCCTAATCATATATATTTTGATATACAATTTATACTGCATCATCACACTTTATATCATTGCATCCATACATTTTGTGATATACGCTTTATTCTACATCATCACACTTTCTATCATTCCATCCACATATTTCATAATATATGTTTTATGCTAAATCATCACACTTTCTTACATCTTCCTCACACGTTTTAGTGATATAAACTATAGGCTAAATCATCATGCATTCTACCACCAACATTCACCATATTTCAAACCATTTCACAATGACACACCCTTGTTTATAATTCATTCTTGACTATTGAGGGGGAATAAATAAATGAACCTCATTGCATACATACACATCCACTAATGGGGTATGTTTCTCCTATCATTCACATTGCATTCCATTGTATACCATCCATAACATGTTGCATATCTTGGTTGCATTTAATATCACTTACTTATACTCTTACATGTTCATCTTATTACACATGCTAGATATATATCTTGTATGTCATTATCTTTATCATACACACATGTGCGTTCACTTGTATTTCTAGTTATGATCACATATTATACATGGTCATTACATGTAGCATGGAAACTTGGTGTAGCACCTATTACCAGTCCCACAGATGCTCCTAAGGGCATCCACTTTCATGTATTACATGTGTTATTGTTTCATTTTTATTTCATAACACAATACTTCATCATATTATACACGTCTCGACATAATTTTTATATTTCTTGTCACATCCCTCAATATTTCATTCTCTTTTTTCATAAAATGAATTGAAACATTAAATAATTTTTGAGTAGCGTAGCCACCGATACCGCTACACTGTCTCGTGTACCATTGTGTTTACATACGCATAGCCGAAAGGGTATGCATACTCGTGCACAACTGTACGTGTGACATCACAACATTTTTCGTTGTCATGTAGCAACAAATTGATTAATGCTCTAATTCATTTTAAGTGTTGGTCATTATAGATGTATGCTACCTCATTTTCTGATAATGATGGTTCCATTAACCATCTTGGATGGCCATATAGTTATACCAAATGACTATGCTTGCTCACTACCCAAAATGATTTCATAGTTTTGATAAATCGATTACATGGATTTAATTTTCATCTAATGGGTCTGTAAGAAAATAATGATTAATATTTTATATGGGGCTAACCATTTTGTGACTATAGCTATTATAATTGTCACTTGTCGGCAACAAGGTAACATTGGATTATTTGATGCAAAACCATTATTGTGATAATTTCTATCCTATGTTAAAGTCTTATTTCTTTAAACTAAGGTCCTTAAGACCTCATCATGTCAAATTGTGAAAGGAATGACATATTATTGAATGATTATCATACGAACTTATGATCGTAACCTTGATCAGATGTTATATATTTATTTTTTTGTGGTATTACAATTTAATCAAATTATTTTGCAAGGTATTGGTCACATTAGGCTTCACTATACTTGGTTCAACCACCAACAACTAGTACAAGTAGAGCTAACATAATAGACTAAGGTTAATCTTGGGATTATGTGGCATATTGATGTTGTTGATAGTTATTACCATAACATAGTATTATTATTATTGGTTATTTGGTAAATCCTATATTAAGGTAAAATTAAGTAAAATGGGCCTTTGAACTTATAATGTATAACACTAAAGTTAATGATCATGTTTATCAAAAATGTGAGCATAGATTATGAATTAATTTATTCTAAAAGATTTTGTATGTCTTAAACTTAAGTTATGGGGTGAATTGACACCATTCTACACCATGTGTATTATCTGTGCCATAATAAATGTTTTTAATTAGCACCGCCAACCATCTGATAAGGAGATAATTGATAAGATAAGTATTGCTATCTTTTTCTACACTAAAGTTAGTAGTACAAATGGTGATATTTTAAAAGCATGTTAAATTTGCATGGAAAATAGTTAGTCAATCAATAGACCATGACCTTGTTAAAAATTTTAATTATTTTGAACCACAAAATGTGGTGGGAATGTAGGAGAAGGAAGTGGATGGAATTCCAATATGCCACCAAGTGGCCTGCAGGAATTAATGAGGCATTAATGTCCTCAAAATTTTCATGGTTCTTCTCAAAACCACACATTGCATGGAATAAGGAGTTCATTCTTCTACTCTAGATTTAGTTTTGTGAATTTGAATAAGAGCTCTGCATGTAGAAGTTTCGTGATGCCTACTTTTTTGGAGGTTAAATCTTTTACTTCTTAAGAGGAACTCACCGTGTTTTTTTTGCCGCTTTTATGGGATTTTAAATGTGAAATATCTATGATTATTTGCTAAATTGGAAATATGTGGTTGTAATTTTGGGATCTCGAATCTCTTATTGCAGTTGGGAACCTTGAATGATTGGCAGAGAAAGGAAGAAGGAAACCAAGCTTCTATCTCAAGCATGAGATATTCCTTTTCCTTCTTGAAAACTTGTCTCATTTGCTATTTATATAATGGATTTTTTTCAATCGATCTAGGTAATATAATTATTGTATGGGTATGCATATTGTTGACTGTGGATGATTGAACCATTTTTTTCCATCTATTTTGGTATGGTTTATGCTTACATCATTGTGGTGAGGTATTATTTTTTATTATAAGGTTGTCTTAAAAGTATATTTATGTATATACTTCTTTATGATTTCTAGGTTGTATTACTATAATACCCAGAACCTCTAAGGCTATAATACTTCATATTGTGAGACCCAAGTGCAAACTTTCGTGCTTGACAACCCATTGATATAATATTTAGTGGGTTTTGATGAATATTCATTTATTGGTGTAAATAATGTTAGCCTATGTGTATTTTTTGGTATTATCTTTCACCTATCGTAATGCTTTTATGGCTATGTGAAATATTGGTAGTGATTCGTTGTTAACTATCCTACGTTTTTGATTTATTCCAACAATTTAATTATAACCACTGACAAGTGAGTATGAAATTCATTACTCTGAACTCTACTATGGGTATATATAGGCTCAGGATCATAAGATGTGTTTGGGGAAAATCCCTCCTTTGGGTTAGCTTTTCGAAATCTATTCATGGGTTCTGCGAGCTCTTAGAGAATCTTAATTACCCTTTAAATACATGTTTGGGTAGGTTGTTGCTTCATCTGGTGGAGTATTGTGATACGTTGATAGTATGGTCTATCCCTAGGTTTCTGGAAAATTATTGTAAGATAATTTCTACTTTGATGAAGTAGGGTAAATATTTATATACTTCTAAATATTTAAATAAAAATGTTTATAAGTAACAAACTACTATATCGTAGTCCACGTATGAACAATTGAAAACCTAATACATGGCCTGGATATTGTGTTGATCTGGTCATAGATGTAATTTCACTCTTGAGGGTTCGTTATGTTATGATTTTAAGGGATTTTGTGTGAAGGACAACCACAACTATTATCCTTAATATTTCCTTTAACAGTAAGGTCTTCGCAAGATAATATAGATAAAACTCGATATTTGATGTACATAATTCTTTTAAATATATAATTTAAGTTTGTTGAGGTGATTTTAATGTTGCGGTTACCATTAAGATGACATTCAACGAGTAAAAAAAGAAGAATATGATTTCTGATTGAATTGTATGTTGTTTGGTGTTGAATAATTGAATGTAATCGCAGTTATAAATATTAAAAAATTTTGAGAATGAAGAGATGTTCTTTATGAATATTATGTGTATTGTTGAGTTTAAGATAATTGAATGTAGTTACCGGCAAGTAAGTTATAAAGCTTGAAATGCTGCAATATGGAATTGTATTATTGAAATGTCAAGTTTTATGGTTAGTGAATTGGTCTAAATGAATTTTAATATTGTAGTAATTCGATTACTCAAATATTAAATGATACAAATAGTTAATATGGAAAAATGATGTATCATGTTAGTTTGCATAAAATTGGCCATGTTTTAACCATGCAGGTGAAAAGGATCATCAAATTATTAAGAAATAGGCTTGATTTGATTAACTATACTGACTTCATGAATGAAAATATTGTATTCTTATTTATCTGTGTGAAATACTTATCTTTAAATTATGTTTAGATCAAGGATAATGAAATGTAAAGATGGCTATGAATCCTATTGTGATAAATTAAATGAGCCCTATTTAATGTGGCACCTTGGACTTAAATAGAGAATTGTTGTTGGTGTATTATAAATAAAAGACTTATTCAGTTATATAAGAATATGAAATTGAATGAGATGAGTGGATATATATATATATATATATATATACACACACGATAACTTGAAACACTTGTATTGTTGCACCAACAACGTATCTTTTGATAAATTATAATATGGGAGATATAATAATATTATGTCTGTAAAGAGATATGTTAAGGAGCATGCATATGGTTAATCTATAACAATATAAATTATATATACAAGTGCATTTTTTATAGTGGGATTCCCCTTCTGAATATTTAATAATATGGATATCATTGTGTCTCATAATATCAATCTTTAAATAAGGGAATGATTAAGAATAAATGAGGAAGTAAAAGTATAATTGCTTAGGCTTTGTTCCTAGATATGCATATCACTACATGAGGAAAATGGTCCAAATATAAGGTACTCTCCTTCTTAGTGAGAGATTAAAGGGATTTATAATGCTGATTATGTTTCATCTTTACAAAGAATAAAGACATAAGTTTATAATATATTATAAACAATGAAGAATTAAGATCAAATGGTGTATACCAAAGAGGTAAAAAAGCAATAAACTAATATTTTTCACTTAGATAATTAGGTTGAAAGAAATGAACTCTTTGCAATAAATCTTGATAAACTAAAAATTGCCTCTTCTAGATAACAAATCTTTATCCAAAGGGATAATTTGAAAAACAATTAAGGCTATGGTTGCATTATACTTTGTGAAGCAATCATACATGTCATGATAACCATATGTGTGATATAAGGCAACTTGTAAGTTTTGATCACTATAGACAAGTTGTTATTACCTAATAGCAACAATGGTTAGGTACCCTCATTGAACAACCAATTCACGATGGTACAGTATGAAATACATATGCGCTTTTTGACTTCTTGGTTAGTACAAATGTACTTACCAATATTAGTATACTAAATGGACCTAGCAAATAGGAAAGGAATATTAATGAATGTTTAAGTTGTCAACTATGAACATAATAACTTAAGACTGGAAAAGAATATATATAATTGAACTAGGTGATGGACAAGTTCCTAACAATGAATGTGTCATCACGGAACCAAGAATGGCATACATGTCTTTGAAACTTTGATCGAAGTAGTGTAAGCTACTATTTACATTATCCCGAACTCACTAAGGATATAAGTGTAGGATGTTAGATGGGATTCAATGACAGATACCCATGTAGACACTTAGAATGCAATATTTTACTATCATTGATAGATGAAAGAAACCATTAGTATACTTTGTATACACACTTGTAAATAGTAAACATATTGGCAAAGAGTGTTTGAGGGGGATCGAGTAGGATCTATATACTCTCATGCAGTTGCACATGGTTTATGACAGTTATCAAATGGATTCAATTTTAGATTTATGTTGGTATTTAAATACTATGTATTTAAATCAGTGAAGCATAAAGTTAATGTAAACAAAAAAAAATCCTAGTTGAGAAGCGTAACAAAGAGGGTGTCACATCCCTAACTTGATAACGGGCACTTCATGTGCAACATTTGTTATGTAGGGCTACTTGATCCATGATTGTTTGTTACATTGTGTAATATAATTACATGAATATAAATGTAGATATATCAGAATATATAATATATTATTAAGCCACTTCAAGGGGTAAAGCTCTCAAGTATTACAATATGACACTAAATCATACTTATTCCCCTTGTGGGGAGGAATTACTGACCCATATATAGGTATTATTGTGAAAGGTGATACCCCTTCATTATTATTAGATTATTCCTAACGACTAACTAACTAATAAATATAAGTATAAATGTTATATAATTCATATGTTAGCCCACACTTAGACATATAAATGATATATTCTAGAGGCATAACATGATCCTCCCCTTTAAACAAACATCTCCCTCGATGTTAGGTTAGTAGTGGAAATACATGTACTCAACCATTGTCCACCCATTGAACCTCCTTGTATGTCTGGCATTATTCCTTGATGAGATCAACCATGATCACCTTCATTTATAACATCTTAATCCAAGTTTAGGTAAGTAAATATAGTGTTATGTGGATTATATCTTGTGGTACTTTCACATTTGAATATATATCTTTAATTTCACTTGAATAATATTCCTTACCCATTTTCTTTCAAGAAATGTGCGATTGTGGCTCAACATAATGATTAAGGTTGCACATTTTATTCAAGGGTGCAATGGACCTTCTAGTAGAATGACCTTATAGCCACTATATCTAAGGTTTTTACATCCAACATGTTTTTGATATATCTCAATCATCTTAGATAGGGTGTGATTAAATATTCCATTAGCAGGCCTTTTCCTTGTAAATTTTTCATTCCAGTGGCCCAAAAGTGAGCTTACATAGTGTTGCTTGACTTTCTAAAGTTTTGGTTGTATCTTTTGTACTTATTCCATGATAAAAAATAATTTAAAATCCAACCTAGGATAAAAATTAATTTCCATATCCGTGTTTACCAAAGCCTTGTCACAATATTCCAAGTTAAGCTTATTGTATTCAATAGATCCATCCCACCCCATTGTTTTCCCTTCTTCATCCATATTGGGTTCAACCTTTTGAATGTATAGACTTATCAAGTAATATTTGTAATGAGCATGCCCCATCATGGAATATTCCATGTCATCATCAGTTACCACAATACACAGTTCTTCATAAACTATAGGATTTTCACCTTGGCTATTAGATACAAGTGGAGGATTGATTGAATTCTTTTGAAAATGAAAAATGTGACCAAGTATTTTCTCGAGCTCATCTAATTGTTTATTTGTTTTGGTGAAAGAAAATTACAAGTCAATCATTATGAAAGCACCTCCTAGTTCAAAATTAGATTGTATTTTATTTTTCTAAGTAGTATTCCATGGTGTGTATGAATTTTTTGCCCATCCTCTAATTTGTGGTCCTGTCAAAACAAGGGATTCCCTTACACAATTCAATTTTCCTTGTTTGGCCAAATTTGACCAACAAATTTTTAAATGCATATTACCTAAAATGTGAAATGTAAATAATATACCAAGATGTAAATTTAAATATATTTCCAAAAATGTAAAAAACTCTAAAATTTTTCCAAAAATAGTGGCGTGGAGATGGATTTTATGAAAAATAGTATATCTATAATAACTCTCACAAAGCAACAAAAAATTATGGAATTTTTACTAAAGATTTATAATATATATCTCCAAATGTAGTAAAAATATCTCTAAAAACTTCACAACAGTTCTTGAGATATAGCAAAAAAACCAGTCATTGCTGAAATCGATGCTCTGATACTATATGTAATAAAATTACTTGAATATAAATATAGATATATCAGAATATATAATATATTTTTAAGACACTTCGAAGGGGAAACTTCCTAAGTCTTACAATAAGACACGAACTCGTATTCATCCCCCTTATGGGGAGGAATTACTCACCCATATATAGGTATGATTGTGAAAGGTCACACCCCTTCATTATTATTAGAATATTCCTAATGAATAACTAACTAATAAATGTATAAATGTATAAATGTTATATAAGTCATATATTATCCCACACTTAGACATATAAATGGTATATGTTAGGGGCATAACACATTGTCTGTCATTTCTTGTTCTTTGTATGCTCTTATTTGCAGGCATTTCCCTTTGTGTTGTGTGCACACTTATTTTCTTGCGCCCACTACGACCTTGATTGTTTTGCGACATAGTGATTGATGTCCCATGTTTGCAACCAAATTTGTACATTTTACATTGTCTTCTTGTATTTTTACATTATCTTCTTACACCATATCTTACACATTATCTGCATAGCTTACACTTGTCTTTTACATGTATGTTTTCTTACACTAGCACTTGTCTCCTAGCCACTTTGTTTGTGTGCCTTGGTTTCTACCAAGAACATCCCCTTCCCCCTATAGGGAAGAGTTTTAAAACAATAGTCAGTCCTTTTTTGGGTTGCATACTCCCTCAGAAATGTCACATGCACCCCAAATGAGGGGGGCATCATTTGGGTGAATTAGTCACCCCATAAAGTGTTATACATAGCATAACACGGTACCGGTACAACACAATTTCAGTTTCAGACAAGGCTCATGATCAAACTTGGGTCCTTAACACATAGGAACCTTCCCTGGATGCTAGTAACAGGGGGAAATTACATAGTTCTTTGGCATGTCAGAGGATTTTGATAGGCCAGAGAGTCCTTTAGCACTGGTCATTTACATTGTGTTTGTACACACCATTTGTAGTGGTGTTCCATATTCTGAGGAGTAGTTAAAGGTAAAAGGATGGCCCTAGACTTTCCTCTCTACACTACTTCTATTGTGGCATAATATTTCCCAAAAAAAACATTTCAAAACCCTCTATAACTTTGGGAAGTGGTTAAATTTTACAGGACAACACTAGAATTTTCTCCTTATACTTATTCTGTTGCTGTGTGAGATCGCCCAAAAAACTCACACGTCATCGACGTTTATAGGATCCTTTCTACACTCTTTCCTCATCACAAATCTGGTGGACATGTTCCTTTCTCATTTTCATCATTTACACACTTTCTTTACATACTTTTATACATATACATGCACATTTGACTACTTATTGATTCTTCTCCTTGTAGGTTTGTATGTATGAGATGAAATAGTCAATGTCGACACCAATAATAAGTATGCCATGACATCTACACATGTGCTTCCACCCTAAATTCATTGTCATCATTATTTTTTTACACATTTTCCTCCTTAGCATCCAAACTTCACATTTATTATCACTCTACACTTTGTCTAGTCCCTTGGCATGCTTCATCATCAATCTACATAGATATCAGGTACGCAACTATATCTACTTTATGTTACAGAGATTTTTGTTCACCAACATAAAATGGGGGAAAATGTACACACAAAATCACACACTTTAGGTAATTATCTAGTCTTGATTACATATTACTATTCATATGATTCCTAAGTATGAAAATTAATAACTAACCCATTTCTTTAGCCACCTTTATTTGATTTTGGTTTCCACTTTGAGTCTTATACACTTACTTGTTCAGTCTATCTTTTCATATCCCAATTTTTTTCATCCTAGACACTAGCGCCTAGCCAGAATGCCAACGTCAAATGCCCTCATCCCCTCTGGTCGTTCATGTCCCCTTTGTGCTTTACTCACACTTTTTGGGTCCTTTCTAACCATTTTTTCATGTTATATTTTTGGTATTTGGATTTTTCATGTTTAATTACTAAATTCGAGAAAAGGAATCATATAAATATAAACTTATGTGATCATTATAAGGGACCAATAAGTAAACATTATCTATCGCCACCTAAGGTTGCATTCATCAAGAATTGAAGAGCTTCATTACATCCATCTAGCACCATCACAAGAGACACAAGGGTTGGTTCATATGCATACACTTCATAGGAGGTAATTTCATTATATTTCATGCACACATTCATTACATTCTATGTCTAGGTACTTTCTCGCTATACAACTGTGACACGTACAAGAGAAACCTAGGACACAATTCCACACACACACATACAGAAATATTTTGGGTCTTAGATGTAGTGCAACGCTCAATCGTAAGTTCACCATTGTAACAGTTGAGGACAATCTGACCCCTCATTTTGCATCTTTCTGTTTTATGATTTGATATCTATTTTATGGTTTTACATGTGCATATTTCATTACAAGTTTCTAGCAACCTCAGTGATCTTGGTGTGACCTCACAGTGAAAAAAGGTGACTAATTGTGAACACCTTGTGACACCTCATAGGTGGTATTTTGAGCCTTTTTATAGAATCGAGCACCCAAAATCAGGACTAAGGCACCCGTGGGTGCCCCTATCCCTCTCCAAGTGCCCCAGTCCAGCCTTTTTCTCTAAATTTACATTGTTTGAGCTTTGGTGTGATAGTTAGTGCTTCGTATTTCCATTTTTCCAACTATTGGATTTCTCCATAACTCTACAAATTAGCTAAGGCTTCTTACCCTCTCTTTTTCACTTAGGGTTTTATGCTTTATTTCTTAGTTTCTTGGGTGTTCATTGTTTTACTTAGTTATTATTTATTTATCACTGCAATCGCATTCAGATTAAGACTGTGAATTTACATTTTAGCATGGTAGGATCCTAGGAACATTTCCTAGGGCATGTATGAGCTTCCACAAGGCTTATATTAGCTCCTGGAGGTAAAATTCAAATGTTTACCAAAACTACTGTAGACACTAAAATTAGGTCACACTCCCCTTTGGTCCCTCGACAAATAAACACATTGAACACATCCACCTAGCCATGGCCCCCTTCACCTCACTATAATATTAATTTAATTATTTAAATTAAATTAATTCATTATCCTCACCATAGTTATTATTTAAATATCCTAATTTAGATAATGCCCACACATCCACCTCACCTAGACACCTCATCAAGCCACCTCACCCTAAGACATATTCTTAGTAAGTTGCCATAACTAACTAAGACTTACCCAAACCCTAAAAAATCAATTCCTGCATTCCCTCTAACCACATTCCCGCATACTTACGAGAAGCTTCCAATCTAATCCGTGGGTTAACGAGATGAGATCCCAGAAAATCAAGGGGATCTTCCTAGCTTAGTAAACATAGGAAATCCCTCCCTAACTAACATCGGTTACCCTTAATTGCCGCCGGTTAAGCCAGAACTGCTGTCGGTCACCTTTTAATCCCTAAAACAATCTTATTTTTGAGGTTGGCAAAAGGTTGGTGGATTCCTGAGAGATAACACATCTTTTGAGAACAAGTTTCCATGAGAACACGCATGTAAGGAAGGAAATCAAGCATTTTCTCTTCCACAGACATCCGACATTCATCCAGCAACCACCCAACACATACTTGATCCAACCAGGAAAAAAGGAATGCACATGCAGCCCATGCAGGAGCTTTCCAACATTTGGTGATCCTCAAAAGCATTCAACCTCTTACTAGCACCTTCATTTATCACTCACAGGTGCCCAGAACTAGATTTCAAGTAAGTAGAACAGTTTACTCCTCTAGTTCATTCATTTAATTATTATATCTTCATCTTTTGTTCTCCTAGCCACCCATTGACCTCATTTAATACTCACCCCTCCATATCCCCATTAAAACCTCGCCAAACCCCATCCAAACAGCCTAATACCTCACTCTAACTAGCCTAGTCCCTTGTGTAATCATAAGGGAGATCCAAAGCTCATTTTGTGGCATTCCCAATTTTCCACAGTAACTGGCACCAGTTCTCCCCAACCGGCATCGGTCACCCTTAACCAAATTCAGTCTCTATATTTACCAATATAGCCCAGAACAGTAACCTACCCCACATATTCTCACATCACCCTTAATCACCTATGACCTGCCTGAGACCTCTGTCAGACCTGCAGAGAACCAGAACCAACTACTTGACCTTTGGATCTTATTTTAACCTAGCCTATTAGATTAGATCTTTCTTATTGTGTTTTTAATAAGATACCTAAATCATTTTAATTACAATAGGATTTACTTCATTACCAGCATTAAATCTTTTTAAACAGTGGACTAACAGCCGTATAGGAAGTATCACACTTCCCAGATCTAGCACACGCTAAGCAGTTCACTACACATATTGTTTAACTTTTATTTGGTGGTCTTGTGTTCCATTTCATGTAGTTCCTCCCAGCCAAAAGGAATCTCTCACGATCAGCTATGGGTTCAGAAGTCATATGCGCACAACAACCTATCAACCATTATTTCAACAAGTATTCCTCCTACTCCCATTACCCTATCTGTTTCGTCAGTATTCAAAGAAATGTCTAAGAATTAGGTGAAACAACTACCTTTGAGGAATAACAGTGAATAGTGAGATAAATGATATTGGTATGAGATGTACAGGAAAATTTATAGAGAACCAACCTAGACAGAGTATGTAAGGGTTGTGTTTTAGTGCTTCATGTCAAATTTCATCAAATTTTTAAGTGGGGATTTGAAGTTATTCAAGTTTTTCTAAAACTAGTTTCTTAAGAAATAAAAATTGAGCACTATGGATTCTTGGCATCCAAAAATAATTATTAAGCCTCCTTAAGATAAATCATTAAAAATTTGAAGAGAAATCCAATCTTGAGCTTTTGCAAAAAAATTGAGGAATTTTGGACAAGAAACAAAGAAGTTATGATCATTTTTGTAACATTTTTTTCCTCTCTCCAAGTCTCCTTCTTGAAGTGGTAGGCACAAAATAAGTTTTTTGTGACTCCAAATCATGAGTTAAAGTTATTATAATCCCATAGAGGTGTAAAATATTTAATATAAGTCAAATTGGTGGGTTTTAGGGTTCTCCTTAGATAACTGTACTTTACAAATTTGTCCCAGTCCTTGGAAATCTTCTTCATGATGTTTGGTATGAATATCTTCATGTGAAAAACTGTGACATGGGTGGTGTTTAATTCAATTAATAGTTGAGTATAGAGATTTCTAAATAATCCATGATGAATATAGAGAAAAGTATGTTTATCTAAGTCATCAACTTGAAAATAAAAATTCTTTAAATGCATTATTTCTTGAGCTAAGTAAACATATTGAGGGAAAACACTTCTGTCCATAAGCCATATGGCTCAAAACAGGATACATGAGTTCCTTTTACAAGGTCAAGGTGAATCAATGTAGTTCATGTTATGCTTTGGATGTGATGGGGTGTCTAATGCTTGTTGTCTATTGATTTCTCTCTATAGACTTGTAAAAAATAACTGGTAGTATGCATACTTCATTTGAAAAATACTTTATATTTTTGCATTAAAAATAGGTTAAGGTCATTGTAAATACTCCACTTGAAGTGTCTCCTTTAAAATATAGCCATGCAATGTGCAGGATTGACAGCTAGAATCCTACACATTATGACTGTACCATTGTGTTAACATGAAGAAGTGATCTCAAAGCTATAATTATCATCAATTATGAAAAGTGTGATTAAGAGGATTTTTAATTATTGTGAGGTGTCAAAGGGAACAATATTCTCAATTGTGTAAAATAGAAGTCTAAGGTATAGTTAAAGCTTGTAAACTAAATGTTGACTAACATACATACAGTGATTCACATTACTAGGAAAATTTTCAAGAAAAGGAGGAATTATTGATAATTAAAAATATGTTAAGGTTAAAACAAGGTGTATAGATCCATCTTAGTCAATCTATGAAAAAAAACTCAAGAAAGGTCTCATTGTTCTCTAAGATCAAAATAGGGTGTGATACTAACTACTATGCTCTAGAAAATGAGTTGTTGGTAGTGTTTTTCAATGTTATAAGGAAACAAAGGATTGAAAAGGTGTATAAGGTGTGCACAGTTCTCTAGGAAGTAATTTTTTTTTAAAACCATCAAGTAATGATCAAGAATTGAACTTTTGAGTCATCTTAGGCATGCACATTGAAATAAACCCTCTTCATAGCATTTAGAAGGAAAATTTGAATGTAACTCGTTTTTGAATTATCTAAATTTTGTAAAAATTTAAATACATCTATGTTTAGGGGTCATCCAATAGATTTTTCAAGTCTCAAAGAAAATATCCTTGTCTCCTTCAAGTTCTTCATAAAAATTCCTTCGTGACATGGTTTAAACCTCTGCTACAGTGTTGGGAAAGTGCAATTAGGGTTTTTATCTATTTTTGAGAGTCTGAGACCTCTTGTAAAGTTCCATAAGGATGAAGGTTGGATAAAATCATCCTTGATTGGTATTTAACAAGAATGAAGTTCTAAAAGGTCTTGGCAGAGGTAAGGCTAAGTGTTAGAAAGCATGTAAAGAGAACTAGCTCGTCAAGTATCTCATTACAATCATTTGAATGAAACCTAAAACATTTAAGAGGAAGAGGTAAGTTCAAGAGATAAATGGTGATGTTTTTTGTATAATGGCTATGCTTAATATCCACTCTCAAAGCTATATCAGTCTTCTTCCATTCTCAAATCCTATGAACTAAAGTTTTCAAAGTTCCTCAATATACTTATCTATCTAATTTACAGAATGAGCTTAGGTGTCAAATGATTTAAGTGTAAATGGGATGAATAAAGGAGGTATTTTGAATATTTTTATTTGTATCTCCTTTGTGGATTTTCAAAACTCTGGTGTAATAGTCATGAGCTCGCAGAATATTGAAGGACAACCATTCTTGTGTTGACAGAGTTAGTTTTGAGATGGAAACTAACATGAAAAGGTGCAAGGAAGCTTAAAATGTGCCACATGTTGTCCTATAAACTCCTAGTTCCATGAATATTTCTTGAATGTGTGTAAAAATGTCAAAATATTGAAATGCACATATGAAAAATTAAGGGCAGTTACAAACAGAGCTATTTATCTCCTCTTGCTCAAATCATCTTGTGAAAAAATGTGAACGGTATTTGTATATGAATGTGAAAGGTCAAAACTAAGGGAAGAGAATATACATAAAAGTATGTTTTTGAACTTGAATAGGTGGTTGAAAGTGTAATTTTTTTAGTATAAATTTTTTTCTGGTAATGTAAGAGTGGAGTGTTAGTATGAGACTAAGCTAAGAAATGAAGTGAGAATTATACATCTTGAAGTATGGAGTTGTTGAACCATGAGTGTGATCTCTAATGCATATGAAAACCAATGAAGTGTGAAGAAAATAAAATGAAAATGAAAGGGGCTCAACATAAAGAGAAGTAATGTCTTGAGATAATGATCTCCATGTAGTTGAAATTTTGATTGATAATGTAGGTGATAGAAGCTAGGATAAAGTGTGATAATGCAAGATATGAGTGGTTTTCTGATGTAGTAATTTTTTAGTGTGAAGAATATAATAGAGTGTGATAAAAATTAATTGAAGCATTGAGTAGTTACTTATAAATACAATATTTTCTTATGTCAAGTATTCCAACTAAATGAGGAGGAATGAGTAGAAAAATAAAGTGGTGATGACCAGTTTTTGAATATGCTTGAATTCATGAAATACAGGGAGATTAAGTGAATATCAAACTGCAGTAGGTAATTGATTAGTTGAGTGATCCAAGGAGTGAGAACTTGATATAAAAATGTGGGTAAAATGAGATTTGTATTATATAATCAAGATGGTAATTGAATGATCAGTAGAGATAAGAAGAATAGTGAGCAAATTTAGAGGTCACCGTCAGTTGTAGAAGAAAACAAACCAAGTGTGATCAAAACTTTGAAAAAGTCTAAGTGGTAGCTTAGCATGTGGGGAGTTGTTGCTTCCCTATAATTTGAATCTTACTAAAGTTTAATTATTTCTAGACTAAATTTGTGAGTTAAATCTTCCACACAAGTAGTAACTTTTCAAAGACTGAGTGGTTATTTGGTAAATCTTTTGGAGTTACAGCTCTAGGTTGAGTTGAAGCTCAACCAAGTAATCAATGTAACAGATATAAGACTTTCTTGTCTAAAGCTAGTTCTTGGTTTCAGTGTGTTTTTCTCCCAATTTGGGTTTCTCACATTAAATCTTGTCTCTGTGTACTTTAGTTGCATATGTATGTTTATTTGGTTTTATTTTCACAAATTAACGAGGATTGAATTGATTTTCAAAGTTTGAGAAGACACTTATGCACCCCCCCTCTTAGTGTCCAAATTTCCAACAGATGTTACTCACAATAAGATACTTACATGAATATGACTCATCACTCAATTTTTTCATAAAAATATCATTGAAGATATGTTGAAAACACTTAGGTGATGGCGATTACAAAATTCAGCTCCAAATTCCTTCAAACCCTTCTTCAAACACACCTCTTTCTAACTCGCTCAAACTTGATCAAACTTAAACTAATTTGAATGAAAACCCTTGTAATTAATATCTCTAAATATATTTGTAATTTTTCACACTCTCTAAACTCTTATTTCATACCCTTGTACAACTTTTACTCTCTCAAGCAGCCTGTAAGTTTTCCCACTTAATTCACTAGTTCAAATTTGAACCAAAAAACTTGCTTTATATCCTTCTCAACTCAAAAACATAGCACAAGTCAGTGATAAACAAGGAGATTGACCAACAAATAATTAAAAAATAACATCAATTTCATAAAATCACTTAATATGTATAAATGTAGGTTGATCATGCACCAAGACACCTAATCAAGCTAAAAATGGCTGAAAACCCCATCACCATGCTCCTCAAAGACCTCTAAGCTCATTAACATGCTTATTTAATCCTCTAAATTCCATGCACATGTCAAATATGTCATAAAAACATCATCAATGCTCACATATTAACATTCAATAATCAAATTCTTTATAACACTATCAAGTAGGCTCATATCCTACTCAAAACATTTGCTTCCAGGAACTAGTCTTCACCAAACATGATTCAAGACTACACCAGAACACATCAAATATGGAATATAATAAATCATTATAAATCTAATGACCTATAAAACCCATCCATTCTTTTTATACTTCATGAACCATCCATTAATGAAAACCACATCTCTTTTCCTCTCAACCGAAGAGAGTTTCCCAGAAAGTAGTTTTGGGAACCCAGTTGATTTTCACCCTTTCTGCCACTTTCAAGACCTAAGAATTCATTTAAAAGGGAAAAATGTATCCCCATTCACTAGATATCAAGCATCAACCAATAAAAACACATGATAATTCTAAATCAACCTTGTCATTTAAGGAAACCTTGTCCTAAAACAATCAAACTTATTCTTCACAAAATGAGTTGGTTCAATTATCAAGACACATCACTAAGAGATAAATAATACATCATTGGAAATATATATAAATATAATTTCAAAAAAACATTACATTTAATTCCAACTCAAGTTGGAGGCTTTCAACCATGCAAATCTTTATAACTTCTCAAAACTTCCCTTTACAAGCCCAAAAACCAGTCATCACAAATAGGGAACAATTTTCCCTCTAGGACCTAAACCATGACTTGAAACTATCATGGAAATGTATAAAAAATCCTAGGCTCTAAAAAACGTCAATTTAGTACATACCTTTTTTGGACATCTTTTCCACAAACTTAAAATATATAGAAATTTGCATTTTGAGTGGAGCCTAGATACTGTCACATGCACTACCATACCTTTATGGAAATATGAAGGAGTCCTCTACAACTTGAAATCATAAAATTTGCAAAACCAATACATTTTGTTTCCATGCTAGGAATATTTCTCCTACCTTTCTTAACCTAGGGTTTTTAAGCCATAAAAATTAATTTAACTTCTTAACATTTGTTCATATAAACATCACAATGAAACCAATCCATTATTATTGTAAAATATTCTGAGATCAATGGAAAAACATCCATAAAAAAAAGGGTCCTATGCAAAGCATACAATTCACAACGAGCATAAGAAGTTCACAATTTGAGATGGATTCAAATTCTCAAGCACCTTGTTTTTCCCAAAACATCAAAACTTAAAAATTTCTCTTCATACTAACTTTAATTTTTTCTCACACTTCTAAGAAACCCATATGCACTATCTCCAATCATCAGGTTATTTCAAATAGGTCTACATTTTCATATCCCGTCTCATTTGCATGACTAACCCTTAGGGTTTTGCATGTTTTAAGCTAAGTCATAGTAGAAGAGCCTCATACCTCATCATAAAATCACTAAAAATTTCTTGAACACACTTGATAAAATATGTATCAATCACCTACATGTTATTATGAGCTCACATGGATCTATAACTCATCCTCATGCTTCATTATGCTTCCAAGCACCTATATTAGGTCTAAATGTGCACCTGTAACTTATTCCACAACATGTAAATGCACTCTGAAACTCATGTGATTGTCTGAACACTCTCCAATCATGATCTCCATGATAATACCATGCTCCTCAATCCACCATGCAACTATACTCACCATGCTTTATCACTTATGCTAGCTAGGACACAAGACTAGGCTTGCTAAACCGAGCCAATCTCACTTAATCCAATCTTTCTATCATGAAACAAATTGAATTTCCATATCACCACCATACTAAGAAATTTATAACACCACTCCATCCTCTATGTCATTAATTATCTCTTACATCAGTGACAACGCCTAAACTCATTTATGTCATCAAAACATGTTTCTTTATGTTGTATTTAATGCTTAAACATGATCTTAAGAAGGATTAAAGGACTCCAAATTCGGTTGGTGGTTTGTAGGAGGAATATAATGTTTTATTTTCCTTGGAATGCCTTATTTGATTTGAAGGAGGAATATAAATAAGCTCCACAAAGTCCCAAGAAGTTTTGTTCATTCTTTCTCAAAACAACTATATTTATAGGTTTATTACTATGCATGGAGGACTTATGTATGGTAAAATAAAGAAAAAATAGTAATAAAGGATTATTAACATTGTTATGGGAATATTTATTCTATTTCCATACATTCTCATTGAGTATTCCATAGTTTACTTTTTGGTTTGGCTTTGAATTCCCTACAACAGCCATTTTGTTGACATAGTCCACTAAGAAACTAATATACAAAGTGATTATTGCTCAAAAGGTAAGAGTTTTTGGTTTGGAAAAGGTGTATAGACCTTGCGAAAATCATAATCAACATTTACAATGCTTTGAAATTATTTACAACTCTCAGAAATAAAAAATTTGTCCTCTCGAGAAGGTATAGTCATTCTAAACCCTCAACTAGGGTTTTAAAACCAAAAATTGATTTGTAAAAGATTGGATTGATGCAATGAAATTTGGTAGTATTATGTATTTTGTGTCCTCTAAATTTTTTGGTGTTTTTAGATAGGTACAATACTTTGTAGTATGGATTTCTAGGATAGAGTGCAAACAAGGGATAATATACCTAATTAGGATTGTAGCATAGTTTGAAAAGTGCATTTTTACTTAGAGTTGGAAAGTAAAACTTCTTGGAGGGTCTTCAAAGGATAAGGGGTACACGAAAAGTTCCATAATTGTCTTAGAAACATTCTACATTTTCCAGAAAAAATTGAAAAAGGGTTGTGATGGGGTTATTTGTCTTAGAAAGCAAAGTTGACAATTGTGCTTGGAATTGTGAGTTGAACCTTCTTGCATAGCTAGTAGCTACTTTGCATTAGATTAAAAAAATTATACATATGGATTATTAAGAAAATAATGTAGTGTTCACATTATTAATGTAATTTTCATAAAATGAATAATTACGTCAGTAATTATTCATTAATGATTAGGCGTATATACTTGTTATAACCAACAATATATACGTTATTTTGTGACACCCATATTGTTATAAACGGGTCAATTGTTCCCTATTTTGTAGGAGGTAGTTTTCGTACCTCCATGTATATATAATAGCCATTATATTAACATAAATAATATATTAAAAAATATTGTTATTTACTGTGATTTATTCTATGCTCATACCTTCATCTAGTATAGAGTGAGATGCATCTCTTATTGTTAGTATGGAGAATTAAAAAAGAGGATAATTTGTTTAATACTTTTCTCCCATAGATGAGAACAAAATTTATGTTTGTAATATAGATTAAGCTAAAAACAGTTTAACATGTAGACTTGTTAGTACTGGCGTAGCTGTTTTCTCTTCCTTCGCGTTTTTGAATTTGACATATACATAGGATTGTGACAGACTTCAAAGATCGGGTACACCTCGGCCTTCATACAAGTTCACTTCTTTGACCCTGATCGCTTACACCAAGTTGTTAATACATTTAACATATCAACTATTCATGCGTGCACATTATATTGACTGTCAATATCTGTTCACTACCTTGAACTAGGGATCAGCGCCGAGCACATCAATCTACAATTAACTTGTGTTGGACAGTCATCTACATTTTTACCTTCCATTCTATGATTTTGTGATTCTACATCCTTGTTAGGAACCTGTCAAAGAATTTTCTACTAATTAGGTTTGAAAACTTAAATGCAAGTTTGGTCAAAATCATACTCATGCACCTGCAAATTTGTAGCTTCAGACATGTTGATGACTACATAAGACAAAGGATCTAAGCGTTTGTTTGGTTGTTTCATATTACAACTCCTATTTCAAAATTTGTGAAGTCGTGCACTCTTTGGGTCACATCCTTATCAATAGCATCAGCTACGCATTCATGTACCTATATCACCTCATGGAATTCAAATTTGTGCATAGTTCTGGCTCATAGTTATCATGTTGTCTAAACGTTAAGCTCCCTAATCAACTCTCTCCATGTCCAGGTTGGTTTCCCTCATGCCAACTGCCCATCGTGTCTTTTTTAACTCACTAGCGGTTTTTGAAAAATAGGTTTTACTTAAGTGGTTTAGTTTTTAATTCAAGTCAATTCATAGACTTGAGTATAGTTTGATGTTTTATGAGTATAGTCATTCAGTGAAATAGTGTCATTGAATATAATATTGGTGTCCAGTTGAAATGAATGTCATTTTTGAGTATTTTTTTTAAGTATTAGTCATAGGAAATAATGGGTCCTACGCATCAATATAAGTTATTAAATTTCATGGGTAAAATGTCTTTTAACTTTTAACAAAAATTAAGATTTTTTTTTAGGTCCTAGCTTCATTATTTTTAATTTTAGATTATTGTTTAAAATATGAAAAGTGGTTGCATAAGTATATAGGTGATTAACTAAAATTGGACTGTATGTGGGGAAATAACAACCCTAGCTAATCTAAATAGGAGGACTAAAATTTTGTAAATAAGCTAAAGCAGTATGCAATAAATGTAAATAAAGTATTCTAAGTAGAAATAAAATCCTAAGTATGCAAGAGAAGGGAGAGAAATGGTGTAGCTGATTAACGGTGACTGTCGCAGGTTGTCGTAGGTCTTATCAGATAATTTAGAAGTGCAAGAAAACACTCAGAGACCCTGCGAAGGGTAGATCCAATAGATCTAAGATGTTTGGGGCACCAGGGAGTGTATTGGGGCACCCTAGGGTGCCCTGGTCTGCAATATGGGTGTTGTGAATAGTGTAAATGCTCAAAACCTACAACTGATATGGTCGCAAGTTGGTTTCAAATGCTTCGTGTCTATCACACTGGATTCGCTGAGTGAACTGTGTGATGACCTATAATACAAGGAGAAGTATCAAACCCTAGAAAAAAGAAAATGCAATATGAATGGGTTGGACTGACCTCAGGCACCAAACTAGTGGACTTATAACTAAGCATTGCACTACATTGCAGACCCTTATGTAGTTCTGGTGTGTGTGTGTGTGTGTGCATGTTGTGCCCCAAGTGCTCTCGTGCTAGTTGCACTTTGTGAACTAGCGAGCAATAGTAGCTTTAGTAAATGTAAATAGAATGTGTGCATGGATTATAATAGAATCCATCCCCCTATGTAGTGTGTATGATGCAAATCTTCTTAGCCTTGATGTATGGTGTTAAGTGGATGCAATGGATGTAACCCTAATTGAGTGATAAATAGTAGTGACACTAGGACCCTCATTATGGCCTTATAAGCTTTATATTTATAGGGTTCTCAAGTCTAATTTCGTAATTAATCCCGACAAAGTTGGATGAGAAAAAGATAAACATGACCAATGGCTAGAAGTGACCCAAAAAGGAGTGAAAGGGGATTTTCACAGATCGGGGCACCTAGAGTGGGATGGATGCACCCCCAGTACAAGTTGGGGTGCCCTGATTTAGGGATAGAATGTCGAAGAAGTTGCGAAATGGATTGATAAGTGTTGGAAAATATACAGGAAGTAAAAAAAAATATAAAATAAAGATGGCCAAAATGTGGGATTAATTTGTACTTTAATCACTTGATAACCTTCTAAATAGCAGTATAAGACCAGGTTAAATTATGTGTAAAGTGCATAATTTTGTGTCTACATTTTCCCCCACTTTATGTTGGTGAGTGAAAATCTTGGTAACATAAAGTAGATAGAGATGCGTACCTGATATCCATGTAGAGCATAGAAGAAAGTGTGTCGATGGACTAGACTCAACCATGGAATGACCAAAAAGAAACAGATGGAGGAGTGTGGATTATAAAGATGAAAAATGTGTAAAAGTGATGAGAGTGAACCTAAGGAGGAACATGAGTGTAGCTGCTAGTGTGTGTAATGTACCTACATGGTTAGTATGGAAAGTACATGTTGTGGTGTGTTGTCATTGTCATCGTCGTCATTGTTGTTGTTGCCCCAAATTTGACTTCTTGTTTCTCATATGGTGGACCTACAAGGAGAAAACGTTCAAGTAGTCAAATATGTATGTATGTAAAAACCTTGTGTAAAATACACAAATGTAAAATACAGTAGAAAAAGTGTAAATGAAACATGTGCACCTGATCCATGTCGAGAAGAAGGGTGTAGAAGGATATTTTGTATTGTCACAAGTTTTTCGGGAGATCACACGCCACCCTGGCTGAAGATGTGTAGAGAGGAAATACTGTGTGTCCTCCAACTCTAACTGCTTCTACTGATTTTTTTTGAAGAGATCTTTATACTACGCTGGTTTTCTGGGTGATTCAACGCCACTGGACAAAGAACTGTACAGAGGCCACCTACTGTAACCCCTGAGCTTGTAACCACTCTATAGAATTGTTGAAGGACACCATATCCTGTTATGGCCATTGTGTATGGAGTTCGTAGACTGGTCTGAACTCACTCACTGTGTATGGACCGATGTAAATATGTTTTATTAGTAGAAAACCCACAATGATGTATGGAATGTTAGAGTAGGTATACCTAGGTACTTTATTTACCTTTATTGTATTTATCCTCACCCACTTATGTGTGTGGATATTTATTTTATCTTATTTAGATATTAGGAGATATTATCTAGTTGATAGGTATAGTTCTTTCCTTGATTTATGGTATCGATTAATTCTTTCCTTGATCCATGGTATTGACTAGATCCTTGATGTCTAGTTCTCCCCTAAATCTATGGTCTTGACTAGTTCTTTGATGACTAGTTATTTCCTTGATTTATGGCTTGATCTATGACTTTGACTGGTTCTTAGATTGTTATTCCTTTCCTATTCAAGCAAGGCCCATTATCATTGTATTGAATTGAGTTCCATAATAATATATGATATTGCTACTCATTTGTTTGCAAAGGTTTATGTAAAGTTATTCGGGTGAATTGCTTTCATCTTATTGATCGTGGTGTTTGATTAGCATCTGTGTTCTTAGCTTGGTATGATCTGGTTATCGTTCCTTTCATGGTATCAGAGCAGGAGATTGTTGTTGACATCTGTCTATAAGTTTTATTTTGCAAATAAAATCTTTGTATATTCATATATTTGGGATTTGGTTGTATTTTGTTGCTGCGTATGGTTTTATGTAAAATAGAGGCTTCCATTGGATGTAGAAGGCATGAAGATCCTAAGATCGACTGTAAAATTGGCCATTTCTGCAGGAAGTCATTTTTTGGGTTTTTTTGTTGTTGCAGAGAAATTCACTGGTTCACCTCAGGATTTTTTCCCACCAGAAAAGAAAATGTGGGATTCTTTTTTGGATCTGTTGGGTTTCTCGGGATCTTCACTGGGCAGTTTTCATTTGTGGCATAGTTGTTTTGGTGTAAACAAAGTTCATTGTCTACATAGTCTAGAAATAGTATTTTTTACCAGAAGCGGTAGCTGGATGGTGAATTTCTTGAAAACATGCAACACACCCCAGAATACAACAATTTATTTTGTTTTAGTGGCAACTAAAATAAATAAAAGAGCAAAATATTAAAAAACTTGTAACTTTTGATTGGTAACTTGGTTTTGAGTGTCATTTTTTGCAAAAGTGCCTTTTTTTTGTGCCTTTTCCATTGGAAATTTTTATTTTGAGACTTGCACTATAATTATAAAGTGCTAAATATGGATGAGTGTTGTAATTAATTGTGGATGTAATTTTGGCTGAGCTCGACGTCCTAAACTTCTGGGAGTTACATTTTATATCTATCATGGATTCTCATAATGATATGCTTTTCTCTAAAGTGTGTGGACTTCAAGAGGATATTGTAAAATTTGTGGAAGAAAATAGATCGCTCAAGAAGTGAAATTCTCTTCTACAATCACTCATTCACGATAAGGATACAATAATACACTTCCTACAGAACAAACTTTCTAGCCTACAACATCACCATCATATTATGGACAACCATATCCATGCTCCTAGTCCACTTGCAGCTATTACTCCTGAACCCACTGACATTGATCTATCATTCTTTGAGTCTGTTCCTGATCTTGATGCTCATACACCTATGAAGCTTATTACTACATGCTCTTCCAAATCTATGCCTATTACAATACCACATATTGTGTATCCTACTTTTGCTTAGCTGCATGGATTTTTGAGAAGTATACCACTGTATTCAGTTCTCGTATGCTCTGTTCTGTGGGTCTCACTAGCAGAGTCATTGGTAGATATTCACAAGGTATTATTTCTTCTATTCCACATGTTAAGTGGAATTCTCATCGTGACATTGGTTTTCAAACAGATACTTCATTGGGATCACACATTGACAGAGCTCTTTTTTTTGTTCGCTCGACTCTTTCTGAGGATCATGATCAACACATGAGTTCTACACCTTCACTCAAGATTTAGAAAGCTGATATTTCAGCTGTCATACATGATCAACCTGACACATTATGATGTTCTTTTGCATGCACCCATTGTGCATTTTCCACCAAGTCATATGCAAGCATCTTCTTCATCCATCTGTGTTGATTTGGGGTGGATATTTGATCACTCGTGGCGGCGACATAGGCATTCGTTGAGAGGAATCTACAGGCATGGCTCCTCCACCATTCGGCCTCTTGCTCTACTTTCTATACCTTCTGCATTGTGATGCTTCTTGTTTTGAGCATTTTTTTAGCAGGTGTAGTGTATCTCTCTTCTTTGTTGAGATATTTTGTATCTTTATTTTTGACACTTTTGGCATGTTGACAGTATCTCTTGTGGGGGATCTATTCTGGTGAAGTCCAATGTTATTTTGTTAGTGTTCGAGTAGTTGATTTTGGGCAACTCATATAGATTTGTAGCGTCACTCCACCCATTCAACAGTATGGGAGGGCTTGGTATTGATCCTGCTTCTTCGAGTTTCATGTCCTTATCTTTTTACCTTAGATTTTCTTAGATAGCAACACTCTGGAGTTTTTTTTCCTTGCCTTGTTGCTTTGGTAATTGTTCTTGGATCATGGCACACCTATTTGCAGCAGTTGATCAAATTACGTTTGGTATTTTTTTTACACTTTCGACATCACTCCATTGACAGTCTCCTTGTATGGAGATATTCTAGTAAAACCCATTGTCAGTTGTTTTTGACTTTTGTGATCGAACAGTGGATTCAAACCACAGTGCACACCAAAATTCTTTAGAATTGTACGAGTTTTTTGAGCCAAGCTTCTTGAGATTCCTTAGAGCAGGTCTTTACTCTCTTTACTTTGTTGTTACTAGTTTTGGGTACCTTGCAGTGTCCCTTTTTTTTCCAATTATTGTACATGAGTACCTCAACAGGCCTAATTATCGGGACTCATACTATGGACATGCCACTTCTATTTTGGCCCCTAGCTTCACTTGAGGTGGGGTGTTAGAGTAGGTATTTACCTTAGCTCATGTTCACCTAGGTACTTTATTTACCTTTATTGTATTGATCCTCACCCACTTATGTGTGTGGATATTGTTTTTAATCTTATTTAGATATTAGGAGATATTATCTAGTTGTTAGGTATAGTTATTTCCTTGATCTATGGTATTGACTAGATCATTGATGTCTAGGTCTCTTCTAAATCTATGGTCTTGACTAGTTCTTTGATGACTAGTTATTTCCTTGATTTATGGCTTGATCTATGACCTTGACTAGTTCTTAGATTGTTATTCCTTACCTATTTAAGAAAGATCCATTCTCATTATATTGCATTGAGTTCCATAATAATATATGATATTTTTGTTTATTTGTTTGCAAAGGTTTATATAAAGTTATTCTGGTGAATTGCTTTCATCTTATTGATCATGGTGTTTGATTAGCATCTGTGTTATTGGCTTGGTACGATCTGGTTATCGTTCCTTTCATGGACCGACCCTGTATGGAGAATGCAGCCCCAAAAGAGGATCAACCGGACTTTGAACTTGTAACCAACTCAGCCCTATAGGGGGAAAGGGAAAGCACTTAGTAGATATTAAGGCATGCAAAAGAGGGGATGGCTAGCCAAAACAAGTGTTACTCCGTAAACACATGCATATAATAAGTTTAAAAACGCAAATAGTGTAGAAAAACTACCAAAAATAATAGTGTAAACACGCAAGAAACAAAAAGAAGACCACACAAATCAAATTAGAAACAAGGGACATCACTCATGATGTCACAATACATGCAAGTCCATCATGGCTGTAAATAGTAGACAAGTATACACACAATCAAAGGGAAAAGCCTACATACAATGGAAAACAATAGAAGACAAGTAAAAAAACAATTAGTCATGGAAAACATGTAGTCCTACAAAACAAGTGTCATACATGGAACACCTGTTAGCATGTAATAATGATAACCGATATGTCAAAACGTGTATAAGAAAGTAGTATAAGATGCTAAGTACAAAATTAAATAGTAGCACCTATATAAGATGAATGTGGATGCCCCCAATGACTAGTATAGTAAGGGTAGAAGACGAGAATTATGCAGCATGTAGAGTCTTGTATCTACGATCACACTAAACATAGAGGTGAACGTGCATGTGTGTATGATAATGACATATATGAGAAAGCAAGCTAATGTGTGTAGTAAATTGATCATGCAAAACACTAGTAAAGAAAAAGTACATGCCCCCAAGAAAATGCAATATGCAGTAGATGGATGTTTGGAATGGAATTCTAGATGGAATGATAAGAGAAATGTGGCCCCTAAGTGGATGGAATGTGTATGCAGTGAGGTTCATTTTTTCCCCCCTTAGTATTCAATAATGAACCATAAATGAGCATGTGTCATCGGCAAATGGTCAAGTAGTGTTGGTTGTGTAAGTTTGCACTGCGATGAGTGTATATGTGCAAAGGTGATGAAGTGTGACATGGAGAGAAGACATGTGTGGGCCCTATAATGTAAGCATATACCACAACTTCATTGAATAGACAAGTAATTATTTATCCCTAAGCGCATATCACTATGGGATGAGTGTTAGTAAGTGATGAAGTATATGGTGGATGTATTTTATGTGATGAATGGGGGAGTGATGGTTTATCCCTAAGCGTATATCACTACATGATGGTAGAAGAAGGTGACGATTTATCCTATAGCATATGTCACTACGAGATGGGTGATGAGGGTGTATGAAGTGGAGATGAGTATGCAGTGAATAATAGAAGGTGGTGATTTGGCACTAAGCATAGACCAATACGTGATGAGTAAGAATGAGGTGGTGATTTAGCTTAAAGCGTGTACCACTAAGTAATGAGTGAGAGTAAGGTGGTGATTTATCCTAAAGTGTATACCACTATGTGATAAGTATGATAAATGATTATGTAAGAAAATTTCATAGAATAGGATAGTATAATAGGTGATGATAGGAATGTAAGATGATAATGAGAATTTGATGATAAGAGTGGTGATTTAACCTAAGGTGTATACCACTACATGATAATTCCAGTGAGGATGGTGTAATGGAATAATTGTGTAATGAAGAAAAGTAGAGAATGAGGTGATATAATGTAATAGAATGATGTGGGAATGATGAAAATAGTGGTGATTTAACCTAAGGTGTATACCACTATGTGATGATGGGTGTGGGTGATGATATAGCCTAGAGAGTTGGTCAGTAGTCCGATGAATATGGTAGGATGATATGTCACATGAACGTAAGGTCCATTTGATTGGTAAACCCTCAAAAATCAAGTATGGGCTGATGAACTAAAGTACATCATAGGTTGGTGAGTGGAGCATGTAGAACAATGTAGTGTAGGTGATCAAATGGTGAATAAGATGTGTAGATGTGCAGGAAAATGTAGAAAGTGTGATGATAGGTGTACATAGGATATGTAGTGTATATGGAAATAGAATATGTAATGATGATGAAACTAGACCCAAATATGATGGAATTTAGTGTAGCATGCACAATGTAGATGATGGATGCATACGCGGGGTGTGATGATGTATAACGTGCAATTTATAATTCCTAAGTGTATTGTGTGGGGTTCAATGTAATGGTAATCCCTTAATAGTATTATGTGAACAGAAGCACAAGAGTGTGTCATCGGGTCATGAGGGTGGTGATACGCAACGTGGTGATACGAAAATGAGTGATAGATAAGGAATGTATATTATTAAACTATGTGGTTAAGCTTAAAAGAGGAGGGGGGATGTAATGTGTTATGCCCTCCAAGTATGTCAAAAGGATAAATCAACCAATAAGGTCAAAAGAGGAAGGTCCTACGACCGATGCTTGAGATGATGCAAATGGAGGGTTGTGATCTACCATCGGGTATATCGTAAAGACGGTCGAAGTTGTTGAATGATATTGATAAACGCGTAAAATATGGCGAAGAAAAGAAGACTATGGTTTGATAACTGGAGGGGGAGATTGGGAATGAGATACTATAGATTGGTGGTGAGGTAGCATACAGATAGGCTGAGTTTGATGCATACGAAATGGGTGAGTTGAGGGGTTGTACGTAGGATAGGACGAGGTGGGGTGTTAAAGGAGAGAAGGCCTAATTATAGGAAATTTATGATAACACGAGCTAGTGCATGGCAAGAATCTACATGATGTCCCTAAAGGCAGTGATAATGAAAAAATGGTTGGTCATGAATGTGGGTTATTTATGACTAAGGAGAAAAGTGAGTAGACGAAAACGCAAGAAGTTGGTGGTGAAGAAGGTGACCCAGAATGTGTTAAGGCGTAGCATTAGAGGGAAGGATAATGGGTGAAGGTAATGGTGTAACTAGTGGATCAAGGAGGGGATGAGTAGGGGAGGTGGGTGGGGTAGGAATTGTAGGAGGAGTAGGATCATACTGAAGTTGTGCAATCGTATCATGAAGAGATGTAATTGTGGTTTCCATGGAATGACATTGAACTTGTAGCATGTGTATAGCCTCCCATAAGGGTGTAGTAGGAGAAATAATGCATGAGGGAAAGTCATTAACAGTCTCATAGGAGAGAGATCAGATGGTAGTAGGATGTGAATCAATGTGAACACAAGAGGGTAAAAGAGAGGAATGGTCTTCTAGAAAATTGTCAAGATAGGTATCAAAATTATACTGGACAGAAAAAGAGACTTGATAAGCGAGGGTATATGGGTGGTCATCAAAATAACCACGAATACACAAGATATGCATCACCATGACATATTATTCATTGGTGAAGGAAGGAAATGGACATCCTAGGGCATACCAAATAGTGTAGTTAGGTGAATTGAAAAGAAAAGAGATACTACAAATGCAAAGGTCACAAAATGGCATGAGGAAAGTGATATCAACGTGATCAAGATTAATTTCCTCTCTAATATAATCTAGCCAATATTTTCCAAGAGTGAGTGGGGTAATAATGGGAGTACATGCAAGGTGAACTACAAGATGGAAAACATGTGGGTCATATGCAGCATTAAGGATGACAGAACCATGATATAGATGTGGATCGCATAAAGGAGAATGGAGATCATTAGAGTCAAAACTCATTCGAAGGAGACCCTCATGGGAACATATTGTAGTAGTGCAGGATGTGTCAAGTGGTATATGCTCCCAATAAAAATTATTTATGAATAGGTTGAAAGTGGATGGTGGGCATACTAAGGAGCATGATGTTGGTGGAGAGGTGGGGATAAGATCCAGAGATGGTAAAGGGCCATGATATGGCACAATAATGGCGGTAGGATAAAATGGTGGGGAAGAGATGGTGTTAAGCATGTGAAGAGTAGTGGTAAATGGCATCTCGTAAAGAAAAGGGGATGGTGGAGGAATATGGAAAGCAACCGAGTAATGTGGAGTATGTGAGTAAGTAGAGGGGACCTTATCAATCATGAAAATGGTAGAGACTAAGTCGATTATGGTTGTTTGAGGTGGGGAGGTAATCTTGGATGGGGAAGGAGGAGATGGAAAAAGAGGTAAGTTATTGCTAGAGTCATTTATTTCTAGAGGAGGAAGATCCAAGACCTTTGTTAAAAGTTGAGCTAGGGAAGCATGGTTAATAGTGCATAAATAAGAGGTAACAACATTTGCAACATCATGAGGATCAATGTCAGAAGATGGAATTTGGATGAAAGAGGGACAAGGACTATAGCTAGAAGCAAGGGAAAGAGTTATGATGAAAGCATGACCATGACTATCAAATTGCAAAGTAGTTACATATTTAGACAACTTAAAGGAATTTTGATTGTGCTTGCCCACGGTGAGAAGTGAAAAGACAAAACCCTAGAAGGTGTTATGAAGAGACACCGGGTTCAAAAAAATTATTAATTAAAATTGGACTATATGTGGGGAAATAGCAACCCTAGCTAATCTAAATAGGAGGACTAAAACACTGAAAATAAACTAAAGAAGTATGTAATAAACATAAATAAATTATTCTAAGTGGAAATAAAACCCTAAGTATGCAGTAGAAGGGAGAGAAATGGTGTAGATTATTGATGGTGACTTTCACAGGTTATCGCAGATCTAATTAGAGAATTTGGAAGTGCAGGTGAACACTCAGAGACCCTACGAATGGTAGATCTGACAAATTTGAGATGTATGGGGCACTTGGAAGTGTACTGGGGTGCCCTGGTGTGTAATCTGGGTGCTTTAAACAGTATAAATGCTCAAAACCTGTAACTGGTATGGTTTCAAGTTGGTTCTAAATGCTTGTTATCTATCACACTGGATTCACTGAGTGAAATGTGTGATAACCTATAATACAAGGAGAAGTATCATACCCTAGAAAAAAGAAAATGCAATATGAATGGGTCAAATTGACCTCAACCACCAAACTAGTGGAATTCTCACTGAGTTTTGCACTATATTATGGACCCTGATGTAGTTTGGGTGCATGTGTGTTTGTTGTGCCCTTGGTGCTCTCGTGCTAGTTGTACTTTGTGAAGTAACGGGAAATAGTAGTTATAAAAAATGTAAATAGAATGTACACATGGAATATAATAGAATCCCTCCCTTATGTAGTGTGTGTGATGTATATTTTCCTATCCTTGATGTATGGTGCTATATGGATACAATGGATGCAACCCTAATGGAGTGATAGATAGTAGTGATGCTAGGACCCTCGTTATGGTCTTATAAGATTTATATTTATAGGTCTCTCAATTCTAATTTCACAATTAAACCCGACAAGGTTGACTAAGAAACAGATAAACATGACTAATGGCTATAAGTGGCATAGAAAGGAGTTGTTGGCTAGATTTTCTGCATAGCATAAAACCTAGGCAGTCATGAGATAAATCTACCTCATTTACCGGTGAGGCTCACGTGTCATATTTGTCAATTAAAATATGTTAGTATCTATATGGGGTTTTACTTTAACTGTTCAGCTCATGAACCATAGCTGTATAGTTTTACAACAAGTAAGTGGCTGTTAAAGAAAGGAAATATTTATAGAGGAAGAAAATAGTAAAACATAGGGAAGAAATGGGGAAGATGTGCATCCCAATCAATAGATAATAGAGTTGATTGTATGCACATAGAAGAAACCAATAGATATCAACGCATAAAATTATAAGCAAAGGCACTTCAGATCTAGATCTAAAATAACACAAAGTCTATTAGAAGATCTAAGATAGAAAGCTAGAAACAAATTGCACCGTGACACAAAGTTCTCCGGAAACATGCTCCGTTATATTCCTTTGCTTCAAGTGGCTATCAAAGGTTTCAGCACAAAGTCTGGAACACAAGAATGCTACTTACAAATTCTGATCTTTTACCCAAAGGTTCTTCCTCTAGTTATTGAATGTAGAGGGGAAATTACAAGTTGGAAGCTTTTAGTTGAACTGGCACATGTGGAAGTCGGAAAAGAAACAACTGGTAATCTCCCTCCTAGAATTCCTCTTTATATGACATGCATGATTTGCAACTGAAAATAGAACCTTCTATTTTGCACGTCTGCCACCTATCTCCAAGTAGTTGACTTCTTCAAGTAATGGCTTTTAAACCAATCACTTAAGTTGTATAATTTAATTAATTTGTCGGAGGCAATAAGAGAAAGAAGAAGAAAGATGAAAGTTGCAGTCTTGTCCTTTTTCATATTCTACATGTAGCTAATTCTTTTGCCTTTGATTCTCACCAAACTAGACCTGGGAGCAGCTGGATCTGGAAGCAAGTTAGATCTAGAAACAAGTTGGATCTAGAAACTTGCTTACAAGTGTTTCCTTTTCCTTGTCTTCCCTCTTATCCTTGAAGCTTTTGCAGTTCTTCTCTTATACATGCATCAGTGTAATGTCTGCCATAAATAACTCATCATTTTTATTTTTAACTGCATATGACCAATTAAAATTTCTGGAAAGTACTTCGGGTGAATGCAACTTCAATGAAAGCTTCAATTGGAAGATTGGGAGCACATGCACAAGATGATGGGAGAAATTTTCCACGCACTAAATTCTACACAGGCTGCATCAGAAACAAGAGGATGAAGCCTTTGTGCCAGAAGCTTTTAAAATTATGAGATCTGGATTTGGGCCTATTGAATTTAGCAAATCTAGAAGCTACGCATGATTTCGCTAAGCTTTCTCTTTCATTCTGCTTTGCCATGGCTGGAGCAATCTTTGTGTGAAAAAATCTTTTTCTTCTTACTCGGCTGAAATTCTTCAAAATTGGTGTAGATCTGGATAATTCTTCATATTCGAAGGATATAGTCAATGTATTAGACATTGATTTAAGCTCCTTTTCTTTTGTAACTCATCTCTAACGAATTCTTGTAATTAATTCAGACAAATATGGCAACCGGACCATGAACAGTGGATTTTAATCATAAAAATATGCATAATTCAAGCCTGCTGCCCCAAAAATTGATGTTTTATTTGCATGCAAAGAAAGCATGGATTTTACCAAATTCACCTGAGCACCTGTATCACTTATGCAAACAATTATCCAGACACAAATCAACCTCCTTCAACCTATGCGCCAATTCTAGAAGCTTTCAACATTAATTTCACCTTCTTTTGAGCAAAAATCCTCTTCAAATGGGGTGCACTTTTCCTCTGGGATGCACTTCTCTACCTGTGAATTAATTAATTAATCCTTATGGCAGCCCCTGCTTATATAATCCTTGTGATTCTATAATTAATTAATGCCTTTGCTATTACTGGCAATTAATTAATTAATTAATAAGCTTCACTCTTCAAATGGGGTGCCTATTTTGTGCATGCTTATGGCTGCCATTAAATAAATTAAATTTATTTAATTTTAGACTTCTGCTTCGAGTTAACTCAAGTCTCACAATATGCTTACCTTAGCCACTGAAAATAGGAATTAATTTAATCATTTAATAATTTAAAAAGTATTATCTCTCCTAAAAGGGGTGCACTTTTTAACATGAAGGGGCTGCCATTAAATAAATTTATTTATTTAATTTTACAACAATCTATTTTCAACCACTTTTTGTCATTTTCCCTTTGTTGACTTTTCCACAAGCCTGGGCGCCAAAATTGGGTGAATAAATATTAACAAATATTTATTTAATGCATTATTACTCACCCAAGGTGGGTCGCACTTTTTGGAATAAGGAATTTCTATTTTTAAAAGTCAATTGGCAATGGGATTATTTACCCTGCAAGGCAGCCCTCAAAATCCCATGATTCACTTAAGTCGTTTGAATTTCATAATGGGATTATTTTCCCTACAAGGCAGGTAATAAAATCCCATGATTCAGTTAAGTGATTTTTCTTTTATTCTACAATGGGAATTTTTACCCTGCAAGGTAGGTAAGAAATTCCGGCATGTCTGCTGACTCTAATTTTCCCATTGTGACTTAAGTGACATTGCTTCCATGCGAAAAAGTACCCTGCTAGGCAGGTACAAAATTCCCACCTGTCTACTGCTTCCAAAAATCCCATGATCTACTTCAAACCCTCTTTTTCCAAAAATGCAGCCAGCCCAAAAGAGGATTTTTGGTGCACGACTTCGTCTTTTCCTAGAGAACCAAACCTCCGATGGTGAATTCCTTCTGGCACAACATGCGTATGTGATCTCCAGATACTCCAAGCTAAGAATTAGGCCAAACCGACAAATTAATTGATCCAAAGCAATTTCACAGAAAACGAACGGGAAAAACACAAAAATACAAAACGTTGCCAGAAGCTACAAATAAAGCCTAGGATTCATTCCTAGTTAAAACCCTACTGGTGTACTAGAATAACAATATATACGATCACAACAGGGTTAAACCTGATTGCAAATTGCCTCAAATGGGCCTTAAAATAATTAAATACAAATTTCCCACAGGTAAATCCTAACGACAGAATATAACAATTTTAGGCATATGGGTATTTGGCGAAAATGGCTAATACGGCTATTTAGGATTATCTTGACACAATACAATAACTTTCTGGTAATTAACACACAAAACGACCCATTATTTTGAAAGTATGAAATTTTTAACATGGGGTAGTCTCAGATTTCAGGGTGAAATCTGGGGACACCAGTCGGCTTCGTCTGTGGACATCTTTGCTTTTGTCAAAATGACATAAGTAAATATGATATCCCATCATCTCTGGTTTCGTGTCTTGTCCATTGGGCTCAGGGTCAGGCAAAAAACAACACAACACTAAAAAAACAAGGAAAAACAAACAAAGTTTTATTTATATACATACAGGTTTTATCCTGCTTTTTTATGTCCGGAAAAGCTTCAGATGTTGCCTGTTGAAAGGCAGTGGTAACTCAATTCCATCCCGATAGGCAAGGAAGAAAGTGTCCATTTCAGCATCTCTTTTGATCATGAAGGGCCCTTTCTAGAGTGAATTAGATTTGACTTGCATGCCCTTTGGTTCATATCTCTTGTCCCACTAGAGTACCCAATCTCCAATCTTGAACTTCCTTTCTCTGGCCTTCTTATCAAGTACTCTAGGAAAGTCTTCATCAAATTCATCTGGTGGTGGCTCATCCTTTCTTCTTTCTGCAGTGGGTAAGTCTGCATCAATTTTCTCCATTCCTAGATTTATTTGTTGCATTTCTGAGGAAGAACTATCACCATATTCTTTGTTCTTCTTCAAGTACTGATCATGCTTGTTGAAAGTCTCTACTAAGGAAACTAAATCCTTGGGGATTTTGTTACCTTTTGGTTGGACTACTCAACTACTTTCATCATACCCTGGATCAGATTTTCCTTAGAGTGTTTGTCGTGGTGGTGATTCACTTCCTTCAACATGCAGACATGCAAATGTTTGCTCAGGGACTTTGGGGCAGTAGACCATCTCCACTTTATAGTTTCCTTGTCTAAATATGAACGGTGGTCTATCCGGATTCAATAGTGCGGCCATGACTAAAAAAGAATCTACCTTGGAGTTTTGATTTATTAGAATGAAGTCAATAGAGAAGGATGCAAAATCGAATGTGGCAGAAAGAACTTTATCTTTGTAATGCTCCAGCTTATCTCTTTTGACTTGACTTTTCCCTCGAACCTACTTTACTAGAAGTTCAGCATCTCCTTGGGCTTTGAGGAGTTTTACTCCTTTATTTTTACATTGCTCCATTCCTAGAAGAAATGCTTCATACTCCGCCATATTATTGGTGTTCTCGAACATCAGCTTGTGGAAGTATGGAAATACCTCATGATCTGAAGATACTAGTAGAGCACTAGCTCCTGATCCTAAAGAACAACATGTGCCTTTAAACTCAAGGGTCCAAACTTTTTCTTCTTCTTTTGCTGGCTCTGGCTCTGGAATGTCTTTATCCATTTCTAAGAAATAGACCCCACAGTCAAATTTCTGAAAAAGAATCTGAGATCTAGGATCCTCAGATTTTGTAATCGTGTACCTGGACTTCTTTTCTGGCTCCAGCTTCTGATTAATTCCTTTGATATAAATATGCGCACATGACCAATCCATCTTTACTTCTTCTCCTAGCTCTTTACAGAATTTTCTACTCAACAACATCCCGTAGGAGACAGGAATATCTGCAACTAAGACTATCATATTAATCTATTGTCAGGAAAAGCTGCCAGAACAGCTTGTGCCTCTTTGATTTGTCCAATTAAAGGGACTTGTCTCTCCATGGAGTAGCACCTTTTTATGGTCTTCGTCAGGGTAAGTCCAAGAGAATCTGCAACTTTAGCTAGCATGACATTGTTAGAAGTAGTCGAATCTAGAATGCAATTGACTTGAAACCATTAAGCAATAAGGAGACATAGAAAGGTTCCACCCTTTCAGAAGATGGTGAGGGTTTAACAACTGCAGTGTATTTTTGTGGAGGGGTATCTTTGGGCTTAGGTAAAAGGCCTTTTGATGTATTGGATTGTCCTGGTAATTGTACATATTTGACTAGCCTATTTAACTGCTCAGGAAAATCTCTCAGGTATTCATCTTCTAACCTCTGAATTTTAGTTTTCTTGGCATGATCAATAATTTCAAAAGAAGAAATAGATTCAGATACTTGAGCTGCTTTCTATGGTTGAGATGAAGAACTTGCATGCTTACTTCCAGGAGCTAAGGAAGAAGGAAAAGGGATGCCCCTTCTTTACTCGTCTACTAATGCTTTAACTTGGCAATTTTGTGATCTTGTAAGTACTGCATATGTATGAGCATGATCGTCTTCATGAATTTTCTCATCGTCATGTTCAAATTTGTTGTTCAGGTAAGTAATGTTGGAGTCGCCAGTAGGTACTATAAAATCATCATCCTCAAGTTGATCAGCGTCATCTTCCTGGTCTTCTTCATTCATCTCCACGTTGTTTCTAGGAGTAGCTTCAATTGCTAATCTTTGGGAACCAGCAATGCGGTTCCGATTGTTGTTGAAATTTTGAGCAGGGGCAGTATTGTTGTCTTGAGCCATTTGAGCCATTTGTTTCTTCATCTGCATCATCTCATTTGCTAAATTTTACAACAGTGAATCGGATGTAGTAGCAGAGGATGAACTTTTAGCTCTATAAGTGTTACTCTTTATCTTTCCAGCCATGATGAGGTCATCTTCAATCTCAACCACCATGTTTTGAGCTGTTAAAAAATCAGCAGGATGTGCTCTTCGCAGTTGATAGCTTACTTTAGGAAGTAAAGCATTGATGAAGAATATTGTTTGATTCTCATCATTCAGAGAAGCAGAAGCCGGAATTTTTTAAAGTAATCTTTAGAATTTTGCAATAAAATCCCGCATGTGTTCATGTGGTTCCTTCTTAAGGTGAGTCAGTTGGGTTATCAAGGTACTGGAATCTTCAGCTAGTTTGAATCTTTTCAGGCACACATCCCGAATAGTAGCCCAGTTGGCTATGGTGCTAGGATCTATCCGATAGAGCCATTCTCCAGCCAAGTCATGCAAAGTCTCTATGAAGAGTCTGACAGATACATCTTCGTATTTGACTGCAAGCACTCCATAGGATATGAAAAATCCAGCCAAGTGGTCATCTGGATTTTGCTTGCCATCTCTAAAGAATTTTAGAAAATTCTTTCTCATCCCTTTAGACAGATCATGCATAGGAGGAGTCAAATTTAGTGGCCCAAAAGCTGCTCCCCATGGGACAGATACTATTTGGTTCTGATTCACCATGATGAATGGGGCACATCTTCTCCTTGTGTAGACTTGATGAATAATTCCAGCTATCAGATTATGCTGAAGATGATCCAGATCTGGATGAGCGTGCACTCTCCTTCCTGGTGAGAGACTAGATCTGCGGCTTCTAGATTGAGGAGGATGATTGAAATTGAATTGCTCCTACAGTTTGAAGAAATGGTCAGTCCTTCCTTGCGCCTTTATAGATCGGGTGAATGGACACTCAATTAGGTTGAGATTTGTATGGAAAATACTTTGATCTTCAAGAAATAAGCTTTGATCTACAAAGATATGTTAGGAATTAATAGAATCTAATGCAGAATAATTCCTCAGAATCGAAATAATAAGAAGTATGAATAGAAATTATAGAAATGAAATATGCAAAACATGAAGACAATATTTAACGTGGTTCACCCAATGTGGGCTACATCCACCAAGAACACTTGCTCAAATTTTATTACAAGCCAACAGTCTTCACAATTACAATAACTAGATCTTGTTTGGAGTTGCGCTCAACAAACCCTCCCGAATTCACACTTGAATTCACACACACTATTCACCTTCACAAAAACACTCATATCAATCCTATTGTATGTCCATCTATATATAAGTACATCAATAGGTAGCCGAAGAGGTGGTTTTACAAAACAATGGGTACCGAAAAGCCATGGGCCCAAAACCAGCCCATAACGGTTACCCATTACCCATGGGTTAATAAACCACCCATGAAAAATTGCTTCGGGGGCTTCACCCCCTAAACCCCTTTGACCCACTCATCGGAGAGTAGGACCACTGTAAAAATATCCAAGTGTAACACATGGAAGGTGTACCAAACTCTAACATGAAAACAGGCTCCACAAACATAACAATCTCCCACTTGGAGACTGATTTCCACTGAGCAAGCTTCTCAACCCTTCACTATCATCTGAGAAGGCCAACCAAAGTTGAACATAGATTTATTTTATCCCTTGTGGCCACCTTGGTCATCATGTCTACAGGATTCTAACTGGTATGAATCTTCACCAACTTCAACTTATCTTCCTCCAAAGCTATTCTAATGAAGTGATATCTCAACTGTATATGTTTTGTCCTAGAATGGAAAGTAGAGTTCTTAGCTAAGTGAATAGCACTCTGACTATCACTATATAGCTTTCCAACTTCCTACTTATGCCCCAACTCATCAAGAAATTGTTGTAACCAAATCATCTCCTTGCTAGCTTCTATAGCAACAACATACTCAGCCTCAATGGTTGACAAAGCCACAACCTTCTGTAACTGTGAAATCCAGCTCACTGCTATATCACCTGCAGTAAATACATAACATGTTGTGCTCCTCATGCTGTCCAAATCTCTAGCCATATCTAAGTCAACATATCCACAAAAAGTAGTGTCTGATCCACTATAACACAAAACAGTACCCATGGTCCCTCTCAAATACCGAAGTATCCACTTTACTACCTACCAATGCTCATTTCCTGGATTACTCATAAAACTACTCACTGCTCCCACTGCATGGGCAATATCTGGCCTAGTGCATACCATAGCATACATCAAACTACCAACCGCTGATGAGTAAGGCACCTTGGACATCTGGTTTCTTTCCTTCTCTGTCTTGGGACACTGATCCTTTGATAACTTAAAATGTCCTGCCAAAGGAGTCCCAATCGGTTTAGCATCCTGCATGTTAAACCTATCCAATACCTTCTTAATGTACTCTTCCTGAGATAAAGTCAGCTTCCGTTCCTTCCTATCTCAAGTTATCCTCATACCAAGGATTTGTCTGGCTACCCCCAAATCCTTCATATCAAAGGATTCAATTAGCTGTTTCTTGAGTACTTTTATTTCTTGCATGTTTTTACCTGCAACCAACATGTCATCAACATACAAACACATGATAATATAACTTCCATCCTCAAATTTCTTTGTATACATGCAATGGTCAGAATGACATCTAATATAACCTTGCTCCATCATGAATCTATCAAACTTCTTATACCATTGATGTGGAGATTTTTTCAGGCCATACAAGCTCTTCTTCAGTTTGCACACCATCTCCTCTTTACCTTTGACTTCATAGCCTTCTGGCTGCTGCATATATAGCTCCTCCTCCCAATCACCATGGAGAAATGCAGTCGTTACATCTAACTGTTCTAAGTGTAAATCTTCTACTGCCACTATTCCAAGAACAGTTTTGATAGAAGTCATTTTTACTATAGGAGAAAAAATCTCATCAAAATCTATACCTTGTTTCTGTGCAAACCCCTTGACCACCAATCGGGCCTTGTATATTTTCTTTCCTCCTTATTCCTCTTTAAATTTGTACACCCACTTTTTTTGCAATGCTCTTTTGCCTTCCGGTAGCTTCACCAAATCTGAAGTCTAGTTCTCCATGAGAGACTTATGCTCCTCATCCATGGCTTGCTCCCACTTCTTACTGGCATCTAACTACATTGCTTCATCAAAGCTCTCTGGCTCTCCACTATCAGTGAGTAATAAATAATAAAGAGAAGGAGAAAAATTCTCAGGTTCTTTTCTTTCCCTAGAAGACCTCCTTACTTTAGAAGTTTGGGGTTCCTATTGAGTAGGTTCCTAAACTGATTCATGGGTCACTGTCCCATACGGAAGATCCTCTACCACTACATATTCTTTCTTGGATTCTTCCCTATTTTCCTGCAACTATTGCTTATACATGACTTTCTCATTAAAGACCACATCCCTAGACCGAATTATTTTCTTGTCCTTAATACTCCAACATTTAAATCCAAAGTCATCACCACCATAACTAATAAAATTACATTTTTATGATTTATCCTCTAGCTTGGTCCTATCATCCTTGTCAATATGAAAAAACACCTCACATCCAAAGACTCTAAGAAATGAGTAATCGACTTTCTTACCATACCAAGCCTCCTTAGGTATACCTCCATCCAAGGCACTTGAGGGTCCTCTGTTTATCAAGTACATAGTTGTACTCACCGCTTCTACCCAAAAATAAAGAGGCAGTCCTACATGTATCCTCATACTCCTAGCACGTTCCATTATTATTCTGTTCATCATTTCTAACACCCCATTTTTTTGCGAGGTTCCTGGAACCATCTTTTGCTTGTGGATTCCATTCTTAGAACAATAATCATCAAATTCGTTGTTGCAATACTCCCCTCTATTATCTGACCTGAGACATTTTAACTTAAGACCTATTTCATTCTCTACACAGGCTTTCCATTTAACAAAAGTATCAAATACATCAGATTTTTTTCTAATACAATAAACCCAAACTTTCCTTGTTACATCATCAATAAAAGAAACATAATAACTTGAACCCCCAAGAGATGATACTTGAGCCGACCCCCACACATCAGAATGTACCAGCTCTAACTTACTCTCTTTTTTCATCGGTCCAACCTTGAGAAACCTTACTCACTTCATTTTCCCATATATGTAGTTCTCACAGAAATCCAAACCTATTTCTGTATATCTAAGCAAATTATTCTTTATGATGTCCATGCCCTTATGGCTCATATGACCTAGCCTATAGTGCCATAATGTTGTATCTACATCTGAAGCCACAAGATTACAATCATTAGTACTATCAATGCTTAAATACAAGGTTCCAACCTTCTTACCTCTTTCCACCACAAGAGCACCCTTGGTAACCTTCCAAGAGTCCGCTGTAAATATCACAGTACAACCATCACTTCCCAATTGCCCTACTGATATCAAATTTCTCCTTAATATAGGCACATGTTTGACATCCTTCAATAGCCATGTATTCCCATTCTGCATCTTAACTTTAATAGAACCTTTTCCAACTATACTGCAAGGCTCATCATCACCAAGAAAAACATGCCCAAAATCCCCTTGAACATAATCAAAAAAATAATACCTATGTGGAGTAGCATGAAAAGAAGCCCCTGAATCTAAAACCCAAGATTCAGTAATATTATGCAAAGAAAGAATCAAAGCATCCTGGCATACATTACCTGATGCAACATTTGCCTCCTTGTTTTCTTCCTATTGTTTCTTCTTATCCCGAAGCTCCCAACAGTCCTTCTTTTCATGCCCAGAATTTCCACAATTCCAGCATACAATCTTGCTCTTGCATTTTGACCCTGCCCTATCTTTCGATTTTCCACGATTTCCTATATTCTTCTGTCTCCCTCTAGTTTCCACTGTCAAAGCATTCCTTGAAGTAAAATATTCCTTAGAGATTTTTCTTCACATTTCCTCACTTAGAATCACCCCTACAACATCCTCAAACTTCAACTTCGAGTTATCTAGAACCGAATTGCTTACCGCCATTACCAGGCTATTCCAACTCTTAGGTAAAGAGCATGGAATTAATAAATCCTTAACTTCTTCGTCAAATTCTATTGTAACCAAATATATCATATTAACAACCGTATTGAAATCATTTAAATGATCTGCTACTGAACTATTCTCAGACATCTTCATATTAAACAACTTTTTGATTAAAAATATCTTGTTAGAGGTAGAGGGTTTGTCATACAACTTCCCTAATGCATCCATTAGATTTTTTGTAGTCTTTTGCTTTGAAACATTAAATAATACCGAAGATTCAAGACACATCCGGATCGTTCCAAGTTCCTTTTGATCCAACAAATCACATTCCACATCTGTCATACTCGAGGGTTTGTTCACCTTCTCAGACAACGGAGTATAAAGATCCTTCTGATAAAGGTAATATTCCATCTGCATCTTCCAGAGACTAAAATCATGCTCGTTGAATTTATCAACCCTTGATCTTCCATCATCTGCCATAGCTCCCACTCAAGCTAAAAAACTTTCCCTGTGATTCAACACTTCAACAAACCAAACTAGGCTCTGATACCAATTGTTAGGAATTAATAGAATCTAATGCAGAATAATTCCTCAGAATCGCAATAATAAGAAGTATGAATAGAAATTACAGAAATGAAATATGTAAAACACAAAGACAATATTTAATGTGGTTCACCCAATGGGAGCTAGATCCACCAAGAACACTTTCTCAGATTTTATTACAAGCCAACATTCTTCACAATTACAATAACCAGATCTTATTTGGAGCTGCGCTCAACAAACCCTCCTGAATTCACACTTGAATTTGCACACACTATTCACCTTCACAAAAACACTCATATCAATCCTATTGTATGTCCATCTATATATAAGTACATCAATAGGTAGCCGAAGGGGAAGTTTTATAAAACAATGGGTACCGAAAAGTCATGGGCCCAAAACCGGCCCAAAACCAGCCCATAACGGTTACCCATTACCCATGGGTTAATAAACCACCCATGAAAAATTACTTCAGGGGCTTCACCCCCCGAACCCCCTTGACCTAGTCACCGGCGAGCGGGACCACCGTAAAAATATCCGAGTGTAACACATGGAAGGTGTACCAAACTCTAACATGAAAATATGCTCCACAAACATAACAAGATAGTTGTTCCCCAGCGGGGTCGCCAAAAATTGTTGTCTAGATTTTCTGCATAGTATAAAACCTAGGCAGTCATGAGATAAATCTCCCTCATTTACCAGTGAGGCTCCCGTGTTAGATTTTTCAATTAAAATATGTTAGTATTTATATGGGGTTTTACTTTAATTGTTCAGCGCATTAACCATAGCTATATAGTTTTACAGCAAGTAAGCAGTTGTTTAAGAAAGGAAATATTTTTATAGGAAGAAAATAGTAAAACACATGGAAGAAATGGGGAAGATGTGTAACCCAATCAATAGATAACAAAGTTGATTACATGCACATAGAAGAAACCAATAGATATCAACGCACAAAATTATAAGCAAAGGCACTTCAGATCTAGATCTAAAATAACACAAAGTCTATTAGAAGATCTAAGATAGAAAGCTAGAAACAAATTGCACCGTGACACAAAGTTCTCCAGAAACCTACTCCTTTATATTCCTTTACTTCAAGTGGCTATCAGAGGTTTCAGCACAAATTCTGGAACACAAGAATGCTGCTTACAAATTCTGATCTTTTACCTAAAGGTTCTTCCTCTACTTATAGAATGTAGAGGGGCAATTACAAGTTGGAATCTTTTAGTTGAACTGGCACATGTGGAAGTGGGAAAAGAAACAACTGGTAATCTCCCTCCTGGAATTCCTCTTTACATGACATGCATGATTTGTAATTGAAAATAGAACCTTCTATTTTGTACGTCTGCCACCTATCTCCAAGTAGTTGACTTCTTCAAGTAATGGATTTTAAACCAATCACTTAAGTTGTATAATTTAATTGATCGCTCAATTACTTTGTCGAAGTTAATAAGAGAAAGAAGAAGAAAGATGAAAGCTGCAGTCTTGTCATTTTTCATATTCTGCATGCAGCTGATTCTTTTTCCTTTGATCCTCGCCAAACTGGACCTGGGAGCAGCTGGATCTAGAAGCAAGTTGGATCTAGAAACTTTCTTACGAGTGTTACCTTTGCCTTGTATTCCCTCTTATCCTTGAAGCTTTTGCAGTTCTTCTCTAATACATGCATCGATGCAATGTCTACCATAAATAACTCATCATTTTTTTTTAATTGCATATGAGCAATTAAAATTTATTGAAAGCACTCCAGGTGAATGCAACTTCAATGAAAGCTTCAACTGGAAGATTGGGAGCACATGCACAAGATGATGGGAGAAATTTTCCACGCACTTCCTTCTACATGGGATGCATTATAAACAAGAGGATGAAGCCTTTGTGCTAGAAGCTTTTGCAATTATGAGATCTGGATCTGGATCTGGATCTAGCCCTATTGACTTCAGTAAAACTAGAAGTTACGCATGATTCCGCTGAGCTTTCTCTTTCATCCTGCTTTGCCATGGCTAGCGCAATCTTTATTTGAACACTTCTTTTTCTTCTTACTCGGTCAAAATTCATCAAAATTGGTGCAGATCTGGATAATTCTTCGGATTCGGAGGATATATTCAATGTATTTGAAATTGATTTAAAATCCTTTTCTTTTGTACAGCACCTCTAACAAATTCCTGTAATTAATTCAGACAAAGATGGCAACCGGACCATGAACAGTGGATTTTAATCATAAAAATATGCATAATTCAAGCCTGTTACCCCAAAAATTGATGTTTTATTTGCATGCAAAGCAAGCATGAATTTTACCAACTTCACCTGAGCACCTGTATCACTTATGCAAACAATTATCTAGA